>CM062815.1:150199411-151639411 GCA_031772625.1 Pinus tabuliformis | reverse complement strand
AAGAGGGAAGAAGAGAAAATCACTGAAACATCATCTCCACAGAGGAAACAAAACATTGAAAATTCCATTGAAGAATATTTTGAGAAAAATAGGGAAAATTGGCTTCATATAGTTAATTTCCACTTGGAGAAGCTCCTTAAGAGGGCCAACAGAGCCACTAAACTTCAGAGGCATATGGCCATGCACTACTGTACTAGAAACAAGGTCTCCCAAGTCAGAATCAAACAACTGAAAAAGAAGTTAGAGCAAGCCTTAAGGAGGCAAAAGGACAAGGAAAAACTTGATTTACTTGCCGAGGCATCCCTCATTGTTTGACACATCATCCTAGCCTTCCATGGACCAATTTTCAACAAATTTTAAGGAAGTTTTGACAAATTTTAGTTTTTTGTGACTTTTGGCAGAATTGTGAAGGTCAATTAAGCCAAAAGCGCAATGCCTTGGCGTTGCGCTTTTTCCTCAGGGCTCCAAATGCCTAAAACTCTATATGCCTGGATAGATATTTCCCTAAGGATCTTAGATATCTACTTTTTGAAGCATGTCAACAAACTGGTTAGGAGAAAAAGCCAAAAAAGAGGTCAAAAAACCACTTTTTGCCACCTTTTCAGACCAGGCACTGCGCTTTTGAAGTATTTGTGGGAAAATGCATTTTTATTGGTGTTGTAAGATCCATTTTGACTTATTAGGGTGTATAATGACAATTAGACATCCTAAGATTTCGAGTGGTATGCTCAGTTTTCAATTTGGAGGAGTGAAAGGCCTTCAAAAGCGAGCTGGAAGAATGCACTGTGCTTTTGTCTAGAGGCTCTGCACTTTTGCCTGTCTCTTCCTTTTTTTGAATTTTCTCAGTAAATATTCATTTTCAATGATGTAATTCCTCATTTTAGAGATGAACTAAGATAGATTGATGTAATGAGAGGTGAATGAACATGTTAGAGTCATTTCCATGTAATTTTGAGGTTCATAAATGAGTAAAGTTTAGTCAAAGTCTAAATGGAGGGTTTGTTACAACCTCCCTAGTCATTAGGTGTTAGTTGAGATATTCTTGTGATCAATTCCTACACTGAGGGATTCGACCCCTGAGAGTGGGGAAGTTGTTTTTGGTCTATATGTATCTATTTTTCAGTCAAACAAAAGGTTGGACATCAGAGGGTGGAAGTCTTGTAGCTTGTACTTCATCACACTTTTACAGGGAATCAAAGGTCAGTTGTAGCTATTATCTAGGAATTCTTGTGGTATGAGTTTGTGATAATGTTTTTATTCTATTAATAGCTTATATGAATGATAAATGCATCTCCTTTCCATATCTATGCTCTTCAGTGATTTTCCTAGGAGGTATTTAAAAAAAATCTTATGATTAAGCTATGTTTTGTTAGGAAATCATATTTGTGTACTTAGTCTTATGATAAATGAATTCATGATTCACATGCTCATCTTGATTTTCTTATCTTTTCAACCCTACAATACATCGACCAACTCTTAAAATATCACAAAGAAATACATATCCTGCTCCTTTATATCTCTTGTAACTTTACCCTTGAGACTTGACCTAGTTCCTTGATTTTGACTCCTCATCGAGCAAAACCCTAAAATATTTAAACCCTAGAGCTGAAACAGACCTAGCCTAACATCTTTTCCCACTCCATTCATCATTGGATGTGAGATCATAGAGAGAGCCCTTCCTGGTTTGGCAGGGATAGCTGTTAAACCCTAAGTGGTCTGAGGTTATCTCCATCGATCTCCTTTCTCAGCCTTGGGATATTGTGGAGGATAACATCACCTACTCCACATTTTCCTGGTCTTGCGTTGTCCCAGGACTACTCCATTACATGTGAATTTGGTTTTTCTAGGAAAGGTATCCCAATATTACATGTTTGTGGAGACTCCATCCACCAATTAAAGCTCGCTTGTTATTCCTGCTTACTTCGACATGTCCTCCCAAAGCCTTATCATCCTAGAGAATTGGACTTGTGCTCCTTTGCAAACTCTTGGGGAAGACCCTCTGGGTGACATTTCTTGGGTGGGACCTCTCATGCCATCTCTCCTAAGCTCTGATTATATTCACGCATGTTGTACCTTAGTGCTATCTCACCTTGACGCCTTGACATCTTGACACTTCAACTTTTTTGCATGCATTTCTGTAATGTCCGGGGAACTTCCGCCAAGGTTATGTGGACATGGTCTCCACTATTGGCTAATCATTGCTTGTTCCACTACTATACTTTCAACAACATTCACCCAAAACTTCATTTAGTTGCTCTGCCAATGACTCCGTTGTGTTTGGAAAAAATGCCAAACTTGCACCAATTTGACCCCATGTCATATTTAGAGCTACTACTTTGACCTTGTTGTTAGACAACTCTGACTGAAAATAACTTATGTTTTAGAAGTCCTTTTCTAGAATTCAACATACTATTGGAAATCTCTCTCTGATCACAATCCAACTATTATCACACTTTTTTAGTCTGATTTTTTTTAAAAGTGTTGACAACGAGAGTGTGAGCACGGACTTGTAATAAACAGTGTTAAAGCACCAACATTATTGCCATTTTGAAAATTTAAAATTGCGTTGATAAGCAGGCTATCAGTGCCAAAGGAAGAAATTCTAATTTTTGTCTTATATTGTGCTGACATAATTCACGTAAGCCAAGGAGCAATCATTATCAAGCTCACACTAATGATTCAAATGGTTAGATCACGTGATGAATGGATTGATTTCGTTACCGAGAGGTATGTGGGTTTAATAATTCATGATCACATGATAATATTTTTCAAATCAGTTGTCAGTTCGTTATCATAATGAACATCTTGACATGTTTTGGAATAAATTACCCCATATTGAAATTACCTGTATTACCCATGATTGAAATATTGTTATCTTAATGTAAATGCGGATGGTTTGTTAAGTGTTCCTCAAAGATCAAGGATTGAATCACTATCCCTTTTCCGTGTTTTCGCTTGGCTGTGAAGAAACATAGGAAAGAGCGGAAAGCTGAATAGGAGTGAACCTAAGGCGCCCAATCTTCTTGAAGTTTATCATGTAATCCAACAACAATTTCAGGCAGCAAGATGGGAGGAATTTTTCTATCGATGTAGCGGTTTCCATGACAAAGTTGCTAGAGCATTTTCTCAAGGATTCGATGGTCAATAGGTGGTTGTTGGGTGAATTACCTTTCAGGTAATAGAGGAGATGATTACTGAAGTTTCATGTTTTCCTACGGATGGAGAGAGAGCATTCAAAAGTCATGTCTTAGCTATAGTTGATGTACCCTTCTTCCTAAAATATGAATTTAAAGAAATGGACTAGAGATCAGGGGTGTAGACGTACTAGTTAAAATATTAATGACATTGTCTACTGCAGATCTCCCAGTCCTATTTTAACTATGAAGGACGCTACAATTGTGTCAATTTGTATCATTTCCAATTTTTGGCTCACTTAGTAGGTCAATTAAGAATCAACACCCCTTATTTTCTGTTGGAAAGCTTAAATCACATGTCTTCTAGAGTCAAAGAAAGAACAAATGCACCCTCCCATTTTACATTTCATAAGGGTTTAATAAAACTATTAATTGAAAGCTATTTAAGAAAAGTTGTGAGGACTTTGGGGCATTTTTTTTGTTTTGGGGAGTGTTTCAACCTCAACTTGCAAAACCAAAAAGGGGTAGGAAGAAGGGAAGTAAGAAGAAAGTTAGAAAAACACAAAGCCTTGAAGCAGATAATTCATATCAGAGGACCTCCTTTGTATAAACAAGGAGTCAAAAAAATGTATAAATAGTTCCTCCTCTGGTTCCTCAATTATCTAGGGTCTTTACAAGGAAAGGAGATAGGCTAAAGAAAACAAAGGATATCCCTCCTCCCACTAAAACCATACCTATAGAAAACAACCAAACAAAGAAAGCTAAGGGAAAAATTATTGAGCCCGAAGCTAAGCAGACACTAGTAGAGAAAGATCCCACCTTGGCAGAGATGTTTAAAAGTGGAAAAATACCTCACACCAGCCCATGGAACAAGATGAGACTAAACGTAAAATTGAAGGAGAATTCTGAGCTAGCTAAGGAGGTCATAGATGTAGACAAGACTCCCTAGAAGGACCCGATTACACACCAAGACAATGCTACAAGCTCAAAGAGAACTAAGAAAACCAAAGGATTGCATAAAGAGGTTATTGTCGAGGGTCAAAAGAGTAAGAGACAAAGGAGGACCAATGTAGATATCCTACCAGAGGCAGCTAACACCCTTAGCTAGCTAGTTTTGACTACACAGTTTGATGTCTCAGTTTTGATCTTTAGACCGACAACCCGCCCATCAACGATTTAACATTGGTAAAGATAAATGGGCATTGGTAGTTTCATTGTTAATGCATTTTTGGCAAGCGACATAGAGAAAAGCGCTGACAGTTGGCCCTTTAGCGAAACTATCATACTCCGGCTACAAAGGGATGACAACAATATTGTTAGTGATATTACAAAAGGAAGGCCCAAATGAGGAGTTATTCAACAAAAGACCATTTTTGAAGGGATGACAAAGCACAATTTCCAGTGAAGGAGGCAGAATATCGGTCAACGTTTTAGTCCCAATTTTCTAGCCATATTTATAACAAGTTGTTATGATGTAGATGCATTTAGGATTGGGAAGTTTTATATACATGTAATTAAGATGTACCTTGTTATTTTTAGACTTTGTCATTAAAACTTTGCTAGAAACATGTTGTAAGGTGTGGTATTATCTATAAAGACAGATTTTGTAGAATGAAAAAGGGTTGGAAACTTTTGGCAAAACCTTGGTATAGTTTGTATACATTTTGACATTAATATAAACTACTGTGAACAATGTTATTTGTTCAGATTTATAGAGATTCCTATGTGATGGGTTTCCTGTATGTTTTCTGGTGCATGTCATTTTCTTTGTTTTATAATCTGATTCATATGTCTTCTACATTTTGGAAATTGAGTTATTAAATCTGAATTTTGTTTATCAACTCAGATTTACCATTGCCAAAGTGTTATATGTTTTCAACTTGAATATCTTTAATATAATTCACTAGTTGCTCTGTTTTCAATATTTATTTTTATCGGCTTCTATCATAGCTGAATGAAGATTTGTCTAAGAAATCTATTGCTACCTCGCTTCTGTAGTTTGTTTATATAGCCTGTAAGCAGTAACTTGTTGTAAAATAGACTCCATGACCAATGGTTTTTCCTGTCCTTTCCAGACCAATTTTGTATAATCCAATCATATCTAGTCGATGTGCTGAGTACATAACCAGTCATATTTGACTGAGTTATAGGAGGGACCCCCCTTTGAATTGAAAAGGCTAGCTTTCGATTCAAAAGATTGGTTAGAGGTTACCTTAGATTTTTTCCCTCACATCCATGGTTTTCTCTAAGTGATAATATTTTGGTGCCATTTCTGGGAGAAAAGGTGAATTTTTCCCTAGGAGAATGACAATGATCAGATATGTTCTCTGATGGTGAACAAAGACTAGAGACAAAGGGGTTGTGTACCATTCACCTGGTGACTATGTCAACGAGATTCATAAATTGAAGCATCAATGGTGAATCCACACTTCAAAGATGATTCCTATGGAGGCTTACAGATATGCATGGTATGCTCCTATGGATCTCTCTCATATTCCTTATTTTCTGAATTGCATCCCTCACATAGATTAGCATACTTGTCTGCCAAAGTTTAAGGAGAAATAAAGGGATGATGCTAGTTTACATTTGGTTAAATTTCATTTGCATATTCATATGTTAGGAGTTTACTTGCCTGAATATTGCCCCATGAATATGTTTATGGCTACCCTAGAAGAATGCGAGATAAAGGTATGAAAGACTACAACTTGGTAGCTTGTATTCTCTGAACGATTTCCACACAACATTCTTTGAGAATTATAGAGAAAATTACCCTCCCTTATTGTTGTTTGAAGATTGTTGTCAAAACTATGAAAATTTCATTTAGTATCTAGAAGATGTGCATGGTAATAAAGAGTTAATGGATGGGGAAATCTATGAAACCCCATGTGAATATACATCCCAACGATAAATGGCAGTTCCCCCCCGGATGAAAGAGAATTAGATCATGATCTTAAATCTGAAAATTATAATTCTTCCCTTGAATTTGATGAAAATGTTCAGATTTTAAGTGACCAAGAAAGGGTTAATGATAGTCAATCAATAATTTATATAGATTATTTACATCCTGTTTCAGTTATGGAAGAATAACAAGTTCTTGTGGACTATTTCCAAAATGGAGAGATCATTCAGGATCTCACATCTCTTGAAGATATAAAATAAAAAAATTCAAGAAATCAAGATGATGTTTTTGTTGAAACGTATGAACAACCATCCTCAGTCACTCCTGTTTTGCAAGACATGGACCTTCCATCTTTCTCTGATATACATGAAGATAATCAAGAATCATTATTGCAACCAATATTTTTTTGTCCAGAAAGTTTTTTTTGCAGCATTACGATAGTCATAAGATGGAGGTACTTGAGAAACAAAATGCAGTTAGAGGAGTTCCATATCAGAGTGACACAATTTGGAAAAACTATAAAACTAGTTTCGATTCTTATGAGGATCCTTTTGCAACGGGTTTGGAGATAGAAAATATGCCCAAATTTTCAAATTTTGTAAATATCAAATTTGTTTTAAGATTTTCTTTTGATTTATCATTAAATAGGTTTTTCAATTTACTCCACAATAAAGACATCTAAGGTTTTCAATCGATGGACAAGATGCTTGCATGGTTGCACTGGGTGTTTGACATCACCTAACAACAACTCATGGTTCAACTTAGGAAATGGCAAGCATGAATTTCAGTTTGTTTTTCAGTAATGAATTTTGTAGATTGTTTTCAGTTGCACAATAATTTGGAGATGGTCACAGGTCAATTTGCAAGCGTGGATAAACATTTTGAAGAGATTGAAGCCCGAGGAGAAGGCTCTAAGATTCTGATAAGTGCTTATCAAAGAATAAAATTGGTTTTTTGTTTATCAACTATTTTATTTTCCATTTCCAATAAAGTCTGTAAATAATAAATTTGAGAAAACGTTTTTTTATTGAATAGAGTCAGTCAAAATTGATGCTTTAAAGCATAATTATTGTAATAAATAGGCTACTAGTCTATGGAGTTCTTGCTACCATCCATGATCGAAAACATCCCTGTGGAGCCAACTGTTACCACATTTTTTAGTTTGATTTTTTTTTAAAGCATTGACAATGGGAGTGTTAGTGCGAATTTGTAATAAACAGAGTTAAAGTGCGAGAGTTATCGTCATTTTGAAAATTGCGCTGACAAACATGCTATCAACACCAAAGGAAGAAATTTGAATTTTTGTCTTATATAGCACTGACATAATCCATGTCAATGAAGGAGAAATCATTATCAAGCTCGCACTAATGATTCAAATGGTGAGATCACGTGATGAATGGATCGATTTTGCCGCCGAGAGGTATGTGGGTTTAATAAATCATGATCACATGATAGGATTTTTCAAATCAGTTGTCAGTTCATTATCATAATGAACATCTTAACACATTTTGGAATGAGATACCCCATATAGAAATTACCCGTATTACCCATGATTGAAATATTGTTATGTTATCGAATCACGATCCCTTTTATGTGTTTTCGCTTGGATATGAATAAACATGGGAAAGAGCAGAAAGATGAATAGTAATGAACCTAAGGCGCCTAATATTCTTGAAGTCTATCTTGAAATCCAGCAGTGGTTTCAGGCAATAGGATTGGAGGAATTTTTTAATCGATGTAGTGGTTTCCACGACGAAGTTGCCAGAGCATTTTCTCAAGGGTTCAATGGTCAGCAGACGATTGTTGGGGGAATTAATTCAGGTAAAAGAGGAGTTGATTGTTGAATTTACAGGTCTACCTATAGATAGAGAGAGAGCATTCAAAAGTCATGTCTTCGCTAGAGTTGATGTACCATTCTTCCTAAAAGATGAATTTAAAGAAATGAACTAGAGATCAGGGGTGGAAAGGTCCTGGTTAAAATATGAATGGAATTGTCTGCTGTGGATCACCTAGTCCTATTTTACCTGTGAGGGATGCTACAATCATGTGAATCTATATCATTTCCAGTTTTTGGCTCACTTAGCAGGTCAATTTAGAATCAACACCCCTTATTTTCTGTTGGAAGCTTAAAGCACATGTCTGCTAGAGTCAGAGAAAGAACAAATGCATCCTCCCATTTTATATTTCATAAGGGTCTAATAAAACTATTAATTGAAATCCAATTAAGAAAAATTGGGAGGACTTGGGAGATTTTTTTGTTTTGGGGAGGGTTTCAACCTCAACCTGCAAAACCAAAAAGGGTAGGAAGAAGGGCAGTAAGAAGAAATTTAGAGAAACACAAAACCCTGAAGCAAAGACTTCATCTTAAAGGACATCCTCTATATAGACAAAGAGTCAGAAAAAGGTAGAAATAGTTCCTCCTCTGGTTCCTCAATTATCTAGGTTCTATACCAGGAAAGGAGATAGGCTAAAGAAAATGAAGGAGACCCCTCCTCCCACTGAAACCCTATCTACAAACAGTAAACAAACAAATAAAGCTAAGGGAAAAATGATTGATCCTGAAGCTAAGTAGACAACAATAGAGAAAGAGCCCACCTTGGCAGAGATGTTTAAAGGTGGAAAATGACCTCATGCCAGGACATGGAACAAGATGAGACTAAACATCAAAGTGTTGTAGAATCCTGAGCTAGTTAAGGAGGTCATAGATGTATACAAGACTCCCCAGAAGGACTTGATTATAAACCAAGAGAAGTCTACAAGCTCAGAGAGAACTAACAGAACCAAAGGATCGAAGAAAGAGTTTACTGTCGAGGGTCAAAAGAGTAAGAGACAAAGGAGGACCAATGTAGATATCCTACTATAGGTACCTAGCACCCTTAGCTAGCTAGGTTTGACCACACAATTTTGATGGCTTAGTTTTGATCTTTAAACCAACATCCCGCCTATCAACGATTTTACACTGGTAAAGATAAATGGGTGCTGACAGTTTCATTGTTAGCACATTTTTGGCAAGTGACATAGAGAAAAGTGCTGACAGTTGGCCTGTAAGCGGAACTTTCATACTCTTAGCTACAAAGGGATGATAATGAGATTGTTAGCGATATTAGGAAAGGAAATTCGAAAGGAGTTGTTCAACAAAAGACTATTTTTGAAGGGATGAGAGCACAATTTCCAGTGAAGGAGGCAAAAGATCGGTCAACATTTTGGTCCATGTTTTCTAGCCATATTTATAGCAATTTGTTATGATGTAGATGCAGATTTGATTGAGAAGTTTTATATGCATGTATTTAAGATGTATGCTATTATTTTTAGACTTTGTAATTGAAACTTTTCTAGAAACATGTTGTAAGGTGTGGTCTTTTCTATAAAGACATATTCTGTAGAATGAAAAAAAATTGGAAAATTTTGGAAAAATCTTGGTATAGTTTGTATACATTTTGACATTAATATAAAATACTATGATCGATGTTATTTGTTCATATTTACAAAGATTCCTCTGTGATGGGTTTCCTGTCTGTTTTCTAGTGCATGTCATTTTTTTTGTTTTACAATCTAATTCATATGTCTTCTATGTTTTGGAAATTGAGTTATTAAATTTGAATTCTACTTATCAACTCAGATATACCATTGCCAAAGTTTTATATGTTTTCAACTTGAATATCTTTTATAGAATTCTATTTATTTCTATCTGCTTCTATCATAGTTGAATGAAGAATTGTCTAAGAAATCTATTGCTACCTCGCCTCTATAGTTTTTTCATATAGACTATAAGTAGTAACTTGTTGTCAAATAGACTCCATGCCCAATGGTTTTTCCTATCCTTTCCAGACCAAATTTGTATAATCGAATCAAATCTATTCGATGTATTGAGTACATAACCAGTCAGGTTTGACTGAGTTATGGAAGGGACCCCCCTTCAAATTGAAAGGTCTAGATTTCAAATCAAAATATTGGTTAGAGGTTACCTTAGAGTTTTTCCCTCACAAGCACGATTTTCTTTAAGAGATAGCACTAACTATGCCATTTCCAGGAGCATCTGAGTTCATATTTTGAGGCAAAAATTCCTTCAAAGCTTGGGGATCCCAATCATTCCACCACAGTCATAAGACTTTATAGCTTCTTCATTTATCTTGTTACTATGATGGTTCTCTACCAAAGAACCACAACAACCATAGGACTCCCCATGAGCTTGAAATGCCATGCACATCAATATTAGTCTAGTTGACATCAATGGCAACACACTTGATGCCACTAGCCAACCTAGCTATGCCAAATGTGCAACAATCATTACAGACATCCTTGTACATTTTCAATTTCCTTCTTTGCTTGTGAAGAAATCTATTGAAGAGAAGAGTGAGACATCACACCCAACTTTTTCCTTAAATGCTCAAAATTTTCTCGAGAAAGAGGCTTGGTGAAGATATCAACGACTTGTTCCTTGGTTGAGACTCTAACTTCATGATTTGATTAACCTCCTATTCTCTAAGAAATGATACTTTATGTAGATATGCTTGGTTTTTGAATATAGAACACGATTCTCAGATATACTGATAGCACTTGTGTAATCATAAATGATTGGAATGGGTGCATCATAAGTTACCTCCATGTCCTGTAATGTTGTTTCATCCACACAATCAGAGTGCAACTTGCAACTACTATATATTCAGCTTCAACAATAGAAAGGGAGATAGAGCATTGCATTTTTCTCAACTAGGGTACTAAGCGATTTCCAAGAAAGAAAGAACAACCACCTGTGCTTTTCTTATCATCAATACTTCCATCCCAATCAACATTTATGTATGTAGTTAAAGATTTTTTTACCTTTTGGATACCATAGACCATAGACCATAGTTCGTTGTGGCTCTTAAATATATGAAAATCCTCTTGGCAACTAAAAGATGACTTTGTTTGGGGGCTGATTGATACCTTGTAACTACACCAACAACTTGCATAATGTTCGATCTTGAGGTTGTTAGGTAGAAAATGCTACCTATTATTGATTTATGCATTGTTTGATCTACCTTTGGTGACTTATCACCTTTGTTGAGCTTACATTGACCATAGGGGTGCTGACAAGAGAACACTCTTCCATCCCAAACTTTCTCCACATTTCTTTGAGATACTTGCTTTGTAGAATGAAAATATCTTTTTTTGATTGAGTAATCTGCAATCCAAGCAAAAACGAGAGTTCCCCAAGCATGGAGATATCAAATTCATTTTGCATGTTTGTTGCAAATTTTTGGCTGAGTAAATTTGCGTCACTACAAAAAATGATGTCATCAACAAAAATAATTAAAATATTTCCATTCTCTGATTTGATATGCAGGTTGCTATTAATTGTTCCTTTTTTGAATCCTTGTTGTTGTAGGTGTTTGTCTAATGCTTGTTTAAGTCCATCAAATGCCTTTTTTAGTCTACACACTTCCTCATGATTTTCTGGCAACTAAAAACGTTTAAGTTGTTCTATGTAAACCTCTTCCATCCCAATCAACATCCATGTATGTAGTTAATGATTTTTTTTAGCTTTTGGATACCATAGACCATATTCCATTGTGGCTCTTAAATATATGAAAATCCTCTTCGCAACTAATAGATGACTTTGTTTGGGGGCTGATTGATACCTAGTAACTACACAAACAACTTGCATAATGTCTAGTCTTGAGGTTGTTAGGTACAAAATGCTACCAATTTTTTATTTATGCATTGTTTGATCTACCTTTGGTGACTCACTTTGTTGATTTTACATTTACCATAGGGGTGCTGACAAGAGAACACTCTTCCATCCCAAAATTCCTCCATATTTCTTTGAGATACTTGCTTTGGGGAATGAAAATACCTTTTTTTTATTGAGTAATCTGCAATCCAAGAAAAAATGAGAGTTCCTCAAGCATGGACATCTCAAATTCAGTTTGCATATTTGTTGCAAATTTTTGGTTGAGTAAATTTGCGTCACTACCAAAAATGATGTCATCAACAGAGATAATTAAAATATTTCCATTCTATGATTTGATATGCAGGTTGCTATTAATTGTTCCTCTTTTGAATCCTTGTTGGTGTAAGTGTTTTTCTAATGCTTGTTTAAGTCCATCAAATGCCTCTTTCAGTCTACACACTTTCTCAGGATTTTCTGGTAACTGAAAACGTTTAGGTTGTTCTATGTAAATCTCTTCTTCAAGCTCGCCATTCAAAAAGGTTAATTTTACATCCATCTAATATACTTTAAAAATTTTGTGACAGGAAAAAGCTATATACATTCTAATTGCCTCTAATCTCGCTACAAGAGAAAAAGTTTCATCAAAATCAATTCCTTCAATTTGAGCATAGCCTTTAGATATTAATTAGGCCTTATTTCTCACAACTTGTCCATTCTCATTTAATTTTTTCCTAAAGACCCATTTTGTTCCATTGCCATCTTTATTTAATGGCCTTGTAAACAATTCCCAAGTCTGATTTATCTTAATCTAATCGAGTTCCTCATTTATAACTTTTATCCAATGGTCATCCCGGCTTGCCTGAGAAAAATCTTTTGGTTCAATCATGGATAGCATAACAATATGTGTTTGACTAGAGGTATTCATTAATCTTCTTCGAGTTTAAGTTATTTCTTCCTTATCACCAATAATATGATTTGTAGGATGATGCTTTTTTATGTACCTTGAGGGAGTTTTTGAGTGAGACCATTGTGCTTCTGCTTCTTCCCTTTCTCTTTATTTTTCAATTTGTTCAACTTCATATTTACTACGAGTTTGATAAAGTGGATTTTTAAATATTGGTTGTTTTCTTTTGAGATGAAACTCCTCATTCACCTGTACATCAATGCAGTAAATTATTTTGCATGGAATTTTTATCATAACATCTATAGCCCTTGCTCTTATTATAATATCCTAAAAATATTCCTTCATCAGCCTTTGTATCGAACTTACCAAGATTGTCATCATTGTTCTTGATGTAGCACCTACTAACAAAGAATTTGAAGTTCTTTATTATGGTTGGTTTCCATACTACATTTCATATGGAGCCTTGTCACTATTTGACTTGAAGTGAGCTTTATCTAAAATATGGACTATTGTATGAACAACTCTAGCCCAAAAAGTATTTGGCATATTTCTTTCATCCATTTTTTTTCTTGCTAGTTGTTGCATTGATCTATTTTTTCTTTCAACCACACCATTTTGTTGTGGGGTGTTAGCAATAGTGAACTGCCTTCTTATGCCATGTTCTTCATAAAAGTTATTGAACTCATTTGAAGTGAACTCCCCATCCCTGTCTAGCTTTACACACTATTTTGCAATTATTTTGGTTCTAAACCATGGTTTTGAATATATTGAACTTTTCAAATGCTTCAAACTTCTCCTTTAGAACTACAACCCACGTATGTTTGGTATAATCATCAATAATCAACATGAAGTATCGCTCAACACTTAGAGTCTCAATTCTTGTGGGCCCACATAAGTATTTTTGAACTAGTTCTAGTAGCCCAATGGATTAATTTTCTTTGGTATTGAACACTACTCAGATTTGCTTACCAATTCAACATGATTTACAAATTGTGTTGCTCGACTTATAACTTTCTAGTAAGTCCCATACAACTCGCTTTTTGCTAAGGTTTACAATATGATCAAAATTCAAGTGTCCTTATCATCTATGCCACAACTATCTCTCATCAAGCTTCCCCAAATAACAATTCTTGTTTTCTTCCTTGAGTATGTACACATTATTTGAGGTTCTCACACCCTTTGTTATTACCTTCCCTGTGTTTTCTAACTTTATCTCACAACCTTTGGAACAAAAGGTAACATCATACCCTTGGTCACACATTTGGCTTACACTTAATAGATTGTGCTTGAGCCCATCTACAAAGAAAATGTTATGAGCTTTACCTCTTCCATTATCCAAGCTCAATGTTCCTTTGCCATGATGTTGCCGGGACATCATTGCCTAAAATGACACTTCCTATTTTGTTTTCATTTAGTGACAAGAATTTGATTTTATCATGAGTCATATGCTTGGGGTATCCATTGCCCAAATACCAATGACTGCCTTAGTTTTGGGTATACACGACAATGCCACACTCTTCTTTCTTTTCTTCCCTTTTCTTCCTCTAGGTCTTGGGTTCTTCTTGTGTTTGTTTAATCCGAGGAGCTTATTTGAATTTTTTGGTTCTACAGTCAACCACTTTAAGCCCAAAATTATGATATTTATAGCATTTATTATCATCAAATAAGGCAGCAAAAGGATTGTTCTCCCTGAGATTAGTTCTATGTGAATTTACAAATCTGTTATCTCTGTTTGATTGATAAGGTTGATTTTTTCTATTTCTTATGTGATGTTTCCAAAATATGCTCTACAGTTTACAACTTTATGTCCAGAATTTGTACATGAAAAACAATAAGCGTTGAAAATATTCTAGTAAATGGGAGCAAATTGCCTTTGTGGATGTGATCTGCTTATTCTTTGATAACTTCACCTTTGTTGATTTTTTACTCATTCTCTTTGGTTGTTCGAATTGTTATTATGACTTTTCCGTTGCTGCAACTGAGTTGTATTGCTATCCTTTTCCTTTGTTTGTTGCTACTAATTTTTCACTTGATTTGTGTGTTTGTTGCTACTAATTTTTCACTTGATCTTTGTGTTTGTTTGAATGGTTGTTATATACTTTCCCTTTGCTACAATTAATTTCCTTTTGTTGTATTGTTGTTAGGCCCCTTGATTGCTTCAACATAACTGATTGATTCTTTGTCTTCAACTTTCTTAGAGCTTCATTCAACTTGATATCCCAAACCAATTTTGATAAGAGGGGATCTCTAAATACTTAGAATCTCATATAATTTGTTAGATACTTCAATAAAATTTAAGTTTTGGTTTAGCCAAGTCTTGGATTTTTCTATTTCCTTTCTAAACGAGACTATTTCTTCTTCTAGATTTTCACATTTCTTGCCCTTCTCTTTCAATTGTTGTAACAAGGCGTCTTCAATTTTCTTCACTTCTCCCAGCTTAACTTTTAGAAGAAGTGATGAATCTTTAGATTCATCCTTTTTTTCTTCAAATTTTGTGAGCATCTCCTTCTACTTCTTATTCTTTTCCTTGAGCCTTTGAATTTATGCTAAGGCACGAATCAGTTCACCTTCTAGGTTTACTTTAGCCTCTTCTTCATCAAACTCATATTGACCTTTATCTATAGTTTCTAAGGCCACGATCATAAGGTACTTCATTTTTTATTTCGTTCTTTATTCATCAGAGGATTTTTCATATTCATATTTTGAGTAATTATTGTCTTCTTGAACTTATTTTCCTTCTTTACTTTCCTATATTTATTATTCTCTTTATGATCATATTCATTCTTTTCTTCCTTATATGGACATTTAGATGCATAATGACCTACTTTTCCACAATTAAAGCATTTGAAGGGTAACTTACCTTTGTACTTTCCAGATCCTCTCTTCAATCTTCTGACAAACTCCGCGTCTTCTTCGTCAGATCCACAACTCTAGTCTTCTATATATTCTTCGCTCTTCTTATCAACTTTGAAGGCAACCTCCTTTGATGTAGTTTTTTTTTGAAGTTCTCATTTCATAGGATGTTAGTGTTCCATGTAATTGATCCAATGTCAATGTGTTGAGATCTTGCATCTCCTCAATGGTTGATACTTTGGCATCAAATCTGGATGGAAGATATCTCAACACCTTTTGAACTATAAAGGAGTCACCCATGGTTTCATCAAGTCCTCTTATGGTGTTAACTATTTTGTCCACTCAAAGAAATAATTTGGTTATGTCCTCGTCCTCTTTCATCTTTAATGATTCAAATTGCATTATGTAGCCTTAGAGTTTGGCTTTATTTACTTTATTATCACCTTCATAAAAACTCATCATCTTAATCCATATACTTTTGGGTATTTTGCAGTGCATGAATTTGACCAACTTAGATTTAGGTAAACCACTTAGGATTACATTCACTGCTTTAGAATTGTAAGTGAACTTGAGCTTATCATATTTATTAACCAATACATATGGATTTTCATAGCCATTATGTAATATGTCCAAGTCATCTGCACGAAGAGACATTATGTAGGTTCTCATTCATACCTTCCAAAATGCATAATTTGTTCCAATGAACATGGGGGCTTTGTTGGTGGAATTTCCATCTTGGTTAGCCATTGGTTTTGTTCTACCTTACAATTGTTAGATTTATACTGAAGGAACATGCTCTAATAACAATTTTTAGAAACCAAGATAATACTGAGGTGGGGATGAATCAATATTATGACCAATTTTAATAATTATTAAAAATATCTAATATTGTTGAATTTAGGCTTCTGTGATCCATATCAAGTTTTTTGAGAAGATTTTTCGGCGTGAATCACATTCTAATGCATTTGTCGACGTGTTTCGAACCAACGAGCATGGTTCATTGTCAGGACAAGTTGAATAATCAGATCCAGGTTGCATGATTTACGTTGAAAAATCTTCTCAAAAAATATCTAATATTTCAATTCATTTAAAAATATATCATGTAAGAAACAAATAGAAATACCATGTGTAAGTAGAAACCCATAAAGGGAGAAAACCAAAAGGAGACATCCATCTCCTAGATTTACAAGCGCCCACTTGAAGGAAGCAACAATTACTTAATATTTACAAGATCTAACTTGAAGGAAGCACCAATTTCCTAATCTTTTACATGTGCCAACCTAAAGGTGGCATTAACCTCGTGATTGTGTAGGTACCAACCCCTTAAATAAGTTTGCAAGCACGAATCTACTGGAGGCATCAACATCCAATACTTACACCATGGAACTCCCTTTCATAACATCATTAGACTGGATCCATTCATTTAGTCATCAAAGGAAACACTAACATTCTAATACAAATTGTCCTTCTTAGCAATATGCAACATTAACTCTGGTCTATGCAATTTAGTTCTTTGACCTGCAACTTCATGCCTGAAATTACTGATAATGACCCTCAATATGTAGGAATCCTTCTCTTGCTCAACTATGATATCTACACTAATGCCCTTATTCTGATTCATTTGACATCAATAACATCTTAATGGCAGACAAAAACATAACATATTATGTCGCCCTTTATGAAAATTCATTTTAGCAGACAAGATTGAACAAAAATCCTAACATAATCTAAACATCCTCTTCACCCTTCATCCCTTTTGTAGTTTGTACTTTAAGGATAACACAAATATAACCCATTCATCAAAATTAAAAAAATTCGAACCTGTCACAAAGAAAAAAATAAAAAGGCAATTTGACCCTATCATAAAGAAAATAAACTCAACCCTATAGTTTTTGGTTCTCTGTGTCAGATATCTTCAATTTCGTTCAAGTGCACACACAACATGCTTAACAACACTAAATTCATCACCTTTAGACATATATTTATAGTTTACAATTTATGGTGCAATGGTG
The DNA here is from genome assembly GCA_031772625.1 of Pinus tabuliformis. Classification (NCBI taxonomy): domain Eukaryota; kingdom Viridiplantae; phylum Streptophyta; class Pinopsida; order Pinales; family Pinaceae; genus Pinus; species Pinus tabuliformis. The sequence continues at coordinate 151,621,956 of CM062815.1, read as the reverse complement.
AACAAGGCTGGCAAGAGAATTTTACTATCCTAGGTAATTTAATAACCATGGGTTGTCGCCCCTGGTAAATTTGATGTTGAACCTGTGATTTATGCTTTGACTTTTAATATATTTTTCTCATATGATCAAGCCCACACATCGTGGTTCTAATCAAACTTTCCCTTAGGGGCTTATTGCATTGACTCATAGGACCATGTCACACAACGATGCCCTTAATCATTTGAGGGAAATTTTTTGTTGTAGTCATGTTATCATCATGGTGATGTCATCCTGCCCCATGGCACACTTGGCCACCCAAAAACACCACATATGAGTGACACATGTCACCATTCCATATGGACACAGGTTAATTTCCATGTCATCTTGCTAAGTCACTTGCCATGTCAATGCTAACTAGACTGCCACCAATACCCTGTCTGATCCTTGTCCTCCTCTTCCATTTGTCCTCGCATCTTGCCTTGTTGGGATCCACCTTCATCAAAACCACTTTTTAAAAATAAATTGTATTATACCCCTCCTCTTTGGCAGTATTGTGCTTTTGGGCTTTTTTGTGGGGGGGGATATGGAGTCCACCATAATTGTTGATCAGATTGTCAAAATTTGTTGGTCATTTGGCACGAATCCCAAATGCGGACCCCCATCTTGTTAATCGTTGACACAAGGGGGAAGGCCCAAGATCAATAGGTGTTGTTCGATCATCGACCCCATCCTGATCAATGGTGCTTGGTCATTGGAATGTGTGTGCCTTTTAATCCAAGATGGGGCTTAACTATCGCATATCTTCAATCTTTGATAGCCATTGATTCACTCAACTTGCATGGTGGATATTGAAGTTGATACCACATCATTTAACAATTCTAAGAAATGTAAGAAATTGTGTTAGTTTCCATGTTATGAAACCAGCTCAAGAAAAGATAGAAAAGATAGATCAACGCCTTAGAATTCAGCCTCTTCGAGGGGGCAACCTCCTTTACATTACATAAATGAACAATCCTTTGATGATACAAATGACACAACCTCCTTTCTATATATAGGAGTCTAAGGAGTCACAATATAATCCAGCCGACCTAACAATAATAATATAAAGCCACAAAAATAACAATAGAGGGATTCTATGGGGCACAGAAATAACAATATGGGGGTAATAGGGGCACAACAATATAAATAAGGGGTATAACTACAATAGTAATGGGGTAATCACTAGTATTATAGGGACCCAACATGCCCCTCTCCTTCAAAAAAGTGTTGTCCTCAACGCTTGAGTAGTTCTGGATACTTCTGCATAAAATTCTCATCCTCCCATGTGGAATCTTCAGCGGATAAGTTCTTCCACTTGATAAGATACTCTGAAATTGATCGATTTCGTAGCTGTCGAGTTCTTGTTTCTGTGACTGCTTCCGGTTCCAATATAATTTTTCCTTCCTCATCAAGTTTTGGCAATATTGTTTGAATTGGGAGCTTGTCACCTATAACCTTCTTTAAACATGAAACATGGAAAACTGGGTGCAATCGAGAAGCTGCAGGAAGCTCCAATTTGTATGCCATAGTACCAATCTTTTGCAACACCTTGTACGGACCATAATACTTTGGTGATAATTTATTATCCTTCTTAGCTTGCTTTAGGGACATTTGCTTATATGGTTGTAGCCGTAGGAATACCCAATCACCTACATCAAAACTTCTTTCACTGCGATGTTGATCTGCCTGTTGTTTCATTCTATTTTGTGCCAACACGAGGTTATCCTTTAAGAGTTGGAGGACTTGTTGTTGATGTTCGATGTGATGTTCCACTGCCTGAACCTTAGAATTTTCTCTTAAATATGATGTGATGGATGGTGGTTGATACCCATAAAGTGCCATAAATGGGGTCATTTTTGTTGCTGTATGGAAGGAAGTGTTATACCACCATTCAGCCAGAGGCAACCATTTGACCCATTGTGTCTGTTTATCAGATACAAAGCAACGAAGATATCCTTCCAAACATTTGTTTACTATCTCAGTTTTCCCATCAGATTGAGGATGATAAGATGAGCTATGAGCTAACTGAGTACCAAGACAAGAAAATAATTCTGTCCAAAAATTTCCAGTGAAAATGGGATCTCTGTCACTTACAATAATCTTTGGGTTTCCATGTAGCTTTTGAACTGTTTCCATAAATGCAGTAGAAACTGTACTGGCTTTAAATGGATGTGATAATGCACAAAAGTGTGCATACTTGGTAAGTCTGTCAACTACCACCATGATGACACTCTTTCCCTCAGACTTGGGTAAACCTGTGATAAAATCCATTGAAACCTCCTCCCAACGTTGGCTTGGAATGGATAAAGGTTGTAATAGACCCGGTGTCTTAATTGTTTCAACTTTATTTTGCTGGCAAACCAAACATTCCACCACAAACTTTTGAATATCTGATTTAAGGCCATCCCAAAAAAATTCCTTCTTAACCCTGTGGTAAGTTTTTAAAAATCCTGAGTGCCCTCCTAAGGGAGAAGTGTGCAATTCCATAAGAATCTTTTGTTTTAGCTGGGAATTCTTACAGAGGTATAAGCGATCTTTGTACCATAACGAATCATTTTGCCAGCTAAATGTATCAGAAGTACTGGAATCTTGTTGTAGCTTTTGAATAAGTGCCCACACTTCTTCGTCATTCTTCCATTCCTCCCTTGCTTCGTTTATCCAATCTGGTTGGATAATAGAAATGGCACACAACAATGCTTCCACATCCTCATCCTTTCTTGAGAGTGCATCTGCCACCACATTTTGCTTCCCTTTTTTGTAGATGATTTCAAAGTCATAACCCAACATCTTTGTGACCCACTTTTGTTGCTCTTCAGAGGATAATCTTTGTTCTAAAAAGTATTTAAGGCTATCATGATCCGTTTTTACCTTGAAGTGTCTTCCCATTAGGTAGGGTCGCCATTTCTTAAGTGCATGGAGTATTGCCAACATTTCCTTCTCATAAATAGCTTTGCTTAAAAACTTTCCCTTGATTGGACGACTTTCAAAAGCAATGGGTCTTTCATCTTGCATTAGAACAACACCAATTCCATTTCCTGAAGCATCACATTCCACAATAAAGGTTTTTGTGAAGTCCGGTGTAGCTAAGACCGGTGCTTGGCACATTGCCTCTTTAAGATGTTCAAAGGCCTTTGTTGCTTCCGAAGTCCATGAAAATGAATCTTTCTTCAATAATGTTGTTAGAGGTGCTGCTATTCTCCCATAATTCTTAACAAACTTGCGATAATACCCTGTCAACCCAAGAAATCCTCGCAGATGCTTTATGGATGTGGGGATTTTCCATTCCTTAATGGCTTTAATTTTGCTAGGGTCTACCTTAACTCCTTCATGAGATACAATATGACCCAAATATTCCACCTCCTGGACTCCAAAGAAACATTTGGATCTTTTTGCATATAATTGTTTCTCCTCCAATAGTTGTAGCACCCTGTCAACATGTTCAACATGATCCTTCCAAGACTTGCTGTAGATTAGTATATCATCAAAAAATACTAACACAAATTTTCTAAGGAATGGTTTGAAAATTGAATTCATCAAACCTTGAAATGTTGAAGGTGCATTGGTAAGGCCAAAAGGCATGACCAAAAATTCATAATGACCCTCATGAGTTCTAAATGCCATTTTTGGAATGTCTTCAATCTTCATTCTGATTTGATGATATCCTGAACGAAGATCCAACTTGGTGAAGTAAATTGATCCATGCAATTCATCCAGTAATTCATCAATAACAGGAATGGGGAACTTATCTTTAATAGTGAGCTTGTTGAGCTCCCTATAATCTGGACACATGCGCCATGATCCATCCTTCTTGTGCACCAATACTACTGGAGCTGAGAAAGAACTTTGACTCGGTTGAATTATACCAGCCTCTAGCATTTCTGCAACCATACGTTCAATTTCACTTTTTTGGACATAGGGATATCTGTACGGCCTGATGTTTGGAGGAACACTTCCTGGAATCAGATGAATAGCATGATCATGATCACGCATAGGTGGGAGACCCTTGGGAGTCTCAAATACCTTGGAATGATTGTCCAAGACTTTTTGGAGATCTGGAGAAATAGATGATTCCAATGTGGAAACATCTAGCGAACATAATTGTGCAATTACACCTCTTTGCTCCTTTTTTAGAAGCTTTGTCATACCATTAGAGCTGATTATCTTTCCTGGTTTCCCTGCAATACCCCTTAATTCAACTTCCTTTCCTTCCGAATAAAATTTGATGAAAAGTTCTTGAAAATTAAAAGCTATTGTACCCAAGGATTGTAGCCATTGGACTCCTAGTACAACATCAGCACCTCCCATTGGAATGGAAAGCATTGGGCTAGTCAATACATATTCTCCCATGGATAGCTTGATATTATGGCACTTTCCAGAGCAATTTATTGTTCCTCCATTTGCAATCATCACTTGACACTCTGGTGCTGGATATAGGAAGCAATTCAATTCTTTTGCTACCCTACAATGAATAAAATTGTGGGTGCTTCCTGAATCAATCAACACTATTACCTTTTCTTCTTGATTTGTCCTTCTATCTTGATGGTTTGAGGAGTGGTAATTCCCGCCAATGCATTACAAGATATGGTCGGATTTATTTGTTCTTCATCTAGGCTTTGTTCCTGGAATATATCCTCTTCTTTTGACCTTTCTTGCTCCTTTTCTTCTTCCTCTTCACAATCTATGTAGAATAATTTCTTCTCAGCACACTTATGACCTTTTGTGTATTTGCTATCACAATTGTAACAAAGCCCTTTTGCTCTTTTTTCTTCCAATTTTGTGGTGTCAACCTTGTAGGTTGTGGAAGACTATGGGCAACAACACTTCCATCTTTATAGTTGTGAATGGTATGCTTCCTAGTTGCCATAATTTTGCTTTCCATTTTTCTTGCTAACCTGAATGCCTTCTCTAATGAATCAGGTTCCCAAAGGCGCACATCATGTTGGATATTATCCTTTAAAGACCCTATGAACACATCAATCCTATGCTCCTCTGGAATATCTTTTACCCTTATGTTCAATTTTTGGAACTCCTCAATGTGCTCCATTATTGAACCCTTTTGTTTGAGACTTATCAATTGGCTAAAAAAAGTGTTGCTTTTTGTATCCTCATAATGTGCTATCAATTCTTCTGTAAAAATTGCCCAAGTGATAAATTGTTTACGAGAACAAAGCCATTGATACCATACAAACTGATTTGGTTCCAAATATAAAGTTGCCATACGTACCTTTTGTGTGTTTTGCACATTATTGAGATCGAAGAATTGCTCCATCTGTAATATCCATGTGGCGGGATCCTTGCCATCAAACTTCCTCATATCGATTTTTGGAACATGGTGAGTCTTCGATCCAACATTAGAGTCTATGGAATCATGATTAACATTTCTTTTGTTCTCATCATGAGTTTCCTTTACTACCTTTTCACCATTAGTGACCCTTTCTTGTAGCAAGTTCTTCAATTCTTCCATGTCTGTCTTCAAATCTATCTTCAAATTTACCATCGAATCCTCCATCTTAGCTTCCATGCCCTTTATCTTAGATTCCACGCCATTTATATTAGATTCCACGCCATTTATCTTAGATTCCACGCCACTTATCTTAGCTTCTGTTAGCTTTTGTGAGCGTGACATTTGTTGCACTTGTTCTTGTAATTTTGATATATCATGTAGCATTTCTTCCTCTTCTTCATGAGTCATGCTAGAGCTTTCAGGTTCCTTACTAGGTGTTTGCATTTTCTTTCCTCGGGGCATCAGTTACCGATAATAATGCTTTACTATGCCCTTTGAATTCCGTTAAACCAAGCTTAGATAAAAAATTAAAAAAAAAACTACACACCTTTTTTCACTTTATAGAAGCCTGATATTGAATCTGATGTATCTCTGTAATTTCGGATCATCCAGTTCTAAAATTGCTACCTGTAGTAGCCTTCTGCGTCCTCTTTCCAATGCCACAAGTCTGAGCCAAATTGGATTCTCCAAGTAAGAGTTATGTGAAATCTCCCACAGTGACTTGCTTTTAGACTGGTTTAGTAGAGCGAACTTGTACGACGTGCCACGAGTCACTGTTTCACCCTTTGAATATGAAACACACATACAAGAAACTACAGTCTGTCCTATTTCTGTACCTTTTTATGAAATTTCAATCCGATCCTCAGAGAGAGCGTTATGACGATTTTTCCCAGGTCACCTGTTTTGAATGTAATTCAGGAGTCTGCAAAAAGGCCAACTTCCTCAGATCATATCTTCGAAAATATCATGCGAAAAGCTCTGAAATGCGGGCCCAAGGTTCAGCGCCAATTCTTCTCAAATGGGTTTTTTTTGTGACTTCTGAAACGTCACAGAAAAAAAGTTATAGCGAAAATGCCACGATGACCTGTTTGGAGCAGCGAAACCCTAGAATCCAAAGCTCTGATACCAAATGTTATGAAACCAGCTCAAGAAAAGATAGAAAAGATAGATCAACGCCTTAGAATTCAGCCTCTTCGAGGGGGAAACCTCCTTTACATTACATAAATGAACAATTCTTTGATGATACAAATGACACAACCTCCTTTCTATATATAGGAGTCTAAGGAGTCACAATATAATCCAGCCGACCTAACAATAATAATATAAAGCCACAAAAATAACAATAGAGGGATTCTATGGGGCACAGAAATAACAATATGGGGGTAATAGGGGCACAACAATATAAATAAGGGGTATAACTACAATAGTAATGGGGTAATCACTAGTATTATAGGGACCCAACATTCCATTCTATTGCTGACATTGAAACCACACCTCGTTCATGTATCAAGAGTCACTACAAGGGAAATATAACCTAATAATAAACATGATCCATAAATTAATCAACCTAATAAATGAGAAATTTCATAGCATTTTTCTTTATGTTATGAGGACCAGGATGTCAGGTATTACAAGGAGTTGGTAATTTGGATCGCACTAGGTTTGATACTTAGTGACTTTAGCACCTTAATCAACACCTGGGTGCTATAGCCTAACTTCCTGTGATTAGGAGTGAGGTCCGACTAGATACTGCTCCACCTCCCGCCACATGTCGCTATGTCCCTCCTGAGTTTGTGATTTCACTTTGGTGCTGAAATGATCCTTATAGAACCAAGAGCCTTTGGGAACCATGAGTAATCTTCAACTGAATATTTCTTCTCATCCCTTGGAAGTTAGAAAAAGTGCCATATACCATTGGAACATACTTGGAGAGGGATATCCAACTAAGGACTTTGCATGTGCTTTTGAACAAATTACTCTAGGAAAAATGGCTTTAGAGATAGTTTGCTCAACCAATAACCAAATGATACCATAAGCATCATGCATGACACCACAACAAGCTCCCCCTAAAATTGACATCACTCATCATTAATGACAACACTTGACATTGATGACTATACTTGACATCAATAACAACCATAACCAACTTGTTAAAAAAATCTATGGGTTTTAAGGATAAGGTATGGTTTTTGTGAATTTAGAGGCATATTTTCTTTGGGTATGATTTTACTATTAAAGGATAAGAATAAATCTTTCTTCAATCTTAGTCATGAAGATGGATCTTCTTATGGATTTAAAGCGTTGACAATTTTTGAATATCACTGTGGAAAATCCAAACTCTCTATCTACAAAAGAAAAGCACAGGAGTCTAAGTTCTGCAATTTGACTATTAAAGGATTAGAATAAATCAAACAAAAAATTGTAGGATTCTATGGGATTCGGTTGATCTCTTTCTCCTCCAACTTTTTTCTCTTATTTCTTGCCTCCTCCTTCCTCTTCTTGGTTTTCCACAAATTCTCCTTTCTATTCCTCCTTTCTTACAAATCACGATTCATGTTCCACTTTTCTTCTCCTCCTTCATGATTAGTACTCTTCTTATTGTTATCCTCCTCTTCTTATCCTCCTTTTCCTCTCTTCCTTACTCCTCATTGTTTAACAAAATAGGGTATTTCCACATACTAGGAAAAGTACCTTAAAAAACTGCTCAAATAACCAGGTCAAAGATTAGTATGTTATTATTTTATGTGATTAACCCTCAAAGAGAGAAATAGTCCACAACCACAACCAATAAATCCCCTTAAGGCAATATATCAATACAAAAGAAAAATACTGGACATAAGAGTTTGTCACATTTGATCTTTAGCAAACAACCCTCCATGTTCTTTAGATAGACGTCTCGAAACAATTGGATGTAAAGCCATAAATCAATATAAGTATCAAGGATAATATGAACTCTTCAATAACTTTATGTCTAGAACATATCATGACCATTTGATTACATAGATTTAAATTCATACTAAAGAAACACACTAAAAAACAAGACACCTAAAGACACATTAGATCAAGTTGATCTTAACTAACTCCTAAATGTATAAATATTATAACATCCCCACTTAAGAGTAACTCAGGACAATATTGAAATATTTGCAAATGTGACATAATATGAGAATGAAGGAGGCATTAGAACCTATCCCCCCTTACTGACAACTTTCTGAACTCCTAACATGGATCAAAGTTTGGAAAACTCCACTTCAACAAAAGACTCTGTGAAAATTCCCGCAACTTGATCATTTGTATGGCAAAGAGAATGTGCTCTTGAATAAGTTTTCTAATGAATCGCATGTGTAGTTCAATGTGTTTGTTGTGTTGATGTTAAGCTAAATATTAAGTGAGCTTGATGATACATTTGTTATCACATTAAAGTGTGGTCAAATGTTGCTACTATAATCCAAACTCTGAAGGATTTGTTAAAGCTAAAAAGCTTCTTGAATTGCATTAATTGTAGCTTGACACTTTGCTTCTACTAAAGAAAAAGCAAGAACCTACTACTTCTTATAATCCCAAGTGATAGATCTAGAGCCGAGACTCACAATATAACCTACGCTATATTTCTGATCATTAGGGTCACTAATCTAATTGGAATAAATAAAACCAACAAAGAAAGGTGTTTTGTAAACTATAATGGATATTCCACTTGAATAGTTCATCACAACAAATATGATAAAAGAACTGACAATCTATACCAAGAAGGTTAATTTCCTTTAGTTCCTAGATTCTTTACCTACTGATTTTATGCCTAAATCCATGAAATAAATGAAATGCAAAGAATAGATAATATAAATACACACACACACACCATAATAGACACAAGTTTTTCCCTCTGAAACCCTTATGAGAAAAAGCTTAGCTAGAAGGATGTGGTTGCTTTGCTTTCTTTTGTCTAGTATGGAAATGTGCAAGTACAAAGAAAGAGGTACTCTCTACAAAGTTACATGAGACCTGCGGCCTGTAAGGCTACTATAAAATCTCAACCCCTCTATTTTTATCACTAACTCCCCATTCCCAATTGCTCTAATCAATTATGGCGCAAAATAAAATAACATAGAATGGAACCCCTACTCCTCCTAGAAACTCGATATTTGAAATAGCTCGATAGCCATCTAAAGGTAAGGTTTAACTTCCTCAACCCTGAACTAATGGTAAGTTTCTTGGACCTTCTATAGCTTTCTTGAGAGCCTAATTATGTTATAATTACTCACCTTGTTATAGATATGAACCCAAATGGATATGAATCTCAAGGCGGTGATGATGATGGTAGGATTAAAGGATACTAAAATGTAAAAGGGGAAAAGCAACTAAATGAATACATTGGTGACAAAAAAACAAAGGTGAATAATAATAATATATCTCATATTTTATGTTATTATGTTATTTGTAAGAATTGATTTATTGTTGGCGAAAATTACTTGAATGCCCAAAAGAGTTGATTATTTGCTATAATTAGAGGTAATTTGTTTGTTTTTTTTTTAATGTCCAAAAGAGTTGATCATTTGCTATAACTAGAGGTAATTTGTTTGTTTTTTGTTGTTGTTTCCGTTTTTTTTTTTTTTTTTAAATGTGGTTCACTACCGTCGGAAATTGGTGACTGCTACGCCCATTAAATATTTGTACTGGGCAGATCCACTGGAAGGGATCACTTCTTGCCAGCTCAACGATGGAGCCTAACCTTGAGAGTTTCGAGAAATTGAACTCGTGACCTCTCAATACAAAATGTGTTTTAATGACGAGGAATCGACAAATTGAGATAACCTTTGAGGCTAAAGGTAATTTGTATCTTGTTAAACAATGTTCTTAATTTTCTCTTCTTTTTCTTCCAAATTAAGTTGAACCACTAATTTTCAATTCATGATTTGTAGATTATAGTAACATTAATTATGGTTCTCTCTCATGAAACAAATTGGGAGAAGTGTGGGCAAAAGTCTATTGATGAAGGATAAAAACTTTCCCTAAACAAAATCTATGTAAAGATTGTGGAGGGTTTGTCACATCAGGTATTTGAGGTAAATTATAACTAATTTTTTCTTTAAATTTTGGAATGCAATGTCAATGTTTTTTTTTTTCTTTTTCCCCGGGGAAAAATCATAATTTTCCATTAATATAGAAAAATTACATGTAGTAGATGCCTGTATGGCATATACAGTAAGTTTGGCCATGGCCATATAAAATATGAGTTTGTACATAATTTACCACACAGGGTATACTGAAAAAGTTGATATAAAGGATATATACAATGTATAAAACAAGTACTGAAAGAAATCACTGCTATATACTGTAAAAATTAGGCCTAGCGGCCCGCTGGTAGAACTGGTCTATATAGGGACGATGATAATACTGGTAATGTTCTTCTCCTTGTTGCTCCTGAATTATCCACAGTCCTCTAGGATGTACGTGGCCTCCTTGGAAAGTTGGTCGGTAACCACATTACGCTCCCTGTAAATACGTTGACAAGGGATATAAATAAATTGAGCTTTTAAGATTATGATTTCATCCAAAATATTTCTGAGAGAGTGCATGTGACCTGTAGATGTGTTGTTGAACCAATTGATGATGATTATAGAATCTCCAAATATCTGAATGTGATTGCATGCATGTGCGAGAGAAAAATGGAGGAGGTGTCTAAGAGAGATCAATTCTGCAAAATTGTTTGTCCCCATCCCCAAACCCATCTGAATTCTGAAGAGATGATTTTCAGTTTTATGCAATAATATACCCCCCCACACCCCTGTGCTTGTGTTGCACCATCAAAATATGCCCAAGGTAGATTGTGATCAATGACTTCAGGTGTCACGACGCGGCCAACAACAGTGTGATTCTCTTATGGGATTTCATGATAGGCATATACAATTTGGGCAATGGATGATGGCCAACGAGGCACTCTATTTCTGAAAATGATCCCATTCCTATTGAGCCAAATAGTCCAGTAGGTTAGCAGTGGAAGACAGTGAACTTTTTGGTTCGAGGACCCAACTCTCCATTGATTCCAGGCTTCTAAAACATTGAGACCATGCCATCTGTTGGTTAAGGATAATGTAGCTAGAACCTGTTCCCAAATGTGAAGCATTTTAGGGCAGAACATAAAAAGGTGTTCATTTGATTCCTTTGCTTGTTGACAGAGCAGACACCAAGAGGGACCAGAGAACGATCGTTTCATTAGATTGACCACGGTTGGTGTCTTGTTCCGTAAAATATTTCACATGAATAGTTTATTTCGCGAAGGTGCTTTTAATTTCCAAAGACTGCTCCAGCAATCTAATAGCTCAGGCGGCCTATAGGCAACATGAATGATGGGATAACCAGCTTTGGGGGAATAAGTGCAGTAGGGGCCCAAATGAGTTCATCAGCACCATCTTTATTCAGACATGGGATTCTATCAGCGCATTTATATAGCCATCCTAATATTGCTACCATCGCACATGAATACCGAGATGCTTAGCAGTTTTCCATGCTTATGTAAAAACTGTGGAATTCCCAGGGTCAGCAATATGAGAAATCATAAGAATATCTCTGTTCTTGAGAAATTGAGAGAGGTCGAGAGGGAGGCAAAACATGTTGCCACAACTCATCCAGGGGTCGATGCCAATTCGCACAGATAAACCATCTCTAATTCTCCAAGTGAGTCCATTCCTGATGGTGGGTAAAGTATGTAATACAATGCACCAAACCATGGATGTCCCATTTCTCTGCCAGGTAGGCAAGCAAATCCAATCCATAATATGATGTGGCCAGATATATTTGTAGTGAATCACCTCTGTCCAAAGGCTATGGGAGGTAAGGATAAGCCATCCCATCTTTGCAACTAGTGCATGAGCAAAGGAGGATAGATCTTTCAATCCCCAACCACCCCATTTCTTTGGAATTGCAATGTGTCTCCAACCCACCCAGGCAAAAGGTTTTCCTTCCTTATAACCATTCCAAAGGAATCTGCAACAAAGTTTTTGTATCCGAGATAAAATTCCTTTAGGAATCCATGCCAGAGACATCCAATAAATAGGTGTAACCTCCAAGACTGTTTTAATTAGCACTAATTGAATCGCTCTAGAGAGGAATATGTGATTCTAGTTGAGTAATCATTTTTCGACCTTGTCCACAAGCCATATCCAGTCAGTGATCTTGTAGCAGTGTGGTTTGGTCCAAAACCCAAGGTAATTGAGCCCATCATCCAGTTCAAGGATCCGGAATGGGAATTTTTGTTGTGTAACCCAAGCTTCCTATGGAGTGTAGGCTGAGAGGGTGATAGTGGATTTCAATCGATTAGGTTCCATACCTGTGGCCTAAGAGAAGAGCAGCAAGATGTCATAGAATGCAATGGTGTCCCAAATGCCTCCATTGAGAAAGATGAGCACATCATTGACTAAGAGGAGGTGGGTTAGAATACACTGGTCTTATATGTTGAGTCCCTCTAAGCGCCCCTCTCTTTGGCCAAGGCTATTAATCTGCTAAGTCCCCCCATTACTAGCAAAAAGAGGAGCGGGGAGAGGGGGCATCCTTCTCTGAGTCCACATTCTGCATGAAAAAAGTTGGAAGCAGATCCATTGATGAGGACATTGAAAGAGACAGTAGTGATGCAACACATCATCCAATTAATGAAGGGAGGAGGAAAGCCTAAATGGGTGAGTAACATTTTGAGATAGAGCTAGCTCACCCGATCAAAAGATTTTGAGAGGTCAATTTTTAGAATGGCACCTTTAAGCTTTTTTGTCTTAATGGAGTGGAGGGTTTCTTGAGCAATGCCAATAGCCTCATGAATTTTTCTATTATGGAGGAAAGAAAATTGTTTCAGAGAAATATGACATGATAAGATAGGCTTAATTCTATTGGCAATAATCTTGGTTATGATCTTGTATAGATAGTTGCACAGTGAAATAGGTATGAAATCATTAAAAGATATAGGAGAGTCAATTTTAGGGATGAGGGTGATAAAGGTAGAGTTGGTGGCCTCTTACATTCTCCTTGAAATCTTGTAGTCCTCCACCACATTTAGAATATCCTGTCTAATAGTATCGTAAAAGGCTAAGTAAAAGTCAATAGTCCATCTGTCAGGTCCCAGACTTTTATCTTTTTTAAACCATTTTAGCATGCTTTCCAATTCTCCCATAGTAACAAGATTTGTAAGCTCCTTTGCCTCTTCCGGATCAATAAACCGAGGGAAGAGTCCAATGATCTGTACTATTTCAGCAAGGGTGGCACCAGGGGGAGCCTTGAAAAGCTTATGGAAATGTGAGTTGCCCAGGTGTGCTAGCTGATGAAAAGATGTTGTGAGGTGACCATCCTCAGATGGCATGTGCCAAATGGTGTTGCTGACTTTTCTTCCCTTTGCATAATTGTGGAAAAACTTTGTATTCTCATCTCCAGCCTGAAGCTAAATAGCTCGACTTCTAAGGCGCCATGTTTCTTCTTTGAGAATTTTGGATCTCTGAGTCTCCAGGTTAATGAGATTTGATTTAGCCTCTGCATGTATAAATCCTCTCCCCTGCTCATTCAGGAGATTGGTCAGATTAGAATTAATGGTAATGAGAGTCTGTTCATCCCGATATTGTTTGTCTTTTGCCCATTTAATAGATAATCTCTTGATTTCAAGAAGGTTACAAAAAAATCCTTTAGCAATGGTTCTCCCCAGTGCAGGTGGATGAGAGCACTAGTAATCCGTGACCAAATTGATGTAATTGGGGTCCTTTAACCAGGTGGTATTGAATTTGAAAGGGGCCCTAGGCTTCTGGAAAGGACCCGACAGCTCCATGAAGATGGGAGAATGATCAGATATTCCACCAGATCCAACCCACTGTCTGTAATTTGAAAGGGTTCTTACCAGAGGTTCCTTGATGAGGAACCTATCCAAATGCCTGGCCAGAGTAGCATCCCCTGTTCTTCTGTTGCGCCATGTAGGCTGAGATTTGTTCATAGGTATGTCAATCAAGTGGTGTTGCTCAAGAAGTTGCTCCATAGTGTCAGATAAGGGATCCACTTGTGCATTGCATCCCCAAGATTCCCCATATCCAATGGAGAAATTCAAATCCCCACCCAAAATGAGATTGTCAGATCTGACAAATGATAGATTGAGGAGGTGGTTCCAAAAATCAGCTTTGTTTTGACAAGGGGCATATACATTGATAATCCTGAAATCCATGCCAAACTCTGAGGAGTAGATGTCCATACCGATGAAGCCAGATCCTCCCCAGGAGGCTTTGAGTTGGATAGTGCGAGGGTTTATGCCCAAAGCAAGAGCTCTGGATTGCCCAATGACGTCAAGTGCATGGAAGGTCCAACCTGACTTCAATGATTGTAGTACAAGAATGACCAGATCAACCAAACCAAGAGTTTCTTGAAGGAAGATGATATCAACATTCTCAGATTCAAATAATCATCTGAGGGCTAGTTTTTTGGGAGGGCTAGCCAATCCTTTGCAATTAAAGGATAGCCACTTCCTCGGGGTGGCCGAGGGAGGGTATTCGGTGCTCTAGGTACCCAATCAAGTGTGGATTGTCTGCCATGTGCCACTTCCACCCCAGCCTGCAAGATAGCTTTAGAAATGTGGGATTGATGACCCCTGGTGATCTTGGAAATATGAGGAGGGGAGGTCAATCCAATCCCTATATGCTCAGGTGGATGAGATGCTCAGGATTAGAGGTTGTAAGAATGAGAGTGACCTAAGGTGGTCAAGGGATCTGAGGGGAGGGGTGAGTGAGCCAAACCAGGGATAGAAGGGGTAGTAGTCGAGATAGCAAGTTGGTGGAGGTCCAGGGGGTAGGTAATAGTAGCAAAAGTTATGTTTGAAATAGATGCAAATGCAGTATGCAAGTGCTGAACAAAGAAATTTAATGAAAAATTAGAAACAAAACAAAAGGGAGGAGGAATGCGTGATGAGTGAGCGACCACAATTGCAGCCCTGGATCTTGTCATAGGTGGGGAAGGAGGATGGGGGGAGGCCAAAGTTGGCAATTAAGTCGATCTGCCCACCGTTTCCAGAGGTTTATTGGATTGAGGAGGCTGTCCAATGGCTGATGTGGGTGCAACAGGAGCAACATACTTTGCTTCCTTGGTAGGAGTGGCAGCCGAGAAAACCAGAGGAAATTCCTTATAGAGATGTCCAACCTTATGACACCTTCGACATCTGAACGACACTCCTTCATAATCTAGGATTTGAATGCGAGTGAAGTTCTTCCAATGTAGAGTGATTTTCTCTTCCAACCCTTCTTTGGTATTCAGGTATAGCAAAATATGAGCTATAGATCGATTTCCTGAGTTGATATAGGTCTTTTCGTAATCTAGAACGGTACCAAGCACATTCCCAATGCGAGTGAAAATGTCTTCAGACCAAAAGTGGAGGGGTAACCTTGGAAACCTGACCCATAGTGGTCCAACACCAATTTGTTCCCATTTTGGATTGAATAATGGGCTCCAATAGTTAAGAAGTACCAGGGCCAACTCAATATTCCAATACCTGGAGAGTGCCCAAGAGGTGTACTCCTCCCTTTGGAAGATGAGTGCAAACCATCCCCGTGCCAGAGTATGAACCTCCGGGAGTTCCTTGAAAATATTCCCCCAAATTTCCTTGACCCAGAGGCAAAGGCAAGCAACAGAATAAGCTCGACCTCTGACTCTACCCACTAAAACCTTGCTAGCCGTGTCAACAACTTCCCCCATTTGAACCCCTTCACCAAATTTGAGTGATAGATCCTTGCTGGTAGCCTTAACACACTTCAACTTTTTCTTACCAGTACGCGGCACGGTCGGATGGTCCTGCAAGGGGTCTTGTGAACCCTGATGCTCTTGTTGAGGCAACGAGGAGTTATCCCGGGAGTTTAACACCGGCGTATCAAAGAAACCAGAAGGGGAGGAGGTGGAAATCAACTCCGTCACAAAGGGAGTGAAAGGGTTGGATGACAGATGGGAGGAGCCCGCCGCAGTATCAAACCCTACAGAGGAGGGGAAATCATAGGGTACCTGGTGAAGCATAGCATCCGAAGGCAACAAGTTAAAAGGGTGGGAGGGCGGTGTGCAAGAGGCAAGTAGGTGAAGGGTAGATGATGATAGGGGTGGTCAGTTAAGGCCCGGGGAGTCGATAGAGAGGGAAGAAAACGACAGACTGGATGAGGAAGGACCAGGGTCGAAATGGGTAGGAGGAGTAACGGAAAACCACGGAAAAGGAGAAACCTGAACCCCAGTAGTCATAGCCTCCGCCGGATCATTAGGGAACGTCCAAATAGGCTCCTAGGGGTTAGGGTCAGTAGAATAATCCACCATGTCTTCTTCCATGTCTGACATCTTGCAGACAATCCCGACGATAACGAAGTGTGTTCTGATGACAAAAAATCCAAAGAGTTAATGCTGATCGTGATGGTGAAGATGAAAACACAACTGTGAGTATGGAAAGCGAGATCTGTGTTGCTTCAGGCGGTGAGGTAGAAACCCTAACTGTGCTCCCACTGCTGAACAATCCCGAGCTCCATCATCCCACATCTCCCAATGTCAATGTTAACTACAAATGTGTTGATTTCCCTTTAATTTTTCTTTTACATAGGCCTTCATAAGAAGGAGAAGAATAAGAAGATGGTGGTGTGGCTTTGGATGATGTCCATGATGTTGGCAGTGTGTCAAGAATTGATAAGTCTAGCTCTAATCAATATTTTTTATTTGATTTGGGTGTTGTTGTAGTTAAGCTTCACATTTCCCTTCTGTCATTTTAGACTCCTTGTTTATACGAAGAAGATATATCAATATGTATATGTACTCAAGATTTTCATTCCCATGAGGTGGAAATGACCACTTGTTTTGTGGAGAAAAAAGTGACAATTGCTATGAATTTATAAATGTATTTTTCTCTATCTTATATATTCATGTGTATTAAAATATATTTATTAGTGATTAAAAATGATAATGAATATATTGTTTAATAAATCATTAATTAATTAAGTGATGTAAAAGTGAATTAAAGTGATGCAAGATTAAGAGAAAAGTGAATCAAAATATTCAAATGTGACTCAAACTTGGCAAAGAAATGACTCAATGATGTAGATACAACACAAACAATGAAAAACCAACATAGGTTTAATGAAAAAATGATGCCTAAAGTGAAAAATCACTGCAACTACAATGCAGGAAGGGGAAGTGAGATACATAATTGATGCAAAAACGAGATATAAAGTAAAAAATCGTTGCAAATGTGAAGCAATAATTACACAAGCAATGAAAATTTGACACAAATACAATGTAAGAAGTGAAAAATAGATGCATATTGGAAGCAACATCTAATGAAACTACACAACAAAGACACAAAGTTTGATGCAATGTTGCAAAATACCATGCATGATGAAAATTCAAAGAAAAAATGATGCAAATTTGATGCAAATTTCAACACCAATTCAACATAAATTTCAATGCCCCCAAATGTACCATAGGCTGTGTTGTACTGTTTTTTTGTTTTTGTTTTTCAAGTTTTCTGTGATCTTCTAGGCTTTCATTGTGGCTTGAGGAGCTACGACCTAGGGGAATCTAAGCTGTCAAAGTCACCCAGGGATCGTACCCGGCTTGGGCCACACTAGCCCTTAGATGACTAGATTTTTTAGCATGTCTCCTCCCCCTGGCACAAGGCACAACCACCCCCCGTGATGTTTGATCCTAGGTTTCCTTGTTGACGAGGCCCATCCTCAACTAGTTGTTCTAGTGAAACTTGACAGATTATGTTATATTATTAGGATAAAAGAAAAAAGAAAGAAAAAAATAACAAGGAAAGTGACACAAATTGCAATGTTAAGATTATATATTCTAGTGGTGAGACATTTAATTATTATTTGAATTGATTCATTCACACTTACCATTCTCATTATCAAGCACCATTGAAGTTTTGAAAACTATATCTTATGTTTTAGACTAAGATAAAACCTTAAAAATAAGAATTTAAGTGCAAAATTTTGTCCATTGTGGCTAGGGTACCCTAGGAGGCAGTGCCTCATGTGCTTTGATCTAACCTCATATGGCCTCTATTTTATCTTCAATGTCATTTTCCCTACTTTTTCTTATGGGGCTTTCATTTAAAATGGCTCTTTCCTCCCTGGTGGTTTTGTTCCAAGCATGACAGTGACTATCTCCATTTCCTTAGTGCCCCCCTCCTCTGGTTCACCTAGTTCTCACTCAAAATTCAATCTTGGTGACTTTAGGAAGTCTCGTGGGAGAATTTTCATAGATATTGTTCTATAGTTTCCAATATGTCTGACAGTAGAAAATCTAGTTCTCTTCCTCCTATAAATAATATGGGTAAAGCTTCTTTCAACAATATTGTGAAGAATGTTCCTCATTCTCCCTGACTCCTCATTCTTGAAGCTCCTAGAATCACTATTCCCATAGTGGAATATGTTACTTTTCAATAGGCCTTCCATTGTTCAAATGGGAATTTTTGTTGTTTCATTGGCCTCTAGGCTCATTTAGTTGATTTTCATAAATGGATTACAATCTCTTGGAAATCTCAATTAAAAGAAGAGGTCTTTATTTACCCTTGTGCAAGGGGTTATTTCATTGTTGAGTTTGAACTTGTTAAAGACAAGGATTTGATTTTAAACTTTGGTCCTTGGTTTTGGGTAAAGTACGGTTTATGCATGAAACCTTGGAATCCTTCCTTTAATCCTCTAATTGATTTTCTCTCCTCAACACTTGTGTGGGTTAGGTTTTCAAATCTACCTTTGCATTATAAGGTTTTGCCCCTCTTCAAGACATTAGTAAAGCTCTTGGAAGATATTATAACAAAAGTATAGAAAAAAAAGATGAAGCTCCACCACATATGCTTACATATGTGTTGATATGGACTTTAACCAAGGGTTTCTAGAAAAAATACGTTTGCAAGGTGAGAACTACTCCTACACCCAAAAACTAGATCATGAACTTGTTTTTTTTCATTGTAGATCATGCTTTGAAACATGACACCTTGCAACAAATCATCTTCCTTAAGGTATTGCAACGCTCTTGGAACCTTGAGAATGGAACTTAGAGGTAGAGAGACCTTGTAGATGCCTTTATTTGATTTGTTGTAGAAATTGCTTCTTTTATGCAAAATCGAGGTTTAATATTTGCAATATTTTATCTAAGTAGCATGTTTTCTTTCCTTGCAAGATAGAATAGGTGTGCTTTCATTTTATTGCAAATAAAGTAGCTTTCTTTCCTTTATTTCCAATAACCTACGTTTGCATGCTTGATCAAGATCTTTTATTGTGACCCTATGATTTATTAGGCTTAAATAAAATGTAAAATACCAAGCTTGACAAAAGGCTTTTAAAAACACAATAATATAAATAGAAAACTATAAATAACATAAAATAATACAAACAAGATTGATAACAAAGTTCATACGTCTCTAGGTCCACTTCCAATGATGTCGCCTCTTCAATTACGATGCAAAATAAATCTAATTACATCAATTCCCCAATCTCTACAACTTGCTCTCTAGTGATTACAAAAAGACTCTAAGAACCTCTCACAAAAACTCTCATTTCAAAATCCTCCAAAAGCAAAAAAATTATATATTTTAGCATAAGAACAATGATAAACATGTTACAAAATGGCAAGGCTTAGCGTTTCTACACAAACACACTTTTCTATCATCTATTCTGTAGCTGCACAATGACCTTTACAAACTCTTGTTGACCTATATCTCATTTTTCTACACTTCAAAAGGGTCGAAACCGTATTTTACACATAATACATAGTATAAAACTGGGTAATAAAAGACAAGCATTAGTACTTATCCTCACAAACACAAAGTTGTGGCATAGTGGCAATACTTTTGCGTATACATAGATTTGGAGGGTTGCTGCCCAACGCACATATACATGTCATATTGTTGTAACTATATATTATATATAGTATACCGTTGAACCATATTTTAGTGTGCCTAATTAATATATAAAACAATATCATTTGGCATATATTAAAAACTCGGCAGCATATGCTATAACAACCATATCCTATGGTTGAACCCTCGACGATGTTGCAGTGTAACCAATATAGCATGTCAAATCAACGACATATGATATGTATGGTATACATTTAAACTTGGGTGTGTTGTTTGTTAACATATGGCATATACCACACGTGCATGCAACTAACGAATTTAATATACCCCCAACTATATCAACGTAATGGTATATTAGGTTTGATATTTATAGTCACCAACCAGTTTTAAGCAGGAGCTCCTGTCGCGAGCTTGCTACTTGCTGCGTCTCTTCGTTCGGCTTTGATAGCCAACTCCTTGTGAACCAATGGTGAACCTACTCAGAACTTTCATGTTCTCACGGCCTCAACAATGGCTTCCTCACCTAACAACGACCTTGGCGTCCCTTCGTTCCTTTGGCAAACTTCCTGTGAACTTCGGATGAGAGCACAGAGACAACTACTACCGCAGTAGACAATACTAAATCGCAGACAAGGTATTCAGATGCAGAATGGTGTACTCATTTTATTTCAGAATGGATAAACTGATTACAAAGAGATTCTTTACAGAGATAGACTATCTTCGCATTTATCGGACTTTATGCCGTTCTCAGGGAACAAGTAATACCGAAGGCTACCTGGCGATAGATAGGTTCTGCCTCAGAATATGACACGACACATTTACAGACTAGACGACTCTCTAAATGATTCGACCACTTTAGGTTCTCACTAGTGCCGAGCACACTGATGCGCAGGCTCCCATATCACCTAAGGACTTGAGTTCTTCTCATGTTGCAAGCAGATTAGACAGAATGTCGCAGACGCAGAGCAGGAGAGGCACTCGACTCAAAACACACAAAGACTAAAATGCAAACCCAAATGTGAATGCCTCAACAATGAGCCTTACCCTCATTATATAGGAAGAGAGGGGGGACAAACATTACTGTAGGCCATCCGTGAAAGGTGGATGGAATCATAACTTTCGGATAGTGCTAGGGCAACGTCCGCACAAGGATTCCAATCCGATGGATGGAATGATTGCTTTCGGGTAATGCCAAAGCAAATCTGATAGTAGATTCTCGTCCGAAAAGTAAATCTTACGGAAAGTGGGTTTGACAGAACACAGTGGATACTTTTATCAAAGCCCACGAGAAAAGATAGACCCGACAAGACAAAGTGGATGCTTTTCGTAAAAGCCCACGGGAAAATAGTGCATGAATTATTTACATAGTGGAGGCTTTAGTACAACAAAGCCCATGAGAAATCTGGTCACAATTAAGCCCTTGTGACTGGTACTTGTGTTTACAATATGGATACTTTTATCGGAAAGCCCATGAGAACCGTCAAAATACTGTTAAATCAGGGAATCTACCTCTTTTATACAACATTTCGTCCCAGGCTTTTGTGTAAATCCTGCGGACAATCATCGGTTTCCCTAGTACAATCTGGTATTGGACTTTAGTTAATACAAGCCACTCCATATGTTCTCTCATATATTCTTCTAGGGATTTATTATAGGGAGATGACCTGTAGGTCGTCCATTCTCTTTCTGTCATTTCTTTGACAGTATTGTAGGCAGGATGCATACATTCTATATTTTGATGATTACATATATTACAATGGGTCTTACAATATTTTTCATGCCATACTGGGTCCATTGTGGTCCTACTTACACCATAATCAGTCCACCAGTCTCTGAGCCACTTACATTGTTGATATCCTTGATAATGGCCAATGGCACTGAATTTTAATTTGGTGTAGTGGGTTCCTACCTTATCATCGACATTCAGGAAATCCCACCAGAGCTGCTTGTATTCTGCAAAATTGTACACCGTGTCTGGAAAAATGATCTTGGGATCATTTCTTGGCCATCTAGCAGTAGGTTGTGTTCTGATATGTCCTGGCTCATTCCAGAGATCTCTTGTCCTATATATGAAGACATATCTTTCATGAATTCCTATCCTGGGTCCACCATGGTACCAAATAGTGGCAATGTCATGAAAATTTTGCTCCAATGCCTATTGTGCAATGTCAGCATCTCGTCTTGCCTTGTCATATATCATATCATGAATCCACTTGCCTCCTTTAGGGTACACTTTCCTTTCGGGTACAAAGTGTTGAATGTCAGTATGAGGCTGTAAGTGGGCATCTAGGACCTTAGTATTCCTCAGCTGCCAGGTGGGTCTCCAGTTTCTTTTATATGTTTCCCAGTCTTGGTCATCCGGGATGGTCCTTAAGACTTCTTGTTTCTGGTGCTGGTCCCACTCAGTGATGATCATCATGACATGATCTTTTGATTCAATGTATTCTCTGCTTAAAAAATCAGGGAGATTGTTGTCTTTTCCTTTAATATGTTCTACCTGAAAATCAAAGTTTGCAAATAAAGCTTGCCATCTGGCAAACTTGGCTTCTCCAGCTTTCTTGATGTCTTTTGTTAACACCTTCTGCAGAGCAGATGCATCAGTCCTTAATAAAAAAGGTTTATTAATAAGATAAACTTCAAACTTACTGATGCAGTTCCATGCTGCCTTGACCTCTTTCTCTATTGTGGAGTAATTTAATTCGGCTGGGTTCCATACTCCAGAAGCAAACTGAACAACTTGTTCATCCTTTCCAACTTTTTGCTTCAAGACTCCACCCCATCCAATATTACTTGCATCTGATTCAACAATTTTGTAAGCAAGATCATCAGCAACATACAAGATAGGCAAGGATTTTACCTTTGCTTTGATATTCTGGACTGCTCTTGTATGGACTTCTGTCCATTCTGGAGGATTCTTCTTTAGCCTTTTGTTTAGTATCCTCCTGTCACTGGCATAATCCTGGTAAAAGTTGATGACATAGTTGAGGTAGCCTAAGAACCTTTGCAGTTGGTTCTTATCTGATATGACATTTGGAAACTTGTTTGCAAACTCTAAAGCATGTTTCTGCATAGATATCTGCCCATTGCAGATTGTATGACCCAAAAATTTGATAGTGGTCTAAAATACCTCTATCCTCTTCTTGCTAAGCACCAAGCCATTGTGCTTAGCTAAATTCTTAAATATATTTACATGTTTAAAATGTTCCTGAATATTCTTGGAAAATATTAATACATCATCAATATATACAATTAGACAGTCAAAGTATGGCTTGAAAATACTGTCCATTACCTTTTGAAATTTTTATGGTGCGTTCTTGAGCCCAAAAGGCATGACATTCCATTCATAATGTCTTGCTGGTATACTGAAGGCAGTTTTGAATTTATCTTTTTTCAACAATGGCTACTTGCCAAAATCCTGCTTTCAGGTCGAACTTTGAGAAGATCTTAGCTCCAGCTATCCTTCTGATTAAATCTCCTTTGTGTGGTATTGGATAGGTGTCATCAACTAAGACTGAATTTAGGGGCTTGTAATTGATGACTAACCTTGGGATGCCTCTGATTTGTTCAGCTCTTTTGTTCACATAGAACCCATAACAGTTCCAAGGACTGTCAGATTCTCTGATCAATCTTCTGCTGAGGAGCTGCTGAATTTCTTTCTCGCAGAGATTTCTGTATTCTTGGCTCATTGGGATAGCTCTGCTCTTACAAGGCTTACCAGCATATCCTTCCTTGTAAGGGAGTTCGACTGTGTGCTGCTTCCTGTGCCAAAAGGCATTAGGTTCCTCTGAGCAACATTCTTCTTCTAATTGTTTCTTCAATTCTCCAATTCTGGTCTTGACCTGGGGCGATTTAAGCTGTTCTTCTACTCTTAGAGTTGATTTCAGATCTTTTAGATCTGTTAGTCTGGCTTTGGCTCTATCCAGATCTTGCACAGTGTGTACCATTGTAGAAATTCTGGGATTGGAGATATATGGAAGTTCAATTTTCTTTCTTGTCCCTTTGGAAGTGGGGACAGAAATAAAATATCCAGCTTTGCCTCCTTTGAGTCTGAGTGACCCATGAGGTTCTACTACTACAAGAAAGACATTACCAAGTATGCAGTCTACTGGAATGTCAGCTACTGCAAATTTCAAATAAATACAGTGGCTATCAAAACAAACAGATGCTTTGGGTACTTCATATCTGAGTTTTTTATTACCCAAACCTACCACTTCTCTTTCTGCAGTCACCCAATATTTTGCTGGAATATTTTTCATATTTAGAATGTTAATATCTGCTCCTGAGTCAATGAGAGCAATCATTTCAAACATTTTCCCTTTTATGCAGATATTTATCAGAACATGGTGCTGTTGGTATGAGATAGTTAATAGTCTCATATCTCTGAATCCAAAATTTGGATCTTTCATACCCTCAGCAATTTGAACTTCTTGGTTACTACCATATGAGGCAGTATTCCATGGCTGATCATCATCTTCTTCTTTTGCAACATGTTTTTCTTTTCTCATTTCTGCAATTTGAGTTTTTATTGCAGAAATTTCTATCTTGAGATTATGAATCTCTCGACTGACTTCTCCTAGAGTAAGTGATCTTACTCTATCAGGTTTCTGTTGATGCCTTTGAAATGATTTTGTGTTACGTTCAAAAGAAGCATCAACAAATAAAGATTTCTTACCTGAATTATTTGAAGCTTTTGCTTTGAGCTGATCCATAAAAGCTTCAGTCAGGCGGTTTTTCATCTCTCCATCCTCCATGGCACGGATCTGGGACAGGATCTTCAACTCTTCTTCTTCTGTTGCGGCCATAAGGACTTTTTCTTTTTGGGGTTTAGGCTTTTCCCCTTCTTCATAACTGGATTCACTGAAATATTCAGAATCAGAATTATATTGAATTTGACAAGCACATTCTTCAGAGTCAGAACATAAACATTTTGAAGAACCAGAGTCTGAATATTTTTCCATATAAGCATGGAGTTCTTTTGCAGATGAAGAACTGAAAGAATCATAAGAATATTCTTCTATTTGATGCTGCTGAGCTATATCTCTGATTGTGACATTCGGGCAGCGTTCTGTGCTGTGAGCATGAGAACCACATTTCATGCACATGATTGGTCTTCTTCCTTCCTGTTTTACTTGTTTGTTTCTTTGGGCAAAGATTTGGGATTTCTTTCCCTTGTTTAGCTTTGACTCTTCACCCTCTGGACATCGGGAGGAAGTGTGTCCAGTTTTCCCACATAGCCAACAAGTAATTTTGTTCCATTTTTCCTGCTTATTAGTGTGCAGGTGGATGTCAGAGGGATTGTAATAATGTGTTCTGGGAATGTATTTATAATACCCTCTTTTTATTCTGGAGGCTTGGCCTTGCCTCAGCTTTGAATATCTCTTTTTGGTCTTTGGATAATTTCTTCGGTTTTTGTAGAAAGTTTCTTTAAACTCTCTTCTGGCTCTTTTCTTAGCCTTCCTTCGTTTTACCAAAGGATCATCCAATGTTAATCCATACTTACTGCAGATGGATTTCTTGTCAGGCAGTCTGGAAAGCTTTTCTAGAGACTTATTTACCTTTGAGCTAGTACAAAGACTGACCAATGTTTTTGTAATGAGAGCATATATCTCTCCCCATGTATATGACTCAAAGGGTAATTGGAAGACTTCTTGCAATCTAATGTAATCAACAAATCTAGAAGGCAGGGCTGCCAGGTATACCTGTTTCCATAACAGGTTCTTTGAATCTTTTACCTCATAGATTCTCTGCATCCAGTCTCTATGGAAGTCTTCATATTGGGACATTTTATGGCACTTTAGATTCATCAAAATAACTTCATTTTTATCAGCAATTTCTGTTTCACTTCCACACCAATGTTCCAGAATCATTGATGTTAATGCCCCTATCATGTTGCTGATAACTGAGCCATCAGAATTATGTATTACATCTCCTTTCTCATCTTTAAGAACTTCTGCTTCCATTGTTTCTATGAGCTTTGGAGATGATTCTGTCTCCCACCACCTGAGGAGTGTTCCTGTAAAACACTGAATAATAGTCCTGCAAGCATCTATTTCAGATTCCCCCCTGAGACACATGAGTTTATATTCTGTATACATCATGTCAATCATTTGGCATATTTGGCCAACACTCATGCTATCTATATTCCATTCTCTATGGGAATCTGCAAAAAATGTGTGTGCTTCAGGAAGCTTTCCTTTTCCTTCTATGTCAGGTGCTAGATATCTGGTGAACCTATGTTCAAGAGGTTCATATATGGGAAAGATCTGGGTATCTTGTTGTTTCTGTTCTTTCCCTGTATCTGATTCTTCATCCTTAAACAAGGATGCAATAGTGATTTTATTTGTAGCCTCTGAATCTGAAGATGTGGCTACTTCTTTTGGAAATAATGCTGGAAATTTATCTACAGATTTTACAGGATCTTGGATTCTTATGCTTCTTTTTACCAGAAAGGAGTTTGGCACTGGTTTCTCAGTTTTAGACAGATTCAACTTTTCGACTTTGTCTGTTAAACCAGTTATAAGCTGTTTAGTTGTATCCAAATGATCAACTAACTTTTCTTCGACTCCTTCTATTTTATTCAAAGAATCTCTAGCATAAGAACGAATCATACTAGATTCAAACTGTACATTGTTCAAACATCTATTTACATCATTAATTGACACTTGGACAATATCAATTTGTTCCTTGACTTCTACTGATTTTGCAACATTCATTTCTAAGCCTTTTACTGCAGTATTTGTCCAATTTATTTGTTCACTGGCTTTCTGTATGCGGCCATCAATGCCTAAAGCATTGTCATCTTTCTGCACCAGTGGGATGGCTTTGGCTGCATTTTGATTTTCCCCTATAACAATTCCTTTGTAAGGAGGAAAGGTTGTAGGAGTTTCAACCTTGGATCCATCTAATGCAGTCCAGGCATGTTTTCTTGCTGTAGTATTGGTAGAACCAGTAAAGACATTTAATGGAGCAATATTATCTTTCCATGAATAGAAAGATATCCAAGTGTTATTCATCTCCATATAGTGCTTCCAATCTTCAGCAAACTGCTTCTTCTCTATGGGTGTATAATTTTGATCAAACTCATCAGCCTGAGGATTAGTGTATAGATCCCAATTTAACATAGCTTTCATCCATTGGGCACTAATCTCGGATTTCAAGCATCCATCCATAAGAGAGAAAAATTTATGTATCTCCATTACTGCAGGCTTTTTGCAGTCAGAAGGAACAGGGCGAAATCTGCAATCTGGAATCAGGCCATGTGCCTGCTCAAGGTATCCCAATCCATATCTGGGCTTGGCTGGTCTCATTGAACACATCATTTCAGTCATCCTTGGATGTTCTCCTTCTACAGTAACAATTTCATGCATCATGAGCACATGATCAACATCCGATTCATGCGGGAAAGGGATGTTTGAGCATTTGGGATTTGGGCATGAATTTACAGATGTGGAAGGTGGGGCTATACCAGTCCTTGGATTATGATTTGCATGGATGTCAGATTCTACCAGAGTAAGCAGATTTACGTGTTCTTGACAATCTGGGCATTTGACCTCTAAAGAACAATAATTTACAAGCTGGGCTAATTCATACAAAGAATTATGTCTACAAGAAGATGAAGTAGAACAAGCTGTATCTACAGTGGAAGGATCTCTGTAATACTTAGATTGTTTATAGGCTAACTCTATACCTCGTCTGTCAATGGTAGATCTTCTGGGGAATGATATAACTGCAGAAGACATATTTTCTGTAATATCAGCGGAGGTAATATTCTTCGGAATGAGAGGCTTAGGATTATTTACAACCCAATGTTCTGGAAATGTCAAGTCTTCCCAATGGATGGTCTGATGCTCAATCTTCTGGTTTTTGGCATTTGTGAGGACAACTATGCTTGACTTTGAGTCTCTGCTGGGTGTATGGCGGATGGCTGGCCAAAGGGTATTGGTGTGACGGAAACAACCTTTGGTCTGGATGGCGATATTATTTCTCTTCTTTTTCATATCAAAACCAGTAGTCTGAATTTGGAGTTGCAGAATCTGGTCTATGGTTTCGTCAAAGGTATAAACAGAGAAATTTGGGTAACAGTCGAAATAGACTGGGCCATCAGAAAGAGGAGCAACAATCCCGCCTATTAAGGAATCTGTATACTTATTGTGCGTCATATCTCTGACAGTTGCTAGCACAAAAGTATTTAGGCCTTTATGAGTTAAGGCATTGATTCCTACTCGAATACATCCTAAATGCAAATAATTTGTCTTTAGTTTCTTTGCCTCTGCCTGTAATTCTTTGGGTTTCAACAGAGATATAGTCTGTATATTATCTGAATTTTCCTGTATTTGGCTTACAGACTCTTTAATGCTAATTCTAGTGGCTGCTATCAAATGAAAAGTTGAAAGGTCACTATACACTTCTGAGGGAGTTATAGCTGGTAGTTCCCATCGGGCCGAAGGCTGGGGTTCTTCATATGAGAGTTCAACAGAATTTAAAACTCTACTGGAACTAGTAGCAAACATATCCCGTAAAGGGTTTTCTTCAGCCTTAGAATCTCTTTCTTCTAATTCTCAGAAAGACACAGATTTCCAGAAAGATTCCATTCTGTATGAGTATAAGGATTTGAATACCAACCTTATGAACCAGACATTACTGGCTATGATACCAATTTTAAGCTGGGGCTCCTGTCACGAGCTTGCTACTTGCTGCGTCTCTTCATTCAGCTCTGATAGCCAACTCCTTGTGAACCAGTGGTGAACCAGTGGTTGGCAATCCCATGGCTATGTATTAGTAGAGGGCTTTAACAAATTCGTTGGATGGTTTCACGGCGATTTCGGTCAACCTGGGAGGTCACGGGGTCAAGCCCACGACCTCCTCCCCCTTTTCTTGCAATACACATTAAAATGTTAAATACGAATATGTCAGCCCCCATTCAAATGGTCATGGCATGGCTTATTGGTGGCAGGACTAGTTAATATGCCAGTGGTTGTAGGTGCAAATCCCATTGATGCCTATCTTTTGGGCCAATCCATATTTTTCCATTTGGTGGTGCCTTCCAATGGGCATGTGTCATCACCAAATTGGTCCACTTGTCATCAACCACTTAATGCCACATGTCACTACTAGATTTTACCAGTCACCTTCAATCACTTCCAAGTGTCATCTATAGGTATTGCCACGTGTCATGGTAGGTTGAATTTTTTCCCTGTTGTCGCAAAACTTTAAACTGTGATAACTTTTGACGCGATTGAAGCTCTTCGTCTTGTGGCTAATTCAATTGAATTTTAGGGACTTTGAATTTTAGGCCATCCCAAATCCTCTTGGATCATTGTTATCTTTCTTTCAATAAGTTATTTAACTACATAACAATTAGCAGAAGGAAGAGATAGCGCACGCTGCACATATAGGTCAAACCCCTGTTAAATTTGTATAAACCTTGGGTTGACAATTAAAGCTGAGACCCTTGGGTGTTGTAGCATTGTTGCTGCAATACCAAGGGTCATCACATTTTGACACTGTTGTCAGGGAGGTAGTATGTATTTTCTTTTTATTTAATTGATCTGCTATTCTTTCATTTCATCTCCTACAAAAATGAAAAAAATACATTAGCACCTTCCTTTAAAAAAATACTGAAAAGGAAAAAATACATTTCTTTCTTTTATGCCTTGATAATTAGGAACAAAATAGGAAAATTGCATCTTGGATCCAGACTCCTCTAATCTATTCATACTACAATGAGTAAGGGAAGAACTAATGGAAACACTCAACCTACTGGCCAATGGAGACATGTATTAGGTCACTTACGATGATATCAAAAAGGTATTCAAAAATCTTTCAAGGGCTATTTGGAAAAGAGGTAGAGTAGACAAATGCTTTGTAAGTCCTTCTTCCTCCTCCCTAATTACCAAAAATGAGATAGGAGGTATGCTAGAGGACATGAAGATCGAAATATTACATACATTTTCCATGTAAATGGACACCTTAGAGATCAGGGGAAAACAAGAGAAAGCAAAAATGACATTAGCCATATTTTGTCCTCAAACCACTAAAATACATCCTAGGAATTAATGTCCTTTAAATTCCATATAAATATGTTTTGTATGTGAGGAGAACCATTCCACTGATAAGTGTCCATCTTTTCCAGGTTTTGAAGGCTTTCTATCAGGGAGCATGGAGAAATTATGCTTTTTCAACCATAAGGGGCCAGAAGCCCCTAGATAGTTCCAACAAGGTATGAACTTCCCCTCTCCTTTCAATGCTCATTACCAACCTTGTTGCCCTCCTAACCCTTCACACTAGCTTAACCCACTCCTTGGCCATATCCTCCTCAAAATGTTACTCCTCGCTTCTAGCCATACCCTACTCAACCTCTTTAATGCAGTAATCCATCACAATGATGGAGGTGTCAGGTGGCCCAACCATGCCTTAATGCCTTCTCCTCAGAAGTCTCAAACACCCCAAAACATGCCTCCAAAGTAACCACAATTCTTGCCCAACCAAATCCAAATCCCAACAATAATAGGCTTAACCAGGCTACAATGGAGAAACTACCTACCAAATATATGTGGTAGAAATCCAAGAGATCAACCTTAGGTGTGGGAAGGTCCTCCTAGATGTTCATCCACCTCCTCAAATAGAAAACATTGAAGAGTAGAAGGAAAAACCTAGAAAACCTGTACGTCAAGTCACTCAACGAAGACCTCCCTATCCTAAATGGTTGAAAACCTGCAAATCACACACCCTAGAAGAAGTTGAACTTCTAGGAGAATTGAAGAATATGTGTGTCAAAATCCCTCTCCTTCAAGCCATCAAGGCTGTTCCTATCTATAGCAAGTTCATTAAAAAAGAATTTATCATAAGGTCCGAGAGAAAGAAAAAGGTTGCCCCTACTATTAATGTCATAGGGAAACTAGCTGACCTTATTCTTGGTAGAGTAATCATCCTCAAGTACTTAGATCCTGGGAGCCCAATAGTAGATGTGCACATCAATGACATTGCAGTTCCAAACAATCTCATTGATTTGGGAGCTGTAATCAACATCATGACCAAGGAAACCATGCTCAAACTTAACCTCCAAGGATCTCTAAGAAATACCTCTATTGTGTTACAACTTGTTGATACATCTACAGTAACACCTGAATTTATCATAGAAGATGTAATGGTATCTATTGATTCTTGGGAGTATCCCACTAATTTCCTTGTCCTTCATCCCAAGACCAAGTTTAATGGCTATCTAGTCATCTTAGGAAGACCTTGGTTAGCTACTATTGATGCATACATCAGCTGTAGGGTTGGGAACATGACCATCGCCAATAACCAATCAAGAAAACAACTTGTATGATACCCACTAGCTCAACCTATTGTTGAGGATGAATTTTCTACATGGTTAGAGGAAGAAGAAGAAGAACAAAATGACTCTTTCTCTCATCATCCTGCCCTATATATACAATAGAAACCACCATTAACAATAGGAAAATTGATGAAGCTAATCTAATTGATAAATTTATGCAAAACCAATATCCTACTGCAATGAATATTGGTGGTGTAAACGTAGAATAATCTATAGTAAAACCTAGTTGTTCTTAAGACAATTCATGGATAGATTTGTTAATTATTGGTTATGAGCAAAATAATGTAAAAATAGTAGAAATCAATGCCTCTAAAACACTGAAAATAAGCCCATTTCTCTCAGTTGATCAAGAAAACCAATTTCTCATTGTCTTAAGTCAACATATTGATGCATTTGCATGGGATTGCGAGGGGATGAAAGGAGTACATCCTTCTGCTTGCACTCACCATATATATATATATCAAATAGGATCACAAACTTGTTCACTAACTGCAAAGGTGAATGAAGTCAACATTAAAAGATATTGTGAAATATGATTTACATAAATTGTTGGATGCATGACTCATCTATCTGATCTCAAATGGTGAATGGGTGTTTCCCCTTGTCATTGTGCCTAAGTAAAATGGGAAATGAAGAATCTGTGTTGACTAAAGAGCCACTAGGAAGGGTCATTTTCCCCTACCTTTTATTGACCAAGTTCTTGATGTCCTTGCAGGGAAAGAGTTATTCTCCTTTTTGGATGGATTCAGTGGGTACAACTAAATCTAGATCAATCTTGATGGCCAGGATAAGACTACATTCAAATATACACAGGGGAATTTTTCTCATGGAGTTCTCCCATTTTGCTTGTGCAATGCCCCTGCCACCTTAAAAGGGTTGTGCTAAGTATATTCTATAATCTTATGCATAATTCAACGGTAATATACATGGATGACTTTACACCTTATGCAGATGATTTCAAGGAGGCTCTCTCAAACCTAAGAAAGGTCTTATAAAGGTGTAAATAGATGAACATCTCCTTAAGCCATGATAAGTTCCTATTTATGATGAATGAGGGAATTGTCTTAGGGAATTTCCTCTCTTCGAAAGGAAACCAGGTGGACCCTAACAACATAAAAATAGCCATAATAAAAAATGTTCATGTTCCTAAGAAATAAAAATATTTTAGAAGTTTTTTATGTCTTGCTTGATATTATTGAAGATTCATAAAATATTTTAGTAGAATTTCTTCTCCTGTATTTTCATTATTGACAAAAGATGTCAATTTATGTTGGACAGATTTATGTTAAGAAGCATTTAAGGGTATCAAAGAAAAACTAACGACAACACCTCTCCTAAGAGGTCCAAAATGGACTTTTCCCTTTTATATCCATATAGATGTATCAGATAGGGTGATTGGGATAACTACGGGACAGTTCAAAGGTAAACTCCCCTATGCAATTTATTTCATTAGCAAAAATTTGTCCAAGATTGAAATAAACTATATAGTAACTGAAAAAGAGTTTATTGCCCTTGTACATTCTTTAAACAAATTTAGGCATTGCATCATTTGTTATCAAGTTTTCATGCACGCTGATGATATAGGTGGATATTGGTGGCCACCCACCTGTTCTATTGGCTCACAACATGATTTTCCTATTTTGGCAGTTTTCTATTTTTCGTAGTTTTCAGGTCTTGAACATCTTGAGTCTTTTTTAGGCCTTCAACGACATTTTTTGGGGAAACAAGAAAACACGAGTCTTCCAAAAATGTTTGCAGTCGAAAGTTGTTTTACATGGACATACCTTTCTAACAGGCTATCATGCATGCCAAATGGAGATCATATACCAAAGTTATGACCTTGGGAAGTTGATGTTCCAACTTACCCTATCGAAGCCCATAAGCCTTTGGTGCTTCAACTCCTAGGTTACAGTTTTAGATGTTTACCATTTCTCATTATTTCTTCATGATACAAAGACATTTCGGCTTCATTATATCACATTTTTGGAAGGCTAATAGCCATCACATCTCTTCTTAGAGATAATCTACCACCACTCAAGCTAGTTTGCTTTCATTCTACATGTAAACAATTTCAACATTTGTTGTTTATTAATTGAAGTTTAGTTTCAATGTATCTCTGTGTTTTTGTTTCAAATATGTATTTCATTTCATTTTTGCATAAATTGAATCTACCCTTTCATATGCACATATATGCTTCTAGCATGGCGATTGGGGCAGCGTTGGGACAGTTCGAAGGTAAACTCCCTTATGCAATTCATTTCATTAGCAAAAATCCGTCCAAGGCTGAAATAAACTACACTATAACTGAAAAAGAGTTTCTTTCCATTATACATTCTATAAACAAATATAGACATTACATCACTGGTTATCAAGTCTTTATGCACATTGACCATGCAACAATCAAGTAATTAATGAGTAAACCAAATGTGAATGCTCACATAATTAAGCGGTTATTATTGTTGCAACAATTTGACTTGACTATTGTTGAAAAACCTGGAAAAAAGAATGTTGTTGCAAATTTTCTATCAAGACTAACCTTGCCTACTTATGAAGAAGTGATAGTTGAATAGATCCTTGACGAGCATCTCTTTTCCATATCACTCCTGTCTCAATGGTTCATTGACATAGCTATTTTCCTAACTATTGTCAAGTTCCTTCCTCACCTATTTTCAAAGGAGAAAATTAAGATTGTCAGAAAGAGTGCCTCCTACACTTGGATTGGGGGAAACCTCTTCAAGTTGGAGCCTGATCAAATTTTGAGAAGATGTGTGGGGGAGGATGAATTTAATGACATCCTCTCATCCTGCCATGATGGAATTTGTGGGGCCCATTTTATTGCAAAGAGGACAACTTACAAAATCTTGCAAGCATGATATTTTTTCCCAACCCTTCACAAGGATGCCCACATATATACTTCATAGTGTGATGAATTCTGAAGGATATAAAAACCTACTTGGAAGGATAAGATGCCCCTCCAACCTCAGGTGTTTTTTGAGCCATTTGAGAAGTAGGGCATGGACTTCATTGGTCCCGTTAACCCCCCATCTGGGTAGTAGAAGTACATCATTGTTTACACTAACAACCTGAGCAAGTGGGATGAAGTGGTGAAAGAAACAATGGAACAACAAGTGGCTAAGTTTTTAAGGGAAAATATCTTCTACAAACTTGGTTTTCTAAGAGAATTGGTGATAGACCAAGGCTCCTAGTTCACCTCCAATATGATCGAAGGGATAATGAAGCAACACTACATTAAACATCAAAATTCTACTCCATACTACCCCCAAGCAAATGGGTAAGTGGAAGTCACTAACAAAGCATTGGAGAGCACTCTGACCAAAGTGATCAACAATAAGAAAAAGGACTGGGAAAAAGACTTGCTGAGCCCACTTGGGCCTACAACACCACTTGGAAGACTACCACTAGTTTTACGTCGTGTGAGTGTCTACAATTAGAAGGCTTTTCTATCAATTGAATTTGAGTACAACACCTTGAGGAAAACAACCCAACTTGATATTGATTTAACTAAGTCACAAATTGATAGGTTGAAAAGATTGAATGTACTAGATGAGTATAAAATTTAGGTAGTATTGCACATTGAAGTAGTGCAGTCATAGAGAAAAGTATGGCATGAAAACCACATTAAAACCATTTATTTCCAAGTGGGTGATTGGGCCCTCTTGCATGAATATGAGTTCAAGGATTTTAGGGGTAAGTTAATGATCATATGGCTGGGGCCTTATCTGGTTGAGAAGTGCTATGACAATGGCTCATACAAGATTAAGGCTATATATGAGGAACAACTGCCAATTTCAGAAAATGGATACTGGGTGAAATTCTACAAGAAGCCCTTCTCCAGGGCAGAGTTTACTAATTCATTAATTAAGGAACTAAATTTGATTGAGAGCATCAGAGCTCCTAATAAATTTAGTCCTTGACCAAAAAAAAGAAAAAAGAAAAAAGAAAAAAAAGAATAGAAAAAAATAACCTCAAGTGAAAACTTCCTTTGAGGCACTTGAGGCCGACTTACCAGTTAAAAACCTCTATGAGGTATCTTGCAAGTTTGAAAAAGAAAAAAAGGAAAAAATAAGAACTCCAAGTGAAAACCTCCTCCAAGGCACCTCAGGCAAACCCACTAGTTGAAAACCTCCATGAAGCAGCCAATAGGCCTCAAAACAAAATGAGAGAGAGAGAGAAAGAAGATAAAAGAAAAAAAAATGATGAAAAAATGAGAAAATAAAATTTGTTTTTTTTGTTTTTCTTCTCATCTTGACTTATGTGCAAGTACCATACAAAAAATAACAAGATAGTTTGAACAGCTTAGCTTCAGTCATTGACCCAAGACATCAACTCAAGTACTCCAAAAGGGCCCATATGGGACCCCTGCACTCTTTTCCACCTTCTTTCATCATCCACCACATCAGACCTCCACCATCAACTCCTTCCTAAGCATTTTTCCAGCTTCCCTAAACTACTAAAAGAAAGTCCTACAATGATATAAGAAGACCTAGTTTTGAGTAAAAGCTACAGGTTGAAGAATATTTTTGACATATGAGCTAGAGAAAGACACCAAAAGCATCATAACACCTAACTCTTTCATCACCATGCATCCTACTAGAGTTTATCCTCCACTGTATGCCATTTCTAACCCTGCAATAGCTTAGTTTCTTCATTTTGTCCATCAAATCCACCAAAAAATCCCTGTCCATCAACATTACTTGTTCCTCCATGAATTATCAAGTCTCAAAAGGTTATTTTAGTGACCATGAGGGACCTCTATGACTACTACAAAAGACTACACAATATTGTAGCAACCTGTAGAAATCCTATTGGCTCAAGTTCTAGAGAAACAAAAGAATTCCTAATGAAGACCACAACCTGAAGCAAAGGTTAGAATCTCCAAATCAGAAAAATCAACAAATCACTCACTCCAACTTTTAAAAGGGGGCATGAGTAGCTACAAGATTCCTTGTAAGTTGTTGTAGGCTTGCCTGTTCACCAACAACACCTTGAAAACACTTGCAAATGAACAAATAACAACCTCCAAGGTAGTGAAAGGTAAGCATATAGTATGAAGATATCTAACACTCACCCTATGAATTTAATCGAAGCACAAGGATAACATTGTTTGTGCAAAAATGAAACGATTTCATAGCTCGCCAAACTAGTATAAGTATCAGACAATTTGGTAGACAACTCCACTTTTTCTAAATTTATTCCCATTTCTGGGAGGACGAATGAGACCAATCATATTTTGAAAAGGTGGTTGTTTTTCCTTGCTTGTGATGGGATGAGGTGGGTGTAAGAGTTACAAGAAGTCTTCCTCATCCACCACCCAGAATCATATCCATTTAAACAAGGTGTTGACTCAAGCATGCCAACTATTTTTATTTAATGTTATGCATGAAAACAAGTGTTAAGAAGACCACGATTAATTTTCCATTTCTATAGGAGGAATCTATAAGGTATCGAGCTCAGAATTACAAAGCTACAGGAAAAAAAATATAGACAACTACATGAGATAGGGGGGTTTCTACAAGAGTAAAAAGCACCACTAAAATTGCTCATAGAGACCCTTGAGCAGGGCGAAAGAGTTTGGTTTTCTCAAGAGTTTTTAGGTCTAAATTCCTTCCATTATCTTGCTCACATTTGGCACCAGACATGTTGCTTAATTGTTGGAAATTTATGAGTCCATTTTTCATATTTTATGTGTTGGAATTGTGTATTAGAGGAAGAGGAACAACCCATTTTTATTATTATTATTTTAGTTTTTTTTTTTAGTCTCAATTTATGTTGAATGGTATGATTATGGAGAGATCAATTGTTTTTTCATTTTTAGTTAAAAATTATGCATTTTACAAATTGCAGGAAAAATCGTCCACTGTTGCCACAGGAAACTCTGTATCCTATATCAACACATGAACAATGATTTTCCCTATCTAAAAACTTCCTCAAATCCATGAAATCAAAACCAAGACCATTGAAGGCTTTGTCATAGACCATGGGGGGTCAATTTAAAAGAAGAGAGCCAATTGATACAACTAGAATTCATCAGCATCCTAAAGTTGTTGTCATCCTAGAAAATTGTCAATGGTTAGGCTTCTTTGAAGAGCTCATAGGGTTCAATGATGAGGTTCCCTTGGGATTTGTAATGAACTTGAAAACACCTAAATGTCAAGTATTTATCATTGCAGTTAAGGTACTGGTGATATATGTTAATGAATATTCCATTAGTAGGGTCACAACTCTCCCTAAGGGAGTGCATTGGAGCAAAGGAGAGAGACAAGAGGCTATCAATGCCAAGAGAGGATTATTCCTCCCCATTGAACAAATAGATGAGGATAATAATGGAATTATAAGGGAGATCCTTCCTTAACATTGGGATGTGGTAGCCTACCATTTTCTCAAAGACATTTCTTTTGAGGGTAGGTTAAGCATAGTGTATACCTTCCAATTCAGACTCCTTTATCAACTGAGATTTCAAGCAAATATTCCAACTCATGAGATGCTGAGTATCCCAAACTTCCTCCTTCAATACCTCAAGCAGATGAGCACCAAGTTCAAGGAAGGTAAGCAAAACTACATGGCCGATCACGACCTAATTAAATTGCTAGTCACAGATGCATTAGAGAATCTTTAACACCCCATCCCCTGGATGAATTTTGTGGATATGGACATATATGCCTTCTTAGAGGCCCATGAAAAATTTGATAAACCTATGAGGAGTTCAACACATCTACTGTGTAACACCCTCCTCCCACATCTACCCAAGTAACTAGCCAACCAGGGTAAACATGCGACAAGAGGCTACTATGATTGGAATTGATCCCCTATGTGACCTTAAGGAAGTGGAATCAAAGGAAACATTACACATAGTCATCCAACATCAGCGTCAGGACCCATAGAAACCAATCCAACACTTTAGACATCTTTCCCTTGGGTCCTACTGAAGTTTTGACCATATTAGGCCTCAGTCGCTCTCATGCTATAAGCATGATAGCATCCAGAAACCCAAAGTCGTTCTCATAGGCTTATGTTCTAGTGTCCAGGGACCCAATTTATCAGTTCTGTGCCAGCGAACTCGAGATTTAAGCCACTTTTTTCAGGCCTAGAACCCAAGTAACTGCCTAGAATGGAATGATAACTTAAGATTAGTAAAAGAACAAGAAAACAATGATGCCAAATCAATAAGTTGAACAAGACCTTAACTAGACCCCTACTATCCATGACAAGCATTTTGTTAAACATATCATCAACATGTAACCTATAGGTGTAAACAATATAATTAAGTGTAGGGATCTCATACTTATTCGAGAATCACTATGAACCATTATTCCCTAGATACATTATCCATTCATTTACAAGTAAAAACATGTTGAGAGCCATACATAACTGCTGTCATAAAACATACATATAACCAATATAACAGGGACAAAAATATCATAAATATATTAGCCATAAAATCCACATATACATCAGTACATTTACACATGAAAATCAAGGGAATGAATTTCTCATTAATGAACTCAATAAACCAATTGGAGATGGGACTAAAACATTCCACGTGACCATAGAATGGCTGAGCCAAATATCTCTTCAGCTAATCACCCCCGTGCCATATTCCAGGCATGAATGTGGGACTCACAAAACACACCAAAAAACAATAACAAGCATGGATTCCACCGGAGTTTTCCACCTACAATGTGAGGAATTGGAGTGCCTCCTAGTCTCTCAGGCTTTACTATAATCCATAGTCTGATCCAGGGATCACTAGGATCTACATCGATACACACTCTCCAGGCTTTACTGTACATCCCATCCTGGGACTACTAGGCCCAACGGAGATAAATCCACCTCTTAGCTTTACGGTATATCTCGTCATTCACCAACAAGGATCCCTAGGCCCACCGAGGCACACAATTTGGATTTACTGCAACCCATAGCCCAGTTCAGGGGTTACTAGGATAGTGGCTTTACCGTGATCCACAATCCAGTTCAGGGACCACTAGCCATGTGTTTGTGTGTTCAAAGATCCACCCCATTCAGCTTCGAATCCATCTAGCCATCCCACATTAACCGAATATGAGAACCCATCTCATCAAAGCTATTAGGAAATGGAAAGGCTAGGCTGAAGAAGACTGTCATACCTAGAAAAACCCATGCCATGATAGAAAATAACCACATGCAATACCATGCATGCCAAATATAGTAAGGAAAATACACATGCAAGTCAATACCTGCAATGAGGCCTGTTATAGCTACTTGGTCCTGCCTTTCCCTACTTGATATTTTCATCCTCTTGCCTTCTTTGCCTTTCCCTCTCCAATGCCAAAGTTCTCATAGAAACTCTAAGTGTCCAAGAGTGAGAGAGAGAGAATAACGAGAGATCTCCAAAGCTAAACCGACAAAAGGTTTCCAACTAATCCTCATCCTTAGAAACCTTTTTATGAATGAGGCCTCTATTTTCTTCATTTTCCATTATCTTCATTCAATTTCATCCTCACATGCAACCTGTGACCTTTCACCTCCTTTTTCTCCTAATTTCCATTATTTTCATAAATAATTGTGCCAAAAATGTCATTTTTCCTTTCCAAATCCTTAGCCATTGCCTTTGCCAATTTCCTTAGCCATAAACAACCAAATGAACACCCCCTAGGATGACCTGCCCAACATTCAACTCGGAATAAGTGTCCCATCAACCGTGAGTATTGTTTTTAACTTTTATTACACAGAATTTTCATTAGGGCTGTTATAGAGCTCTCCCCTTTGGGGGACATTGTCCTCGATGTTCAATCGCACATATACCTAAGCAACTCGCTGAAAGAAGACATATTTCTCTATTGTAGCGACTGCAACACCCTCCAAAATTTTGGCCTGCATCCAATTTCAGAGCCTTCCTTAGTTTTTTCCTTGATGTTTGCAAACACTCGAGCCCATCCCATGAGCTCATGTCGAATATTGACACCCTCTTTGTTTGACCGTTTGTCGGACATATTTTATCATGTTGGTCACAATGTCGTGCTTGCAGTCATGTTTTGGCTATGTTGAAGGTCTGCCTTCATGTGTACAAGTTGTATTCACTATGTAAGCATCTGTTGCACTCACACACGAAGTTGTATGCAATGTTGCGCAAGTGTCTTCACATTTGTTCAATGATCTATCTCAAGTGTCACACTTGTCGCTTGCACCTTTCGCTCATTCACACTGAGCATATGTTGTCTTGTTGGTTCAAGGTGTCTTGTCACTAAGTCGTCTTGAGTGTGTGTTTGCAAGGTCATGTATACACAATCCACTTACTCATACACTTAGTCATTTTGCCGAAGACTTGTCGACCGGACCGCCCTCCATCAACCATACCTCCGCTGAGCGGCAATGCATAGTATTAGCCCTCAGTGACCAAGTACTATTGCCCATAATTGCGTAGAGCTTGAGGTTGCCTCCCAGGCAGTTTGCACTGCGCAGTCTCGGAGTCAACTTAGTTGACTGTCACCCAGAACAATGCAGAAGTTGCCCAAGAATCCATCTCAATTTGCGTTTCCCACCAGCCAACCCATCAAGCTTCCCACTGGTCAACCGAAGAGTTTGACCGAGCAGTCACCCCCGGCTTCACTCCTCCAAAAAATTGCACCAAAGATGTCAGCATGCCTGCCTCCGCTGACTGGAGAAATTGTGCAAACAAGAGGGATAGGCACTTGCTGCCTATCACTGTACTATCTCTAGAAATTGCACAGTTCTGTCATTTAGTCCCCTTGCCAGTCGGCCTGTTGCTCCTTCTGAAAATTGCGTAGTTTTCTTGGACTGTCCACCAGCTACCCGACACCACGCTCAGCGCGGCACTGCATAGACATGTCCTGCATGCCCACCTCCCACTTATGCATAGTTTTGGCTAGTAAGCTCCCGCATCCCGCTCCCAGCCTCCCCTAAGAATCTACACAATTTTCACTGCCACTATCCTCTGCTGCCTACACTACCTTCCTTGAAAAAATTGTGTAGTTCTAGCTCCCAGCTGAGCCAGATCCCATAGAATGTCACTGTTGTTCTTGACCCCTCATCCCAGCCTCCCAGTGACCTATGCGCAATTTTTCTTGACAGTGCCCAGGAGCTCGCATCCCAACCTGAAATGTGCTTTGCACAGTTTCAGAGCCTTGTCCTCTCTCCCAGTCTCCTGCACCCTAAAATGAAAGATGACGCATCATGGTGGACTAGGGGATTTCTGGATTTGATGTCGTCTCATCATGAGTGATTGTAGATACAAGTACATGGATGATACATGGCCTGACGACGAATGAGATGAACAAGGAGCACATGTGAGGAGACTTGTTTGCAAACAGATGAACACATGAAACATGGCAAGTACCATTGAAGGGAATACATGCACGTGCAACATTAAGCCAACACCACGACCATTGAAGACTCCACACACCTTGCCATGCAGAGGTGAAGCTATGTTACACTAAAAGCACACTCATCATTCAACAACATTGCAGCTCGACATGGGCACCACCATCAACATGAACATACCAGCACTGTCATGTCGAGTCATCTCGACCACATCACTACTGTGGGCCATACTGTTGTAATCAATGTAATGTAACATGGAAATCCAAGAGACCCACATACGAAGTTAAAGAGTCATGTCAGTTGAAGAGTCAAGTCAAACAGTCATGAGGGAAGGCGAAGAGTCACAAGGGTCCAGTTCACCCTTGACTATATATACCCCTCATTTTTACATGCAAAAGACTTTTCACCTTGGCTCCTCCCACATAGCCTTTGAGAGTTTGTAATATTTTCTTTGAGGAGCGAGCAGTGGATCCAACGCCCCGCTATTGGGGTTAGTGATGTAATGGTGTACGTATGTGTCTTGAAACTTTCTATTAATTCATAAGCCTGTTAATAGGCCAACACGTTTTCACACATGTACTGTATTCGTTTGTAAGACTATTCTTTAGATGCTTGTAATGCATGTTGCTTTAACCTATATTAAGACAGTTGAACTATTTCAGTTGTTTTAATACATATCCTATTGGAAATGTGTGGTATCAGTTGTTAACACTGTCTCACCCATGTGGACTATTCCGCTGGATGCTCGACATATTAATTCTCGTAAACTTGTTATAACAATCGTCGCACTCATGTGGACTACTCCGCTGGGTGTTGTACATGTTATCTCTTCACCTTTGTGTTTGTGACTGTCGAATCCATGTGGACTACTTCGCCAGAAGCTGCGCAGGTCCTGCTATGCTGTGTGTCTCTAATAGAGTTGGGACTCTTCTCTTTCAACTTGAGACTCACTCTCACCCTCTCCCACTGCAGTGAAATAACTTTGACACAAGAGACAATAAGCACTCACTAGGCACACGAACCTCGATGTTTAAAGACTAAGTATACCACTCTCATGTGCTGACAAGAAAGAGATAAGGCATATCTTTAAGATAATGGCAACCGGGCCTTCATACCAGATGGGACTCCTACACCAAACGATGTGAGGTCTAGTTGGGACTTCATACCAGGGAGATCCCCTAAATGTTGGTAGATCCAACATCGTCAACATGCTCATGGAGCTTTATAGCATAGCTCGATGCAATATTTACAATGAAGGACCTTCTCAAAAGCAAAACATCATGACAACATACCGCATACTGGAGCTTTATAACATAGCTCATTACGATATTTACAATGATCATCCTGTTGAGAGCGAACCCACATGACATCATAACATCATGATAACATAACCACATGATAGCATAGTAACATGACAACATAATCATAATGACATGACACCCATACCGCTTAATGGAGCTTTATAACATAGCTAATGGCGGTATTTACATCCATATACGTATGTACATAT
This sequence comes from Pinus tabuliformis, assembly GCA_031772625.1. Lineage (NCBI taxonomy): Eukaryota > Viridiplantae > Streptophyta > Pinopsida > Pinales > Pinaceae > Pinus > Pinus tabuliformis. The sequence goes on along the minus strand of CM062815.1, from coordinate 151,578,629 downwards.
AACAATATCACCAAAATATATACCATAAACATGTACCAAAACATATACCAGAAAATCATATCAAAGCATATACTAAAACACGTTATCAAAGCATATACCAAAACACCATATCAAAGCATATACCAAAACACCATATCAAAGCATATACAAAAACACCATATCAAATCTGCTTTGCCACAACCACAAACAAGGAAGGATACATAGCCGCATCTTATCTGCCATCTCCCATGTAGCTTCATCGGGCCCAAAGTGCTTCCATTGCACTTTAACTTGCTCGATTGCTTGGTTCGAGAGCATGAGAACATTCTTTTGCAATATACACTGAGGCTCCAACTGGAATTATCCATCTGGTTCTACTTGCAATACATATTAGACTCTGCATTGCACTAACCAAGAATCTGCATGCAACTCTTTACTCAAACCACACTTATCCACCAAGTCAGGAATAACATAGCTATAATTATATCCAGGGTCAATCAAAATAGAAATAACTTGATCACAAAGCCTACCATCCATCTCAATAATAGATGCTTGGTTTTCTGCCTGTATGTTGTCCACTACTACATAAATACGAGGAATACTCTAGCCAACATTCCCAATGGTTTGTGCCTCCTGTGCACTATATATCTTAAGCCTACCACCCTGATGCTATGGGAAATCTCTCCTAAGGTGTTCCTCATTGCATGTCCAACACTCCAACTAACTAGTGCCCTCACCTCTATGTTGTTATTGTTGTGACCTGTGTCCCTATCTAGCTGCATTAAACTTCTTTTGCGGTGCCACATTTTCTTTCCCATCTACATTCTGAGTCCTTGTTCTCTTAGGCTACCATTTACCTCTACCTTTGTATTTTCCATTCCATCCTTGCTGAGATTCATTCTTACGCTTTGACTGTTCATAGAAATGATTCAATTTCCCAGTGACTTCCTCAAGTGATCGAGGCTCGTCATACTCAATCCGATCTCTTATTCTAATGGAAAACCACTGAAAAATCTTTGAAATTTAACTTTCTCATCAGTGAGATATGGTACATACCTCAAGAAATCCAAAAACTTGGTCATGTACTCTTCATCTGTCATTGATCCCATCTTTAGCTCATAGAATTATTTGGCCTTATTGCCATAGTACCTCTCTAACAAGTACTTCTCCCTAAAAATCCTCTTTAACTCCCATCAACTCAAGTCATTTGTCTTGATGTCTTTGAACCGCTTAACATCTTCCCACTAGATGTCTGCTTTACCTTTCAAGCTAAAGATATCTATTCTAGCCTTCATGTTATCTGTGTACTCATGGAACTCGAAGAATTTGTTCATCCCAAGTATCCAAGCCTTTGCATCTTCCATATTCTTCACATCTCCATAAAAAGTAGGTGGTTTTTCTTTATTGAATTCATCCGATAAGTATCCCCTATCACTCCTCATGTAAAGGATGATAACGATGATGATCATGATGTCTATGAGAACCATAACTAGAATAGTACATGTACTCATCGCGCCTCCTATCCGAAGTGTCCAACAACCTGCCATCTCTCATTGTATCAGATCTATCCGACCTGTGTCTACCAGGAGACCTACTGCCATATGCCCCATTAGTTCTATCCTCTTGTCCATGGTTGATTCAAAGCGGCCCTTGTCGCTGCAAGTCTAACAAACTATGAAGAAGTATTGAATTAACCTCTTCTTGCTTCTCTTGTGCCTGTATGATCTAGTCATTATCTGCCTTACAACTCCTTATCTCTTCCTTCAAGCTCCTCAATGTATATGCCAAATCATAAGTGTGCCCTGCACCACGTTGCTCATCTGATGGATAGGGAGATTCTATGTATTCTACCACTTTTCTATCCATTAGATCTCTTTCCCTGCAATGCATAATATGTTAGATAAACCAAATCACAATAAATCAACGTACCTTAGCTTAATTCGAGGAGGATACCTCATTTTCCAGATCAACAAATCATCATGATACATGTATAACATAAACATAACAACACATAGACATACACAAATAAATGCATCAACACATAAACAACATTCTAGTTAGGGTCCAGTCATCAATGCAAGGCCATATCTACAATGCATACTATGACCTCATGCATGTCAACAACCATTACTCCATTGTACACATTTCCACATGCAACCAACAACATTCATAAGCAATGCCCAAGCAACTACACCTACGGATAAACGCATGTAGTCGAACATAAGCGATCAATTCTTATAATCAACCTATAAGACTGATACATGTAATTGAATCTATAAGAATGTAGCCTAACATACAAGGATGTAAGTAGAAGACATAAAATCAACATGTAAGCGACATATAACAATATGTGACTAGTCATTTATACATGACAAATTCATTCCAAAAAATTAACATGGAAACCTTACTACAACCATAATCAATCATCCAACAAATGCAACAAGCACATGGAATGCAAGTGTAAAAGACACATATGCAATTAACGTGCATGCATGACCAACACACATTGCCCATCCAGTCTGAGGGGTGAACCATGCTCTGATAACACTCTGTAACACCCTCCTCCCATATCTACCCAAGTAACTATCCAATCGGGGTAAACATGTGATGAGAGGCTAATATGATTGTATTTGACCTTCTATGTGACCTTAAGGAAGTAGAATCGACGGAAACATCACACATAGTCATCCAACATTAGCTTCAAGACCCACAGAAACCAATCCAACACTTTAGACAACTTTCCCTTGGGTCCTATTGAAGTTTTGACCATCTTCGGCCTAAGTCGCTTTGATGATATAGGCATGACAACGTCAAGAAGTCCAAAGTTGCTCTCATAGGCTTATGTGCCAGCATCCAAGGATCCAATTTACCATTTCTGTGCTAGCAACCCCAAGATTTAAGCCACTTTTTTCAGGCCCAGAGCTGAGGTCACTGCCCAAAATGGAGTGATAGCTTAAGATCGGTAAAAGAATAGGAAAACAGTGATGCCATAGCAATAATTTGAACAAGACCTTAACCAGACCCCTACTAGCCACAACAAACATTTCATCAAAAATATCATCAACATGTAACCTACATGTGTAAACAACGTAATTAAGTGTAGGGATCTCATACTTATCTGAGAGCTATGAACCATTGTTCCCTCATGTCATTTGCTGCATTATCATATATTAGGACATAGATACATTATCCATTCATTTACAAGTAAAAACATGTTGAGAGCCATACATAGTTGCTGTCATAAAACATACATATAACCAACATAATAGGGACAAAAACATCATAAACATATCAGGCATAAAATCCACATATACATCATTACATTTACACATGAAAATCAAGGGAATGAATTTCTCATTAACGAATGCAATAAACCAACTGGATATGGGACTACCACATTCCACACAACCATAGAATGGCTGAGCCAAATCTCTCTTCAACCAATCACCCTATTTCCATATTCCAAGCATGAATGTGGGACTCATAGGACACACCAAAAAACACCAACAAGAATGGATTCCACCGGAGTTCTCCGCCTACATCGTGAGTTATTTGAGTGCCTCCTAGTCTCTTAGGTTTTACCATAATCCACAGTCTGATCCAGGGATAACTAGGCCCTACACCGAGACACACTCTCTAGGATTTACCATACATCCCATCCCTGGACTACTAGGCCTAACAGAGATAAATCTACCTCTTGGCTTTATGTTATATCCCACCATTCACCGACAAGGATTCCTAAGCCCACCAAGGCACACAATTTGGATTTACCGCAACCCACGGTCCAGTTCAGGGGTTACTAGCCCAGTGACTTTATCGTGATCCATAGTCTAGTTCAGGGACCACTAGGCCATGTGTTTGTCAGTTTGGAGATCCAACCCACTCAACTTCGATCCATCTAGCCATCCCACATTAACTGAATACGAGAACCCATCTCATTAAATCTATCAGGAAATAGCAAGGCTAGGCTAAAGAAGACTGTCACACTTGGCAAAACCCATGCCATGATAGAAAAGAACTACATGCAATACCATGCATGCCAAATCTAGCAAGGAAAATACACATGCAAGTCGATTCCCACAATGAAGCCTGTTGTAGCTGCTTGATCCCGCCTTTCCCTACTTGATCTTTGCTTCCTCTTGCCTTCTTTGCCTTTCTTGCTCCAATGCCAAAGTGCTCCAAGAAACTCTAAGGGTCCAAGAGTGAGAGAGAGAGAATAATGAGAGATCTCCAAAGCTAAACTGACAAAAGGTTATCAATTGATCCTCAGAAGCCTTTTTATGAATGAGGCCTCTATTTTCTTCATTTTCCATTATTTTCCTTCAATTTCCTCCTCACATGCAACCCGTGACCTTTCACCTCCTTTTTCTCCTAATTTCCATTATTTTCATAAATAGTTGTGCCAAAAACGCCATTTTGCCTTTCCTAATCCTTAGCCATTGCCTTTGCCAATTTCCTTAGCCATAAACAACCAAATGAACACCCCTAGGATGTCTTTCCCAACATTCAACTTGGACTAAGTGTCCCATCAACCATGGTTATTGTTTTTAACTTTTATTACATGGAAATTTCACCGGGGCTGTTACACACCACCAACTCAGAATGGAATGTTAAGCAAGTTTTCAGAGAGATGAATGAGAAAGAGAAGAGCGGGGAAGAAGAGTAAGGTGCTCAAAGGGTGAGCAACAATTCTAATAGGGGTGTGTGACAGGCCTCCAAAAAGGTAAAACATACGGCCCATCTAATCACTCCTAGGCACATAAAGGGTACATTGAACCTACCTTTTTGCACTTAATAACACTTTCCTAGGTTAATGAGTTCTTACGGGAGTCAAAGAGTTTTTTCATACTTTATGTGCCTAACATGACTATTGTGTATGATAATGAAATGATTTTGCATATATTTCAAGGATATCTATCTAGAGATATTCATGGGGTCTACTTCCTGCTACAGAAGAATTTCAACTCGACTGGCTAAGGATAGTGAATGCTCCTTCTTGCTGCTGCATGGTGACCTAGGAAACATGATCCAATATTTTAGGGATTTTGGAGGGAAAGTAGTCATCCCTCAAAGGAGGCTTCCCCCTCCCCATCTTGTATAAATAAGAGGCTCGAGTAGACTAATAGGATTAGAATAAAAGTATAATAGAGCATGTGAAGAATAGAAGAAGTTTAGATTTCAAACAAGTTTTGTAATTTTGTCATGTACAAGCAAATTTTTAGTTAATCAAAGTGGTATTGATTTCAACTCTTATTCTAGATTTATTCAAAGGGTTTTGAGCTTCCTTAGGTTAGGGTGTACCCCAGGTGCTCAATATCCCTTAAGTACCATTTATGATCATGCATTTGTTTATCTTTGCAAAATATTTCTAAAACTGCTTTCATAACTGGTTATTTAGATAGTTTATGAGTAATCTTTTCTTGTAGTTTATCTTAGCATTTGGTGATAACAATTTTAGTGGTTATATATATATTTTTTTTCTCGGCAATACTAACTACTTTGTATTAATATGTACAGGTAAACTTTTACATCAAACAGACTAGTTGCCCAGGGCCAACTGTGGCTCCTTGGGTGGCGATATCAAACTTATATTTTTTGCCTCGCAGGGCACTAGTTCCAAATAGCTTGAAAAACATGACTCTGAGATTTTCTAGAATGACTTCAAAACAGCCCATGCAGGGGCATTCCAAAAAGACGCATAGCCCAAACAAACTATAGAGACCGATAACATTACCGAGAACCGACAAGAAACAGGCAAAGACATAAAGCTTAGACCAGACATTAGACTCTGGACCCAGTGCAACTGTGGAAGCCGCGAGCCAGACTTAAGGACATAAAGGAAATAGACTATGATGCAGAATGAAAACTTGAAATTAGCCAGCACCCTGACCCCAGCCTGAGGGAAGGAAGCAAAAACGAAGGGGTGCCGCTGGGAACTACTCCTCTGGTTCTTCTTCCACGAATCTGCTCCAACCTTGTCCCTCTGGAACCCCTTCCCACATAGCCATGGGATTCTGCGCGGGAGCTGGCAGCTCGGATTCTTGAAGTTGGGAGGGGGGTTGAGGCAACTCTCTTCCTGAATTGCTCGCTGCATTGGAGGGCTCCCCCATTGGGCGCTTTCCCCTCTCGCTTGCTGAACTATCCTCCGCATGAACCACTGACGAACTTTCTTCATTTTCCTCAGGGATTTTGGTAAAAAGCACAGAGATGTGGGCATTAACACCTGCATTGTCTCTGGAGCTACCCAGCGTAAAGGTGATTGAGCCAAATGCTGGGAGTATGGTCTCATCCTCAATAGAGCTGCCCACTTCCAGAAATTGACCAGCTGAGAGTGGGGTGACTCCCGCCCTTCGATAACAGTAGCAACAGCAGCAATGATGATGAACGTCAGCTGCAGGAGGACGAGAGGATTCTCCACGTCCTGGGCCTCTTCTGCTAGGCATCCTCTCACGCGGCCGCACCATGGTATCCTCCAATTCCTTTTCCTGAACCAGAGCAGTGGAGGGCCGACAGTGGCTATGGTCCCTTCCCGTAGCTTGCTGCATCCAAAATGGGTATGAATCGAATTTAACTGAGCGAAGACAGAGCCTAGAAAACACAAGAATGGCGCGGACCTCACCCAATCTTTCAATAACCAGATCGTGGTATTGGCACTCAGAATTCTGAGAATTCTTCCTGTCGCTCTGAGCTCTCTTACCCACCGATTCAGCATATTTAAGCTCCTGAACATTCCCTCTGAAATGACCTTCATTAAATGCGTCTTGCAGGATTGCCATCACCTCCCACAGCTCCATTAAGATCGCCCTTATGCCTCTCGCGTCTTGAAGGATCGACGGCTTGAGGCATTAAAGGCTCATGCTCATCACGTGTCAGCCCATGCCAGGCATGTGGCCTCCCGTGGACAGGCTCGATGACACCCGCATCCGGGGAATTTTAGTGGTTATATTAGTTAAATGGCATGTTTACTTTACATTTAGTTCATTTCTTTGTTGCTATTTGTTTTTTGTCCATTGTTTATTGTTTGCTATTTCTTGCACCGTACTTCATTTTGTAGCTACAAGAATTCCTAGAGCCTTGTATTTTGATAGATTAACCCTAACACAAGTTGCTGTAATGCCTTTGGCATGTGTACTTTGTCATTTCATAACTTTTCCTTAGATTCATTTCCCTCCAACCTCACATTTAGCATGTTCACCTTCCTGTTGGACTATTTACTGTAGAAAAATAGGGACTCTTGTCGCAGTTTCAACCCGCCTTTTAAACCCAATGAGATTTGCACCAAACTCATGATTTTCCTTCCTTAATGTATTGCAATGCTTTTGGAACCCTAAGAATGAAACTTATAGGTATAGAGACCTTGTAGATGCCTTTATTTGATTTGCTATAGAAACTGCCTCTTTTCTGCAAAATTAGGATTTACTGTTTGCAAGCTTTTATTTCAACAATGTGTTTGCTTTGGTTGCAAGACAGAACGTGTGTGCCGTCATTTCATTGCAAATAGTGAAATATAGTAGTTTTCTTTCCTTTATTTCCAATAGCCTAGGTTTTAATGCTATATTTCTTTCAGTAAGTTACTTCCTACAATTTCAAATTTATGTAGCATAGAACAATCAACTCTAACTTTGTACATCTTGACTTGATTCTGGAATTTCCACCCACATAATAGTCAATTAAAGGAAGAGATAGTGCTTGTTGCACATATAATGCCAACCCCTCTTAAGTTTGTACGCACCTCAGGTTGACAATTAAATTTGAGACCCCTGGGAGTTGCAACATTGTTCTTGTAATATTGAGGGCCATCAATTCCCTCAAATGAAAACCCTTCAGCTCAAAAGAATCAACACAAGAAAGCTCAATGGAATCTCATAATGTAGAACCTCTTAAGGCAAGTTGGGAATATCAAACTAAAGACGAAGAGATACACAAGCAATTAGAACCCCCATATCCAGACAAATTGGGAATGACATGAACAATAGGGATCTCATAAAAAACAAAGGAAATTTGGAAAACAATGGTAAAGAAGAAAAAATATGCTTCAATGGCACAACCAATGGTGACAAGTCATCAATTTCATAATACAACTTAGTCATGTAGTTTTTTTTTGTTGTTTATTGTGTCAACAATTTTTTAGAAATTTACTCATGTAAGAAATACAGGGATGGAGATTTTATGTTCATAAGTATTTTAAGTTATTGGAAGATAAGGAATTGGATTTTTTTCTTGAAACACAAGGCCAATGATCTTTGTAATGCCACTTACTTAAGGCCACATATACAATTATTCACTGGTTAATATTAAAGAACAAAGAAGACAAAACCTTGAAAATGACCTAAAATAGCTCTAAGAGAGAGATTTTTGGACCTGAGAAAAAATATGGATTGATGGAATGGGACTTAGAGGTTGATTCATTAAAGAAATCTCTGTTTCCCCTTTAAATTATTTCTCATTGTTTGCCTTAGAGCTAATGCATTTTTTTGCAAGGTTAAAGTTATAAAAAGTAAACAACGTGATGTGTTCTTCCTACCTACACTATGACAAATAGAAGGGAGAACACTTATGAGGGACTATTGAGTAGAGATAAGAGATGTCTACCTCGTATTTTGTGGGTAATGAATGAGAATACCATGACTGTTTGATGGTTGGTTGGAAGCTTGGAGTGTTTAGTGATGAATAGATTGGTTTATCCATAAATTGATTGAGTTAGGTGAGCGAACTATGATTCTATAACTAGTTCCCTTCATCCCAATGGCCTCATGGTTGAGCTAGGAGTAACATCTATAGTGGATTCCTATAGGTTTGTAGTTCATATGCAACCAATTTCATAGACTATCCTAATTAAAATAAAAGTGCTTAATCTCTTCTTAAAACTTTATTTATAACTTTATAATTCAAGCTTATATTCCATCTATGAATGAAATTTGAAATGGAATCCCTAGTTTGAATAAATTTATGCATGTTGTTTTTTGTAAATTAAGTTTTCTATTTGTGAATAGAAGTTACATAAGAAAATTACAACTATTTTTCATTGGGCTGTCACTTGGGAAACTAAACTACTGATAGAATAAAAGCTTGTACAAATGTCAGAATCCTTAAAAAATAGTGAAGGTCTATTGAATTTAGATGAAACTAGTAATAGTTGTTTCCTATATAATGTAGGAATAATGACGCTAACAATCTTATTAGGTAGATAAATAAACAACAAAAAATACCATCAGTAGAAAAACATAGAAAATTCAATTAGACCGAGAGGTTCAGAACTAGGGCAACGAGGAGTTGTACCAGGATCTATGGTAGTTTCAATGTGCATCAAGCACTCATCCGTCTTCTTGAGTTGCTGAACAATGTTGTATATAACCAGAATCACCTTCTTCACATTATTCCTATCTAGGAGGACACAATGCAACAAATCCTTCATATGCGAATACACTTTTATGGTGTAAAGATAAGAGTTTCCCTTCTATGGATGTGTCCAACATCTAACACCCATTCAGACACATCTTCTACCACCTTTGAATAAGAAATACATTGAGCCTCACCCCACATATCACTCTCCAACTCATAGATTTGAGCCTTATCTAGGGGAGGGATTTTCTCCCTATAGATTCGAGGTGAGGTTTTTGCACAAGAGAGAGCCCACATTCCTCCTTATTGACACTTGCCTCCACCATTGTGACGACAAATAGTTGGTGCCAAGTCCAATAAAGAAACCCAAGTCCAAACTACTATGGTAGAAGATACCATAAGTGAGGAAAGGGAGTGAAGACCAAAAACTATCAGGAAAAAGAGCATGGAAGGAGAGATACTTGCCTACAAAGCTCATAAACTATGGGGGAGTCAGTGCTAGGACTGAATGTAGTAATTGCCAGTGGTGGAGAATAATAACCAAAGTGGAACCATAAAGAACCATAAAAATGTTATGGGGTGGAGCATGTCAGAGGTTGTATTGAAGGATCTTGAGTCCATTGAAGTCAAATCTAGGAGGTTGGGGGAAGAAGTGATACTCATGTGCAGATCGTCACCTAAATATGACCCATGTGTACATCTAGAACTATCCACTTGCTGCATTAAGTTCACATGCCCAGTGTGATGTCGAGGCAGGATTGTAAGGTGTGAGGGCGACATGTTATGCCCTTATCCGGGGGGTGGGGGTGTCGATTTCCTTGCTCTCCACATCTCACATCTCATCACTTCTCACTTGATGCAGGGGGGTAAAGTTACGCATGTTTTCTATTGCATTTTTAAATTCAATGTGTGCATGAATTCAAATGGCTTTATAGCTTAATGGAATTCAAATTTTATTGATATTTTTAAACATGGGTTGCATTAATGTTTGATGGATGGGTGATCCTTTATAGGGGACACGACATCGAGAAGGAAGAAATGTATCAAATGGAGCCTCCCCCTCCCTGCATGGGAAGGGGAATTATTGAGTATAAAAGAAATATGAAGACATTATTATATTTTCTTTCGATACATCATAAGCTACCATTTTTTACTCATTATAATTTAATTATTTCAATATGTGTGTATGGGGGTGGTTTTCCCCAAGTAATTTGCGCTGTTACACCTCTAAAAATTATTAATGGCAACTTCTAATGAGTCTTAATGATTTTTATTTAATTTTGAATCTGTATTAAAACAATTTACCACATATATTTCATAGTAGCCACATTGAGTTTTATTTTTTCTTAATGATTGGATGTAGAACAATACCACAACGTGTTTCATATAATATAATGTTTTAGAGTTCATTAATGCTAACTAAGAATTTTCACATTGTTATGTTAGATTCAAAGGAGAGGAAGAATAACATGTTAATACTTCATTTATTAATCTAGGCTAATAATGCTTTATGGTCCCATAATATGCGAATTGGTTTTCAAATTTATTATCATTATTATTATTATCATTATCATTATTATTATTATTTTAAACTAATTTGTAATTGATGAATATATTCAATAAATCATTATTACTATTTTTATTAGAGAGGAGAACACTAGGAGGATGGAGGAACATTCATGGTGACTTAGAGTTTTGGAGAAACTAAGGCTAGATGAAGGCTTGGTTGATGACTTGCTAGAACCTGTCGAAGGTATTCAAGCATTTTTATAATGGACGAAGCAATGGGTCCAACCTTTGGTTGTGGGCCTAAAGGATATGGGCTAGGGCTAAGAATCCTCTTTAGAACACATGAACTGAATTTCTGACACATGTTTCAGGGTGGAATGATGGGACTATTAATGATATAGAGCAAACATTATTGTTGTCATCAAAGATTATTTGTGAAATTGTTGTAGCCCAATCCGACCCTCTTCAAAATGCTAGGCTACCTCTATGAATTCTTCCTCATGCTAACTTTCATCCTCTTACTGTCAGTGTTATCCTGCCTCAAATGCATGTTTGACATGTTAACCATCTATATAGTTCATCCCTAATCACACAAAAAGGGTTAACCAATGAATCAAATTAAAACGAAGTTTCAAATATAAAGAGTGACATTAATGATATAAGCAACATTATTTAAATAATGTGTCATATCAATAAGAATGTGTGTGTATTATTATTATTTTATTATTTCAATATTATTAATTACATATAACCAAATACATATATATGCAATAATTAAATGATTTACATCCCTAATTAGATATCACAACAACACATATAACTAAACTGATTACAATCATAATAATAATTAAGTTGTCCACAAAAAAGGGAGAAAGACGTCTACAAAAAGGGGGAAAATAAATGATTAAGATATATAAATAAAATGCTTCTTTATAAACTTTTTGATGCCGGTACGTTTGGGGGAGTTGAATTTTTAAATTATATATATATAAACCACAATTTTAGAAAGTCTAAAGGAATTCTATTAAATACCTATAAATATTATCATATTAGTATGAAGAAAACTCCACTTTATTTCACATTATGCTTTAACCATCCGTTCAAACAAGATAGTTAATTCACCACTAGTTTCACACCCGATATGAATGTGAGTTGTAGCTATCAATTAATTTTAATTTTAACCGTTAGATCCTATCAAATCTTACTTTTCTCCTTAAAGTTTTTCTCTCCTCACCACCCGATAAACATAATGTTATATAATATTTTAAAGAGCATTTTGTTTAAACAAAAACCCTTCTTTACCATACACTTAAGTAGCATTCTATTAAATTTAATTATTTTTTTTACACGGTCAAATTGTCACAAATTTAAATTACAGCCATGTAGTCCAATTTGAAAACAATTCCAAACCAACTATATTTATATATACCTCCACCCAAACACAACTATTTAAACTCATAAGAATATATGAAAAGAAATATTAAAATATTAAACTTGCACTAGATTAGTAATAAAATTGTAAACTCTTAAAACATTTACCCATTCATCGAATTTGTATGTAATTTAATGCATATTATGAAATATAGAATTTCACGTAGTAAACCTGCAAAGATAAAATTAGTTACCATTTAAAATTTACGTTACCATATAATAAACATATATCTAAGTTAAATCATAAATTAAAAATAAAAATGTACCACATAAGTTAAAGGTCATCTTTTAATAGAATTTTATCAAGCTTCATTTACGGGAGGGTCCAGTTCACATGTGGGAAACCCTATTCTATCATAAACGTGAATCATGCCGGATTAAACGAAAGCTAATTACAGAAATTCCACCTATTGCAAAGAGTAACTTGTAATTTCACATACCTAAAATTGACTAGGTTCTGTTGCACTATCTATTTGGTTTTATCTAATAAGTAACACCTACTCGTTAATACAAGGTACTATATAATAAGTCCGTGGCATAACTCCATCTGTGCCGGATACTATTGGAAAAGCAACATACATTTGCGTAGCACCAATGATCCCCGTGCAATTTGAATTACTGGGTTCATCTACACGGGCATAATGTCATGTCGGAATGAAAAAGGAAGAATATAAAAGAATAATATTCTGGATGAGTTTTATTGATAGTGATTGATATCCTTTAAAATACCACTACTGCGTAAACGAACAGCTTAAGAGTAAGCATTACGTAATCTCCGGAATCCTGATTATAAGTACAACAGAATAGATCATCAATCTTTGTACCATATATGGATACTTGAATACCAAACAATAGTATTATTGTTACAAATCACGAAATTATTTCTCCGAATCACGTGTGAAAATCAATTTGAAAGAAGGATATAATTTTTCTCTTTGTTTTCAAAATGGTCTTTTTTCCCTCTTATTTTTTTGGATCAACTAGAGATTTATTGAATATTTATGAAAATAAGTCATTGGTGATCGTATCAATACGTGACCCAATAGCCCGATCCGAAGTGAGCGGTGGGATCGGAAGGAATTGATGAAGGTGAGTGGAAAAGTTTTTATCCGGGAGCAGATAAGGTATCTGAATCTGGTATCGTCGGGTGGAGCAAGGATAGAACTTCTGTCACAAAAAAATGGAAAGAGTTATACAAAAATTGGATCAATGACAGCGACCCAAAAACTTGAAAAAGAAAAAAGGGGATACTTTTTATCGAAAACTTACAGCAGCTTGCCAAACAAAGTAATGTTAAAATATTTTATGAAACCATATGTGATTAAAGTAATGTATGATGCCCCACTTCACACGTGCATATGGCTTCGGGTTGGAAGAAAGTGTTAATATGGAAAAAAATACACACATTTGTATCGTTTAGATGACACCCAGATTCAGACAACAACATGTACATGTGAAGATTTTCCAATTCGAAATATCATGAAAATAAAAAAATCAAAGGTTTTCCAAAATCCAATAAAAAAGATCAACTCATGTGGGTGTTTTAAAGAAAAAAATTCAATATGATGTGATTTTTCCTTCAATAGTTGTGCCAGTCACTCAAAGTCTAGTTAGCAGTCCGAGACCACTCGACACGATTTGAACTAAGTTTTCTTGACAAGTACTACCCAAGGAAATATGATTTTGAGACGATTTGGAGATATGCAACCCCCAAAGGAATCCTCTTGTCCCTCTCTCAAGTCATTTTCTCATTGATTTTCCAAGGCAGGGAAAGAGGAGTTCAAATGCTATATATACAAGGCATTGGAAGACCAAGAGGGAGAAGAATTTTGTGCAATTTTACGCTGGCAAAATTTCTAACAAGCAATCTAGCATTCCATTGTTGAGAGGATTCTACCATTATTAAGAGTTATCTTTGTAACAACCCCAGGTTGATGTAAATAAATAAAAATAAGACCAAGGTCATGGGACACATATTCTAAGATGAATGTTGAAAACATAGTAATGGGGATAACTGGTGATTAATAAATGGCTATGGAAATTGACAAAGGCAAAGTGGCATCAATTGATATTTTATTTATGAAAATAATGGAAAATAGGAGAAAATGAGGTGAAAGGTCACAAAATTGGACGAGGAGGAAATTAAAGGAAAATTAAGGAAAGATGAAGAAAATAGAGGCCTCAATGATAAAAAGGATTTTGAGGATCAGTTCACAACTATTGTCTGGTTAGCTTTTGTTAGTGCAGTGTTTGACACTCTCATTCAATTATCTCTCTCTCATACTTTTGCACAGTTAGAGAAATCTTGGAGCATTGTTGGAGTATGCTTGGAGCAATCTAGTTTTCATTGGATTTGGAGAAAGAAGGCAAAGGAAGGTAGGGAAGTGCAAGGGAATAGCGGAATCAACAACTACAACGATATTTCCTTGTAGGTATAAAGTTGCATGTATGATTTCCTTGCTAGTTTTGGCACGCATGGTATATGCTTGTGGTTATTCGGTTATGATTTGTCATTGACATGGATGATTGTCTAGATTGACAATGGTTTTGCCTAGCCTTACCATTTCCTAGATAGCCATGGTGTTGTGGGTTTTTCCACTTATTGTTTCTGATTGGTTCTTAGGTTCCTTATGGCAATGGGTTGATTTATTAGTTCTAGGATCTGCGGTTGGGAAAAAAACTTTGGAGCCTTGGACAACTTGGGTAGACACCGATCTAGTTGGCGTTAGTGATGTTCGGTCGTGAGGTGCAATCACTAGTTGAGGGTTGAGGTGGTTTCACCTCTGGAAGCCCTAGTTTGGTTTATTCCATGAGATCCCACATTCACTCTTGGAATATGGCGCGAGGGTGATTCTTTGAAAGAGAGATTTGGTTCAACCCAATCTATGGTCGGGTGGTACATGGAAGTCCTTGACTTGATGGGATTTGCATATGTTAATAAGACCTATTTTCCTCTTGTATTTTCGTGAGTATGTGCCTTTGATGGTTGTTCTATCATGGTGTATATGTTGTTCATTTGCTGGTTATATGTTGGTTATATGATGCATATTGGTTATGGCTCTTGATGTATTTTGATTTGTTGATGAATGCTTAATGAATGCATGAGCTAATATATGTTATTGTAGCTATTAGGAGGGGACACTAGACCTTCTTGACTATTCTCAGATAATTATCAGACCCCTATGTTTAAATATGCATTCACGACCTATAGATTACATATCCTCAACATGTTTGACGAAATTCTTGTCATGGTTAGGCCTGGTTAGGTCAAGTCCTTGATCAAATTTTGTATGAATAACGTTTTCCTGATGTCTTTATTAATTTTGGAAAGTCTCACTGATTTCTAGGCAGTGGTCTAGAAGCTGACCTGGAATTTATGCTCAAAATTCAGGACCACATGCTCTGAATTGGACATTTTAGGGTGCAACCATATGGATGTAGGCTTATGCATGCAGTTGAAGGCTTCCAACTGCATGGAGGGCTTGTTGTGGGAGCGGTTGGGGACCCAGGTCAGAGAAAAGGGTGTCCAACTCAGGTTTTGGCCACCTGGGGTGGTTACTCAGCCTCTGAGTGACTTGTAGCCCCTGTAGATTGTTGTGAGATGTCAATTTGTCTTCCGTAGTCGACCTCATGTCCTTAATAGGACCTAGGAGGTTGAGTAGATATGGGAGGGGTGGTTACAAATTGGTCTTGGTGCTCTGTAACAACCCCGATTTTAAAATATACAAATAATTACATCAATTATGCGATTTATAATCAGCACACAATTAATCATTTAACATAGAATTTCGAAAATATGAGTAGAGACAACTTACTTGTGGCGATGATATTCCTTACTTGTGATTTCAGAGTTGAATGCTATTTGAATCCTGCTAACTGCAACAAAGTTTTGGGGACGACTCTCCACCCAACCGTAGGCTCAGATGCACATAATCTTTCTACAACTTGCCACCCCTGAGCCCTCAATCAACGTACCATTTCCAGGGAATCCTTTGTCTCACAACACTTTTCTCCCAAGAGAATGGATGATGAATGATGAATCTCATCTTCCTCTTTGTTTATTAAATAGATCAAACAATGGAAAGGGAACCGCATGCACACATTCCATGTGTCAATATGCAGCTTTTATTTTAAGTTTTACTTAAGTTAAATTTTCTCTTAATTTATTTATTTCTTATTTTATCCATTTTTACTTTTGATAACTTTACTTATTTTTGCTATTTTTATAGTTCTCTTAGTTAACTATTTCTTATTTTATTTTACTTTTTGTTAACTTTACTTATTGTTACTATTTTATATTTTACTTATATATATATATATTTATATTTAGAACTTTACTATTTTATTTATTTGTTATTATTATATTTCTTCATTATTTATTATCTATTTACTATTATTATATTTTCTTTATTCTTTATTATTTATTTGCTTATTATTTATTATTATTACTATTATTAGGGGACATTACATACTCCCCCTCTTTAAGGAACTTCGTCTCGAAGTTAAATTGTATCTTTTAATATTTTATTTATTTAGTTATTTATTACTTCATGTTTGCTCTACACCCTCTGTTGAACTAGTATAACCAATAGGCATCGAAAGCTTTCACAACACCTGGGAAATCTCAAGGAATCTCTATCCTTTTTCCTACTTTCGGAACTAGGCATAAGCCTCATCGGTCTATATCTTAGTCCAAGGCTAGCCCCAAGGCTCGTCCTGACTTAGACTTCATCTGCCCCAAGGCAGGCATCCGGTACGATACTTAATGACTCCGGGCATCTCGCAAGGCTGGCCCACTCCCTCCGCACCTACTAAGGTTCACAACCCCAGGCATCGAAGTCCTTATACCCCCACCAAACTTCGGCATCCCAATCTAATGCCAGGCACCTAGCCTATAATATTAGGCACTTGACTTCCTCAAGATGGTCCCATAGCCCCTCAAGAGCTATACAAAACAAAGGAACCACTGACATATGTAGTGTTGATTGAGTATGTCCCCAACCCATATGGTGTTACATATTCTCCCTCGCAGGTATGAGATCCTACAACATCATCAAATAAACTGGCCCTCTCGGCCCATTTGTGGATTTCTTGTCCATCACCACATCTCAACATACATCTAATGCATTAGCAATAACCATAATATCATAAAAAATAATCCATATGCCAAATCTTGCATGTCATCCAAATAACATAACATCATTGTTATCACAACATTCTAAAGAGTAAAGAACTACATTCTCTTGCATGTCGTAAAATCTGTATGCGATTACCACATGATTCACATCATAAAATACCCTTATAGGTTATAATATCAACTTATTTTCATTAAAGATATATCATCACATAATATATGAACCACGTGTCAATATAACCTCATATCATAACATCATAATCCATATGCCACATTATGCATATCATATCATCATGAGCATTCAACATCATTATCATAACAAATAAATAAATAAGCACCACATATACAACATTAGCCTCTCATCAGAACTATATCCATTTACCACATACCATCATATCATGAAACATCATTAATATGAGAATCATCTCAATACTTATCAAATATAGAACAAAAATACACTATAAACATTCTTATCATGAATTAATTTCATTTACTTATATAAACAATGAATGCTAACTATGAATTAAGATTATTCAACATCCCTCTAGGATCTATGTTATCTCATGAGTACTATTAGTGTCATGTTTTCATCAAGGTACCAATTACTTTTCAATAATCATTTCTTGTTCTTTCTATTAGGAAGTTAACCATTTACACCGTAGATATACTAATCTAAGTACATTGTTAAATTTCAAATGAGTCTCATCATCTTGAGCCTTAATCTCTCGTCAAATATTCTTCCTTCCCCAAGGAAATTTTAGTGAAATTCATTGTTAAGATATTACTGTTTGTACAATCATTTAAATCATCAATATCAAGTTAAAATTTCATGATCACTATACATATTGTGCTTATCCAAATGGCATACATACATGAGGTCATCCTTATTTAAGTCTTACATCATGCTTAATCCATTTGTACATGGGGTAGTTGGTGATTTATCCATCACTTGGTCCTTTTTGTTGTTTACTCAAAAAATATTTTCTTATCTCATCAATTTCCCATCTCAACATCACTTGATCTCTTTTATCATAGATTCACCCTTATTCAATTTGGGCTAGAGATTGTTCCCTCTCACTTCTGGCTTGTGGAGGATATCATTAATTTTGAATTGAAACACTTGAACCACTAATACCATTATCATCCATAGAATTTTTTTATATGATTTGTTTGCTTTAGTAATAACTTCTTCCATTTACCATGGAACAAACTTGATAAATTTACCCACGAAAAGCCTCAATATATCACCAATCTAGTCATGAAACAATGAGTGCAAATCAGTCACATATACCTTTTATTCGTTGATTCTGACTCCTTTTGTCAATTTATGTGTAATCCTTCTAAAGGTCTCATTATATAATTTCTAACAATGTTTCTTCCTACACTTCACACTCGATGTTTTCTCATTAGTTTACATAGTCTATTCTCTTGCCAAAAGGTAAACAATTACTTATCCTTTATTATTTAAACCTTCAAGCCTATTGTGAGTGTTTCCATTTCATAATTCTCCATCTTGACGCCTTATAATTGTATATGTCATCACTATGAACCTCATCAATCATGTTTCTCAATCCATTCATCAATATCCTTAAGAGAACTTTCCACTTGATAGAGAGACCCCTTAGTATTATCACATAAATTAACCCTAGATATTATTATGCTTCCATAGTTCCCTTCACCCTTCAATTTATAAGCCTTAAATGAAACATATAGGATTTTTAATAGCTAATTCAATCCTAAAATTTGAAATCCTGTTCAATTATCAATAATCTTGGAACTACCATGAAAGTACTATCTTTATGCTAAGGCAATTCCCCCCTTTTCGCTAGTGGAATATTCCTAATTTCTACTTTTATCTTATTCATTGTCATTGGTTTATCACCTCTGTAATTTAGTGTCACCATATTTCCTACAATTTCATAAAATGTCCATCATGACTATAAATATTTATTGACAATATTTTCTTCCTAATAGGCATTGTCCTTATTTAGACTTAATGGAGATCATTATTATGTTCTTATTATTGAAATACTACTATGATTCCACATCTATTTACCATAGGGTTCTTCATTCACAAAATGCCTCTAAAGTGCTAAGTTATTCCAAAATCCTCCATAATGTTCTAGGATATGCTACTACTTTTTCTTTTCTTTTTACACTCTTTTATGAAACTTGCACTATCTGCCCTTAGTACCTATCTTGTACTCTTCTATATTCATATCATCATTCCAAGTTGGTCATCGTTACTAGGGCCACCCTTTATTATCACCATTAGAAAATTGATAAGTTGATTTTGCTTCTTTCCTATCAGTTTCTTTTAGTGTATTTTGTGTCTACAAGTCTACTCGTATCTTCATTTGTTTCATGCCTATCTTGTAAGGGCATAGGTTGCTTCTATCATTCACTTATCATCATAAAGTTTTGGAATTTCTTGGTCCACCAAATGAGTAATAGAGATTCATAAATACAATAATCATCCTTAAAACAACAACTCATTTACTTTAGTTAATTTCTTGTGAAGATAGAAAAATATTAGTGAAAAATAATCATTAACTATATGTGCATTTATGAATTTGATATTCCCCTTAATTCATTTATTACTTATTATTCTTCCGCTCTTTGATATGTGACTTACTCTCGAGCAAGATCAACACTATTCATTTGACATCATATATAAATTCACTTACTACCATATTTTCATCCAATTGTTTTCCTTGAATTTACTTAATATTTTAAGTTGCATCCACTTTTGCAATAATTCCTAAACTACACTTACCTCTTTAACTTATGTAAATATATTGTTTCTCATCACAAACATAAATTTATTAAAAAAAACTTTCTAACTCTAAAAAAAATCACTATTACTATTTTTATTGCAACTAATTGAAGAGACAATAACTCTAATAAAACTATATTTTAGTTGTTAATAATACTACTATTAAACTAATGATCTATCTCAAACCAGAGATAAACAAATTTATTATACAAAAATTTAATAAAAATAACATCCCTCTTTTCAAATCATCTTTATTATTATTATTTATTTTTTCAAACATCATATAATATATTTTATTTTAATATAATTTATTTCTCTTAAAATATTAGAAATACTTTTAATAACCATTTACATTTCCCATACTGTTCACTAATAGAAATTAATATTATAACACTTATATGGTATACCTTTATATACATGTGTAAATAGGGGAGAGATGTCTAATGTTGTGCAGGGACCAGTGATTGATACAAGCCACCAAAAATTGAGACTTTTGCAACCAATATTTAAACAAAGATAAATAACATTAAGTGCAAATAAGTATTAATTTATGTCCAAAATTTCCCAAAACATTGAATGGGCCCACAACTTTCCATAAATAGTATCTTAATACTTAAGAGTGCAAACCATATTGACCCAACTAGAAAACAGATAAAACCATAAATGCTTCCAAAATGGTCTATTCCAGAAGTACAAAGTAGCAATCACTTCAACCCCCACTCATCAGAACTGAAGCTCTATATCCCAAATAAATATCCATACCTGCACATAATAAAAGTGAATGTATGTCAGCCATAACTGCTGTGTTGTTCAATATTTAAAACCCCCTATGTTTAATAAATGACACCCAACCCAATAACATTCAAACCCACTTTGTTCAATAAATGACACCCAAACCATTCTATTTATCATTAAAACAAATCAAAGCACATGGATCAACAAATAACAAATTCCCAACCATTAGATCACATCAAATTAAATCCAGATCACACATTCAAAATGAAGCCATTGCAATCCATGTCCATCCTTACCACCAATTAAATTCAAGTGCCAAAAACTATAAAAGAAGTTCAACCACTGTTGAAGTTGCATGTTATGCTTTCAAACTATTCACCAACCTTGAAGACAAAACATCACAGAACAGTTGCCAGTATATCCAAGTTAGTTATATCAGTTACAACACATTTTTCTTATAGTTCTATTTTCATTTCTCATAGTTCTTACAGTTTCAGTTCTTACAGATTCAGTTTCAGTTTCATGAAAATCAACACACAGCCTAGGGTATTCGCTCTTAGTTCCATAATGCTTACTTTAAGGGATGGATAAATAGAAACCTAATGGGATGATATTAATAGTATCAAGTTGGTAAATTAAAAAAAAAAACTGGCAGATGAGATAAATTAATGAAAAAAACAACTCTAGTCAGTACATGAAGAGAAACAGGGTGTCACTTGGTGCCTTTAGCACATCAAGAATCTCATGTTTAAATACAGAAGAAACATGCAACAATAAAAAGTTGAGTGAAAAGAGAGGAACATATTGAATGGAGATTTGGACAAAGAAAGCTTGAAGAACCACTTAGGTAACATAACACATTGAAGGGATTAAGACAAGATGGGAGTCTGACAAGGAATGATGTAGGGATTCAAACAAAATGCAACAAAATTTAAGAAGTATGCTTGCAAAATATTCACCCACATTGATGTGAAGATGGAACTACAATTCATGTACATGGATTTCAACTAAGCCCACCTTTGAAGCAAAAATATTCCACAAGATAGATGGTTGAAGATACATCCATATAGAGCTTGTTTTTCCTGTTTTAAAGTTTTCCTATTTTAATCCTTTAATGTCGTTGAGATGTTTGGATCCATTACCCAAGTAAAGGCTTCTCATTCATATCTGAAAAAATTAGATATCCTATCCACAATGAACAAACAAACCTAGAGACAAAGTTTCAAATACATTTCTATCTCTATTGAATGTAAAAAATGCGTTTATAAGATACCACTCCAAATATTAGAGAACATAGCATAAATGAGGTTAGAAATGCCATGCATCTTTGTGAAATTAACATTCAAAATTTAGCATTTTTTATACGATTTATGAATTAACACATCAGACTAGATTATTCTAAGTTCTCTCTTAGGTCCATAATGCTTATGTTAAAGGATAGATAAATATTAAAGACTAACACTATAGAAAGCTAATGGGACTATATTAATAGTTTAAAGTTGGTAGATAAGAACAAAGAACTGGTAGATGAGACCCATTAATAAAGGGAACAACTCCAGTCAGTATATGAAGAGAAATAGGGTGTTGCTTGATGCCTTGAGCACATCAAGAATCTCGTGTTTAAATTACAGAAGCAACATGCAACAATAAAAAGTTGAGTGAAAAATGAGGAACATGTTAAATGGGGATTTGGACAAAGAAACCCTGAAGAACCACATAGGTAACATAACTTATTGAAGGGATTAAGACAAAATGAGAGTCTTACAAAGAATGATCATAGGGATTCAAACAAAATGCAGCAAAATCTAAGTATGCCATCAAAATATTCACGACATCAACGTGAAGATTGGACTAAGAGCTATCATCCTTCTTGGAGTGTAAGCACAAAAATGTATATGCAAGATCCATTAAGAAAAGATGAGCATGTGGTTCACCTCATTTACATATAGAGAGGAAGTTGAAAATCACCATAACTTGAAAAGCCCCCAACTTTTAATGGTAGCACCTTAGGTATTGCAGCAAAATTTTGGTTGCTTGGACATTTCTCTAGTGATATGAAGGCTAAAATAACAACTTATCATAAGGAAACATGAAAAAATATGTAGGAACATGATGATCAACTCAATTGAAATCCATTTACCCATAATTTCACAAAGCAATTTCTTTCTGAGAATCATTTTTAACAAAAGCTTAATGAAATTTTATAATAAGAAACAAAAACTATGGCCCAATTGGAAGATAAACATAGATTTATTGTCCTTGTGTTGGCTGTAAAATAGATCAGAAGCTTCATATGAGTTGCTTAATTAGTGGTCAACTATTGCAATACAAATTTGGGTGTTGGAATCGAAAACCTTGTATGAGGCCACCAATAAACATCATCAAGACTAATGGTAGCATAAAAAAGACCTGCAAAATAAAGTGAAGAAAAAGTTGAAAGGAGAAAAGGAAAAGGGGGTTTAGATCATTCTTGAAATATGATCAGAAAGCAAACAACACAATGTAAAAGGAAGAAAATAACATAAACAAATGAACAAGAAGCAGTGGAAGGGCCCTATTGGAAGGTTGTTGTACATAAGGGGAAACCTATTAGAATGAAGGACCACAAAGAAGGCACAACCGGCCTCAAACTATTGCAAATGTGGCAAAAGCTACATGTGGCAAGGAAGATTTTTGAAGAATTGAAGCAAAGCAAACATAGAACCAAAAAAGTTGACGCTCAGTAAACTCACTGACCAATCACTTTCTATTCCCCAGAACCACCTGCTATAGATAGCTTTCTTTCCTATTATGCTAAAGTCTAAATGTGTTCTTAACTAAGAAAAGGATGATCAACATTGAAAAGAGTAATGGCAATAGGAACTGAGGCTAGTTATCCATGTAATGCAAATTTGTCAACTAGATTGAATGGGTTGAATACATGTCCATATTTTACATGTTATTCAACAAGGATCTTATGATGCGAGTTCTGAAGAACTAGAACTGAATTGAACTTAGAATTTAACTAGATGTTTAACTAAATGGGAGGTTGATCTGAAGATCCACAAAAGAAACACTCTATTTCACTAAAAGTGACACATACATGCACCCTCTACCAAACAACAACCTATATTTCTATCCAACTGCACCCTCATTACTCCTATTCACTTTACCTAATTTGATATCTGAGGTCAATAATTACTCAAAACTTTACAAATTGATAATATGCTTTCTTGATTTAAGAAAAAGGCATGGCCTCTCTTATATATGTAGACAAGATACAAATAAGAGTTGTAGTTGAAATGAATGTTTACATGACTAGAAATTTCAACGGTAAGTGACATGAGGAAAAAATTTGTTACGGTGCCAAGTTGTGATCAAGAGTGCATCAGGGGGTCTCAAGTTGGAGCCTTGGTCAAATTAAATACCATCCTTGGTTTGGCCAATGATAACTCCTTGATAACTAGAGATCCATTTATGGAGAAGTGCATCCTTACCAAAAAAAAAAAACCTACTAGATAATGAATGTTAAGAGGGATAGGTTGTAGTGGGAGGAACTAGATCTGAATTGAACTTAGAACTTAACTAGATGTTTAACTAAATGGGAGGCTGATCTAAAGACCTACAAAAGCAACACTCTAATTCACTGAAGGTGACACATGCATGTACCCTCTACCAAACAACAACCTATATTTCTATCCAACTGCACCCTCATTACTCCTATTCACTTTATCTAATTTGATATATGATGTCAATAATTACTCAAAACTTTACAAACTGATAATATGCTTTCCCGATTTAAGAAAAAGGCATGGCCTCTCTTATATATGTAGAAAAGATACAAATAAGAGTTGTAGTTGAAATGAATGTTTACATGACTAGAAACTTCAACTGTAAGTGACATGAGGAAAAAATTTGTTATGGTGCCAAGTTGTGATTAAGAGTGCTTCAGGGGGTCTCAAGTTGTTGCCTTGGTCAAATTAAATACCATGCTTGGTTTGGCTGATGATAACTCCTTGATAGCCAGAGATCCATTTCTAGAGAAGTGCATCCTTACAGAAAAAAAAATTAGATAATGAATGTTAAGAGGGATAGGTTGTAGTGGGAGGAACTAGAACTAAATTGAACTTAGAACTTAACTAGATGTTTAACTGAATGGGAGGCTGATATGAAGACCTACAAAAGCAACACTCTAGTTCACTGAAGGTGACACATGCATGCACCCTCTACCAAACAACAACCTATATTTCTATCTAACTTCACCCTCATTATCGAAGAACAGACCTAGAAGACATTATGCAAGTCCACTTGGTGATACAACGGGGGCCGTGAATGAATTCAATTGAGATAACAAACAGGAGTCTAAACAAATTAATTCAAACAAAAGTAAATACCAGATCTTCTCATGGTATCTTAACTATAAATACAAGTTATTAAAACAACAAAATAATATTTTAAGTAGTCAAACTGAACAAGAGGCACTGTTGGGAAATGCATAACAAAACCAATCAATACAGTCATGGTATTTTAAGTGTAAAGACAAGTTATCAAAACAACAATCACTTATAATTTTGAAGACATACAACAAAATGATTCTGTATATTTGATTTTTAAAGGATACTAACATACATGTTGATATTTCCTGTAATAAAGTAGAAGTATTTTTGCCTTGTACAAAAGCATAATTTACAAATACTTTTATCTAAATGCATGCAATAATTTTACAGGTTGTTGCATCTATGGAAAAAGGTAGTTATGTTGCTCGTACAAAGAGAAGTGGCAGGAGAGTGATAATGGGTGTGCAGCGACGATGCACATCGTCTGATGAGGACGGGACATGGGATGTCAATGTCAACAATGCCCCAAGGAATGTTGTTGAGGACAAACATGCGACTGAAGTTGATGTTATCATAGCATCAGCCACAGAACCACCGTCAACAACAGTCCAAGGGGCAAGTTCAACTAAAAAGATCAGTGCTATAAGAGGATGGAAAAAAGAAGAAATGTTAGTTGCAATTGACGACATAGAGTTTAATGGATACTCAGTTTGGGCATCTGCAAAAAAACGTGGTATTCCTCCCTCATTAATACATTATTGCATAAATGGATTGACTCATACAAAATGTAGAGGGCCTCTTACAGTTATGACTGAGGAGGAGGAGGCCGAGGTGGTTGAGTGGTGTAAAGAGATGGCCCAATTGGGACATGGGCTAGAGTTGATACAACTCAAATCCACAATCGCTCAAATCTGTCAAGGGAGGCCAAACCCATTCAAAGATAGGTTTCTTGGTAAATCATGGTGGTTTGGGTTTAAAAAAAGGCATCCAGAACTTGTACTGTGTATTACTGAGGGCCTTGACAGAGACAGAGCATTAAATTTGCGCCCTGTAGTTGTGCAGAAGTTCTATGACACACTTTCTAGTGCTTATGATAAACATTCTTATGGAGCAGACCATATATGGAACTGCGATGAAATAGGTTTACAGGCAGGGAGGAATTGTGGCATGCGGGTATTTGCCAAGAGAGGGAGCCGAAATGTGCCAAAGATTTTTCCTAAGGGTAGGGAGTGGATAACTATTTTATGTTGTGTCAATGCGATTGGTACTTCAATCCCGGGATTTTATCTATTCAAAGGTAAAAATCATCTGAAAAACTATATATAGAACTGTGAACCAGGTGCATGCATGGCTACACATCCCCATGCATGGATGACTAAAGAACTGTTTTTAAGTTGGATTTTTCACTTTGCTGCATCGGTACCAGGTGGCGTTTCACCTAATAATAGACACCTATTGATATTAGATGGCCATGGGAGCCACATGGATGTACAAATAATTGAGGAAGCAAACAATTTAGGCATTGACCTGTTGACATTGCCTGCTCATACCACTCACAAAATGCAACCCCCTGATGTTAGTGTGTTTGGCCCTTTCAAGAACTATTTCAAAGCGGAGCATGCTGCATGGATGGCAAAGAATCCAGGGGTTGAGGTGAAAAGGTTCGAGCTAGAAGAGCTTGCAAGTAAAGCTTTTAAAAGGGCTTTGACACCATCAAATATCAAGGTTGGCTTTAGGAGAACAGGAATCTGGCCACTGAACTATGATGCTCTTATGCATGATATTGGTTGTAGCCAGGCGTTTCATGTGGATGGTTAGGAAGAAGGGAAAGCCAAAATAGGTGTTGAAGTGCAAGAAGTAGATGACCAAGATGATGTGGTTGCAACTGGTAATATGATTTCCCTCTCTCAAGGACACTTATATGATGAAGATGATGAAACTGTATGTGAAACATAGTATAACCATGAATAAATTTGCAGTAACATGGAGATCGTTCCACCAACTCAAGAACATGAAACTCCTGTTGTTGATATTGTTAATGACATTGCTGAACATGCAGTTGACAATGACCAATTGACATTGCTAATCCAAGTAACCCCACCGCCATGACTAGCAGAAGCAATGATTAATATGCATGCACATAGTGTCTCAACAACCAATGAACAAAGCATGAACATGCCCTCACAACTAGCAGAATTGAACAGTGAAATTGTTCATTTTTGTGTGGACAACAGATCAATGGAAGAATATGAAGCACATAATGAGACATCAAATGAAGATAATGATATAGTTGAATCAGTTCCATCAAATACTGAAAGGGAAGTACCAAGCAATGACATGCAGGTGGGAGGGGTGGAGAAGATACTCGGCCAGTTCCTAAAGCTATCAGTAGAGAGAGTATCAATGAAAAAAAGCAAGGTACACAAGGTAGTCTTCATTTGGGTCGAAGCTCACAGTTACTCACCTCAGAGGACTATATAAACCTGTTAGTTGAGTCTGAAAATAAGAAATTTGAAATGCAAGAATTAAAACATAAAAAGAAGGATCTAGTCAAGGAGAAGAAGGCAACACGGATTGTTGCAGCGCAATGTTGAGCAGATGAAAGTCTTGAAAGAGATAAAGCAAGGCAACTTAAGGACCAACAAAAACAAATGGAAAGATAGGAAAAGTAATCAAGAAAGACACAACAAATGCTTGAAAAGGAACAAGGGATGATCAATATGGTTGACAATGATGCAAGCATAGCTGATGAAACCAGGATTATTTCAAACCCATTGGACTCCATTGCAGATAATACACCATTATTCCAAGATCTCATAAACATTCAAGTGCCTCACTATCAAACTGAGGGTTTACCCACTTCCCTTATTCCTACTAGAGGACATGTCAATTATATGTATGCTCATTACACACCTCCACTTAATGCAGGGGTCAATAGCGCAAATGTGAGGTATGGGTACTCAATACCTCCATGGTTGGAAGCTACAAATTGGACTCAATCATATGGAAGCAATCTTCCATTTCCTAATCAACCCTTTTTAGTTAGGCCAACCTACCTGGCTCAAGAAGTTAACATGGGGAGTTTTGGCACTCAAGATTCTCAGGGCCATAAAGAATAGGGGTGTCATATATTTTTGGTTGTAACCACATTATGGTGTGGATTTTGGATGGATTGTATCTTTTTCTTGTCACAGAAACATTTTGGCTTACAACCTAGGTTGTTTTATTTCATACTGTGTGCGGCATTGTAACCAAAATCCATTTTAGAAGGAACATCTATAGTCTATTATAATGTAGACATCTTACTTGAGAATGAAAATGGGATTTTTTGTTATGCATCTACACACCAAATGATTTACACAAGTGAAACAATGACAACATTTTTAGTTTACATTTCATGAGATTGTAGCAATACTTCATGATGAAACAATAGATAATGCACATAATACCTATAATTAAAACATAATACAAATGGGCAATACAACTAATGCACCCAGCCAACCTCTGAGAAATATATTTATTGATTAACTAAGTTACAAATGCAAATTACTTTACGATGAAAGAGACACATGGCTACAGTAAACATTGTAGAAACATTGCTTAGTAAAAATCAGTAAGCGAGATAACAATACCAGAATTTCACATTTGCAAGCACAAAGACAATTATAAACACGTTGCAACATAGAACTTAGCACGTCCAGAGCAATAACCATCTAAGATAAAATCATGGAAAGATCTAGTAGAAACATTGCATTTTGGACCAAGGGACCTGGCATATTTTGGAGCAGAGGGAAGCCAGCAGCTACAAGTATTATCACAGACCTTACAGGGATTTCCTTGCATAGGAAGGAAGATACTTGACTACTTGCATCCCTTTCATTTTCTACTACACATTTTGAACTCTCCATATGTTGTTTGGTTGCGCACAACATTATGAAAGGAGTCTATTCACTCCTTGTCTTTTATGTGAACTGTCAAGAGTTTAGTATGAAGCTTGTTGCAGTTCATAAAACCAAAATTAGCATTAATTACATACCTTAGGCCAAAGTTCCATTTTGATCATATTTAAGAAACTAAAGCACAAATTTACTGGATATAAGTGTAAGGGTGAAAAGTAGAGTAGTTTTTGATGAATCATTGCATTGGAACTATGGAACAAATGGAAGCAAATATCAATAATTGATGTGTATAAATGTAAAACCATGAAAGAGAAACAAATCAAAATACTTTTTTATATAAATTTACAATGATGAGTGAGTCAATGAATCAATCACCTAACTGAAACCCACATTTACATCTTATTACATTCTCACTGCCAAGAATGTGATGGACACGACATATAACAACAACATGCTAAATAAAAAATTGCAAGGACCAAAATTAAAGAGTAAAACTCATTGTGAGAGCAGGCCACCTCTGAAGGGTTTTTAATCGCAGTCGCTCACACCTAAGGTCAATTTCAGCATGCAAACTGACAATTTCAGCATACAAACCGACCTCCAAAAACAAGACCTTCCAAATTTACATCTATCAAAGTCTGTTAAAAACTTTCTACGTCATAATTAACAGATACCCATTTTAGATTACAATGGAAGTTCAAATTTGGATGACCCATCAAAGTCTGTCAGAAACTTTATGCACCATGATTAACACATACCCATTTTAATTACAACATAAGCTCAAATTTGATTGACCCATGAAACACTTATGTTAATTTAGACACAATAATCTTATCTGCAAATTATCTAACATAATTTTTAATTTGAATGATAAGAACTAAGCTACAGGTTATTGTAATCTCAAAAGTGTTTTTTATTCTAGAAAATTTATAAATATTTAAATAAAATAATATAAACTAGCTAGCATATATTTAATTTGAAAAAATAAAAAACGTCCAAGCTTAATCTTAATCGAGTCTCAAATAATCTTGGTAACATGATAAAACAACCTAATTGACAATGATATGTTGATTGCCATCGAACGATTTTCCACATCACATTATTAAACCCTAAACCCTAATTGGCGATGTTGTGTTGATTTTGACTGAAGATCTTCCCCATGACATGAACGAGCGTGTAAGCTTCTCATTATTCATTTATCCCTTAAATAACATGACTTCTTTCATTATTTGTTTATTCCTTAAATAACCAGACTTCTTCCATCAATGACCTTCATTTCCAATAGTTAGAACTATTAGTTCCCTCTATCACTATATGTTAGATTTTCACCCTTCATAGCACTGATGACAAGGAACTCCCGAATCTTTTTTTATCCAAGGAACAATTACATCTATAATATTGAACAACATTCTTTTATTGAAAACAAAAGAGTGTTACGTCTATAATATTGACTTGCAAAATTATTCTAGCAGAAAAAGAAATACAACATGTAACAAGATCGCTCTTCATCTAACTTTAAACATCTGGCAATTATAAAAAAGAAGGGAGAACAGTTACATCTATAATATTGATCAACATTATTTTATTGAAAACAAAAGAGTATTACGGAAGAATGTAACTAATTCCACATTGGAAATCTCTGAAGACATATAACAACAACATAAACCCCAAATTTCAAAGACCAAAATCAAATTCTGTTAAAAACTTTCTACATCATTATTAACAGATACCCATGTTAGATTACAATGGAAGTTCAAATTTGGCCGACTCATCATAGTCTGTTAGAAACTTTATGCACCATGATTAACACAAACCCATTTTAATTACAACATAAGCTCAAATTTGACTGACCCATGAAACACTTATGTTAATTTAGACACAATAATCTTATTTGCAAATTATCTAACATAATTTTTAATTTGAATGATAAGAACTAATTCCACATTGGAAATATCTGAAGACATATAACAACAACATAAACCCCAAATTGCAAAGACCAAAATCAAAGAATAAACCCCATTATGACAATAGGCCACCTTTGAAGGGTTCTTAATGGCAGCCGCTCACACCTAAGGTCAATTTCAGCATACAAACTGAAAATTTCAGCATACGAACTGACCTCCAAGAGCAACAATAACAAAAAAATAGAGCAAAACCCTAAACCTGCAAAACTCCAAGAGCAAAATAACAAAAATTCCAACAGGAAGGTGAGGCGTTGATAAACACAGTGGGGCAATGACTGGTACGGTTTTTCCTAAAGGATAGACGTAGAAGCCATGTCCAAGCGTCTTTCATGTCGAAACCTTCTCCAGAGCTCGCCAGACCTGCAACCAACTTGGAAAACATGGAAAAATAGGAAATTAGGCAATGGCATAAATATTAAAGACAATGTGAAACAAAAATCATCAAAAACCTGTAAATTTACCTGTAACCTCGAACTGGCTAGAGATTGGCACTGGCTCCTTCCCAAACAACAGATCACATGAATGAAACAACCACCAAGGTATGTGTAAACCCTCAGCGGTCCAGAACGAACAAGACTGGCAGGCAGAATGAAACAAGAACAACGGAAACCCTGTACAGATAACGAGCGCGTGCAAGTAGTTAAGCAGGGTTAGCAGTTCAATAATGGTGGACAAGCTGCACAGGAAATGGACCCATCCCGCGCCACCATCGGTGGAGTGCTTCGCCCAAACACCGGAATTGAACAGAAATACACAGAGCAGAGCAGACATCGCGGCAAACAGGCAGAAGCAGGAGGCGAAAAGGGTTAAAATTAGGGTTCTAAACCTTGACACCCACCACAACATGTGGTGCAACACATTGGGCAGGTGTCGCACGAGCACCTGTGGAAGCCACATGCCAATAACTGAAGTGGGTGGGAAGGCGCACAGGTAATGGCGTTCCTGCCTTAATAACAAATTGATTTACCTTTATTAAAATAATAATATGAAAATTAGAAAAAAATAAAATTATTAAAATAACATTACTAAGAAAATAACCTTATAAAATTTCCCAAAATACAAAATTTGGTTGATGAATTTTTATTTGTTACACCCTTTTTTTCCTTGGCATATTATTTTTAAATTGAAGTTTACAGCTGCACTTACCTATACTATCGTAAAGTTGTGATTTCTACACAACTGTTGAGACTGGCGGAACCTACTCAACGACAAGTGTTAAATGCAAATCACATCATATATATGAAGTGAATAAAGCCACTCTAATGTTAGCTTCCGGTCTCAATAACCGTGGCCCATACACGTATGTGTGTAGGCTATATCGGAGAGCATATCCACGCTATGCAGTTAAAATTTGAAAGGAGGTTGTAATATGGGTATAAACTTACCCAAAAAATTATATACGAAATACTTGCACGTAGGTCAATTTTTTTTAGCGATCGTAAAATAGGCACTAACATATATCTTATGTGGCACCAAGATCACAAATTTACAATGTAGTTTTAATTTCAAGATTATGGAGTGGAATCGTGGACCTATGCGTTTTTTTTTTTTTTCTCACGCAAATATTATATAAATTGTGGTTGAGTTTTCATATAAATATAAAGGGATTATCTGGAGGTAAATCACTCAACATCAAAACTTATGATTTTGGAAATAGGTAATAGGTAAATTTTTATTGAATTTTTCTTTATAAATATAAAAGAAATTTAATTATTGTGAAAAAAATTATCAATAATAATTAAGCATGAAAATAATAACTCAAAGGTTCAATACAGTTGCAATTTGGCTTTGATACTATATGTAACAACCCCGATTTTAAAAGATACATATCAATTATGCGATCAACACACAATTAATCAACTATTTAACATAGAATTTCAGAAATATGAGTAGAGACAACTTACCTTTTTTTTTCAGAGGGAAAATCAACATATGGCCGAAGCCCGCAGATTTTACAATTTACATATGGCCGAAGCCAGCAGATGAGCAGAATTTTTGGCCGAAGCCAGCAAATGAGCAGAAATACGGCCTAGCCGTCACAAATCACACCATAGCGCGGGGCCTCAACCACCGCCGCAGGAATCGATCCTGGCTGGGGGGAGCGAAAGCCATCCGCCCCAGCCATCATGTCATGCACGTCACGTGCAACAGAGACAACTTACCTATTGCGATGATATTCCTTATTTGTGATTTCGGAGTTTAAGATATTTGAATCCCGCTAACTGCAACAAAATTTTGGGGATGACTCTCCACTCAATCGTTGGCTCAACTGCACATAATCTTTCTACAACTTGCCACCCTCGAGCCCTCAAACAACGTACTACTGCCAGCAAATCCTTTGTCTCACAACACTTTTCTCACAAGAGAATGGAATGATGAATCTCACCTTCCTCTCTGTCTATTAAATAGACCAAACAATGGAAATGGAATTGCATGCACACATTCCATGTGTCAACATGCAACTTTTATTTTAAGTTTTACTTAAGTTAAATTTTCTCTTGATTTATTTCTTTCTTATTTTATCCATTTTTACTTTTTGATAACTTTACTTATTTTTACTATTTTTATAGTTCTCTTAGTTAACTATTTCTTATTTTGTTTTACTTTTTGTTAAACTTTACTTATTGTTACTATTTTATATTTTTCTTTTATATATATATTTATTTAGAACTTTAATATTTTATTTATTTGTTATTATTATATTTCTTTATTATTTATTATCTATTTACTATTATCATATTTTCTTGATTGTTTATTGTTTATTTGCTTATATTTTAATATTATATTATATTATTTATTATTATTATTATTATTAGGGGACATTACATGCTCCCAGGTTCAACACTTGGACTGGATGGCTAGAATGTGTTTGTCATGCATGCATGGTAGTTGCCTACGTGTTCGTTATGCATGCATTGTGATTGTCATTGTTGTAAGTAGTGTCATTATGTAGAGGTTGATGATGCCGATGTTGAGATTATTGACATGTTAATCTCATTATATATATATTATGCTAATATGGATTGATCTTCCATACAAGATAGCCTCCCCTGAACTTCACTGAGGTATGCTGATTATGGTTATGTTTGGTTTAGCTGACATGGTATGTTGGTAGGAAGTAGAGGATCAAAGACGAAAAGAAAAATGGTGGACTACAATTCACGTGATTCTCCCTACAAATCAAATGAACAACATGGTGATGAGTACTCCCTTGAAATAACAAATACATTGAGAAGTTTGAAAGCAGAGATCAGGAGTGGTAAGGCAGATAATGACAAGATCATTTAATCATAGGAAAGACTTGCCAGGGCACAAAAAAAGCAAGCAGAGGTTAATGCAGTGGTTCTTTAGAGTCTATAAGGTTTGCAGAGACAGAGACTGCTTAGGACTAATCATGGACATGAGGAAATGACTAATGGGGCATATGGCAACAGGTCTCGTTCAGGATATAGGTTTGATAGGGATGACACAGTGAAAGAAGGTGGGTTCTTGGATACACTAGATAGGAAGGGTAATAACCATGGATTTCATTCTAGTTTTGGTTCAGAGATACAACATCGTCATCACTGTCACCATCTGTATAGGAGGAGTGAGAAGTAGTACTTTCCAGAGGAATTCAAGAAAGAAAAGCCTCCTACATTTGATGGACAAATGAAGAAGTCACAGGATGCAAAAGCTTGGTTGCTTGGGATGAATAAGTTTTTCCGATTTCATGACTACTCAAAGAATATGAAAGCCAGGATAACTATTTTTAGTTTTAAAGGAAAAACAAACATTTGGTGGGAAGATGTGAAGAATGTCAGAGGCATTCGAGAAGACGAGTTGGCTTGGATTGAGTTTGAGAGACTTTTTAGGAAGAGGTATCTATCTAAAATATACTATGATGAAAGGGCAAAGGAATTTTATGAGATAAAGATGGGATCTATGATCGATGAGGAGTATACTAGAATTTTTTTGGAGTTGTTGAGGTATGTGCCTTATATTACAGAAGAGAAAGCAAAGATTAAGAGATTCATTAGTGGGTTTCCAATATCATTCAAAGACACGATTGAATTTGATGAGCCTAGATTATTGGAGGAAGCCATCAGAAAGTTGAAGTACTTTTTGGATTTGAGAGATCTGTGGTTTTTATCTTTTGAAATGATCGGAGAATCCACAGTAGAATTATTTTTGAACCAACGTTTCGAATCCCAAGTGGGATCCATCATCAGGGTAGAAGAATGATGATAAAAGAAGAGCAAACAGGAAGAATAAAGCTCTTCTTTTATCATCATTCTTCTACCTTGATGATGGATCCCACTTGGGATTCGAAACGTTGGTTCGAAAATAATTCTACTGTGGATTCTCCGATCATTTCAAAAGTTGAAGTACTATTATGAGCAATTGAAGCGTAAGAATGAGTCTAAGCAGGAATGGAAAGGTAATGATAATAATAAGGGAAAGTGGGTTAAGAAGAGAGGAAAACCACATGGTACAGATGACAAGGAGAATGCAACACCACACAAGAAGTTCAATGCAGCTGGCAGAGGACAGGGATTTCAGTTTGAAGAGAAGAACAAGGGTGATGGTAGGAAGCCTTTATAATTTTGGACTTGTGGAAAGGATCATTGCCGGAGAGATTGTCCACAACATCAGGGTGGCATACCACAGATATACAGTGGCAGGGAAGCATAGACAGTTGAGGATGTTAGACTGAGTATTCCTTGTATTTATGCATCTTTGGATAATAGGCAGGCTGATCATCAAGCATCTATTATCGAGATGGAAGGTGAGATTTGTGATCAAGTTATGTTTATTTTGATTGAACCTGGATCTAACTATAGTTATATCGATCTTGACCAGATGGATAAGTGTGGTTTGAATAAAAAAGTGCATGCAGAGTCTTGGTTAGTGCAGTTGGCTACATGTATTAAGAAAATAGTTCAACATTGGGTAAGAGCTTGTGCATTTGACCTGAACGATATGTCAACGTCAACGCATCTAAATGTGCTTTCGTTGGGATCATACAATATGCTATTGGGTATAGATTGGTTGTACATTCATAGGACTAAGGTGGATTGCTAGGTTATTGAGTGCTTGGATGATGATAGAAAGAATATAATTTTACAGGGTAAGAAGAAGCGTACATAAGTGAGAATGGTTACAGCTATGTAGGCCAAGCCTAGTAGCAGAAAATGGTGTGTATTGTTTGTGGTTCATATTTCCAGTGAAAAAGGTAAGGATGTCGAGGATGCTGAAGTCTTGAAGAGGTATCTAGTTTTACAGCAGTTTCAAGATATATTTTCAATAAAGATTTCAAAGTTACCACCTCACAATGAAGTGGAATGTTATATTAAGTTGATGCCAAGAGAAACACCAACATCAAAGACACCATACATGATGAACACTCTAGAGTTAGTGGAACTGAAGCTACAATTGAAGGAAATGCTTGACAAGGGTTACATCAGTCCATGTGTGTCACCTTGGGGTGCACTGGTATTGTTTGTGATGAAGAAGGATGGTACTCTCAGGTTGTGTATTGATTACAGGCAGTTGAACAAGGTAACGATTAATAATAAGTACCCTTTGCTGCAGATTGATGACTTGTTTGATCATTTAAAGGAAGCAACAATGTTCTTGAAGATCGACTTGAGATCAGGATCTCATTAGGTATGCATCAAAGAAGAGGACATTTACAACATTGCTTTCTGGACCAGGTATGGGCATTATGAGTTTGTTGTGGTTCTTTTTGGTTTGACTAATGCTTCAAATACTTTCATGTGTTTGATGAATTATGTGTTGCACCCTTTTCTATACAAGTTTGTGATTGTATTCATTGATGACATATTGATATATTCTAAGAATGAGGAAGAACATGCATAACATTTGGCAACAATGTTAAAACTATTGAGAAAGCATTAGTTGTATGCCAAACTTAGTAAATGAAGTTTCTTTTAGACAATGGTATATTACTTGGGGCATGTGGTTTCCATATAAGGTATAGCATTAGAGCTATCATGGAATGGGAAACTCCTAGGAATGTGGATGAGGTCAAATCATTCATTGGACTAACAGGTTACTATAGGCAGCTTATCAGGAAATTCTCATGAATTGCCTATCCAATCACATCTTTGCAGAGAAAAGGAAATAAATTTGAATGGATAGAGGAACGCGCAACTAAGTTTGAGCAGTTGAAACAATTGCTTATGATTTCTTTGGTATTGAAGATTGCAGATCTAGATAAAGAGTTTGTGGTGTGTAAATATTCTTGCAAAAGAGGACTTGGTGGTGTATTGATGCTGGAAGGACAGGTAGTATGCTACGAGTTAAGTAAATTGAATGAGCACGAGAAGAACTATGTGAATAATGTTCTTGAGTTGGTAGTGATCATTCATGCACTGAAGACGTGAAGAGACTATGTTCTTGGCAAGAGGTTCCTCTTGATGAGTGACCACAGTGGATTGAGATACTTGTTTGACCAACCTAATCTAAATACCAGGAAAACTATGTGGTTGGCTACGATCAATGAGTTTGACTTCAAGATCAGGTACATCAAGGGTAAAGAGAACAAGGTCGCAGATGCTCTTAGCAGAAGCGTATAGGTAAATCGCATAACAACTATGAGTTCATATGGGACAAATTTACAGGATCAAATCTTACAGGCAGGACAATAGGATGACATGTACTAGCAACTTAAGCACATGTTACAACAACAGGGTACAAGTGAACAAGATGTGGATTATCATCTCATGACAGATGATTTGGTCTGATTTAGGGACAAGATCTACGTGCCATATTGTTAGGGTCCTATAATCTAGGAATCAAAGTGTGTTTGCCCATATTACTATTTCATTTTGGGGGTCTGTTTGTCAATTTTAGCCTATGAGTCACTAAATGTCATAGTCTAAAGGGTCATTGTGTAAAGAGTCATATGAGTTAAGGTCATTATAAATTTTCATGTCATAAAGGGGTCGTTTAGCTCTAACTCGAATTTGTAAAGGTCTAATAGTCCATGAGGAGTCATCATTTAAAATTAGTAATCATGAGGGGTTAAAGTTATTATGGAAGTGTAGAGGGGTCATGCCATGAGCGCTGGTCATCATAGATCAATTTGTTGAATTCATGTTCATCATAAGAGTTCGTTTGAAGAGTCAGTTATTGGTTAAATGTGTCATGTCCTTTTCATTATTGCAAAAGGTGCCCCTCTCATCATCCTTCACATCATCAAGTGGCCTATTATCATTCCAAAATGAGGCTTTGGGTGGTATGAAAGTTTCAACTTTATTTTGAAGTCTCTGATTCTTAACTCATTCGAAGTTGATACTTTCTTTGAAGAAAATTTGAAGGCCAAAGAAGTGAGTTGCATGCTTAGACAAACACTTGCTGCGAATCTGTTGTGCAAGTGGGAATCAACCATCTAGGAGGTCTGCAAGCATTGGAGAGACTACTTCAAGAGTTATACACCATCACACAGACATTTCAAGCCTACCCATTTGATCCATTTTTCTAGAGGAGGTGTGAAAACATACAAAGCATGGAGGGCTACTTGGACTTGCTATGAATTTGCTGTGAAATTGATTGTTTTATCATAATTTTCAAAAGATATTTTCGACCAAATGGAGATGAATTTTGGAAAACCAAAAGAGGTTTTTCTCAAGAACATGCCAAAGAACACAAAATCCTTCAGTTTCTACACAGGTGTCTTATATTTAAAGAGTCAAATGTATCTTTACAGTCTATTTTTTAGGTTTTGGAATTTCTTATTTTAGTTATGAAGTTTGGGTGCATATTGTGACGAGTTGGAGAGGAATTTTTGGAAAATGAGAGAGGTTTCTATCAAGGAAACTCTCATATAAAAAAAACACCCTCGGTTTTGTAACATCTATCAGGATTTAGGATAATGACCTCGTCTTTGAACCCTATTTTTCCAGAAATTCGGTCCCTATTTTGTAGTAGATTTGTTGCGCAAACTGAAAACAATAATTTTGAAGGACTCTAAGCATGGAAAAAAGCACACAGTGGGTTCTACATCAATACCAGGTCATCTCAGGAACATATATATACTCATTTTTGCATAGAAATCACCTGCATCCATACCAATTTGAAGACTTATGTCCTCTTCTGCGATACCGCTGCGCAAGTAGACAATCAACTACCTTCTTTTGCATATTCGAATTTTGGAACTCCTAGACGTAATTTTGGTTGTTTAATAGATGTTTATAAGTTTAAATCCATGTAGGTTGAGTTTTTAAACAAATATTCCAACTTAGTTGATGTTTCTAAATTGTATTGGTCTTCGTCTAACAGTTCCTATTTTTCAGCATAGCAAGTAAATATGCATTGTATCTAGACCATTTGACTTTTATGGAGTGAATTTGACCACCTAGAGTGGTAATTCAAATTCCTCATTATATATAATGATGTAAAGACTTGGAAAATGGTGTTGGTTGGTAGTGTAAGAGGCTAGACTACATTTTTATGAAATTTTGTATCTTTTTGCCAAATAAATAGAAGAAGGCAGTTGCAATTTGGATAGTGATACCCGTGTCATACTTATTGTTATGTATTTTCTCTTGTGATGTGAAATGTATTTCTTTCAAATACGTTTCTAATATATAGCTTCATACTGTATAACTTCCTCACCCTCAACTTGAAAGGAGATTTTTTTGAATTCATGTATTGCACTGATTGATTCAACTGATCATAGATGTGTCATTTTCTTCCATCGCAATTTGAACTCATCTGTGGCTTGATGCTCAATTTGTCATTTTTCTCTTACCTCACTCATCCTTCCATTACAATTAATTTTGATTGATTGCTAGTAAGTATGCCTATCTTTCCCCTATTTCAATTGCGTCATATCCCTTATTCATTTGGATCTGTAACAGTGCTATGATCCTAAGTAGTTTTACTTAATCAAGTGCTCAAAAATTTGCTCAAAATTCAAAGTTGTCAGATTGGTGTGGAACCTGAATGACTGTGTGGTGCTTGTTGTTCTGAATCCAACGCAACTCATTTCACGTGAGACAGACTTCATATGCTCCCAAAAACATGTTATGTTCATTTTCCAAAACAGGTGAATTTGGCAAAATTGTGATAGCCCAGTGAGAAGTCCGTAGTGCTGACATGGCGCTGACGGGCATGCCTACATGGTAGGGTGACTCTGCATATGAGTGGGGCCCTTCATCCAATTAGGTGGCGCCAAGTGTCAGGATGTTGTTTGGTTCATTGGCGTTGATGTGTCAGTTTCTAGTTGGTAGTTGGTGGCCAACCATAGGCTACCACATGGCCCAACCAGAGGTCGCCACGTGGCAGCATGGGGGCCACCAAAATTTGTTAAGGGTATGAAATGGACTCCAAAGGGTTCGGTCCATGGACATCAGGCCTACCAATATCTGCAATCACTAACGTGTCACAATGGTTATTGTTTAAAGAACCCCACCAATTTATATTTATACCATTAGTGGGGGCGGATATGGGGTGAGGGCCGAGGGCTAGACCCAGCGCTAGTCACCACACCCAAAAGGGGTAGGGGCGGGAATAGGGGATATGGATTAACCCTGGCCCCCCCAACCTTATATAAATGTGCATAAAAACCAAGGCTGGAACCGAGGACGGAGGAACGGGGGCCCGACCGATGGGGGCATACGGTTAGCCCTGGCCCCTGGGGATGTGGCCGCCATATGACCCAAATTTTCGGAGGTGTCAACGAAAAAATTTCTGTTCCATGATTTGCACTGATCTTTCGCTAATTTTTCGCTTCGTTAGAGGAAATTGGGGCGAAATTGTAGGACATGTGCCATATTTTGGGGAAATTGTAGAGTGACTAGCAAAAAATCTAGGGAAGCTCATAACTTCTTCAGTTTTGATCCAATTGGGGAGAAGGAAGAGGCTAGACATGAATTTTTTGGTCTTCTGAAGCCGTTGGAATAGGTTTAAGAGCCATTAGAGTACCGTAAATGTATGTATTCACTTTTTGAGCATAATTCAAGAGGGCCAAGCCATTGAAAGCTGGACCAAGGAGACATAGCCCAGGAGGGGTGCACTCCTTCATCATGTGCTGTTGTAATACTGTTTATTGTGATGTTTATGTTTGATATATCATGTTGTTCAGTGTTTTAATTATGTTAATTTTCTCATGAAATTTATATGAAAACACATAAAAACTCATGGGTAACTTGCAATTTACCCTATAATTTGTTTGGAATAGTACTGGGGGGGGTGAATCAATATTTATAAATTAATAGCATTTTCATTTCCATAATCAGATTTATATACGCTATTTCAATGAAGGGAACTCACGTTGATGCACGAGCATCCAACACCCTTAGTCAAAAGGAGGAATCCAAAGTAGAACAAAGAGGAGACGTGGACCATCGAGCAAAACAGGGGACAATTCTATTCAAAACAGTGTAAACGATGGAATGGATAAAAGTCTCGAGGAGACTTATTAAATGTAGTACTGCCACATATGTATTCTGTAGCGAGATTTAGGGCTTTAGTTGAGTGATTCAAGGAAAGGATTGACCAGATCCCTTGAGTGATCCGATCCAATGTATTCTTATAAATAGTGAACCTGCGCATTCAATTGAGGAGATATAGAGAAATTGTTAAAAACTGTGAAATCAAAGGTAGATGCAATGTAGTCGGGTAGGAGACTGTTCTAAGGTTGAGATGCCTTAGCTATAATCGTACTGTATATATAATAGATATGTGTTCTGGGTCTGCGTATTATGTCTCTTTTCAATTCTGTTATGTATATATGTGCCGAGGGCTTAAATCCCAAATTGTGAGTGCGTTGATCGACCATCGATCACGATAGGATCGATGGCGATCCAATGAAATATTGTTATATGTGGAGTCGTGGTGTGAACGCAGGTGTGGCAAAGGAACTGGCTTTAAAGCACAGATTCCATCAAAACGACGAGATCAAGCCAAGGAAGAACAGTGAAGAGATGAAGTATCGACAAACCAGGGCCGTTGGATCTTATAGATCAACGACTAGGATTTTATCACATCGGCGGAGCCCTTAGGGTGTTATCGGACCCGACCATCATCACAGAGTGATCAACGATAAAGCGATGGATCCTGGACCGTCGGATCGGGAGTCCAGATCGACGGCCCAAATGCGATCAACGATCACATATCGGAGAGGCAAGGGACGAGTGATAATGGAATAGCAAGGGCCGATACGCCGATAGCGATCATGCGTTGATCGGTGATCAGAGTTGTGGGTAGTCGGAGGTCGGAATCGGATCAGTGCCGAGGAAAGCAGAAGAGCAGACTCGATAATCCTTATAGATTCGAGTGTATGTTTTTGAAGTCCGACATATATGTTCGGAGTGGGATTTAATGTAAGTCCACGGTTTAAAGGCTTAAGGCCTAAAGAAATGCTTCCGATAGGCTTAGTGGGCCATAACCCACAGGCCTCAGGATCAATTTTTTTTAAGGAAAAGGGATTTTGGTTAACCCCCAATTTCTCTTTCCATCATTTGGTATCAGAGCAGATGAAGATTCTACGTGCAAAGGAAGATTAAAGAATTTCCTAAGAGAAGGAAGAAGGAGTGCAAGCAGAGGAGAAGGAGGTACAGTTGATAGAGCTGGAGAGTTATGGTCTTACTGTCACACAGAGAACAACAGCAGAAGGTGAGAAGATTGCAGCAAACCTAGAGCATGGAGTGCTCATATGGTTCCAGAGGAGAGAACCTGAAGGATGCCAAAAGACTGAGTGAGGAGAGCTTGGTGAGGTATCATGTAGCAGAAGGAGACTGTTACTGCAGAGGCTTGGTTGCAGCTCACAGAAGACCATGAAGGCAGTTCCACTGAAGAAGTGAAGTGGGTAGAATTGCTAAGGACAAGGAGAAGCATATGACCAGGAGGTCATAAATTTTTGTGCCTTGGGAGTCTGATGCAGGAGCATCCAACACCCTTAGTCAAAAGGAGGAATCCAAAGCAGAACAAAGAGGAGACGTAGACCATCGAGCAAAACAGGGACAATTTTGTTCAAAACAGCGTAAACAATGGAATGGATAAAAGTCTCGAGGAGACTTATTAAATGTAATACTGCCACATATGTATTCTGTAGCGAGCTTTAGGGCTTTAGTTGAGTGATTCAAGGAAAGGATTGATCGGATCCCTTCAGTGATCCGATCCAATGTATTCTTATAAATAGTGAACCTGCGCGTTCAATTGAGGAGATATAGAGAAATAGTTAAAAACTGTTAAATCAAAGATAGATGCAATGTAGTCGGGTAGGAGACTGTTCTAAGGCTAAAATGCCTTAGCTGTAATCGTACTGTATATATAATAGATATGTGTTCCGGGTCTGTGTATTATGTCTCTTTTCAATTCTGTTATGTATATATGTGCTGAGGGCTTAAATCCCAAATTGAGAATGCGCTGACCGACCATCGATCATGGTAGGATTGATGCAATCCAATGAAATATTGTTATATGTGGAGTCATGGTGTGAACGCAGGTGTGGCAGAGGAACTGGCTTTAAAGCACAGATTCCATCAAAACAACGAGATTAAGCCAAGGAAGAACAATGAAGAGATGAAGCATCAACAAACCAGGGCCATTGGATCTTATAGATCAACGGCTAGGATTTTATTGCATCAGCGGAGCCCTTAGGGTGTTATTGGACCTGACCATCATCACAGAGCGATCAGCGATAAAGCGATGGATGCTGGAATGTCGGATCGGGAGTCCAGATCGACGGCCCAGATGCGATCAGTGATCGCATATCGGAGAGGCAAGGGACGAGCGATAATGGAATAGCAAGGGCCGATACGCCGATAGCGATCATGCGCTGATCGGCGATCAAAGTTGTCGGTAGTCGGAGGTCAGCATCAGATCAGTGCTGAGGAAAGCAGAAGAGCGGACCCGATAATCCTTATAGATGCGAGTGTATGTTTTTGAAGTCCGACATATATGTTCGGAGCGGGATTTAATATAAGTCCACGGTTTAAAGGTTTAAGGCCTAAAGAAATGCTTCCGATAGGCTTAGTGGGCCATAACCCACAGGTCTCAGGATTGTTTTTTTTTAAGGAAAAGGGAATTTGTTTAACTCCAATTTCTCTTTCCATCACACGTGTGCACGCAACTGTTCTCAAGGCAACCAACATATATCCAATGAACTTATGATTTAGTTAATTCATCATATGTTGATCTTTAATCAATGCATCAGTACTTTATTAAACATTAAACAATAACCATGTGCAGTAATAACAGAATAAACCATCACACATAAGCAACACACATGAACACTAAGATTTAAGGTGGAAACCTAATGCGGGAGAAAAACCACCTGTTGCTTTTTTCTCTGTCTTTTTATAATATAAAGAATAATATGTTTACAATCTTGTACTGGTGCAGAATCATACCAGTATGCAGGAAACCACCTATAGAAGGCTACAACCTTATCTTGTTTTCCAGCTTCTACTGGAAGGGAGCTATAACCCCCTAGCTCTTATACTAGCCAATATGTTTACTAGTACGTAGGCGCCGGACTATAGAAGGCAACAACCTTCACTTGTTCTCCAACTGCTATTGGAAGGGAGCTCCAACCCCCCGATCAAATCACCATCGACTACTGGGATGAAGCTTTGACTTCTTTACTGAAGGCTCCAACACT
The DNA here is from genome assembly GCA_031772625.1 of Pinus tabuliformis. Taxonomy (NCBI): domain Eukaryota; kingdom Viridiplantae; phylum Streptophyta; class Pinopsida; order Pinales; family Pinaceae; genus Pinus; species Pinus tabuliformis. Next base: position 151,533,929 of record CM062815.1, on the reverse strand, counting down.
CAGTATCCTCCAGGGACCACGTTTCATAAATTTTCAGACTGGATACTCCTGGTACACAACAACAAAATATGAATGCCACGCTTCATCAAATTTTCACACTAGACCCATTAATAACATTGATGCTCAAAATAAATCATCACATCAAATACATCTGCATCAACCAATCACTGAAACTCAATCATCAATCTCTGTTATAACTGAAACCCAACCATCAATCTCTAGATCAACCATAACTAAATCAATCAATCATTGAAACCTCTAACAAACTGAATCAAACAATCACTAAACCTCTGACACAATTGAATCAGCCATTCATTCAAACCTTAATCAAAATTCAACCAATCAACTGGAACAAACAGATCACTGTAACCAGTACACAGATTTGAACCCAGAACACTGCATCAACAACCAGAATCAACTGTAACCTCAAAATCATGTGTCAGAATGTATATGCTACTTCAATGAAGCCAACCTACGTGTATACGCCACTTCCTTTAGCCCAACCTACATATACCTCTAAAGATACTAAATCATAAAACCTTTGAACAACAAACTATACCAATCAGTGACATTCTGAATATCTACTATCATATTACAGAGTTCTAAACAGATAACGACAAGGATCACCCTTCTTTCTCAATCAATCAATCAACCAAACTCAATCTACTTATACAATTAATTTTACTTTCAATTCTAATGAAGACATCATTGACAAGCAACAGTAAAACAACAACACTAATCAAAGAGATTAGTCATCCCTGAACAACAAGATTTTCTTCTGCATACGCTACTTGGAAGTGCCAAACTAGCGTGTATATGCGCCTTCACAAAGGTGAACCAAAGTATAGATCTGCAAATAAAAACTTATAACTTCACAACTATTCTAGACTTCAGATATACCCATATCATAACATTTACAACACAAAACATTTGTTAGCACTCAGTTCTATCCTGTCCATTATCATATCACATAATGATAAGTCACTATGATCCCGTTCAATCATTAGATCCCATCCATCATGAAACACTCAGGTGCATACTTAGTCTAGATCAAGCAAAGCATCAGAAACCCATAACATGCATATTTTCTTTTGATCTAACACTTCATAAGATATTCATTACTTGTGCACTTAGCCCTTTGATATTCTCCTCCTTATATAGTTTTAGCCTTTCTCAATACCTCGGACCAAAACAACACTTAGAACCTGTGGTATTCTTAGACGGGATCAAATAACCGTTACTCCGCTCAATATTGTGGGCTAATACCATGGTATTGACCCTTGGTATTCTTTAAAATTGATTTTCCTTGATTTTCCAACCTATACGCCCTTTTCCTCTTGTGAAAGTGTGTGCATACGTATACGCTCCTTTTGTACCGTGAACCCGCGTGTATACACTATTTTTGTACAGTGAACGCGCGTATACAACTTAAAATACCTAAAAATGTACTTTTTATTCAACTTCTTGATTCTGATATGTAGTCCTTTGTTCCTTCATCCTATTCTTTTGTACCATTACTTTTTTCCCTCTAAATAGACCTGTTATAATGTGATTTTCCACTGTACATTACTTCTGAACTGATTCCTTTGAACTACCCTGCATTTTGTCACATCTGTAAACACAAATTCCATGCATTCCGTCACATCTGATATCTCTCATTTAGATTCATCTAGTTACCATATACAAGTGAGTTGTTCTGCTAGAAGTAGGTTTCCATCAAGTACAACACATGCATCATAATGCCAACAATCTCCCCCTTTGGACTTGATGGCAACAATATTGGTGTTGATTACTTCAAGTTGTAGAACCTGTTAGATGTATCAAGCAACACCAAGATACTCTCCCCCTTTGACATCAAGGGCAAAGGGCAAACCAAGATATTCTCTCCCTATGAGATCAAGGGCAAAGAGCTGACCAAAATGAAGACTTCTATATCTGAACAGATGAATATGAACATTGATCATGCTCCCCCTAGGCACATGCTGAATTCTATGATTAAACTCCCCCTTTGTACATGCTGAGATGTACTAAACAATCCATGCTCCCCCTAAGCACATGCAGAGTCTACAAAAATATTTTCCAAAAGAATAACATGACTCTATAACTCAACTATGTGAGCATGACCTTCCTATCACTAAGGACTCATACATACATCAATCATCCAACCAAGTCGGGATACACAAAATTTGTCTCATCCGCCCAACCAAGTGGGGATATACCAATTGTTTATACATGACTGAAATATAGAAATTATTACATCATCCTTCCCATGCATAGTGGGGGTACAAAATATATCATATGACCGAAAAGGACTCTTTAAAAGACTATGGCAGACATAGACATATTATTACATCATGGGCCTTTATATGACCTTTACATCAAATGATATACATGAAATTTATAACAAAGACCAAAGATCTAAACAAGACCATGATAGTCATCAACAACTATCATACACCATATATGATCTACACCATAAGCATCTGTTAGCACCATCCAGACTAATAACCTGTATATGTCCATCATTAGTTCCCTAGATATGACAATGTAAATATCATCAACCTGTGACAAAGTATGTCGCATATAGATATCAACTCATCCTCTTGATTTCATCATGATCAAGTTGTTTCGTTTCCTTACTGGAAAGAGCCTTATCATAACCTTCCATGAATCAACTAAGCATATGTCATATCTCCAAGCAGTAACATAAAATCATTCACATCATATCATATGTATGTGAAAACACCATAGTCATCATCTATGATCATAACATCATCATCAAGAACTGCATGATATTTTCACAAGAACCCTCAATATATCAACCATGTATCATCACAAGGGAACATCCCATATCTGATAAGCATATACCATGATAATCAACATATGTGAGTATCAAACCTATCATCATAAAGTAAGAAGTCATCATCATTACGTGACTAAGTAAGCCATGTCTCTGAATATCCATGTCTTCAAATAGCTATGTCTTCATGAAACCTATAATAACACCATTCTATTGGCCAACCAACATCAGCAACTTAAGTAATCATCCATGTTTCCAGCATAATATGTATCCATCATAGAGATAGCAATATGTATATAGCTTCTCATCAATGCGTGAAAAGAAAACCAGGAGCTCACAGTCATTTGTCAAACTTTCTTGATACCATCTAGAGCAATAATCCTCAACCAATATATCATGTGAGAGCCAAGAACTACGGGAATCCTGCACAATAACTGCACCATATGAACTTTATACATCTTTGAAGGCATGATGACAACAACATACAAGAAATGAGTGACTCTTATCATCATGAAGTTGTGTACTCAAGATTTGTTCTTTTCTTTGTCCTTATGAAGATCCATATGTACTATATGCATCATCAAAATAGTCATCCACAAACATCCATAAATCTGATCTGAATAACAACTATGTAACCCCAAGCAATACAAGTATCATTTGAGACTTTATCATAGGCAACTTATAACTGCAGCATAGCATGATGTATCATTTAAACACTTCAGCAACATAAGCATCATCACCATTGATAAGAATCATTAGGTACCAAAGACTTCTAAACATAATGCCAACAATGCATTATTAGAAGCATAGTATATTCTCCCCCTGAAGCTGCGGCACCTGTTCGTGCTGTTAGATCTGATCATTGCATATATTAGTAAGGATCATGAAGGCATCATCATCAACTAGTTATACATCAAGTCATCAACATCTTATGAGGGTCAAAATCACTTCTACATATCATCAACAGACTGTAATCATCATCGATCAGAATAGAAAGGATAATTGATAATTGACTGAAACATATCATACCCTTTTTCCTGAGTCTGTCTTACTGCTTTTACATCAAACCAACATATAAGCGACTGTGCAGCTTCTAACTCGCTTATATATGCAACTTGTCTTCATGATAACTGCGTATGAGAATTAGAGCATTGAAATTTCATGCTTTTAGTTCCTCTTGAGCATGTTCTATCTTTGTACTAAGCTATGCCACATATTTATGACTGTACTTCCTTCTTCTTCCATACCTTGGAGTGTGATGATGTTTGCTCCTTTTGGTATGTTTGCCAAAATTTGCTCCTACATTTTTTTTCTATATGCCCAAACTTGTTACAAGCATAACACCTTACATGTTTCATTCATTTTAAAGCAATCAATGGCTTTGTTACCAAACTTATTGCAAGAAAAATAATATCCCTTAGAGAACCTGGAAGCTGATGATCTTTCTGTGTGATGGTTATTAGCTCGAACCATTCTACTTCTGCATCTTGCTGCAACATGTGCAAAATTATGACATACAAAACATTCAACATTATTCATCAGAGGAAAGAACTGATTATCACTTCCATAATTAGGAGTAAATGATTTTCTTTGAAGTCTTTCTTTCCTTGGTTGTCGATGGGGTTGACCTCTTATCTCCTTGTTGATCATTTTAGATTTTGCATTAGAGTTCCTTGCCTCATCTTGTGAGCTAGATTTACGTTCAATATTTTCATGAAAACCAAGACCATATTTGATGATAGGAGACCTTTGACTACTAAGAATATTATCCAAAATCTTAGTACTATCTTGAAATCGTAACAATTTATCCTTTTCTTCTAATTTACCTTTTCATATATTTACTTCAACCTGATGTTGCTCTTCCTTTTCCAAACATTGTTTCTTTATGATTTGTTCAACCTTTCTACCTTCTTCCACTTTTTGCCTTAATTTGAGAATCTCATTTTCTTTTTCTTCATATTCTTGCGGTAGTTCTTCATTCTGCTTATTTGAATTTTCAAGATCTTCTTTCAGAGAGACCATCTGAACTTCAAGACTTTTATAGTAACTGAATCTTTCTATAAATTTCTTGATTGTTGTATTCTTTTCATTTACTTCATTTCTCAATGATGTCACTTCATCCTGCAACCTTAGACATTGATCTTCCTTTTCCTTATACTACTTCCTTACTTTGTTTCCTTCCTCCAACTGAGTTTTTACCCTGGTAACTTCTTCTTTGTAGGCAAATTCCCTTTTGTCAATTAGATCTTTTTGATCTCTAATTGTGTCTGTGAGCTTTCTAAATTCTGCCTCTATTTGATTTCTTTCCCTTTCACCCATAAGAGAAAATTTAGTTGTTTTGATGTCACATTCATTATCTTCAAATGAAAAGAGAAATGTATCACCAGAGGACAACAAATCCGTACCTAATAATTCTTTTGCTTGTTCATATTCATTTTGAGGTGATTCTGAATCTGAAGAGTTGCTTCCACATAATGGCCAATCGTCTCTCCCACTGTCACATTTCCTTTGAGATGTCTTCTTCTTTTGAGGTGCATCAGTGCATCAATACTTTATTAAACATTAAATAGTAACCATGTGCAGTAATAAAAAAATAAACCATCACACATAAGCAACACACATGAACACCAAGATTTAAGGTAGAAACCTAATGTGGGAGAAAAACCACTTGATGCTATTGTCTCTGTCTTCTTTCAATATAAAGAATAATCTGTTTACTATCTTGTACTGGTGCATACTCATACCACCACGCAGGCACCCACCTGCAGAAGGCTACAACCTTCTCTCTTTTTCTAGCTTCTACTGGAAGGCACCTACAACCCCCTAGCTCTTGTACTAGCCAATATGTTGACCAGTATGTAGGCGTCGACCTATAGAAGGCTACAACCTTCACTCATTCTCCAACTCCTACTGGAAGGGAGCTCCAACCCTCAATATCCTCCAGGGACCACGTTTCATAAATTTTCAGACTGGATACTCCTGGTACACAACAACACAATATGAAGGCCACGTTTCATAAAATTTTCACACTGTACCCATTAGTAACATTGAAGCTCAAAATAAATCATCACGTCGAATACATCTGCATCAACCAATCATTGAAACTCAATCATCAATCTCTGTTATAACTGAAGCCAACCATCAATCTCTAAATCAACCATAATTGAATCAATCAATCACCAAAACCTCCGACACACTGAATCAAACAATCACTGAACCTCTGACACACTGAATCAAACAATCACTGAACCTCTGACACAACTGAATCAACCATTCATTCAAACCTTAATCAAAATTCAACCAATCAACTGGAACAGACATATCACTGTAACCAGTACACAGATCTGAACCCAGAACACTGCATCAACAACCAGAACCAACTGTAACCTCAAAATCATGTGTCAGAAAGTATATGCTACTTCAATGAATCCAACCTGCGTGTATACATCACTTCCTTTAGAAAACCTACGTATACCTCTAAAGATATTGAATCATAAAACCTCTGAACAACAAACTGTACCAATCAGTGACATTCTGAATATCTACTATCATATTACAAAGTTCTAAATAGATAGCAACAAGGATCACCCTTCTTTCTCAATCAATCAATCAACCAGACTCAATCTCCTTATACAATTAATTTTACTTTCAGATCTAATGAAGACATTGACAAACAACAGTAAAACAACAACACTGATCAGATAGATCAGTCATCCCTAAACATCAAGCTTTTCTTCTGCATATGCTACTTGGAAGTGCCGAACCTGCGTGTATACACGCCTTCACCAAGGTGAGCCAACATATAGATCTGCAAATAAAAACTTATAACTTCGCAACTATTCTAGACTTCAGATATACCGATATCATAGCATTTACAACACAAAACATTTTTTAGCACTCAGATCTATCCTATACATTATCAGATCACAAAATGACAAGTCATTATGATCCTGATCTATCATTAGATCTCATCCATCATCAAACACTCAGGTGCATACTTAGTCTACATCAAGCAAAGCATCAGAAACCCATAACATGCTTATTTTCTTTTGATCTAACACTCATAAGATATTCATTACTTGTGCACTTAGCCCTTTGATCTTCTACTCCTTATATTGTTTTAGCCTTTCTCAATACCTCAGACCAAAACAACACTTAGAACTTGTGGTATTCTTAGACGGGATCAAATAATCGTTACTCCACTCAATATTGTGGGCTAATACCATGGTATTGACCCTTGGTATTCTTTAAACTTGAATTTCCTTGATTTTCCAACCCATACACGCTTTTCCTCTTGTGAAAGTGCGTGCATACGTATATGCTCTTTTTGTATAGTGAACCCGCATGTATATGCTCTTTTTGTACAGTGAACCTGTGTATACAACTTAACATACCTGAAAATGTCCTTTTTCTTCAACTTCTTGATTCTGATCTGTAGTCCTTTGTTCCTTCATCCTATTCTTTTGTACCATTACTTTGTTCCCTCTGAATAGACCTATTATAATGTGATTTTCCATTGTACATTACTTCTGAACTGATTCCTTTGAACTACCCTGCATTTTGTCACATCTGTAAACACAACTGCCATGCATTTTGTCACATATGATATCTCTCATGTAGATTCATCTAGTTACCATATACAAATGATTTGTTGTGCTACAAGTGGGTTGCCATGAAGTACAACACATGCATCATAATGCCAACATAATCCTCAATCACTTGTTTATATTTTGAATTGGAATTTAGCACATAAAACACTAACTTTCCCATTCAGATCATCTACCCTCTACACCCACCTTCAAATAAACAATAAATAATCTTGAACTATCTTTTGATTAGTATAACCAACCTATAATCGATATCCTATCAGTCATTTATTTGATTGATAACACAAGACAGTGAGAGAGTCATCTCCAAGGCTAGTAGGGTTGTAACCTAGCCTAAAAGTGGTTTGTCGTTACCTATGGAATTTCTCTTCTAAGCCTAGCGAAATTTACAGAGTGTTAACATGGAAAACAACGAGTTAAAGAAGCTTATCTTGCAAGAATTTCATGTCAAGTTTTATTTAGGTCACCAAGGATATCAGAAGACATTGACAATGGTTGAGAAATTCTACCATTGGATGAATTTTAAGAAAGAGGTGACAGAGTTTGTTGTGAGATATTTGGATTTTCAATAGGTAAAAGCATAATGTAAGTATCTAGGTGGTTTACTGCAGCCGATTCTGATTCCAGAGTGGAAATGGGAGGTTATTTTCATGGACTTGATCATAGATTTGCCGAGTACATCTAGAAAACATGATTGTATCATGGTTATAGTTGATAGGTCGACAAAGGTAGCACACTTCATTCTAGTGTAGTCTATGAATTCAACTAGTCAGGTAGCTCAAGTCTTCATCTGGGAGATAGTGAGGTTACATGGTATTCCTAGGAATATTATCTCAAACAGAGATGCCAAGTTCACCTCTAGGATTTGGAATGATTTATTTAAAGGTTTGGTGACAAAGTTTCCATTCAACACAACTTATCATCCACACATAGATGGACAGACAAAAAGGGTCAACAAGATTCTTGAGGACATGTTGAGAATGTATGTTATGCATGAGCAACGGAAGTGAGAATAGTATCTTCCACTGGTTGATTTTGTGTATAACAATGGGTATCAAGAATCTTTGAAGACGAGTCCGTTTGAGACACTTTATGGGCGAAGTTGTAATACTCCTATATGTTGGAGTGATTTAGTGAATAGGGTAGTGATTGGACCAGACATGTTGGAAGAGTTGGAACAGGAAATGCAAATTATCACGAAGAATCTAATGGTAGCATAGGATAGGCAAAAGAGTTATGCACATCACCACATAGTGTTTAAGGAGTTCCAGGTTGGGGAACATGTGTACTTTCACATCAAGACTAAGAAGAGCTCCTTGAGGATTGGATCATGTGCCAAGATGGCACCTCGATATTGTGGGCCTTTCAAGATTATTGAGAGGATTGGACCAGTAACCTACCAAATTGTACTACCTCCGATAATGAAAGTCCTTAATTTTTTCCATGTGTAATTTCTTAAGAATTATGTGAAAGATGTTGATCATGTGATTGATTGGACTATATTTCAGGTGGAACCCGAAGGAGAATTCCAGTTGGAACCTCAGATCATTCTGCTACAAAGGATGCTCATGCTTCGAAATTGAGCAATCGAGCAAGTTAAAGTGCAGTGGAAGCAGTTTGGGCCAGATGAAGCTACATGGAAGATGGATGATTACATGTCGGCTATGTATAATCCTCTATTCACTGGTTGAGCGAATGTGATTTGATATATGTTTTGATGTTGTGTTTTGGTTATGTCTATATATGCATATGTATGTAAATACAAAATTGAGCTGTGTTATAAAGCTCCAATAAGTAGAATGGTGTTCATGATATGTTGGTTATGTCTTCAACAATATGATATGATGTAAATGCTGCATCGAGCTGTGTTATAAAGCTCTAGGGGAAACATGTGTTTTTCTAGTTTATAAGTGTCATTGAACACCAAGGATGGTATTCCCCCAAAGGGGAGGGGTTTGTAACATCCCCTAGTTGATTTCCTATGTAAATAAATAAAAATAATACCAAGGTCATGGGACATGTATTCCAAGCTGAATGTCGGGAAAAAACATAGTGATGGTTCACTGGTGATTAATAAATGGCTATGGAAATTAGCAAAGGAAAAATGGTATTAATTGATATTTTATTATGAAAATAATGGAAAATAGGAGAAAAGGAAGGTGCAAGGTCATATAATTGCATGAGGAGGAAATTGAAGGAAAATTAGGAAAAATGAAGAAAATAGAGGCCTCAATGATAAAAAGGCTTCTGAGGATTTGTTCACATCTTTTGGCTAGTTAGATTTTGTTAGTTTAGTCTTTGCACTCTCATTCTATTCTCTCTCTCTCTCATACTCTTGAACACTTAGGGAAATCTTCGAGCATAGTTGGAGAATGCTTGGAGCACTCTAGTTTTCATTGGATTTGGATTAAGAAGGCAAAGGAAAGCGGGGAAGTGTAAGGGAACAACATGATCAATAGGTAAAGTGAGATTACCTTGTAGGTATTGAGTTGCATGTATGATTTCCTTGCTAGTTTTGGCATGCATGGTATATTCTTGTGGTTATTTGGTTATGATCTGTCATTAGCATGGAGGACTGCCTGGATTGATAGTGGTTTTCCCTAGCCTTGCCATTTCCTAGATAGCCATGGTGTTGTGCATTTGTCTACTTGTTGTTTCTGATTTGTGCTTAGGTTCCTTATGGATGTGAGATGAGAACTATTAGTTCCTGGATCCGCGATTGGGACAAACACTCTAGATTCCTAGACAACCTGGGTAGAGATCGATTTGGTTGGTGTTAATGATGTCTGACCGTGAGGTGGAATCACTAGTTGAGAGTTGAGGTGGTTTGGCGTTTGGAAGCCCTGGTTTGGTTTTGTTTGGTTTATTCCATGAGATCCCACATTCACACTTGGAATATGGTGCAGGGGTGATTGGTTGAAAGAGAGATTTGGTTCAACCCAATCTATGGTTGGGTGGTACGTGGAAATCACTAACTTGGTTGGATTTTAAAATGTTAATAAGAGCTCTTTTCCTCTTGTATTTTCGTGAGTAATTGTACTTGTTATTATGTGGCTTTGATGGCTGTTCTATCATGGTGTATATGCTATTCATTTGCTGGTTATATGATGTATATTGGTTATGGTTCTTGATGTATTTTTATTTGTTGATGAATGGTTTATAAATGCATGATCTAATAGATGTTATTGCATCTATTAGAAGGGGACACTAGACCTTCTTGACAATTCTCAGATAAGTATCAGACCCCTATGTTAATACATGCATTCATGACCTGTAGCTTACATGTCCTCAACATGTTTGATGAAATGAATGTCATGGTTAGGCCTGGTTAGATCAAGTCCTTAATTGATTTTTGTATGAATAACTTTGTACTGAGGTCATTATTGATTTTGGGAAGTCTTGCTGAGTTCTGGGTAGTGTTCTAGAGGTTGACCTGGAATTTAGGCTCAGAATCTATGACCACATGCTTTGAACTGGACATTTTAGGGTGCAACCGTATGCATGCAAGATTGTGCATGCAGTTGAAGGCTTCCAACTACATGGAGGGCTTACTGTGGGAGCGGTTGGGGACTTAGGCAGAGAAAAGATGTCAAATTCAGGTTTTGGCCACTTGGGATGGTTACTCAACCTCTTAGTGACTTTTAGCCCCTGTAGGTTATTGTGAGAGGTTAGCTTGTCTTCTGTAGTTGACTCCACTTCCGTAATGGGACCTAGGAGGGGTAATTGTACTTGTTATTATGTGGCTTTGATGGTTGTTCTATCATGGTGTATATGCTATTCATTTGTTGGTTATATGATGTATACTGGCTATGGTTCTTGATGTATTTTGATTTGTTGATGAAGGGTTTATAAATTCATGATATAATAGATGTTATTGCATCTATTAGGAGGGGACACTAGACCTTCTTGAAAATTCTCAGATAGGTACCAGACCCCTATGTTTAAACATGCATTCATGACCTGTAGATTACATGGCCTCAACATGTTTGACGAAATAACTATCATGGTTAGGCCTGGTTAAATCAAGTCCTTGATCAATTTTTGTATGAACAACTTTGTACTGAGGTCATTATTGATTTTGGAAAGTCTTGCTGAGTTCTGGGTAGTGGTCTGGAGGTTGACCTGGAATTTAGGCTCAGAATCCGTGACCGCATGCTTTGAACTGGACATTTTAGGGTGCAATCGTATGCATGCAAGATTGTGCATGCTGTTGAAGGCTTCCAACTGCATGGAGGGATTGCTGTGGGAGCGGTTGGGGACCTAGGTCAGAGAAAAGTTGTCAAATTCAGGTTTTGGCCACTTGGGATGGTTACTTAGCCTCTTAGTGACCTGTAGCCCCTGTAGGTTATTGTGAGAGGTTAGTTTGTCTTCTGTAGTTGATTCCACTTCCTTAATGGGAACTAGGAAGTTGGGTCATGTCAAAGTAGCTCCTCCCCTCATGTTTACCCCAGTAGGATGGTGAAATTGGGTAGATATGGGTGGGGTGGTTACACTCTTTGCTTCTTCGATAAAGAAGGAGTTTTCAAAGGATATTGAAGAAGGGAAATCCTTGCTGAGAGCTCTTGAGCACCATTGCTCAAGAAACTATCTTCAAGTTTCTTGATATCTTATTTGTATCTCTTCTACCACTAGTAATCAATAAAGAGGATCATGTTCCTATATCTTTGTTGATATATTTTTGCTTCATTAAGCTTGTTTTATGTTGTTTGCTTTAGTTTTAGTTCAATCTTGTTTATGCATTGTTTCCATTATATTCAATGCTTTTTTGGTTCTTGTTTCAACACTAACATCATCAAATTATTTGTATATTCCTTGTAGGAAACAACCAACTGCAAGGAAGGTGTTTTTGGGATCCTTAGTCAAACAAACACCAAATACAAAATGACAACTCCACTTGTTTATCTTCTTTAGTCTAATTGGTTGTTTTGAAGGTCCTTCTCCTATGAATTTTCTTTGTGTATTTCTTCTATAATTTTTTTGGAATTGTACAGGCCTCCCTACGACCTATTCGAAGCCTAAAAATAATTGTGTTCATTTTTTTGAGCCGGTCTCACTAATTTTCCCACAGACAGAAGTGCGGTTCACGAGTCAGTGCAAAACATAACCCATGCGACACATAAGGAGGAAAAAATTTCATTATAATTCATCCTTCCAGACTGTTGTGGCAACCTTTAGTAAACTGCCTACACTCCTGCAATTTTTTATAGTTTAGATAGGCTACTAGATTTCTTTGCTAACCATTCTTAGTAGATAAATTGCTTATTTTTACTTTCAAAAAATTGCAACTCACATAACTTAATTAGGAAGAAAGTAAGTGGCCATAATCCACAGATATTTTCAACTTATTTTTCTCATTCACATCACATAACTTAATTAGGAGGAAAGTAAGTGGCACTAAATCCACACATCTTTTTTACTAACCAAATCTTTTTCATTTTTCAAATTATTATTGGGACTAGGACTAGGTGTTAGTAAAGAAAGGGAGTAGCCCCTGCTTCCCTTGCATCCTTGTGACGATCCTATGGTTGCATCTAAAAGCTTTCTCAAAGCACTCAGTTTCCATCTCCCTATATGCTCACATAATGTAATTAGGAAGGAAGTAAGTGGCCCATTATCCACACATGATTTCTTTCTTGCAAGGAACAAGCATAACATAGTGTAATTAGGGGAGTTGTAACGGATCATTGCATAACCATAATGCTTCACACCTTGTATGCTCACAGTTCACTTGCACACACTTGTACCTCACACACTAAGCTCATCTAAACTTTGCATCAAGGGTATACACCTTTTGGAATCTTGATACTTAGTTTCTTTGAAGCTTATATTTTTTGACACCCTAAGTGAAGATAAAACTCTCTAAAAACAATCCTAACACTTGAACACACTAAATTCCCCATCGAGGTGACAAGATAATTTATAGTCCAGGTTAGGACAGCGGGGGTAGGCATCCCATAAGTCATGGTTGGTCATTTTTCATCTTGAAACATAGACTTGTTTTCTAGGTAACTTGAAATCCTTCACCATCCCACGGTCAAAATCAGTGCATTCCAGAAACCCGACAAAGAGAGGGTTAGACTTAGCTCTCAGGTGTGCACGACTCTCCACGAGGCTACCTGATTCATTGACTGACTACCATGAAGCCCAAGATTCGACCACCCCCATGGGACAAAGGTAACCTTAGTGGCCAAACCTTAGGGCATCTTTCCTTATATATTGAGTTGCAGGAAGCATAAAGACCTAAGGTGATATTGGTAAGTCTGCTGGAAACATCGCCAACACTTTCAAGATGTCACCCTAGTAACCCCCATTATAACTCCTCTTTATACCTTGGTTGATTCTTGGCTATTGGTATTGTCGCTAGTACTTTTGGGACATGGCCCTAGTACCCGGCTATAAGAATCCTCCCAAGGACCAATTACTATTTGAGCAGAAAGGATGCCTAGGTCTTTCTAGGTTTTTTTACCATATACAAAAAACACACAAAACACTTTTTGTTTGATTGGTCACATATCATAAAGTTAAAGGGAGATTTAACCATTTATTTTCACTTTGTTTTATGTATATGGTTTATTTTCTTTGATAAAAATCCCCCTCTCACCATATAAAATAATTCTCACCCACACGGGAACCATAGGGGAACCAAGGGTTACCCGTCACTCTCTTCGCATTCTAAACCTCCCCTATTTACCGAGAGGTGTGCCAGGTCTCTCGCTATCTAGGCGTTGAAGACACCATTCAACCACTCTAATTGGGTCATCCTTTATTGGAGCAACCTTGATTGGGACTCATCCCCCTCAAGGTACCCCTTTTACTACCCCTTTGGGGAGTCTATATGCTACTCCCCCAAGTAGTCCTACTCATCCACCCCCACAAGGGAACTCTTTCTTGACTACATCCCAAGGTCATTCCAATATGGAAAATAACAACAAAATCCCATTCGTAGCTTCTTTAAACCTACCTAATCTAACTAAGCTCACAAATGCCAAGCTCCCTTCAGACTTTCCTAAGTTTTAAGGTAAATAGGGGGGACATCCCACCAACCACATCATGACCTTTCATTTTTGGTGTTCATCCAATAGTATCATTGAGGACTTAGTTCATTTGAGATTGTTTCAACACACCCTCATGGGCCCTGCAACGAAATGGTATGTGAGTGAGCCAACTCATTCCCATGACACGTTTGAATCTCTAGCTCAATAATTCCTCGCGTTTTTCCAACTCCCATTGCATCATGACACATGGTTGGAATTATTGACCCACTTTCAAAAAACTAATTCCACTCATATTTCAAACCATGTCTATGAGTGGCGAAAGCGTCATAGCCTTTGTAAAGTTAATGTAACATAAGATCTCTGCCTCGATTTCTTTTTGAAATCTCTTCTGCCAAAAATTGCAAAAAATGTGGCTACAACCATGCCCTAGATAGAGGAAGATAATACCAGTAAAGCTCAACAATTTGAGCTTATTTACACTTAGTCGGGGTAACTTTACTATGTACTCCCAGATTCCCCCGAATTACAATCATCCAGACAAGAAAAATTGGGAGCATCAAATGAAACGAATGGTTTAATTGGAACCGTCACCCAAAATCAACCTAGAAACACTTTCCACATAGTCCAGAAACGTGTACAATGGAAAACCCCATTTCCATTAATTTGAGGGTCCACCTGCAACCCAAGTTCCAAAAAACATAGGATATTATCCCAGTCACCTTGTGCACTCTAAAAATCCTCTTATGCAAGGTAACCAACACCCTATTATGCAGAATAACTAGTACCCTAACATTTAGGGTAACCAATATCCTCCCACGTAGGGTAACCACTACCCTTCCTGCACCACAGAGACCATGTCGACCTCCCAAACCATTTACACCAACCCAAAACAAGGGAACCCTTATTACCATTTTCCTACACCTCAAGAACCTAACCCCCCACCTCATCCAAACAACATGGTTAATTTTTTGAAACCTTCCTTCCTTCAACAAAAATAGGCATTCAAAATCCTCAATACTGCTAACCCTCCAAACACGAACAAGAAGAAAGGAAAGAACAAACAAAAAGGGGAACTTGGATAGGGGGGAAACAACCACCAACAACCTCTGCGTGCACCTACTGGGGGAAATCCCCCCAATTAGAACCAAACTCAAAGTTAGGGTACCAACAACCCACAAAAGTAGAATAGGAATGTTAGTCTTAGGACTAACCATGCATGTGCCATTTGTGGGGAATATGGGAATTACACCAATCCTTGTCGTCAACTCCTATAGTTGAAGTGAATGAGAGAAGCCAGGGGGTAGGGGGGAATGAATAAAAAACCCTGTAGTAATGCAGAATCCTTTCCCTTAACAGGGAGCGGTGGCCATGCAACACAAGGCCGACCCTCACCCCTACCAAAATCTAGCCGGGGGTAGTTCTAATGACACAACCAATTATGAAATTTACATGGCTAGAGTAGATGTTCTATTACAAACACGTAACCGTGATTACTGGATCCCTCCAAAAACTAATCCTTCCTAATCATCAAACAATGCTATTATGCCACCTTTGATGATACCATGATCCCCTATTGAACTCATTCTGAAAATGATCAAAGGGCGATTACATCATACTACCCATAACTCAAAGGTAGCCTCTAACTATAACATTGTTGATGACCTCGCATAGTCTCCTCCAGTCATGTTAGATTTGGAGGTCTTGCAAACCTGTCCAACTCAACGGAAAGCCCTACTTTCTGCATTAGGCGCAATTGATCCATCCGATTCACAATTGATGGCTTTTGATTTGGAAAACTCTTCACCATGAATCCCATCTATAGTCACCTTTTAGATCCCGGTAACCATTTAGAACATCACCATCCATCGATGAATTATAAACGAGGGGGCATCCACTTCTATTATTTCAAAATCAGTTTGGCAGAAACTAGGATCCCCAAAACTAGCTTCATCCCATATTACATTAAGGGCTTATGATGGACAACCCTTTGCACCCGTTAGACTTTTCCAGAATGTCCCGCTCGAGCTTGCTGGAAAAATAGTGCTCATAGAGATCAAAGTCCTTGATGCCCAATGGGAAGATCGTTACCATATATCAACTAACATACTATGAGAAACATGCATCCACAACCCTCGATGGTGTGTTACATTTCATAGCATCCCATAATGAGTTGGTCCCTTCCTTCACTGAAGCAGGCCTAGGGATGTTCAAAACATCTTCTCTCCTGGGTACGTACCAAGGAGACCCACTAGTAGTCACACCTATTTCCACAACATTGATATTCATGATAATTTCATTGAATACTACCAAGTTTCAAGAACCAATTCTGGACACACCTAGTGCTGTGACTATTGAGTCATCATTCCTACCATATGCAACAACCCAAACACCTTTCTTGTATTCACCACCCGGTTTTGTCTCACACCAAGTTATGGAAACACTTACCTTGCCCAACACATCTCTCGCAATTCCTGTTTGGTATTTGGCCCTACAGCCCATGCCAACAAACTCAGGTATTACTTTGACCAAAGTGAATATTCCTTTAGCCATAAGAACCACAAAAGGTGTTGCCAAAAAGGATAAATAGAAAGGTAAAATGGTTGAAACCCCAGATAATTCCTCGTTCAGGGTATCTCCCCCATGTGCATTATGTGAGGTATCAGAGCACCCTACCAAATAGTGCCGAGAATTGGAGGAATTAAAGGCTCTTCTTCACACCCCATAGGCGTAGGTGGCCCCACCTCCACCTCCAGAAGACAAGGTCACAACATCGCGTAATAGGGCATTACGTACCAACCATCCATGTGTTATATGTACACAATACATGCACTACACACACCACTGTCTGGAACTCCCTGGCTATCGAGACGCATTGGGAGCCCTCGCCCAAGCCAATATTGTGACACCACCACTTCCCAACACCCCAGTGGCAGACGATGTATCCCGTACCATTCACTATCTCTTCGAGGAAGAAAACTCATGCAAGGATCACCCTTGTGCTCATTGCCAATCAACCTCACACTTGATATCTATCTCCTTAGGATGGCGAAGCTGCCTCAAACAACCTCGCGTACATCTACACACTCATGTTCCTTATGTGACAAACCGGGGCATTTGATTAATCAATGCCGAGATTTAAATAAGATCAGGGACCTGTTTCTCTCATTGACCCAC
The DNA here is from genome assembly GCA_031772625.1 of Pinus tabuliformis. NCBI lineage: Eukaryota > Viridiplantae > Streptophyta > Pinopsida > Pinales > Pinaceae > Pinus > Pinus tabuliformis. Next base: position 151,516,353 of record CM062815.1, on the reverse strand, counting down.
CTTCCTCGTCTTGTTCGCTTAAACAAGTCTAGACGCAAGCGTAACCATTTTCACATCTGTCCCCAAGTCCATTGTATGATGAACTTCCCATACCTCCCTCAATTTTGAGAGGCAAGATTAGCCTTGTAGCAAAATGACTTCAGGCCTCAACCCCTTCCCCCATCGCTAATGCTAATACCAATGGGTGGTACGCACCTTTACCAAGTACTTTACCTCATGACTTCTTCCACCAATCATCTTCATAATGATAGATGATGTTACACATACCATCTATCATATGGACGTAGGATCTACATTACATACAACTCATCCTTGTGAAATTTGTAACAACACCTTTCATAGTTCAGCGACATGTCCAACATTACAAAAATTTGGACAACTTAACATCCGACGGTGCCCACTTCATCGAGTTCCTAAACAACCTCCTCCCACAAACCATAAAGGAATATTCCTTACACCTAAGGACCTTGATACCTTCCTGTGAACCTTCCCCTACACACCATCTAGATACCATATAGAATATTCTCCCACCACCTAGTGTTGATGACACCCAACATCACATATGATGAGTATCCTCATCCACAGGAACCCTGATTCATGACGTTTGCTCATCGTTCTTTGGTGTCGAGACTACTCACACATTGCAAAGGTTGCACCACCCATTACTGTGTAGACCCATTCAATTTGTGCATTTTCAACATCATTAGGTTCTATGACAATGACCACTAAATCATTTTGTTACTTGTCAACTAGCATCACTCGGTGCCAATCCTAACCTCATGACCTCTCGCAACGCCCATCATCATTAGAAAATATTTTTCATTCAAACAAAGATATTCTAGAGGCTATGATGGAACCTAAATTTCCTCAGGATGCCACGTAACATCTAGAGCGGTGGTTAGGGGGAGAAAACACCTTAGCTCCCCTCACCACTAGAAGGAGTTCCCCTCACCTCCCAAGGATTTGGAATCAAGTCACAGCCTACTTCATTGTGGTTGCTTCACTTCCGCATTCCATTCAACAAGAATTCTCATTTTTGGGCTCGTCTCGCATTTCATAGTACCCATCAGGTGTGCCTTTCCATGTTTTTTAATACACCTTTTGCAGTACGCTCCAGTTTTCATATTGTTACATAAAGATGTTTTCACTTGGGGTATTTGTTTTTGAAGTTGTAGGTTCTCAGTACTTTTGAGTAACCTCATTCACCTGGTGCCAATCGACAATTAAGGTATCATTCTTCACTTAGCATGATAGACTTCCTCCAAAGTTTTGCATATCCTAACATCATATCTCTGAAATAAACCATAGCGTCCCCCATCTCGACCATGTTTTACATCACCTTCCACTTGCACATGGAAAACATCCACAACGGCCGATAGAGCTTCACCCACATGGATTACCCTAGTTCATAGTTCCCTTCACACTATTGGTATCCATGACCATTCCCCTAGGCCATGGAGATATTTCAAATGCATGTATAAAATATCAACCTCATACTTCTCTTCTTTTCTCATTACTTACCAACTCCACTCTTGAGTCACTATTCTTGTTTACAGTCAAATCGAATTGAATGCACCACTGCATTCTACATTTGGCCTACAATTCATCCATCTTGCATTAGAACATTTGCGTCATTCCATCCACCTCATCCACCTCACACTGAGACCAACCAATGGGGCCCTCGCCCACAACAAAAAAACAACCCGCATCATCACACATGCCACAATTTTCCTGGGGCACCCGTCTCCATGTATGTATATCCCAAACCACTTTTAAATTATTTTGGAAAGTGTACATATTTTTTTAGGAATAATATTCTCACCCATATTTTTGTGTGAGTTACCTGGCAACATGTTGAAAATTTGGCAAATCAGGGATGAATTTCTAAAAATAGAAAGTCTCAAAATAGGAAGTCTAAAAATAGAATTTCTAAAAATAGAAATTCTAAAAATAGAATTTCTAAAAATAGAAAGACTAAAAATATGAAGTCTAAAATTAGAAAGTCTCAAGTACGACTTTCCAAAAATAGTAAATCACCTTGCATCAATTTGTAATCAAGTATTTTTGATGGAAAATCCCTTTTGATCATGAGTTAATCCTAATAGTTCAATTTCGACTTAATCATCAATATTATTATTTTTATTATTATTAAAAATAAATTCAAGTCACTCAATCATAGCTCTCACTACTGTTCTCTTACACTTTGATTATTAGCATGGAATATTCCTCTTACACTCTCATTAATGCTCTTACAATCTTACACTGAATAAAAGATTGTCATAAAAGATTCCTCTTACACTCTCTTATACTCTCATTAAAGCATGTCATAAAATATTCCTCTTACACACTCTTTAATGCACATGTTACACTCTCTCTTAAAAACATAAGTTACAAAGGCACGTGTACCTACTTAATAACATGAGTTACATTTACTAAATGGGCACGAGTTACACTCCTATTGGCATGCAAGTTACTCCTAATTTATGGCATGGATTAGTTGCTCCTCATATTTATATGTGCCACATTCTTTCTCCCCTCACTACTTGTGCATTGTGAAAGAAGAATTCAAGCTTGAGAGAGAGTTGGAGAGAGTTTAAGAAGATTGTGAGAAATAGCCTCGGAGAGTAAGAGTAGAACTTGGTAAGCCAAGGTTGGTTCAGTGCTTTAGTATTTCAGTGTTGATTTAGTTGAAGGGAAAGTTTATTTAGTGTGTGCATCTGCTGTTGCTACCAGTGATATTCATGATATAACTTGTTCAAATTTGGGTGAACTTACTCATTCTCTTGATCTCTCATTGTACTCCGTATCTCTGTTGAACAATTAATTACTAATAGAAGAAGAATCTGGTTGGGTTTTCCCCTTGTGGATTTTCCCTTGTGGGTTTTTCCCTGGTCATTGGACCTAAATACTCCGTGTCTCATTTTGTTCTTGTTTGTCTTCTATTGTGAATTTGATTTATGTTCTATCTACATTTTCTTATCTAATATTTTAGCATAAATAAGTTTTGTAATAATTGATTGTTACAACATAGAACATCAAAATTTCAACATGGTATCAAAGCTTTGGTGAAGACAAGCTCCATTCCCAACTCTCTTTTTGCTGAAATATCTCTTTTTGTCCACTCCGTTTGCAACTCTCTTTCTACTAAAATATCTTCCGCTGTCCACTCCATTTACAATCCATTTTCTGCTAAAATACCTCTTGTTTTCCACTCCATTTATAACCCATTTTATTCTAAAATATCAAGTGTTGTCCACTCTATTTGTTGCCTATTTTTGGTTGAAATTTCACTTGTTGTTCCTTCTACTTGTTGCTCATTTTCTGCTGAAATTTTACAACTACCATTCTTCCAAGATTTCAAGGAACCCAAGATATGATAGTAATTTTGCAGACAATAATTAAGGTGTTGCATGTGTTTAATAGTTGTGGTTTTGGTACTTGTTGATGCATGCAAAAACAAAGAGTAGTTTTACTTTTATTTATGAATGTGCAAGAAAGTGTTATCTTAAAAAGAAGCCTAATGCATAGAAGGTTATGAAATAATAACTAATAGAAATTGAATGTTGAAGATATGGCAAATTTTGAATCTCTCACATTATATGAGAAAGGTCATAATCTTATGGGTTTTGGTAATTTTGATATTAAAGTTTACTAACAATAGTGGTTGTAGGTAAGAATCATATTTTGCAAAAGATGGAATGATAGTTTTCTAAACTAACCTCTTTTGTAGCGATCAAATATGGATTATAACTAATATCATTGTAGGAAAAAAAGTCAATATGTATAATTATGATCACATGCCTTCACTCGAGGATCAAGATTTGAATATCTTTATAAAATCAATGGAAGACATATCCATGCATTAATTCATGATAAGTAACCATCAATATAAATAGTGGCAATGAAAGTTCACTCATCTTCATTACCACATGTGAGGAAGATGGTTTCTGAAATGCCTGAGATTAGAGTGGGTCATGATGGAGTTTTCCAAGTGGTGTTCAAGAAGATGCATTTATTCTGCCAATGACATATCACTGATGGACAATGGTTATTTATAGAGGTTGGATCAAGGGGGAGCTAACAACTTCCTTCAATCCCGATTAAAAAATATGTATTTTCAAGTCTTATGTTGTTTCTTTGTGTCACTGCTCTTGTTTAGATTTATCATTATAAAGCATTGGTTATTGTTCCTGCATGAGTATTTGAATGATTCTTTCACTAAACTTCTTGATAAGGATGTGATCAAGAAAATCAGATCCTAAATATAATTAGGATGCATAATAGTGCAGGAAGAGTAAATTCCAAGAGGAAGTTGGTGCAAGGATAATGAAGGAACCACTCTCACATCTATAAAATAAAGAAAGACCTGTCTCATCACTAGGTATAATTTCATTTTGTTTATTTCCTTTGCCACTATATCTCTTGCTTTTGTTCTGGGATCAACAGGTACATTTGATGAATGTGAGAACCAAGTACTTTGTATCAAGATTGAGGAAGATGTTGAGCAAGCCCATGACTTGAGTGAACATGAAGTGGACAAGAGCTTAAGACTTTTGTAAAGACACTATAATCAGGAAAGAGATCACAATATTGTATAACCCAAAATAAAATGGTGTGGTTGAGAGAAAGAATAGAACTATCAAGGAAGCAATCAAATCTATGTTGCATGATTAGAAACTACCAAAGTTTCTATGGGTGAAGCTACTAACACAAATGTATATGTTCAAAATAGATCTCCTCACTATGCCCTAAAAAACAAGAATCTAGAAGAAGTCTTCTATGGTGAAAAACTTGAGGTTGGGAACTTGAGGATCTTTGATAGCCTTGTCTACTTCCATGTGCCAAAAGAAAAGAGGAACAAGCTGGAAGCTTCAGGTAAGAAAGGTATGTTTGTTGGTTATTGTGAAAATTCTAAAGCTTAAAAAATATATGTACCTGTATAAAGAAATATAGATTTTATCAAGGATGTAACATTTGATGAAGATGCAACTCTTAGAAAGGAAAGAGACACTCCTTTTTCTCTTGCTAATGTTGATTGTCAAGATGATGCTTTTGAGATACAAAGCCTGAATCTGATCCCATTGATGAAATTATGGAGCCCATGGATCCTCCTCCCCATGATCCTCCTACTAGAAGGATACCTTTATGGCTTTGTGACACCCTTCAAGATGCTGATAAACATGTTGATCCCAAAGGAACCTTCATAGAAAGCAAGAAACCATGCCAGTTCCAAGGATATGTTGTAACAATGAGCAACATTATTTAAGCTGGACCTTTCACTTTTGAAGAAGCCTGTGAAGGATCAAGTGTAGAAAGATATAATGGCTGAAGAATATGAGTCCATTCATAATGATATATGGGAAGTGGTTCCAACAGCCCAAGTTAAATCTATTGTTTCTTCTAAATGGTTATATAAAATTAAACATGGTATTGATGGTCGTATTGAAAAATATAAAGCTAGATTTGTGGCCAGAGGTTTCTCTCAGAAAGAGGGAATAAACTATGATGAGATCTTTGCACCAGTTACTCATTATACAACTATCCAATTTATTATGGCTCTAGCTGTAAGCCAAGGATGGTCTCTTCACCAAAAGGATGTGAAGATTTCTTTTTTGCATGACTTCCTCAAGGAAGAAGTATTTGTGGAGCAACCACAAGTCCTTGAAGAACATGAACATAAAACTCGTGTGTATAGACTGAAGAAATACCTCTATGGTTTGAAGCAAGCTCCAAGAGCTTGGTATGCATGCATTGATAGCTTCTTGATGAAGCTTGGTTTTACTATAAGTAACACGGATCCAAATATTTACTTCAAGAAAGTCCAAGGTATGTCTTTGATTTTGGATATGTTTGTTGACACCTAATATTTGGGGTTAGGTAAATTCATGTAAAATAGTGCAAATAGAAAATAAGGAGAATTGGAATATGAAGAGACACTGGGAGATGAAGCCGAATAGTCTCTCCCTCCATGTATATATCTATGATCAACCTTAATGCAAATAGACAATTCATTTTGAGGAGTTTCCTCCTAGCCTGAGATGGTATCATATTCGACCCCATTTTTGGCTTCCTTTCTACCCTTGTGACTCCCTCCTGCCTATATTCTGCAGACTGACACCTCTGGTCTGCCGTTCAAATCTCTCCGCTTACCCCTCTTTCTTCTTTCTGCGCCACTTTGTTATTCTCTCTATTTTCTACGTGTATTTTCATGCAACATCATATGCTGCTAGAATAGAAGCATAAGAAGAAGATTCATCTATGTCTGTGAAAGCGTGGTGTCGTTGGTACAATGAAGATCAAGCGATGAGATGGTGCATTAAAGCTGGAGCGATGATGTAGTGCATTGAAGCCGGAAGCACCATAATTGTGACCTTGGCACCGCTATGACTGTGGCACGGTTGGTATGTTATGTATGCCGTTGGTATCTACTTAGTATCCCTGCAAACCACCATATGTTGAATGGTATTACTGTTTTGGCGTGACTGTGTTGTGTTGAGTATTAATGCAGTATTACTATGTTGTGTTGTGTTGAATGGTATTACTGTTATTGTGTTGCGTTAAATGGTATTACTGTGTTGGCGTGACTGTGGGTGGAAATTCTAACACCCTTGTTTTTTATGTTGACTGTGGTATCACATTGCTCCTCGCTACTATACCACATTGATTATACCACTCAACTTATACCACTTGACTCATACACTGGTTATAACATATATCTTTGCAAACTATTGAATGGGACCTTCCACCAAAGCTGTGTAATACTTCGCCTCCCGCCTCTTGCTTGATCGTATTACTCCTCACACAGTTATATAACTCCTAGTTATCGTATATAATACTCCCGCTTGTAAAACTCCCTCTGATTCGTATCTCTCGGTTATATATGATACCACCCTTCGTGGCCCTCCAAATCACCTCCGCTATACTCCTCAGCCTTCGTATGTCTCCGCTGTTGAATGGTATAACATATACCTCCCTTGACCCTGTCATATGCGTATTACTCCTCATATTACATAATATATAACACCTCCCCCATATAACCTTTCCCCAAATAATACCTCTATCATATATATGCACCAAAATTGTATTTTTTTTACAAAATTACCACCATAAGTGCATTTTTTTGCCAACATAATACATTTTTTTACGTAGTACACAAATTTTAAAATGCGTTCATTGATATCAATTGTTGGAGTAATTCTCTCTAGAAAAGAGAACTATCCTAAATGGTTAAGGAAGATAAAACACATTCTCAATTTCAATGAGTTTTGGAGAGGAGTTTGTGAAGGAGAAGGAGATAATGAACCTGCAAAGCCCAATTCAGATAAGGAGATTGCCATTTGGGAAAATAAGAACATCAAGGCCTATGCCTAGATTGAAACATGTGTAAATGAAGAGGCGAGTCACCATATTTCACCATTTTCAAATTCTTTTGAAGCATGAAAGAAGCTGAAGGAATTGCATGACTCACACTCTGAACTTGAAGTTGTCCAATTGATGATTAAATTGTTTAGTCTTGAATTAAAAAAATGATGACCGTCTTTCTTTAGCATCAAAAGTAAGATCCATTATGCATGATATAAAAACCACTGGTGTTGAAATAAACATTCATCTCATAGCTTATGTCAAGGCACTATATCCCACTTATTCAAATTATCTTGAGTCATTACAAGCAAGTGGAAACCTCAAGGAGATTACCTTTGACTCCCTTGAGAAGAAGTTTGCTGAGAGAGAGAAGGATTTTGGGAAGAAGACAACTCCTCAGTATTCTGAAGAAGATGTGTGTATTGCACATAGAGAGAATAATAATGCATAGGATTCTTCTAGAAGAAGAGGTGGTCAAAGAGGAAGAGGAAGAAGGAATTTTAGAGGCAGGGGGGGGACAAAAAGTTCCAAGGAGAAAAGTCTAATCTTTATTGCATACGATTCAATAGAGATGGAAATGATGCATCCACATGTAAGTTGCCTTGGGACCAAATTGATCAAGAAAAAAATGAAGGCAAAGTAAAACCAATGACAAAGGGAAAGGTAACTCACTCGAATCCTCTCACTATGTTGTGGCACATTGAAACATTGGAGTAACTAAAGACTTGTTCAATGCTTCACTTGCTTCTTGGAAAAATTATTGGTTGCTTGATTCAAGAGCAACTTGCCACATCAATTTTAGAAGATATTTTTTGAAGAATTCACTGACAATGTTGATGGAGCAATATATTTTACAGACAAGTCAAAACTCAAGCCATAAGGGCTTGGCACCATCAGGCTCAAACTTCCTAGTATTCCAAAATTTCTTCTACATGATGTTCTATATCTCCCGGAGATGAGGATAAATTTGTTGTCTTTGGTCCACATTCGCTAGAAAGGACACTCCATTAATATGTTTGATGGCAAGGTTGAGGTCAGAAAAGCATCAGATCACTCACTTGTGATGACGGGGATAAAAGAAGAAAGAATTTTGAATCTGCAAGGTAACTCTGCTCATTCCATTTTTTTCTTACAGTTCTCACTATGATGAAGGTACATATACATCAAGTCTTTTATGGCATGCTAGATTTGGACACTTGAATTATGAAAACCTTCGTATGTTGAAGAAAAGTGGTGTTACTGGTTTTGCCTACAATTCCTAGGAAACTTAAGCAATGCGATACTTGTATGTTAGGAAAGCACAACAAACAAACTTTTCATGATTCACATTCGAGAGCACATAGAAAACTTGAACTTATACATTCAGACTTATGCGGCCTAATGCATGTTCCTTCTACAAATGGAAATAAATATATGATGACATTTATTGATGACTACACGAGAATGTGTTGGGTTTATCTATTAAAGAACAAATCTGATGCTTTTCAAACATTCAAGAACTTTTTTTCATGGATTGAAAATGATGCACAATCTCATATTAGCTCTATTCACACTGATAATGAAAAGAATACACTTCAAATGAATTTGAAAACTATCTTCGCCAGCATGGGATCAAACATCAAACATCTGTGGCTTATAATCCCCAACAGAATGAAGTAGTTGAAAGAATGAATAGGACAATCTTAAATATGTTACGTTCCATGATGTTTTTCAAGAATTTTAAAATGATGTTTTGGGTTGATGTAGTTCTATGCGATGGGTATATAAAGAATATGTGTCCATCTAATGCTATTAGAAACAAGACTCCTTATGAAATGTGGTATGGCCACATTCCTTTGGTAAAGCATCTCAGGGTCTTTGGTTCCACCTGTTATGCCTTAATACCTAAGGAACAAAGAAACAAACTTGGTGTAAGGAGTCATAAGTGTATCCTCTTGGGGTATTCAAATACCTCCAAAACATACCATATCTATGATGAAGTTAATAATAATTTTGTAGTATCTAGAGATGTGATATTTCTTGAATCTTCCAAGGCTGACAATGTTGTTGAGCGACAACTTGATCACTTGGATAGATTTAGACATGCAAAGTATTTTCAAGAATTTGATAATGAGATTCCACATCTTGAAAGGGGGATTCCTATACTGGATCAATCTGTGGAATCTTGTTCTTGAAGCACTCTCTCCCCCACATGAAGCTCCAACCACTAATGACACTTTGAGTGATGCGTTTGACAGAATTGGGAGACTAAATCTTGATTTAGACCCAACTCAGTCAACTGAGTAGCCTGGGCCATCTTAGAAAGGTCCTCCAAAATGGCTAACAAAGACACTTGAAAGTGTTCATCCTAATGAGTTTGGAAAGACAGGAACGAGGAGCTCTACTAGATAGAATGGAGGTGGTTGTGATTCACTTGTTGATATGGATGTTTCCTATGATTGTGAATTGAATTTGTCTATAGATTTTGAACCAACTTCCTTCAAAGATGCCGCTTCTCATGATGAATAGAAAGAAGCGATGCAAAAAGAGTATGATGCCTTGATAAAGAATGTCACCTGGAAGCTGGTTGATCCTCAATTGGGAACCAAACCAATAGGCTGCAAGTGGGTCTACAAGAACAAGTATAACGCTGATGGCTCACTTCACAAACACAAAACCAGGCTTGTGGAAAAAGGTTTTTCACAGAAGGAAGGTGTTAACTATTAGGGGACTTTTTCCCCCACAACAAAATGGGCTACCATCCAGACACTCTTTTCCTTAGTAGCTCATAATGGTTGGAAAGTGTTAGGTCCCTATACTACTAGTGTAACCCCTTATTGTTATTAATAAAACCCCCTTATTATATTGTTGTGCCCATGTAGTCCCCATATTGTTATTATTGTGCCCCATAGAAGCCCATTATTGTTATTATTGTGCTCTTACATTATTATTGTTATGTCGGCTATGATTATATTATGACCCCTTAGACTCCTATATATAGAAAGGAGGTCTTGTCATTTGTATCATCCAAGAATTGTTCATTTGTGTAATGTAAAGGAGGTTTCCCCCTCGAAGAGGCTTATTTATAAGGTGTTTATCTATCTTTTATATATTTTTGTGAGCTGGTTTCATAACATTTGGTATCAGAGCTTTGGATTCTAGGGTTTCACTGCTCCAAACATGGCATCGTGGAATTTTCGCTATAACGTTTTCGCTACGAAGTATGAGAAGCTAAAAGAAAAACCCATTTGGGAAGAGATCGGTATAAACTTCGGGTCCTAATTTCAAATCTTTTCTAGCTATATTTTCAGATATATGATATGAGGAAGTTAGGGTTTTTGAAACCTCCAGAATTTCATCTCAAACAAGTCATCGTGGAATTTTCGCTATAATATTTATTCTACAAAGCATCAGACTTTGAAATTAAAACCCATTTGAGCCTAAATCTTAGTGAAGCTTGGATCCTAATCTCAGATCTTTTCTCACCATATTTTCGGAGATATAATCTGCGGAAGTTAGGGTTTTTGCAGACTCCCAAATTACATTCTAAACAGGTGACCTTGGGAAAATCATCATAACTTTCTCTCTGAGCGACGAATTGAAATTTCATAAGAAGTGACAGAAAGAGGACACACTATAGTTTCTGTGTATATTTTTCAGATCCGAAGGTCGAAATAGTGACACATGGCATGTCGTACAAGTTCGCTCTACTGAAACATTATATAATCAGGTCATCTTAGGATATTGGGCATAAATATTTCTTGGAGAATCAAATTTTGATCAGACTTGCGGGGTTAGAAAGAGGACTCAGAGGGCTACTACAAGACATGATTTTAGAACTTGGAGATCTGAAATTACTGAGTTACATTCGTTTCAAGATCAAGCTCCTAAAATCAAGGAAAGGAAATATGAGGAAGTTTGATGGCAAGGATTCGGTAAATTGGATACTATATATGGAGCAATATTTTGATCTACATGAGGTTCAACTGTTACAAAAGGTACATATTGCATCTTTATATTTAGAACCAAATCAATTTTTATGGTATAAAGGGATTTTTTCTCATAAAGCACCTGTCACTTGGTGAATTTTCACGGAAGAAATGATAACACATTATGAGGATACAAAGAGTAACACCTTCTTTAGCCAATTGATAAATCTCAAACAAAAGGGTTCAATGGCAGAGCACATTGGGGACTTTCAAAAATTGAATATAAGGGTAAATGATATTCCATAGAAGCAAAGGATTGATGTCTTCATAGGGACTTTAAAGGATAACATTCAACATGAGGTTTGTCTCTGGGAACTTGATTCATTGGAGAAGGCATTCAGGTTGGCAAGAAAAATTGAAAGCGAAATTATGGAAACAAGGGATCGCACCACTCACGACTATAACTATGGAAGTGTTTTTTCTCCTAGCCTTCCACAAACTACAAGGTTTACACGACAACAATTGGAAGAAAAAAGAGAAAAAGGGCTTTGTTACAATTGTGATAGCAAATACACTAAAGGTCATAAGTGTGCTAAGAAGAAATTATTTTACATAGATTATGGAGAGGAGGAAGAAAAGGATCAAGAAACATCAAAAGAATAGGATATGCACTAGGAACCAACCCCAAAGAAAGAAGAAATGAATCCGACCATATCTTGTAAAGCATTGGAAAGAATTACCACTCCTTAAACTCGCAAGATAGAAGGACATATCAAGAAGAAAAAGGTTCGAGAGGTGAAATATCACATCGAGAAAGAAGAAATGAATCCGACCATATCTTGTAATGCATTGGCTGGAATTACCACTCCTCAAACTATCAAGATAGAAGGACATATCAAGAAGAAAAATGTTCAAGAAGTGAAAGATCACATCGAGCATCAAGAAATGAATCCAACCATATCTTTTAATGCATTGGAAGAAATTACAACTCCTCAAACTCTCAGTATAGAAGGACATATCAAGAAGAAAAAATTCAAGTAGTGAAAGATCACATCGAGCATCAACAACAAGTTCTCCAACTTTTAAAGGATAACGCCACTTCGGTGCAAAATCAAATGAAACAACGGGCATATCCACATCACAGTGAAAGAAGTTTTGATGTAGGCGATTGGGTATTTTTACGGCTACATCTCAAGCAAGCTATTTATGAGAAGAAAATGTTGGAAATACTACATGCACTTAAGAATGGCGACCTTACCTAATGGGAAGACATTTCAAGGTAAAAATGGATCATGAAGTCTTAAATACTTTTTAGAACAAAGATTATCTTTAGAAGAACAGAAAAAAGGGTCACAAATATGTTGGGTTATGACTTTGAAATCATCTACAAAAAAGGGAAGCAAAATTTTGTTGCAGATGCACTCTTAAGAAAGGATGAGGATGTGGAAGCATTGTTTTGTGCTATTTCTACAACCAGATTGGATAAACAAAGAAAAGGATGAATGGAAGAAGGACAAAGAAGTGTGGCCACTCATTCAAAAATTGTAGAAGATCCCAGTTCAAACAATATTTCCAGAACTTGATGAGGAAGGAAAAATCATATTGGAGCCTGGAGCAGTCACATAAACAAGAACCTGATAGCTACGGAATCGATCAATTTCAGAGTATCTCATCAAGTGGAAGAACTTACTCGCTGAATATTCCACATGGGAGGACAAGAATTTTATACAGAAGCATCAAGAACTACTCAAGCATCGAGGACAACACTTTTTGAAGGAGAGGGGCATGTTAGGTCCCTATACTACTAGTGTAACCCCTTATTGTTATTAGTACAACCCCCTTATTATATTGTTGTGCCCATGTAGTCCCCATATTGTTATTATTGTGCCCCATAGAAGCCCACTATTGTTATTATTGTGCCCTTACATTATTATTGTTATGTCGGCTTTGATTATATTATGACCCCTTAGACTCCTATATATAGAAAGGAGGTTGTCCCCTTGACAAGGCTTATTTCTAAGGCGTTTATCTATCTTTTATATCTTTTTGTGAGCTAGTTTCATATCAGAAACTCCATAAAATGGATGTAAAAACTGCTTTCTTGAATGGAGATTTGAAAGAGAATGTTTTTATGTCCCAACCAGAAGGAATTGTTGTGAAGGGGCAGGAACATAAAATATGCAATCTTGTAAAATCCTTGTATGGCCTCAAGCAAGCACCGCGAGCCTGGTATGAGAAGTTAAATGAGCATCTTATAAAACTCAACTTCAAACATTATGATATTGATGATGCAAATTTGTTTGTCAAGAAAGTTGGCCAAACAATTGTATATCTTGTCGTGTATGTAGATGATATTTTGATGATAGAGAACAATGAGAGCTATATTGCATCCATAAGGAAGGAGTTGAGGAAATGTTTTGAAATGACAGACTTGGGGCATGTTCACTACTATCTTGGTGTTGAAGTAACTCAACATTCAAAGTTTATATTCCTATCTCAGAAGAAGTACATTCGAGATATGTTGAACAAATTTGGCATGGCCGAGTGCAATCCTTTGACTACTCCAATGGAACAGAACTTAAAGCTCACACCCACTAAAGGAAAAGAATTTTAGGATGAAACAAAGTATAGACAACTTGTAGGAAGTCTCAACTACCTGACTACTACCAGACCAGACATTTCATTTTCTGTTGGAATTCTATCCATGTTTATTCAAAATCCTTGTGAGGGACAATGGTTTGCCGTGAAAAGAGTTCTAAAGTACTTGAAGGGAACTCAAGACTTTGGACTTAAGTATACACATGTGGGTGACTTCAGCTTGATTGGATACTCTGATTTAGACTTCGATGGAGATAAAGAAACTAGGGTATCTACTTCAGGTTATGCTATGAGTCTTGGATAAGGAGCTATCTCCTGGAGGTCATGCAAACAATCAATTCTAGCAGATTCCACAAAATAGGCAGAATATGTGGCAGCCGCTGAAGAAACAATGGAAATTGTGTGGCTTAGAAAAATTCTGGAAGATTTGCAAGAGAAACTAGTGCATTCAAATCCTCTCATGATTGGCAACACTTCTACAATAAATTTGTCCAAGAATCCAAAGTTCCATGATCAAACAAATCATATCAATACAAAATACCATCTGATTCGTCATCATGTTGAGGCTAATATAATTCACCTACACCATTGTTCCACAAATGAGAAGATTGCAAACATATTCAGCAAAGCGCTTGGAAGAGAAAAGTTTGAAAGATTCAAAACGATGCTTGGGCTCATCAACATCCCTTCAGATTTGTTGGGTAGTCGAAGCCCCGCGCAATGGTTACAGGGCGCGAAGCTGGATATTTGGGTAAAGTTAGGATAAAGACTTCGCTGAATGCGCGGAGCATGAATTGTAATAGGTTGAGTCAAAGGGTAGTTCGCCCAAAAATAATAAAAAGTAATGTAAATAGAGTTGGCCCGCGCAGGAATTACGGGCCAGGGAAGGGTATAAATAGAGCGCGGCTCTATGAGGGAAGGGCAGTTCTTTTTGGGCATGAATTGTAATGGGTTCTTGAAGTAGAAAGATTGAAAGCGTCTGTAAGTCCGAGTCAGGGGTTAGGTAGGAAGTAGAGGCTCTACAGTTGTGTGTGCAGAGGCCTAGAAAGTCCATAGCTGTGTGTGCGGACCCCTGCAGCTAAGTGCACAGGGTAGATCTGGATGTATTGGTGAAGAATAATAATAAATAAAAGTTTGCTTCTGCAATTCTGTATTATCACACATCTGCCTTTATGGTTTATCTTTCTATATCTGGTTAATGCAAATGTGGTAAATGTATGCAAATTTGGGTTCATTTTGTGCACAAATAAAGTATGTTGGTTAAATGTTTGCTTAAAGACCCTGTTGAATAGTTCTGAATCATAACTGCTTTCTTCAAGTAGAATAGTGCAGGAATAATAAAGTTATAATCACCCTGGATCAACGCGAAGGTCAAGCAGCGTGGAGTTATAGAACAACGTGCGAACCCTCCAGTACACATCTAAACATCCCTAGGGTGCGGAAACCTAGTTCCAGCACCCTCCCCTACTACCTCGGGTGAGACCTCAGTCCACGCTCCGCGGGCTGTTGCTGAAAGGGCCGGTAGCTGCGGGATTTGTTTGGCTACATAACTCTTCCAAACCTGGGTTAGGCCCAAACAAGCCAACAAGATTAACGGGGGAATGTTGGCACTTAATCTTTGGGATTAGGTAAATCCACGTAAAATAGTGTAAATATAAAATAATGAGAATTGGAATATGAAGAGACACTGGGAGATGAAGCCCAAGAGTCTCTCCCTCCATGTATATATCTATGATCAACCTTAATGCAAATACACAATTCATTTGAGGAGTTACCTCCTTGCTTGACAATGTTGATGATTTATTTCTGACCGATGGTGAACCTCTTATCCTCCAGTGTAAGAGGGAGTTAGCTTCCGAACTTGGAATGAAATATCTTCACTTAATGCACTACTTTCTGGCTCTTGAAGTATGGTAGAAACCCGATAAGATTTTCCTTTCTCAAGGAAAATATGTTGTCAAGCTGCTTGGAAGATTTGGTATGACAAAATGTAAATCCATGAATACTCTAATGGAGAATAACTTCAAGAAGCTATGTGGTGAAGCTGCAGGTCCTTATTTAGAAAATCCTTATGAGTATCATCAACTGATTGGGGCACTGATGTTCTTAGTGAGCATTAGACTAGACATATGTTTTGCGGTCAATACTTTGAGCCAATATATGATTAAACCATCTCATGCACACTGGATTGCTGCAAAGAATGTACTGAGACACCTGCATGGGAACATCAATATGAGATTAAAATATGTTGTCAATTATATAACACTACATGGATACTCAGATGCTGATTGGGTTGGTAACTTTACTAATAGAAAGAAAAAAAACACATTTGGGTGTTGCTTTAGCTTAGGATCTACCATGATATCTTGGATGAGCATAAATTAAAAATCAGTGGCCCTCAACACGACTGAAGCTAAGTACATTGTTGCTACCCTGGCTAGCTGTGAGGCTGTATGGCTGAGGAATCTTTTTGGAGATATGTTTGAGCTTCTTCTAGACACATCAATAATTTACTATGACAATAAGAGTGGGATTGAACTTGCAGAAAATATCGCGTTCCATGACAATTCCAATCTTATTGAGATCAAATATCACTATATGTGGGATATGGTGGAAACAAGAGTAGTAAGAATCCGTCATCTAGCGACTAATGACCAAATCACTGACATTCTTACCACGCCTTTGACAAAAGGAAATTTATCGGTTTTCAGAGAGCAACTTGGACTAACGGATGTGACCCTTCCTAGAGAGGGTGGTCATGGATGATTAGCCTTGTATATTCGAGATCATTGTCATGTGTTGACAAGTGGACCCCCACAAGTAGTGATGGACCTTGGATGTAAAAGATCCTTGTCATATGCTGATAAGTGGATCCCCCCAAGCAGTGATGGGCCTTAGATGTGCGAGATCTTTGTCATGTGTTCACAAGTGGATCCCCATGAGTAGTGATGTGACTTGGTTGTGTGATATCCTTGTCATGTGTTGACAAGTGGATCCCTCGAAGTAGAGATAAGCCTTGGTTGTGTGAGATCCTTATCATGTGTTGACAAGTGGATACCCCTAAGCAGAGATCATCCTTGGTTGTGCGAGATCCTTGTCATTTGTTGACTAGTGGATCCCCCCAAGCAGAGACGAGACTTGGTTGTGCAAGATCCTTGTCATGTGTTGACAAGTGGATCACCCCAAGCATAGATGAGCCTTGGTTGTGTGATATCCTTGTAATTTGTTGACAAGTGTATCCCCCCAAGAAAAGATGATACTTGGTTGTGCGAGATCCTTGTGATATGTTGGCAAGTGGCAATGCCCCCAAGTGAATATAGGGTGGTAGCCAGAGCTCCTGTGTGATGAGTCTTATTCATTAGAGTGCAATATCATTGTTCCAGATGATACAAAACATAGATGAAAAGAGATGAGAAAAAAAATCATAGACATTTTGTTGTAGAAAGAAATTCCTCCCTAGCTGGGAGGGAGTGTTGAAAATTTTGCAGCTCAAGGATGAATTTCTAAAAATAAAAAGTCCCAAAATAGAAAGTCTAAAAATAAAACTTCTAAAAATAGAAAGTCTCAAGTATGAATTTCCAAAAATAGTAAAACACCTTGCATCAATTGGTAATCAAGTATTTTTGATGGAAAATCCCTTCTGATCATCAGTAAATCCTAATAGTTCAATTTCGACTTAGCCATAAATATTCTCATTATTATTATTATTATTATTTTTTTTTCCCCTGGAAAAATCCGTAAAGTTTTCATTAATATGAAAAGATTACATATGTAGATGCTATTAAGCATATGCCATGATCGCTGTGGATCTGTACATTTTCAAAATAATTACATTGTTCATTTGTCTGATATAAACACTTGTGCATTCCTGCTTTGTCTGTAAATAGATTTGTTGCCTTTCAGCAACCTTCAGTTGTTCAAAAATAAAAGGTCTGTTCAAAAACTGTAGTCTGTGAAAACTGCTGCCGATTTGATAAGTTATGTATGGGGTAGACCCGCTGTTGGATAACCCGGGTCTATATAGGGCCGATGGTAGAATTTTCGTTCCTGCTGATCCAAAATTTCAGTGATCTCCCAAGTGCCACGATCCATCAGCGCGGCCTCCTTGGACAATTTGTCAGCTTCCATATTATGCTCCCTGTAAATGTGAGCAACAGAGATATGAGTAAAAGCCTCTTTGAACTGTCGAACTTCATCCATAATAACTCTGAGTGTGTGCATGTGACATGAAGAAATCTCATTGAACCAATTTGTAATGATCTGTGAGTCCCCATATATGTTGATGCTAGTGCAATGATGACTAAGAGCAAAATGCAGGAGGTGACGCAAAGTGATTAGCTCAGCATAATTATTTGTTCCAGCGCCCAAGCCCGCTTTGATATGGTAGGAGTGATTTGAGTTTAGGTGCAGAATGAAACCACCCCCACAGCTTTGAGCATTTGCAGCTCCATCGAAATATGCCCATGGAGTGCTTAGATCAATATTTGGTGGAGGGTTTGGTCGACGGGCTTTTGAGGGGGGCGGGTCAGGTAGCTCCTTGTATGCTGTGATAATGCCCGCTTCAATGAGCGGCCATCGAGGGACCTTATCATCAAAGATCAGGCTGTTCCTGACTTTCCATACAATCCAGTTTACAATAATAGGGAGGTTTGCTGCCTTCGTTCCTTTGTGCCTCTTATCCCAATCAATCCAAGCACTGATTGGGTCGGGACCTCCCCAGTCCCCATTGAAAGGAATGAAAGGCTTTATGTTGGTCCAAATTTGTTGTACAGAAGTGCAGTGCAGAAATAGATGAGCAGTGGATTCCGTGTCCGATTTACAGAGTGCACATCTCGTCGGACCATGAAATGCTCGTCGCATTAGATAGTCACCCGTGGGCACCTTGTTTCGCAGGACACACCAGGAAAATAGCTTTGACCGGGGAGAGGCTGCGAGCTTCCAAATTTTCCGCCACCAACTGTCAAGAACCTCGGGCTTTTTCTGGATGATAAGATGTGTGTATCCCTCCTTTGGAGTGTACATTCCGCTGTCAGCTTGAAACCATATCAGTTCATCCGGACCCTCAGTAATTCTGATATGGGATTCAGTCAGGGCAGCACAATAATCTTGCCAGGTCGTGTGCCATCTCGCTGGGAGGTTGAGTTGGTGAGCAGTCTTCCAGGCCTGGTGAAAAATGTCTGAGAGGTCCTGATCCGCAATCTGTGCAATTACTTTGATGTCATGTGCAAATATTTATTATTATTATTATTCTTATAATAGTATATTATTATTATTATTCTTATAATAATATTATATTATTATTAAAAATAAATTCAAGTCACTCAATCATGGCTCTCAATATTGTTCTGTTACACTTTCATTATTGGCATGTCATATTCCTCTTACAATCTCATTAATGCTCTTACACTCTCTTACACTCAATAAAAGCTTGTCATAAAAGATTCCTCTTACACTCTCTTACTATCTCATTAAAGCATGTCATAAAAGATTTCTCTTACACACTCTTTATTGAATATGTTAAACTCTCTCTTAAAAGCATAAGTTACAAAGTTATGCATACCTCCTTAATGACACGAGTTACATCTCATAAATGGGCATGAGTTACATTAATCAGAATTTGGATTAGGGGCAAAAATTTGCTCAAAAATGAAAGTGCTCAGAATCACTTAAAAACTAAACGAATGCATCCGTCTCGATGATACGATCCCAATGCAACTCGTTGCACTCAAAATGGAGCTTGTATGAGAAAGATAGAGGCTTTTGTCTACGTTGCCAAACAAAAGATTTTTTCAAAAAAAAGTACAGTCACTGCCTAGTTAACAGTCTGTACTACTGACGTGGTAGGTGACTGTGTAGGTCAAAGTTTGGTCAACAGACAGTGAGGTCACGCCAAGTGGCGCTTTATGAATGGTCAACACTTTGATGCGTTGGTTGTTTTTTATTGTCTGCCAGAGGACCAACGAGAAGAGGACGTGTGGCAAGCTCGTAGGCCACCATGCGTCCCTCCCCAAGGGCCTAACAGGTTGATGGCGCAGTGAAAATTATTATTTGGGAGGCTAGCAGAGTAGAACCCACGACCTCTCCCACACAAGCCCCACGCCTTACCGCTATGCCGCAACCATGTCACTTAAAAAACATAGGGTGCACCTTCTATTTAAAGTGTAAAACGTGGTGGTTTGGGGGAGGAGAGGGCCAACCCCCTCCACATGTGACCTTACACCATAACCAAGAGCCGATTCTTAATGCTAACCGTGTGCTTAATGCGCTAAGTGGAGATTACCGTTAATTAAACTATCCTTATCCCTTAATTAAAGTGTGAATTTAGTTGGCGACGGTTTTAGCAGGCCCAAAAAATCCGGTGTTGCTCCAATTTTGGCGGGGTTAACTGGAGTTTCTCCAGATTTGGTGGAGTTTTCCTAGGGAAAACTAAAGAGACCATAACTTTTGCTAATTTCGACCAATTTTGGCTCAGAAAGAGTCATTCCTAGATGATTTGGATGCTTTGAACACAATGGAATAGGTTGCAGAGGCAGAAAGGCACTTCTGTATGTGATTTTTCTACATTGAAGTTTAAGGAAGCCTAGGGCCACCAGGAGAGGAGGTCAAGCCTAGATCAACTGAAGTCCAATTGCAGAGCTTGGATAGTCATTTTTGGGGTTTTTGGGTCTTCTGAATCCAATGGAGCAGGTTGCAAAGCCATTGGAGCACTGAAGGTGCATGTAATCAGATAATTGACCATTAATCCAAAGAGGGCCTAGCCATTGAAGCAGGTCCAAGGAGATGTAGCCCAGGAGGGGTGAACTCCTTTATCAGCTTTGTGTTATGAGTTGCTGTGTTTTACTTCTCTACAATTTACTTGCTATATATGTGTTTTAAACAACTAATTAACCTCATAAATTTCTCATAAAATACACTCAACACTTGACACATAATTCCTCACATTTTGGTTAATTTGAGACAATCCTAAACACATTTGTTTTTAATACTGATGAGGGAGCTTGCATAACATTAAAAAGTTTTCCCAACATTCAGATCAAGTTGGTATCAGAGGCACTGTTAGCTAATTTTAACCCAGAGATGGTTTTCCAAGTTCAGCTAGAAAATTAGCTATTGGTTTTGCATTTGTGCAAGGAGAATTTAACTGTGTGTAAATTTATGTGTTTAAGTTGAAGAAGGGAGATGGTCTGAGATGCTTTTTTGTTGAGAAACTTTTTGAAGCTTTGTGAAGCTTTTTGATTCTTTACAAGTGTGATGGCAGCTTCAACGAGTGATGCTTCTAATCCATATTCCTTAACAATACTCTTTGATTTAGAGATGTTGCAAGAGCTTATCATCATGAGAGATATGGTGCAAGAGATGAATGATGATAGGAAGGAGAACACTATACTTCAAGAGGAGTTGATGGCCATGAAGGAGGAGAAGCAAGAGATCCTTGAAAATATGCATGAGATGGAGATTCAACTCCATGATGCCAAGTAATCCCTAGCCAAGCATGTGCATGAAAATGAGGTATGCAATTCAAGTTTATCTTCAATTTCCTCTCAAAATGAATGATTTTGTGCTTTTGAAAGACACACTAGAGGAATAGGGTCCAAATTATTGATGAACATAGGTTATGAAGGTAAAGGGTTAGGCAAACATGCACAAGGCATAATTGAGCCAATGGTCGTTAAGGAAAGGCCCAGGTATTTGGGTCTTGGTTATGGAAAACATGATGGAGAATGCTCTGAAGCCAAGGTGGCACATGAAGGTGTTCAAAGAAGGAATTTCATTACATGTTCATTACCTCAAGCTTGTGAAGTTTGTGTTCATGAGGAATGAAAACATTTTATACCAACTTTGCAAGAAGATACTCATAAGCATGCAACTAGTGGAAATGGAAAACAAGAGGATGTTTAAATCTCTAAGGTAATTGAAACCATTGTTGGTATTCCAAAGAGAGCCACTGCCTCATCAAATTCACCTCTTCAAGAAGGTGAGAAAGGTGAATGTGAAAGGTCTCAATATGCCTTTAATCAAGTTTCTTATGATTATGATAAACATGGTAAATCTTCACATAAGATTTGGAGAAAATTTACATGTTCCTTTTGTGGTTTGAATAACCATATTGTTTCGAGGTGTTGGAAGAGGATAGCCATACATAGGAAACTTTCAAAAAAAAAGATACAGAAAGACAAAGGTCCATTGGATAATGGAAACCATCTTGAAAAGAAGATGCAACTATTTTTCACTCATTTCCATAAGTAGGGTCATCTTGTAGACAAGTTTTGGACTTTGCATCCAACAAGTCATCCACGACATTTGAAGAAGGTGGAGAGATATTTGGCAAGAATGGAAAAGAGGATTCCATAATTGATGTGGGTCAGGATGATACACATGATGAAGTGCAACTGAAAGAAGTGCCATTGAAATGGTTTGGAAAGAGATGGTTAGATTTCTTAACCAATTAAGGCCTTGCATTTCTTTTGATAATTAATGTAAATCTTGCCTTATTGATGCATTTCCTTGTTATTTGGATGCATTTCTTTTCTCCTGAAAGTATGCTGCATATTACATGAAGCAAGATGTTGGAAAAGTAGATTTATGTTGACTCACTTAGATGAAACAAATATGGCAATTTGCAACTACAAATTTGCATGCATGTTGCATTCTTGAACTTGCATGTTTACACTAGGAAGGTGTTCGAAAGTGGAGTATGTTGACTCACTTTATTAAAACAAATTTGGTCATTTCAGCTCTTTAAGTACTCGTACATACTAATGGGATTATTGTATTTGTGATTGTACTTGTGAAAGAGTTGAGAATTTTTATACATGCATGAGATTTTGTGTGTACGAACAATGGAATTTTTAATAGTTTCATTGTGCTTGAACATGCATGAGTGATTGACTTGTGTTGGTTGATTGCTTTGTTAACATGTATGTTGTTAACTTGAGAATGTTGATCATTTGCACATGCATGAGTGTCAGCTTGTGTGGTCAATTGATTGTTACATGTATGTTATATTGACTTGGAAGAGTTGATTTTGTCTCCAAAGATGAAAGGGAGATGTGACGAATTGTTTCACGAGAATATGGAATTCTTGTTGTAAATCATCAAGTTGTTGTACATGCTTTTGTTTGATTTGAAAGTCAGTTGTTTGAAGAAGCATGTTTTGTCGACTTGTGTTTAGTCGATGGTTTATACACCAAGATGTAAGAGTACATGACGATGTTCACATGATGTGAAATTTGTTGCTTTGAAGAAGCAAAAGGAAGAGGTCGTCAAGTTATATTCTTACATGAGTGTTTTTCAAGGTTAGTGGTGTTTCTTGTGACAAGATGTCCCAAGATTTCGGAAGGTCCACGCTTGAGAAAGAGGCTCATGATTAGCCTTCATTCTCAAATCATGACATGAGCACCGTGTTAATACTGGAGGATGATGGAATCAAGAAGCGAAAGTGGACAAAAATGCCAAAAACATTTGCAGCCATTGTAGACCATTTGATGTGTTGACGCCAAGAAGCGAAAGAGATGGCGAATGCATTCTTCTAGATGTGGAATTTGGAACCATGGAGGTAAAATAATGGTAATTTATTTTCTTGTTATTACTGATATTAGAATTCATTGTTGTAGTTCACTCAGATGGGCTTAACTTGGAAAAGTGGTTTCTAAGGAGGAGCTTGCATCGAATCCATGTGTTGCAAAGGAGGAACATGATTATGAGTGGGAAGTCCATCAGTCAGCTTTCCAAGAACTGAGGGATTGCTTTGGTACAGCCAAGTGTTTAATCAGAAAGCAACCAACAAGTATTGGATTGGGTTAACAAAAAAAGGAGAACATTGGTTGAAGTGGCAAGCCATTTGCAAGGCAAGGCATGCCAGTGAACCCAAGTGGTTGTCATGGATATTTTTCCAATTATAATCAATTGATAAAATTGGGAAGGAGAAGAGTATTCAGCTCTCATTAGATAACCAACTTTTGTGGGTCCAAAACTCTGTTAGTGGAAGGAGTGATCGAAATCTGGAGTAGGGGCAAAAATTTGCTCAAAAATCAAAGTCCTCAGAATCACTCAAAAACTGAACAACCGCATTCGTCTCGACGATACGATCACAACGCAACTCGTTTCACTCAAAACGGAGCTCATATGAGAAAGATAGAGACTTCTGTCCTCTTTGCCAAACATAAGAATTTTGCAAAAAAAGTACAGTCACTGCCCAGTTAGCAGTCCGTACTGCTGACGTGGCAAGTGATTGTGCAGGTCAAAGTTTGGTCAACAGCTAGTGAGGTCACGCCAAGTGGTGCTTTATGAATGGTCAACAATTTGATGCGTTGGTTGTTTTTTATTGGCTATCAGAGGAACAATGAGAAGAGGACGTGTGGCAAGCCTGGAGGCCACCACGTGTCCCTCTCCAAGGGCCTAATAGGTTAATGGCACAATGCAAAATGTTATTTAGGAGGCCGGCAGAGTCGAACCCGCGACCTCACCCACACAAGCCCCATGCCTTACCATTATGCCGCAACCATGTCACTTAACAAACATAGGGCGCACCTTCTATTTAAAGTGTAAAACATGGCAGTTTGGGGGAGGAGAGGGCTGGCCCCCTCCACATGTGACCTTACACCATAACCAAGAGCCGATGCTTAATGCTAACCACACGCTTAATGCACTAAGTGTATATTAACGTTAATTAAACCATGCTTATACCTTAATTAAAGCACAGATTTAGTTGGTGACGGTTTTAGCAGGCCCGACAAATCCAACGCTGCTCCAATTTTGGTGGGGTTAACTGGAGTTTCTCTAGATTTGGTGGAGTTTTGCTAGGGATAACTCAAGAGACCATAACTTTTACTAATTTCGACCAATTTTGGCTCAGAAAGAGTCATTCCTAGATGATTTGGATGCTCTAAACACAATGGAATAGGTTGCAGAGGCAGAAAGGCACTTCTGTACATGATTTTTCTACGTTGAAGTTTAAGGAAGTGTAGGGCCACCAGGAGAGGAGGTTAAGCCTAGATGAGCTGAAGTCCAATTGCAAAGCTTCGATAGTCATTTTTGGGGTTTTTGGGTCTTATGAATCCAATGGAGCAGGTTGCAAATCCATTGGAGCACTGAAGGTGCATGTAATTAGAGCATTGACCATTAATCTAAAGAGGGCCATGTCGACAGATTTCTTGCCATGCATGTCGCCATGTCTCCAGATCTAGTAGGTGTTTGTCCGTCTCTCAGCAGTTGAGGATCAATGGCCTTCAAGAGAACAGGATCAAAGGACACCGATGAAAGAACAACTGGAGCAACAATTGAATGAGTGTCTACAAGTTTGCCGATCTATGAAGACACCAAGCTGATTGTAGACAAGGACATCAAGCTGAAATGGCAAGAGGTCAATGATGCATTTGCAGGCACATTTGGGGAAGACCTCGAAGGCCACCAAGTCTATGTGAACATTTATAATTCTGGATTGTACTGGATTGCATGCAGGTATCCCATGTTCCCATGTGCGGACACGATACATTGGATCCTCTCGCACACTAATCCCGAGATGATGACATTGAGGAGTGTTAGTGGGATAAAGATTGCTACCTTCAGGGCACAGGATTATGAACAGATGTACCATATGTCAAAGCCAATGATCACCATGGAGACACCCTTCAACATACCCAACATCAATGATAACTCTAGGGATATACTGAAGAACTGGGTAAAGGATCCGACCAAATTCAGGATGACGCCCAACCAGGTTTACAAGACAAAGATACTACAGAAGGTGTATCAATACTTGGTCATCTTTGCATGTTGCTTGTATGGCTAAGAAAGCATGGAAACCTTCCCGTAGAGTTGGGTGATCGCGTTGGACTAACTGGACAGTGAAGGAAAAGCATGCAACTAGTCCGACATGTTAGCTCATAGGCTAAAGGAACAGGTAACAAGAGCTCTACAGCCACCCAAAGGTCAGCAAATAGAAATCTACATGTCCGCTTACATCTTGAATGCAATCTATGCAAGTCAAGAGTTCCCGGGTTTGAAGTGGGCATGGACATCGACGGAGACCTCTGTGAAAACTTATTGTAAAATGTTGTTCGAATGTAGCTTTAGAGGAGTTGTCACACAACTGTTAAATCATTTTGTCACCTCGATGTACAAGATGATATTTGAGCAGGATCCACCTTGCATGTCGAAGGCAACAATGGAGGCACAGATCGACATAGCGGATTGGTATGCCTCACCGTCTGACACCTTCATACGTATTTACAACGTGGAGAAGCCTCTGCATGTTTTTCCGAAGTTGGCCATAGACAAGCTCATCATGTGGGAAGTATCATATCACATCTCGGAAGGACTATCAGCTTGGCTGCACCGGAAGAACAAGGCACCTTGGCCCACTCTTCCATTGCGGATCGGGTTGTACGAGATACAAAACCTCAAGCATGTATATGTCGAAATAGAGGAGATCAAGAAATATCCTTTCGACGTTTGAAGCTTCAATCCGTATGACCTGTATTATATTGTGAAAGATCATTGTGCGAGAGTATAGTTTCAGTGGATCCGCGAGTCATGTCATTGGGAGGAGGAAGACCCATGGAGATATTGTTATAGCTTCTCCAGGCCCAATGAACTAGTCGGCATCGCTGTGGGATGGTTAATGAAGCAGCATGAAGCAACATCGAGGAGAGGACCAATAGCAGAAACAATAGAGGTAAACATACCAGCGCGCGACAAATGCAAGACAAAGATTGTCAACAGCGCGGAGGCAGAACAAAGCTGTAAGTTTAGAGTAGACCCACTTGTGTAGAAAGCAACTTTGGAAATAGAGGCGAAGATGCAACAACGCAACAAGAGGAACGCGCAAATGCAGAGAGAAAAATAGAGAATGGAGGAAACATAGAAGGAGTTGCATGAGTTGAAGGAGCAACTTTGGAAGGAATAGGAGCTACACAGACAGGAGAAGGAAGCACAACAGGAACATGTACAATAGGGGGCGCAACATGTATAGACAAATGAAACTGCATCTGTACAGGTAGTAGACTCATCAGAAAAACTGGCACCAAGCAGATAGGGTGAGCAGTTGCGGGAGCAGGACTTCGCTCAAGAGATAGAACAAGCACTTGAATAGATGGATACAAATATGGAGCAACAAGAGTTAGAGAAGGACATCGACCTCATGCCTTACCACCAAGAGGTTGACCCACCAGCTACAATGGATCGGGAAGCGGAGAAAGTCCCAAGCGACCAAGGAGACGCTGAGATCCTTGGAGACAATTCGAAAGGAGAGATGCGCAACATATCATTCGGCGAGTCGCAACATAGAGTTGTGCAATCTTGCAAAGTGTCTACTCTGGATGATCACACATATCCTATGTAGTTTGAGGAATGAGTGATTGTGTCTGATGTGCGCAAGAATCCGATAGAATTAGCCGATGCTACTAGAGCATATGCCGATGCCACTAGCTCAAGTGTTCACTTCTTGATAGATGAGAACGAGCGAATGGCTAAGGAGATATAGATGGCAAAGCAAGGAGGAGAACTGGCTACATCATTTGCCCAAGTAGAGTTGAAGAAGGCAATACTGGATGAAGTATTGTCCCTTGAAATAGTCACGCGGGCATTGTATTCCAAGTTTGGCACTGTGCATAATGCAGTTGTCCATCTCAGCGGTTGGCAGCAACGATGTGTTAGGAGAGCACGTATCTTGTCGAACGTGCATATTGATGTTGACAATGAGATACAAGGAGCCCCATTACACTTGCCCAAGATGATGAAGCCCAGAGTGGTTGAGCTGAAGGCACGTATCCGGAGTCATATCCGGAACTATGAAGACCTCCCTCAGCTCATCACTAGTCTACAGGCTTCCCATGCATGGGTATTTAGGAGTATGGATATTGTTATGCGCACACACACGATCCCATCTATTGGGACACTCACCTAGGAAAAGACAAAGGCACAGGTCCGACTAGAGCTTGACTCGTATTTTGATGAGTTGATGCACATAGCCACCAACCCAAACTTGGTGATTGTGCAGACACCATGCATCAATATATTGCTAGTCCGGTCGCACTTAAGACAATGATGCGCATGTTTGACGAGTTGGACAGAGGAGCTCGAGAAGTGTACCTGGATGCTATGGAGGTAAGAGTTTGCTTCCAAAAAGATGTCACCTCAGAGTACATGGACACCATCGTGGACTACAGAGCTTGGAATTAGTTCGCTACTATCAACCATTGTGAGGATGTCGAAGAGCTGGTATTCCCACAGTTGTCCGAGTCATAGTGATGTCTTGCATGGCTTGCTCAAGCCTATTTTGTCTCACATGGGTACATGTGCAGATTGTATGTAATGTCTTATCAAGTAGATGTTCAAGTGTCAATAGTTGGATGTAACGATCATAGAGTAGATGAAGAGTCATGAGGGTAGATGAACTATCACAAAGGGGAATGTCAAGGGCTACCCCACCCTTTTCTATATATAGTCCCTCATAACTCATTGTAGAGGATTTTGGTCAGCCAAGCTTTCGATAGGAGTATCTTAGAGAAAGCTTGGAGAGTATTGTAATGAACATTGGCTTCTCCATTGTGTAGAGATAGTATATCTCTTTAGAGGAGCAAGCGACAGTGACTGTAACATTCTACTATCAGAACTAGTGGTTGTTTCATGGTTGTATTGTATGACTGGAACTTACACTTCTTAATATAACAGAGCCAACACGTTTCATGCATATGTCATATTGTATTTCAACTATCTTGTTTACTCTAAATGATATATGTATCTGTTTGCTTACGCATGCATGTGTAGCTATTTTATGTATATGTATGTATGAATCTTATTGAAATGTGTTGTTGGTTTAACCATCACTTTGGATTGCTAACTTACTTTCCTTCCATGTTGTGATGCATATTTTCTCATGTGTTCCCTTCTTAACTTCGTGCTTTCACAGGTTTCTAAGGGGCGCACTCACCTCACCCTCTGTGTGTTAGAACCGCTCATGCACCTTCCTTGACTTGCTACATATGTCACACCCTTGCTACCAACAGGAACATCTTACATGCCTCTGTGCGAAACCGCGGTCAAGGCGATACTGTACGACCCACTGCTGGGACTCCTACACAAAATGGTCTGAGGTCTAGTTGGCACTTCTTACCGGGGAGATCCCATGACATGTTGGCGGGTCGAACACTGTCAATGTGACCTAAACATACTCCTTCATGAAACTGCTCAATCACTCCCTCTGTTTCACTTTCAGTCAAACATAGCAAAAGAATATTCAAAGGATATTTCCAATATGTATTAGCATTAACTATATAATATTTCATAGGCTTGAGTCTAAGATATTTGCATTAATTATTTGTGAATTCGGGGGGCCACTTCAAATTCTATAAAAAATGATAATATCCTTATACCAATCTAATAGCGAAAATTCGGCATCAATGTGAAAAGGAAGTTCTTGTGGGGATGAATAGGAAGAGGGTTCTTGTTATAGGTCATTTTGTCACATCTGCTCAAAATTCCTGAAAACTAGATCAATCAACATCCTTGAACACTTTGTCATTATCCCTTTGTAAATCCCTAAGCATCACCTCTCCAAAAAGTTAGAGTTTATGGGTCAATCAACTCAAAAGCCATGTTTTTATCCCCAGTGCACCCTTCATGCCTATCCACATGCAATGGTTGCAAGTTGCATAACTAAGAATTTGTGCTGATCCACATAGATTTCTCTACTTTGCAAGTGCGATGGTTCTAGATTTTCGGGAAAATTAAAAAATATTTTTCGAATCTTCTCCTTCCAAAAGCTTCTAAGGTGGTTTTAACCATTTACCATGGATATAAATCTTGAATTCCTATCTGATCCTACTCTGGTGGTCTTATCTCTTATCCCTTGAGCTTATCCTCCTTCATATGTGGATCTCAAGCCTATATTGGTAAATCATGAACTACCACATTCACCCTATAAATTTATTGCCTCCCATAGATTCTGGGTTGGCTTTTGGAGATTACTAGTTCCCTCATGTCGCTGCTTTGAGCTTAAGGAATAATCATCCATTTATGTATTAGGGTTGAGTGTGAAGGTTTTCTTTATGGCAAGGAAGGACAAGACAATTGGGGAGACATGTACAAAGTCAACTTCTATATACGGTTGTAACTCTGTTATTTATTAATACAAAAAACACTATGTTTTCCTATACTTGTGTCACATTGATGCTTATGTATTTCAATGCCATGTTGACTCATTGATTAGAGACATTAGTATATGCTATGTGGATATTGTAGTTTTCTTACATGTTTTAGTCATTGTTGCAGGTTCCATTTATAGCACGTGGAGCTAGAGTTGGATCTTACAAGTAAAGAGAAGAGGAGGACTTACTACAAATTCTAGGTAGGTCTGTTTTATGTATTCTAATCTCTCTAAGGAAAACATAGGCATTTTTTCCCTCTATTGTTCTAGATCACACCACTAGATCTAGGGAGTTCATTTTCGTTTGTGGAAGTGAATTTTCCAGATAACAAATTGGCGACTCCGCTAGGGATCAAGTTTTCCCTCAGTGGTTTCTTGGCCTAAGGATTTTTTACCTTTCAAAGTGACCTTGATTGACTTATTCAGACAATAATTATCCTTACGAAAACACATTTTTGAGATTGGTAGGGTTCTTTGAGTCATGTTTTGACCAAACTATCCCCAATGCACTCTCTTCTCTGAGACAAAGCGACTCAATGCAGTCTCTCCTCTCTGGAAGTGTGATGGTTCACACTAGTGTCCACTCTACACATGCGATGGTCTTGTAGAATGCAAAAAATTGCATTTATTTTCCTTTGTTTTCATTCCTATTTAGCCCAAAAGGTTTTCTTGACTCTCTGAATTGTCTATCTCTCTGTAAAGCCATCATAGTGTTTACATTTGATTTTATAGCCTTTGATGAGAGTTTCTTTGATTTTTATTTCTTCTATTCAATTAGGTTTTTTGTAAACATTTGGCTTGATTGTTGATTATTTGAAGAAATTTTTATACTATAGTTTCATTATGTGTGATTTCTTTTATCAATGATCTAGTTGCATCTTAGTTTTCATTACATTTGAAAATTAAGAGAAAGAAAAGAAAATTTTCATTATTTGCATTACATATAGGGTTTTGAATTTGAATTGGAGTAGTTGCATTGAAAGATCTATTTAGGAAGCTTTGTTTGCTGCATTATTCTTTGTCTCTTCCCTCTCGTAGATATATCTTCATTGAAACTAAAAGAATTCTTGTTATCATACTAGTTTCATCATAGGGAATTCAAGTGAAATCGTATCATGAGCCTTGAAATTGAAACATAATTGAATATCAACTTTTAAAATTTACTCAATCAATCTAGCATTTGGAACATTAAGAACACACATAGAGGTCTAGGCTAGAGACTTGTTCCAACGTCTTTAAATGTAGGAGTTGTCATTACTTGTTTGTGTTACATTATGGGGGTACTCGATATTCCACGTATGTAAGTATATCAGATCATTCTCCACGTACCCTAGGGTATATCGGATGGCGCTCCACATATGAAAAGTATACCAGAATACTTCATATCGTACAAGATGCATTAGAAAACACTACCAAGGAATGTGCTTCCACGTACCTCCGGGTATATTTTGGAAGTCCTCTCTAGGTTGCTATCAAGGATAATTTTAGGGGCGAATGTTCGCCCTTTGGCGAAATTAAGGGGTTTTAAATTTTTAGTGGGCGAATATTTTGTATCGTAGTACATTTTTACAAATCACCTCAAATAGCCCACCTTATTTTAAGGGAGAGGGTAAAAAAGGTAAATTTAGCCCTTGAAATTAGGACTTACAACCTTCCATTCACCCATTTTCAAGAATAGGTTTTATTTAAGTGAATCCATTCGCCCATTTTCAAGAATAGGTTTTATTTAAGTGAATCCTATGGGCCAAATACCATATTTATAAAAGAGGTATGGTAAATTAATAAAAATATAAATAAATGAGAGGTATGGTAAATAAATAAAACATTTTTTATATTTACTCCATAAGTCACCTTATATACATGTAAGGGTGTAAACAAATAAAAATATAAGTAAAGTGGAGGTATGGTAAATAAATAAAACGTTTTTTATACTTACTCAAAAGGTATGGTAAATAAATAAAAATATAAATAAACTAGACATATCGTAAATAAATAAAACCTCTTTTTATATTTAGTCCATAACCCTCGTTCTATTTATGAAGGCTCAAGAAAGAGGTTTTATTTAAGTGAATCCTATGGACCAAATACCATATTTGTAAAAGAGGTATGGTAAATAAATAAAAATATAAATAAACTAGACGTATCGTAAATAAATAAAACCTCTTTTTATATTTAGTCCATAACCCTCGTTCTATTTATGAAGGCTCAAGAAAGAGGTTTTATTTAAGTGAATCCTATGGACCAAATACCATATTTGTAAAAGAGGTATGGTAAATTAATAAAAATATAAATAAACGAGAGGTATGGTAAACAAATAAAACAATTTTTTATATTTACTCTATAAGTCACCTTATATTTACGAACACTCAAAAAATGGGTTATATTTAGGTGAAACCTATGGCCAAAATACTATGGGACAAATACCATGGACTAGATTGTTATTAATACCATGCAAAAAACCATTATTAACCCTAATATTAGAATTAATAAAAATAAAAATGGCACATGGTATTGACCCATGGTATTCACCAAAATGGCACATGGTATTGACCCATGGTATTCACCTGGAATGTAGCCTATTTAAATGGGGGAATTAAACCAGCATGTAGCATATGCTAAGATTCACTAGGACTTTACAAAGTTTTATTATTTAGTGAAAGACTCACCAAGATATTACAAGATTTTATAATTGAGTAAAATATTCGCCATGCCTGGTGAGAGATTCGCCAAAAAATTATATATACATATTATATTATTGATAAAATCGCCTTCCATTTTTCCTATATACCATGGAGATTCGCCCATTTATTATATTTATAAATTTAGGGGGGGTTCTTAAAATTTTCCCTGGTTGCTATCCTGCCATAGGTAATTGAGTCGGCTACCTTGTCCATTGTGATACACCAAACACAACATTCAGGGAGATTTCCTGCATGTATTGGAAACAATATTCGCAGTTCATAGTGACTTGGTAATCCTTTTCTGCTTAGTTACCCCTTTGTTTTATTTTATGTTTTTAAAGTTCTAAATTTTATTAACCCATTGTGGAAGAACATCCTCAACAACCCTATTATTCGTTGGTTATCCACAAATTAATCAATCACCCACCACTCTTAGAGAATTTGATGGAAGAGGTTTCAAACCTTACGAAATTTTGAATACATTGCAAGTAGAATTAGCTGGCAAAATGATTTCAGTAGAAGTTTAAGTTATGGATGTACCTTTGGATTATAACCTTTTATTGGCCACACATGGATTTATGCCATTTAATCTATTGTCTCAACCTATTTTAGGATGCGTTGACGGTGCTGGACCCGCCAACATTCACGGGATCTCCACAATATGAAGTCCCAACTAGACCTCACACCGTTTGGAGTAGGAATCCTAGCAGTGGGTGGTAGTGTAATGCCTTGACCACGATAGTGCATAGAGGTAAGTAAGGTAAATTTGGGTGAGATCAGGTGCGTGAACCTACGGAGAGTCAAGTGCGATGCATGAAGGTTCTAACACACAGAGGGGAAAGGAAGTGTTCCCCTTAGAATCCTGTAATAGTAAGCAACTTGAAAGGAACACATGAGCAGAATGACATTACAAGCAAAAATGTAGAATAGTCCACCAATTAAAGTGATGAGTTAATCCAACAACACACATTCAATAAGGTTCGTACAATTACATACAATTTAGTTCATAAGAAAATGCGTAAGTTAAACAACATACATTGCTAAAGAAACCAGAATAGTCCAACTACAATAACAAAATATACATGAAAGCATGTTGGCTATGATATTATTATTATAAGTGAAAGTTCCATCCATACATACACCATTGATGACCACTAGCCCCAATAGTGGAACATTAAGTCAAGAACCCCTGCTCCTCCAAAGAAGTATACTCACTCTACGCTGTGGAGAAGCCAAAGCTCATCACAATAATCCCAAACCTTTTCTAAGCCTAAGCCTAACCAAAAGATTGGCTCCCAAAATCCTGTTCTATGAGTTATAAGTTTCTATTTATAACAAAGGGTGGGGTGACCCTTAACATTCCCCTTTGTGACTCTTTGACTACCCTCACGACTCTTCAAATTCTTTACAAATAACTCATTACATAACAGGATAACCCTTCATACTCCACTAATGACACTTGGAATTTCACTTACAACATATTTACAAATAATATTACATTTTCCATATGTACCCATGTAAGACAAAATAGGCTAGAGACAACCTAACAAGACAAAACATTGTGACTCAAAAGTTTGGGGAAAGACCAACTCGACAACCTCCACTTGGTGCTTCTTGGTCACCTATTGATTCCAAGCTTGGTACTGTGTGATGATGTCCCAAAACTGCTTGATGGTGACTTTCTGATAGCGGACTCTTTCATCCATCACATTCGGGTATATGGTCTTAGAACCTGTATCCAACTCATTCTAAAGCATGTGCATCATGGTGTTGACCATGATAGGACCACCATTGTACTTCTGCATGTTGTGTGCTCTCAACTCCAAGTCTTCCTTGGTGGCCTCTTTCCTTAGTTGGTTCATGTACTCATCGATCTCTAGACAGACTTGGTTCTTGGTTCTAGCCTTGGTGAGGGAACCGATTGATGGGATCTTGTGCGTTCTTACTATGACATCCAAAATGTTTTACAACCATGCATATGAGGCATATATGCTACTGACGAATGGGGCAAGCTGCTCATAGTTCTGGATCAACATCCAGACCCTTTCTTTCTCCATCTCTCCCTACAACTTCATATTCTTTTCTAAGTGAAGCGGGGCCCCTTTGTACCATATTGTCCACTCCTGTACATAAGCGATGGAAGCATGTATATTCTTGAGAGTTTGGAAAAACTCTTTGCTCCACTACTGTAAGCCATGCACATGGACAACTGCTTTATGTACAGTGACAAATCTGTCATAGAGCTTCTACATGGTTCTCTCAAGTGTTGATACTCCATCAAGTATCTCTTTCTCCATCTCTCCCATTGTGGAAACTGCACTCTTCTCTTGAAGTTGAGTCTGCCTCTTTCATGGCAGCCTACAAGTTCTTTGCCAGTTGTTCATTCTCGGCCAACAGGAACTTAAATTTCGAGCTTTTTGCTCCTGCATAGGCCAAGGTGGCATCAGCAAGGTCAGGTGGATACTTTCTGATACTGGCACTATCACCCTTTCCTTGATGAATGCAGGTGATGCGTGATCATCTGGGAAGTGATTCCTCTGCGGATGTATAATCCTCTTCTACAACTCATCAAATGATAGATTGTACACATCCATGACCAGATCATCATCAAGGATAACACTTCTCCCTGCTCGCTCGAGACTGGTTTTGACATTGGAGGTGGTGGAGATTGAGAAGTGACCTCTAGTGCTCTTATCATGAGGTCAATGTCTTCATTCTATGGCTCCTGTTCCAAATCCATGTCTTTCACTTCAATCAGTTGCTCAATCTGTTGAGAAAGTTCCCGATCCCGCATCTGTTCACCCTCTTCCTTAACTATTGGCTGTTTCGACTCCTCAACCTGTATGGGCACTGTTTGCTCTGCCATCACGCTTTTCCTTTATTCTTCCTCTCGTTTCTTCTTCTCTTCTCTTTCTCTCCTCCTCAACTCCTATTCTTCCTTCAACTTCTTCTCTATCTCTTGCAACTTCAGTTCTTCTTCCTGCAACCTCTGCTTTTCTTTCTTCCTTCACTCTTCTCTCTTTCTCAACTACTCCCTCTTTACCTCCATTACCAAAGATTCTTTCTTCAAGAGAGGATCTAACTTCATCTTGTAGCTTTGCTCTGCCTCTGGATTCTCGACAATATTCCTCTTTCCCTTGTCCTGCATTGGATTGTTCTCTGTTGTTGTTGTTGTTTTTTCTTCCTGAGCTGCTGCTATATGCAGAGCAACTTTCCAAGTTGTTGCTATGCTGACGGGTTCATTAAGCCTAGAGGCATTGTAATAGTATCTCTAAGGGTCCTCCTCCTCCCAATGAAATTTCCTGTGGATCCATGGGAAGTACACTCTCGCACAATGGTCCTTGTAAATACCGTGGGGATAATATGGATTAAATTCATTGGTGCCAAACTAAAATCCCTCTATCTCCTTAGCTTCGAAATCTACATCCTTCAAGCTCTTAATCTCGTACAATCCTATCCTCAAAGGAAGAGTTGGCCATGACGCTTTCTTCTTCCTATGCAATCCCACTGACAACCCTGTGGAGAGGTGATAAGAGACCTCTTGAATGACCAACTTGTCTTTGGCATACCTTGGTAGAACATGCAAAGGCTTCTATCCACAATACGCTTTGATCAAGGTGCCACCAGATGAGGCATACCAATCTGCAATGTTCACTATCACTTCCATTGCTTCTTGGGACATGAAAGGTTGATCCTGCTCAAAGATTAGGTTGTAAAACTGAATGATGAAATGGTTAGTTAGATTTTCTATCACTCCTCGATAGCTGCAGTTGGAAAGAAACTTTCAATAAACATTGATGATAGTCTCATTAGGTGTCCTTGTCCAACTCATGCAAGGGAACTACTGCTGGGCACATATTGCATCAAGTATGCAGACATGTAGAATCTTGCTTGATCCTTCTTAGGAGGATTAGGGGTGTAAGTCACATGGATCTTCAACTGATGATCCAACAAGTCTGACCAGTTGAATGGCTTCCCATCATTCACCAATTGGTCCAACATGACTACCCAACCTTCAGAAAGGTTTCTGTGTTCTCCTGACCATATATTATGCATGCAAAGATGATCAAGAACTGATAAGCCTTCCTGAGAGACATTTTCTTGTAAACATGATTGGGTGTCTGTATG
Organism: Pinus tabuliformis; assembly: GCA_031772625.1. Taxonomy (NCBI): domain Eukaryota; kingdom Viridiplantae; phylum Streptophyta; class Pinopsida; order Pinales; family Pinaceae; genus Pinus; species Pinus tabuliformis. The sequence continues at coordinate 151,479,529 of CM062815.1, read as the reverse complement.
AACTTTGATGACTCTTTCACCTAATGCTTAATGATGTCTCTAGTGTTCGCAAAGATGTAGGTGGCATAGAAAAATGAATCCATGCACTTCACCGGCTGAGGTAAATGATACATCTGCTGAAAGTTCTCTTCCCTGAAGGTGGAAAACTCTATCTCATTGGCATTGCTCAATGTCATAGTCTCTTGATTTGTGTGCGAGACAATCTAGCTGATAATGTCCACACATGAGAAGGCAGGGTACTTGCATGAAACCTTGTATAAGCTTAACCGATGGATGCTAAGGTAAACCAGTCTATCCTCTAAGTCTTCCTTGAAGTACTTTGCAAAAGTATCCTTGATTTTCTGCCATGTTAATGTTGTACCCTTCTTAGTGAACAACTGAGTGTCTACATAAACTGGTAGATTAATTGATATCTGCTCAACTGCTTCCATAATAGTGCTCTCGATGGTTTCCTTTGATGCAGCTCTCTTGGAGGCCATGTTAACTATAATTTCTAGAGAGATGCTCAAAAACTATTGTACATGGAGATAGAGAGGACACTCATGGCAATGAAATTCTAGCTTAAAAACCAAAGCAACTTCAAGAAAAGACCAAGCAAAAAAATAGGCTCATGATGGGACAAACTGCACAATTACTGTTCATAGAGGTCACTAGATGGCTACTGGAACTATGCATTGTGCAGTCCCAATAGTCAATGGGGAGGATTGTTGACTGGAACTACGTAATGTGTAATTTAGTCTTCTACAAAGGCTGGGATAGACTGCGCATTGCATAATCTCAATGGCCAATCTGGGAGGCTGGCTCCTGGACATGCGCAGTGCGCAGTTGGAGCCAGGTTAGTGTAGCCTCTGCATAATTTTAGAAGCTAAGGTAGAGGCCTTGAACTCCCAAAATGCACAGTTCATGCAAGGAAATACAAGATCCAGGGAAGGGGAGCCTAAATCTACCCAAGGGGATTGTGAAATAGAGAATATCTGAAGGATGATGTGATGCTAAGTGCATATCTAACTAACTAATGATGCATGTGAGTGAAACAAGTGCAAGAATCAATCAAACTAAAGGAAAATGGAGTATGTGAAAGGAGTCGCCACAACGACGACTGTTAGTTCAAAACAGGGTAATGCATGCAACACTTGGGAAACACAATGAAAAACTTGAAACAACACTTCTACAAGCTAAAACAAGTTGAAATGCCAGGAGTCACTCAAATAAACAAGTGAAACAACACCCTCACAAGCTAAACAACAAAAAGCGATAGAAAAAGCAACAAAAGACTAGAAAAGCAAGATTCACCTGGAAAAACGGCGATGATTGCATCGAAGGGTCCTTGATCTCCTCGGGAATGCTAGAGCTCCAAGATCAAATGTGAAAATGAGATCTAGTAGTGTCAATTAAATAGTTTTGGTCAATTTAGGGTTTATGACATGAAGGCCAAAAATCAAGGAAAAAGTGACACTTGGTGGTAGTTTCTAAAAATAGCGCAAGTGTCTCCTCCAGGATGCTAAAAATAGATCACTATTTTTTAGGGATGCTTTTTTTTTTTTTTCTTTTTTTTTTTTTGGGAAAATCTGCCATGCATTTGTTGGAGAGATTATGCAGTTATGGGGAGAACCGAGCAATTCTCTAGTTCATGCATTGAGCAACTTCTGAGTAAAAAGGCTTCTGCACAATTTCTAGGCTAAGTGGCCCTAGGTTGTCTCTCATGTTCTACGCAATTTCCCAGCTCAAGGCTAGATTTCATATAGCATTGCTCAATTCTTGAGCTCAAGGCTCACTTTTAGCTTGGACTGTGTAATTCCCGAGAGCAAGGATGGTTGCCCTCAAAGATTGCGTAGTTAGGCTAAGGTAATCCCAAAACTAGATGAAAACCAAGTCAAGAGATCGGCTTGTGGGTTAGATAGAAAACCAAGTAAGCAAAAATAAGCCAAGACACAAAGGATGAGGCTCAATCAAAGCACAAGTACCTGGATTTGTGCAAGATGAGTTGCTATGATTTATGAGGGAGGCTCCAAAACGAAGCATGGGAAAAATTTTGGAGGGTGGCTGTAGCCGCTACAACAGGATGATCAATTTCCCTCACCAAGGGGGAATCGTGGCCATCAATCAACTTACCTTTTTGCCAATAATTCTCAAATTACTGGAAGCATTCTACTTGTGGGTGAATCCCCACAGTCTTATCAACATGTCAGAGTTGGATTGCTTAAATATTCCTCTTTGATGGGAAATTTTTTTGCTCCCTCCTCCTGACATTCCAAATCCGGTTGGCTTTGTCAATATGATTTCCTCTTGTACTATTCCATCTGATCCTTGGATAGTACCAAATATTTCTAATGTTGATACATTTGGTGACCAGATATCGCTCAATCCCATTGAGCTTGAATATGAAGCCATCTATTTGGCCTGTTTGACACATTTTGATTTCAATTCCTCAAATGATTGGGTTGATCATTCCCAAGAATTTGGTTCATTTTTTTATTCTTTCACCAGTACATTATCTACTAACGAAAGCATCATGGATATCACGATGTTAGATGATGCACCATGGGACAATAACAATCATTGTTCCTCTTTACCCGAAACCCTTAAAAATTATCTTGGAGATGTTTATTCACCTAATATTACTGAGACATTTAAGGATTCCGTATCCATTCATGACATCGATTCTGAGAAGAACTTAATGAATATTGAAGAGACCGTTCCTCTTGATATTTCAATTAAAATCAAAGTTATTGAAAATGTCCATATTGGTGCAACTTGTTCTCTTGATGAGGTCAAGAATTATAAATCCCATTTTCAAGAATTTTGTGACATTTTCGCTTGAACATATGAAGAGATGCCAGGTATTGATCATGAGATCAAATCTTATCCCGATGCTAATCCAATTCAGCAATGCTTACGTCTGATTCACCCTAAGAAAGATGCCGCAATTAAAGCAAAAGTTGATTTTTTTGCGTGATGGATTTATTTACCCAGTTCCTCTTACTGATTGGGTCTCAAACATAGTCTTTGTGATGAAGAAACAAGGAATGATTTGAGTATGCGTCGACTATCGAGATATTAACCGTGCTTGTGCTTGATGACTGTGTTGGAAGCAAATATTTTCGTTTATGGATAGTTTTTCCGGTTACAATCAAATCAACATACTCCCATCAGACCAACATAAGACTGCATTTATTTTTCCAAGGGGCATGTTTTCCTATTGTAAGCTCCCTTTCGGTTTGAAGAACATTGGTGAAAATTTCCATAGGGCCATGAATTATGCCTTCCACGATATCAAGCACATTGTACAACCTTATTTGGATGATTTACCTACCCACTCCAAACTTCGTGAGGATTAACCGATGCATCTCACGACTATTTTCCTACATTGTTGGCATTGGAATATTAGACTAAATCCACACAAATGCATGTTTTTTTTCCAATCCAATATACTTCTCGACTTCGTTGTGTCAAATCAAGGAATCCATATCGATCCACTCAAAGTACAAGCGATTCTTGATATGTCTGCACCTTCCTCACTTGTTCAATTATAATGCCTCCAAGGGAAGGCTAACTTTCTATGGAGATTTGTCTTGAACTATGCAGAACTGACGAAAGGATTTAATAACCTATTGAAAAATGGGGTTTCCTTCCATTTGCATGATACAACCAAAAAGGTTTTTGATTCCTTTAAATATGTCCTATTTCGAGCATCATTATTGTATCCCCTACCTACCAACGTGACTATTTATTGTACCTCATTGTAGCTATTACCACCATTGTTATGTTATTGGTCCAAGAAGATGACCTAGGGTATGAACATCCTATCTATTATTTGAGTTAGAGCCTAAATGAAACTGAAATCAAATACACTCACGTCGAAAAGTTAGCTTGGTTAGCTGTGCAAGTTTCCTAGAGATTTCACCACTACATTTTGCTTCAGAAGCCTATGATAGTTTCTTGTTGCAACCCAATGACATATATTTTGTCATGACAATTGCTGGGGGAAAATAATCTAAATGAATCGTTATTATCTAGGAGTTTGATTTGTAATTCGTCAAATACAAATATAATAAGTCCTTAGTCTTCGTTGCACTGATATGAAACATACCTTCTTCCAAAAATGAGTCTACATCTCATGATTATATTCCTGACGAGTCGTTGTTTCTGATTGATTCATCTGATCCTTGGTATGGATATATCATTATCTATCTCCATACCCAAGCTTTCCAGCCTAATACCTCTCGATATGATTAACGACGTATTAGATACCAGGCTCGAAAGTAAATTATAATTGGCAACACACTCTATCGTCGTGGTATCCATACAATCTTTAGACAGTGCCTCACTCATGAGGAGGATGAGAAAGCTTTGAGTGAATGTCATGCTGAAGCATATGGAATACATATGTCTGGCTATGCCACTCCCCAAAATATTTTGGAAGCTAGTTACTTTTGACCCACCATATTTCGAGATTTCATCCTCATAGTCCAAAAGTGTCACGCTTGCTAGATCTATGATCGTAAATTTCATGCTCCACATACTACTATGCATACTATTGTTGTCCCCTTTTAAAAATGGGGCATTGAGTTCATGACATGTAACCCTAATTCGACCAGGGGGCATGGCTACATTATTGTGATTATAGATTATTTTACCAAATGGGCCGAAGCGATGCCTACATATAACAACACCAGCAAAATGAGTGCATTATTTCTTTTCAATCATGTCATTGCTAGATTTTGTGTGGCGCAAGATATCGTTACAGACCATGGTAAACATTTCCGAAATGACATGATGTCTAAAGTTATCGCCAAGTTGGCCCTTCAACATGATAGCTCAACTCCCTATTACCCACAAGCCAATGGGCAAGTAAACACCATTGACAAGGTTTTGAAAATGATTTTGTAATGCATGATAAGGATTCATAAAATGAATTGGCACCTCATTCTTTTTTTAGCTTTGTGGGCATACCGAAAATTTGTCTGGACTGCAACTGGATTTACACCCTTTCAGTTGGTGTATGGTCTAGAAGCACTCCTTCCCATTGAATGAGATTCCATCTTTGAAGCTTGCCACCACTCTTCTTCCCACAAATTCCGCAAAAGAAAATGGTTTTTTTTTTGCATCTAGCAAACTTAGATGAAACCCGATGTGATGCCGCAATGGCTAATGATGCCCACAAGAAACACATAAAAGCACAATATGGTAAAAATGTTAAACCTTGTGCCTTCCTGTAAGGTGACCTAGTCCTTTTGTACGATTAGGAAGCTGATAAGTTAGGGGATGGGAAGCTCGCACTGATGTGGCAAGGCTCATATATAGTCAAATGTGTACTTGTAAAAGGGGCTTATGAGGTTATTTATTTTGATGGAATCCCTTTGGCACAACCTAGAAATGGGTTGTACCTTAAAAAAATACTATGCATGGATTAACTTTGCATAGTCATTATGTACACACTGTATAGGTGTGTTAGTGTGTTTTCTTCGAAGTTTCTTACCATCTTTGTTAATCTTGGGTTACATTTGATTTGCAGATGTCAATGTTTCCTCAACCATATGTTGGTTATGCTGATGGCGCAATCCGTAGTACTCCTAAAATTTGCTCCACAATGTGGGCTATTTATGCTCCAAATCGCGAGTTAGTGAGTTTATAAGGGATTTGTACCAGTCACTCGACTAATAATATCGCTGAGTAGAATGCAGTGATTGAATTATTTTCTGACACTATTTCTCATGGCATTCGCCATTTGATCGTCATAATTGATTCACAACTCATAATACTACATCTGAACAATGTATATTAAGTATGAAGTCCAACTATGATTCGCATGTTTTTAAGGGTTTTCCTTCTAGAATGACATTTTGATTACATTCAATATCAACATATTCCTAGGAGTCTAAACACATTAATTGACACATTAACCAATTATATTTTAGACAAACATTTGCAACACCTGTAAATATTTTCAATCAACATCACACATTGAACAAGAAAATAGAGCGAATAGGAAACATTGGTAGATAACTGTATATAGAGTTTGGTTTTACAAAAAACTATGTCCAAGACACATATGTCCACACGACCTATAATATAAAAATACATGTAGAAAAAATATGGCTCAAAGGACTCCTCGTAGACTAGTCCCATCGATGATCATGATAACAGACAATCGCATAGGAAAATTTGCACAACAACCAACTGATGCGGTCAGGAACTCCAATAGTGTATCACTACAAACACATAGGGATCTCATTGACCCTAGTCTCTCGCACACTATGTGTAAATCCCTCAACATAACACTCAAAATTGGAAAGAGCCTCAGCTATGTTGAGATCCTGCATCTCCTCCTCTGCCCTTGCAACCACTCCAATAGGTGCAAGTTGTGGCTCTCCCCATCGTTGGAGATAAAATGAACCTACTAGTCATACTGGTCCAATATCTGCATGGGAAGTTAATAGTCATTCTATGATACACTAAAAACATAAAAAAAATTGTAAAATTCAAAAAAAAAACATTCAAAATGACATTGTTTTACCTATATCACCCCATTGCTCACCTTCAGGTTAAATTATCTCTGGGTCTCCTTGGAAATCAGATCCAACATATGGATAATACTTGATCATAATAAGTTGCACCCACAACCATCGGAAGCAAGTAGGAGTGAAACTCATCGCAGATGCACCCGCATGATGAGACATAAGATCTACCCATTTCCTCCTCTGTGGAACCATGGGAGCTAGAAGCTCGAGCGAAATGTGCTGAGGATGAAGTAGTGGTATCCTGTATAAAGAAAATGATATTAGAATAGAACCATGTCAAAATTTTTTCAGTCGCCCATCCTTTGCTTTGTTAGGATGTTCCTTCAAATTTTCCAACACCCCCTCACTCTAGTTAAACAAAGTAGGTTCTATGCATTCCAATGCATATTGCATTTGGGACTTGGTAGCCAAATACAAAGTGGCACTGTGAGCCAACTGAGCGATGATGAAAAGGGTCATCTTGAGAGGAATTCGAATAACATCCTTAATCCCTATCTTTTTGTCATTTGTTGGTTGAGAACAGGGTCTACAATGCACAACTATTTAGTCCTTGAAAGTTTTAACACCCCTTGTCATACCATATAATGAGATAGGAGCTCCTCTCCGAGATAACCCTGTAAGGAAATAGATATCTTCTACCTCTATCATGACAATATGTGCTCCAATCTTGAAGCATTGTCCCTGAATATCCCATGCCTTGGCCAAATATTCCAGTAACTCAAGTTGATCTCTCATGCCTAGAATCGAGAAAAACATAAGGAGTCCAAAATTCCTTAAGGATTGTATTGTTGCTAGGTCATTGGTAGCATCCAAATATTGGGACTCACGTTCTCTTTTTCTCCAACTTAGAACCATTTTTCTCTAGTGAATATTTGCAAAATCACAAGAAAAAAACTTGGAATCAGTCTTGCGAAAAACTTTGAGAGAAATATAGCTCAAAAACATTAAATTTTTTCTTCAACTGTGCCCATCGCACCTACCCTTTAGTGGGAAGAGCACCCCAATGCACTTTTACTTCTTGGAAGGTGCACTAGTCTGCTCTTCCCAGTGTGAATTAGGCAGACCTAGCCCACCTTTTGATACAAAGAGGGTGCGATGGAACTAGGGCGAAAATGTAGAGCCTAAAATGATTATAACTCTTGTCACATGGAATAATTCGATCTTGCGGACAAGATAGACCTTCCTAGAATCTAAAGAAGACCTAATGACAAGCAAACCAACCAGACACTATCTTTCTCTAAATATGCTTTAATAAACAATAGCAAATAAGTGTTTTTAGGGCCTACCTTAGGTCCAATGCTAGCTTGTGGATGCCCTCGCTCCTTCGATCCAAATGAGCTCCTTTTCGCGGATCTGCAAACACAAACAAGGCAAACAAATTAAATAGCACCTAAAAAGCCAATTGCATAAAACATATTTAACATGAAAGTCAAGGAGTCTGTTATCACAAAATCACTACTAAGGGCTGCAACCAAGTAAGATTTTATGTAACTCTTTCAACCAGACTTTAGACTAGGAATTAGCCTTCCTAGTCAGAGAGGGCTCTCTCACAGACTTATAATAGAAATCAATCCCAACAAAAGATGGCTAACTCTTCACTCATTCATGAAAACAACAGTTGGTTGAACACATATCAAATTGGTCTTCATTGGGCTATGGAGTCTTATACATTTAATAAACAAAAGCACAGTCCTTTCATGGAAGTCAAGGCTCTTTGCATTAGATGTTCAAACATATTTCACACAAAACACAGCTTGCCAAACATACAGGAAGTCAGAGCATTAGAAATGAATTCTGAGTGATTATGTTATAACAAGGCTGTACAAGAACATATAAGATAAAACACCACCATCATATTTGAACAAAATAATCCATTGAGAATCTTGAGAAGAAATAACCACTGTTTTACTATTACTGTAACAAGTCTTACATTGGCCCAAATAACTCTGTTTTTGTATAAAATGTCCAACCCCTTTTACATCAGAGTCATTTCTATATATAGGAAAACCAAACTATAACTACTTGAGACTCCTCAACAAGCATGAAGGGAGCTCGAAATTCTATCATTAATTGCCTTATCCATTTCTAAACAAACTAATTAATTACAAAAGTACTGAGCTATAATTACATAAAGTCCTAATCAAACTAAAACACTAATTCCTTTCTCCTCGTAATATGATTCTTCTTGGATGCTGGACAGCTGTATGATTTCTGTTATGGCTAAGATATGTTGAGGGAACATTCACCGAGCAAGCTAGTCTCGGATGCTAGCTGTATAGACAGCTTATTAATTGATAAAGATGATCACCCTATATCCACGGTCCCATGTCTTCCATTCCTCTTCATCATTTAAAAAAAAAAACCACGCTCCAAGCTCTTTAAACCTTTAATGAAAACGCATAATCACCATATGCCATATGATCTGGATGCTTCGTGGACCAAACAGGTGTACCAACCGAAAATTCTGGTAACCCTACCAATACCCTAGTAGCTCGGTCATAAAGTGCCTTTTAGAAAACTTTATCAAAGAACAAAATATTTCACTTTCCCTTCAAAACTTACACCTGTCACTATTTGAGCTGCTATGAAATCCATGTATGATATCCCTCCTGTGTTTGAGACCTTCTTTTTAACATTCGCTGACCTCATCATCAAAATTCATTATTTTTTTACAAAACAGCAATCTACAGCAGTTTCGTAGCGCGCTACGAAACTGCTGTAGATGTCAAAACAGAACATATGTATTTGAAATTTTTCTACTTAAACTCATGATCTCTTCTGACACTTGCAATGGATGTGATGAACCTCAAGAGCTTCAAAAAGATGGAGCTTGAACCAAAATTTACCAAAACTTGGAAAGCACCTTTGTTTTTACCTCAATGAGCTAGTTTACCTAGCTAGCTTCCTCTTCAAACTGCTAACCTCCTCCTTTAATGCTTTGATTTCTGATCTCAGGCTCATGTTCATCTTTCTGACATGTTTGGCTTGTTTGATGGCTGAAACCGTCCAGGTGTACACCTCAGCCACTGCATCTACCTGACTAGCAAAGCTTTTGCTACCTTTCATTACAGCTACGAAACTGTTATTCTGCCTGAAAAATAGCTCTTGGGACAGAGCTCATAACTTCTCACAGAAAACGTATTTGAAAAAACTGAAGGAGGCTTTTGTGAACCAATCCGTGCTGAACAAAAACCTCTTTTAGTTTTTTGAAACCTTACTCCAGCTGCCCAGAATCAATCCTTGAAGACTATGTATAAAACAGGAAATTAAAAACTGCATCTACAGCAGTTTCGTAGCGCAACTTTAGTCACTTGTTTCTCCCAGCTCATAATCAATTTGAAGAAACTGAAAGAGGTTTTTCTAGTTCAGTATGTTAGGAATAAAAACCTCTTTCAATTTTCGAAAATACGCTTTCATCTGCTCTAAATACCTCCTGGAAGTTGACAACTTAAAACAGAGAAATATGCCTTATTTGCCTTGTTTCAATATCATGATGACAGGACCTTGAGTCAACACATGAAGCCTGAATGCAAACATTTGTTACAATATCATCTGCTAGTTCAGTGCCAACGGTCAAAACTCAAGTTTGCTTCACGTTGTCTTGGAGAGAGAAAGCATGTGTGCTTGAAATCATAATCATTGTAATACAATTGTGAACCTTCCAAAATGCAGAGAAACTTGGGCATGTCTCAACAATAGCACGAAGTGATGATGGCACCAAATGGTGGAAAGAAGACCACTCCTGCTCAAACCTAGGAGCAGTTGAAGCAAAATCATGTGTCTGAGTTGTGAAGATCTCATTTCCAGTCACTTGAATGAGTCGTTGCAATCGATGCTTGTCCTTCAAAATCCGTTGCCAAAACAGAATTGCACAAAAATTTGCCATAAGAGTCTTTGTATGATATGAAGAACCAACAGATCCATTAGCATCATTATAATAGCTGTCCACATATTTATTGAACAAAGATTGCTGCCCAAATGGCTGTATGATAGGCATTGGTCGTGCATCCATCAATAAACCAATTATTGCACCCTCTCTAAGAAACCCACACTGACCAAACTTAATGACAAACATTGATGCCTCCAAAGAAAGGGGAAGACTCCCAAGCAAATTGCCATATAATGTTGGTTCACACTTTCCCCTATGATGAGATGGTGCCTTCAGAGCATCTAAAGAAACCAACAAATCTAGTGCATTATGAAAAAACAGAACGCTGCACTAAGGAACTCGACAGTGCAATCACTTCAACCCTTTCATTCTTACCAAGATCTTTAATGTAGTCCCTGTATCTTGTTATATCTACACCTTTGGGGATTAGGTTGTTTTGTAGCTGCAATACCTCAGACTTTTCCTTTGTCTCTGCTTGGCAACAGTGGTGGATGCAAAGCATAAAAGTTACCATCCCACTCAAAACACTCCTTCACCTGTAATATTTCCCTTCAGATTCAGAACTGGTGACAAGCATACATGCAGGAGCTTGAGATGCCACCTGTAAAATGCATCCACCCCAGAGCTATTTTGCATGACAGTTGCTATGGATTCGAACAAATCCCCAATTTCGTAGCGCAGCCAGTGCAAAATATGGATTATGCGCTACTAAATCACCTAGAAGATGTTGCGCTGTGAAACTGTCTTCAAGCTAGTCTGAGAAATTTTGGCGTTAGAATTTTTAGTGATAACAGAGTCCATGAAACAAATAACATAAGATACTTGTTGAGAAAAATGAGTTTGATTGTATTAATTCAGAAGAAGAAGAACCTTACAACCTTTGCCTTGACGCTGTACAAGCTCCTCCCAGGGTCCAGCAAGAAGTCTCCTCTACTTTGACAAGTTTCACTCACTCCCCAATGAAACCAAAAATGTATGTGATCTCTCCTCTTTAGGCTTAACTAGGAAGTCTTGATTTCACCAACATTTACCCTCAAAAATGTTCAGCTTCTAACCTCCTTAGCAACCAGCCCAATGCCTGTATTTATAGTGCAATGGAGGGAGGTTACTAGGTCCTCCTTCAAAGGGATAAAGCCCTCCTTCAAAGGGATAGCTCCTCTCATCAAGGGATTAGCTCCTTCTCTTTTGGGATGCATGAACCACCTCAGAGGGAACAATCCACATCAAAATTCCTTCTAGAAACCTCTAGAATTAACCCAAAGTGAGTTTTTTAAGATAAAACTTGCGCCTTTTGACTTTCACAGGGGTCCGCACCTACACCGTTAGGGACAGAGCGGGTAGGTACGCAACTTTTATACATAGAAGGTGCGGGACCGCAGGTGACCATGAGAGAAAGTGCGGAACCAGAGTTACATTGATTTTTAATGTCTTTCTCTCATTTCCAAAGCTTGATTTAAAGAGCTGAGGTCTGAGACTTGCTTAGGAGGACAGTACAAGTAATGATAGACCCATACTGACTGCAAATAATCATGATGAAGATATTTTTGTGTAACAACTCTGAAAAAATTGCATGAAATGAAAAACAGAAACTATGAAAAGAGAGAGCAAAGACATATCTCCTACCTGAAACTGATGACATTGGAAACGGTCCATTAGATTGGCTACAATCACCTGCTGAAGTTTGAGGGTAAAATGCACTCAGAGCTCACTCACAAGAGGTAAAATGAAAATGGTAAAAAATGTTTTTACTTTTTCCTATTTATGGTCAATTTAATTATTATTTTAATATATTTTTAATATTTTTGACCTAATTTTACCATATTGCATATGTTTTTAATCTTTTTATGATGTTATGAGTAGGATAAAAGATAATTTAAGGATTTTATGTAAATTTTAACTTCAATATAGGTCATTTTGATGAAATATCACACTTTTATCATTTTTTCGGGCTTTGTAAACTTACGAAAAAGAAACCCCCTAGAGTGTTGTTTCAACTCTTTTCAGACTCCCAAAACATGAAAATATTGTTGAACACTTGTCTTTTCAAACTCGTTAAAGTAAATGAAAAGATGTTTGCTTAGTATAAGTTTAACCCTTTTCAAAATTGGGATGGACTATTTATGAAAAAGGAATACTTTAGTTGAACATGACTAAAAGGACTTCCTGAGTATCGTTTTATGCCTTTCCAAACTCAAGAGACTATATTTACAAAAAGTAACCTGTGGAGTTTTCTTTTTCGCCTATTTTTCAAACTCTCTAAACATGAAAAAGAAGTTGAGTTACACCTTCGTTGGACTTGTAAAATCATCAAACAATGTTAGAATCATCAAACATGATGGGATCGAACCACTCCTTCTGAGGGCTCATTAAAAATACTTAGAAGGATTCATCCGAAGGATGAATTTATAGATCAAGCACATGTTATCCTCCTCAATCTTGTCAAAAATAAAGAGGTATTGACCAGTAATGATTGGGGAAATTGGGAAAACGAGGTACTTAACCTATTAATGGAAGCAAGTCGCTCTTGAACATGACGCTTTTTCACTCCATCTCCATGACAGTTGGGTTGGGAAATCTACTTGTCGCTTTGGTTAATCGCACCATATTAAAAGCCTTCATAATTGGTTTTGAGTCAACACTGCCAAATCCATAAAGTGTTTCTGATATGTTCAAGAGAAGTCCTTCAATTGATATTTACTACAATACTTTTAAGCTTTCATTCATGTCTATTGTTCTTGAACCAATTCTGCATCAACATTATTCTGTCTCAGATCTTGATACCTGTTTCGTGTTATTAATGGGTGATACATCAAGGCCCTCTTGCGATAGGATGTTTCTTATCGACATCAGCTCATTATCCAGGAAGTTTACTTAGAAACTCTTGTTGGTACCTTGGAGCTTGCATACATGAATAACAAGTTTCCTCACTCTCGGCAATAGGTCCTCATCATTGGCCTTCGATCGAAATATTCTGTGAGGTGTTCGACTTCAACTCATCCATTCACACCACATAGATTGTACTGTAGTACCTTAAGAGACATTACCATTATTGGTGGTTTCTCTTGCGCCTATTAACGACTTACATAATTGGTCATTAATCACATGGTGTCTACCATGTTCAAATCCAACTCATTTGTTCACATGGTTAGACTCGTCCTATTGAGTGACGAGGTAGAATACCCAGGATCTAGTTCCATCTATCTGGGAGGTGATTTCGAGATTCATACAATATTACAAAGTACGATGGTTATGATGATTTAGATAGTCATCCAAGCATGGGTCTACACTCTGTCATCAGTGGACAAGACCTCTTGATCATTGTAAATGTAATATTGGCTTATATGCTGAGTATGGGTATTCCTCCCTCAACAATGATATCATAATGATAATATGTATTGTAATATATTATGATCTCGAACAATTTGTTCTTGATATGGACTTGTCACGAATTAAAACATTTCAGTCCTTAGCCACTGCTTCTGACTTTTTACTTTAGGGAGAAATATGTTACAGGTCATTTTGTCACATCCACTCAAAAGGCTCGAAAACTGGATCAATCAACATCCTTGAACACTTTTTCATTATCCCTTTTAAAAGCCTTAAGCATCACCTCTAAAAAACGTTAGAGTTTCTAGGTCAATCAATGCAAAATCATGTTGACCAACACTGCCCATAACTGAGCATCCACACTGACCAACACAGGTTTCTCTACTTTGTAGGTGCGATGGTTCTAGAATTTTGGGAAAATTAAAAAACATTTTCGAATCTTCTCCTTCCAGAAGATTCTAAGGTTGTTTTAACCATTTACCATGGATAAATATCTCAAATTCCTATCTGATCCTAGTCTAGTGGTCTTATCTCTTATCCCTTGAACTTATCCTCCTTCATATATGGATCTCAAGCCTAGATTGGTAAATCTTAAACTACCAATTTCACCCTACAAATTTACTGCCTCCCATAGAGTTTGGGTTGGCTTTGGGAGATTACTAGTGCCCTCATGCTGCTGCTTTGAGCTTAAGGAATAATCATCCATTTATCCATTAAGGTTGAGTGTGAAGGTTTGCTTTATGGAAATGAAGGACAAGACAATTAGGGAGACATATACAAAGTAAACTTCTATATATAGTTGTAACTCTCTCCTTTATTTATTAATACAAAAAGCACTCTGTTTCCTATACTTGTGTCAGGTTGATGCTTATCTATTGCAATTCCATGTTGACTCAATGATTAGAGACATTAGTATATGCTATGTGGATATTGTAGTTCTCTTGATTATTTTAGTGCGTGGAGCTAGGTTGGAGCTTACAAGTAAAGAGAAGAGGAGGACTTACTACAGATTCTAGGTAGGTCTCTTTTTCGTATTATAATTTGTCTAAGGAAAACATAGATCTTTTTTCCCTCTGTTGTTCTAGATCAGACCACTAGATCTAGGGAGTTCATTTTTTGTCTGCAGAAGTGAATATTCCATATAACAATTCTTGTGGATTCTTTTTCCCTTCATTAGGAGAATGTTCTTATGTATTCTTCTCCAAAGTTGTATCTTCCAGTTGTATAATTGAATTAACACCCAAGAATTTGCAATTTGATTCTGCTAGTAGTTTAGCAAATCCTTTTCCTTTCACTAGCTTTGTTGGTTTGATGTCCAAATAAAACTCTAGAATTTTAGCTATCCACCTTCCCCTTTTTCCATCCGCATCAGGTTGAGTGAGTAATGTCTTTATTGCATTGTTGGGTACATATGTTGTTGTTTTAGAATGCAATACATAGGTTTTGAATGCATTTTAATCCTAAACTAAAGGATAATCTTTCTTTTCAATAATATCATACTTTAGTCATACATCCCTCATGAATTTACTAAAGGAAGCAATTGGTAGCTCACAACAATCTTCATTCTGCTGTAGTAAGACAACTGCTATTGTAGTATCTGATGCAAAAGAGAAAATACTAAAGGGCTTTGAGTAGTCTGGACTGGCTAAGACTAGTGCTTCTGAGAGTGCCATTTTGAATTGGGAAAAACAAAATGTAGACTGTGCATTCTATTTAACTTCATGATTCTTCTTGAGCATGTCAGTGACGTCTTTTACACTTTTGGCATAATTAGGTATAAATCTTTGCAAGAAATTAATCTTCGCTAAAAATGCTTGAATCTCTTTATCTCTTCTAGGAAAATTGATCAACTGAATAAATTATACTCTTTTAGGATATATAGTGACTCCTTCCTTTGAAATAATGTGCCCCATAAATTTTCCTTCCTTCATGGAAAATAATGAATTTTTTGGATTAAGAGAAATCCTAAACTTCCTACACTTTTTAAAAACTTTTTTTAAGTTTTTAATATGATGGGAATTTGATTCAAAAAGACAGTAAGGTCATCGAGGTAAATAACCATGAATTTATTTGTCTCTGCAACAAAAACCAAGTCCATAGCTCTCTGGAAGGTTACTCTTGCACTTATTAGGCCAAAATGCATCTTGGCGTACATAAATGAACCCCAAGGTGTGGTAAAATCAATTTTACTCTGGTCATCTTCATTGGCTAATATCTGGTGGTATCCTGAAAAGCCATCCAACACTGAAATCCTGTTTGATCATGCTACCTTTTGAAGTAGATATCCATCTTTGGTAAAGGATAATTATCTTTCAGAGAATTTATTTAGATTCCTAAAATCAACACACAACCTTATTTCGCAATTTTTTTCTTGTTAGAGAATTATATATTACAGAGCAATGGAACACATAAAATATTGCAGAAATATAAACACAGAAAACACATAAAACAAGAGAGACAGATATACGTGGTTCACCCAGTTTGGGCTACGTCCATGGAGAAATAGCCAATCCTTCTTTTTATATTATCCAGCAAACTGAAGAGATACAAACTACAACAGATCCGCTGTAATTCCCTTTTCGCTCTCAATCTCCTCTCTCTTCCTCACTCTGAATACAGATATACATAGATGCAATACAATTCCCTCATATATAGCGAGGGGTTTCCTTCTAGGGAAAAAAACCCTAAATTAAACATAACTTCTACCGTCAGATCTTTGTCTAATGAACGACCCAGATTGACTACGAAATTACAAAATTTTACAAGGCAATTTTACATCTATTCTTAGCTTTGGGGGCATTGCCCTCGATCCCCTCACTAGGGGGGGCTCCCAAAGGTCGTAGCCACCCCCCCTAGGACCCCCCTTGCAGCGAATATTTTACGGGCAGAGTTGCCACCCCATTACGAATTGGGGTCCAATGCGGTGATACCTTTGAATACAGAAGATAATCAAGCTCCACACCCAACAATCTCCCACTTGGAGACTGATTATAGCAACTCCATCGCTGCTTCATTTGCTGGAAAATGAATCCACTTTGGACCTAGCTGTTTCTCATCTTCTTCATCATACTTGAAGACCAATTGAAACTGAGAAAATTCTCAGTTTCTCCTTAGTTACAACTTTTGTTAACATATCTGCAGGATTCTGGCTAGTGTGTATCTTTTCTAGCTTCAACTGTCCATCTTCCAACGCTGACCATATGAAATGGTACTTCATATGTATATGTTTAGTCTGTTGGAAATACTGAGAGGGGGGGTGAACCAGTATTTCTTTTTCCCACTATTGTTTCACCAGTTAAAACATATATATTTAGAACACAAGATGAACAACAAGAATAAATGCTTTTATTAATATAAACTGTGCAGTAAAATAGATACAATACATAGATGATTACAATCAGTTGCCAAGCTCCAACTTGGACTTTGGTGAGGTTCCAACCTCTAGAGCACCAACTCTATTTCGCCAAGACACCAATCTTGGACTTAGGAGCACAAACTCCCAAGGACTTCAATACTTCCTACTTCTGAGGCATCAACCCCAAGGACTCCAATCCTGCTTACTTCTAAGGCATCAGCCCCAAGGACTCCTATCCTTCTTGCTTTTGAGGCACCAACCCCAAGGACTCCTATCCTTCTTGCTTTTGAGGCACCAGCCCCAAGGACTCCAATCCTATCAAGGCACTTTTGATAATAATGTTCTATTCTTAGAACTCTTCTCTGCTGAGTTCCGTCTATTTACAACTTCACTGTAGTCTCCAAACTATAGTATCAATGACAACCAATCTTCTTATGAATGAGTCTTTACAATTCTGCACACTGCCCACGCATAGTCTCCAATAGCCTTCATGCTCTCCGATAATGTCTTCAAACAGCTCTAGTCAGTCTACTGTTAGCTGCACTAAGCTTTGCATAAAGAACAACTTCTTGTTCAAGCTTATGTTCTCTGCTGGCTACTTCTCCCCTTCGACTGTCTGTTGTCCTGTTGGCCCTTCAGCCCTCTTTCTGTTCTGCTGGATCCTCTCGCTGCCTCTGTCTCCTCCAGCTTATTTTCCACAGTGTTCAACAGCCTTCAAATTACCAAGCCCCAACCACAGTAACCACAGTACTCTGTTTTTTTACTGTTTTATACATCCCCATGCCTTCGTCCATTCGTTTCCGCTTACACTGCCTCTTAGACTTCCTTTCTCCGCAGGCTCTTCGGCTTCCTCAACGCTCGCTTATCTTGTCAGTTTCCTCCTCGGCCGCTATCATTTCCTCTGTGCTTGCTTGCTTCTTCGGCTTCCCGAATTTCTGTTTCATCTATCTATCCGAGCGTTCCAATATTCATAGGACACGTTCAATCAATGGCCAGGTCCAAACGATCCACAAAGAACCCATCTTCCCTGTTTACCGTAACAGTGCTCCATTTGGCAATGATGTCGGGCATACACAAAGTTTTATGTTTAACAGACCTGCCATGTCCTATCGCAATCGCCATCGACATTATTTCAGCCTCTTGAACTATCGGGAGCATTCTGTAGTGTATGTTTGCCTCTAAACGCCGCGTAAACCAAGAATTCATTTACACAGGAAACACAGGCAAAATGGATCAAGGGGCGGACTTCAATATTAATTCACCTGAGTCTATAGTGTATCGGGTTCACCTTGTAATCGCAATCGGCAGTCGCAATCGCAATTGGCGAGATGAGGCTTCTGGGGGTCGATGGCCAATGGTTGATCCACTTGCGGATGCGATATTGCATTGACCATGTTTTATATGCCCGTCGGGTCCGCTCCTCCACAACATTATTGCAGTCGGCAATCACGGCTTCTAGAAGTCTTTTAAATGTCGAGCTCATGACATTGCCGATGGTCGATGGCTGATTCACCACTGGATGCGATATTATATTAAGCCAAGTTGATATTCTCGTTGGGTCCGCAACCGTTCATTGCAATCGGGGGTTGCCCTTGGCAGAGGTCCGATGCGATATCGCTATCGGTGATCGCAAGTCGCACAGGTTCAGGTCCGATGCAATATCGCTATTGGCAATCGCAAGGGGGCTGCTTAACATTGTATGACTTCCCTCTCGAAGTCCTGATGCGATATTGTGTGCCGGACCCGATAGGACTTAACGCTCCCGTTCATAAAAATTCAAGTCCGCTTTCTGCTCGTTCATAATTTTTGCTGCCGATGGTGTATTTGCATATATAACCAAGTCTTCCGCTCCGATATTTTATTTGCCATATATGCATAGTTTTTGGTCGCCGATAGTGTTAATGCCTCCTTTGCTCCTCCGATAGCTCTCGATAGTGTTATCTGTGGATATATGCCTCTGTTTGATGTTAAACGCATCCATTGCTCCTCCGATGTCTCTTGATAACTCTATCTGCTCCATTGCTCCTCTTCTTTGGCATATATTACAAGCAGCGTTCCTCTTGCTCTGATATGGCTCTCCAATGACTCTGATGGCTCTGTTTGCATCCTCCATGGCTCTATTTTCTTTGTTTCCGCATATATATATATATATATATATATATATATATATATGGCTCCTCCTATAGCTCCTCTTGCTCCAGTGTGGCTCCTCTGGCTTGGCAGTGTCTTTCAAAGACCTCCTTGCATATATGAATGCCTCTCTTGCTCTAATATCTTGTGATATGCTTTGATCTGCCTCCTTTGATAACTCCTCTTTGCTTATGGCTTAGCTATCCTGATGGCCTTGCTCCTGTCTCTTCATGAATCTACTCTACATCCCCTTGGCTTCATGTCATCCTCTAGTATCCAGAATATTGCCATATTGACATCAATGAAAACCTAGGTCAACAATCTCCCCCTTTGTTATTGATGGCAATATTCTTCTTCTCTCTCCCTTTGACATCAATGGCAAAGGAGTGCTCTGGGACTCCCCCTATCAAACTTCTTTTGTTCTTCATGAATGGTAGATCTTCACGGGTCTGTGACTCCCCCTGTCATAGTGCTCTTCTTCTTTTTACTCAAGATAGAAGGATTGATATTTTATCATCAATTTGCACATTATTCCCTCTTCATGTCTTAGAACTGCTTCATCATGGCTTCAACAATGTTTAAGGATGCTCTACTTTAATGCTTTCATTCAGATTGCAAATGGCCATACACCAAGTGTCCAAGTCCAGGCTTTCATGCTTCAATCCATATTGATGTCTCCATGGGCAGAATTGAGAGACCTTCATAGTTCGAATCAGGAGATACTGCCGCTAAGATTGTCTTTCTTGTTGTCTTTCTTCAGATCTAAGTTTATTTGCGTCTCTGTGCTTCTTCTTAACTCACTGCCATCCTTTCCTTGTGTTATTGTACATATCTCAGCTAGTTATTTCCTCTTAGCAGATTTAGATATCCAATCTGTGGCTGTCTTTTAAATACAATTGTTGATCTGCATCTTTTTGCAATGCTTCACTTTTGATATAGGCTTCTAGCTGCTCTTACTTCAAACTCTATTCCAGATGTATCTGTTTGTTTGAAGATTGCCTTTATTAGTTTCTAGAATTTATCTGTTCTCACATTAAATTCCTGAGTTAATACATAAACTTCTCTGATAATAGCACCATGGTTGTTTGCCCTATTTCTTTAACAACAATCCAAAGAATGGTTACAGGATCATATACTTCAATGGAGTGCTCCTGAGACATGATAGGCTCCCCCTAACTATATGCATCATCTCTTTTGGGAGAGTCTTCTCATAAAATGCTTAGATTGTCAAAATTTAGGCCAATGACATATGGTGTTGGCTGGAGAGCTCAAGGGACTTTCGAATTGTATTTCCTTCCTTCTCCATACTTGTGTAATTTTATTCTTGTGCATGGTTCTAGCTTGTGTAAGAGCCCATGTTAAGTTACAATCACGTGCCATATGACCAATGTTATGACACTTGAAGCATTCTACATTGTTAATGAATAAGAATTCATGATTTCTTCCTGCAAAATTGTTTCTTGGAGGTTGTCGGAGACTATAAAATCTATCTCTATGAGATGGTTGGGGACCATAACATCTATCTTTATGATATGCTTTACAATCTTTTTCCATGTGACCAAAGTTTGAACAAGAATAACAATAACCAAAAAATTAACTTTGGTACCTGGGAGATGGAGGTTTCCTTGATGTACTTCTGAAGCCTTTCTGCCTTGAGATCCTTTGATGATAACCATTTCCTCTCGCCTCTTTGACATCATCTACCTTTCTTCTTCGAGCTGGTTTTCTTCTTGGAGTAGGATTTGTTCTATTGTAGCCTTGATTTTTCTCCTTGCCTTTGCTGGAGCTGGGAGCATCACCATTTCTTTCTGGCTTCTTCACATCTCTTTTATTTAAAGCATTTTCATTCTTGTTTGAGGAATCACCTACATATCCAAGACCTGATTTATCAAATGGACATCTGTGATAGCTAAGCATGTCATCCAAGGCCTGAGAGCTCTTCAAGATTTTGTTCATCGCTTTTACCTTTTTTTTAAGGAGGACAATCTCTTCTTCCAATCTTTCACACTCATTATTCTTCTTAGCAAGTTGTTTCTTAGTTTCTTCCTTGATACGAGTAGCTTCATCTGCTTCTATTTTAAGGGAGATGATATCTGATTTCATTTTGAAGATTTCTTCATTCTTTTCTTGACTACTCTCCATTCTCTTCGCAGCTCCTTGTTCCTGTTTCCTGGCTTCTTGTAGTTGAGACTTAAGGGAGGAGACCTCTACCTTGTACTGACCAATCTCTTCTTCAAGTTTGTTCAAGCTCTTGTGCCTTTGTTCAAGTTGGCTTGACAAGATTTCTTCCTGCTTCTTTGCTTTATCTAATTGATTTGTCATGGATATGACTTCTTCATGATGCTTTCTTTTACTTTGATCAAATTACTTCTTAAGCTTGGAAAACTCCTCATCCCTTTCTTGTACTTGAAGCTTGATGAGATCAACTTTCTTTCTTGTTTGATCTTGGTCACCAACTGGAGCTATCTTCTTAAGTGCCTCATTTTCCTTTTTCAAATTGTTAATCTCTTCCATGGTAGTCATAAGTTGAGCGAGGAGTTCTTCTACAAAGTCTTTTTCATTCTCTTCATCTTCTAGGTCTGCTTTAGCCTTGATGTCATCATTCTCATTTTCAGCTTCTATGATGGGTTTTGGATTTCTTTCTAGATTTTCATCATCTTCTTGACTAATGGTCATGGTCAATGCTCCTTTTGAGTGAAGGTCATGAAGTTTGTCCCATATACCCTTTGCTTATGAACATTTTCCTAGATTGTTCTTTACATAATTAGGTAGCCCATTCAAGATTGAGTTTACTACTTTTGCATTGTACTCCTTGGATTCTCTATCCATCCTGCTATCATCAATCACTGATCTCCAGATTTCAATGCCTTGAGTCTGTAAGAAATTCCTCGTTCTTGCTTCCCATATATTAAAGTTCCCATTGAGCCTTGGAGCCTCCTCAAATTGATTGTCTTCTATTTTAGTAGTAGAGGGAGACATATCCTTAAGAGGATTGAAGACTTTCTTCCTTGACCTCGCCATTTGTGTTCTAAGGGTAAACCTTCAAGCTTGTTAAGCTTTGAATGAAGGTACCTACTCTAATACCAATTGTTGGAAATACTAAGAGGGGGGGTGAATCATTATTTCTTTTTCCCACTATTGTTTCACCAGTTAAAACATATATATTTAGAACACAAGATGAACAACAAGAATAAATGCTTTTATTAATATAAACTGTGCAGTAAAATAGTTACAATAAATATATGATTACAATCAGTTGCCAAGCTCCAACTTGGACTTTGGTGAAGCTCCAACCTCTAGAGCACCAACTCTATTTCGCCAAGACACCAATCTTGGACTTAGGAGCACAAACTCCCAAGGACTTCAATACTTCCTACTTCTAAGGCATCAGCCCCAAGGACTCCAATCCTACTTACCTCTGAGGCACCAACCCCAAGGACTCCTATCCTTCTTGATTTTGAGGCACTAACCCCAAGCACTCCTATCCTTCTTGCTTTTGAGGCACCAGCCCCAAGGACTCCAATCCTGTCAAGGCACTTTTGATAATAATGTTCTATTCTCATAACTCTTCTCTGTTGAGTTCTGTCTATTTACAACCTCACTGTAGTCGCCAAACTGCAGTATCAATGACAACCAGTCTTCTTATGAATGAGTCTTTACAATTCTGCACACTGCCCACACATAGTCTCCAATAGCCTTCATGCTCTCTGATAATGTCTTCAAACAACTCTAGTCAGTCTACTATTAGCTGCACTAAGCTCTGCATAAAGAACAACTTCTTGTTCAAGCTTATGTTCTTTGCTGGCTACTTCTCCCCTTTGACTGTCTGCTGTCCTGTTTGCCCTTCAGCCCTCTTTCTATTCTGCTGAATCCTCTCGCTGCCTCTGTCTCCTCCATCTTATTTTCCATAGTGTTCAACAGCCTTCAAATGACCAAGTCCCAAGCACAGTAACCACAGTCCTCTATTTTTTACTGTTTTATACATTCCCATGCCTTCGTCCATTCGTTTCCGCTTACACCACCTCTTAGACTTCCTTTCTCCGCAGGCTCTTCGGCTTCCTCAATGCTCGCTTATCCTGTTAGTTTCCTCCTCGGTCGCTGTCATTTCCTCTGCACTTGCTTGCTTCTTCAGCTTCCCGAATTTCTGTTTCCTCTATCTATCTGAGCATTCCAATATTCACAGGACACGTTCAATCAATGGCCAGGTCCAAATGATCCACGAAGAACCCATCTTCCCTGTTTACCGTAACAGTGCTCCGTTTGGCAATGATTTTGGGCATACATAGAGTTTTACGTTTAACAGACCTGCCACATCCTATCGCAATCGCCATCGACATTATTTCAGCCTCCTGAACTATTGGGAGCATTCTGTAGTGTATTTCTGCCTCTAAATGCTGCGTAAACCAAAAATTCATTTACACAGGAAACACAGGCAAAATGGCTCAAGGGGCGGACTTCAATATTAATTCATCCGAGTATATAGTGTATCAGGTTCACCTTGTAATCGCAATCGGCAGTCGCAATCGCAATCGACGAGATGAGGCTTCTAGGGGCCGATGGTCGATGGCCGATCCACTTGCGGATGCGATATTGCATTGAACCATGTTTTATATGCCTGTCGGGTCCGCTCCTCCACAAAATTATCGCAATCGGCAATCGCGGCTTCTGGAAGTCTTTTACAAGTCGAGCTCATGACATTGCCGATGGCCGATGGTCGATTAACCACTAGACGTGATATTATATTAAGCCAAGTTGATATTCTCGTCGGGTCCGCAACCGTTCATCGCAATCGCGGGTTACCCTTGGCCGAGGTCTGATGTGATATCGCTATTGGCTATCGCAAGTCGCACAGGGTCAAGTCCGATGCGATATCGCTATCGGCGATCGCAAGGGGGCCGCTTAACATTGTATGACTTCCCTCATGAAGTCTTGATGTGATATTGTGTGCTGGACCCGATAGGACTTAACGCTCTCGTTCATAAAAATTCAAGTTTGCTTTCTGCCCGTTCATAGTTTTTGCTACCGATGGTGTATTTGCATATATAACCAAGTCTTCCACTCCGATAGTGTATTTTCCATATATGCATAGTTTTTGGCCGCCAATAGTGTTAATGCCTCCTTTGCTCCTCCGATAGCTCCCGATAGTGTTATCTGTGGATATATGGCTCTGTTTGATGTTAAACGCACCCATTGCTCCTCCGATGGCTCCTGATAACTCTGTCTGCTCCATTTCTCCTCTTCTTTGGCATATATGTATGGTCTATAAATATGGCTCTGATAGCTCTGTTTTGGCATATATTACAAGCAGCATTCCTCTTGCTCTGATATGGCTCTCCGATGACTCCGATGGCTCTGTTTGCATCCTCCAAGGCTCTATTTGCTTTGTTTCCGAATATATATGATATATGATATATATATATATATATATATATATATATATATATATATATATATATATATATATATATATATATATATATATATATATATATATATATATATATATATATATATGGCTCCTCCTATAGCTCCTCTTGCTCCAGTGTGGCTCCTCTGGCTTGGCAGTGTCTTTTAAAGACCTCCTTGCATATATGAATGCCTCTCTTGCTCTAATATCCTGTGATATGCTTTGATCTGCCTCCTTTGGTAACTCCTCTTTGCTTATGGCTTGGCTATCCTGATGGCCTTGCTCCTATCTCTTCATGAATCTGCTCTGCATCTCCTTGGCTTCATGTCATCCTCTAGTATCTAGAATATTTCCATATTGACATCAATGACAACCTAGGTCAACATAGTCTTGGAATGAAATGCAGAGTTCTTTGCAAGATGTATGGCACTCTAGCTGTCAATGTATAACTTGCCCAACTCCTGCTTCTTACCCAATTCATCCAAAAACCTTTGTAACCAAATCATTTCTTTACTAGCCTCTGTAGCAGCAACATACTCTGCTTCTGTTGTTGAGAGTGCAACAACACTTTGCAGTTTTGAGACCCAGCTAACAGTTGTTACACCTACCGTAAACACATACCTTGTTGTGCTCCTCATGTTATCTCTATCACCCACCATATCTTCATCAACATATCCTTGTAGAGCAATGTTTGAACCACCAAAGCATAATGCTTGATTTGTGGTACCTCTCAAATACCTGAGAATCCACTTCACCGCCATCCAATGTTCTTTTCTTGGATTGTTCATGTACCTGCTTACAACTCTCACTGCATGTGCAATATAAGGCCTTGTGCAGACCATTTCATACATTAAGCTTCCAACTGCTGATGCATATGGAACTTTAGACATATGAGCCATTTTTTCTTGAGTCTTGGGACACTCCTCCTTACTTAATTTGAAATGGCTAGCCAAAGGTATACTAACTGGTTTTGCATTCTGCATATTAAACATTTTCAACACCTTTTCTATGTACTCACTTTGAGACAATGTTAATTTCCAATTCTTCTTGTCTCTAATTATTCTCATACCAAGGATTTGCTTTGCAGCACCCAAATCCTTCATTGCAAATGAGTTTGCCAATTTTATTTTGAGCGCATTCATTTCCTGCATGTTAGAACCTGCAACAAGCATGTCATGTACATACAATAACAATATAATATAGCTGCCATCATTTTGCCTTTTGAGATAAACACAATGATCAGAGTGACATCTAGTAAAACCTTGTTCAGACATAAACCTGTCAAATTTTAGATACCACTGCCTTGGATCCTGTTTTAAGCCATACAAGCTCTTCTTCAACCTGCACACTAGTTTCTCCTTCCCTTTTACGTCATATTCTTGTGGCTGCTGCATATATATCTCTTCCTCCAAATCCCCATGGAGAAAGGTTATATTTACATCTAACTGCTCAAGATGCAAATCTTCAGCTGCTACTGGACTTAAAATAGTTTTGATTGAAGTCATTTTAACAACAAGAGAAAATATCTCATCAAAGTCTATACCCTTTTTCTGCGCAAACCCTTTCACCACAAGTCTAGCTTTATACCTTTTTCTACCTCCATATTCTTCCTTCAACTTATAAACCCATTTATTCTGCAATGCTGTTTTACTTGCGGGCAACCTGACTAAGTCCCAAGTCTAGTTATGTGTTAAGGAGTCCATCTCTTCTTTCATGGCTTGCTCCCACTTCTTCCTGCTTTCTACTTGCACTGCTTCTTCATAACATTCTGGTTCACCAGAATCAGTGAACAATACATAATATAATGAAGGAGAGTATCGTTCAGGGGGTCTAGTTATCATCGTAGATCTTCTAACACCACTTTCAGGTGTTTGAGGTGCTTGTTGCTGTTGTGGTTGTTGTTCTGGTTGTTGATCATTATGATTTTCAGGCACCATCACTTTTCCTGTGATCTCGTCAAGCACTGTGTATTCTCTGTTTTCTTTTTCCTGTTTGTTTTCCTGCAGTTGATCCTTATACAAAACCTTTTCATTGAATATGACATCTCTGCTCCTAATGATTTTGTGTTTTTCATAATCATAAAAGCGATAACGAAAATCATTAACACCATATCCAATAAAGGTACATTTCTTTGATTTTGCCTCAAGCTTTGTTCTATTTTCTTTATTAATGTGGACAAAGGCTTCACAACCAAAAGTCTTTAAAAAGGAGTAGTTTACCTTTTTACCTGTCCACGCCTCCTCTGGAATACCACCATCCAAGGAACTTGAAGGCCCTCTGTTTATTAGATAAACAACAGTGTCTGCAACATCTTCCCAAAATTGTAAAGGCAATCCTGCATGCAATCTCATGCACCTTGCACACTCCATGATTGTCCTGTTCATCCTTTCTGACACCCCATTTTCTTGTGGTGTTCCTGGAACTACTTCTATCTACGAATTTTATGCTTTGAACAATACCTATCAAACTCTTTGCTACAATATTCACCTCCATTGTCTGATCTGAGACACTTCAACCTTTTTCCTGTCTCATTTTCAACCAAAGCTTTCCATTTCTTGAAAGTATCAAATACATCAGATTTATTTCGAATACAATAAATCCAGGTTTTTCTAGTTGCATCATCAATAAAAGTAACATAATAACAAGAGCCACCAAGAGATGATACCTGAGAAGGTCCCCATACATCTGTATGCACAAGCTCTAATTTTTTGATGTTCTTTTCTTTCCTAACTCTAAGGAATCTGACTCTCTTCTATTTTCCATAAACACAATTCTCACAGAATTTTAAATCAACATGCTTCAAACCTGGAAACAAATTTCTTGAGCGAAGAATCTGCATCCCCTTCTCACTCATGTGCCTGAGCCTATGATGCCACAATGTCGTATCTTCTCTTGTAGAGGTTAAAGCATTAACAGAATTAGAAATACCATTTCATAAATACAATGTACCAACCTTTCCTCCTTTCGCTATTACTAGGGATCCTTTAGTAACCTTCCAGGTTTTATCTGTGAAAGTAGTTATGCAACCTTCACCTCCCAACTTCCCTGTTGAAATCAGATTTTCTTCAGATATGGAATATGCCTTACCTCCTTCAATAGCCACTGATTTCCATTTTTCTTTTTTATGAAGATTGTACCCATTCTAATGATTTTACAGGGTGTATCATCACCCAATCGAACTTGTCCAAAATCTCCTTGAACATAATCATAAAAATGTTTCCTATTAGGTGTGGCATGGAATGAGGCCCCTGAATCTACCACCCAAGCATCAATAATATTTTCTATTCAAATAATCAAAGCATCTTGCAACACATCACCTGTTACATTCACTTCATAATTAGTTTCTTGTTGCACATCTCCTTCTTTTCCCTTTCGAGACTTGCAGTCTTTCTTTAGGTGTCCTTTATTCCCACATTTGTAGCACACTATTCTCGATCTGGACTTGGATATGCCTTTTCTTGACTTACTGCGATATCCAGGGCTCTTTCCTCTTTCCATCTTTCTTCCCATAGTCTCTGCAGTCAAAGCATTACTTGATGTCTCATCGAAGCTTTTCCGTCGCATTTCCTCGCTAAGGATTGCACCGACAACATTGTCAAACTTTAAAGTACTAGATCCAGAGATAGAGTTACTAATGGCCATAACTAAACCATTCCAAATTTCTGGCAATGAGCACAGAAATAACAAAGCCCTAAATTCATCATCAAAAGTTACCCCTACAGAACTTAACTGACCGGTAACTGTATTAAACTCATTTAAATGATTAGCAACGGACCCACCTTCTGACATATTCATATTAAATAAACGCTTCATAAGAAATACCTTATTTGAGGCCGAGGGACTTTCATATAGTTTGGCTAATGTCGACATTAAACCATTTGTTGTCGTTTCCTTTGAAATATTAAACGCTATCGATGTCGTTGGGCACAGTCGTATTGTTCCAAGTGCTTTTCTGTCAAGAATATCCCATTCTATGTCTGTCATACTCGTCGGCTTCTTTGTCTTTCTGCTCAATAGTTGGTACAGATCTCTCTGGTACAAATAATCTTCCATCTGCATCTTCCATAGCTGGTAGTTTTGGCCGTTAAATTTTTCGACCCTAAACCTACCATCTTTCACCATTGCTCCCACTCGAACCAGGAACCCTTCTCTCCTGGGAGTTTATCAGCCAAAAAATACCTCCGGATCTGATACCAGTTGTTAGAGAATTATATATTACAGAGTAATGGAACACATAAAATATTGCAGAAATATAAACACAGAAAACACATAAAATAAGAGAGACACAGATATACATGGTTCACCCAGTTTGGGCTACGTCCACAGAGAAACAACCAGTCCTTCTTTTTATATTATCCAGTAAACTGAAGAGTTACAACCTACAGCAGATCCGCTGTAATTCCCCCTTTGCTCTCAATCTCCTCTCTCTTCCTCAATTTGAATACAGATATACATAGACGCAATACAATTCCCTCATATATAGCGAGGGGTTTCCTTCTAGGGCAAAAAACCCTAAATTAAACATAACTTCTACCGTCAAATCTCCACCTAATGAACGACCCAGATTGACTACGAAATTACAAAATTTTACAAGGAAATTTTACGTCTATTCTTAGCTTCGAGGGTGCTGCCCCTGACCCCCCCGCCAGGGGGGAGGGGGACTCCCAAAGGTCGCAGCCGCGCCCCCCCCCCCCCCCCCCCCCCTTGGACCCCCCTGCAGCGAATATTGCCGCCCCATTACGAGATGGGGTCCAATGCGGTGATACCTTTGAATACAGAAGATAATTAGGCTCCACACCCAACATTTCCCTTACATGGACCGAATTTGTTACCCAATCAAAATATCATTGGGGTACTATAATTTTTGCAACAAGTAATTTCTTTACCTTTTTTCAATTACTAGCAACATAATTGGATTAATTATCCTCAACTTTTGATGAAATGGTTTGGCCTCTGGTTTTAAAGGAATCTATGTTTTTAGGTCTTCATATTTCCATGAAAAAACATCCTTGTAGTTTTTGAACAATTTAATGTATTTATCCTTGACTTCCTGTAATAATGTTCCTGAAATTTTGATGTTTTTTATTTCTTCTGCAGTGCCAATATTACAATCCTGTACATCATCTTGTCAGGGATTTAGAAGTGAAAAATTAGGAACATCATTTTGATCAAATAATATTTCAAGTGGAACTAATCGTTTTGGAATGTGATTACTAGAAAGCTGAATAGTATTATGATCTGCTATCTTCTACTTCAAATTCAGACCTTGCTCAAATATACTTTCATGTACTTCCTCATCAATATTTAAACATGAAAATTCTTCAATTGCTTGTAGGAATTTCTTCAACTTTTCATCATCTTTGAAGACCTTCTAGTGCTTCACATTGTTTGCGATAGATGGTCGGTATATAACTTACTCTTGATACTAAAATTGGAAAGAACCTGGGACTTTGAAAGTACTTGCTGAAACTACTAGAGAATCTACTTGTACGTTATCCTCCCTTGGTATAGCTAAAATGTTGAAAGCTTCAAAATAGTTTTCTATGCAATCCCATACCTCATTCCTATAAGATTTCAATCTGGGATATTTAGTCTGACAAAATTTTCTAACTTGTATCACCACTAACTCCGAGTCACCATACACTGATAATCTCTGAATTTTCATTTTCTTATCTAATTTAAATCCAAGAATTAATGCTTCATATTCAACTACATTCTTGGTGACCTCAAATTATAATTTGAAGGACTGAATGATAATTTTATTTTCTAGTGAAATCAAAACAATTCCAGCTCCATATCCATCTCTGGAAGAAGCTCCATCAAAATACTTGTTATAGACATTTTTGTGCCTTACAGCTCTAAGCATGAAATGTCCATAAACCAAGGGATCCTAAGTCCCTAAAAGTGTTGTTCCGACCCCTAAAGGAACAAGGTCAACAAATTACAGCTTCTCCCAGAAGTTCTCCACCAGAAACTGCTCAGAATCAGTCAAATCAGGATCATTTCAGCTGCTCCACTAACTAGTTGCGTTGCATAGCACCCAAATACACTAGCTAGGTGCGTTGCAATGCACCTAAATGCACTTGCGTTGAGCGGGGAATGACAAATGGCAGTGCCATTCCGTGAGGTGGAAAGACAATGGAAGCTTCCAGAATCTTCTCCAATGACACTTGCCTCACTAAGTTCAACCAAGGATGAGTAAGAGGCTCTCAGTCTCCAAGTGGAAGCAAGAACTGACAAAGAGAAGACACTAGTCAAATCATAAGCTGACTCATCCTCTTTGCATACATCTATATATGGATCCCTCATCCCAGAGATCCAGAGGCTGGAATTTTGTACATTGGAGAGAATTGCTGTTGGTTTTGAGATAGATATAAGAGTATTGGGTGATTTATGCTTTGTTGGAGGTGAAGAGGGGCTTCTTTGCTGGGAGGTTGATGCTGGATCAGGAATCATCGGTTGTAACTCCTCCTGGATCTTCTTGTTATATCAATAAAACTATTTGAGTTTCTCCTACATGCTTGTGTATCATTGATGTTTGTTACATTTGTATGTTTAGCTTAAATCTGATCCTAAGCTATTTATGAATATAAATCCATGTCTTTGTGTAGTTTTCTTCTTCTGTGATCTTACAGGAACTTGGCGAAGGTGGGCAAGTAAGGGAGCAGGTAGCTGGAAGCTGTCAAAGAGGAGAGAGATTGGATCAAAGGACTAGCGCAAGACACAGGTTGGTTCATCCTATTCCTCTTCGTTTATAGTTCATAAAGAAGAATACGAAAGTAGTTTTCTCTGTTTGTTTCTAAGGTCACTGTCACACCTTAGTGGGATAGGGTCGTTCTGAATAGACACTTTTCCCATTAACAAAATGGCGACTCCGCTGGGGATCGTGTCTAATTAGTTTGTTTGTGTTTCTCTTGTTGTTTGTTTCATAAACTTAGAAGTAGCAATCGAACTGCATTTGCCGACATCTGCTACTTCAATCCATTCAATGGATCTGTTTATGATTTGAACATCTGATTCACAAATGATCTGATTGCCCTTTGTGATAGCTCTTAGACCTCCTTTAAATCTACCCTCTGATTGTGCATTACTGATTGCTTTTACTCGGCCAAAAACCATAGATTAAACTGCAAACCGTGACCCAGAACCCGGATAGAATTCTCGTTTCTGCCCCAGCGCAGGCTCTGTGAAGAGGTTCTGCATTTCAACACACTTCCCGAGAGGGCTACCTGCGCTAAAATGCAGTTTCTCTGTGTAACAGGTGCGCTGATCAGCCTAGCCCTGTGCAGCTGAGGTTCTTTGCTTCATTTTTTCAGTTTTGTCGCTAATTTTTGCAGCCTGTGATCAGTGTATGTGTTTGTTTAAGAACCCCTTTTCTTTGCCGTAATTCCGCCTCCTTTGTACAAAAAGACTGTAGATGTTTTTGTGTGTTTGTTACGTCATTTATAGTTTTACATTGCAAAAGTAGAATAGTCATATTGTCGTCCTTTGATTTAGATCTGTCACAACTGTCGATTTTGATCTTAGGAGAAAGTTTATTTGCTGTTGACAGTCGATTATGCTTTTACTTTTGCCTTTGGTTTGAATTTGTGACTTTCTAGTGTCGAAACGAGTATTTATTTCAAAATCATAAAGTGTCGTAATCATCTCTACCTTTTGATTTCGAAAAGAAGCTTGTTTGCGTTTGTCACTTGAAAGCAAATTCAGATTTGTACATCAACTTTCTTTTTAGGCATCAATATTAAGAAAGTGAAAAACAAATACATGCACATGTGCATTTGCATATTTGCAGTCTGTTTGGCTTGATTTAGGAAAGTGCATTTACAGTGTGCTCTTTGCTCTTTGTGAAAAGATTATGTCTTTCTTTTCCCCTTGTAGCTAGGATTTTCATTGCTGAAAAGAGATAAAGGCTTGCTTATCATCTTTAGATTGCATTTTAGGAATTACATATACATCTCGTGGTGAAACCAAAAGGCAAACTTCATAAGAAAGATCAACTTAAAATAAATTGAATGAACCTAACAACGCTTTGGAACTTAACGCACAACATTTAGAGGTCTAGGCTAGAGACGTATTCTGGCGTCGTAAAGCCTAGTAACTGTTGTCCTCACTGATGGTTGGGTGATTCCTCCACTTTGAGACGATAAGTGCCAGTACGGACTTGTGCTCCCACTTACCGTCGAATATATATTGGGAGAGCCCTATAGGCTTAAAACCTTTTATCCATAGGAAGCCGTGTCGACCGCCCTACTGATCGCAATGCACCGAACACAGCATTCGGGAAGATTGACTGCCGTACAGTAAAAAGTATTCTGTAGTTTTGCGATTGGTTTGGTACTCCCTCTACCTATATCTCCAGAGCAGTCCCTTTCGTTCCTTTTCAGACTCCTTAACGGAAAAGGTCCATCTGAGCACTTGTCACTTCAGGCTCATTAAAGATCGAAGGAGACTAGAGTCATCTTTTGTTTTTTCTCGACTCTTAAAAACTGAAAAAACAAGTTGTGTCAAAGCGTCTAAAATTTATTTTAAACGGAATATTCATTACCCTTTTCCTACGTTGATCTTAGGTTGAGAAAATAGAGTCTACCAACCAAGGAATTCCCCTTGGTGGAAATCCTAGTCCCTTCTCCTCTTGGGGAGATGTTGGTGCACCCCATATGGCCACATTGTCGCTTCCAGGACTGACAATTGGCTTTCCGGTATGGCTCTTCTCAACCAATGTTGTTCAGAACACCACTATTCCTGAACAATCGAATCAACAATTAGACGAGTCCAGAGTTGCCCACCAACCTTCTACTTCCTCTAATTCTTCCTCTCCTCCTTCCTCTTCGCTTGATGGGGCTGGCAAAGCCAAAAGTCAAGTTCCTAAGGAGAAGAAGGAAAAGAAGAAGAAAGAGAAGAAGAAGAAGGAGCCAAAGGCGAATGGGGGAAAACGAGTGTCGTCTAACGAAAATCCACACACTACACCGACTAGGCCTAAATCGCCATGTGTCATTTGCAAAGGAGACCACTTTCACAGAGATTGTCCTTGCATCCCTCAGATACTAAGGGACTGGTCTCCTCATTTGCACAATCCGGTGTCATCAACCTCTGATGATCATGTTGAAAGCACACCGTCAACTAGCGAAAGTGAAGCCCCAGGACAAAAAGGGAAAGCTAGATTTCCTTGTAAACTGTGCGAAGGCAATCATGCCGTCCACCGTTGTCCCTTCTTAGACGAAGCTAAAAGAGTTTTGGAAGATCGTCCGGTTTCACCGTTACGACTTCCTCCTGGATATAAAAACTCTTACCGAGTCCTTCACTAGTTGAGAATCCAGCTGGCCCTCTCAGGTGGTCGGCTGAAGCGCCTATCATTGAGGATAAACCAACTGAATCCATACCAGACGAAAGTCAAAAGGTCGAGGCGGCAGTTGACCCGGTCTTGCCTTCAGAGGTTTTATCTTCGGATGATACAGTCACTGAAGAGAACAAGGATGACACCGTCCAAATTCTCTTCATCAACATAGACTTCGATGAACACGGGGGCAATCTACCCATTCCTTTACCGCAGGAAGGAAGTTCGTCAGAGCCGTACCCGGCCGTCTACTCGGTCCCACCTCCAAGCAACCTAGTTGTCTCCTTCGACTGGAATCAACTAGGCAGACCCCGTTTACCAGCAAGTGTACCATTCTGAATTATCGTTCAAATATATAGAATGGTCATGGCTGGTACCATCATAGATGAGGGGGCTTCTGTGAGTATCCTTTCCTCTACTGCTTGGAAAGCGCTTGGTTCGCCATCGCTTTTGCCTGAGATGAGAAATCTGACAGGCTTTGATAAAGGAACCAGTCGACCTTTAGGGATCCTTCCCGATGTGCCCATAACATTGAGAAGGAAGACAGTTCGCATGAACGTAATGGTAGTTCAAGGACCCTTGGATTATAATCTACTCCTTGGACGAGACTATATTTATTGCATGGGAGCCATCGTCTCCTCACTCTTTAGAGTAATGTGTTTTCCGCACGAAGGAAGAGTGGTCAAGCTCGTGGACCAGCTTTCATTTCCCGGATCACGCATAGCAAATAGTCATTTACCATCCCTAACTGGTCTTTTCACGCAAGAAATGTCTCAATCTCCAGTCCGTCCTCCCGATGAGCGCGAGTAATTCGGAGGGATATGACTGAAACCCAGGGGGCATGCATCCTGGTCTGCTTCGGCAGGAAAACTTCGGGTATAGGGTAGGTTTCCGCGGGAGAATATGACTAGTCTGTACCCCATCCGTCAGTGGAAGAGGGGTTATTCTAGAATAAGATTCTCTTGTCAAAGTTATGTGAGTTGGCGGACGTCGTCGCTCACCTTTGTTTATCTCGGTAGACATCGCCGAAGAAGTGTTTTGTTTGCACTGCGAATAGAACAATCTTTGGGTAACCTGTAAGAGGTAGGCCTTTCCTGATAGAACAAATGTTTTGTCTGCAAATTGAGGGGTAACCTTGAAACCATATTTTATACCTGGGGGCATGCAAACCTTTTGGAGTGCAAGCGAGGGGCGATATTTATTTTTTAAATTTTTAGGACCTCTAACCCTTTAAACTCGTAGGATTAGTCGTCACCTAACTTGCATAAAGAAAGGATGTGGGGCAAAAATCTAAAAATTGCCATTTTTATATGAGACATTCTTATTATATGACTGGATTAATCGAGTAGTTTTAGCACATAGTTCAAGCTCGTTAAAAAATAAACATAAGACGTGAGCAAATGTTTCCACCCGCGTTTAAGCTCATTAAAAAATGAACTATTCCCCGATAAATAACCACCGTGAATGTAACATTTCAGCCATTAAAGCCTTGGTCGTGTTTGCACCATCACCTCCACTTTTTCATTGGCCGATCATTCACCTCCATTTGATTGTTTACCCATTTTGAGGAATAGCTGTGAAGAGTGATTTCACTAGCCATCCTTGTGACACTGCCGTGATTGGAAAATTCCAACCCTTACCTGGAATCAGCTGCTACCCATTTTATCACTCGTTCCTCAAAAGACGAGTCTTCTTTAAGCTCTTTTCAACTGACTCGTAAAATATGAAAAGATTGCCGAGTTTTGGCCTTCCAGCTCGTTAAAGCGACCGGAAGTGCTATCCCTCCTCTAGATTTTAATCTTTTTGGACCTGAGGGATTATTGCACAAAAAGATCGAGCGCTTGTTTTGTTCGGCTCGTTAAAACTATCGAAAATTCATCCCTTCTGTATTGTTTTATACTTTTTCGGACTTAAGGGATTAGATGATGAAAAAGGAATTTTGGAGTTGCCTTTACGTACCTTTTTAGACTCTCTAAAAATGAAAATGATCGAGTTATCTTTGTCGTTAAACTCGTTAAAAAGATTAATAGCGAAAAACTTGTCTTTAGACGAGAACGAGTTTCATTATCGCTAGGCTCGTTAAAACATAGCGATGGGTTTGCCCGAAGGGAAAATTATAGAAAAAGCATATGTTATCCTCCTCAAGCTTGACAAAAATAAAGAGGTACTGGTCAGCAATGACTGGGGAAAAATTGGGAAGAAAACTCAAAGAGTCTTTATTGGTAGCAAGTCGCTCTTGAACATGACACTTCCACTCCGTGTCCGAGACGGGTTGGGTTGTTTCATTCACCGGTCGCATCACCATGGTCATGCCATACCATCCACATTTGGGGTAAATGCTACCAATCCATCACATAAGTGTCGCCGACATGTTCAAGAGAAGTCATCCAGAGAAGTCACCTGTGTCCCATCCACTACCATACATTATACTTCATTCTTTCATGACCGCCATCCTGAACCATATATCATCAGATTGTTTTCACCTCCATCAAAATCATTTGCTCCGTTCCGTGTCATTGATGTGGGATTCATTAAGGCCCTCCTTTGACAGATCGCTTCTTGTTGACATCAGCTCATTATCCAAGAAGTTGATCTAGGAACACCCCATTCAGTACTTTGAAGCTTGCATGCCTCAATGGCAAGTTTCTCACTTCCAGCGACAGGTATACATCAATGACCTTCGACCGAAATATTTTGCGTGGTGTTCGACGCCAAGTCCTTTATTCACACCACATGAATTGTACTGCAGTACCTTGAGGGTCATCATCATTATCGGTGATTCCTCTCGCGCTTGTTAACAGTTTACATCATTGACTGGTAATCAAGCGATGTCTTTCCATGTTCGACTTCAAAACATTTCTCACATGGATCGACTTGTACTTCGAGTGAATATCGGACGAGATTGAAGACCTCGGATCTAGTTTCATCCATCTGGGCTGCGATATATATTCAGGAAAATAAAGACATTGAAATGTACAGCATTGCAGCACAGATAATCATCCTACCAAAAGGATGATGGCTCTATCAGAATCATCAGTCTACCATCAGACGATTGTCTGTCCTATGTACATGAAAATGAATTTATAAAGCTGAGCATGGGAATGCCCGCCTCAGCTAGATCATGAAAACAGTATGAAGATAATGTATTGTATTGCATCTTATTACAGGTCTCCTCCCAGCATTGAAAGAACTTCGGATCCTCCTAATAAAGCATTTCACCCGATAAACGGCCTCATACTTTAGGGGGCAACTGTTATAGACATTTTTGTGCCTTACAGCTCTAAGCATGAAATGTCCATAAACCAAGGGATCCTAAGTCCCTAAAAGTGTTGTTTCGACCCCTAAAGGAACAAGGTCAACAAATTACAGCTTCTCCCAGAAGTTCTCCACCAGAAACTGCTCAGAATCAGTCAAATCAGGATCATTTCAGCTGCTCCACTAACTAGCTGCGTTGCATAGCACCCAAATACACTAGCTAGGTTCGTTGCAACGCACCTAAATGCACTACCAGGGTGCGTTGAGCGGGAAATGACAAATGGCAGTGCCATTCCGCGAGGTGGAAAGACAATGGAAGCTTCCAGAATCTTCTCCAATGACACTTGCCTCACTAAGTTCGACCAAGGATGAGTAAGAGGCTCTCAGTCTCCAAGTGGAAGCAAGAACTGACAGAGAGAAGACACTAGTCAAATCATAAGCTGACTCATCCTCTTTTCATACATCTATATATGGATCCCTCATCCCAGAGATCCAGAGGCTGGAATTTTGTACATTGCAGAGAATTGCTGTTGGTTTTGAGATAGATATCAGAGTATTGGGTGATTTATGCTTTGTTGGAGGTGAAGAGGGGCTTCTTTGCTGGGAGGTTGATGCTGGATCAGGAATCATCGGTTGTAACTCCTCCTGGATCTTCCTGTTATATCAATAAAACTATTTGAGTTTCTCCTACATGCTTGTGTATCATTGATGTTTGTTACATTTGTATATTTAGCTTAAATCTGATCCTAAGCTATTTATGAATATAAATCCATGTCTTTGTGTAGTTTTCTTCTTCTGTGATCTTACAGGAACTTGGCGAAGTTGGGAAAGTAAGGGAGTAGGTAGCTGGAAGCTGTCAAAGAGGAGAGAGATTGGATCAAAGGACTAGCGCAAGACACAGGTTGGTTCATCCTATTCCTCTTCGTTTATAGTTCATAAAGAAGAATACGAAAGTAGTTTTCTCTGTTTGTTTCTAAGGTCACTGTCACACCTTAGTGGGATAGGGTCATTCTGAATAGACACTTTTCCCGTTAACAATACTGACATTCTTTGAAGACTCAAAAATATTTACACTATCTTCAATTTTATTTTGTACATTACATTCTTGATTTAAAACTAAAATGAAGCACCATAAGTCTTGATCAATGGAATAAAAAGGGTGGTTCATAGCTTGTCTAGCATCACATACTGTATTAATGAATCTAACCTCTCCGTACAATCTCAAATATTCTCCCCCATAAAATGGAATGGTGGCATATACCATGTCCTTTTCCAAGCTTCCTCCAAGTTTAACGCACTATAATTTCGACAGTAGCATACCAAAATTGGGAGGGATGCTAGTGACTACTATATCCATCACTAGAATTTTTATAGGGATCTGAGCTAAGGTTACTACTAAATCTTTAATTAATCCCAAGCATTGCACCTTCTTGGAATCAAAAGTATACAAGTCATGATAAGGTCTTGTTACCTGCAACTAAATTTGATCCATAATTATTTTTGGCATCCAATTATGGGATGCTACAGAATCTAACATGAAATTATAATGAAGAAAATCATGGATCTTCAAGGTTACATAAAAATGAGGGACATTCTCATCTTGAACATCTTGACTTGGACCAAAAATAACATAAGGATTTTCTTCTTGAAAATTGATCACATCACCCTCAACATCCACACTTGAAAACTAAATCCATTTAGACACTTGCTATTTATAACCAAGATTTCTTGTCAATTCTGATAATGGAATAGGTTTTGACTTTTTCTAATTCTTTTTCTACATTAAAATAAGAACAAGCAGGTTTTTCTACTTTTGATTGATCTTGTGTCTGAGACTATTGTTGTGAAGAGGAAGTCTTTGCAGTCTTATCTTGTGTCACATCAAAAGTAACTTTCTTAGCTTGTCTAAATGGATTTTTTCTAGGCCTTAGATCATATCTTTTATTAAGTTCAACAATGACAAATTATGAAAAAGCTTGATGTTAGGAACTTTAGAAGATTCCACATTCTGGACTAAAGATTGATTTTGGTTCACAGGAACGATAACACCTTCAAAAGGATGAACAACAAAACAATTTATATCATCTGCAACTTGTGTTATTTCCTCCATATCTTGTTCATCAATCATTAATGGAGGCTATTTTTTCTGATTTGTGTTTTGTCTGTCTATTTGTATTATATGAGGTTGAAAATTTCTTCTAAAAGGTCCTGGAGGTCTGTTCACATTTTGCTGTGTTTGTCTAGGTTGAGTTTCTATTCTATAGATTTTGTTAGATAAGTTTCTCAACATTCTAGTGATATCATCAATTTTATGATCCTCTCCTTTAGTTTCTGATGAGAGACCGACTTATACTTTCACCTTTAAATTTCTCTCTACCTTTTCTGCTTTTGCTCTCAACTTCCCTGATGTTGCTCTGTTGGCCTCGACCTCAATTGCATCTATTTGAATATCTATTAATGTGGATGAATTTATTTCTCTTAACATTAAAGTGAAGTCATCTTCAAAATATCTAGCAAATCTCACTTTAGGAGAAGTGGCTAATGGCTTAACATCTGGTGGCATTTTATTGTAGATTTTGTTAATCCTTTTAACAAATTCAAAGATTTACTCACCATGATTTTTCTTTATAGTTTCAAATTCATTCAAATAGTAGACATGGTCCTCTTTAATTCCCCATTTCTTAAAGAAGATGTCTGTTAATTCCCAATATTTATGAATTGAATCTGGTTGCAACTTTCTGAACCATACCCTAACATCCCCTTCAAAAGAGTGAACAAAAAATGTCATGTATACCTCTTCATGTTCTATGTTTAGATTGTTTGCAGAATGTAAGAAGGCTGATAAATGATCCTCTGCATTTGTTCCAATTTCTCCCTTGAACTTTGGTAAATGTTTTACATATCCATCAGGAAAAGCATTTAGAACACTTGGTAACCTCAAATGAGCATATCTTTCATTAACAATCGGTCCAATTCTAGCCATTATTTGTTGTGAAGTAGAAGAAGCTGGCTACTTAGGATATGAAGGTTTGTTTGGAGATTGTTGCTTAGGGATTATGGGATTCTTTGGAGATTTAGGATGGATAATTAACTTTCTGACTTCAGGAATTCTTATCTACTGATCTCCAGATGCAAGGGGATTAGTATAAAATTTAATTTCCTCTTCAGGATTATCTGAAGTAGAAGGAAAGGTTGAATAATAGAAGATATAAAATCTCATGGTTTAATTTCAGGTAGTTGTAAATCGAGTTCAACTTTTGTATCAGATGATTATGACAGTGACATAGGGAGTTTGAATGATTCAAGTTTGTTAACCAAAACAACAATTTATAAATCTGTTCCCTTGGAAAGAAGCTCTAAAACTTTAGGAGGTAAATCAAAAAAATTAGGTGGTGTTGGGATCTATTCTAGTTGATCAAGATGTGGAATTGAACTGGTGGAACAAAATAAGATGCTTCAAGTTTGAGTCTAAGAGAAGAAATCTGAACAAGTCTCTCTAGATCCAATAATGGTGCAAATAATTTAGGATCATAATGAGATCTAGTATGCCTCTTGGGATCCATGTTTCTAACCAATGGAGTACACTAGGTGAATAATTTCAGCCTACAAACTTCTTATTCACCATTAAGAGGAAAGTTCAATCGTTGTCTCAGGGAAAAATAACTTCAAAACTTATTCCAGAACAACAACACCTATTTGATGTTGTATCTTTGTAGACGATACCCGACTAAAGAACTATGCCAAATTATAAATTGTGAGGGATATGTATGGAATGGAGGATCCAAAGATACACACACTTCTTTATGCTTATAATAATTATTCCTTAAGATCAATCAAAGTGATGATGTTACATTATACAACATACAATCTTTATAAGTTCTTGGAAAGCTGAATTAAGAATAAATTAGAAGATTAAACATCCTCCCAGAATCTCTAATCATCCAAGATTATAAGAAATGTATTTATGAACCTATACAATGAACAAAAATACATTTAATTATAGCATAGAAGTAACAATCTATTTATTTCTAGGTGACCAATTAAACAAATTATTCAATCTTTGCACAATGTAGAAAATAACTTTGCTAGGGATGTTAGGGAGGCTGATATTCAACCCAACCCTTCCCAATGTCCTACACTACCTAAAATATACACAAAAACATATTATGAAAATCACTAGAAAACACTCACAAGTACAAAAATGCTGTCATAAGTAGAAACGATAACCCTTTGATTATCTTAGTGTCGAAATTATTACACTAGTATTACAAAAATTTGCTCTAGGCATCAACCTTTTTTCATTAAAAAATAAGGGTATATATAGAGTGCTTTATAAAATATCCTATCTTCTAAAGGATTTACATAAAAAATATTTCTTTATCCAAAACTTTGGATAATGTTTAATAAAACTTCAACTAAAAATAGAAAAATTGCTCCAAAAATGTCTCGAATTGTGCTTGATTATTGCATTTGGGTTCTCTGCATTTGAAACTACTCTATTTTTGTTTCCTAAAATCCTCATTGGCTTGGATATGTTGCTGATATACTGCATTGATAAGTTGAACTTATCCAATTACTTTGACTAACTATTCCGACTCTTCATTTATTGAGTAACCAACATCAATTATATATCTATATGATTCATCTACCTTTGTATACTTTTCAAAAGAAGGTTTTACAAAGAATAAATTTTTTATTTCGTAGCAAATGAAAAGATCATCAACGAACATCTGAACTAGATTTTGACCACTGATCTCTCCCTTGATTCCAACAAAATTTGTACTATCCTACGCTTCTCTCTTCAATAATCTTTGATATTTCTCCTCTATTACCATTTGACCTTATGCATTCTTGAAGGATGAAAGATCCCTTTGCTGCAGAATAGAAGAATCCTGTAGAATTTATTAATTCGTACTTGTAAATGTTCACATTTCTCCTTTGTCTTTAGCATCAAGGTTTTCTTCATTATAACTTTTCTAGTCTTTATGACTGATTCTATTCTATCTTCAATTCCCAATTCTTCACACTCTTCTCTCAACTTTGTGTTTAGATCTTTAATGATTTGGCTTGTCTGTCCAAGTTTGTTTCCCAGTTCTGTTTTAATTTCATTAATGGATTCTTTCGCTTTTTCTAGCAACTCCTATTCTTCTACAATAATCTCAATAGAATACAAAATGTCATATACAGAAGACATGATCTCTATCCAGATTTGTTCTTTGGCCTATTGGTGGGCTCCAGTATTGTAGCAATAATGCTACAACTCCTGGAGCTTCCTTCTCTAATTTTATCAACCCGGTAGTTCGTAACAAACTTGGAAGCGACGGTGCTGTATGCACAAGTACTAGCTCTTGTCGCAGCTGTCACTTGGTCAGCTGGCACAAGTCCGCTAGGGCTCAAGCCAACTTCTATATGTTCTCAGAAGAAGCTTTTTAAGTGATGAACGAAAGCTATCTCAAAGGAAATTAACCTACTTTGCAAGAATGAACTGAAAGCCAACAAAACATGGAAACCCTAGTAAACCCTAATTCTACCAGCTTAATCCTTATGATGCAATGGTGGGAATGCAACTTCTAAAAGTGATGCCATTACTTCTATTGAGATGAGATGCATGTGTCTAAACTACTTTCATCTGAAGAGAACAAGTTTTTGTATTTTTGCTCAAGTGGTTGGGGTTATTATGACTGTGCTTCTTACTGGGTCTTGACTGTGCAGGGGTAGATCAAGGGGAAGAAGGCTTGGAAAAGGTCAAGAGGACTTCTGAGAGGGTCCAAGGGATCCCTAACATCATTCCATAGAAGTTCACAAAGTTCAGATGCCTGGCAACCGTGTTTGCAAGCTTCTACAGGATGTCTGCAGGGGGTTCTACAGGAAGTTCAGGATTTCTACAGGAAGTCCCGTAATTTCTACAGGATGTTCTGCAATCAGAGTTTTGGGTGATGGATGAATGAATGAGCTGTATGGGTGGATAGGGAGGTAGGAGGGGAGCTTGTGATGGCTTATGGACAGAGAGATGAGATGGAGAGGGGGTGTGTAAAGCTGGTTGGTCTAGAGGAGGGTAGAGGCAATGGAAGGCCGAAAAGATAAAACAACGTGGATAATAGAAGAGTTGGGAGGCAAATGATCTGACTGGGAGATAAGTAGATGACCTAGGTACGACTTAGAAGGATAAGGAAACGATGGAGTGGTGCTGCGCAGTGTAAATGAAACAAATCACCCCTGTCTTGCGTATAACCGAAATGTCATCAACCTACTCTAACTGTTTTATTAGAAACCAAAGAACAACAATGTCGTTTTTAAGGGAAAATCGTGCATGGTGCTGAAACAAGAGTTACTACTCAAGATCTATATGCATGGACACTTCTACAAACGGAAATATTACGTTAAAGCTTGCATGAACATGTAAAACTGTGTTTTTGGTAGTTGGCACGGTCTGCACTCCCAATCTCTAAACAGAGGTGGAAGTGAGTGTGCAATCAACCCTTTTTTGGAGCTCTGATTAACTCTAATCTCCTTACTCTAATCTAAACTACTGAAAGCAACTTTTTCCATAAAACTAACCTACTTGATCACATCAAGAAATTCAACTCAGCAAACTGTGTTTCCAAATGCATGTAAAGGGAAAGAAATACAATGCTGAAAGAAAAGTAACAATACAAAGAAAGGAGGTCTATTGCTCTCAGGTTGGGCCCAACCCTGAGAGCTATAGCTCCTCTAAGAACTCAGAATTGCACTCAAATCTGCCTGCCTTTTATTAAAAGATAATAGTCATCAGTCTCATAACATGCCAAAAATGGCTTACAAAAAGCAAAACAGAGCTATAGCTCGTAATTCAGAATCTGCAACAAAGGTTCAAAAGTATTCATCGAAGGCTACAGCCTCAATATTTATACATTATGAGGGCCAAGCTGGCCTCCTAAATTAGTGGGGCTTGGCTGACCAACTAAAAGTAAACTGTTGTTCCCTTAGAATCCGTTGGCTGCCTTCTAGCTCGGTGGTGATAGCTGTTAGAGCTTGGAGTTGTGGGTGGAGATCACGAGGAAGGCCATTCAATGGCGTGGACAACCTTCCTACAAAACCTCAATGCCACCTTGGCTGTCTCCTAGCCTTCATCTGCGTGGTTTTGCTCCATTTAATGTCAAAAAACCTGAAATAAACATGTATTAGCCACCTAGGAATAGTGACTGCCCTTCATTCGTACAAATAACATAAATATACTAAAAAATGATGCATAGGTCATGAAAAATGAAGGGTTGAGAAAG
Organism: Pinus tabuliformis; assembly: GCA_031772625.1. Taxonomy (NCBI): domain Eukaryota; kingdom Viridiplantae; phylum Streptophyta; class Pinopsida; order Pinales; family Pinaceae; genus Pinus; species Pinus tabuliformis. The sequence goes on along the minus strand of CM062815.1, from coordinate 151,435,052 downwards.
GGTAGTGAGGCCAAATGAGCCCAAAATGTCACCAAATTTGGGGCTCATCATCACCCCCCAGCTAAAATATTTGCTCATCCTTGAGCAACTAATCCAGCTCCTCATCCTTCATTGCCTTTACTGCCACCCTTACATCCCAAGCCTCTGTAGTAGTGTCCTCCTTGCTGATATGGAACCCAGCCTTTCTGTTCACCTCTTCCCACTGTTCATTATCATCTTTCTCTGTGCTGCCTTCCATCAATCCTAGCAGCAGTGGTGGGCTTAGCTTGAGGCCAATCCAGCTGGCCTGGAGGTTTTGTATGGATTTCTTATAGAGGGCCACCCGTACTAGAGCTTCCCTCATCCGAGTTGGGGTATGATACTCTCTGATTTTCAGACTGTGGGCCAATGTATTCCATTGGCGGGTGCAAGCTTGGATAGAGTTGTCTCCTAACAGTCTCTCCATGTCCTCAAAATGCGCTATGGCCTGGGCCTGCTGATCCATATATCTCAATGAAGCTTGAGGGTCGGTGGACAAGTGTTGGTGTGCCGAGATTAGTGCAACTGGATCCCCTGGTTCTGCTCTAATTAGCAATGGCTCATTCAGCTCTCGGTTCATGACCACTTTGGCTTCTACTGCTCTTTTGTCCTCATGGTTCAACCATGAGGCAAATGCCATTAATTGCATATCTCCTAAGGCTGTATTGGGATCCCATGAAATTACATTAGGCAGGGCCAAATTATGGAGGTAGAACTCCGCTAATTTGGCCTTATCCTCTGATGAACTGGTACTGCATAATTCAGTGAATTGCTGTGGGTCTTGGAGCTGAGAGATACCTCTTTGCGCCAAGGTATTGATTTGAAATTGCAGCCATTGGTCTTTCAGGTACAAGCCATAGGATTTGGCCGGTTGTCTGCATTGTATAGCATCCATGGCCCAACTGGCCATGCAGGCCAATTGTGCCTCTTTCTGCTACAGCTGTTGTCTGAGAGCTTGCACCTCAATTTGTGCTTGCTGTTCTGCTTCCTGTAGATGCAAGGTTGGCTCCCCAAGACCGGTTTGCATTTCCTTTTTGCCTTGTTGTTCTGCTGTGCTGTCCCCTGAGGGTGTGCCTGTTCCTCTCCTCAGCTCTTGTAGCTGCAGTCTAAGTTTTTCGTTTTCTTCCTGTAGGAACACCCGTTGGCAATTTTCCACGTGTTTAGCCATGGCTAATTCACTTCTGGCCTCCTTAAGTTGCTCTTCCAAGGGGCCTATGTCCGCCACACCTTTTGATTTGGCTATTTTCATCCACGTGTGTGATCGTACTCTCTCTTCCTCTAATGCAAAGAGCAGTGGCACAGTGAATTTTTGTGGTATAATTTTACCAGCTTCCAAGAAGTTATAGTATGAGCTCAGACTTGGCTGAGGGCTAGGCTCTGGAATATGCTCTTTCTCTACTTCTTTTGGTGGCTCTACTTCACCCTCCCTCGGTGGTGATGAGGGTGCTTCTCCTTCCATCCTCTCGGTCTCCTTAAGCCGGGCTAAGGTTTCCTGTAGAGCATCCTCAGCATCCTGTAGCCGAGCTTTTGAAGCCAATTGGTCTAACCTTTCTTTCCAAGTAGTTTTCTTCGGGCTCCCCCTCTCATAGGTGACTGATATCTTTGAGGGGGACCTCTCCTTGGGCGAAGTAGGGGCATCATCTATAGTGATTGGGCTGCTGGACGGAGGCTGTGGCTTGCCCGTCTTTATTCTCACACTTCTCCTAGCTTTAAAATATAGAGGGGTCTCCCTCTTTCTCTTCTCCTTTGGCTTAGGAGGTGTACTGAGGGCGGCCAGCACGGCTGCTGCCTCCCTTGCAAGAATGTCAACTTTCTTCTCCTTGGGTTTCGCTTTCTCAGGGCTTCCTGTAGAAGACCCTTTTTCAGTTGATTTCTGGCTTCCTGTAGAAGCCGGTTTCGGTTTTCCTGTAGGAACAGGTGGCACCACTTTAGTTTGCTTTGCTGAGGGTGTTTTACTTTTTGACTTGGTCGAGGCTGCTGTCGAGGTACCTTTGCTGATGTGGACCTGCTCAGTCTTGTCCACCCTGCTTTGTAATCTCTTCTCTCGGGGTGTTAATATGGGTGCTTCCTCTTTCTCTTTGGCACCCTTTTTCTCTTGTTTCTTCTTTTGCTCTTTCTTCTGCTCCGTGGTCGTGGTCTTCTGGCCTTTTTCTTTCTTCCCTGCGGGCACTGACTCCTTCTCCTCACTGCTAGATGAACCGAGCTCTTCGGTCAACATCTTTATATCACCATCCTTGGTCAAATTTCTGAAGGCTTCCCATGAGAGAGGAACCTTGTATGTGTGGAGCGCATCCTCCACGAGGAGTTTAATGAGTCCATGGTGGGCTACCTGGTCTGGTGTGCCTTCTTTCAACTTGGTGGCACATTCAATCATAGACTGTAGTAGAAAGTAGGGGATACTTAGTTTGTTCTCTACAGGTAGGTCCATCTGATGCCTTAATTCTGTGAGTAACCGAAAATGGTACCCATATACAATGCTAAACTGACCTTCGCAGGTGATGTACTTCATAATCTGAAGGCTAACTTCACTCCAAAGTGGCAGTAAGCTGGTTCTACGAACCCCGTTTTTATCTTCTGAGAATTCCTCCTCTGGGGGGAAGAATTCCTTCTTAGCCTTCTCGCCCAATTTCCTCTCTTCTTTATCCCATGGTAACCCCATTGGGAGCTCAGTAACTCGGCTGATGAATTGTGGGGTGAGTCTGAGGCTCAAACCCCTGAAGTTGACGGTGGCCAATGTTTTGGATTTCGGCTTCAGAGCTTGCAAGAACTCCTCTGCCACCTCATCGTCATAGCCCTGCAATTTGCCGCAGAATGACATCCATTGCGCTTGCGTGAATAGCTCCACCACCTCAGGATTCTCTCTTAGCTTTGTTGAATTGGTTGGTTCCCTTCTGATGAACCCACCCGGCATGGTGAAAAACTGCTGCGTTAGCTGGAGGTGGCGAGTGCGGAAGAAAATTGGCCTACTGGGATAGAGCGTAGAATTACGCCTCTGCCACGCATACAATTCACGAAAACTTATCTCCCGATGAGCCTTAACACGGCTTAATTATAACTCACATCCTGTAGGACGACAATTCATGCAAACGACAGACAATACTTGCAATTTTTTTACGACCAGACTGTAGAACGTCGATTCTGCCACCCTCGAAACCAATTGCATGGAAGGTTCAGGCTTACCTTTTTAATCCGCGTCCTTTTGACGTGAGGAACCCAATTTCCTGTAGAAGCAGCTTTCCTGTAGAAGCAGCGCACGAATTCTGGAGGATACTGCAGTGGGTCTGCGCCTTCTATGCTGCTATCAGACATTTGAACGGCCGAAGGCTTGGAGTGTCGAGCTTCAGAGGAATGCGGATGCTCACTCGACTTCCAAACGGCTGATGATAAATGCGTGGGGTGGTGATCTAGCCGATAGATTTGAATCCGGCGGAATCCGTGGCGCGGGGGTGAGCTGTCCCTGCCGGACCATTGGGCGACGTCACTTAATCATTCCACTGCCAGTTCCCTTATTGCCGCATCATTCCTCGCAGATCCGCCGCTATCATTATTGTTAAAACGCGCTTCTCCCCGACTGGATGGCTCTCACGTGTGCACTACCCGTTCCTTTTGCCACGACCACCGTTTACACATCCGACTGGACCATCTGACTGGTCGACGTGGCCAGTCGAATGGCCATACGACCGCTCAACCCATTCACTTCACACTTTGCAAACATTTCAAAGTAATATCCATGTAATTCGACGAAAGAAAGGGCGAGGCACTTACCTGTGCGGACGCGACATGATCTTTCAAGCTCTTGGACGACGATGACTAAATTTGCTTGCTGCTGCTGGATTGCACAGGTCCGGAGGTTCCTCTGCGCAGGCTGCTGACGATGAAGCTTATGATTCGGCTGCATGTGCCCGCGTTATCATTGCATGTTGCAGGCGATTGAATGGTGTACACTCTAGTTGGCTTAACTGCTACGAGACTCCTGCAGGATGTCCTGTAGCAGTTTTTCCTCCTCGGGTGCATGCTGAACGATGAAGACAGTGGCATCACGATCACGCTCGTAGGGCCCTTGGATAGCTGGGTTGAGTATTGCATGGCATCTCAGCGTCTTCTTTCATTTCAGAATTGCTTCCTCTTGATAATTCACTGATCTGCTTTGATTGTGCAGGTATCTTCATTGCATGTCGACAGGGGTGGTAGAAGGAGGTGACAGCCGTGTGTGAGGGGGAAAATAGTAGCTTGCATGCGTCCATACCGGACCTTGGTCATTAGATCTCCTCATACAATTAGTTCTGGGCCGTCCAAAACTTCTACAGGAAGTTTCCTGTAGAAATACAGAACTTCTTGTAGAAAGTCTGTAACTTCCTGTAGAAGACTAAGCTGTGATGAAATCGTGCCCATACCTTGGAGAAGATGAGTGTTCTCGGAGGAGGTGCTGGTAGGGTCTCCTGGCAGCATGATATGGATCCTTGTCTTCAAGTTGAGGGACCTCTTCTTCCTTCATAAACCTGCAACCTGCATGCATTACCACATTGTGAACTTGCTGTCCCTGCTTTTTTTGTGTTTGTTTTTTCTCTTTTCTTTTTTCTCTTTTTTTTTTTTGAAAGACAGCAGGGGCACCTCAATGAGGTTTTCACCCTTGCCATCTGCCTCAAGTGCCTCAGAAAGGTTTTCACTCAAGGGTCTTTTTTCAAATTTTTTCTTCTTTTTTTTTTGAAAGACAGCAGGGGCGCCTCATTGAGGTTTTCACCCCTACCATCTGCCTTGGGAGCCTCAGAGAGGTTTTCACCCAAGGATCTTTATTTTTTCTTTTTTCTTTTTTCTTTCCTTTTTTTTTTTTTAAGATCTTCAGGGTATGCCCAAAACAGAGGCAGAACCCTTCTCTATGACCAGCACTGATTTCTCCACAGTTTTAATGAATTCTTGTCTTGAGAGAGGTTTCCTGTAGATTTTCAGTCGATGCCCGTTGAAAAGCATGGGGATGGCCTCCTCATCAATGGTCCGAATGAGAACAGATCCATTGTCATGACATTTCTCCACTGCATATGGTCCCAGCCATTTGGTTCTCAGCTTCCCCTTGAAATCTTTATGCCTGGAATCATACAACAGCGCCCAATATCCTGGTTGGAATTGCTTGTCATTGAGGTGTTGGTCATGCCACACCTTCGTCTGAAGTTGAACCACTTCTGTGTGAAGAAGGGCCTGCATTCGGTGCTCATCCAATCCATTCAGCTGCAATAACCTTTCTTGTTGGGCATGGCTGAGATCTAGGTCCAGCTGAGCTGCCAACTTCAAAGTGTTGTATTCAAATTCGATAGACAGCAAAGCTTTCTTCCCATAGACCAGCTCATAAGGTGTGAAGCCGGTTGTGGTCTTCCAAGTGGTGTTGTAAGCCCATGTGGCCTCAACCAGGCGATCTGCCCAATCTTTCCTACTGCTGCTCACCACCTTAGTCAAAATCCCTTCCAATGCTCGGTTGGTGACTTCCACTTGCCCATTTGCCTGAGGATGATAGGGGGTGGAAGTCCTATGCTTGATTTTGTGATGAGCTAGTAGGTCTTCAATTAAGTTGGATGTGAACTGGCTTCCTTGATCGGTGACTAGCTCTCTTGGGTAGCCAAATTTGTAGAAGATGTTCTCTCTCAAGAACTCAGCCACCTTTTCTTCTGTTGCTGCTTTGATTGCCTTAGTTTCTGCCCACTTTGTCAGGTAGTCAGTGCACACAATGATGTAAGACCTTTGCCTCGAAGGAGGGTTGATTGGACCCACAAAGTCCATACCCCACTTCTCAAATGGCTCAAGAGTCACTTGAGGTTGGAGAGGCATCTCATCCCTTTGAGTCGGTTTCCCCATTCTTTGGCATCGGTCACATTGGCTGATATATCTTCTGACATCTTGATGAAGTGTGGGCCAATAGTAGCCTGCCTGCAGGATTTTGAAGGCGGTCCTCTTTGCTGCAAAATGTCCTCCACAAGGTCCATCATGACAGGTGAGGAGGATATCAAAGACTTCCTCCTCCCTTACACAACGCCTTAAGATCTGATCAGGGCCAAGCTTGAACATGTTTCCCCCGATCCAAGTAAATGAGGCACTTTTTCTGATGATTCTTCTCTTCTCTCTTGAGGATAGGTGCGGAGGGAACTGTGCGGAAACAAGGTAGTTTGCTATATCAGCAAACCATGGAGAGAGTACTGAAATAGAAAACAGATGTTCATCGGGCATCTGGTCATCCACTGTTCCATCCTCATCTGCAGATAAATCCAATCTAGATAAAAAGTCAGCAACAACATTTTCTTTACCTGGTTTGTCAACGATAATCAAATCAAATTGCTGCAACAAAAGTAACCATCTAATAATACGAGCATTCACATCTGGTTTATTCATTAAATATCTAATTGCAGCATGATCAATATGTACAAATGTTTGATAGCCAGTGATATAATGTCGGAACTTGTTCAGTGCATGGACCACAGCCAAGAATTCTTTCTTGGTTACAGTGTAATTCAGTTCTGCTTTGGATAAGTTTTTGCTAACAAAGTAAATGGCATACGGAAGTTTTTGTTCAACTTGTCCTAAGGCTGCCCCTATGGCTTTGTTCGAGGCGTCAGTGTGGATGTGGAAAGGTAGGGCCCAGTTTGGACCTCTCAAGATTGGGGCAGACACCAACTTGTCCTTTAATTCATTCAGAGCCCTCTGACAATCGTCAGTCCATTTAAACTCCACATCTTTTGCCAACAGGCCAAACAATGGCGAGGCTAGCTTGCTGAAGTCTTTAATGAATCTCCTGTAATACCTTGCTAATCCTAAGAAACTCCGAACATCCCTTACCTTTTGAGGAGGTGGAACCTTCTTGATGAGAGCAATTTTGTTAGGATCCACCTGTAACCCTTGGCAAGAAATGGTATGGCCTAGCACGGTCCCTTCAGTCATCAGGAATTCACATTTTTCAGGACTAAGGGACAGGTTCATCTCAATGCATTTGGCTAGGACTTTTCCCAGATTTGACAATGCTTCCTGGAAGTTGGACCCATAAGGAGTGAAGTCATCCATATAGATTTCCACTGCATCATGGACCAGCTCCGAGAAGATGCTCAAGACAGCTCTCTGGAAGGTAGCAGGAGCATTGCACAAACCAAATGGAAGAACCCGGTAGGCAAAGGTACCCCAAGGACAAGTGAAGGTGGTCTTATTTTGGTCTTCCGGGCTGATTTGGATTTGGTTGTACCCGCTAAACCCATCTAGGAAAGAGAAGAACTTCTTTCCTGCCAGTCCATTCAACACTTAATCTATGAAAGGTAGAGGAAAATGGTCTTTCTTGGTAGCTTTGTTCAGTTCACAGTAATACACACAGATTCTCCACTTCCCATTTTTCTTGGGAACCAACACTAGAGGGGACACCCATTCACTATCCGAGATGGGGTAGATGAATCCGACATCCAACAGTTTTTGCAATTCTTCCTTGACAATGTCCTTAAGGGCTGGATTCATTCTCCTCTGGGGTTGCCTAACCGGTTTACAATCCTCTTTGATGTAGATGTGATGGGTACAGACCGAAGGATGGACTCCTTTCATCTCCTTATAGCTCCAAGCAAAAGCATCTAGATGACTGGCCAACAGGCTACACAACTCCTTTTCCTGGGAAGGAGATAGGGAGGAGCTGATCTTTAACGTTCTCTCAGGGCCGAACTCCACATTTTTTACTCTGGGAGTGACAAGGTTGGTCGCACAAAGATCCACTAAGGCGCTGGCTTGGGCATCCTCCACCAATTTCTCTAAGGTCAGTGCACTGGGAGGTGGATTCTGGATCAAGGTCTCAATCAAATCATCCTCGGTTGGGGGGTCTCTTCTAGTGGTGTCTAGGGTGCACAAAGGTGTTGAGTACACCTCATCCTCTTCTCCTTCCTCCAACCAAAGTGGTAAGTCATGCTCTAAGGAGGGTTGGGCAGGAGGGTATAGGACTAGCTGCTTGGACATAGGACCATTTTTGATGGTCATGTTTCCTGCACGACAGCTTATGTAAGCATCTGCAGTGGCTAACCAAGGCCTTCCCAATATGAGAGGGTATTCAGTAAGCTTTGCCTTTGGTTGCAAAACCAAGAAATCTGTAGGGTATTCCCAATAGTCAACAGAGACCAAGACATCCTCCACAATCCCTTCGGGGGTCACGATGGAGCAATCTGCTAGTTGCAGGACTGTCGAGGTCTTCCTCAAGGAACCCTGAAGGTTGAGTTTGAGCATGGTATCCCTGGTCATCACATTAATGGCAGCCCCCAGATCAATCAAGGTGTGAGGTATGATGGTGCCATTGATGTGGACATCTACTACAGGACTCCCAGGATCTAGATACTTTGGGCAGATGACTTGTCCCAACATAAGGTCAGACAGCTGACCTAAGACATTGATGGTTGAAGCATCTCTCTTTCGCCTGCCTGGGTGCCTGAAACACTTTTCCTTAACCAGTTTGTTGTATATCGGTACATCTTTGATGGCTTGGAGAAGTGGTATTTTCACACACAACTGCTTGAGCTCTCCCAGAAGCTCATCCTCCTCTGGGTTGGGTTGTGTGGTGGCTGTTAGTCTCTCAGGAAAGGGTGGAATAGCCTTTGGTTCACTTTCCTGCTTATCTTCCTCATCCTCTGGGGGAGGAGGTTGGCGATCCGGAAGAGTCTTTCCAGATCAAAGATTGATCTCCTGGATCTCCACAGCATAGGTAGGGCATGATGTTTCCCCAGTGTATACCTGCTGGGCCTGTCTATTGTTGGGGTTCGGGTTCGGTTGAGCAGGCATTTGAGGTTGCCTTGGAGGAGCAGGAGGTAATGGTTGAGGTTGAACTGGTGGTGGAGGCAAAATGGCGGGAGGAGTGTTGTACTGGGGCCTCCACCCCGATGGAGGTGCATTCCACTGAGGCTGTGGCTGGGCCTGTGAGTGATACGAATGAGTAGTGGGTTGAGTATGGTACTGAGGTGGATAAGACCATGGAGGAGGCACAGACCAGGAAGGATGAGCAGGGGGACCCCAGGAAGGCATAGGAGTAGATTGGTTGGGGCTGTAATAAGCTTGGGGTGCCCCTTGCATCCCTTGCTGGTAAGGTCTAGGTCCTTGTGGCCTCCTTTGGTTGAGGAAATAGAGAGGTTCGATGGGGGCTTCTGTCCCTTGATACATGGCTTTAAGCCCAGGTAAGGTTGGACACTGGTTTGTGGGGTGGTCCTCCTCACAAACGAAACATACTTCAACCGAATGTAATGGGAATTCGTTCTTAGGGTGTCTCCTTGTACACCTAGGGCAAAAGATAGCCAAGGCCCTCTCAGCTTCTTCCTTCTTCTGTTGGATCCTGAATGTATCAAGTTGCATGGTAATGGTTTGTCTCACCTCACTTTTGAGATCCTCTAATTGATTTGCAAACTCATGTTTGGAGAAAGGAATACCAGCTGAGAGGAGGTTTCCTCTACCTCGCTTCCGGGCTGCCCTAGAGTGGTTTCTAAACATAGTCTTTATGTCCTCATAAGGCAGTTGGTAAATATCTCCTCCAGCTAACATGTGAAGGGTATCTAAGAGGTCTTCAGGGACTCCTCGAAGTAGGACCAACTTGAGGGATTCAGGGTCAAGTGTGCACCTGGCCCGTTTATAGCTAAGTTGGAACCTTTCCTCATAATCCTCTAAGGACTCATCATTTCCCATGGTCATCCGAAAGATTTCTCCCTTGGTTTCCTTGGACCTACAGTAGTCTCGGTACTTGGTATTGAAAGCCTGCTGCATTTGAGCCCAAGTGGTGATACTGTTCCCAGGTAAGCCCATGAACCAGCGTAATGCTGCATCCTTAATAGTTGAGGGGAAGAGTTTCAGCTTCTGCTCATCTTCAGTATAGTCATAGGTTCGACAAAGGACAACAAACTCAAACAGGAAGGTATCAGGATCTTCAGTAGTCAGTCCATGGAAGTGAGGTAAAGCGGAGGGGCTAATGTTCTTCATTTTCATGTCTCCATTGGTCTCTCGGATGGGGAAGGCACCTTCTATTCTCTCATCTTCTCCTCTATTGTCAGCCATAGCTTCAGATGGAATGGTCTCTAATTCTTCTTCTGCTATAAGATCTTCGTATATCTCAGGAGGTTCACCTATAGGTTCTTCTGAATCACTGTCACCGAAGAAGAGAGAAGGGTGACTCAGTGATGTGGTGGGGGTGTTGGGTAAGAATTTTCCTGTTTTATCTCGATTCCTATGAGGCATGAAATGAAAAGACTTTTGATTTCTTTTGTTTTTTTTCTCTGGTACCTGCAAAAACTGAAACAGATTGATCTACAACTAACTATCTTGCTGAAATGAGAATGCAGAATTGAAATGAAAGCAGGAAAGAACTATTCTACTTTGCTCAAATGTAATTGCAGGAATGGAAATGCTAGTCTACGCTTGCAGAATTGAAATGCTAATCTATGCTTGCAAAAATGAAATTGCATAATTGAAATGTTAATCTATGAAAGCAGGAAATGTCTATGCTACTTTTGCAGAATGGAAATGAAATAAAATACTTGGCAGAAGGCGAGAGTAGGAAAATAGAAGAAAAGCAACAATTACTAATACTCTGACGCTTCCCCGGCAACGGCGCCAAAAAGATGGTGGGCTCCAGTATTGTAGCAATAATGCTACAACTCCTGGAGCTTCCTTCTCTAATTTTATCAACCCGGTAGTTCGTAACAAACTTGGAAGCGACGGTGCTGTATGCACAAGTACTAGCTCTTGTCGCAGCTGTCACTTGGTCAGCTGGCACAAGTCCGCTAGGGCTCAAGCCAACTTCTATATGTTCTCAGAAGAAGCTTTTTAAGTGATGAACGAAAGCTATCTCAAAGGAAATTAACCTACTTTGCAAGAATGAACTGAAAGCCAACAAAACATGGAAACCCTAGTAAACCCTAATTCTACCAGCTTAATCCTTATGATGCAATGGTGGGAATGCAACTTCTAAAAGTGATGCCATTACTTCTATTGAGATGAGATGCATGTGTCTAAACTACTTTCATCTGAAGAGAACAAGTTTTTTTTTTATTTTTGCTCAAGTGGTTGGGGTTATTATGACTGTGCTTCTTACTGGGTCTTGACTGTGCAGGGGTAGATCAAGGGGAGGAAGGCTTGGAAAAGGTTAGGAGGACTTCTGAGAGGGTCCAAGGGATCCCTAACATTATTCCACAGAAGTTCACAAAGTTCAGATGCCTGGCAACCGTGTTTGCAAGCTTCTATAGGATGTCTGCAGGGGGTTCTACAGGAAGTTCAGGATTTCTACAGGAAGTCCCGTAATTTCTACAGGATGTTCTGCAATCGGAGTTTTGGGTGATGGATGAGTGAATGAGCTGTATGGGTGGATAGGGAGGTAGGAGGGGAGCTTGTGATGGCTTATGGATAGAGAGATGAGATGGAGAGGGGGTGTGTAAAGCTGGTTGGTCTAGAGGAGGGTAGAGGCAATGGAAGGCTGAAAAGATAAAACAACGTGGATAATAGAAGAGTTGGGAGGCAAATGATCTAACTGGGAGATAAGTAGATGGCCTAGGTACGGCTTAGAAGGATAAGGAAACGATGGAGTGGTGCTGCGCAGTGTAAATGAAACAAATCACCCCTGTCTTGCGTATAACCGAAATGTCATCAACCTACTCTAACTGTTTTATTAGAAACCAAAGAACAACAATGTCGTTTTTAAGGGAAAATCGTGCATGGTGCTGAAACAAGAGTTACTGCTCAAGATCTATATGCATGGACACTTCTACAAACGGAAATATTACGTTAAAGCTTGCATGAACATGTAAAACTGTGTTTTTGGTAGTTGGCACGATCTGCACTCCCAATCTCTAAACAGAGGTGGAAGTGAGTGTGCAATCAACCCTTTTTTGGAGCTCTGATTAACTCTAATCTCCTTACTCTAATCTAAACTACTGAAAGCAACTTTATCCATAAAACTAACCTACTTGATCACGTCAAGAAATTCAACTCAGCAAACTGTGTTTCCAAATGCATGTAAAGGGAAAGAAATACAATGCTGAAAGAAAAGTAACAATACAAAGAAAGGAGGTCTATTGCTCTCAGGTTGGGCCCAACCCTGAGAGCTATAGCCTCTCTAAGAACTCAGAATTGCACTCAAATCTGCCTGCCTTTTATTAAAAGATAATAGTCACCAGTCTCATAACATGCCAAAAATGGCTTACAAAAAGCAAAACAGAGCTATAGCTCGTAATTCAGAATCTGCAACAAAGGTTCAAAAGTCTTCATCGAAGGCTACAGCTTCAATATTTATACATTATGAGGGCCAAGCTGGCCTCCTAAATTAGTGGGGCTTGGCTGACCAACTAAAAGTAAACTGCTGTTCCCTTAGAATCCGTTGGCTGCCTTCTAGCTCGGTGGTGATAGCTGTTGGAGCTCGGAGTTGTGGGTGGAGATCACGAGGAAGGCCATTCAATGGCGTGGACAACCTTCCTACAAAACCTCAATGCCACCTTGGCTGTCTCCTAGCCTTCATCTGCGTGGTTTTGCTCCATTTAATGTCAAAAAACCTGAAATAAACATGTATTAGCCACCTAGGAATAGTGACTGCCCTTCATTCGTACAAATAACATAAATATACTAAAAAATGATGCATAAGTCATGAAAAATGAAGGGTTGAGCAAGGGTAGTGAGGCCAAATGAGCCCAAAATGTTACCAAATTTGGGGCTCATCACCTATGATAAACAATGAACATTGTTGAAAAAACTCAAATAATGTTCTAATTTCTTTTGTAAACTTGAAGTCTTTTGTATCTCGACCACTAAAGAATTATCTGATTTGAATTTATTATGTTATTATTTATCTAGCTTTTCTTTTAATTTTTCAATTCAACATTCTTTAGGGAAAATAAGCTCTTCTTTGGATTCAACGTAATGTCAAATTTCCTGCACCTATGAAAAACAATCCTTAGATGATGCAAATGCTCGTCATCAGATTTGGAAAAAACTGTAAGGTCATCCAAGTAAATAACTAGAAATACATATTTTTCATTGGCGAAAGCAATATCCATTGCTCGCTGAAATGTAGCCCCTGCATTATTCAACCCAAATGGCATCTTGGCGTACATAAAAGTACCCCACAGTGTCATAAAGGCTGTTTTAAATTGATCATATTCATGCACCAAAATTTGGTTGTATTCAGAGTATCCATCAAGAAGTGACATCCTTGAAGCCACAACTACCCTCTGAAAAATATGGTCCATCTACGGAAGAGGATAATTGTCCTTCAAGGACACTTTGTTCAAATTCCTGAAATCAATACAAAGATGAATCTCCCCTGTCCTTTTCCTTACTGACACAAGATTTGACATCCATTCAGAAAAATGATAGGAACTATGATACCATCTTTGTAAAGTCTATTTACCTCTTTCTCAATGGATGGAAGCAATTTGGGATTAACCCTCCTCAGCTTCTGGCGGAATGGCTTTTGATAAGGCTTGACTGGTACAGTATGCTGGATGATGTTCTTGTCAAACACCTTTAGATCTGAATAGTCCCAAGAAAATACATTAGAAAATTCCATCATTAAAGCAGTGTATTTACCTTTCATATTAGGGGATAGAGACTTCGACAACTTGACCATTTTTGGCTTGTCAGCTGTGCCAATGTTTATATTTTCAACACCTTTTTCTATGGGGACCATTGTTGGATTTTTGGCGAAATCATCACTATCAATTAACTCTTCCAAAGGTACGAGACCTCGTGGAATGTTATTGTCTTTCAACTGCAACACTTTAACCTTGGTGGCCTCAATTTCCTGATCATTATCATCATACACATCATCACTATGGGAATGCAAGAATTCATCCTCCATTTGTAGAAAATTATTAATTTTCTTATCATCCCAAAACACCTGCCAATATATAAGATTGTCAGGGATAGTTGGGTGATGCTTGACATGAATTGAAAACTTCTTATTAGAGTGGATGGGGATATTAAACATGCTCGCTGTAGTGGAAAGGGGATCAACCATAAAATTCTGACTTCTAGGAATCAAAGACAATGTATGTTCTGAAAAAATTTAAGAATATCAAGGACAACATTTTGAGAAGCTCGCATCCTTGGATTCTTGGCCTGGTACTCCCCTTTTACTTGTTTAATCACCAACTCGAAGTCGCCATAAATTGAAATCTTCTTTGTTCCCAGCGTTTTGAGAATTTTAAGGCTGATAATAAATGCTTCGTAGTTTGCCTCGTTATTTGAGCAATCAAAAGCCAACTTATATGAGCTTAATCTTACATTGTGAGGGACTTTACCTGACTGATGCAAGGGACCATGAATCCACATGCCAATCCCAACTCCTTCCTTTCCCAATGCTCCATCAAACTGCAGGGTCCAAAGACCATCTTCTTCATCGGGAAACTGAAATTTGTAGGGCTGATTTATTTTACTTGTTGGAGGATGACTCGCTATCTCGACAATTTCTGTTTCTTGCACTGATTCAATAGTCTTTTCAGGTGAACTTCCCGGCTGCAAACAATCTACATCATGTTTCTCTTTTTTTGCAATCAAATCCTTATGTACACTACTTATAACTTCTGAAACTTTTGAAATTTCAACAATCTGACTGTCATCATCTACTAAAATCATATCATTATACAAAATAAAGGACTCTAAGTCAGTATGTACAACATGGATTGGGTGATTATTAGGTCTCTCTTTGCTACTAATCATAAACTTCATCTTTTTCTCTTGGTACAATTTTCTAAGTTGCCCAAACACCGGTATAGTAGCATAAGAGAAATCAAGTTGTAGGGTGCCTTTCAACTTTTCTCCCCAAGACCGAGAGAGCAACATGCCAAACCTTGGAGGAATATCAGCAACAACCACATCCATCAACACATTCTTGGTTAGAATCTGGTCCAGAGACACTACCAAGTCTTTGATAAGACCGAGACACTTCACTCTTCTCGAATCAAAAGAATAGAGATCATGATATGGTCAGGTGATATATAATCCCAGTTTTTCCATAATGGATTTAGGCATAAGGTTGTGTGAGGCCCCAGAATCTAACATGGCGTTATGAAGGATAAAATCATGGAGCTTTAGAATAAGGTAGAATGGTGGGACCTCACTATCTTGTGGACTCCCATCTACGGCTGGACCAAACAGAATTGTAGGGTCATCATCGATGACATTAACCATATCTGACATTTGATCTACCTTTAACATCTTGGCAATCTGAAACTTATATTTATCATTCTTGACTAGTTCAGTTAGAGGGATAGAAACTTTCAACTTAGAAATTTCATTCTCTAAACTAAACAAGTTAGATTGATTCTCTACCTCTTTTGAAGTGGTGTCCTTCTTTTCGGGTTGTCCTTTGGTATAAGACTCCTTTCTCTGACCTTCAATTTGAGTCTCCTTATCCTTCCTTGCATTTTTGGTAGAGGCTTCATTGGTCTTGTCTTGACTTAGAATAACAATCTCCTTTTCTTTGTTTTGATCAACAGGGGTTGTTTCTTTGTCTTGGGAATCTCTCTGAGCACTTCGCCTCTTCTGATTCAATGTAACAAGCACATTTCTATTCCTCAAATTATACTGATTTGCACATGGTTGAGAGAATTCTGATAACCCCTTTGGTATTCTTCGGTCTGCACTGCCCATACATCATCATTTGAGAGGACAAGTTGCTGATCACTTGGTGAAAAATAATCTGAGAGAATTGATCTTCCTCAATTAGAAAAATAGGTAGTTGATTATGATGATCCTCCTCAAAGAAATGGTTTGCTTCAACAATCTCTTCTTCTTCTTCTTCAGGGCCTTGAGTGTAAATTTTTTGAAACGGAGTTCTAATTTTTTGCTGTCCTTGACAATCTTCATTCTTTTGCTCTTTCTACTTATTTGTGAATTGTGACTGTTGCTATAATTTGGATTCCTTATTTAAGGCTCCGCCTATCGGTCTACAATGGTCATTCTCTCCATCATTTTTTCCATGGTTTTTATAAGAGTGTCAAGTTTACCATCAAAAGAAGAGGAGGAATCCTCCTTTATGGTAACTTTCTTCTTCGACTTTATTTTGGATTTCTTAATCAACAAATTAGCTTCAACACTCACTACATTTCTTTGCATGTCTTCTAAGGTGGCAGGGTTTCTCTCCCTAAGCTGATAAGCCATGTCTGGGTCAAAGGCATCAGGATAGTGGAGGAGTGCTAAACCAGGGGGAGGTTTCATGTCATCAGGGATAGAATTGTACACCTTATTGAATCTAGTTGTGAACTCCTGCACTGTTTCATTTGGATGTCTCTTCATGGAGTTGTATTCAACCAAAATCTGTAATGGATTCTTCTTTTCTTCCCATCGGGCTAAAAACAACTTTGTCAGTTGCCGAGAGTTGTTGATGGAACCAGCTGCCAAACCACGAAACCACTTCTTAACCTCTCCAGAAAATATTTGTGCTATAATTCTCATTTTAGCATCCTCATCATCAACCTCTTCGAGATCGATGAAATCCACTAATTTTTCAACGTGTTGTTGAGCTGTGATTTCTGAAGTTCCATAAAAAAGAGGAAGCCTTTGGCCATAGTTTTGAGGTAGGGAAGCAAGTTGACCAGGTAATGCTAGAGGGGCAAACTTTTCCATGACTACTGGAGGAAGTTGTAGGGGAACTACAACTGGTTGTGTTGATAGGGATGATGATATCAATGGAGGTGGTGATAATGGATTAATAATGAAAAATGATGTGGCCAATGTATTTGGAGGTATGGTAGAGGAAGTAGCAGCAAACAGATTCTCAAGTTGATATTGAATGTAGGCCTTTTCGGTGGTGATCTGAAGCTGGTCAGCTAGACTTTGGAGCTTATTAAAGTTTGACCAAAGCTCATGATCAGATTTAGAAAATAGGGATTTAGAAGAAGGCAGGTAAGAATCAAACTTGATAGGGTCGAATACTACTTCTAAAAGGAAAGATTCAGACTTTGATCAGAAAAGAGATAGCTCAAATTGGATATCAAAAGAAATATCTTCGACAATAAGCAATTGATCAGGCAAAGAAGTAGTTCTTACCAATTTACGAGCTCCACTTTTAGGAAGAGGAGATTTGAGTTTCCTTAGCAGTTTCTCTGGATCATCAACAACAAGAGGTGGATTTAGGTCAGGGTTTGACCTCGTGTGTCTTTTAGGAGCCAAAATTTTACACCTTAACTTGATGTGATTTAGATCAACCTTCTTCAAGTACTGGAACCTGTCTCCCACATGACCAGTCTTGAATGCACTTGCAAAACAAATCCCAGGGTAGATATATCACTTGTTTCCCCAGAAATGACACCAAAAATGTTATCCTGCACAATGTCCCAAGGCTGAGAAAGGAGATCAATGGAGGTAACCTCAAACCACTTAGGGTTCAACAGTTAGACCTACTAAACCAGAGAGGGCTCTCTCTATAAATCTCATAGACAAATATGACTGGAGTGGGAAAAATATGTTAGGCTAGGTATGTTCAGGTCTAGGGTTTTGAAATTTAGGGTTTTCCTGGATCAAGAGTCAAAATCAGGGAACTAGGTAAAAAGATCAAAGGTTTCAGTTGCAAGAGATATAGAGGAGTAGGGTAGGTATGCTTTTGTGATAATTTAAGAGTTGGTTGATGTAGTGTAGGGTGGAAAATCAAAGATTCAAAATGATCATAGCAAGCATGAATTCATTTATCAAAAGACTAAGTACACAAAATGGTATTCCTAACCAAAACAAAGCTTAATTAAAAGAAATCTACTTAAAACCTCTTAGGAAAATCACTGAAGAAGGAAGGCATGGAAAAGAGACTTGTATATCATTCATATAAAACTATAATAGAGAGAAAACATTATCACAAACTCACAACACAAGAATTCCTGAATAATAGCTGAAACTATCCTTTGATTTCCTGTAAAAGGTGATCAAATACAAGCTACAAGAGTTCCACCCTCTGATGTCCAACCTCTAATACTTCGAAATCTGAAGTATTTATACAATTATTTACAGAAAAAATATCTTTAAACATAATTCAGGATTTGTTACAAAATTCATAAAAATAGATCAAAACTACTAAAAATATCATTTGGCTGAGCTCTAGTGCTGTTTTGGGTATTCTGGTGTAACTGAGGCCTCGAATAAACACTTCTGTTAATCTTGCTGACTGATGAAATGCGTTGTTGTTGCATTTTTTTCTGCATTCCATTTGAGTGGTGGTGAAAGGGATTTGCGTTGAAAATCTCCTTGTTGTCCTCTGAGTGGTGGTGACATAGATAATCTGGTGCTTTGTGAATGGAGGTCATGTTCTTTCAGTTCAGAAATTACATGAAATACAATGAGAAATTGCAGCCGAGGGCATAAAAAACTGAATTGATATTGACTATTGGGAAGAATTATGAGCTGTTGATCTGGGCTGTCTGATCAAGACTAATTAGATATGGGTCGTTGATCTGGGCCGATAATATATTGCAATCGCAATAGGGAGAGGGGCTCTTAATCATGTTCCATAGTGTTTTACTGACGGGCTGGACCTGAAACTTTATCAAGAAAAACTTTATAATATATCGCATCTGGCTAGGGCTTTCCACATCGCAATCACAATCGAGAAGGGAGTACATCGGAGTGGGACCATAAACCCGGACCCAAAAACCTTTTAAATATAACATATAATCCCGACGGGTCCGGAAAGGGGGAAATGTTATTGTATCACAATCGCAACCGGGGGGAAGGACCATGCGGGAAAGAACTTTATATTGGTGCGATCGCCAGGGGTTGGGACTTATCGGCTATAGGATTTATCAGCGAGTGAGAATTATTGCGGGATGCGGGACTTAATTGCAGGATGGGATTGATTGCTGGATGCGAGGTTTAATGACAGTCAACGGACAGGTAGGAATTTAACATTATAGGAAAGCATGTTTGCGATATGCGATAGTGGGACGGTGTGGGCCCAGTTTATGCCTCGAGGTAATGAGTTTATATAATGTATTATATTGTAATACATTACAATGTAATGTATTACAAAAGGAAATGCGGGCATGTTCAATGATATGGGAAAGTGGCTAGAGTTAAATGTATAATACAAAATGGAAATGCGACTAGAGTTTATGTATCAAATGGATTTTTGGGATAAGGCTAGAGTTTGGGAATTAATATGAAATATGAGTGTTTTCAAGGGAAAAATGGGTTTTGACTTAGGATTTAAGGATTTTCTCAAGGAAAAAGGGGTTTTAGATGGAATGAGGGGATTTATGAGGAAAGTTTGAGGGGGTATATGGAGTATGAATGAGGATGTTGAAACAAGTTGAAATCTCCTTGAACACATTATTTCCCCTAATTACTACTCCCATAATGATTAACCATAAGTGATGTCATGACTCTTTTGACCATTTTGATGACTTGACCTATTGATGACATCTAATGGAGTATGAAAATGACCATGAGATGACACTGAGATGGCGATCAAGACATTTACTAATGACTCCTCACAATGAGTGATGACACGACCAAAATGGCATTGGACCATGAAATGTAGGGAGTAGTAACATACCTAGACATACTAACTAAAGTTGACCTAATAGCCCTATCAAAAACTTTGAAAGAGTACATTTTATCACTGGTGACTGGCAGGACTGAAAGACACTAACATTCAACAAGTTCATGTGTTTTGGCATCCAGGTCGATCACCACGGGATGCTTCGTTTCAACTGCTGGTTCTTCTGTAACAACAATGTCGTCAACATGTTCTTTTGTATCAACTTCCCAGGGTTAAGTTTGGGTTTCTATCAAGATGGTACTTGTAGCACAAACTTTATATCCAGTTGTCGCTAAAATATTAGCACATGCTGAACATACAAAATCTGGTGTAGTTTTTGTTCTCATCTTATCAACATCCTCTGCCAAAGTATCCAGACGGGGACCCTTGTTTCTACTTTACTATCCTCTAATTGCTGCCTTAATTCTTTATTTTTTTTTTTCTAATTCTTCAATTTTACACAACAGGGTTTGGGTCTCATCCTTACCTGATAAAGGAACCTCTTTAGGATGGGCATGTTCTTCTTCTTTTTGCTCCCATGCGTCCTTATGCCTACTTGACCTCTTTCTAGATGGAGGCGGGGGCTTTGGCTGGGTGCTGACTCTGACCCTCCTTTTAGGTATCCTGCCACCTATTGGATTTTCCAGTGATCTTTTCTTGATTATGCTTCCAGAGGATTTCCCTTGCTCTTCAGTCACCCTAGTTTCCTTTGGAGCGTCAACAGGGGTTTCAGCTTGTTTCGGCATGAAGTCCTCATCTTTTTGCTCATAAAATATTCATAGCTCTGGCCTTAGCATTCCAGGGCATCCATTATGATTAATTTTATAAGGTCATGATTGGTGACACAAGTTTTCAGATGTGAAACAACCTTCATAGTAGCAAACATATGCTTCAGGTTCTCCAATAGGAAATATGGAAGGTTAACCAATTGCATGTGTCGAAGATGGTTTAATTACGAGAAATGATAATTAAGCACTATTGTAACTTTTCCTTCACAAGTAATGTATTTGATAATTTATAAGGCAACACATCCCCATGACTGAGGAAGTGACAATCAATCAATTCCCCTGCCCTTATTCTCCAATTGTTCCTCCCCTTGTAGAAATTCTGCCTTGAGGGAAGGATTGTTGATTTTCCGGTTAAACCATCTTTTTCCTTCAGATTGCCATGATGATACTCTGGAAATTAATTCTTTAGTGAATTCTAACTTCGGCCCCCTCACCTCTATCTGTTTCTTGTTCAAGTTCTTGGAAAACTCCAAGGCAACAGTTTTTTCCAACCCTTTGAGTCATTTGAAGAATTCGAACCATCATGCCTCTTTAAAATTATGGCATGCCTATGGGCTATTCTCCAATGCCTCTGTGGAATTGGGCTTGTGCCTGACCGCTGATCCTCCCATCTCTGCTTTAGACAATACCCTCTGTGCTTCTTCTTCTTTCTCTTCTGAGAATTCTGTGAAATGAAGATGTAGTGCTTCGTTGGGATAGATATTGGGGCAGTAAAAGCAGCGATGTCGGATCAAGGGATCGTACGATATGCGTTATGGTCTCATTATTAATCTGGGGTCATGGAAATATATCTTAAATTCGATTTAAATCTATAACACACTTGACATAAAAAGATGATAATGATTGTAGGATTTGCCAATGATTACAAGGTCTGTCACTTTAATGTTTGATTTAAATTACAGATTGCGAAATGATTCACCCTCCCCCTGAGTTTTAATGCGATGGCTGTTCTCGACCGTCAGATGGAACATCATATTAATTTCCATAATCGTTAAATAAAGAAAATAAATATACCTTTCAAATGACTCACCGACGGTGATGTGGCGGAAAAGTACTGGTGACGTGATTGATTCTGGCAACAACATGCTGATTAGGTCATTTATTCCGGCGGAAACATCTTGGTGATATCATTTATTAAGGCAGATGATTGTGCCCAATTTTCTGCTACAAATTTTTAGTTGTTATAGGTGTAACAACAAATCTAATCACTGATGCTACTCTTTACAACATAACTCTTATTTACAATACTTTGATTTTTTTTAAAGAAAGAAAGAAAAGACTTAAGCGTGTAACAACATAAGATAACATGTATGAAATAGATGATGTTGTTACAGGGAAAAACATGTAACAACCACCACATAGTGGTTTTCAACTATTACCATTATCTGCCTACGCCCCTCGAAGCGGTTTTCACATACATCTTTTTATTTATATATTATTATTTTATTTTATGTTTTATTTATATTAAATTTTTTTTTTTAATTTTTTTTTTGGTGTATCAGCTATTACACTTATTGAGGATTAAAAATTTGGCAGCACAGGAGAACTTTCCCCTACTCCTATAATTTGAAGATCGTATTTCGAGACAATGTTGACAAATGAATCCTTTGAAGTTGGTTTGTGATATAACCAAAGACGATTCCCATTAGCAAGTAGTGGTGTCCTAGCATTGTCGATGGTGCCTAAACTCACAATCCCATTATCAAAGACTGTATAAACTTCATGAGGACCTAGCCATCTAGTGCATAGCTTCCCCTTGAAATCCTTGAATCACGAATCATATAGTAGAACCCAATCTCTTTTTTGAGACACCTTCTTTTTGATGAATTTGTCGTGCCACTTAGTCCTCTATTGCTAGATGATATTTGTTTGCTGAATGGAAGCCAAACTCTTCTCATCAAGTTCATTTAGTTGATTTAACCATTGTTTCTGTGTTATAGCCAAATATATATTCTCGCGTAGTGTTGATCTCAGTGTCTTTATTTCGAACTCTATGGGAAATAAAGGATTTTTACCATACACTAATTCGTATGGTGAGAACCTGTAATGTTCCTCCATGTAGTCCTGTATGCCAACAATGCTTCTGGAAATTTATCAGCCCAATTCCTCTGGTGGCTGGCCAAAATCTTGGTAAGAATTTCCTCAATAACCTTATTGATTCTTCCACTTGGCCATTTTCATGTGGATGATAAGGTGAAGTAATCCTATGATAGATTTTGTATTTCTCAACTAGCTTCTAGATAAAATGAGATGTGAATTGCAGTCCTCCATCTGTCACTATTTCCCGAGGAAACCCAAAGCGAACAAAAATGTCTTCAAAAAAAAAGTTTGAAACAACTTGTTCTATAGCTCTAGTTAGTGCCTTCGCTTCAAACCACTTTGTGACATATTCCGTGCAGACCAAGATGTAGGACTTTTGTTGAGATGGAGGATTAATTGGCCCTACAAAATCCAAGACCCACTTCTCAAATGGCTCTAAAACTATCTAAGGATGTAACGACATCTCATATGACTAGAGTGGTTGACCCATTCTCTGATAGCTATCACATCATTTCACAAATTTCTTTGCGTCCTGAAATATAGTAGGCCAATAGTAGCCTGTTGAAAGCACCTTGTACCGTATCCTTTTATTTGAAAAGTGCCCCCCACAAGGTTTTTCATGACAATATTTAAGGATATCAAAGATTTCATCCTCCATCACACAATGCCTGATCTGATGATCTGACCTAGTGTGATAGAGGTTTCCTTCAATCCAAGAGTATCTTGCACTTTGTTGAACAACTCTTTTCTTCTCATGTGAGGATATGTGTTGTGGGAGTCTTCTCGTAGCAAGATAATTATCTATGTCTGCATAACACAGTGAGTGAGTTGAAATAGAAAAAATATATTCATCAGGAAAATAATCTTCAATAGACATGCATTCATTATCAATAGTCAACCTAGAAAGAAAATCAGCCACTACATTATCTTTCCCAGGTTTATCTAGGATTGTTATGTCAAATTCTTGTAACAACAATAACCAACGCATAATCCTACCATTAGTGACTGGTTTATTCATTAGAAAACAAATGGCAGAGTGGTCAGTATGCACAAACACTTGATATCTCGTAATGTAGTGTCGAAATTTGTTGATGGAATGCACTACTGCAAGAAATTATTTTTCTGTCTATGTAGTTCAGTTCAGCTGGAGTCAAATTATTGCTTATGTAGTAGATAGCATATGGTTTTTTGTCCTCTAGCTGACCCAACACAGCTCCCACAACAGTATTAGATGCATTTGTGGCTATATGAAATGGCAAACTCCAATTTGGTCCTCACAAAACAAGGGTTGCTGATACAGACTTTTTCATTTCTGTAAAGGATTTCTTGCATTTCCCCGTCCAAACAAATTCCATATCTTTAATAAGTAGAGAAAATAAAGGGGATGCAATTCTTGAATTTTTTTCTATAAATCTTCTCTAATACCTTGCATGTCCCAAAAATATACGTACCTCTTTTTGCATTTTGGCAACTGGAATTTTCAAAATTACCTCTATCTTAGTAGGGTCTACTTTAATTCCATCAGCAAAGATAAAATTTCCCAACACAATTCCTTCATTCATCATCATGTGATATTTGTCTGTACTTAAAGCAACATTAGTTTGTACACATCGTTCTAGTACTTTTTCAAGATTAACTAATGTTATTTCAAAGGCATCGCCATAAGGTGTAAAGTCATCCATGAATATTTCTAAATAGTCATTTAACAGATCTGAGAATATCCCCAATATCGCCCATTGGAAAGTTGCTGGCACATTACAGAGTCCAAAAGGAAGAACTATGTATGCAAAGGTTCCCCAAGGGAAAGTAAAGGTGGTTTTATCTTGATCTTATGGGGCAATCTATATCTGATTATAACCACTAAACCTGTCTAGAAATGAAAATAATTTCTTTCCAGACAAGGTGTCAAGGACTTGATATATGAATGGCAAAGGGAAATGGTCCTTTTGGGTGGCCTTGTTAAGTTCTCTATAGTCTACAAAGACTCTCCAATTTCCATTCTTTTTAGGGACAATGACAAGTGAGATACCCACTGACTATAAGAAATTGGATAAATGAAGTTATCATTTAGGAGTTTTTGCAATTCTTCTTTGACTACCTCCTTAAGTGTTGGGTTCATACGTCGCTATGGCTGTCTAACTGGATTTCAACCCTCTTTTAAATAGATATGGTGGGTGCACAAGCTAGGATGAATTCCTTTCATATATGTGTAATCCCACACAAATGCCTTTTTATACTTCTGTAACAACTGTAATAACATTTTGTTTTGTTCGGGAGTCAGGTTTAGGTTAACATTTAGATGTTTACCTGGTTCTATTTCAACCAGGCTGCTCTTGATGTTTAGAGTGGTCTTCATATGTTCAAAGCTCAAATCCTCCACAACCTCTTCCTCCCCCAAGTTTTCAATAGAAGTAACAAAAAGAGGATTACTGATAAAACCATTTATAATATCATCTTCTATCTCATCCTTAAAATACTGGGCTTTATCGAGGGTAAGAATTGGTTAGGATTTATCTGATTCAGGTTTGAACTCATCCACAAGGGGTTTCCGAACTCCCTACTTGGCTTTGGGTGTCTCATCAATGTAAACGATAACCATAGGATTCCTTGGATCGTTATATTTACTCAACAGAGAATGACCAATCATTAATTCTAATAATTTCCCCATCACATGGATAGTGAGAGGCTCTTTAGGCTTTCTTCTAGGTTTTTAAACACACAGGTCCCTTACTATTTGCGCATATATGGGAACGTCCTTGATAACTTGTAGCATGGGAATCTTGACGTTATATTTTTCAACTCTCTGAGAAAATCAGAGTCAAGCTGTGAAGTCATCCTAGTTTCTGATAATATTTGCAGATATGGAGGATCCTTAGTTATTGTAACAGTTGGGTCAGCTGATACATATGTACCAGCGTTATTTGGGTTAGCTTTACAGATGTAACAACATGACCTTGACCTATTGTAGTAGTCCTGTGAGAGTCCGTAGGACCACCCTTAGAAGATTCACATTCTTCCTCAATGATGACAGGAGAGGTTTTTACTACTTTTCCCGATCATAGATGGATTTCATTACATTCAACGAGAGTGATGTAGTAAGTTTGGAAGGAAGTGGGAGCTTCTAAAGCCTGGGATTCCTTATTATTTGGGTTAGGATTATGTTTTACAGGTAATTGGGGTTGTATGGGAGGTGTAGCAACATGTGTTGAGAGAGGTGACAATTGCAATTACTGTTGCATTGGTAACGCAGAAGGGGCTGGACCTAAAGAATTTTCTCTCCAATTTTGGGGCCAAGAATATGGTTGAGATGGAGGGTATTGAAAAGGTGGAGAGGGAGACCATTAGTTCCATGGTGAGGAAAACTGAGCTGGAGGAGAGGAATATTTCCATGGAAATTGTTGTGCATTATATACATTATTCCATGGATTAAAAGAAAAATCTTGAGACATACCTGGTGGTCGTGGCTACCAAGGCTTCCTGGACCCAATGAAGTAGGAGGACTGGACTTCCTCACTTGATTCCTTAAGCACTACTTTTAGTCTAGGAAGCTCTGGAAAATAGCCTATAGAATGCTCCAAATCACAAATGTTTCACAAGCTGATGCTGTCGACTTTACAATCCCTCAAGGAATGTTTATCCTTACATTTTGGGCAGAATATAGCCAAAGCTTTCTTGGCTTCATCTTGTGCCTTTTTTACTTGTGCAGTTATTAGTTGGGTAGATAAAGTACTGAGGAGGCTAGTCTTAATATTCTCGAATAGGTTCCCTATCTCGACTCTGGTCACACCTCCATTTGCAGATTTTTATATTCGAATGGAGGCGTCCTGTGTCATGCTTCTTCCTCGTGTTGATCCTCTCTATCATCTTAAGCAGAGTTGTATTATCTCCTCAAATGTTTCTTGAGATATATATCCCTTCCCCATTAGATTCAATGTATTCAGTTAGTCATCTCTCATTCCCCATATGAATATAGCTTTCAGGATCTCTGGATCCAAATCACTAAGTTTAGATCTCTGTAGATTATAGTGGAATCACTCCACATAATCCCACAAGCTTTCTTATTCTTTTGTGTCATCCTGAATATCTCTTCCCTCAAGCCCTTAGTCTGACAATAGTCCTGATATTTTGATAGAAAGGCAGTTTTCATATCTCTCCATGTCTGAATAGTAGCAGAGTCCAGTCCCATGATCTTCTATAGTCATTCCTTGAAAAGATGGAAGAGTTGATAAGGGGATTTTTTCATGGGAGCTTCGCCCCTTATATCACTTATTGGGAATTCAAAGGTGGTAATAGTGGCAACAGTCCTTGTATTTTCATTGTTATTATTGTTATTGTCTTCCATTCTAGATTGCACTGTTTCTTGTTTTGATGAGTCCTCTCCCAAAGATGATGATTGTATAGGTTTCTCTGGGGCTGGTTGTTTCACTACATTGCCTGAATATGGGTATTGATAATAAAATAATGTTTTTCCAATTTTGGCTCTAAGTTCTCCCCGCTGGTTCCCCTTGGCCTTCAGACCCAAAGTCCTAGTCACTATTTTCTCCATACTATTCTTGAATTGAATCTATAGTCTCGGGAGTATGTATACTAGTTTGAGGGTGATGAGGTCCTAAGACGGAGGAACCAAATGCTTCTGACCTTAATATGGGAGTAATAGCTTTTTGTGGTCCTGTTTTTCTTGTATCCTTTTGTGAATTTGACTATTCTCTCTCTGCTTTTGAAATTAATTCCTGAATGAATGTTTTCCTCCCTAAATCTATGCTTTTCTTGTTCCTTTTATGACCCATTTTTCTTGTAGGTTTATTAGAGTTATTATGTTTCATGTCTCTTCTGTTCATACACTCTACACATGGACCCTATATGTAATTATTTCACACTCTAAGTGCCTCAGTCGTTACAGTGGTGATCCGACTCAGGTATGTTAGAGAGATGCGCAGGTTCTTACCTCTCGCCTTACTGCTCAATGTCTGCAAGACTGAGGACACTTCTAAGAAAAAGAAATTCAAAAGTTAACACACCCTAAGTGTTCTAATGATCACAGTGGTGAGCCCGCTTAGGTATGTTAGAGCGATGTGCAGGTTCTTACCTCTTGTCTTACCGCCCAACACCTGTGCACTAGAAACACTATACTAACAAAACACACTGGCTGACTGTATTGTCAACTGACTTCCTTGGTAACGACACCAAAAAGTTGTGCTGGTTTAATCACTCTTTAATTTGATTGAACCACAAGCATTTGATTGTCAACTAGGGTAGGTTTGTTTAATTCAAAAGTGTCTACACTATCTATGCCAATACATAATAGTCAGGGAAAGAAATGAAAGAAAATGTCGTTGAACACAATTGCAAAACTTAAAGCACTCATGCAGAAATTAAAAAGACATTCTATAGGAATGAAATTCACTCATCACACTTCATGTTTTTCTCAAAGAATAGGCACACCACATATCATTAGAAAAATCTATCAGCTGATTAAATATTATAGTTCTAACCAATCATGTGTAACATCATATAATGAATCTGAAAACATAAGTGCATCAGTACTAAAATTCATACAACATCATTAATAAATTCACACTTAAAAGAAAGATAAACCAAATAACTAATATACTACTACTGCAATCCATGCTAAAGAGGAGGGCCCTTCCTCCCTAGCAGGGCGCACGAATGAAATGTAAACTAGTTAAAAACTCAACACAAAATCTGTATGAACATCACCAGAAGTGTTCTGTATTAAAAAATGAATGGAAATTACAAGATCAAAATGTTGATACTATTCCTGTGTTGCTGTTCGCATTTTCATGGAACCAAACCCATTTATAAAGTTTACAAGCCCCGGAAATTAGGGAACAAATCAGTGATGATAATCTCATGATTCTCATGCTGATCAATATTAAGAGAAAAAAAAAGTGTTACAAACAATTTTCCAATAAAAGACCAATTCAAGTTACACCATCTCCACAATCATAACCACTGAGATCCTTTGACCGTCTGTAGATAATTCATGATTCTTGACAACTGTCTTTGAAGACAACAACCATGGTCTTTGGCAGTTGCGGTGTAACAACAACTTGAGATGTAACAACAACTTGAGGTGTAACAACAAAACTTTGGACTGTAACAACAAATCCTCAAAGTGTATCAAAAAGTAACAGCAACAACTGCTCATCCTTAGTCCTTAGTTGTAGGAAACCCCTGAAAGAAAAATAATCAGAAAACTTCTTTCACAATTACCTTGGTTAGCCATCTCAAAAAGACATCACTTCATTCAATATTTAACGAAATATGGAAAAATAATATGTTGAGAAAGGATTTCTCTTATAACTAGGGAAAATGGTAATTGGGACATAAATTTCATAGGTTTATAGAGAGAGAATGATCAATAATTAGGTTAATCCAACTCCAATTGGGAAAATTTTCGGCTAATCTCTTTAATAAAAATAAATAGACTAGGATGGGAAACTTGTTGAACCTAACGAGAACTTTTCCATCTCCCTTGGCACTATCTACTCGACAATTAAACTTGGAGCTCTAATGGTTCCTGCCAGGGATGAATCAACGGGGTGATGTTTCAAGTGGGATCTGACCCTCTGATGACTCCAACCAATCAACGCTACATTCGATGGCCTGTAACGTGCCACATCCTCCCACTACTACGTCGAACCATGTCCTCTTGACGCCTTATGACCCAAAAGGTTTGGACTTACACCTCATTTGAGAACTTCCAGGATTTAATTTCATTAGGGTTATGTGTAACGTGGGCCCTTTATATGTACACTATTAAAAAAACATTGTCGTTCATGAGCTTGTTCGTTGGTCCATCTACGCACCCACGTGGTTGTTTTTTCCACATCTACATCTTGACTCAACTATAGGTTCCATGGCCAAAAACACCAATTTGACTTTTATCCTACTAAATTTGACTGACCATATCTTTTGATCCAGGAATCCATTTTCAAACTACAACATGCCGTTGGAAAGCTTTTCGATCAACATCTAACTGCACCATTTCTAGGAGCATCTGAATTGATCTCCTGAGAAAATTTCAAAGCTATAACTCCCCCTTTGACTCTGGCCAAGGCTCCAACTCCCACTGATATGTAACACTCCTCATCAATGCCAAACACACTATGCATTTTCCATCCTAACCTAGTTGACATCAATGCTAGCCTAGTTCAAATCAATGCCATTACACTTGATGCCACTTACCATCCTAAAAATGCCAATTGTCCAATAGAAAACTCCTCCATTATCTTAAAGTCAGAATAATATTGCCTTTCAACACCTACCATAGTTTTCAATATTTTAATTTCTCACCGAGTCGTAGGAGGGACAACATTGAAATAAATCCCAACCGAGTCCTGGGAAAATATCTGGGCCCTGCATTGGCCTTGTGAGCTATTTTCGTTGCCACCCCTCCTATTGCGCATGCGTTACATGGGAGGCATGGCATGAGATAGAGGCTCAGTCCCCAATTTTCCAAAAGAACAACCACAACCAATAGTTAGAAGAGTGTTCTGGCCTAGAACATGAACACTTACATTACAATGACTAACAACAAAACAATATCGGCTCTAGAAACTAAATACTAGTTCAAGCCAAGAGATAAACCACACCTACTAGGCACATATGGGCAGTAGTCACCTCCACCCTTAAAACCCACCGATTTATGAGTGTTAAACAAATCCACAGACATACCCAAAGAAAATACATACCACAATTATACCCATATTTTTTAATTTAGGTGGTTGAATCTTTGACTATAGACATGAACATACCAAGCATAACTTTCAAAACTTGCCGACCAGATAATAATCCTAAATTCTCAATCTAATAATAATTAGAAAAGGGACCAAATTTTGTCTATCAACCCCAGAGCCTAGAACACTAGATTTCACTAATAAACTGACTAGACCAGGACTAACATTACCGGGTAGAGTGATAGATAAACAAAGAAAATCCAGAAAGAACAAAACTTCAGTAGCTGAACCATAATTTATAGGGAGGGATGAAAACTGACTCTTGTTACTAGTTGCCAGCTTCTTCCATAAATTCCCGCCTCCTTGACATAATTTCATCACACTCCATTGCATATCAAACCTCAAAAAAAGCACAACTTTCTTAGCACAGGAGATGATCCCAGACCCCAGCAGTAGGGAGGTCAACTCCTCAACCTTCTTCTAGACCCATCCTCCTTCGCTCACCTTTAGATATAAGTCTCTCCCCACTATTGATCTGAAAATGAAACTACTTGTATTTTCTGTTAAAGGTATTCATTTCCATAAACCTATATGTGCAAATTGTTGTACATGTCTTGCAATTGAAACAAAGGGTTTTTGGTAAATTTATGAGTCTTATGTGTGAAGGAGTGTTATTTCCTTTTATTGTTTAGCATATTAAATCTGAAAAACATAACAAGATAAAATCACATAAAATAACACAGCAGCTGATGAGGCAGTTCACCCCTCCTGGGGTCCAAGGCCCCCAAATGGGCATGTCCTTGCTCTTATTAGATGTTCAAATTGGTTATACAGTGATAAGAAAGCCTAAACAGGCAAAATAAGTTGTGGAAATGAGTTCAGAACACAGAAAATAGTAAATATTGGCTTTGGTTTCACCTCCAATGGTTAACCATAGCCCAATACAACTCCAACACTCCCTAGGCCTTGATGGCTCTCCAAGATTCTCTGCTGAAAAAGTACCTGAAGATTAGCTTTGCTGACTCTGCAACCTGTACCATTGGCTCTGGAATGCTCAGAATACTCAAAATAAAAAATAAAAAATTCGCTCCAAAAGGTTTTGTCTACTGAAAATTATGACCAACTAAAGTTTTGTCCAAGTTGGCTTAAGAAAACTCCACCAAACTTGGAGTAACTGTAGTTAGCTCCACTAACTTTGGCAACAACGCCTAAAAAGGCGCACTCCGCTCCATATTTGTCTATGCGGTTGGGTGGCATTAATTGTTAAGGTGGGCAATGGTCACATGGACCGACTACCCTACCGTTGGCAGAACCGTGGAGCCAACGGTTATGAAACCGTGGCATATACTTATTGGCGAGACCACCGCTGAGACATGTGAACATGCAACTATAACCCTAATGGTTAACCATCACTGCCGGGTTTGACCTGTGGTTCCGAGCCCTGGTCTTATGGATAGGGGGTTGGCCCCCTTTCCGCCCCAACCTAACCTTTGACAAACTTGAAATATGCAATAAGTCCATATTTTGTTAAGAATTGCTATGTGGACGGGCCGGTCGGGCCTGTGGGCTGGTGGCCACCTGACCTGGGGTCGATTCCTGCCAACACCATAATAATTTTGCCACAATAAACCTACAGTCTTGGGGCCATGTGGCGGCCTCCGGGCAAGCCACATGGCGTCCATTAATTGGCCACTGAAATCCATAGTATATCCACTGTGCAATCCGGAGTTGACAAATGTCGATCTATGATTGGATGAAGAAGGAATATTTTTTTTTTTAAATATTTTTTTATTCAAAGTCAACCCAAGTCAAACTAGACTTTTGCATGAAATTGTGAATTTTCAAACTTGAATAACTTTCACATACAATGTCGGATTTTAGTGTCGTTCATAGCTATAGGATCGTATCGAGGAGGCCTATCCCGTTTTTTTTATTTCAACCAATTCTGAGCGATTCAAAATTTGAGCATTTTTTCCACTTAGGACATGATCACCTGATCAACTACCCTATGTGTCAATTTAATGACCATTTGTTTCACTGCATGCAAATGCATGCTAGGGGCGAGCCATGCCCCCTGACCTTTAATGCTCATCATGTCCGCAGGGTGGTAGGATCGCCCCACTAAACCTCCCTACGTTTTATGTGCCTACCTCCATAAGGGAATTTCAAAACTTTATATTTAAATTCAATTAATAAGTATATAAAAATTCAATATTCATACTATATATATATGTCAAATAAAAATGCCTCATTTATATGTAATTATGGAAAATTTAAAGGATGGAAATTTATTAGTCCTTGACTCACCAGGGACTATAGCAATTGCCTCATTTCAAAGCACGTTGAGTTTCAATATTTTTTTGAGTTTTTTGGGATCTTTATTAAAGTTTCGAGAAGACGCTTAATATTCCTATTTTCTTGTAATTTCAAAAATATTTTTCTAATTTTTTGGTAATCTTATTTCTAATTTTTAATTCGTTGAGCGAGCTTTGATCAGACATAATTCCCCTGGTGGATGGCGTTTTATTTTTGGTATTTGTCACTTCTTGAAAATAATTCTAAAATCGAAAAAAAGCTAATTTTGTGAGTGGCCATTCCGTTAGTGAGTGCTTTGACACTGACACTGAAACTATTATGCTACTGCACTACCCAATGATCCCAGAACTGATGTATTTTCAGGTCCTTTACATAGATGCAGAGTGTAGAGAGTTGCAAGTACAATCCCTCTTAAACTCAATAGAAATAGTAACGGGGAGGTGAAAATATATTTGAAATGTTTCCAAAATCACAAGTTGGGCGAAGATGAGATTTAAATGAAACATAACCATCCCTATGCCCAGAATAACCTTCGCCTTCTTATTTCTGCCAATTTCCTACAACTCCATGAGTGATTGGCGATTTTATTCATATGGGGAAATTCTGGAGATGATGCAAAATTTGTAGGTTGTTTAAATAATTGCTTGTTTTGTTACAAATTTGCATCATCGTCAAAATCCGATGCAATGTTCATCATCAAGCTTTCACGTGAAAGCATTCTGAAATTTTTTATATATCAATAATTCCGGTGATCTAAAATTGAAATTTAATAGCCAAATTATTTGGCAATGCGTCTGAGAATAAAATAGAAGAAAATAATTGCAGGTTGCACATTGCATACATTATAAAACAACCCTAACGTATTCCAGCGAATACTGAAAGAGTTGGATGTTAGTGTAGAAGAATACATTTCTTAAAAATATAGCGAGCCTGTTGAATTTTTATTAGCCAAGAATCCTAGCAGTGGGGATAAATCAGACATAAAAGCTTTCTGAAACTTCTTAATAATGTTGGTTGTCTAGTGTTGGAATTTAGTGGTCAAATTATCTGCCAATGGGTGTTTACTCTCTTTCTCATGAGATATCCTCTGCCACATGCATCTCGCAAGAATCACACATGCATCTTGGGTGTATGTGAAAATCTCATCTGGAGACCAGGAAGCATCGAGAAGAATGTTCTCAGTTATGTCAGGTCTTGTCGCAACTCCGTTCCTTACTTAGCCAAGTGAGTGAATCAACTTTCCAAATTTGAGTTGAGTCATGCAATGTCTATATTCACCTTTGCGTAGTTGGTTCATTAAAAATTGTAATTTTATAGGTATTATGTTCAATGGACAAAACATTGAACAAACATGGCCATGCATAGTACGTTAGCTTGTGATATTAATTTGAATGCTTTATTCTTCCGAATTTAGAGAGAACCTATTTGTTTTATGGTGACAATATTTGATGAAAGAATAACACTCATATACTGAAAGATAATACTATACCATGAATAATGTTAGAATATAATGGCATTTGTGGTGAATAGTGTCATTAATAATATTGACATTAATTATATTTTTTAAGCATGTTCGAATTATATTGTCATTTGCTTTTGCGTGGTGACTTTTGGTGTTTCTATGGGCCGCTTGGAAATTCAAAACATGCTCTTTAGTATAAGGTGATGGAAATGCACCAGACACTTTAGCTTACGGGCTAGGTGGGAACAGATCGAGTCACTGACTATTATTCAACTCTGTATCTAGCTATCGAGCACACTGAGACTTGTGCAAAGGTTTGCTTGTGCAGAGCTTTCATTGTGTGGAAAGCTCTGCACAAGAAAATATCCGCACACTGCTTGTTCGCACAAGCCAAAATAAGATGTTGAAGATAAAATAATCATAGATGAAGATACTTTTACCTAGTATATGCAACTCAAGGCACTGAAAGAAACATTTATTGCGAGTTTGACATTTCCCTCCACTTACACATTTACCAACATAATGAAATTTAAGACAATGAGCTATTTGTTATAATTGTGTAGAGCTTTCACAATGCGAAAATATTCACACACAAGGTCCTCTACAGACTCACTAGGCTTGTCTTCATTCTGCAATGGAACCTTTGTGATCTGTGAAACTATCTACTTTTCCCACGAAATTGCTCCCTGGTTGGTTTTTTATTTCAAAAATAGACTTGACTACAAAATCTTGCACTATAATCAAATAAATGCTTTGAAAACATGTAACGAGATTTACTCATTAACATAAATCCTCAAATTTGTATAGTATAAAAGATTCACGAGGAAAAATAATGTAACCTATCATATCTAAATTCTAGAACAAACTTTAAGCCATATCAATAAAGAATTCTATCTCATATCCCTGTTGTGGGCCTTGGTCCACATCATGCCTAGGTACTAAAGAAAGTTCTCTACAATTTGGCAAATAAATGGAATAATAATTGAACACAACGCCATATTCAGGTCTCTTTGTTTAAGAGTGTCTCAGACATGCAGGTGAGTCCAAGATGACCTCAAAATGAACTTCAAGACCACAGGTAACTAAGTTTTCCCTTTCGATCTATCCTAAGAACTTTTTGGTGTTGTTCTTGTTCTTCCTCTTAATCATAAAATGGGAACCACTTTTTCCTTTCAAGACACAATTATCCCTAGAAACCATCTTCTAATTAGTGCCATGACTACTACTGGATGTAGGTATGGCATGCATATACCTATGAGCAGTAGGTGGAGAATGGGATATGTAAAGAATCCTTGGAGAATCGACACTAAAATCTTGGCTGCCTTTGGCTCTTTCCATTGAACTTCTGTCACCTAATTTGAATTTATTTCGAGGAGAAGAATCTCCAAGTCGACGTGAATTGGAAGCAAGAAATTGATGTCTAGAATCAAAGATGAATTATCTCTTGCTATTACTAAAACAATTTGGATAATATTTTCCCAGGTCCTTGGTTGATATGCACATATAACTAGGCAGATTGCATTTAAAATGAAACAACAATGAGTTTGAAATCTATTATTAGGTCTATTGAAAGGGAGGTTGCATATTGCATGAGCTATTTTTCCACTGGGGAAATAACCTCTAACCATGTTTATCAAATCATTGTAGCGACACAAGAAATGATTAATGAACCTAGTCTATAAACCTTGATCACGAGAATATTTGCGACAATGAAGCAGAAGGCATTATGGCTTCCCATCTAGAAACCTTGAGGGCGTTCATCCTAGGAAGCTATGGACTGGGCATGTCCATTTTCTTAATGGAGGCAACATATTACATCATAGCAGATCAACTCTTCTCAGCCTTCACTGACCCATGAAAAAACAAGGAGGTACAATATTCTTTCCTAGTATGACAAGAGCTATTGAATAAGAAAACTAATGAATTTGAATAAGGCTAGTCCCCGCTGAGTGAGTCAGTCACCTTGCTGACTATAGAACTATACTCAGGAGGTGAAAGGAAGCTTGCATAATTAGTTAGCTGACAATCTCCAATGATTTCCTATAATCAACTTAGTCAATTGAATATTCAATTGGTGGAATTGCAACGGATGTTGAGTGACGTGGTGATGGTTCCATCCTAATGTGAAGTGGTGTTATAATAAATAACTTGAATGAAACACTTTGCTACATAGAACGCCCGATAATGCACTTGATTGTTAAAAAAAAAATGTCCAAAGGTTGATTCTATATACTAATTCCCCAACCCACTCCATTAGTGCTAGTAGTGAATTTTTTCCTCTACTTTTGATGTTACTAATGATGTAGCCTTTAGACAAAAAATCAACCAATATGTATGACCAAGTGATCGTGGAGTGCCGGATGTTAAGAGACATAACTTTCCGTAGGACTATCGCTTGACGACAATGTATTGCGAAGTTCGAACAATATGGTCTCTTAGTCCTGAGAGCAAATCTAATCTGTGCAAATGGCCTATAAAGCCTTGCTACGCTACCAGCTCCAGTGGTCGCTCGAGGTAGCACAGGATCTTGAACCTTTTGTAGCCCGACTGGGAGCAATTGGGAAAAGCAACTTCGTTGAGGTGGGAGAGAAATTGGGTAAAGCAACATGGTTGATATGGGAGAAAAATTGGGAAAAACAACACCGTTGATATGGGATGAAATTGCGTATACTACCAGCTCCAGTGGTTGCTCAAAGTAGCACATGATATTTAACCTTTTTTATCCTAACTAAGAGAAATTGGGAAAAAAAATTCATTAAGGTGGGAGAGAAATTGGGAAAAGAAATGCCGTCGAGGTGGGATAAAACCGCAAATGCTACCAGCTCTAGTGGTTGCTCAAGGTAGCACATGATCTTTAACCTTTTTTATCCTGATTGGGAGTAATTGGGATATTTGCTTATGCTTTTGACATTCATAGAAATACAAACACTTTTATTCACACCATTAAAAACATTGTGCAAAAGTCCTTGTGCATAAGTTCATTGTGCGAAGGACTTCCACACAAGGACCTCTGTGAAAAATCTCTGCATAATGTTTTTAATTGGCAGATGTTGGCATAGGAGAAATTTAATGACGATTGCTATCACTCATAATTTCATTAGGTTGTGATGGTGCAAAATTTGAGGTAACCTCAAACCACTTTAGGATTGAAAGTTGGCCCTTCAATCTGGAGAGGGATCTCTAATCAACTCTGCTACTCTAGGTTACAACAACAAAAGGTCTTTAATATGCTCAGTGGTTAGATTTAATGTGTAAGAATGATAGATTTGGTTGGGGGTTAAGGAAAATACCATTGGGCATGGAGTCCTATTAGAAACTGAATCAAGGCCTTTAGAACTTGGTGAAAAAGAGCAATTTCCTAGAAAGACCTACAATCAACAATTGCTAACAACAATTCATTCATAGCATAGAAATATGAAGAGGAGTACATTCAAAATTTAAAACAAAGAAAAATATGTGGAATTTTGTATAAAATCACCAGTTGAAAGGTTAATATTTTAATATGAGATATAGAGCACTATCACATGAATTTTACATCTGCTTTGCAATTCAGATACGAAGATACACATATAATGATAAACAAAGAAGGAAATACAACACTAAGATACATACCACAATTTCTAAAGAGGAATCCCTGAAACAAAACCCCTTTTACTTCTAGTCCAAGAGATACTTAATTAATTGACAATGAACACAATTACAATAGAGGTTTTTCTCTCAAATTCCAACCCTCATCTATTACAATTCCTCTAATTTATACAAAAATTACATAAGTTTTGAGATCCATAATTCCTGGAAAGCTTTTAATATAAAATACTAAAAATATATACATATCCTACCAAGATCCAAAAGAAATGGATCCAAAAACCTCCTCATCCATATTTAGTATGTTGTCCAGTCGAATTGATGAGGTGGCTCTCTAACTGAAAGCTGATTAGGCATTTTTCTAAAAATAGAAAAAATAAGTCTAGTAAATTTCTGAAAAATAGGATTCGAATATCCATTTGAATATCTCAAACTGTGATAGATGTGTAAAAAATAAAAGAGGTTTTTATAAATGTGTATGTTCCTAACAAAAAACTCTTTTATTTTTTTTCTCCCAAAATTCATCACCAAATTCTCGGAAATCACGCCCAAAGTTAATGACCAAAACATGAAATTATTTAATATTTAAATCTGAAAAAATGGGCTGCAAATATTCTTTTGAATATTCCAAACCATTACACCTGTGTAAAAACTGAGAGAGATGTTCTCAAATGAGCCCGTTGTCAACAAAACCCTCTTTTGATTCTCAAAAATTCATTCTCAGTTGTTTGGAAACTGCGTCCGAAGTTGATGACTAAAACATGAAGAAACAAAGTAATACAAAGTGTTGCCATTTGATTTGTCAGCGCCACTGTTTTAAATTTTTTGAACTAGCACTAACAAATTATCTGTTAGCATGCCTGAATTTTCGGTGGAATATTTTAAACTGAAAACATATACAACTAAAAACTGAAATCCATAGTGCAATCTAAAAACTGAAAGCATGGTCACTCTTATGAGCTTATTAAATAATAAACAATCCTACTCTAACTTGTTGAGACAACTGTTGAATCAAGTGATCTCAAAACTCCAATGCAACCATGTAAGTAAATGGTTACTTAACTCATTTCTTCTCACATTCTCTTTAAGTAGAAAGACAAATTTAAGAGATAGAAACTCAAATTGGAATATAAATCCAATCCCCGTGTTGATGAACAAAAAAAACTCTACCATCACTGATGATTCCAACATGTTATGCTCCTATACCAATAGGTGTCATATTTCATGATTGACTTATTGAGCTCTGTAATATGTTCATCCCTTTCCTTGTTGCAAAGGTTTTCCATATTATCAAAAAATAAAAAAATGTAAAGAGGGTATGCCCTGAAAGAAAAATCAAAGGGTAAAAAGAATGAAATGGTCAAAAAAGTGAAAGAAATGAACCCCAAAAAAAGGAAGACCAGAAAGGTGTGCAAGTCCAAAATGCCACTATTTTTCCATTTTATGCAAATAAAACATTGTGTGCAGCTTGTTGAATTCATGCCACAATTGACGAATGGCCAAACAGCTTAATCTTGGCTAGTTCATGTTTTGAATTTCATGTTTTAGAAATAGAGAATAAAATCTGACCAAACCGTTTAATCTTGGTAGATAAGTAGATAGGTAGAGAAGAAAAGGAGCTCAACAGTTTAATATGAGCCCTTGGAAGTAATAAGGGTAGACTTAGGTAGGCTTACTATGCAAAGAAAAGAAAAGTTGATGAGGGTTTGCTAGTCCAAATACACCCAAAAAAAGAAGGAAAAAGTAGGTAGGGTAGGTAGATTGGTGTTGCAGAATGATACCTGTGATGGATTGTGTTTCTAAAAAAAAAAAAAAAAATGTTAACTTTCACTTCTATCACAAGTACATGGCGGACATTAGACTTGGAGCAGCTCAAGCAAGACAAGATTCAATAGCTAATTCCCCTTCATGTTTTTTTCCCTAATCATTTACTAATTTCCCCCCTAAAAGTGTTAAGAATCTGTTCTTAATAACATTCACAAACCACTCCTTCCCATCCATCTCATTTCATAAAGTGCCTAAGTAAAACCCCATTTTACTTAGGAAAATGGCCATATTTCTCGTATAAACCCCTTTTCCCCTTTAGCCTAAGTTTTTAACACTATAACTTAGCGCACATTCATTATTTTTTCATATTAACTCTAACTTTATTATATAATTCCCATACACTTATTCCCATCCCGTATTATGTAAATATAATAAAAAACCCCAATATTATTAATATCCCTCCCCCGATCGAATACAACCATATCACTGATTAACAGGGATTAATAAGTTTATATGGAACTTGTTAATAACTGCCCCCCGCGCACAAAGGGTTAATCAACCATTTGGGTTGATTAATAATCGAGCCCCGACCATCAAAACAGTCTCGGTATATTAAAAACACAGTTTATTATAAACCGGGCCTGTTGCTTAACTCTCCACCATCTCCATGCACCGTTCGCCATCCAATTATCGCATGTCCATCCAAAGGTCCAAAACTATATCGTGGCCCCCCTAACAGCCGAACGTTAACTCACGGGAGTCCGGCAGTTTTCCCGCCGTACCAAGGACACGTGTCGCTCATCCAGCCTGATCGCTAGCCCTCTGCCCGAAACCACTTGACCACAAAAGCGGTGCGGGCCAAACTGCTTACCACCTCTGCTGACGTCACCTGCCACGACCTCCGCTGACGTCATCTGTCCTTTGCTGATGTCATCCACCGTGTCACCCGCCACATCATCATCTGTACTGATTACGTCATCCGTCCCTCAAATCAAAAATCCCGCCAAAACTACATTTTGTCAAATAAAAGGGTAAAAAAATCATTTTTGCTATATTTTCTGCGTATCGCGCTCCAGGCATAAAATCGACTGAGGTCGCATCTCCAGTTTCCGACCAGAAAGGCTCCATCAATGAGCTCGCAAACCCATTCAAACCCACCATTAAACAATTTCTCTACCTTTTCAGCTATCTCAGAAGCCACAAATTGGTGCGTCAACTACCAGAACTTCTCAGCATACCAGCCACAGAAAGGTCTAAAGGAAAGGAATTGGAAGGTGTAGAACAACCTCTGGTGTCCCAACAACAGGTTTTTATCCATAGCTGTGTTGTTATCCTTGGAAAAAGGGAAATTTTGGGCGAAATACCAGACATAGATGAGTAGAAGTCAAAACACGGTTAAAGAGTATCAGTTTAGCATTAAAGTGTATCTGATCAGCGATAAAGAGTGTCAGAGAAAAATTGAAGAGTATCAGTTCAGCATTAAAGTGTATCAGATCAGCAATAAAGAGTGTCACAGTAAAATTGAAGAGTAGCAGATTAGAATTAAAGTGTATCACATCAGAATTAATGCATCAGTTAAGGCAAGCAGTTAGCGCAGAGTTATTGAAGAAAACAGCTGCCAGCCGAATTAAAGAGCCTGCATCCAGCACAACATCAATGAGCTGTTTCTATTTTATTTGTAAATTATTATTAGTCATCCTAGATATTATCTCATAGCTGTTATGAGATATTTGTTGTACAAATTTGTTGCATAAATACCCCCTCCATTAGAGTATTGAGGGGGTGTGTGGATTCCTAGACCTTGATGTAATATTGATCTTTTTGAAATAAAGAGCTGTTGGAATCAAACTATTGCATGGCCTACTGGATGAATAATTGAAGCAGAAGACTTGTCATAGATTTCTTGAATCAACCATTGGATCAATGAGTCCTCTATACCTTGTGTTTTATAGTTTCCTTGTTTATTATATCGTCTGTGTTTCATAATCTGAATGGTAGAGAAAAGGTTAATTTTAGAATATGCTTGATTGCACTCCGTTTTCAGTATTTATTGTTCTTTGTGTTTTCTTCAGAACTTGGATAAGCAGTGAACTCTTAATTGCTCCTGTTTCTTGATTCTTTCATGTTGATTATTTTCTAAAGAATACTTAACTGCTCCTTATCAGTAGTCATCCATTTTCCCTCTTTCAATAGGTTGAAGGATTCTTAACTGCCCTTCACCCATTTGAGCCCATTCCATCTGTTTTAAGTCTTTATTTGTTCCCTATTTGACTACCTTGTTCTGTGAAGCCATCCTTTGTTAAAAAACCAAATCCAGAAAGCCATTCTCTTTGAATCCATTAGCCCAATGGACAGAACTGCTTTGTTTTACCTCTCTATGCTATTGAATCTCACCACCCAAACTCAAACAAAAGCCTTGAACTTCATAACTAGCCTAACACCTTTAAAAAACAAAGTTAAATCATAAAGAGAGAGCCCTCTCTAGATATAGATTGGCTAGATTCTATATCTAAAAGATTGGTCTGTGGTTACCTCGGCATCCTTCCCTTTCTTACAACTTTGGGGAAAACCTGAGTGATAACACAACAGACTTGCAAAAGGATCTTCTAGAGCATGAACAACTACCTTTTCTTGATGATCAACAAAAATATAAGAATATCCTTCATGATTAACTGTCGGTTGTTCTGTGTGATGAAGTTGATCACCCTCCAATAAAATGGCAACAAATTGTTCTTTCCTATCATCCAGATCAAGGAAAAGATTTGTATGTTCTTGTTCATTTTCAGATGTAACAATTTTAACATGTATTTGAGGAATATCCAAAAATGATACTTCATATACTTCAACAAGAATATCATCTTGATTTTCAAATGAATCAAAGAAAACAACTTGTTTATCATTGTCTCCATTAAGCTCTAAGTTATAACTATTTTCTTGAAACTTTATGTTTAAAGTTGACTCATTGCTTTGAGTTTCCATACATGCAATTTCAGAATTTAGAATTTGAATCTCTTCTTGAAATAAAGATCCATAATAGTTTGATTGACCATTCTCAACATTTTCTTCATCACTTAAGATTTGACAAGATTGTTGAATTTCTTCATCATTAGGGTCCTGATCTATTTCATTTTCAGCCAAGGGATCAACTATGCTCTGCTAGAAATCTCCCTGAATATGATGACAACTATGCTCTACAATCTCTTCTTGATATTGAAAAGGATTTTCATATAAAACCTCTTTGATTTCTTCATCAGTAAACTCTTCATCATCATAAGCATTTTCCAAGTGTTGAATGAAATTTTCAAAATGATTGCAACAATTTTCAACCAGCAATAAAGATGGAAAACATTCTCTATAATCTTCAAAAAATATTGTATGAAAATATTTTAAAGAATATAAGCTAGCAGGTTGTAACCTTTCATACCATGATCTTGCCTTTCCTTCCAAGGTATCCATAAACAACTTCATGAGGTAGTCTTCATACAATTCAACCCCCAACTTACGTATATGAATATGAAACTTAATAAGATGTAAAGCAGCATCATCCCCGTCCTCATATTTGAATCTTGGCAAATATGATTGCCAATCTATATGAGGAATAAGATTTGGAAAGCTAGGAATATTAGCATGATTCATAGGAGCATACCTTGCATATTGTGGATCCATATCGAGACTGTGGAGTCACCAAATAGTTCTTTAGAAAATTGAGTCTTTGGCTAATGGAGTTGTCATGAAATTTTTGAGCTCTAGATTCAACTAAGAATGGAGTCGTCAGGTGAATGATGCACAACTTGATTGATGTCTGACTATTTTTCACCATCAACAACCAGAACTGCTTCTTTGTCATACTACCTAGGGATGATATCACCTCCGTTCCCCGACAATGGTGCCAAGATGTTATCATTTAGAATTTCACCAGGTTGTGATGGTGAAAAATTCGAGGTAACCTCAAACCACTTTAGGATTGAA
This sequence comes from Pinus tabuliformis, assembly GCA_031772625.1. Classification (NCBI taxonomy): domain Eukaryota; kingdom Viridiplantae; phylum Streptophyta; class Pinopsida; order Pinales; family Pinaceae; genus Pinus; species Pinus tabuliformis. The sequence continues at coordinate 151,391,915 of CM062815.1, read as the reverse complement.
AGCTGGCCCTTCAATCTGGAGAGGGATCTCTCATCAACTCTGCTACTCTAGGTCACAACAACATTAGGTCCCTAATATGCTAAGTCACCATATTTAATGTGTAATAATGGTAGATTTGGTTGGGGATCAAGGAAAAGACCATTGGAAATGGATTCCTATTAGAAAATGACTCAAGACCTTCAAAACTTGGTGAAAAAGAGTAATTTCCTTCAAAGGCCTACAAACAACAATTGCTAGACATCAATTCATTCATAGCATGTAAAGATGAAAAGGAGTACATTAAAAGTTTAAAACAGAGTAACAATATGTGGAATTATGTATAAAATCATCAATTGAAAGGTGAATATATGAATTTGAGATATAGAGCACTGTCACATGAATTTTACATCTGCTTTGCAATTTAGATAAGAAGATACACATATAATGATAAACAAAGAAGGAAATACAACACTGAGATACAAACCACAATTTCTAAAGAGGAATCCCTAAAACAAAAACCCTTGTACTTCTATTCCAAGAGATATTTCATCAATTAACACAATTACAATAGAGTTTTTTCTCTCAAAATCCAACCCTGATCTATTAAAATTCCTATAATTTATACAAAAAATACATAAGTTTGGAGATCCACAATTTCTGGAAAGTTTTAATAAAATACTAAAAATATATACATATCCTACCAAGATCCAAAAGAAATGGATTTGAAAACCTCGTCATCCATCTTTAGTTTGTTGTTAAGTCGAATTGAGGAGGTGACTCTCCAACATAACGCTGATTGAGATTTTTTCTAAAAATAGAAATAAATAAATTTGGTGAATTTCTGAAAAATAGGCTTCAAAGATCTTTTCAAATCTCTCAAACAATGATAAACGTGTAAAAACTGAAAGAGGTTTATAAATGCATCCGTTCCTAACAAAACCTCTTTTGGGTTTTTGAAATGCATCAACACTTTCTCGGAAATCACACCCAAAGTTAATGGTTAAAACATGAAATTATTTAATATTTAAATCTGGAAAAATGGGCTACAAATATTCCAAACCATTACACCTGTGTAAAAATCGAGAGAGTTTTTTTTAAATGAGCCATTTCCCTACAAAAACCTCTTTTTGTTTTCAAAAAATTGTTTAAAGTTGATGACTAGAACAAGAAAAAATATAGTAAAATAGAGTGTTGCCATTTGATTTGTCAGTGCTACTGTTTTAAATTTTTTGAACCAACACTGACAAATTATCTCTCAGCGTGCCTGGATATTTGGTGGAAGATTTGAAACAACTACGCGAAGCCATTACATGTGAAGTCTTTATCTTGAAACTAAACTGGGATAACAAGGATGATTTGGGTGGTGATTTCGAAAGTTTTAAGGAATTAATAATAGAGATGATATCTATGGCAAGAGATTTTAACCTAAAAGACTTTATTCTTTTAACATCTCATACATCACATACTGATATCCTTAGTTAGGTTTTTAAAGCACTTCTTTCAATGTGGATGACTAATACTTCGATTTTGTGTCATAGTGGGAACACACCACTTGATTCCTTAGTGAATGGTTAATTCTTAGCGATAGTTAATAATCAAGATAGCCATTAGTTAGGGTAAGTTCCGCACTCACTCTCCGTTAGCCTTTAGTGCGGAAGAAGTTGATTATGCGAGAGTGCGAAGAAATGTGCTTTCTCCTCACTCGCACATAATCAACTTCTTCCGCACTAGAGGCTAACAGAGCACTAAAGACTAATGGAGAGTGAGCAAAAAGCTTACCCTCATAGCTATGTAGCAGTTATTTCTTTCTCCTTTTCATAGTTGTAGGAGAGGCTAGTTACCAATAGCTAATATAGGAAAGGACACATTAGATGGAGGGTTATATTTTCGACTTTTAACTCCACGTTGGATAAAGATTCCGCTCTCGCAACTGAGAAGTCACTCAACTTGGGTCTCAATCGCAGAAATGGAAGCGATCCTACTAGCCTTCAAACTAGCTCTGTTGCTTCCTTCTCTATAACTATCTTGAATGCCTGATCTTTGATTGGATCTGGTTAATTAAACACAGTCGATCGGATCAGATGTAACTAAATAAACGAGGAAAAAAGTGGAAATTACTACAGGTGTTTCAACTTCAATTGGATATAGGTAACCTAGGTAAATTGTTGGTGGGTGAATTTTCTTGCTTTAGATATACAACTGAGGGATGAAGTCCCATGAAATACTTCCTCAAGAGAGGGGGCTATCCTATGGCATAAATATCTCCCTATTGTTTGGGTGCTCTCCCCTCCTCAGCAGATGTTGCCACAAATGAGTGAGGAGAGTGGAGGTGGACCGACAAGGATTTTGGATTCGCTTGTTCCCAATAGACAAATGATCAATTGCTTTGTGATATGATTTAGAATATTATATTGTTGTGCTAAGATCCTCCTCAGATTATAAACAAAATTCTTTCATTGTGCTTAAGGATTCATGAATTTTTGCAAGTGAAATGATGAGTTTTTATGTTAATTTTATGAGCAATTTAACATAAATAAGAGACTAAACAACAACATAAACATGTGCATAACATCATCAAAAACACATTACAATAGGAACATGATAAAGGAGTTCACCCCTCCTGGGCTACGTCTCCTTGGTCCAGCTTCCAATGGCTTGGGCCTCTCTATTATTCTCAAAAGTGTAAAACTATGTGTTTACAATGCTCAAATGCTTCTGAAACCTACTCCAATCAGTCAAGAATGTACGAAAATGGCTATATAGCCTCTTTTTTTCCTCATTTGGTCGAAAACTGCCTTATTTATGACTTCTACCAGTCTTTCTACAATTTCCTCCTCCAAATCTAGCTAACTGCCAATTAAATTCATTATCTGGAGTTAATTCTGGCAGTTCTGCCGAAATTGGTGGTCCAGCCAACTTCCCTTCCTATCTCGTGTTTAAGGCCAAATGGTCACATGCAAGGTGGTTAGGTCTGACGGTTAAGGCAATGGTTTCGATAGCTCCATCACAAATCGCAATCGGCGGGTCTTATGGTTTGTGAATGCGGTCATGGGCAATGTGCGATTGCGATAAGCGGCGGACCCGATGGAAATATCAACTGCAGTATAATCTATATCGCATCCGAGATATATCGTAATCAGCGGAGCTAGGGTAATTCATATAACGGAACTTGCATTATGCGATATGTGATTACGAAATCACAATCGCAACCAGATCCTATCGGGGCCGATTCTGTAACCTTTCCCTATTGTGACGTGCGATTGTGATTATCACATCAGACCCTAGATTTTCTCTGGGGCCGATTCTTTAATTGCTGACCCGCCTGCGATATGTTCGCTAAGAAATAATGCGTAGGTGGAGTGGTTATTCCTTTGGTCTGTTTTGTGGGTGGTCACGTGGTCGAGCCCAACCTCCGACCTGTCTTTCCAATAAAATTTTAATCGACACGTAGGAGAACATGTGGCGGCCTCTGGCTTAGCCACATGTCACCTCCTTATTGGTCTAAGCCCAAAACACGTGGACCAATGAAATTCTGACACTTGTCACCTTCCGATTCACCACCTGCAAGGAATATTTTGAGGATATTCCATGGAATATTCCAAGGAATATTATTTTTGCTAACTGGGCTATACGGATGCCCAGTCAACATCCCTATTAGCTCCTGCACCAAATTTTCCTGTTTGGGAAAATGAACAGATCGTGTTTATGGGAGCATACAGTGTCTGTTTCGCGTGAAATAAGTTGCACCATATTCAGGATGACGAGCACTACGCGGTTGTTCAGGTTCCACACAATTCTGAAGACTTTAATTTTAAGCATAATTTTGAGCACCTGATCACTCCTCCCCATTGGAAACCTTTTGGACCCCAAAATATCAATTTCAATTATCGAGAAAGTGAGGGTACAGTTCCCTCACCTTTCCAATATTGATCCATTTATCATTGACTTGGAACTTGTGATATACACGGTGCTTGCCGTGCCTTGCTTTGTACTTGCCTTTGCCCTTTTCAAGCTGATCTTGCATTGTTTGATGTACCATTTGGAGTCGTTCAATGAACCTTTTGGCTTTTTCCATGTTACTATAAGTAGCAACAATCTTCTTACCTAGATGATACAACACATTATGATGCAAATTGTAAACAAATTCCTCTAATTGATTCCTTTGACTTAAGCTTTAATATACATCTTGAAAGTATGTATTTTTCTTAACATAAATTTCATGTAAAACAACATGGTGCTTGAGGAAAGTAGTTATACCAACTATAGGCCTAGAAAGTACATCAACAAACTTGTCTCTTATACCTTTCTTATACCTTTTGACCGAGCGAAATAGTAGAAGAAAACCCATCAAATGGAAGTGACTTTGTCGCTGCAACTTAAACACTTCACCATTGAAAATTTCTGAATGAAAAGAAATGGGCTTACCAAATTGCATAAAGAATGCACCCATGGCATAGTCACATACATCAACCTGAAACTCAAATGAATTTTTCAATTTTAGAAGAGCAAGTATAAAGGCTGAGCTAATATTTAGTTTTAAAGCATCAAATGCCTCTTATTGTTTGCCTCCCCACTGGAAGACATTTTGCACAACTGCCAAAGAATGCAAATGAGCTACAATAGAAGAAAAATTAACAAAATATTTTCTCCAACATTGGGCTACTCCCAAAAAACCTCTTATCCAAATGACTATCTTGAGAATTGACCAATCCATAATGGCATCAATCTTGGAGAAGTCAAACTTCAGCTCATCTTCTCTAATATCATGGCCCAAGTACATCAAAGAAGTTTTATCCAACATATACTTTTACATCTTCAATAACAATTGTTCTTGACATTAGACATCAAGTATTTCTTTCTCATACATGACATGTTCATAATGAAATTTTATGAAAATGAAAATGTCATTCAAGTAGACTATCATGTCTAGAAATGGCTTCTACACATATTTCTTCATATGCATGAAAGTAGTAGGAGAATGGAAAAGACCAGAAACCATAACTAGCCATTCTAAGAAACCTTGCTTGGTTTTGAATGTCGTCTTCCATATGTCTCCTTCAACAACTTTACTTTGATGAAAACCACTCCTTAAATCCCATTCAATGAAATGCTTACCATACTTCTTGGGCACCAAAACAAGAGGTGCACCACATGGTAAAGGAGAAGGTCAAATGATCCTTTTATTCAACAATCTTTGGATTTTTTTTGTTATTTCTGCACTTTCCATTCTTAACATCCTGTGCATGTCAATGTTAGGAAGAAGAAACTTTTGCGGCAATGATATTTCATGTTGGATTCTCCTCTTCGAAGGAAATCCTTTTGCTTTTTGAAACACCTCATCATTATGGTTAACTACATCAACCAAATAATTTTTCAATTTTGAATTACAACCATCAAACGCTTCATAATCAATATCAACATTGGTTTTGATCATAAGAAGCACCAAATTCTTTCTTGAATTCACTAGTCTTTTCATTTTCCCTGCATTAAATAATGAAAGATTTAGTTTCTTGTGATGAGCTCGCACAATATACTCCACACCATCCTTGAACAAGTGGTACTTTTTTTCATGACGATAGAAGATTTATTTTCTATCATAAAGGTAAGGACTAGCCAAAATAATTCCTGATATATCAAGCGGTACGACATCTAATTCAACTTCGTCAATGAAGTTTGCTGTGATTGCAAATCGAAGAATACATTTTCTTGTAACCTGTAAGTTTGTGTCCTTGCATATCCAACCCAATGGATATGGCTTGGGATGTAAAATGGTTTCAAGATTAAGTTTCTTAGCTAAGTCATCAAATATCAAATTAGCTTGAGACCCACTATCAAAAAGTGTGTCGATTTTTGTATGTTTTGAGATTACTCTCACATGAAATAATTCAATCTTTGTTTCTTCATTTGGAGTACTATTGTGACAATTTGCTATACTAGTGCTAGCAATGGATTCTTTTCCTTTTATACCCATGGATGTAATTTTAGTTTCATCACCTGAATCGGATCCCAAATCCTCTTGAATGACGACAATTGTCTTTTCTTTTACCTTGTTGTTGATTTTTTTTGGATTCATTTCGGGATGAAGCTTCCAACAATGAGATTGATTGTGACCCTCTCTGGAACAGTGTTTACATATTGTTTTCTCTTCTTCCTTTTTAATGGATGCATTTTTCTTTCCCTTGAAACCATTTTCTTTCTCTTTACCCTTAAATGGCTTTTTACTACCTTCTTTTGGAGAGTTTTTCCCTCTTGCCTTGAGATGAGTGGCTTGCACACACACATCATCTAGATTATTGGGATTAAACATTAAGATAGTATGCCTGAGGTAATTGTGTAAACCCCCTATGTACTTCAACAATGTGCCTTGTGATTGCAAATCTACACCTAACATTAAAGACCTTTTTTCTGAATTCTTGGGTGTAATCTTGCACATTTTGACCTTTAAGTTGTCTAAAGTTCTGCCAATTCATGATGGCTTTCTGCATATAAGCTAGAGGGTAGAATTGTCTTTTGATTGTAGCAATGAAATCAATCCAATAAATTGAGATCTTACCGTGTTTTTTAATCTCCTCTTGGGTATTTGACTCCCACCATACTAGTGTTTCACCCTCCATTCTCAAGGAAGCTAACTGAATCTTTAGGTAATCCTCTTGAAGGTTTTGAATCCTGCAATAGACCTCCAACTGACGAATCCAATTATCAAGCTTCTCTGCATTCACTTCACCATTATACATGGACAGATCAAATTTAACATCAAGTTTTAAAAAAGGTGATTTACCAGTTCCTTTTGAAGTATGATGATGAGTATGAGTAAGGGTTGTGTTAGTGGAAGAGGGTGAAGATGCTTGTGAAGAAGAAGATGGTGGAGAACGTGGAGGTTTGTCTCCTTTTCCATTACCTCCTCTTGAAGAACCTTCTCCTTTGGGAGGTTTGGAACTTTCCCCTTGCAACCTGGTATTCCTCTCTTCATAGAGGACCTTCACCATCTCTGTCATATCAAAGAAAGCCTTTTTGAAGTTCTTCTCATCTTCTATCATGTTTGTAGGTTCTCCTTCATGAGACATGATCTCTGGAGTCTCAACTGCAACTCGAGGCTGAAATGGTGTTGGAGATTGTGGAAATCTTTCTCTCTTTCCCCTTGACCCAACTTCAGGGCTTCCAACTAGCTTCCATTCTCCTCTTTTGAGTTTTAGCCTTGTAAGCATGACATAAACTTGCAAACAGTTAAATCCTTCTTTCACAAAGAAAACCTAGTGCTCTGGTGCCAAAAATGATCTGGTTTAGAATATTAGATTGTTGTGCTAAGATCCTCCTCAGATTATAAACAAAATGCTTTCATTGTGCTTAAGGATTCATTAATTTTTGCAAGTGAAATGATGATTTTTTATGTTAATGTTATGAGTAATTTAACATAAATAAGATACTTAACAACAACATAAACATGTACAAAACATCATCAAAAACACATTACAACATGAACATGATAAAGGAGTTCACCCCCCCTAGGCTATGTCTCCTTGGTCAAACTTCCAATGGCTTGGGCCTCTCTATTATGCTCAAAAGTGTAAAAACATGTGTTTACAATGCTCAAATGCTTCTGAAACCTGCTCCAACCTGTCTAGAATGTCCAAAAATGGCTATCTAGCCTCTTTTTTTCCTCATTTGGTTTCAAACTGCCTTAATTATATGACTTTTGCCAGTCTTTCCATAATTTCCTCCTCCAAATCTAGCTAACTAACAATTAAATTCATTATTTGGAGTTAATTCTAGAAGTTTCGCTGAAATTGGCGGTCCCACCAACTTCCTCGCCTATCTCGCGGTTAAGGTTCAGTGGTCACATGCAAGGTGGTTAGGTCCGGCGGTTAAGGCGATGATTTCGGTAGCTCCATCACAAATCGCAATCGGTGAGAATCGACGGGTCTTATGGTTTGTGAATGTGGTCATGGGCGATGTGTATTGTGATAAACAATGTACCCGACAGAACTATCAACTGCAGTATAATCTGTATCGCATCCGGGATATATCGCAATTGGCAGAGCCAGGGTAATTCATATAACAAAACTTGCATTGTGTGATATGCGATTGCAATATCACAATTGCAACCTGATCCTGTCAGGGCTGATTCTGTAACCTTTCCCTGTTGCAATGTGCGATTGCGATTATCACATCGCACCCTGGCTTTGCTCTAGGGCCGATTCTTTAATCACTGACCCGCTTACAATATGTTAGTTAAGAAACAATGTGTAGGCGGAGTGGTTAGTCCTTTGGTTTGTTGTGTGGGAGGTCGTGGGGTCGAGCCCGACCTTCGACCTGTCTTGCCAATAAAATTTTGATCGACCATTAGGAGGACACGTGGCAGCCTCTGACTTAGCCATGTGTCACCTCCTTATTGGTCCAAACCCAAAACACGTGGACTAATGAAATTCTGACAATTGTCACCTTCCATTTCGCCACATGCAAGGAATATTGCGAGGATATTCCATGGAATATTCCAAGGAATATTATTTTTGTTGACTGGGTTGTAAGGATGTCCATTTAGCATCCTTGTTAGCTCCTGCACCAAATTTGCCTGTTTGGGAAAACTAACATATCATGTTTTTGGGAGCATACGGTGTCCATCTCACGCGAAATGAGTTGCGTCAGATTCAAGATGACGAGAACTACGCGGTCATTCAGGTTCCGCACCATTTTGACGACTTTGAGTTTTGAGCATAATTTTGAGCACCTGATCACTTTGAGACTTTTATCCGCCTGCCATTCGAAACCTCCTTCCTATTAGTCTAATTGGAAGATGGAGATTCCATATTTTTATTTCATGTTGACCCTTTAGACGTTGAAGCATCATCCGAAGGTTCATAAGGTATATCACAAGTCGTATAACAATCACAGCAAGACTACGAATCATCTGGCTCAAGGAAATATTATCATAATCGTACTACTGATTAGACTCATCATTTTTCATGTTTTTTTTAAGAGGCAACTTGCTTTAATTGTAGCTAATACATCAAACACATTTTTTGCACACCTTGTTTGCTAGTGGTCATCCGTAAACTACTTATTCAAAGCCTTTTGTAATTTCTATTATGATAGGGATTGATGCCCAAGAGAGATGATGAATTTATACTTCTTGATACTTTTTTGGGATGATTGGTAAAAAGTCAACAAATGTCAACAATGTTTTGTTTTCTTACTTATAAAAGTGGAGTTGGTTGTTGTCTTATGTTGTCTCGAAATTACCAGTTCCTATCTTCATTGTTGATGTCGAATGTAAATGTAATTAACTGAATAAATTCAAAGTAACAACAGAAAAGTAAATATCATGTCAATAAACAAAGACAATACAGACACCACATAAAAAGCGGTCCAAAATTTTTGATAAGAGTTGCATGTTAGAAAATTCCATGCTCATTTCTCCTGCTAGATGGAGCAATGAAAAAAATTCGATATGAGTTGCATGCTAGAAAATGTCATGCTCAATGCTCCTGCTTGATGGCGGGGTTCGTGACATTTTGTCACGATAATTGGCATGGATAATGCCTTGGCATTTTGTGTTCAATTTATTGATCAACTATCGAATCAAAATAAATTTTTGTTCAATTGAAATGCTTACATAAAATGTCATATACCTATCAAACCAACGAATTAGTGCTAAGCCTAAGGTCTCACCCATTATAATTCTTCAATTCGAATTAAGATGTGCGAAGGTGGCTTTCAAAGGATGTGCGAAGGAAACGTGTGCAAAGGAAGCGTGCACATATGAAGCTATGCAAAGGAAATGTGTGTAGAGGAAGCTGTGCGAAGGTGGTTGTGCGGAGGAATTGTGTGCTAAGGAAATATGTGCGGAGGAAGCTATGCAAAGGAAACATGTGTGGAGGTGGCTTAATTAATTAATTAGTGATAGCAGTAGAGGCAGGGACTATACTGCATTGCAACTATTATTCTTATTAGTTTGTAATATGGAAACTATAAAATGTTTGACAATATTTTTGTAAAAATGTTCAAACTTCTAGTAATTATATATATAACCTTTATAAATTTTTGGCGATTTTTGTTATAAAATAATTCTCTTATAAAATTTGGGTGAATTATTTAAAAAAAATAGAAATTGGCTAATCTCTTTTTTGGGAAAAAAAATAGCCTATTTGTAAATTTCAGCCCCTAAATTTTATGATATATGTACCTATTTTAATAAAATTAAAATTAATAATATTTTTATATATAAAGATATAAAATTTATATAAATATAAATAATATTATCAAGAATCAACATTGATCTATCATAATTTATAGATTTATTAAGTATTAGAAAAATCAAATTTCTTCAGATACAATTTTTTATACAAATTTTATAATTAAAAAATTTAATTTCTCACTCTACTTAATAAATTCAAAAGTAAAATAAATATATTCTATTTATATCGATACTTTAAATAATATTTTAATATCCTATATTTTACTTAAAGTAAAATTGTGCATGGTTTTCTAACTTCTTCCTTTTTGTTTATTACATAAATTAATATTTTTGATACATTATAATAACAAAACATTATCAATAAAGTCATCACCTTGGGTACCATCCTTTACTTAGTACACACTCAATTAATAAAATATATTACTGTCAATATAGGTATATAAAGTTGAAATCTCTAAATATTTTATTGAAAATTGAAATTCATATTCCCAATGTAATCATTGGAACGCATTTAGAACCTAAAGCCCTTTAACGCCTTTCGTCACATGCATGTAGCCGAAGTCAATAAAGTAATTAACTTTACATTATTTAAATCTATACAATTACTTGAAAATAGTTGATGAACGAAAAATTAAATGTTAAACAATAATGGGTGATGCTTAAAGATCGTGACATGACGGGGATATATTTATTTATTTAGAGATGGGTTAAATTTCAATTTCAAAAGTACAGTTATTAAGTGATTTATATATTTTAAGTTTATGACATAAAGAATGGTTAAAGTTGGTAGGTTTAGGTTTAGGTTTATGGGATTGATTTCAACAACAAACTCAATTGGGAGGATTACAGAAAGAAGAAAATTTTAGGAGGGTGGAAAGCATTTTATGCTCTTCAAAACAAATGTAAAGAGGTAAAGTTATGGGATTGGAAAATGATTAAAGTGCTTTTTGGACTTGTAGTTTGTCTAGTGATGCTATATGGGTGTGAATTGTGGGCTAGCAGCACTCCCGTTTCAAAATGGAAACAAATTGAGAAAATCCAAAAATGCTTGATCATGAGCAAGTTCAAAATAAAAAGTTTGGTACCTTATGAGATAATGTTGAGTGAAATAGGAGCAACTTCCATTGAAGCGATTGCTATGGTGCGGCTCATAAGATACCTAAAAGGAATTGAACAAATGAGGGTAGGTAGATGGCCTAATGTGATCTTCAATGAAGGCATTAGTGGAAGAAAGAAAACTTGGATGAAACAAAACTACACATGGATGCAAAAATGGAATATATACCTCAATGTCTGTCCCAAAAATAGCAAGGAGCTAAAGGATTTTGTTATGGAGAAGTTTTGTAAAAAGGTATGGGGAAAAGAGTTAGGTAGAAAGAAGAAATATTACATTGAGGAATTCAACCCTACGTGTGATTTACAACAAAAAGAGTTCATTGGAACTAGCATTTCGTGGAGGGAAAAGGTTCTTATTGCTCAATTAAGGACCAACTCACATCAACTTCGGACTGAAACAGGACAGTGGAAAAGGCCTAAAGAAGCTTGTGAAGAAAGGGTGTGTACATTTTGCATGTCTGGGGCTGTAGAATGAGAAAAACATTTCATTTTAGAATGTGATGCATTCAAAGACATCAGAGAAAGTTATGAGAACATGTTAGCATCGGTTTCTTGGCAATGTCTTTTTAGCGAGGGGATTGTTGGAAGGTTGGGTCAGCTCATCATCAATTTGAATCGGAAAAAGATTGACTTGCAAAGAGTGAAAAACAGGGAACTAATAGTCTCATAGACTATTTTTAGACTCGTGGACCTTAAAATATCATTTCATTTCATATATTTGTTTATGTTTATTTTAATTCTAGATTTATCAAGTGTCAAGAGGATCAATTTTTTTTTTTCATTTTAAAGTAGGTTTTTTTCACTTTAAAATAGGTTTGAATCTCAAGAGATTTGATCCCTTTTGGCGCTTGGTAGATCCAAAATTAAGATAGATCCAGACATGTTTATTATTAATTATAATTATAATTATTAATTTTATATTTTATTCCTAGTTTTAGTTTATGTAATTTGACCAAGTCAAAATGTTTTATTGGTAATCATCATTATTAATGTTTTATCCTAATTTAATTTAATTTAATTTAATTTAATTTTAATTTTATTTTGACCAAGTGAAAAAGTTTACAAGACATTATTTTATTTTTTTATTTATTTTAGCCCACATTTAAATATCTAGAAACATTTACAACACTATGACATCTTCCCCTAGCTTTTTGCTTTTAGATTGAATTTAAAAATGTTAGAAAAAAATTAAAATAAAATAATCATAAAATATTTTGTTTTTGAAATGAGTTATGGTTTTTAGGTAAGTTGTATTGATAAGCCATGGTATTGTAACAAATCTTATTTACAAGTTAATAATATCCATGGTAAAATGAGGGTGAATATGCATAGTCAACAATCTTGTTATACTCTATGTTTATTATAAGTATTAAGTTTTAATTTAAAAAATGTTATAAAATTAAATTAAAATAAAAAATTTATAATTTTATTTATTTATTTTGAAACGAGCAATGACTTTTAGGTATGTGGTATTGATAAGTCATGGTATTGGCCTATCGTATTGTAAGAAAAACTATTTAAAACAATAATATTGATGATAAAATGAGGGTGAATATTCATGGTTAAGAATCTTGTTCTATTGTAAATATTATTTTTTATGTGCTTATTAATTAAATTTAGATATGGTTATGGGATCATTATTTTAATTTATATGGTAAAATGTATATTAATTTATAATGTGATATGTGATATTATAATTTATATTTTAATGTGATATGTATATTATATATATTTTTTATTATTAAAAAAATGTTTATAGTTTTATTAATAAAAAAAAGACAATATAAATAAATGAATTTAAAAATAATTAACATCTACACATCTACCCTATATTGGGTTGTACAATGTCTCTGGACATAATTAAAGTATTTTAAATCACAAACCAAATATATTAATGACTTATAATGTAGTAAGGATTGAGATGTTTGGAGGGGGTCACATTCTAAGGGTGTTTGGAGGGGGGTCCCATTCTAAGGGTGTCTATCCTTTTAGTTTTATCACAATAAGTCAACATGTCCCTTTGCAAGAATTGAATTCAGATGGAGGGGACAATAAACTATGCTCCCAACCACCTAAACCACTAAGTGGGAATATTCTTACACATGTGACAAAAATGACCATTAAGACATTTTTCTAATAAAGTAAAATATAGCTTTTAGTAAATATGTAATAGTAAATACAAACTTTAGTGGGCTTAACAATTAAGAACATGTACTTCTTCCTTGTAAGTCACAAGTTCAAAATAAAAATAGATTGTTTGATTAATATTGGCATGATGTGATAAGGCTTAGGTCACCTAAACCACTAAGTGGGGATATTCTTACACATGTGACATAAATGACCATTAAGACATTTTTCTAATAGATTAAAATAAGCTTTTAATAAATATGTAATAATAAATACAAACTTTAGTGGGCATAACGGTTAAGAACATGTACTTCTTCCTGGCAAGTCACAAGTTCAAAATAAGAACATACTGTTTGATTAATATTGGCATGATGTGATAAGGCTTAAGGGGTAGGCATTGCCTGACATGACATCCCTAATTAATTATTGAAATAAATGTCTCCAAATGTATTAAACTTACCAAGTCACAAATTCCTATTGGTATTAACTTACAGGTTGTCAATACTAACTTCACCCTATATATATATATATATATATATATATATATATATATATATATATATATATATTTTTAATTACCTCAGACTATAAATATATCCCTACATTAATAAAGGAGTTGTCTTTAGTGCGACTTTTTGGACTTTCTAGTGCTGGAATTTGGTGGAAAAATTTGAGGTGAAATCTTATTTAAACTAGTTTTTTGACACCATATATAGATTCAGCACAATGAAAAACCCCTAGGACACTTCGATTGTGCAGGGCTTACACATCAAATTTGTGATTTCAATAAATTCCTGCCAAATTTTAGAGAAATTTAATTGGAAAAACTCGCCAAAAAACTTGCAAAAAATCACACTAAAAACAACTCCCACTAATAAATATATCCATTACTTTTTATTTAAAGATAAATAATATAATAACAAAAAGTCTTTCCTAAACTAAGTAATAAGGTTTATTAAATTTTTTTGATTCATCAATAAAATGAATATACCGACCATTTATTATCGAAAAAGTCTAGAGTTGAGTTGAGAAACTACCCTATACTTCTAAACCTAATATAACCGAGCACAAATATATTAGATAATTATATGATAACAACTCAATTTATTTATAATATTTTACTTAGAAATAAAAACATCAAATTTGTTAGCTTTCCTCTCTTCTTCACTAGGCATGATTAAATAAGTCTTTAATCTTAAAGGGAAAAAGTAAAGCATATTCTAAATGATAAATTAAGGCATAATGCAAGTGATAATTTTGAAAGTAATATTAAAGAGAAGAAACAAGCTAGAAATAGGAAAAGAGAAAATGGAAAAAAGTGAGAATATGAAATATTTCTTTATAGATTATATGAGCAAATGAATTATTTGTAACGCATAATGTAAGCGATAATTTTGATAGTATTAAAGAGAAGAAAGAATTTAGAAAAAAAATGAGTAGAGCAAAAATGAGAAAAAAAGAGAATGAGAAATATTTCTTTATAGATTGTATGAGTAAATAAACTATTTATAAGTAAAGTTTATTAATTTTGAAAACAACAATAGTCAGAGAAAAAACCTAGAAAGTGAAATATCACTTAGTAGATTATATGAGTAAATTGTTGGGTGTGGAGCCTGATTATCTTCTGTATTCAAAGGTATCGCTGCATTGGACCCTAGTTCGAAATGTCGTGCGTAAAATATTCACTGCAGGGGGGGTCGGGGGGGGGGGGGGGGTGGCGGCTGCGACCTTTTGGGAGCCCCCCTTGGCGGGGGGTTACGGGGGCAACGCCCCCGAAGCTAAGAATAGATGTAAAATTGCCTTGTAAAAGTATAGTAATTTCTAGTCAATCTAGGCAGTTCATTAGGCAGAGATCTGACGGTAGAAGTTATGTTTAATTTAGGATTTTTTTCCCTAGAAGGCAACTCCTCGCTATATATGAGGGAATGGTATTGCGTCTATGTAGATCTGTATTCTGAGTGAGGAAGAGCGAGGAGATTGAGAGCGAAGAGGGAGTTACAGCGGATTTGTTGTAGGTTGTATCTCTTCAGTTTGCTGGATAATATAAAAAGAAGGATTGACTGTTTCTCCGTGGACGTAGCCCAAACTGGGTGAACCATGTATATCTGTGTCTCTCTTGTTTTATGCATTTTCTGTGTCTATATTTCTGCAATATTTTATGTGTCCCATTGCTCTGTAATATATAATTTTCTAAAAACTGGTATCAGAGTCGAAGGTCTATTTGGTTGATAAACTCGCAGGAGAGAAGGGTTCCTGGTCCGAGTGGGAGCAATGGCGGAAGATGGTAGGTTTAGGGTCGAAAAATTCAACGGCCAAAACTACCAGCGATGGAAGAGGCAGATGGAAGATTATTTGTATCAGAGAGATTTGTACCTACCATTGAGCGGAAAAAGAAAGAAGCCGACGAGTATGACAGACACAAAATAGAATATCATCGACAGAAAGGCACTTGGAACAATACGATTGTGCCTAGTGGCGTCGGTAGCGTTTAATATTTCAAAAGAAATGACAACAGAGGGTTTAATGTCGACATTGGCCAAACTATATGAAAAACCCTCAGCCTCAAATAAGGTATTTCTTATGAAGCATTTATTTAATATGAAGATGTCAGAAGGTGGATCTGTTGTAGACCATTTAAATGATTTTAATACAGTTGCAAGTTAGTTAAGTTTTGTAGGGATAACTTTTGATGATGAAGTTAGGGCTCTGTTATTTTTGTGCTCATTTCCAAAAAGTTGGAATGGTTTACTTATGGCCATTAGTAACTCTGTCTCTAGATCTAGTACTTTAAAGTTTGATGATGTTGTCGGTGCAATCCTTAGCGAGGAAATGTGACGGAAAAGCTCCGGTGAGACATCAGGTAATGCTTTGACTGCAGAGACTAGGGGAAGAAAAATGGAAAGAGAAAAGAGCCCAGGATATCGCAGTAAGTCAAGAAAAGGCAGATCCAAGTCCAGATCGGGGATAGTGTGCTGAAAATGTGGGAAGAAAGGACACCTGAAGAAAGACTGCAAGTCTCGGAAGGGAAAAGAAGGAGATGCGCAACAAGAAACTAATCATGAAGCGAATGTAGTAGGTGATGTGTTGAAAGATGCTTTGATTTTTTCACTAGAAAATATTATTGATGCCTGGGTGGTAGATTCAGGGGCCTCATTCCATGCCACACCTGATAAGAAACATTTTCATGATTATGTTCAAGGAGATTTTGGATAGGTTCGATTGGGTGATGATAAACCCTGTAAAATCATTGGAATGGGTACAATTTTCATAAAACAACAAAATGGAAATCAGTGGCTATTGAAGGAGGTAAGGCATGTTCTAGATATGAAGAAAAATCTGATTTCAACGGGGTAGTTGGGAGGTGAAGGTTGCGTAACTACTTTCACAGATAAAACCTGGAAGGTCACTAAAGGATCTCTGGTAATAGCAAAAGGAGGAAAGGTTGGTACATTGTATTTATGCAATGGTATTTCTAATTCTGTTAATGTTTTAACCTCTACAGGATAACATACGACATTGTGGTATCATAGACTCGGGCACATGAGTGAGAAGGGGATGCAGATTCTTCACTCAAGAAATTTGTTGCCAGGTTTGAAGCATGTTGATTTAAAATTCTGTGAGAATTGTGTTTATGGAAAACAAAAGAGAGTTAGATTCCTTAGAGTTGGGAAAGAAAAGAAGAGCGAAAAATTAGAGCTTGTGCATACAGATGTATGGGGACCTACTCAGGTATCATCTCTTGGTGGCTCTCGTTATTATGTTACTTTTATTGATGATGCAACAGGAAAACCTGGATTTATTGTATTCGAAATAAATCTGATGTATTTGATACTTTCAAGAAATGGAAATATTTGGTTGAAAATGAGACAGGAAAAAGGTTGAAGTGTCTCAGATCAGATAATGGAGGTGAATATTGTAGCAAAGAGTTTGATAGGTACTATTCAGAGAATGGAGTTCGTAGAGAGAAGACAGTTCCAGGAACACCATAAGAAAATGGCATGTTAGAAAGGATGAACATGACAATCATGGTGCGTGCAAGGTGCATGAGATTGCATGCAGGATTGCCTTTACAATTTTGGGCAGATGCTGTAGATACTGTTGTTTATCTAATAAACAGATGGCCTTCAAGTTCCTTGGATGGTGGTATTCCAAAGGAGGCATGGTCAGATAAAAAGGTAAACTACTCTTTTTTAAAGACTTTTGGTTGTGAAGCCTTTGTCCACATTAACAAAGAAAATAGAACAAAGCTTGAGGCAAAATCAAAGAAATGTACCTTTATTGGATATGGTGTTAATGAATTTGGTTATCGCTTTTATGATTATGAAAAACAAAAAATCATTAGGAGCAGAGATGTCATATTCAATGAAAAGGTTTTGTATAAGGATCGGCTGCAGGAAAAGAAATAGGAAAAAGAAAATAAAGAATACACATTGCTTGACGAGATCACAGAAAAGTGATGACGCTTGAAAATCATAATGATCAACAACTAGAACAACAACCACAACAGCAATAAGCACTTCAAACACATGAAAGTGGTGTCAGAAGATCTACCAGGATGAGTAGACCCCCTGAACGATACTCTCCTTCATTATATTATGTATTGTTGATTGATTCTGGTGAACCAGAATGTTATGAAGAAGCAGTGCAGGTAGAAACCAGGAAGAAGTGGGAGCAAGCCATGAAAGAAGAGATGGACTCCTTAGCACATAACCAGACTTGGGACTTAGTTAGGTTGCCTGCAGGTAAAACAACATTGCAGAATAAATGAGTTTACAAGTTGAAGGAAGAAGATGGAGGTAGAAAAAGGTATAAAGCTAGACTTGTGGTGAAAGGGTTTGCACAGAAAAATGGTATAGACTTTGATGAGATATTTTCTCCTGTTGTGAAAATGACTTCAATCAGAACTATTCTAAGTCTAGTAGCAGCTGAAGATTTGCATCTTGAGCAGTTAGATGTAAAGACAACCTTTCTCCATGGGGATTTGGAGGAAGAGATATATATGCAGCAGCCACAAGGATATGAGGTAAAAGGGAAGGAGAAACTAGTGTGCAGGTTTAAGAAGAGCTTGTATGGCTTAAAACAGGCTCCAAGGTAGTGGTATCTAAAATTTGACAGGTTTATGTCTGAACAAGGTTATACTAGGTGTCGCTCTGATCATTGTGTTTATCTCAAAAGGCAAAATGGCGGCAGCTATATTATATTGTCATTGTATGTAGATGACATGCTTGTTGTAGGTTCTAACATGCAGGAAATAAATGTGCTCAAAAGGAAATTAGAAAACTCATTTGCAATGAAGGATTTGGGTGCTGCAAAAGAAATATATGGTATGAGAATAACTAGAGACAAGAAGAATCACAAATTAACATTGTCTCAAAGTGAGAACATAGAAAAGGTTTTGAAAAGGTTTAATATGTAGAATAAAAAACCAGTTAGTATACCTTTGGCTAGCCATTTCAAATTAAGTAAGGAGATGTGTCCCAAGACTCAGGAAGAAATAACTCATATGTCTAAAGTTCCATATGCATCAACAATTGGAAGCTTAATGTATGCAATGGTCTGCACAAGGCTTGATATTGCACATGCAGTGGGAGTTGTAAGCAGGTACATGAAAAATCCAGGAAAATATCATTGGATGGCGGTGAAGTGGATTCTCAGGTATTTGAGAGGTACCACAAATCAAGCATTATGCTTTGGTGGTTCAAACATTGCTCTACAGGGATATGCTGATGTAGATATGGCAGGTGACAGGGATAACAGGAGGAGCACTACAGGATATGTATTTACTGTAGGTGGAACAATTGTCAGTTGGGTTTGAAAAATCCAAAGTGTTGTTGCACTTTCAACAACAGAAGCAGAGTATGTTGCTGCTATAGAGGCTAGTAAAGAAATGATTTGGCTACAAAGGTTTCTGCATGAATTAGGTAAGAAGCAGGAGTTGGGCAAGTTATACAGTGACAGCCAGAGTGCCATACATCTTGCAAAAAACTCTGCATTTCATTCTAAGACTAAACATATACAGCTCAAGTACCATTTCATACTGTCAGCATTGGAAGATGGACAGTTGAAGCTGGAAAAGATACACACTAGCCAAAATCCTGCAAATATGCTAACAAAAGTCATAAAACCGTGAACATTCAAAAAAGTTGATTGGTTTCTAAAATCCTTGATTGGTTTTTGAAATCCTCAAGAAGCTTCCCTTTCAAAACTATTGAATTGAAACTATTTCTTGTTTCTGAAATCCTGAAACAACTTCCCGTTTGAAACTTTCTTATTACTGTAGACCTTGCTTAATTTGAATGGAACTATTTCTTGTTACTGTAGACCTTGCTCAATTTGAATAAGCCATACATTGACATTGCTTAATTTGAATAATCCATACACTGACAAGCATGACAACCATGACAACCATAACAATGTTTTGTTCATTTTGTTGGCTTGGTGATTGATCTGTTTGCTCGGTGAACACACCTGCATCACAATCACAATATAGATATACAACAAACTTGAATCCTTAGATATACAACAAACTTCAATCAACATAAACATATATCATATTCAGATGAGGTAAGTGAATTTTATTTTGCTTGAAAGGATTCGATGGATGATTGACTGCCTTGACAATTAGTTGTTGCAAAGGTCTAAGTATGTTAAGTGAGTCAAATTAGAAGAGTGAAAGGAAGATTTCCTCCTATTTTATTGTGACTGAGATCTAGGAAGTCAAAATTCACAGACTTACCAATTTCAGCGGAGTTAAGCAAGTAACTCTCTAAAAGTAATTTACTTCCACAAAATATAGAAAAAAGAAGAAATATATAGAGCTCGTTCGAGAGGAAAATCCACTTGTTTATCCAGAAGCATAGGATGAACTAGTAGTAAATCCACCAGCATCACCTTGTCTAGTTCCAATCATTGATCCAATTAAGTATAGCGATTGAGAACCAGTCCCGGTAGTTTAAGCTTCACCCATTGGTCAAAAGCTACCACTAGCATTAGAGGCAAAGACAACCATGGCCAAGGTGGATTCATAATCCGTTGAAGCAACACCACTCGTAGTTTCTCTTGTTTACTAAGATCCATACGTAGATTAAGTTGCCGAAGTTTACGGAATTTACCCAGTTTCTTCAGTTGATCCATTAATTGAAGACCCAGTAGCAGGGGAAAACGCTGAATAGGCATAGGAAATTCGTTCCCCTGTTAGATATCAAGATGCATAACCTGTTGGAGAGCCCAGGGACTTAGTTTGTTCGAAAGCGATTGATCTTGTTAAACTAGTTGAAGTTGCGGTTTACTAATAATCCATTGAACTAGAATTCGTGGATCTCGTAAATGGAGAAAAGGCAGAGTTGGAGGTTCCATTTACATTCGAATAGCCAATTGGAGTTTATCCCATTCCAAAGCCATATGCATATACAGATGGACCTACCTACTTAAGGTTCAGTCCTAAGGCCACCAGCTCGTAAAGATCTAGATCCCTCTACGGATGATCCAATTTCATATTCGGTTTACTCAGTAGTTGGCCCAACCCAAACATCAATTGAAGCAAATGGAGAGGCAAAAGCTGTAGGCGTGATCATGAGAACACACACTACATGTATAATATAGACCGAGAATTCATCGTTTACTAGGTTTAAGCAATTTTAGGTGAATCCACTCCCACCTCTATATCTGTCCCTGTCTCTACGGTGGTGTTTTAACCACCCTGCCCCTCCTTATGCCTTCACTCAGTAAACTGGATATGCAACCTCTCTAGCTTCAGCCTCAGTAGCCACCATAAGCCGACCTAGGGAAGGTGAGGAGCATTGATGGAGTCCATTTTGAAATTCTCTCCATCTCCCTATGGATTCTGAAGGGAGAACTTCACATATACGAATAGACACATGCAAATAGATGTAGACAAATAACAATAAAGCAGGGACAAAGTGCAGTAAACCACAACGCTTACGCATAAGGAGAGAGATTTATGAACCACTCTCGAATAAAAGTGAACAACAGGCTCTTTTACGTCGAACTGCATGAAAAATATAGGAAAAGTGGCACAATATTTTTTATGCATGATATTATCATCTTCACATTTGTTCATATTGACATGCTTCAATTACAGAATTTTAAGGAATTTTAATTTATTTTTTGATTTCCTAGATTTAAAAATAATTAAATATCTCATTAGAGAACTAATAGAGAAATAACTCTAGGAGTAACCTTTGCTGGTTCCGTAATGTAAGTATTGCGTCCTATATATTCTCTGTTGATTGACTATGATGAATATGTTTCAGAAGGTTTACTAAATATAACAACACCATCCATGCTTTTCAACATATTGTACTCCAGGAGGGCATCCGTGATCTCTTCAGAGGAGTAACAACTGATATTATGTTAGGAGTAGAAGGAGTTGGAGTTCTTGTGCTATATGATCAGCTTTAGCTATTAGTTTTGAGTAAGTCAAACAAGTCAATATTGAACAAGAAGTGAATAGGAACCAGTTTTTGATCTGCATTCTCGATGCATTTTGATTGAGAATGCACTTGCCATACTTACTTCTCACATATTATAGCAGAAGTAAAGTGTAATATAGCCTTATTGATTGAGCTATCACAATATGTGATCAAGCGATTAACCAAAGTAAATTGTAATTATTCAGATCAATTGTTTCAAATAAGACAACTAGTTGTCGTACTCTATATAGTGATTTGCTTACTAACATCTTTCATGTGAGACAACTTTCTCCTATGTAAGTTGTTGTAGTTGTATCTCTAGCTAGAATTTTTCTTTGTATCTTACTATTTACCCCATTATCACTTCATGTATCGAGGCTGAATCACCATTTCTGAAAAACTAGAGAAACTATTCTTTATTATTATCAAAATTCACTCATCTCTATTCACTGTATTATAATTATAATGACAAACCTGATACTATCCATATTTCCTTTTGCAAGCAGATTGCTTCTTCTCCACTGAAAAAATGATTTCATGAAGTACATAAAAGTGGCCAAAGCCAACTTACATCAGGGTTCAAGTCAACTAAGGCAAGCACTTCTAGTAGTAGCCGAGTTCATATTTCAAAGCATCATACATTGATATAACAAATTTGTAGATATCTATGGGATTCATCTTAATCATTATCACCTCGTTTGTTGAGATACACTACCTAAGACAAACTGCTACTTACAACAAAGTCCAAAACCTTCATTACAAGTTTTCCATGCCTGGTTGAAGGCTTGTGCATGAAAAATGATGCCCATGCACGAAAACTGATCGGATCAATCCCGCTCTAAGCAGGGACTCGCTGCTTTGCAGCCTGCCTTGTTTACATTAGGAATTTAGTTATTTCATAATTTCATAAGTTAAAAGATACATTTTCATTCAAACTGTTTAATAATTTAAAATTTGTTTGAAGAGTTTTCTACACCGATGTTATGTTATCCATCTAATTGTACAAAGAAGAAAATTCTTATTGTTGATGATATGAATTCAATGAGAAAATTCTAATTGTTGATGATATGAATTCGATTAGAAAAGTGTAGAACAATTTGACATTTAAGTCATTCTTTGTTATTTTTCTTCGGACTTGTATATAGAAGTGGAGAAAAGTATGAAAACCTATAACTTAAAGTGAGGCTCTACAGTTAAGATATTTAGGAACAAATTCATAATCAATATGAAAAAGATGTTATGCAAATAAGAGGTATCGATATAATGATCTTAAACACAAGCTAATAAATAAGATACAAAGATTATAGAATTTAAAATGAATAAAGAACGATTTCTATAAATAGAATGAATAAAGGAAGGGATAGAGTTTTTAAGACCCTATAATAAGACACAAAGGTACATTGATAGTTAACACCTTCCAACAATCCATAACTTTAACATTTTAATATGCCACAAGGCAGTCCAAAAATTAAACAAATAATTATATAACAATAGCCACACCAAGTTTATAACATGTAACATGTAATGTGCCATTAGTAAGGGTAAATAATGGATATCAGATTATGGTTAAGTGCGAGCAATGTAATCAAGAACAACATCATTTAAGTATACAATAACGCAGAGACCTAAATCAAGAGTAAATATGAATATATTCTTGAGAATCTAAATCAAATCATATAAGCCGACATGGAACCATGTCGATTAATACTATATATGGTCTCATGAATATAGTTCGAGCCGCAAACATGATTTCGTAGTGTTTTTTTTGTTTGTGTTTTTTTCGGTATCCAAACCCTTGTGTATTTAAAAAAAATATGGATATAAAAGTTAAATATATTTATTAAGAAATTATAAGATGTAAAGGACTTATTAGGTATATGAGAAGTTTACAACTTAGCAGGTTAAGCAGTATAGATATGACATTTTTCCTTTATAAAATATAAAGGAAAATAAACTTTAGTTAAGAAAAAAAAAAATTCCAACTAATCAATGTGATGATATATTTAATATTAAATTAGAAATTATATAAAATAATAATGTAAACTATTAAATCAAGAATTGTATTGAGTACTTGTTTTTTGAGGCAGCAAGAAATTATTTGATTTTAAAAAATGTTGATTCAGAATACATTTTTTTTGGTGCATATTTTTGACATTTTAAATTTTTTTATGTATCAAGTATGAACATTTTTTTAAATGTTAGTAATTTTCATGCCGACTTTGAAAAGTGTTGATGCAACATCAACCTCTTTTTTTAGAGGGCTTATTTTCGACACTTCAAATTTTCTAGTGTATTAAGTGTGGATATTTTTTTTAAATGTTGGTGATCTTCACACAGATTTTGAAAAACATCAACATTTTTTTAAGACATATTTTTGACACTTTGAATTTTTGTATGCTCTAAGTATGAACAATTTTTTTTTAAATGTTGATTATTTAAATATTTTTCAAGTTGTCTTATTCCTTTTTTTTTAAGTGTTTTCCAAATGTGTGTTTTTTGTTTTTCTTTGTAGTGTTTCTTTATAATATTTTTTTGTTGCAAAATTTAAAAAATAATAATAACATTATTTTTTGAAGTTAGAATTTTATTTTATATATTTATATATCATTAATTAATACTTCAATACACAAAATAATTGTCACTAAAAAATAATAATTTTTAACATTTGACACAAAATATACATTTTGCATATAGATATAATTAAAAAAATATGTATTTCAAGACATTTCGCTAAAAATGACATGTAGTATATATATGTGTGTGTTTTTCAAAATTTATGGAATTTTTTAATGAAATTTATATTAAAAAATAATGAGATTTGAAGAGTTTTTTTTTTGTTTTTTTTCAAAAAAAATTATAAAATTTTAAGTAAAAATACAAAAAAAGAGGTTAAAAAAATAAAACACGTCATTAAAAAAACAATAAAACTTAAAAAAGCAAAATCCTTAAAAATAAAAATAAAAAAACATAAAAAAAATATACAACTAAATTTAAAAAAAAAATGAAAAAAAAAAACATAAAAAATAATAAAAACATTGAAAAAGAATTAAAAGAAAAACATTAAAAACAATTAAATTGAAAAAAAACACATTAAAATAAAAATAAAAAATACTAAAAATAACACATAAAAGTTAATAAAAAATAATTATAATTAAATAAGAAAAACACACATTTAATTGAAACAAAAACCGTAGTTTCACGGGCCTAGGTGGGTTGAGTTGGGTGCAGCTCCCCCTGGTCAGGCCTGCGGCCCTATGGGCCCTGGGTAGTGCTTGGCCGATGTTCCTTGCCTCGCCTAGGGCTCGTGACTTAGGCAGGGGAGAGCTGTGCGCAACTCCCCCCTGCTTAGGCCACAACCCCTTAGGCCCTTGGTAGGGCTTGGTGCAACTCTCCCCCTCCCAGGCCGCGACCCCATGGGCCTTGGGTGGGGCTTGGCCGATGGCCTTGCGCTGCGCAAGGCTTGTGGGGCCACAAGGCTAGGGGGAGAGCAGGGAAAAAGCTGCATGCAACCCCCCTACCCAACCTCGCGACCTCATGGGCCCTGGGTGTGACAATCTGATTCCCCGAATCGAATTGCTCCGCCCAAGGCCCATGGGGCTGCGAGGTTGGGCGACGAGAGCTACGAATCAGATTGCCATGCCTAGCGCCCGTTGCGCTAGGCAAGGGGGAGGTGCACGCAACTACCTACCCACCTAGCCCTTCGGTTGCATGGGCCCTTGGCAGGCAATCCGATTCTCAGAATTAGATTGCCCCACCTAGGGCCCGTGGGGACACAATTTTTATTTTATTTTAAATTAATTTTTTAAACGTTTATTCATTTTGATTTTAATGTTTTTTTTCTTAATGTTTTTAATGTTTTTAGTTAGTTAAATAGATTTTGTTTTAATTATCTAATTTTGTTTTTTATTTTGTTAATCTTTTAATTTTTTTTGTTCTTAAATTATGTTTTTTTGGAAATATTTTTATTTTTTTTGTTTAAATTTTTTACTTTCAAAGTTTTTATTTTATTTATTATGTTGGCTATTTTTTTTTCCTTTTTTATATTTGTTTTTTTTACCATGTTTTTTTATTTTTTATTTTATGTTTTAATATATATTTTTATAAATACTTATTATTTTTTAAGTTTTTTGTGTTTTGAGTTTTGTTTTTATTTTTCTCAATGCTTTTTTTTTTGTCATGTTTTTTATGTTTTAATGTCCACGGGGGCCTTGGATATATGGTGAGGGTGTTGTGTTAAGCCACTCTTTGATGTGAAGCCATCGGTTCAATTCCCTGCCCTAATCAGGGTGATATATTGAACATGATGAAGATGTAGTCTTGCCAAGCTTACAACATTTTAATTTTTATGTTTTAATATATATATATATATATATATATATATATATATACTTGTTATTATTTTTTAAATTTTTTTGTGTTTTATTTTTTTTCAACGTTTTAATTTTTGTTTTCTTTTGTATTTATTTATATATTGTTTATTAATTGTTTTATTTTGTTTTTCCCTGCAGGGTCCATGTCGTTCATCGACTAGCAACTCGATCCAATTATGTGTCAATTTGATAGTTGATTTTAATGTTTTTATTATAATGGATTGAGTCCTCCCCCACAATGTGTCAATTTCATGGTTGGTTTTTAAGTTTTCATTACAGTGAGTCGAGTTCACCTACATTGCGTGTCAATTTGAGGTTTATTTTTAAATTTTTGTTGCAATGTGTCAAGTTGTCTTAGGCTAAGATTTTAAATCTCGTTATACTTTTCACATTTAAAAAAGAAATCTCTCTTGATATAATCACCCTTTCATTCAGGTGTTCATTTTAAAACTTTTTTAATCATGAAAATTTTCCATAATGCCATGGTTGAAATATGTTGAAAAATTAAGGTATTCTGTAGTCAAGGTCTTTGGTTTTAATTCCATGGTTGAAAAATTGTCAAATTTTAAGGTTTTTTAACGCTATGGTTGAAAACAGTCATAAATATTTTATCTTTAACACCATGACTACAAATTGTTGGAGTTTTAAGGCTTTTCAGAGACATGATATTTTATATTTAATGTTAGACTTGAAAATTGTTGGACTTTTAAGGTTTTTCAGAGTCATGATATTTTATCCTTAATGCCATAACTAAAAAATGTTGAAAATTTACCTCGAATAAAAAATACTTTATTATAGCATCAAAAATTTTTGTTTTCAGGGTGTTTTTTGTAGAAAAAAATTGGTTTAGAGTTATCGTTTTGAGATAATAGTTCATGTTTGATAGATTACATTGTTAAACGAGGAGTGTGAAAGATAGTGGTCACACTCATCTCAATTAGTATATATCTATATAAAATAGGTGTATTTAGTAGGGTTGTTACATCTTTACTTAAAATTTTTTAGTATATAATTATTAGTCCCTGCCTCGCTAGGGACTCGTGGTCAAAGTTCATTGACTCTGCATTATTTTTCTTTTTTTGACAATTTTAACCAAAGTTTTAGAAAAAATGATAAATATTTCTATTTTTTGTAAATTCAAATATAATTTTGTAATTTCCTGGAAATATTATTTCTAATTTTCGATTGGCTCAATGACCTTTGATGGGATATAATTCCCCTAGTGGAGAGCGTTTTATTTTTGGTATTTGATAGTACTCGTAATTCATTTAAAAATATTAAAAGAACTAATTTTATGAGTGGTCATTCCGTTGGTAAGCACTAACACTACACTAACTGACACTGTTATAGTATAGCTATGTTCGATGATACTAGAACTGACATGGTTTCAGGTCCTTTACGTAGGCCGAGAGGGGTTGAACAAATCTCCAACTAATATTCCCTTGCATGAAGCTTTCCCTACATGTCCTTTACATAGACAGGGGGGTAACAAATATCCATTTAATATTTTTTGTGCGGAGGTCCTTGTGAGGAATTTCAATGTGTAGAGGTCGATTACTCCTCGATTTTATTTTTCCTAGTGAGCGTTCTTCTAGTTGAGAAACTAAACATTTCAAAACTTCTCTGTTAGGTCCCTAATACTAGTGTAGACCCTAATTGTTATTATTAGTGTAACCCCCTTATTGTTATTAATGTGCCCATGTAGTCCCCATATTTTTATTATTTTGCTCCACAGAAGCCCATTATTGTTATTGTTGTGCCCCTACATTATTATTGTTATGTAGGCTCTGATTATATTATGACCCCTTAGACTCCTATATATAGAAATAAGGTATTGTAATTTGTATCATCCAAGAATTATTCATTTATGTAATGTAAATGAGGTTTCCCCATAAAATATGATACTTTTTAATTCGTTAATATATATATATATATATATATATATATATATATATATATATATATATATATATATATATATATATATTTATGAGTTGGTTCCATAACATTTGGTATAAGAGTTTTGGATTCTAGGGTTTCACTGCGTCAAACAGGTCATCGTGGAATTTTCGCTATAATTTTTTTTTTCTACGAAGTTTAAGAAGCTGAAATTTCTACCACATGGAGACTAAATATTGGTGAACTCTATTCTAGAACTTCAGATCTTGGTTCGCTATAGTTTATGAGATATGGTCCGAAGAAGTTAGGGTTTTTTCATGCTCTAGAATTCAGTCTCAAACAAGCAACTAAGGGAGAATCAGCATAACTTTCTCTTCAAGCATCGGATTTAAATTTCATAAAAAGTGATATAAAGATAATTGACTTTTGTTTCTTGTGTATAAATTTCAGAGAAGAAGGCTAAGACATTGACACGTGAAATTACATACAAGTTCACTCTACTGAACCAGTCCATAATCAGGTTATTGTGGGAGATTTGACATAACATTATCTTGAAGAATCCAATTTTGGTATGAATTGTGGTGTTGGAAATAAGACGCATAGGGTTACCACAGGAAGGAATTTCAGACTTTAAAGATCCGAAATTATAAATATATAATTGATTCAATATCGAGCTCCAAAAAATAAGAAAGAATGTGTGTATTTTTAAAATTTACAGAACTTTTGTTTGAAAAATCAATTTGAAGTGATTCAAAGGGCACAATGAAGCATATATATCATTGTTTGATTTAAAAATGCCTTGAAACAGAAAAATGGACACACCTAGTAGGAAACTAGAAATATCTTCTATGGCGCATGAAGAAGAGGAATAAATGCAACATGATATATCAAAATTGTGAGATCAAGTGCAACAAATTTCACTCTCACAAAGAGTAACAAAAAATGAACTGGAAGCTAAGATGGTTGGTTTGAAAGGCGACATAGAAGAAATAATGAATTTCAAGATGGAAATTTTTAAGGATGGTTTAAAAATAGATTTGAAAAGGGACCTTGAAGGTTTGAAGGAAGGTTTGACAAAATTGCTAGAAGAAATGCATCCTAGTGGTGACAAGGTACTCCACGAAAATCATGATGAGGATAAAATGAATAAAAATTATGATGTTAGAGAATTGTATAGTGGGTTGAAGACTAACCACCTTCCAAAGATCGATATGAGGAAGTTTTATGGCAAGGATATAGTGAACCAGATAATACATATGGAGCAATTCTTTGATCTACATGATGTGTCAAACACACTAAAGGTACGCATTACATCTTTATATTTAGAACAAAATCAATTTGTATGGTATCGATGGATTTTTCCTCGTAAACCACTTGTCACTTGGTCAATTTTTACGGAGTAAATGATAGCACATTATGAGGATAGAAGAGAAATACCTTAGACTTTAGCCAATTGATAAATCTCAAACAAAAGGGTTCAATGACGAAGAACATTGAGGACTTTCAAAAATTGAAGATAAGGGTAAATGATATTCCAGAGGAACATATGATTGATGTCTTCATAGAGACTTTAAAGGATAACATCTAACATGAGTTTCACCTTTTGGAACCTGATTCATTGGAGAAGGCATTCAGGATGACAAGAAAATTTGAAAGTAAAATTATGACAATAAGGAAGTCTACCATTCACAACTACAAAGATGTAAGTGTTGTTTCTCCTAGCCTTCCATAACCTACAAAGTTGACACCACAATAATTGGAAGAAAAAATATCAAAAGGGCTTTGTTACAGTTGTGAGAGAAAATACACTAAAGGTCATTAGTGTGCTGAGAAGAAATGATTTTACATAGATTGTGAAGATGAGGAAGAAAAGGAACAAGAAACATCAAAACAAGAGGATATACACTAGAAACCAACCGCAGAGAAAGAAGAAATGAATCCAACCATATATTGTATTGCATTGGCAGGAATTACAACTCCTAAAACTCTCGAGATATAAGGATATATCAAGAAGAAAATGGTAATAGTGTTGATTGATTTGGGTAGTACCTATAATTTTATTCATTGTAGGATAGCCAAAGAATTGAATTGCTTCATATATCCAACATTAGAGTGTCAGGTGATGGTTGCAAATGGAGGAAATATAATTTTTTTTGGAAAGTGGCATAATATCAAGCTAGCCATGGGAGAATATGTATTGAATAGTCTGATCCTTTCCATTTCAATGGGTGGTGCTGATTTTGTACTACGAGTCCAATGGTTACAATCTTTGGGTATGATAACTTTTAATTTTCAAGAAATTTTCTTGATTTTTTTTAAAGGAAAGGAAGTTGAATTAGGGGGTATAGTAGAAAAACCAAGAAAGATAATCAACTCTAATGGCATGAAAAAGCTTCTAAAGAAAGAAAAATGAGGCATAATTGCACAATTATGCTCACAAGAGTTTCAAACATCGAAATAATATATTTCTCCATATCTCCAAAAAGTCTTGGAAAATCATTCCAAGGTATTTGAGACTCCTAAAGGCCTCCCACCTATTCTTGGTCATGATCATGCTATTCATTTGATTCTAGGGTTTTTTCCTCCAAACATGAGGCCTTACAAATATAGCTATGCCCAAAAGAGTGAAATTGAACATATGGTTTTAGAATGCTAGAGGTCAATATAATTCAACTTAGTGAAATTATTTCTCTGCTCCAGTGGTATTGGTGCACAAGAAGCATGGATCATGGCACATGTCTAGATTATAGGGAGCTCAATAAGATCACTATTAAATATAAATTTTCAATTCCTTTCATTGATGAATTATTGGATGAATTACATGGAGCAATTTACTTCACCAAGTTGGATCTTCATTCAGGATAACATCAAATTAGAATGAAGACTGAAGAAATTCCGAAAACGACATTTAGAACTCATGAGGGTCATTCTGAATTTTTGGTCATGCCTTTTGGCCTTACCAATGCACCTTCCACATTTCAAGGTTTTATGAATTCCATTTTCAAACCCTTCCTTAGAAAATTTGTGTTAGTATTTTTTTGATGATATATTAATCTACAACAAGTCTTGGAAGGATCATGTTCAACATGTTGACAAGGTGCTCAAACTATTGGAGGAGGAACAATTATATGCAAAAACCTCCAAATGTTTCTTTTGAGTACAGGAGGTGGAATATCTGATTCATATTGTATCTCATGAAGGTGTTAAGGTAAACCCCTAAAAAAATTAAAGCCATTAAAGAATGGAAAATCCCCATAACCATAAAGCATCTTCAAGGATTTCTCGGGTTGATAGAGTATTATGGCAAGTTAGTTAAGAATTGTGAGAGAATAACACCACCTCTAACAACATTATTGAAGAAAAATGCATTTTCTTGGACTCCAAAAGCAATTAAGGCCTTTGAAAATCTAAAAGAGGCAATGTGCCAAGCACCGGTCTTAGTTACGCTAGACTTCATGAAAACCTTTATTGTGAAATGTGATGCCTTAGGAAATGGAATTGGTGTTGTTTTAATGCAAAAGTATGACCCATTGATTTTGAAAGTCGTACAATCAAAAGAAATTATTTACACAAACCTATTTATTAGAAGGAAATGTTGACAATATTACATGCACTAAAGAAATGATGACCTTACCTAATAGGAAGGCACTTCAAGGTAAAAACAGATCATGATAGTCTTAAATACTTTTTGGAACAAATATTATCTTCAAAAGAGCAACAAAAATGGGTCACAAAGATGTTGGGTTATGAATTTGAAATCTTCTACAAAAAAGGGAAGCTTGCAGATGCACTCTCAAGAAAGGATGAGGATGTGGAAGCATTGATTTGTGCCATTTCTATTATCCAACCAGATTAGATAACCGAAACAAAGAATGAATGTAAGACTGATGAAGAAGTGTGGACACTCATTCAAAAGTTGCAGCAAGATCCCAATACATATGATGCATTTAGTTGGAAAAATGATTCATTATGGTACAAAAATCGCTTATATATTTGTAAGAATTCCCAACTCAAACAAAAGTTTCTTTTGGAATTGAACACCTATCCCTTAGGAGGGCACTCAGGATTTTTAAAAACTTACCACATGGTCAAGAAGGAATTTTTTCGGTTGGCCTTAAATCTAATATTCAAAAGTTTGTGGTAGAATGTTTGGTTTGCCAACAAAATAAAGATGAGACAATTAAGACCCCGGGTCTGTTACAACCTTTAACCATTCCAAGTCAATGTTGGGAGGAGGTCTCAATGAATTTTATCATAGGTTTACCCAAGTCTGAAGGAAAGAGTGTCATCATGGTGGTAGTTGATAAATTGACCAAGTATGCACACTTTTGTGCATTATCTCATCCATTTAAAGCCAATACAATTGCTATTGAATTTATGGAAACAATTAAAAATATACATGCTGTTGGGCCACTAATTTTTCATTATTATTAACACTTTTTAACGCATATTGCATCCATTTCTACCCTTCTATATCACGTCATTTATCATAATTTATCATATGATTCAATTTTATAATTATTTATGCTCTTATGGATAAATACTATTTTTCTCCTTTATTTTTAATAAATTAATGATTATTATGCATGATTTTATCAATGATGGTTTATTAATGAATTTTTTGTAACATCACGCATGATTTTAGCCTCCAAGATCTTTTCTAGATTGCAAATTTGATTTCCATCTTATTATTAAATATTCCAACTCAGAAATTTGCTGGAATAAGAAGCGACAATTTTGCATTGGACATTTCAGACAAATGAAGGAGAATCTTGAAAACCCAAAACATGGGTTTTTTCCAGAACAGGCTGAATTAGTATTGTGATAAGAATTTTTCCAAAATTCAGTCTCTATTAAGAGAAATAGAAGGTTCTTCAAAGACGATTGTCTCAGATTTGCAGTTGTGGCATGTTGGTATCATCCCAAGACCCCTTTTTCCTTCCCAAAAACATATCATTTATCCATTCATTTTCATCATATATCCCTCAAAATCCTTGAAAATTGATTATTAATAGTTCTATAGTTATTAAATTGCATAGAAATTGATTTAGGGGTTTTATGTTGAAAAATTAGAAGTTTTTGATGAAATGATTACAGGAAGTACCCACATCCTGTAATGAGCTTATCGTTTGACATGTGGCGCAGCAGATGAGCTAGAACGAAAGGCATGGGCGAAAAGCAGAATGTCCAAGCATGGACAAACACCTATCTCCCAGCCGAATCGAACCTCCTATGTACACGGTCAACTCAAGTCAAAGCAGGGCACTCTGGCAGACAAAAGCAGCAACAACAGCTCGTTCCATTTTCATTTTAGTTTTTGTTATTTTTGGAAACATTTAGCATGGAAACATTTTGAAAAGGCTTATGTAATAAAAGCGGCAACAGCCGAATGTACATTCATTGTAGCAATGACATGGCTATGCATACGCATATGTAAATACAGTCAGGTTAATGTTTGAATAGTTTTTATCGTTGAATCGTTTTCAGAACAGAGTTTTAAGTTTAATACAAAGACCTATTCACAGCCACGACGTGTATACCTCTTGCATTGATTTGGTAGCTGATCGATTATAGCCAGTGTACCCTTAGGACGCGGACGGGCCCTGCGTTCAATCGGTATACTGTCTGTTTGTTTCATTTACGTTTCGGTTATCATATGTTTGCACAGTGTTTATATTGGATTTCGATTTCCATAGCATATGGTTTGCATAACAGTTACATAGCTTTCGATTCCCATAGCTTTTGATTTCCATTGCATGTATATGGTGTGCGCTTATGAATGGTTTGCGTTTATGGTTATGTTGAACAGTCATCACTGAGATATGGAAGTGAGTCTTGTAAGGGATTCGATCCCTGTGTGGCTTGTGAAAACACCACCATAAACTCTGTTTCTATTTCATAATTCATTTATGATTTCTATATAGTTTGATATAGTGTAAATATCATTGAATGCTGTGTGTTTATTGAACAAGGGTTTTCTGGGCAATATCTCTGTAAGGAGATTAAAATCATTGTTACAGTCATACACAGTACTTAGATTTAGTGTTTAATTTGATAGATGCATCTCATGACAGGCATTGTAATCAAGTATATCAGTAGGGTAATCTGAGTGTTTGAATGATAGGCTACATATTCCAGTCTTCCGTAAAGAAGCCTTGTAACCTACATCACAATCACTTGGCCAGAGATCCTTTATGTCTATATATTTTAGACCACGCCTCTAAGCTTACGCACCTCGGTCGATATTAAATACACAAAAACAAACAAAAACACAGTTAGAAATCATGTTCATTTATGCCTAGACTTAGAGACAATCAAGGGAGATTTGTAAGAACCCCCCACCATCTCAAAACTAACCCATCATCATCAGGAGCAGACTCTCTAGGGAATACAACACCAGCTGAGGAGGATATCCAAACATTGGAAGAAAGATTTTATTTAGGACAGCAAATTACTCTTGCTGAGAGGGAAACTCTATTTGCACATAAATCACAGCAGAAGCCCTTTCCTAGATCTTCTACACAAGGGAAAAGTAGTACAATTACCAAGCAATCTTCCTTTCTCTCTTTTCCACCAAGTGACACTAAGAGACCAATTAGAATGGCTGAGGAGGGATCTGGATCAGTTCCCCATCAAGAGGAGGAGGAATCAACTTTTAAGTTCCCCATACAAGAACCACAGGAGGATGAGGAGATCAAAATGAAAAATATACCCCCATCCGTGCTACCCAATTTCTATGGTATGGCTTCAGAGGATCCGGACTCATTCTTATTCGAGTTTGACATTGTATGTCGAACTTATGGCTATACAGATGATGCTCATAGATTGAGATTGTTTCCGGCCACATTAAAGGCAGCAGCTTTGAAATGGTTTATGGGGCTAGGTGAGCATGCCATAGTTGATTGGGATGGCATGAGGAGAATATTTCTAAGGAAATATCAGCCTTATTACAGATCCAAAGACTCTAAAGATGACATCTTTAGAATGAGTCAGCAGGAGGATGAAACCTTAGAAGAATATCTAGAATGGTTTGTCTATAACTTGCAAAACTCTAAACACCGAACAATGCCTCTTGATCTAGTCCGCACAATATTCTTGAAAGGTATCTGGGAAGAATACATGGATGATCTCAACTTAATGGGCAAAGGTGACATCTCTGCCTTACCCTTTGAAGAAATAGCTGAACTGTGTGAAAAATATTCAAGAAGTAAAGCCAAAATGGGAAAGAGAACCTTGCCAACCAGGGTCACAAAAACTGCCTTTGCTAGTGTCACCCGGGCTGAAATTGGTAATCTTTTAGAAGAGTTCAAAACAGATTTGTTGAGCACTCTAGGGAACCAAATTGATACCTTAAAGGACAAAAAGAAACAGGAGGAAGAAGATAATATCATGGCTATTTTCTGCCCCAAGTGCCGCAAGAAACATACATTAAAAGACTGCCCTCTAGAGAATATCCAAGTATGTGCTTCTGTACTGAGCATCATGATATGTTTAACTATCCTAAAGTTAAAATTTTGCAGAACTGTAACATGGCAACCAACACAGAGATGGAAAACGTGTATTACATGGGCGCAAAGTGACCATGGCAGCCAAGGCAAGCACCCCAAGGTATGTTTCCTAATCAAAATATGCAATTTCCTATGAATGATTAGATGTATGCACAAAACTCATGGAATATACCTATGCCATGGCAGCATGGAAACCAATCACAAAATCAATGGATACCGTCTCAACAGTATTCCCAATCCTACCATCCATATCCGCAATCATACCCACCTTACTCACAGCCATATCAGCAGTACCAACAGCCATATCCATCACATTCTCAAACATATCAGCCGCACCCTCAGCAAGTTGTTTATCAGCCCCAACCTTCTCAACAAACACTGCCTGCTCCTCCACAAATAAATGTACCACAACTGCAATTTCCAACTAACCCACAACCTCCCAGACCCACACAAATACCTGCTCAAACTGTCCCAAATCCGAACAATAGAGCAGAGAGGCCAGCCTATAATGTAGAGGAAGGAACCTCATACTCCACACTGCCTTTGCAAAACATTAATCTGAGGTCTGGTAGGGTGCTCCAAAAGGATTCTCCAATAACAGATCAGCAAGAAGAAAACTTAGAAAAAGAAAATGAAATGACAGCTCAAACAAAACCAAGCAGTGATACCAAAGATAAACAGATGCAATCACTGCACCCACCTTTTCCAAACCGATTGGTCCAAGTAAAACCACCACTGCCTCCACCACAATTTGATGTCTTGGATGAACTTAAAAATGTCTACATAAAAATCCCTCTGCTGCAAGCTATAAAGGACATTCCTATCTACACCAAAGCCATCAAAGACATGTGTCTCAATAAGCCTGCTAGGAAAAGGATTGATCCTCAGACCATTCATGTTTTAGGAAATTTAGCAGGCCTTATGACCAATACCATCTCCATGGAGAATTATGTTGATCCTGGCATTCCAAAAGTGACCACCATCATTAACAACATACGGATTCCAAACACTTTGATAGATCTTGGAGCCGCAATCAATGTCATGACCCTTGAAACCATGAGAACACTCCAGCTCATGAATTTGCAACATACCACGATTGTTCTTGAACTAGCTGATAGGTCCAAAGTCATTCCTGAAGGGATTTTGGAAGATATCATTGTCTCACTGGACTCTTGGGAGTATCCAGTGGATTTCCTAGTCCTTCAACCCAAATCCAATCTAGGAGGACACCCTATCATTCTAGGTAGACCATGGTTAGCGACTGCTGATGCATTTATTGGATTTCGATCAGGTAACATGATTATCTCTAGAGGGACCGAAAGAAAACAACTCACCCTCTATCCATCGGCACAATCACCTGCAGTAACACATAACTTGTGGCTTGATGATAAATTTAATGATAAAGAGGAAGTACAATCTGTTTTTAGCATTGACCAGATCTATGATTTCCACGAAGACAATAATGATTTGGTAGAATTATTTCTTTCTCAACCTGATATGTCTGAAAATCTGAGAAATGAACAATATAATGCTGCAGATGTACTTTTGGCTCAAAGCTTTCAAGAAACATGCACCATCCACTCCTTGCAATCTACATTTCATGACATCTTTCCAGTTCAATCCATCACCAATACACAGAGTCAAGTCATAGAGATCAGTCCAGGGAAAACTTTGAACATAGGCAACCACCTAGACCCATCTCAACAAGACAAATTGATTAGACTCTTGAAGAAGTACCAAAAAGCCTTTGCTTGGGATTACATTGACATGCATGGGATTCACCCCGACACATGCACTCACCACATCTACACAAATAGCACCATTAAACCGGTGAGGCAACCACAAAGAAGAATGAATCCCATGCTCCAAGACATTGTCAGAGAGGAGTTGCAAAAACTTTTGAGAGTCAACTTTATATATCCTATTTCTGACAGTCAGTGGGTATCCCCATTGGTTATCGTGCCCAAGAAAAATGGCAAGTGGCGCATCTGTGTTGATTACAGACAGCTGAATAAAGCAACGCTCAAAGACTACTTCCCACTGCCATTTATTGACCAAGTGTTAGACACCCTAGCTGGCAAATCATCATTTTCCTTTCTTGATGGTTTCAGTGGCTACAACCAGATCCGGATTGCCTCTGAAGACCAGGACAAAACTACATTC
Organism: Pinus tabuliformis; assembly: GCA_031772625.1. Classification (NCBI taxonomy): domain Eukaryota; kingdom Viridiplantae; phylum Streptophyta; class Pinopsida; order Pinales; family Pinaceae; genus Pinus; species Pinus tabuliformis. Next base: position 151,354,129 of record CM062815.1, on the reverse strand, counting down.
ACCTGTCCTTGGGGCACCTATGCCTACAATGTTTTGCCATTTGGACTTTGTAACGCTCCAGCTACATTTCAGCGAGTTGTGTTAGCTATTTTCGCTGATTTGATTCATGATTGTGTTGAAGTGTATATGGATGATTTTTCAGTATATGGCAATTCTTTTGAACATGCATTAGAAAATCTTGAGAGAGTGTTGAAAAGGTGTATTGAAGCTAACTTGTCCCTCAGCAACGAAAAGTGCTTCATGATGTTAAATGAAGGGATAGTGTTGGGCCATTATATCTCTTTTCAAGGCATCCAGGTTGACCCAGCCAAGATCCAGATTATTGCCGATTTGCCTATTCCGCAGAATCAGAGAGAGGTAAGAAGTTTTCTTGGGTATGCTAGCTATTACCACAGATTCATTGAACATTTTAGCAAGATAGCCTTACCTTTGTTTAAACTTCTAACCAAAGATGTACTTTTCAATTGGACTGAGAACTGCCAACATGCATTCGAACAACTCAAAAAGAAACTATCTACCGCACCAGTCTTGAGAGGGCCTAATTGGAGTTTACCATTTCATATTTTTACTGATGCATCTGACACTGCAATAGGTGCATCCTTAGGCCAAAAAGAAGAATCTTGTACTTATGCAATTTATTTCATTAGTAAAAATCTAACACCTGCCGAGTTAAACTATACAGTTACAGAAAATGAAACACTTGCCATCATTTATGCTGTGAATAAATTCCGACATTACATAACTGGTTATGAAGTCTTTGTACGTACTGATCATTCTGCCATTAGACATCTCATGAATAAACCAATAACTAGTGGCAGAGTTACCAGATGGTTACTATTGTTACAGGAATTTAACATCACAGTGTTAGATAGACCAGGCAAAGAGAACCAGGTGGTAGATTTTCTCTCTAGACTGCAAAATCCAGGTGAGGTTGTTCCAGTTGAAGATTCTTTTCCGGATGAGCACTTATTTGCAATTTCCATAGTAACTCCTTGGTATGCTGATTTAGCTAATTACTTGTCTACAGGAAGGACACCTCCACATTTCACTGCAAAGGAAAGGAAAAGACTGATCAAACAAAGTGCTAGATATTCATGGCTTAATGACGATCTCTTTTAAACTGGTTTTGATATGATCATTAGGAGATGTGTAAGAAATGATGAGGTAATTGACATTTTAAAATCTTGCCATGATGAACCGTGTGGTGGGAATTTTGTAGCGAAGCGGACAACCTTCACAGTTCTTACTCTTGGATACTACTGGCCATCCATTTTCAAGGATGCCAAGAAGTATGTAAAGAGTTGTGATAGCTACCAAAGAATGGGCAGACCAACAGCTACCGATCAGATGCCCCTTCAGCCCCAAGTTCACTGAGAACCATTTGATAAGTGGGCTCTGGACTTTATAGGACCTATCAACCCAGCCTCGAATGGTAAGAAGTACATCTTAGTATGTACTGATTACGTCACAAAGTGGGCAGAAGCAAAAGCACTGGTGAGAGCAACCGAACACACAGTAGTCAATTTCCTTTTTGAGGAGATCTTTGTGAGGTATGGAGTACCAAGGGAAATTGTAACTGATCAAGGTACTCAATTCACCTCAAAGCTCATGAAGGACATCACAGACAAGTACCAAATAAAGCATAGGAAAAGTACCCCCTACCATCCACAGGCCAATGGGCAGGTGGAATCAACAAACAAGACTTTGGAGGGGATCATTACCAAAACTGTTGCAATGAACCGGAAAAACTGGGAAGAAAAGCTCAAAGAGGCACTCTGGGCTTACCGGATTACTTGGAAAGATACCACTGGATTTACACCATACCAATTGGTGTACGGTAAGGATGTCATGCTTCCTATTGAATTCCAAATTCACACTTTTAAACTGGCTGCATATTTACAAATTGATTTGGACCAAGCACAAAAAGAGAGAATCCAGCAGTTGAACCAGATGGATGAGATGAGACAAAAAGCAGAACAAACCACCATCCTCATGCAAAAACACAGGAAGCAATGGCATGATTCACACATTAAGAAGAAGCACTTCAAGGAAGGTGACTGGACTTTGCTTTTCGATTCAAAATTCAAGGATCATAAAGCCAAGTTCACCACCCACTGGATGGGCCCCTATGAAATTATTCAGGCTTATGACAATGGTTCAGTTAAGCTCCAAACTATTGATGGAGAGGGTCATTCCTTCACAGTCAATGGTCATCGCCTGAAGCTATACAACAAGCCCATCAGCAAGCAAGATTTTCTCCATACACTATCTCAGCAAGAAGAGGTTGAGATACTGCAGCCCTCAGCTGCAGTATCACTGCCTTAGTTTCATTTCCTTTCAATTTCAAAGTCAAAAAGAAAAAAAAATAAAAATAAATAAATAACAAACATGATTTTTTTTTTTTTTTTAAACAAAAAAAAAAAACTAAAAAAAATAATAATGGGTTAGCTGTGAAAACCAGTATCTGGCACAATCTAACCCCGAATTCCTACCTGAAAACCAATTCGTTGGCGGGTATGAATTCTCTTTCTTTTGTTCATTATTTCATTTCTCAGTTGAATCATGACTTGAGGACAAGTCAAACTTTAAGTCGGGGAGAGAGACTTCACCATTTTGTTCTGTTACTTTTATCTCTCCCTTGTAAATTCTTCAGATTTCTTATTCTATATCTTCACTGTAAATTTCCAACAGCGGCTTGTTACCAGCATTCTAGACTTCAATAAGTAAGCTGTTTTGTCATTTATGCTTTCAGAGGGACCTGTTTATAAATATTTTGCAGGGGGACCTGTTCTGTTCAGACATCTATGCTACCAACACCAGCAGTCATGGGACCTGTTTAAAACATTCAGTTGGTACTTGTTAAAGAAATTGACACCAAGGGCTACTTCAACAGAATTCCATCAAGCTTCTACAAGGATTTGGGCACCAACACTCCAGCAAATGGCAAGCTCAGTGAACCTGTAACAATACAAGGAGCTGCATGAACATTTTCAAATTTTCAAAGGGACCTATTACATCTTCAGTTTTCTCAAAGGGACCTGTTACATATTCAGTTTCCTCAAGGGACCTGTTACATTCAGTTTTCTCAAGGGACCTGTACATTCAAATCTTCTTAAAGGGACCTGTTACATCTTCAAAAATTTTCTCAAAGGACCTGTGCATTCAATCTTCCTCAGAAGACCTGTTACAACAAGCAAAAGAACAATAAAAAAGGATTAGCAACTCAGCATGTCAATATGATAATGATCAACAAAAGAGTAATGTATTTCTGTTCTTAAACATTTAATTTCCTAGATTGGTTTTTAATGTAACTTTGATGACTGTGAGCTGTTATAATTGATTTCAAGGACACCTACATCCATCTCCTATCACCCTTATCCCACCGATTTTCATCATTCCCATACATCAACCTATTCATATCCCTAAAAACCCATTATCAACGCATCCACCTTGTCATATACCCTACAGTCATACCAACATTCTCTATACGACCGAATACCAACTGAAAAGGACACGTGGTGAGCTGTGTTTTAAATACAAAGGAAGAGACAGATGTAAAAGCGGCCTATATATATATTTCACTCCACACACAGCCAAATCATAACTTCGCCACCCAACGTACCCAATGATCCAAAGGGACCCCGAAATCATACCCAGCATTATAGCCCAGCACTATAGATACGCTCTCAGCGTTCTTGTGGTAACATGCATGCAAGCGTACAACACTCTGTTTTTAAAATGAATGGTTATGTTGTGAAGTGAGTACAGGGTTATCTCACAATCATTTCCACCTTCGATTCCCATAACTTCCAAAGTGAGAATCAGAAGCAAGGAGCGCCGAAGAGAGTATTATCATTTGGGTAGATTTACAAAGTGAAAATCAGAAGCAAGGAGCGCCGAGGAGAGTATCACCGTTTGGGTCGGTTTACACAGTAAAGATTGAAACCAGTAAGCGCCGAAAGGGGAAAGCATCACCATTCTATTTTTTGACTCCCATCACAGTCATATCGACCGGCCGAGCACCATATTGAAGACTGAAGGAAGCGATATATACCAGGTAACCAATTCGACATTTCTGTGTTAAATTTTAAGAGTATAGACAGAGAAGGGTTAGAGGCACGACCCTCTGCCATCACCATGACTAATAGGGTCGAACCCAGTGTATTCGATAGCTCACAATACCATGAGGATTGCATTGAGATTCTCAGAGAAATACAGTGGTTACCATTTCTAGAAAAATTCCATGGAAGTAATGAGGAAGTCACCAAGCAATTTGCCTTCACCTTTAATGGAGAAAAGGCCCTAATAGGTAACTTCTCCTTCAGAATCTCAGAGGATACTATAGCTCAGACAATTGGGATTAGTCCTGAAGGAGAGAAGTACTTTAAAACCAAGCAATTTAAGGAGAAATCATGGACACAGTTCATGTCCAGATCTAGAGTTTCCTCAGTAAACTGGAAGAAGGGTGTTCCAAGAAGCTGGTTAGTTCATCCTTGGGATGAAATGGTTTACATTCTTCAAAAGTTCATAACCTGTGAAGGTAGGTACAGTATTGTTTATCTATACCACATCAAACTACTCCTCCATTTGAAGAAACAATGTGTAATCAGTGTGCCATACTTTCTGCTACAAAGTTTAACCAAGATGGCCAAGACTATCCAGAAGCAAAAGGGGAATGAAGACAAAAGCTTGTACCATTTTGGCCTAATTAAAATCCTCATTGAACATGATTTGCAGAAGCGAGGGAAACCATGGAAATAATTCCTAGTTGTCAATCAAATCAGAGATGAGGAAGAAAAAGAAGAAGTGCAAGAGGATTCAGGGTTTATGAAGGACATTGATGAAGAAATTCCAGTGTCTAAAGCCAGCAAATCACCTCTACCTGTGGGCGGCATAAGGACCAGGAACATGCAAAAAGAAGATGCTAAGAGGGCCGAGAAAGACAAAATTTTTACCACTTACTCACGAAGAACAAGGAGGACACCAAAAGCCTAGTTGCAAGAAGAACAATTTGAATCTCATGCACCTGCAGAAATGGATGTTGAGAGTGGTGACCATTCACTACCAGCACCAGAAGTTGACATGGAGGTAGAAAGCAATAACAAACAGGAAAAATGTTCACCACCTCCCACCAAAAGACAGAAGAAATTAGAAAAACAAATTGAAGAATTGAAGGAAGAGCTCATGGAAGCTAACATGTTGGAAAAAGTTATTAAAAGAGAAAATGAACTGCTCAGGGTGCAAAGCAAAGAAACACAGAAGACAAATGAAAAGTTAAAGGAAAGAATCAGTGAATTGGAGACTGAGCAAACTGAGATTTCTAACTGGGCCACTAAGTGGTACAATCAGAAGAAGGCTCTTAAAGAAAAGTATAAAAAGTTAAAGCAGGAGCTCAAGGGACAGAAAGATAACCAGGTGAAGAAGAATGTAGACACCTTGCTCAAGGCAGCAGAGATCCATGCAGGGACAGAGTTCAAGGGAAGCACCTCAGGGATAGCATGAGGACATGCTAAGTCCTTAAGTCGGGGAGAGATGTTGGTATCATCCCAAGACCCCTTTTTCCTTCCCAAAAACATATCATTTATCCATTCATTTTCATCATATATCCCTCAAAATCCTTGAAAATTGATTATTAATAGTTCTATAGTTATTAAATTGCATAGAAATTGATTTAGGGGTTTTATGTTGAAGAATTAGAAGTTTTTGATGAAATGATTACAGGAAGTACCCACATCCTGTAATGAGCTTATCGTTTGACATGTGGCGCAGCAGATGAGCTAGAACGAAAGGCATGGGCGAAAAGCAGAATGTCCAAGCATGGACAAACACCTATCTCCCAGCCGAATCGAACCTCCTATGTACACGGTCAACTCAAGTCAAAGCAGGGCACTCTGGCAGACAAAAGCAGCAACAACAGCTCGTTCCATTTTCATTTTAGTTTTTGTTCTTTTTGGAAACATTTAGCATGGAAACATTTTGAAAAGGCTTATGTAATAAAAGCGGCAACAGCCGAATGTACATTCATTGTAGCAATGACATGGCTGTGCATACGCATATGTAAATACAGTCAGGTTAATGTTTGAATAGTTTTTATCGTTGAATCATTTTCAGAACAGAGTTTTAAGTTTAATACAAAGACCTATTCACATCCACGACGTGTATACCTCTTGCATTGATTTGGTAGCTGATCGATTATAGCCAGTGTACCCTTAGGACGTGGACGGGCCCTGCGTTCAATCGGTATACTGTCCGTTTGTTTCATTTACGTTTCGGTTATCATATGTTTGCACAGTGTTTATATTGGATTTCGATTTCCATAGCATATGGTTTGCATAACAGTTACATAGCTTTCGATTCCCATAGCTTTTGATTTCCATTGCATGTATATGGTGTGCGCTTATGAATGGTTTGCGTTTATGGTTATGTTGAACAGTCATCACTGAGATCTGGAAGTGAGTCTTGTAAGGGATTCGATCCTTGTGTGGCTTGTAGAAACACCACCATAAACTCTGTTTCTATTTCATAATTCATTTATGATTTCTATATAGTTTGATATAGTGTAAATATCATTGAATGCTGTGTGTTTATTGAACAAGGGTTTTCTGGGCAATATCTCTGTAAGGAGATTAAAATCATTGTTACAGTCATACACAGTACTTAGATTTAGTGTTTAATTTGATAGATGCATCTCATGACAGGCATTGTAATCAAGTATATCAGTAGGGTAATCTGAGTGTTTGAATGATAGGCTACATATTCCAGTCTTCCGTAAAGAAGCCTTGTAACCTACATCACAATCACTTGGCCAGAGATCCTTTATGTCTATGTATTTTAGACCACGCCTCTAAGCTTACGCACCTCGATCGATATTAAATATAGAGTCTAGACTAGTACCCTAGCTGGAACCACTACATGGCCGTTTTCCAAATTCTTCCAATTGCAATACCAAATTTGACTTGTTGCTATTGAATATTGATGGAAAGATCTTTCAGATATGATCTTGCTGATCAATTTGTTTTGTACAATCCAAATTTGTAATGGAAATCATTTTGTAATCAACTTTGTTGTAACTTCCCTTTGATCTCTATGTATGTAAATGAATACAGAGATCAAAGAGGAAGGAGGATAATTGGGGGATAATGGAAGGATAATTAGGAGATAGGAGATGGAAAAATTTTAGATAGGATGTAGGAGAAGAGATAAGAGATAAGAGATGGGAGAAGAATAATTGTTGAATTTGGGGAAAGCTAAGAGCTTCATTATGCTATAATTATTTATCAGAGATCTTTTAATGAAAGAAGTTATCCATTGAGTCATACATTTGTGATTTGTAATTTGATTTGAGTTATTTATCAAGGCGGAACTTAGTTTTGGGAAGTTGGGCCCACTACCTTGGACGTGGTGCTGCCTTGAACATGTAAATTAATGTAGTTTAGTTGTGTGCTTGTTTATTTGAATTTCAATTGTTGTTCTTTAAAGTAAATTTCCATTTTAATCAAGTAATTTTTTAAGTTGCTGCATTTTCCAGATTTGTTATTTCCTGCAACTTCTAGATTCCATTTGATTTGTTGCTCTAGATTAGCATTTGTATTCTATTGAGTGTGATAGCTTAAATTTCCAATTTAGCAAGGTGTGATTTAATTTAGCAATGATTCAAGTTGTGTGATTAGCATAATTATTTTTCCTGTCATTTAATTTTTGTTTTTTAATTTAGTATTGGTTTTCAAGTCTTACATTTTATTTCTTATTAAATGAGCTTGATAGTATAGAACACAATCATATAGACCAGTGTTAGCTATTGGTATTGTTATGCATATATTTTTCCAATTGCCTTGAAATAAAAAGACGCTTATCTGGTTGATAATTAATGTCTAGGTGATTAATTGTTTTATTTATTTATTAAGCAATTATTTTTACCCAACAGTTTGCCGCCGTTGCCGGGGAGGCAGTCAAATAGCACTACCACACTAATATATGGTTGCAGATGCATACCCAACTTCGTGAAAGATGGATATTGAAGACGAAAGGTAAGAACCTACGTGCACATCCTGGGGATCCAGTGATGGGTCTACTCTCAGTAGTCAGGCTTAGGTCATATAGCATGCACTGATAGAAGTAGGAATTTTAGAGGTAGAATTTTGAAAGAAAAAAAACTCATGATTCCACTAAGTGGTGATGTAAGCACCATCCATTTCACTAACCAATTGATAGGAACATTTGAAGGAGTAGCCTCAAAGAAACACATGAAGAACATCTTCTATTATGGTAAGAAATGACTCACATTTCTACTTTTGAATTCCCTATCAAAGATCTTGGATTGACACAAATGCACGTATTCCCCCATCTTCTCTACCAAATTTTCATGGTTTGGAAAATGAAGATCTAGATACATTCTTATTTGAGGCTGAAGTACTTTGTAGAGGATATGATTATTGTATTAATGATCAAAGGTTGAAAGTTTTTCCTCTTATTCTAAAAGGAGTAGCTCTTCAATGGTTCATGAGCCTTGGTGGGAACTGCATCCAAACATGGGAGGACATAAAAAATGTATTCTTGAAGAAGTACCAAGACTATTGCAAGGCTAGTGAAGATATTTTCAGTATGATACAAGGGGAAGATGAAAGCTTGGAGGACTATGTAAAGCGATTTCATTACAACCTTCAAAAATCAAAGCATAAGAATTTGAAAAAAGAGATCTTTAAAACACTCATTCTTAAAGGAATCAAAGATGAATTTTTAGAACTCTTAAATCTAATGGGAAAAGTGATCCGAATGGAAAATGGCATCAACCCATGGTACTCATCCACCCATATTATTCATTACCCATGGAATTTACCCATGGTATTGTAAATGGCATCCGCCTGTGGTATTGTAAAATCCACCCATGGTATTCATTCACCCATGGAATTGACCCATGGTATTGTAACTGAAAAATACTATAAGTAACAAGTCACATTTTGTAAAAGGACAGATTGTCCGCCACAATGTAGCCTTTACAGTTCAGAGGCATGTAGCCACACATCTCTTCTCAGAGATAAGCTACCATCGCCCTAGCTGGTTTATTTCCATTACTATTTTAAATAAAAGTTTCTTTGTTGTTTTGTTTATTGGGCATTCTCCTATTTTTCTTCTGGCAATTCAAGTTTTCAGATCTTGGGGGTCTCTCTACCCCAAGATCCATTTCAATCTTTTAGATCTTGGGGGTCTCTCTACCCCAAGATCCATTTCAATCTTTTAGATCTTGGGGGCCTCCTCCCAAGATCCGGATCAAAAAGGTAATTTTTTTTAGTTATCATATGACGATGTTTGTGAATTATGCATAAGGTATTCAAGAGGAATCTCCAAGGCTGGTAAGAATTCTAGAGAAGTTTCTTCTTTCTTTTCCAAATTTACTACAAGAACATGAGACATAGGAGTTGAAATCGATGATTTATTTGAACATTTTAAATTTGATTTTACTATCTCTCTAAATTCACAATTTCATGTTTTGCAGGTTAAGAAAAATCAGGCAAAATTTGATGAAGTGTTTTTCCCTCATTAATGAAAGGAGCATCCCATAGATAGTCACTCTTGCTTATCTAGGATGGAAGTAGCATATCAAAGGGATGGGGAAGCTGCAACAAGGTCAAAACTATGGAAATCATGGCCTACATGTATGGTTCAAAACACTTCTTCTCAATTTTCTTACTTGCATAATCCATTATGGAATACTCCTGTGTTAGGGCAACCATGTCAATCTCAATATAACCCTCACCAACATTGTCTACAAGTTTGGCATGGTTCATCTTATGATTACATGAATACTCTCCCACATATTGTAGCACAAACACACCATTCATATTCTTTTCCAGCTTTTCAACAACATCTTGCTTGCCTATCAAAATCATCCACACAACCCAATCAACTACATCATCAAAATCCTCCATGCCCTACACAATTTCCTGCTCAATTCATTCCACACCCTCACCATAATAAACCAGTACAACATGCTTACAGTGTTGAACTCGAAAACTTACCTACCCTTCCCACCCATTCTATATCACATGCACCATTGTAGAAAACTTATATTGAGATTGGGAATGTTTCAAATCCAAAAATTGTAGAAGTTATGGAAGAAAATGAGGTTTCTTCTAGTCTGCATCAACAAACCATTTTAAAAACTCAAGAACTTCATGATATGACAGCTATGAGAAATCAAGAAATTAAAGGATATATTGAATATTGATTTCACTCCATCATTTGTTTGCAACATCACTCCATACTTCAACAATTTTTGACACCATCTTTTTAAGGGAAGTTGACTTCTCATACCCTACTATTTATTAATATTCATTTTTTCAATTTTGGGTATGTATATACTTGAGGCCTTATTTCAAAAATGGCTCCTTTGGAAGTACTCTTATATGTAAGAATTTTCATTTTTCAAAGCAGAGTAGGTTAGTGTAGAAAATAAAATAAATAAGGACATAAATAAATACATTTTTTTTTTAATTTTTTTATGTAAACAATGGTTGTTTTTGTTGCAACACGTTGTGGAAATCAACATCGGTGATAAATTTTTTAATTTATTTGTGTATTTAGATGCATTATAATAAAAATAACAGTTTTACAAACACTCATATTTATTTTTATCACCAATTTGGAAAAGTTGCTTGAATATCATATTTTTTGGCTTGCAGGCTTGATGAAAGTTCTGAAAACAAAGTTGGGATAATCATGTTTGAGGGACAAAAAGGAAATATTTTTAAAACCTATTTATATCTTAAGTAGCCTTTGATGTCTACTTTCCAACCCAATTCGAATCACTCCACTTGGATTTGAAATGAAAAATTTATAACCAAAACATTGACAGGGTGGCTAGTAGGTAGCTCAGGAATAGAGTTGGGAAAGTTAGTTTTTGGAGGCCTAAATGACTATATTTTTAAAACTTGTTTTTATGGTATATTCCTCTATGAATCTAGTTTACAAGGAAATTTTAATCACTCAATTTTGATATCATATGAGAGAGTTATGACCAAACTACTGACTGTCTATCATAAATATGCACTTTTAAAACTCTGTTTTTCCAGCTGTTTACATGCGTATTTGACCCATCATTTCTTCTTTTCTTAAAACCATGTTCCTATTGGAGATAAATAAATGAATCTAATTTAATCTCCAATTTGAATCATTTGAATCCGCCATCAAATGAAAAATGTATGTTTAAATATCCACTGTTGATCTAAGTTGGGAAATAAAAAATGACTCTGTTATGCAGGTCGTTCTAAGTAAATTTGACAAATCATATCATGAAATTTTTAAAACCTATTTCTATTGGAGATATACCTTTGAATTCAATTTCATTTGGATTTGGAATCACTCAAATTAGACGAAAAAAAGAAGAAGTTATGATTAAAATACTGCAGGTTAGCATGATTGACCACTTCTCTCCCGCAGGTAATAAATTAATTTTACTTTGTTATTTTTTCCGTGGATTTGTTTTACAGAGTAACTACTTGTTATTTTTTTCATACTTCTTGGATTAGGGGAGCCCAATCACCTCTCTTTCTCCATGATTTAATGTTTTATTCCAGGTAGACACTCATTTTTTGCAGGTCCTAGGAGAATAAAGAAGTCAATTTATGAACGAGCGGTTCTTGATAGAAATGTTAATGAAACAAGGGAATTTCATCCAATTAATTACCTAACGGATTCATAACAGAAGAAATGGAGAATATATTTCCATTTGAAGATTCATGTCACTGTTGCCAAAGCATTTTTCCAAGAGATCATTTTTTTTCCATTGACAGATTGATATTCCCTTAGGAAACAACATCATAACTGTTGTAACCTAATTAATTTATTTATTTACTGTTTTTAAATAAAGTGTTGTTTCTTTTTTGATTTCTCTTATGTTTTTGTGTTTTAGGTGTTGTTTCCTTTAGAGTTGTAGTTTTTGTTCTATTGGCAAATGAATAGCTGTTGTTCAGTCAATTGAACAACTGTTGTTCGGTAGAATGAACAACTCTGATTTGTTTTTAGATGTATTTAATAATTGCTCTTCAATGAATTGAACAACTGCTGTTCAATCAATTGAACAACTCCAATTTTTATTTTTTTTCGTTTTTTTTTGTTCAATTGATTGAACGATTGTTGTTCAATCCATTGAACAACACTGCTTTTTTATTTTTAATTTTTTTCATATTTTGTTATTAAATCGATTGAAAAATTGCTGTTCAATCCATTGAACAACATTGATTTCTTTTTTCTTTGTATTTTACTGTTCAATTGATTGAACGAATGTTGTTCAAACCATTAAACATCAATGATTTCCTTTTTCGTATTTTGTTGTTCAATCGATTGAACAATTGCTATTCAATCAATTGAACAACACCAATTTCTTTTTGCATGTTTTATTGTTCAATCGATTGAACTATTGGTGTTCAATCAATTGAAAAACACTTATTTTTGTGGGTGTATTGTTGTTCAATCGATTGAACGATTCTTGTTCAATCAATTGAACAACACTTATTTTTTTGTATGTATTGTTGTTCAATCGATTGAATGATTGTTGTTCAATCAATTGAACAACACTTTGTGTGTTTTGTTGTTCAATCAATTGAACAACACTTATTTGTTTCCATGTTTTTTTGTTGTTCAATCGTTTGAAAGATTGTTGTTCAAACAATTGAACAACACTCCTTGTGTGTTTGTTGTTCAATAGATTGAACAATTGCTGTTCAATCAATTGAATATCACATTTTTCATGTTTGTTGTTCAATCATTTGACCGATTGTTGTTCAATCAATTGAACAACACTTTTGGTGTTTTGTTGTTCAAATTAATTGAATGATTGTTGTTCAATCAATTGAACAATACTTTTGTTGTTTTGCTGTTCAATCAATTGAATATCATCTTTTGCGTGTTTGTTGTTCAAACGTTTGAATGATTTTCGTTCAATCAATTGAACAACAATTTTTGCATTTTTACGATTTCGCTGATCAATTGATTGAACGATTGTTGTTCAATCAATTGAACAACACTTTTGCGTTTTTACGATTTTGCTGTTCAATCGATTGGATGATTACTGTTCAATCGATTGAACGATTGTTGTTCAATCAATTGAACAACATTTTTTTCATTTTTTCGATTTTTCTATTCAATCGATTGAATAATTGTTGTTCAATCAATCGAACAACACTTTTGCGTTTCTATGATTTTGTTGTTTAATTGATTAAACTATTGTTGTTCAATCAATTGAACAACACTTTTTATGTTTTTTGTTGTTGTTGTTCAATCGATTGAATGATTGTTGTTCAATCAATTGAACATCACTTTTTGAGTGTATGATGTTCAATCGATTGAACGATTACTGTTCAATCAATTGAACAACCCCGATTTTTCTTTTTGTGTGTTTGTTGTTTAAATCGGTAGAATGAATTTAACTGTGATTTCTCTTTGTTGTTCCGTTGACGATCATTGTTTTTGCCATTTTCTTTCTCTTCCATGTTTTGAGTGAGAACCATTTGATTGGATTTGGAATTTGTACCCGAGATAAAGAAAAACAGTAATACTAATACCATTATGACTTATAAAACCTTTTGATGGTCATTTTTATTCTGAAACTGACCTGGTTCATCTATATAATGACTGGCTGAATATCTTCCCTTTGGACACATCATAAAATGATTTATTATTTTAATACCATGTTGGTTTATCTTTTACACTTTCAAATGGATAAATCCCTTTCATATGATGATATGGGGTAAAATCATAACTTTTATTGGCATTTTTTTTACATCTTACACCATCCCTAACTCTTAAGGAGTATATGAGCCTCCCTTTCTTTACAAAAAAAGCATCAAAATATAAAAATATGAAAATATAACAAGCATTGCCTTAAAGAGGATAGGGATCTCAGTACCATCCAACCTACAATGATCATAAGGATGTAACGGGTGACATTTCATTATGGCCACCACACCAAGGTAATGACCTCTTTGATAATTAAAACTATAAGAAGGACAGGGGGTCTCATCACGAGCCAACTTGATCAATTTTTTATATCCTGGTGAATGGCACTATGATTATCTAGTTACCATGCCAGCATATTAGTCTTTTTATAGCAAGAAAATGAGAATCATCTAAATACTAAAAGGAGGATTCTCGCTCATTTGTGGGGTTAAAAAGAAACCATGTTTAGGCTATGAACGCCTGCTGGCAGCAATGGCTCTGCTTGTGGTATTGAAGTGCTATGTTACATTGCCAAATATTATTTATCTTATTATTTCCTATTGATTCATTTCTAAAGGTGAATTTACCATTTGAACAACATTTATAACTCTATTAACCGACATGCATGGTTAACTATACCTTTATATGCATTATATCATTATTGTCCAATCAATTGATACTAGCAGTCATTGTCATTTATCGCCGGTCATGCTTTCGTCATATTTTTCCACCTAAGGTAAATATCTATTTACATAATGATCCAATCTCTGTTTGATTCTTTTTACGAGCATTTCAAATATTTTGACCTGTACTGCTCCGATTGCTTTTGCCATATTACGCCAATTGATTGATTGTCCTATCGCATTTATGAATCCCCAACGTCCTTTCCCTTTTTCCTATGTTTTATGGTCATGGACGCCCTTTTCTAATTGGTGGGGTGAATATATGCATTATGGGATAACATGCGTACTAATTACTGAACTCCGCCATAACTTGCTGATTTGACAAAATATTATTATTGCATTTATACAAAAGTTTTTCTAATTGAAACATTTGCGTGCAGTTTATCTGTTGCTGTTCAAAACTAAAACTATGGATTCAAGAAAATTGTATGCATAATAGTGAATTGTTTACAAGAGGAAAAAAAGTATGGGGGGTAACTCTATTCAAAGGGAGCCCACACTATTGCAACTAACAAAATAGGCTCGAGCAACTCGCGAACGCGAACAATTGTTCAGACAAGATGTGCTTGCATGGCTTCTACCTTTTGCATCACTTTCGACATCAGCTCAACCTATATCGGATTCAACAAATGCCAGTCCATACATGTCATTCCACATTTTTTTCGGAGGTAAAACTTGAGGTAAAATAACATAATTTTCTGATTTATTAAAATTTTAGGAGAATTTCATGAAAATCCATTGAGGATTATTTATCATAATTCATTCCACATCTTTAGCACTTCCCATTTTTCAAAGCCATAGAAAATTTCAGTTTGGGGGAGTGTTACTTTCATTCATTTATTTATCATGACCATGCCATTAATATTATTTATCATCCATAGATCTCCTTATTAATTCTCAACAACTCCCTTATTCCATGTTTTTTTACACCAAGCATAGATTTCAATAGATTGTAGCAACCACCTCAATTTGTTTTCTAGTATTGCATGAGGGCATGCTAATTCTCTAGTTTGGGGGATGAATTGCTACACATGATGGATATTTTCTACTTTCTTTCTTATTTAAGGCATACAATTTCATTTTTATACAATGCAGAAATTGATTTGTGTATATTTTTAAAACTATGAACTGAATTCTTGTTATTTTTGGACAGCAAAGAGGCATCATTAAAATACACAAATCCATAAAATTTCAAGTTAACTTAGTTTTTAAAATTTCAGAAATCATGCACTATCACCTATAGCCATTTTGTTTATATATGATGATTCTTGTATCAAAACGATTTGATTTTTGGATTAGAGAAGCATTAATATAGTAGAAATCTGCTTGCAAAATTTCAGCAAAATCTGGTTTGTAGTTTTTGAGAAAATGGTTAATGAAGTTTGTCGTTACTTATATCATATTTTGCTGCAACTTCATATACATATAGTTGAAAGTCAATGTGAAAATTGTTATGCCTTCATCAACATTGCTAAAATTGAATATTCATTGTTTGAAGAAGAAGTCATTTGTTCCATCAATTTCATAAGTTGGGATGAACATTTTTGTATTATAGCATGGTTAATACAGAGGTTTTGGTTTGCATGAGGACATGCAACATATTGAATTTGGGGGTATGTTGGGCCACTAATTTTTCATTATTATTATCACTTTTTAACGCATATTTCATCCATTTCTACCCTTCTCTATCACATCATTTATAATAATTTATCATATAATTCCATTTTATAATTATTTATGCTCTTATGGATAAATATTATATTTCTCCTTTATTTTTAATAAATTGATGATTATTATGCATGATTTTGTGAATGATGATTTATTAATTATTTTGTTGTAACATCACTCATGATTTTAGCTTCCAAGATCTTTTCCAGATTGCAAATTTGATCTCCAGCTCATAATTAAATATTCCAACTCAGAAATTCGCTGGAATAAGAAGTGACAATTTTGCATTGGACATTTCGGAAAAATGAATGAGAATCTTGAAAATCTGAAGCATGGGTTTTGTCCATAACGGACCGAATTAGTTTTGTAATGAGCAGTTTTCCAAAATTCAGTATGTATTAAGAGAAACAGAAGGTTCTTCGAAGACGATTTTTTCAGATTTCCTGTTGCGACCGTTTTCCAAATTCTTCCTATTGCAATACCAAATTCGACTTGTTCCTGCTAAATGTTGATGAAAAGGTCTTTCAGATATGATCTTGCTGATCAACTTGTTTTTTACAATCCAAATTTGTAAGGGAAGTCATTTTGTAATCAACTTTGTTGTAACTTCCTTTTGCTCTTTATGTATTTAAATGAAAACAAAGATCAAAGAGGAAGCAGGATAATTGCGGGATAATGGAAGTATAATTAGGAGATAGGAGATGGACAATTATTAGATAGGATGTAGGATAAGAGATAAGACATGAGAGATTGGAGAAGAATTATTGTTGAATTTGAGGAAATCTAAGAGCTTCATTATGCTGTAATTATTTATCAGAGATCTTTTAATGAAAGAAGCTATCCATTGAGTCATACATCTGTGATTTGTAATCTGATTTGAGTTATTTCTCAAGGTGGAACCGAGTCTTGAGAAGTTGGGCCCACTAATTTGGACGAGGTGCTGCCTTGAACATGTAAAATATTGTAGTTTAGTTGTGTGCTTGTTTCTTTGAATTTCAATTGTTGTTCTTTAAAGTAAATTTCCATTTTATTCAAGTAATTTTTTAAGTTGCTGCATTTTCCAGATTTGTTATTTCCTACAACTTCTAGATTCCATTTGATTTGTTGCTCTAGATTAGCATTTGAATTCTGTTGAGTGCAATAACTTAAATTTCCAGTTCAGCAAGGTGTGATTTAATTTAGCAATGATTCAAGTTGTGTGATTAGCATAATTGTTTTTTCTGTCATTTACTTTCTGCTTTTTAATTTAGTATTGGATTTCAAGTCTTACATTTTATTTCTTGTTAAATGAGCTTGATAGTATAAAACACAATCATATAGAATCAGTGTTAGCTGTTGGTATCGTTATGCATATATTTTGTCGATTGCCTTGAAATAAAAAGATGCTCATTGGGTTGATAATTAATGTCTAGGTGATTAGTTGTTTTATTTATTTATTAAACAATTATTTTTACCCAACACATGGAAACCCAAAGATTATTATAAGCGACAGAGATCCCATTTTCACTGGAAATTTTTGGACGAAATTATTATCTTGTGTGGGTACTCAATTAGGTCATAGCTCATCTTATCATCCTCAATCTGATGGGAAAACTGAGATAGTGAATAAATTTTTGGAAGGATATATTCGTTGCTTTGTATCTGATAAACAAACACAATGGGTCAAGTGGTTACCTTTGGCTGAATGGTGGTATAACACTTCCCTCCATACTACAGCAAAAATGACCCCATTTATGGCATTTTATGGATATCATCCACCATCCATAACATCATCTTTAAGAGAAAATTCTATGGTTCAAGCAGTGGAAGATCACATCGAGCATCAACAAAAAGTTATTCGACTCTTAAAGGATAACCTTACCTTAGTGCAGAATCGAATGAAACAACAGGTGGATCAACATCACAATGAAACAAGTTTTGATGTAGGCAATTGAGTATTTTCACGGCTACAACCATACAAACAAATGTCAAGAAAGCTAAGAAGGATAATATATTATCACCAAAGTACTATGGTGCTTTCAAGGTGTTGCAAAAGATTAGTACCATGGAATACAAATTGGAGATTCTTGCATCTTTCCGAGTTCAGCTAATTTTCTGTGTTTCATGCTTAAATAAGGTTATACGTGACAAGCTCCCAGTTCAAACAATATTGCCAAAACTTGACGAGGAAAGAAAAATTATATTAGAACCTGAAGAAGCCATGGAAACAAGAACCTGAAAAATATGAAATGAATCAATTTCAGAGTATCTCATCAAGTGGAAGAACTTACTCCCTGAATATTCCACATGGGAGGATGATAATTTTATATAGAAGCATTTGTAACTACTCAAGCGTTGAGGAAAACACTTTTTTGAGGGAGGGGGGCTTGTTAGGTCCCTATAATACTAGTGTATCCCCTTATTGTTATTGTTAGTGTAGCCTCCTTATTGTTATTAGTGTGCCCATGTAGTCCCCATATTGTTATTATTATGCCCCATAGAAGCCCACTATTTTTATTGTTGTGCCCCTACATTATTATTGTTATGTAGACTCTAATTATATTGTGACCCCTTAGACTCCTATATATAGAAATGATGTCTTGTCATTTGTATCATCCAAGAATTATTCATTTATGTAATGTAAAGGAGGTTTCCCCGTCAAAGATGATACTTTTTAAGTCATTGATCTATCTATTTGTGAGTTGGTTGCATAACATTCTCGGTGGACCTGAAACTGACTATGTAGGAGGTGTCACTATTATAGTATTCTGATAATGCAAATGAAAATTAATTACTAAGATGCATTTTGTCATTGCGAAAACACATTCATACATTGAACATAACTTTCAAAGAACTATTAGCACTAATTATAAGCTAATAACTATAAGATATATTAACTAATTATTATACACTATTAGTTAGCTTATGGATATGAATGTAATTATTGGATGTTTATGAAAATATTATTGTGTGGAAGGAAGTTGAATGTGTGTAGGTTTGCATTTATCCCTCTGCGAGATTTCTTGCTCCGTTGCTCCATTGACTGATAGCTACAAGGCATTGGAAGGGACATTATACTACGAGATCACAACTATAAACGAGGTATCGACTTTATATTCAAAGATTAATAAAACAATGGATATATGGTCTTACAAGCTCAAGTTTCTTGATTTTTTGCACTCAGTGTTGTCGGTTTTGGTGTTTGTCTCTATGGCCTTCATGGATTCCAATGCTGTGAGCTGTTATTATGTCATGGATTCCAATGTTGTGAACTGTTATTATGTGGTTGTTCGATTATAGGTGAAGCAGTTGGTTATTAACCTTCCACTTAGAGTTGGTTTTGTTTGTAGTGTGTGTTAGCGCTTGAATTTGGCCTCAGGCTGAAAAAGACAAAATCCAAGGCAACATCAAACCACTTAGCCTCGTAGCTAGCCCTACGGGGCAGGAGAGGGCTCTCTCCGGGTCTATCTCGACAAAAGATCTTCAAAGGGCGGAGATGACTAATAAGAACACTGATTTTAGGCTAGTAAACTGATTGAGAAGGTTTTATTTCAGATTTTTAGGGTTTTGGTGGAAAACAGGGGGAGAGCAATTTTGGGTGCGAGGATGGGACACAGCTTTTGCAGAGGTCTTTTTGGGGCAAGGTAGGAGATTGTCTTGATGCCTTTGATTTAAGTGAATGGATAGGAATGACCGGTGAGGAGCTAAAGAGAGCAATAAACCATCGATAGTTCTCTTTAGACAGAGGAAAACATAGATATTAAGCAAACTTAAAGGCAAAGAATATAAATTATGAATTCTACCTTAACACTTCATTTACTTAATGCGCAGAAAAGAGAAATAGGAAATTGATACACATAAAAAATCTTAAAAGTACATGAGAGAACACACCATCAACACAAATAACCATAGGAATCCCAAATAGTGCTGCAAAACCCTGGTCTTTCCTTTGCCAAAATTGCAGAGATACAAAGTGTAATACAATATAATCTAATCCCTCCAGAGTCCAACCATGAAAATGACTAAGAAAATACATAATATAGGCAAGATAACACCTTTCCTTTCCTCTAGGGGTCGAGCTCATCATCCTAGGAGCTGTTTCAACCAATTCTAAACTGAGCACTACAATCTAGGCAATCAAAACAACTTGCCTCTATAAGCTAGGAAACCAATTCATTCATTAAATTTTTGACTTTTTATGAATGAATCTTATAGAAGAGATAAATAAGTGCCATGACATCATAAAATTACATCAATTACATCAAGGAGGATGAAAAAACACTCCAAAAAGTCAAAACTAGTCAAATCTGCGTTTTGCTGAGCTGTAGGTGAAAATCTGGCAAACTTCCCTGATGCGTAGCGCCCCAATCCTCAACGCGTAGCGTGCCTTTGAGACAACGTTTGAGGCACTTCCCGACATCCAAATGAGGCAAAAGTAGGATTGCTGGAAAGGTCTAGATGTCTACTTTCTAGTCCATGTGGAATTTCTCAATTTGGTGGTCATTTGCCCCTCCAAAATTGCAATCTCCCAAGACTGCTCCCTGTGTGTCCAAAAAGTGGCAGAAAGTCATTTTTTGCATGTTTTTTGACCTTCTGAGGGCTCAAAACCTGATGAAATGTCTTGGTAATTGCTGAGCAAGTGTAATTTGTCATGAAAAATCCAAAAATGCTGAGTTTTTGAGGAATGGACTTGCCCATCTTCAGGGTAGCGCACGGCGCGCTACGCATTGAGAGCAAAAACCTGTGTGGCACAAAAAAGTCAAAATTGACCAAAATTGCTCAAAATTTCGTGAAATTTGAGCTGGAAGTGCATCATTGAGCACCATGCTCCTTCAAGGTAGCCTCAGCCAAAATATGAAGGGGATCGGGCCTTTTCCTCCGTTTTAGTGCCTTGGCCAACTGTCCTTTGAGCACCTTCATTCTTGCTTTACACACATGCATTCGAGCCCAATAGTGATTCTTCATGTGTCAGAGCATGTCTTTGTCCCTGTTTGCCTTTGCTATCAACCTCTCTAGATGTGTGTTCACCTGAATGAGCATAGAGCTTTGCTCCTTAGGTTTCAAATCACCGGGTCTCTTGCGAGCCAATTTCTGGTCTTCTCGGATCCTCCGCAACTCATCAAGGGAGTGTTCATCCTCTAATTGCTTGTTGCGCTGCTCCAAATAAGTAATTGTCCAATTTTCCATCTCCAATTTTTGCTGCAACAAGTCATTTTCAGCTCTTAGCTGCTGGATGATCTCCTCTGACTCTAGGCTAGGAGAAATGATATCAAGGTCAACAACATCTATGCCTGGAACACCTGATGGCCCCTCATCAATCTTGGGCTGCTTGCCTCTCTCTGGTACTTGTGCTGCTGTCGAAAGCGAGGCCCCTTCCACCTGATGTGGAGATAACGCTCACTGTGCTGATGAAGAAGGCGAGACCCCTTCCACCTGATGTGGAGATAATACTCGCCGTGCAGATGCAAATAAGACCCTGTGGCCTCTCTGATATGTAACATAAGGAGGAGTGCTGACATGCTCGGGCTCTAGAATATCAAACTGATGTGAAGGCCCTCCCTCATCACGGACAACCTCAGGAGGTGGCTGTGGCACTGTGAACAAGTCACGAGAAATGAAATCCTCCCATAGAATACCCTGTTGTGCCAACTGATGCATGACCACAATCTTGATCAGTGCATAATGATAGATGCTCTTGTGTTGCTGTGCTGGGCTCTTTCTTTGCACCAAGGGCACCATCCTCTCTATATTTCGGCACGTGAAGAATGGAATGTTCATCATTCATACCCGTGTGAAATGCATCAACAAACTGATATGGTACGAATACAAACGTGAAAATCTGCCCTCACAAGTGAAATAACGAATGATGATCCTCATCAAAGGTGCATACTCGTCTCTTAAGAATCTGAAGGGAAAAACACCAGTTAGGTATCTCATATATGCAGGTTTGATATATGGATCATAATGAAATCTGTCCAACTGCTGGCGCTTGTTCCATTCTTCTCCAATATTGGGTATCCCTATTGCTTGAGCAACAATCTCAGGTGACAATGTGAAGTCCACTCCTACAAGATTCACATGCCCATTGTGCAAATGTAGGACAAACAAGCGGGCCAATTCCTTGTGGTGTTGAATTTGGGAGATTCTCTCACAATATTCATAGCATGATAGATATCGGAAACATGACACTGCAAGTGGACAAGCTTGTAGATAAGCCAAAGAGGTGGGTTCCTCCCTGACATGCTGACCACCCTTACCACCCCTGTGATGCCTCCTTGGCACCTCTACCTCTGGTGTTGATTCACGGTCATCACTTTGCTCATAATCTGTTTCGGTTTCTGACATGGTTTTGGACGCAAGTGACTGAAAAATAATGTTGACTGTGCACCCAATGAACTGTTGTTTTGACTTGTTTAAATGTTGTTACCAAGGGGACAAACACACATGGGAAATGTTAGGGAAAAGGGAAAATTGAGGGGATTAGGGAAAACAAATGTGAAAGGAAATTTTAGGAAAGGAACGTGGAACATATACAATCATAATTTGTAGGATTGTAATGGGAAGTGGGGTTTAGGAAATTTACATAGGATTTTAGGAATTAGTAGGGTTTGGGGATTTTAATGATTTTTAGTAGGGAAATTATATGATTTGCATGGAAAATGTCAAGGAAAATGGTGAGGAAAATATGGGGAAAGAGGAATGGGAAAATGGGTAACCTTGGGCAGCAAATTTCAATGAAACCCTAGCACATTTGCAATTTTAATATTTGATACAGCAAGGTAGGGTTTTACTCCATATTAGCATGGAATTTTTGCATTTTCATTGCTCATTCATCTTAGCCAAACCAAAACCACCATGGATTAGAGGCCTACCTGAAAAATTTTGGAGAGAGAAGCAGCTTTGATGGCTTGCTGGCGATTTCCTGAGCAAGAAACCCAACGCGTAGCGCACCCAGCCTGATGCGTAGCGTGCCTTCAATGCATAGCGCCTGAGTTAATTTGAACTGGAAAATGCGCACTGATGCGTAGCACGCCTCCAACGCGTAGCACACCTCCTCTGATGCTTAGCGCGCTGCTGCAACTGCTCAATTCGCCCAATGAACTTTGAAATCGACTTGACAACTATTCTCTTGGAGTGTTGAGAGGCAAATGAATTACCAATGAGGGATGGCATGCTTTTATAGGCTTCCTTTTAATTTTTTTACTTGCCCAAAACCCACTTTGTAATGTTTGAATGTTGACACTTTTTGCTTTAATTGGCTCTGACCTTTAATTTCATTTCTTTGAAAAATTGGTTGAAATGATGATTTCTTCTGAAAATTTTTGCAGGGATTGTTGAGATTGCAACAAGATGATGGAGCTTAGTGAAAAGAGTCGCCTTCACTAAGTGGGCCCGCAGGCTATTTTTGGCGCAAGTCTATTTTTAGACTATGTCTATTTTTAGACATATGGATCATGTCTATGTTTATGGATGATTGATCAAGTTGGGAAAAATAGATGGACTTCTATTTTTGATGAAAGTGTGAGTGATCACAGTGTGAGTGATCAAGTCTATTTTTAGACTGGCTGTCAAAAATAGAAAAGTCAAATATTATTATCTCACAATAATATTTGGACTATAAACTTAATCTTATTCTCTTGGAGCACTTCAGTTTGAGCTACGGAAGTGGCACATGCAGCTGTCAGAAGGAAATTCGTTTTTCTTATGAGTCAGTTGAGTTGTTGCATGCATGACTTCAGTTAGAACTCAAGTGAGTTGAGTTTAGTGGACTGGAGGTACAGTTGATGGAGTTGTGTTCAGTTTAACTTAGTTAAACTGGTTGTAGTTAGTCTAACTGCAGTTAGACTAATGATGAGTTGTTAAACTAATTATTAACTCATAATACAACTAAAGAATACATCAGTTAACTCAGTTGCATGTCAGTGCATGTTCAGTTCAACAGGGACAGGTGGTAGAGAATCAGATTGCTATCAGTTGTGACTATAGTTGTGCACCAGATCTTGCACAATCAAAGGATTGAGTATGCCAATGAGTTTGCTCACGTATTTGGCCCGCATTTTAGCCTTTGCTCACGTCCACAAAGAGTGAGTGACTATTTTGCAGGTGAAAATCGAGTTTGGGAAGCAATTCTCATCAGTTCTTGAGCAGGTATTGAGCAGTGGAGGCAGGCAAGCAGTGGAAGAGATTTGGAGATCAGATCTGAGCTGTATTGTGTGTAACAGAGGTGGAGATACTTGTGAGAAGTATTATGTTGTGTAATGTTACATGACTCAATCATTAATATACAGATAGTGTGGGGTTTTTAGCGAGATGCTTTCCCCGTGATACATACTGTGTTAATGTGTGAATGCTCTTGATGTTTTATTGTTATTGATGCTGCTATATTCTTGATCAACGTAGAGGAGCTTATGTATTGTGTATGTTTTCCGCATTAGTACATGATCAGGATAATCTCCATTGAATATGTGTTAAATTATTCAAAATTTCTACATGGTATCGGAGCGAGCTAGATAATTGTAGAAAAAGTTTCTACATGGTATCAGAGCTGCTTGATTTGTAGAAGAGATTTTTACAGGATATCAAGCGAGGGTTGATCGGAAGCAGTTGAGTTGGTTGCTGGTGGAATTCGAATTTGCAGCAGTGTTTTCTTGGTGACAACGCAGCAATGTCTTTCAACGGATTGCGATTGGAGTATGCTCTTGAGGGCAGCTCAAACTATATTGCATGGAAGGACAGGATGGAGGCAGTATTGGATGATAACGGGCTGAAGGAATTCATAGATACGGATATCCCAAAGCCTACTGATGCTACTCAAGCTGATGCTTGGCAAAAGAAGATCGCAAAATGTCGAAGAATTCTGTTGGAGGGCGTGAAGGATCACATTGTGTCCAGCCTCCATGGAAAGGCTACTCCATATTTGATGTGGAAATCATTAACAGAATTATTCCAAAGCAAGAGCGATCAGAGGAAGCTGGCGCTCAAAGATAAACTCAGAAACATCAAATGCGAGAAGGGAGACAGTATTCCCAAGTATCTCACGAAGTTCACTCAGTGTCGAGATGAGCTGGCAAGTGTGGGGGTTACTGTCGATGATGAGGACTTGGTGAGCTTGGCTCTCCTTGGTCTTCCGAAGAGTTGGCATTCCTATCAGGACTCTGTCAATGGTCGGGAGAAGTTGCCAGGATGGGAAAGACTATGGTCAAATCTTGTGCAGGAGGAGATCAGGTGGAGTACCAGGGACGGATCTTCGTCAAAGGGAGTTGATGAAGAGAATTGTGCTTTGGCTGCCAAAGCAAAGAAAGGGAAGAGCAAGAAAGCTTCTCAGTCTGGTGCGAAAGGCAAGAAGCAGGATATGTCCAAGGTGAAGTGTTTTCACTGTCACCAGCATGGACACTATGCCACAAATTGTCTGCAGAAGAAGAAGAACAAGCAAGCTGCTGGATCTGCAGGGGGAGAGGCTTTAGCTTCTCAGTTTGAGCTTGATTTTTCATTGATCGCATGCTTGGTTTCAAGTGTGATGGGATCAGTGTGGTTTCTGGACAGTGGTGCGTCTTTTCACATGACGGGAGATAGAGATTTGTTCTCTGATCTGGAGGACAAAGATCTTGGAGTGCACATCGAGATGGGCGATGATGGTAGATACAGTGCGACCGGTATCGGTACCATTTCCTTTGAGAGGGAGTCTGGTAAACCCTTTGTATTGAAGGAAGTCATGCATGTTCCAGGATTGAAGAAGAATCTCATCTCAGTGGCGATGTTAGAAGACAAGGGGTATGATGTTGTTTTCAGCGAGGGAAAGGCCTTCCTGCGCAGCAAGACAACTGGTGAGACCCGGAAGATAGGGGTTCGAGTGAGGAACCTTTATCGGTTGCATGTAGATGGATGCGCAGCAATGGCAGGCAAGGCAGAAGGATTGGTGAGCCGGGATGATGGCGAGTTGTGGCACAGGAGATTGGGTCACCTTCACCATGGAGCCTTGAAGATACTGCAGCAGATCACTACAGGGCTTCCTAAAGGCACACTTGCGCAGTTAGATCAATGCAAGGGGTGTACTTTGGGGAAGTTTGTGAAAGCCACCTTTCACGAGAAGGATAGTCGCGCCACGACGATCCTTGAGAGAATTCACACAGACGTGTGTGGACCTTTCTCAGTTGCTTCGATAGCAAAACACAGGTATTATGTGATTTTTGTTGATGATTTCTCTCGTAAGTGCTGGATCTTCTTCATGCAGAAGAAGAGCGAGACATATTCAAAGTTCTGTGAATTCAAAGCACTGGTCGAGAAGGAGTCGGGGAAGAAGGTGAAGGCTCTTAGGAGCGATAATGGTGGTGAATACATCTCGGACGAGTTCAAGGATTTCTGCAAGGCAAAAGGGATTCGTAGAGAGCTCATAGCTCCCCATAACCCACAGCAGAACGGGGTAGCTGAGCGGAAGAACAGAACGATTGTGGGTGCTGCACGGGCAATGTTGCATGATCAGGGCCTACCCCTTCACTTGTGGGCGGAAGCATGCAATACAGCAGTTTATGTGCAGAACCGTTGTCCTCATAGGATACTTGGCATGAGTACACCCGAGGAGGCTTATTCTGGTAAGAAGCCTGATCTTTCTCATTTGAGGATTTTTGGTGCTAACGTTTACATGCATGTGACGAAGGATGCCAGAAAGAAGTTGGAACCGACTGCAGAGGTTGGGATATTTGTGGGGTACACTGATACGCCCCACAACTATCGTGTGTATTTGCCAGATAGTGGTAAAACTGTTGTGCGACGGGATATAAAATTTCAGGAGGAGAAAGCCATGAAGTGTTCGCTTGAGAGGGAGCTACACTTGCATGCAGATGAGGAGCTATTAGTTCCTAAGGATGAGCTTCAGGACGTGGATCAGCCACAGGACGAGGTTCATGGAGTGGAAGAGACCACTCATGCAGCGCCAACCATCAGAGGGCGAAAGCGCTTGACAGAAGCTGAGCGACTGGCTCAAGATGCAGAGAAAGTTGTAGGACCACCTACAGCCCAACGCAGGCAGAGACAGTCACCTGATCGGTACACTGGATACATGGCTCTTATGAGCAAGTGTGTCGTGACTGAGCCATCCTCTTTCGAGGAAGTTGTGGAGGATCCCGCATGGGTAGACGCCATGGTGGAAGAGTATGATTCTATTGTCAGAAACAGTGCATGGGAGATTGTTCCTAGACCGGAAGGGAAATCAGTGGTAGGTTCGAGATGGATCTACAAAGTTAAGCAGGCAGCTGACGGGAGTGTGGAGAAGTACAAGGCAAGATTTGTTGCCCGAGGCTTTTCACAGATTGAGGGGATCGATTATGAGGAGACCTTTTCACCTGTCGCAAGGTATTCTTCCATACGGACGATTCTTGCTCTCTCAGCGCAGATGGGATGGCACATTCATCAGATGGATGTGAAGACTGCGTTCCTCAACGGAGTCATTGAGGAGGAGGTGTACATTGAGCAACCCGAAGGCTTTGAAGTCTTCAGCAGCGAGTCGCATGTGTGCAGGCTCAAGAGAGCACTGTATGGGTTGAAGCAAGCACCACATGCTTGGTACACACGGATAGACAACTATTTCACAGGACTTGGATTCTCCAAGAGCGAGGCGGATCCGAACCTATACCAGATTGTGGTGGAGGGTAAGTTGCTTATCATTGTACTATATGTTGATGATTTGATTCTAACGGGTGATGAGCTGTTGATACTGTCATGCAAGAAGGATCTTGCTACAGAGTTTGAGATGAAGGATTTGGGCCTCCTTCACTATTTCCTAGGATTGGAAATATGGCAGCACAGTGGTGGACTGTTTGTTTCTCAGGGAAAGTATGCTCGGGAGATACTGGAGAAGTTCAACATGCATGGCTGCAAGCCTGTTGATACTCCTCTTCCTGGAGGTTGGAGGAAGGAGGATGCCACTTCGGGAGAAGAAGTGGATGCCACTGTTTATCGACAGTTGGTGGGGTCGCTGATGTATTTGGTCAATACACGACCTGATATATGCTATGCAGTTAACCAGCTTTCACAAGCTATGGTTAAGCCTACCAAGCTCTTCTGGAAGGCGGGCAAGCATGTATTGCGCTACTTGAGAGGCACATCGGGATATGGTTTGTGGTACAGACAGGAGGATGAGGTGAAGCTATGTGGCTTCACGGATGCAGATTGGGCAGGGAGCCCAACAGACAGAAAGAGCACATCAGGAGGGGTCTTCAGTATCGGATCGACAGCAGTTTCTTGGTACAGCAGGAAGCAGAGATCTGTGGCACTCAGTTCAGCGGAGGCCGAGTATATGGCAGCAAGTTTGGCTGCATGCGAGGCTATATGGATGAGGAAGATCCTGGTTGGTTTGTTCGGTTCTCATTTGGATCCTACTGTGATTTACTGTGATAACCAGAGTTGCATTAAACTCTCGGCTAATCCTGTATTTCATGATAGATCTAAACATATTGACATCAGGTACCATCATATCAGAGATTGTGTGCAGCGGAGGATCATGTTACTTTCGTACATTCCAACGGAGGATCAGGATGCTGATATTCTGACGAAGGCTCTCACCAGGAGCAAATTCGAGTACCACCGAGGCAGGATAGGGGTTGTTGATAATCCATATCTTGTCGAGAGGGAGTGTTGAGATTGCAACAAGATGATGGAGCTTAGTGAAAAGAGTCGCCTTCACTAAGTGGGCCCGCAGGCTATTTTTGGCGCAAGTCTATTTTTAGACTATGTCTATTTTTAGACATATGGATCATGTCTATGTTTATGGATGATTGATCAAGTTGGGAAAAATAGATGGACTTCTATTTTTGATGAAAGTGTGAGTGATCACAGTGTGAGTGATCAAGTCTATTTTTAGACTGGCTGTCAAAAATAGAAAAGTCAAATATTATTATCTCACAATAATATTTGGACTATAAACTTAATCTTATTCTCTTGGAGCACTTCAGTTTGAGCTACGGAAGTGGCACATGCAGCTGTCAGAAGGAAATTCGTTTTTCTTATGAGTCAGTTGAGTTGTTGCATGCATGACTTCAGTTAGAACTCAAGTGAGTTGAGTTTAGTGGACTGGAGGTACAGTTGATGGAGTTGTGTTCAGTTTAACTTAGTTAAACTGGTTGTAGTTAGTCTAACTGCAGTTAGACTAATGATGAGTTGTTAAACTAATTATTAACTCATAATACAACTAAAGAATACATCAGTTAACTCAGTTGCATGTCAGTGCATGTTCAGTTCAACAGGGACAGGTGGTAGAGAATCAGATTGCTATCAGTTGTGACTATAGTTGTGCACCAGATCTTGCACAATCAAAGGATTGAGTATGCCAATGAGTTTGCTCACGTATTTGGCCCGCATTTTAGCCTTTGCTCACGTCCACAAGGAGTGAGTGACTATTTTGCAGGTGAAAATCGAGTTTGGGAAGCAATTCTCATCAGTTCTTGAGCAGGTATTGAGCAGTGGAGGCAGGCAAGCAGTGGAAGAGATTTGGAGATCAGATCTGAGCTGTATTGTGTGTAACAAAGGTGGAGATACTTGTGAGAAGTATTATGATGTGTAATGTTACATGACTCAATCATTAATATACAGATAGTGTGGGGTTTTTAGCGAGATGCTTTCCCCGTGATACATACTGTGTTAATGTGTGAATGCTCTTGATGTTTTATTGTTATTGATGCTGCTATATTCTTGATCAACGTAGAGGAGCTTATGTATTGTGTATGTTTTCCGCATTAGTACATGATCAGGATAATCTCCATTGAATATGTGTTAAATTATTCAAAATTTCTACAGGGATAGCTTCTGGGATGCTTTGGCAAAGGAGACCAAGGCTGCACTTCGACATTTGAAGAATTTGAAATTTTGATAATTTTTACAAAAATGAGATAATGACCTTGTTTTCAAAAACAGATTTTTTGAGAACAAGGTAAAAATTTAGCTGTACAATGATGAGAAATGTTTAATGAAGGACATCCCTCTAGCCTGCTGGTCCTTGATGACCTCTCAAGACAAAATTAGACTCAACCCTAGACCTAAAACCTAAAAACTTAAAGCAAAATGAATGACCCTTTGAGGACTTTATTTATTTGAACAAACCTGAACCAGCAGTGCCAAACAAGAGGGGAATAACGACATAAACTCCTTCCACCGAGATTATGGCATGCCTAACGGAATGCAACATGATCACACTGATGAGACACCTAACTATGAAATGCAAAGAGCTTTTGATCTTTGGTGGAGGGCTACTAGACTGACTCTAACAATGTGCTCTTTCTTGTGTTTCCTACCACACGTTGTGGAGTTGGATACACTTCTACTGCAAGTTAACTGACATCTATAAGGATTTCTATTTTCAGTATTAGCTGCAACAATGAATTAACACTAATTTTTTTTGTAAATGTTTCTTTGAAATTAAAAAGAACAAAGTAGAGAATTTCAATTTATCTCTCTTACAATACCTTGATCTTGTCTTCACTTGTTTTCATCAACATCACATCATCCAACACTGGTGTTTTCCTGAACTTATTCTTGACTCCAACAGCTCCATTTCAGGTCTTCAAATCCCATAATGACTGGCATTACCAAGCATGAAATACACCACCAAAAACAATAGGTGATCCACTAACCATAGCAGTGGCCACTTTGATAACAACATGCCATTTATTGAAAAGTTAAGGCTTTTGTACTTTTTTTTGTATCCTAGAGGAACCCAGTAGCCCGCCTAACACGTAACTACAAGTAAACCTCCCGGGGGCTATGATATGACCTCCTCCCCATAGCCTGAGTCACAACATGGGGGATTTGAACACGAGTCTTTCGAGTTTCAACGATTTCACATTTCTTGGATTAACCAATTTGTTGGCATTATGATACAGGTGTTGTCATTGATGGCAACTTACTAACAGGTCAGTTTAGATTTGATAAAGGGAAACTCATATTGTAACAGGTCAATTCAAAGGTAACAGGGAATCGGTATAGAAGAACATGAAGTTGGAATAAAGGTATGCTGATTAGAATCAAGAAGTTGAAGGAAAAGGATGTTGTAAGGTAGTTTAAGTTGTATATGCAGGTTCACCTTATCAAAGCAGCGTATACACGTGGGTTAACGAAACAAAAACGACGTATACATATGCACACACTTTCATAAGAGGAAAAGCGCATATGGGTTGGAAATTCAAGGAAATTTAAGATTAAATAATATCAAGGGTTAATACCATGGTATTAGCCCACAATATTGAGCGGAGTAATGACTATTTGATCCCGTCCAAGAATACCACATGTTCTAAGTGTTGTTTTGGTTTGAGGTATTGAGAAAGGCCAAAACTGTATAAGGAGGAGAAGATCAAAGGGCTAAGGTGTGCAAGTGAAAGGGTTTCTCAGGAATACTTCTATCTGAAGTACATTTTATGTTACAGGGGCTATGATTATGATATAATCTGAAATATTGTGTGCACTTTGAATTCAATGTTGGATCATGATCATGAGACCTGAAATGACTTATCATTGAATGATTTGATATTGGCTGGGCTAGATCTGATTGTTTACACATGTTTTATTCTTTAAATATCATGATTTGGGTATGTCTAAAATCTGGAATAGCAACGAAGTTGTAAGTTAGTATTTGTAGATATATACTTTGGTTCACCTTGGTGAAGACGCGTATACACGCTGGTTCGAAGCTTCAAAGTAGTGTATACAAAAGAAAAACCTATTATTCATAAATGACTAATCTATATGATCAATGTTGCTAGTTTACTGCTATTTGTCAATGATGTCTTCTTAGATCTGAAAGTAGAACTGAATGCATAAGGAGATTGAGTCTGATTGATTGATTGATTAAGTGAGAAGGGTGATCTTCACCGTTGACTGTCTAGATCTTTGTAATTTGAGAGTAGATGTTCAGAATATCACTAGTTGGTACAAATGTGATTCAGAAGTTTTATGTTTCAGTGGTTCTGGAGGTATACGCAGGTTTGATTAAAGGAAGTAGCGTATGCATGTAGGTTGATTTCATTAAAGTAGCGTATGCATTCTGATGTATGATTCTTGAGGTTGCAGCTAGTTCTGAATGATGATGCAGGTTTCTGGATTCAACACAATGTTCTGGTGATAGTGATCTGACTGTTCAGATTGACTGATTGTTGGTTGATGCAGTTATTATTATAGAGTTTGAGCTTCAAAATTTCTGATGGGTCCAGTATGAATGTTTGATGAAATGAGGCCTTCATAATTGTGTTGTTGTGTACCAGGAGCATCCAGTCTAAAAATATATGAAACGTGGTCCCTGGAGGAATAGAGAAGGTTGTAGCCTTCTGTAGGTAGACACCTATGTACTAGTAAACATATCGGCTAGTACAAGAGCTAGGGGGCTGTAGCTCCCTTCTAGTAGAAGCTGGAGAATGAGAGAAGGTTGTAGCCTTCTGCAGGTGGGTGCCTATGTACTGGTATGAGTCTGCACTAGTACAAGATTGTAAACATGTTTTCTTTATATTAAAAAGAGGACAGATAGGACAACCACAGGTGGTTTTTCTCTCGCATTGGGTTTCCACCTTAAATCTTGGTGTTCATGTGTGTTTCTTATGTGTGATGGTTTATTATGTTATTACTGCACATAGTTAATGTATAATAAGATACTGATGCACTGATTAAAGATCAACACATGATGAATTAACTAAATCATAAGTTCTCTAGGTATACATTGGTTTCTTTAATCGCCGTTGTGTGCACACGCAAGTTCACTTCATTGAAGTAGTGTATATAAATCTGATTGGGAAATGAAAAATTATTGAATTGTAAATACTGATTCACCCCCCCTCTCAGTATTATTTCCAACACAATTGAGCTTCCCGCAGGGGACAAGGATTATATACTTTAATTTGGAAAAAAAAAATATTAATTAAATTCGAATAATTTCAAACATTCGATAAGAAAATGGAGTTTCGAATGATATTTTCAATTGAAAGTCTCTACGCCTTGCAGAAATGGGGGATACTGATAAAAAATACCAAGGAGGGGGATTGGGGGGCATTACAGTGGGAGCTGTAAAGTAGCCAACATGATAATGCATATGGAAATCTATGTGTTCCACCCGAGCTTCTAGGTTGTGTAGGTGGTCATTGGTGTGACAGTGGATGCGGCAAAGGCTGTCCAATTCTTTCGTAATTTCATGTTGGTTGTATTGAATGTCGTTAATATACACCACGATCTCGTTGTGATCTTCATACCGATGTTCCTTGAGAATGTCCATGTTGAGTTGAATATTATGAAGTTACTCAATGATGGACTCCATGGTAGCAGGAGCCACTATGTGACCTGGAGAGCGAGTTGGAGAGATAACTACAGCTTCCTCTATTTCCCGACTAACCGAATTTTCTTAGGACGAGCTATGACCTGGCTTGGTATGCCCTGCACGGAAGTGTTCCCCCCCGGCAATGATGGACCCATTGGCAAGGCATGCTGAGAATGGCATGAAAGAACCATTGACTGAAGGAGGGTCTAGGAATAGTCCTCATAACACTTGCAATAACAAGAACAATAGCTGAAAACATGAACCTGATGCCCCAGGTGAATACATACTAACAACCAAAAGACGCGATCAATAACATAGGGAGAGCCTGCGTCAACCCAGTACAAGGGGTTGGGCGGGGCAGATGACTTCCACCTCTCACTTAACCCACTGGAAACAAAAACACAAACCCGAGAGCATGAGAAAATATAAACAGTGACCCCTAGCCCCGATGATCACCTAAACCACCAGTAGAGATGACCAAAGATCGGGGTAACACCCTCCCATATACAAGAACCAGAGATAATTCCCAGCAGTGAGTAGACAATAGGCCAAGACCAGATATACAGAGATAGAGCCCCCCTCTTATTATGACAAGTGAAGTAAGTTACAAACACAAAAACCTTACCCCACCCAACAAGCTTGAGTTCTTTCCTTGTGGAGGGTCTAAAGGCGTGAATATGATACGACGCACCGATCGCTTGAGTTCCCAAATCCCAAGGACAAGCCAACAATCCAGCTCCGACCCAAACTAAACAAACACAGACATCCACGTCGCTGCTCAACCAAGTCCGTGACCCCAGTGAGTCGCCATGGAGCTTGTTGTGAACACCTATGCTCTCCTCCCTCCCAAAATTCATCCCTCAATCGACCACACTGGAGGAACAAGCTCACATGCCCATCTATTTAACTGTGGAGTGTGTGAGTAGTCTCAGCACTCACCTGGAATGAATGTGGGGTCGAAACATGATCGGGAGTTAAATGTGCGCGTGGAGGTGGGATGAGCCCTAATGGGAGCTCATGTGACAAGCGTACACGTGGAAGGTCACCCCCATTAGGGGCTTTGCAATGTTTTTTTATTATGAATTTAATTAATTAATTAATTTATTTATTTATTTATTTTTGTTCGAAATTAAAAAAATAATAATAACATTAATATTTTGAAGTTAGGATTTTTTTATATATTTATATATCGTTAATTAATACTTCAATACACATAAAATTTGTCACTAAAAAATAACATTTTTAAACACTAGACACAAAATATACATTTTGTATATAAATATAATTAAAAAATTACTATTTCAGGTCCTTTTGCTAAAAATGACATGTTAAATATTTTTTTATGAAAAAAATGAATAAAAAAGTTGGAAAAATAACAAATTTTATGAAATTTTTATTAATTTTATATTCAAAGGTGATGACGTTTGATTTTTTTTTTTTTTTTTTTTTTTTTTTTTTAACCAAAAAAATGATTCAGATAAAATTTTAAGTAAAAACAATAAAAAATGTTAAAAAAACATACAATTAAAAAAAACAATTAAACTTTAAAAAGCAAAATTCTTAAAAATAAAAATAAAAAACATAAAAAAATACAATTTAAAAAAAAATAAAATTGAAAATAAAAAACACAAAAAGTGATAAAAACATTAAAAAAAAAACATAAAAAAAATAAATTGAAAAAAAAGCATTAAAATAAAAATTTAAAAAACACAAAAATAAATAAAAAATAATTATAATTAAATAAAAAAACACATTAAAAAATAAAATCACAGTGCCACGAGCCCTAGGCGGGGAAAGGTCGATGGCCTTGCCCCACTTAGGGCCTGTGGGGGCGCGACCTATGAGGGGGAGAGCTGCAGGCAACTTGCCCCCACCTAAGCCACAACCCCATAGGCTGTGGGTAGGGCTTGGTGCAACTCTCTCCCACCCAAGCTGCGACCTTATGGGCCCTAGGGAGGGCTTAATGATGACTTTGCCCCTTGCAGGGCTTGTGGGGCCATAGGGCTGGGGGGGGAGGGCGTGGGAAGCTGCACATAACCCATCCTGCCCAGCCCTGCAGCCTCAGGGCCTTGGGCATGACAATCCGATTCCCAGAATTGGATTGCCTTGTCCAGGGCCTATGGGGTTGCGGCGCTGAGCGAGGGGGGGCATGCGAATCAGATTGCCATGTGTCACGCGGAAAGAGTCGTTAGTGTGGACACAACTGACCTTCCTAGAAGCCTAAGACTTTCTAATGACAAACAAGACAAATAAGAGCAATCCTTCTCTAAATATGCTTTTACAATATGAGAAATCAAGTGTTTTAGATCCTACCTGTAATCCAACGCTGTTGTAGTAGTCCAGCTTCGTTGATCCGGATGAGCTCCTCCTTCACTTCGAAACCTGCATTCACCAACAATCAAACGATTAAATAGCACCTGAATATCACATAAAATAAAACATATTTAACATATAGACCAAGGAGTATATGAAACAACTCATAAATAACAAATTGTTGAGAAGAATGGACTAATTTGTATTAAAAGGTAACAAAAGGAACCATTACAACCTGAGCCTTGGTGTTGTGCAAGCTCCTCCCAGGGTCCACAAGAGTTCTCCCTTACTCTGATCAGCTCACCCACCTCCCAATGGAAACAAGTAAAGATGGTAATCTCTTCTCACAAGCTTATACAAGGAAGTCCTAATTCCAGCAGCATCTACCCTTAGGAATATTCAGCTTTCAACCTCCTCCCCCTTTGGCCCAATGCCTGTATTTATAGTGCTCTAGAGGAAGTTATTCAGGTCCACCATCAATGGGATAAGCCCCTCTTTGGATGGGATAGCTCCCCTATTGATGGGATAAGTTCCTCTTTGGTAGGGATACATGAACCATCTGGAGGCGCTTCATACACGTCAAACAAGCTTCTAGAAGACTCTAGAAATGACCACAAGTAACTTTTTTGGAGTGAAACTTGCGCCTTTTGACCTTTACAGGAGTACGCACCAACCCCTTTACATACAGAGTGTACAAGTACGCAGGTATTGTGAACTTGGGTTGCGTACACGCAGGTAAGGCTAAGAGAAACTGCATACCAGAGATAATTGACTTTTAAATGACTTTTCTCTCTTTCTTGAAGTTTGACATGAAGAGCAGAGGCATGAGACTTGCCAAGGAGGATAGTATGACAGTGGATGGAGCCATACTAACTGCAAATAGTCATGGTGACATTTTTTAGTGTAACAGATTGCCCCCTAAAGTGCGAAGCCTGTAGTAGATTAGGGTTTTTATGATCTAGGAAGGGTGAAGTACTTTATCATTTCAAGGAGTATCTTGCGGAGGACTCGGTCAGAACTTGCAAATATTCAACACAAAATACATATATAAGATGATATCATCGCTGAGGTAGGCATTCCCATACTCAGATTGAAAACTTTAACTAACAATCTAACTACTGCTCTGATACAAGAATGATTTTGCAGTACATCACAATCATAGACTTTTGTAGACATAGTATGGACGCAGCCATCTGTTTATGATTAGTCTACTATATAATGAATACAAAACTCCTCGCAGCCTGGATGGTGGAAACTAGATCCAGGATCTTCATTTCTACTTCCCGAATTGGTACGATTCTATCCATGCGAATAAATGAGTTGATGTCGAGCATGGTAGAAACCGCTTGATTACCGGTCAATGATGTAAACCGTTAACAAGTGTGAGAGAGACCACCAGTAATGTCAATGGTTCTCAAAGTACCCAGTACAATCCATGAAATGTGAATGAATGGGTTGATATCGAACACGTCACGGAATCATTTGATCGAAAGTCAATGATGTAAACTGTCGTCAAAGGTGAGAAACCTGCCATTGATGCATGCAGACTTCAAGGTACTGACGATTCCTAAGTCATCTTTCTAGATAATGTGTTGATGTCGATAGAAAGCGACCCGTTGCAGGCAAGCCCACAACACGAAATCCTTGTTCAAGTTGAAGAAATGTTGCTGTAAGGACTGACTCAGGGATGGTCAAATGGATGACAAGTATTTTGCATATGAATGGTTTATTTGCAGAGACCTCTTGAACACATAATGACACGACAGATGGCTTAGTGACGATTGACCCAAAGTTAATACCCGGAAACGGTTGAAGACTTTCAAAGTGGTTTGATCAACTTTAAGGTAAAGGATTTCCCAACCCAGGTGAATGAAAAGTGTCGTGTTCAAGAGCGGTGATAAGGTTCTTCTGTAACAAAGGATGACAAATAGGTTCATTCTTCTCTCTTTTCCCCCACCATTTCTGGAAAGTACCTCTTTATTTTTTACAAGCTTGAGGAGGATAACATATGCTTGATTATAAGCTCATCCTTCGGATGAGTCCAACTTAGTTTAGTTTCGGACCCTAAGAAGGAGTGGTCCGTTCCTGTTTGTAATCGAACAGGTCCTCTACTGTGAAATTTTAACGAGTCCAGTATAGGAGAAACTCAGCGTTTTTCATTTTTAGAGAGTCTGAAAAAACTAAAGAAGACTCCAAGGTGAACTTTTTCGTAAATTTGTGTCTCCCAAGCCCGAAAAAGTATAAAATAATACCTGAGAGAACCGCTTGATCTTGCGACCAAGGAGTACTTTCATGATTAATGCCTTTGACCTGAAAAGTAAAAAGCGATCAGAGGCATGTCGTTTTATTTCCGTATCGAGTTTGAAACGACAAAAATCCGGCAATCTTTTCGTGTTTTTACGGTCAGAAAAGGGCTGTAAGAGGACCGTCTTTTAATTCCGTTTTAACGAGTGTAAAAGAAACACTCGGCAATCTTTTCATATTTTAGGAGTCAGAAAATGGCTTAAAAGATGACTCTGATGTCTTGGTTTGTGAAAAATGATGATTTTACCCTAAAGTCCTTTTGTCCTGCACAAAAACGACACATTACTCATACCTATTTAAGATTGGCGAAAATACATTGAAAAATATCCTTTCATGGTGAAAAATAAACAAACTTAGCATTCATTCATCCAAAAAACCTATAAAAAGACTTTTTACCATGTCATTTTTACCATTTTACTGTTGAGGTTGAGAAAAGGGCTTTTGACAAGAAACTTCCCGTGGAGCTTGCGGAGAATCCGACCGTCAGAATCGAGCGCCGTCTCTTTCAGGTATTTCACAACATCCTCCTCTTCAATTTCATCTGTTTAGAAATTCATTTCAAGTTCTAGTTTGATTTTTTAGAGGGTTTTAGGTTTTAGGGTCCGCTTCTCGGGGGACGTAGGTGCCCCATGGGCGACCTGCGTACCCCGACTTTTTCGTATATGGGAAAAAGGTCGGAGTACGCAGCCCACCTTCAGAACAGCTGCGTACCGCCGCTCTGTTTTCTGAACGCGGGGTGCGTACCCCGTGAAATGCAGATTTTCAAACCCCAACCCCCAAATTTAACCAACCAAATTTTGTTTAATGAATTCTAATCATTGTTTTTTGGTGTGTAGGTCACTCACCATGCTAGATTGGCGTGAAAGAGAACACGAAGACGTTGATTTGGCCACAATAGGTCATCAACCTTCTATTGATGCGTTAAAGGCATGCAGTCTTTACAAGTACTGGGCCATACCTGGCATGAGGGCCCAGGTGCCATTCTTAGAGTGGCTGGTTGAAAGGTGGAATATTCAGGATCAATGTTTTTACATCGGAGAAAACCAGCTCGAGATAGAGTCCTCCGACATATACTTTCTCACTGGCTTGCCTAACAGGGGCGAGCAACTCTCTCTATTCGGGACTAGGCCGGGTGGCCAATCCCTTGCTAGTCCCCGGCTAGAGTGGTGCAACAATCAAAACCAGGAGAAGGGGATAGAAATCAAGTACATATCCCATCCTGAACTTATGGTAATTGCCTTTACAGTTACCAGACTTTGCGGCGCTGCCGCTTTGCACATAGCCACTGGTTCCCAAATGCGGATGGCTATAGATTGCTTCCGAGGCACCATTTTCAACTGGTGCGATGCTGTGTTGGCCAATATGAAGGGCCAACTAACCAGGGCAAAGAACGGACAACTGAAGACTTTTGGATATGGGCCTTTAGTTGTGAGCTTTGCCCTAGAGAGAGTTCCAATGCTGATCCCCCAGCATCTTACAGTTCCAGTTGGGGCTCCTCGGGAGCCTAAGTTGACGAGATGGGTTGCGGTAATGGCCCGGCATCCTGATGAGGGAGCAGCAGTTGTTTGATTTCCTGATGGTTACTTTCACTGGCTGGAAGGCCAGGTCTTTGCGATTCAGGATTTTCCTTATGCCGGAATGGATTTTCGCAATGATCCGGACATGGTTCTTCCACAGGGAGAACAATGGGACGACAGAGGTATTTCATTTTTCACAAGTTTTAAAATTTTTTTTTTTTTTTTTTTTTTTTATATATCGTCTCAAAACTGACAGCACAAATTTTCAAAATGCAGATGTAGGTCCACGGCGTCCGGCCAATCTCCGGGCTTTTGAGAGGAGTACCAGCTGTACCAGCACCGGCCCCACAGGACGCGGCCGAAGAGACCTTAGCCGAGCTGGAACAGGATCTAGAGCGTCTGACGGCGGGTATACCAGAGACCACTATAGATGACATTCCTATCCGACTTCAGCGCTACGTGGTCGCAGTCCCAAGACCTTTCAGGAGGTTCCTGTGTAGGGTAGCGCGGGCAGTGGTCTCGTATAGAGAGCACCACCAGTGATTGGCTAGTCACTTTTGTAGACACATATGACATTTTTGGTTTTTTGTACTTATCATTTTTGCCGATCATAAGGTGTTTTTCAACCTATGATCGAAGACGATGTATATTTTTGACACACTCCTATCTATATATATATCATTATTACCGGCTTATGTTGTTAAACATGTGTGATGAAATGTTTATAAATTTACATTTATGATTGTTACAAATGTCTATTTAACATTCGAGACGCCATTGTATCTGCTAATGTATTTAAAGACCTTGGAATATGTTGATATTCAATGTAGTCAAATTCACGTTCCAAGAGACGCACCCTCAAAAACAATCTTAATAACACTGGATTTCTAATGGCATAGACTCTATTAAGCTGTAATACAACGAGTTCAGAATCTAACCTCACTATCAAACTCCGAATCCCAAATGAAATAGATTCAGATAATAATTCAATTACTGCACTGTATTCTGCAATGTTGTTTTTTGTTTGACCGAGGCTCACCCCATGCATAGAAACTAACTCGTCAGAGGGTGAATAGATAACCCAAGTTGCGGAAGAGATATTCCGTGTACTACGACAAGCACCATCAGCCAATCCAATGTACGTTTGGAGAGGCGTTGACATCTGCAATATCAAGAGTAAAACCAAGATAAGCCAGAATAACGACAAAAAACACACTCTCTAAGCTAAGCACACTGTCTAAACTAAGCAAACATACCAGCTAGAAAGAAAAATTAACCTAACTAAACTAACTAAATCTCCATACCCACCATTTAAGCATAATACCTCTTTAGGTAGAGTCCATTTCTGGGCTTACCCAAAGAGTCCCCATCAAAATCTACCAGCTCATAGGCCCCTTTTGCTAGCTTTCGCTTGACAATGTAGGGCCCATGCCACATGGGAACGAATTTTCCAGCGCCTAATTTATCGTTAGCTTGATCATATAATAGCACTAGGTCTCCTTCCGAGAAATTATGAGGGGTCACGTTACGATCATACTGAGCTTTCATCCTTTTTGCGTGAGTCTCGATTGCTAAAGCAGCATCTCGTCGAGTCTCATCTAATTTAGCTAAGTATAACAGACGCTTCTCCTCTTCGGAAGTAGCTGGGAGTAATTCGATAGCCATTTGAAGTGATGGGATTTCGCATTCAATGGGCAACACTGCTTCCAAACCATAAACTAGTTGGAAAGGAGTGAACCCTGTTGATGTTTTTACTGAGGTTCGATACGCCCAAAGCGCTGAAAATAACATGTTGTGCCAATTCGACCGATGAATACCAATGATTCGTCGAATCATGATAACTAGAACTTTGTTGATGGATTCAACCAAACCATTTGCTTGAGGATAATAAGGAGTAGAACTATCATGGCGTAAACCAAGCTGGCTTGTAAGTTCTGTCATCATAATATTTCGAAAATGGCGCCCATGGTCAGTGATTATCGCTTGTGGGACACCAAACCTAGCAATAATATGATTGAAAACGAAAATCGCTGCTGTCTTGCCGCTTGCCTCGAATGTAGGCATCGCCTCGGCCCACTTAGTAAAATAATCAACCGCAAGGATGATATACGCATGCCCCCCGGCCGAGTGAGGGTTACATGTAATAAAGTCGATACCCCATTTAGCAAAAGGACCAACGACAATTATAGGGTGGAGAGGAGCAGGTGGTGCATGCATCTTGCGATCAAACACTTGACAGCTGTGGCATTTCCGGACCGCAATGATACAATCTTTAAACATAGATGGCCAAAAATAGGCAGCACGCAACACCTTCTGAGCTGTGGCATACCCAGACATATGACCGCCACATGCTCCAGAATGACAGTCATTCAGAACCCTTTTTGCCTCTTCATGAGTTAAGCAACGACAAAAGACCAAGTCCGCCCCACGACGATAAAGAGTGTCTCCAATAATTCTGTACTGTTGGGACTGGAATCGAATTTTCCGGCGTTCCGACTTTGAAGCTTCGGGCCGAAAGGATTGGGTTTGGAGATAGATGATTATATTCCCATACCACGGATCTAAAGTGCTGATAAGAAACAGAGATTCGTCCCGAATGGGTTCCTCTGCCACAGTTTCCGTGTCAGCACGCGGGAAGTCACACATCAATTCCGTAAAAACTAAGGATTTCTTAGACTTGGACTTCTCGAACTCCAAATCGAACTCCTGCAGGATAACAATCCATTTGGAGTACTTGCCCCCTAGCAATTGTTTTGTCAAAATATAGATCATAGGGTTGCAATCCGAAATCACTGTAGTTTTACGGAGAAGAATGTAATGACGAAAACGCTGGACAGCCTGAACAGCTGCCAGGGCCAATTTCTCCA
This sequence comes from Pinus tabuliformis, assembly GCA_031772625.1. Lineage (NCBI taxonomy): Eukaryota > Viridiplantae > Streptophyta > Pinopsida > Pinales > Pinaceae > Pinus > Pinus tabuliformis. The sequence goes on along the minus strand of CM062815.1, from coordinate 151,311,801 downwards.
CATGCGAATATTTTAGCTCAGTGGGATTTAACGTCCTACTAAGATAATATATCACATGTTCCGTTCCGAATTCGTCTTCCTGAACTAAGACCATTCCAATGGTGGAGTGGGAGGCGGCGAGACACAAGAAGTAGTCCTGGTTGTAGTTGGGAGGATGCAGCAACGGTGCATGGGTCAACGCGTGCTTAAGCGCATCAAAAGATTTCTGAGCTATCTCATCCCAAGAAAATTGAGCGTTTTGTTTCAACAACCGGGTGAAACCCTTTGTAACCTCGGCGTAGTTAGGAATGAATCGACGTAAAAAGTTTGCTTTCCCCTGCAAACTTTGGAGTTGGTGCAAACTCGAAGGAGGAGGCAATTTGATGATGGCTTCGACCTTCGAGGGATCGACGCGGATACCGACTTTTGAAACGAAAAATCCTAGCAATCGTCCCACTTCTATGCAGAAGACACATTTGTGTGGGTTCAACCGAATTCGATAATGCCGACACCTCATAAAAATAGCGCGTAAGTGGACAAGGTGATCAGCTCGATGTAAAGAATGAGCAGGCAAATCATCGAGATACGGTTGCACAATGTGCTTGATGTCGTGAAACGCGTAAGACATTGCCCGTTGGAAAGTGGCTCTGGCATTCTTAAGTCCGAAAGGTAATTTGCAGTAAGCAAATGTCCCCCAAGGACAAAGCTAAGAAAAATAAAAAACTAAATTGACTCTAAGCTAACCCACCCAAATACACAGCTAGACAACCAAAAATCAGAAAACAAGCAATTTTTCTCAGACCAAAGTATCAAATAAAAAAGAACTCAAACACATTCATGGAGTCCCCAGCGGAGTCGCCATTTTGTCACGCGGAAAGAGTCGTTAGTGCGGACACAACCGAACTTCCTAGAAGCCTAAGACTTTCTAATGACAAACAAGACAAATAAGAGCAATCCTTCTCTAAATATGCTTTTACAATATGAGAAATCAAGTGTTTTAGATCCTACCTGTAATCCAACGCTGTTGTAGTAGTCCAGCTTCGTTGATCCGGATGAGCTCCTCCTTCACTTCGAAACCTGCATTCACCAACAATCAAACGATTAAATAGCACTTGAATATCACATAAAATAAAACATATTTAACATATAGACCAAGGAGTATATGAAACAACTCATAAATAACAAATTGTTGAGAAGAATGGACTAATTTGTATCAAAAGGTAACAAAAGGAACCATTACAACCTGAGCCTTGGTGTTGTGCAAGCTCCTCCCAGGGTCCACAGGAGTTCTCCCTTACTCTGATCAGCTCACCCACCTCCCAATGGAAACAAGTAAAGATGGTAATCTCTCCTCACAAGCTTCTACAAGGAAGTCCTAATTCCAGCAACATCTACCCTTAGGAATATTCAGCTTTCAACCTCCTCCCCCTTTGGCCCAATGCCTGTATTTATAGTGCTCTAGAGGAAGTTATTCAGGTCCACCATCAATGGGATAAGCCCCTCTTTGGATGGGATAGCTCCCCTATTGATGGGATAAGTTCCTCTTTGGTAGGGATACATGAACCATCTGGAGGCGCTTCATACACGTCAAACAAGCTTCTAGAAGACTCTAGAAATGACCACAAGTAACTTTTTTGGAGTGAAACTTGCACCTTTTGACCTTTACAGGAGTACGCACCCACCCCTTTACATACAGAGCGTACAAGTACGCAGGTATTGTGAACTTGGGTTGCGTACATGCAGGTAAGGCTAAGAGAAACTACGTACCAGAGATAATTGACTTTTAAATGACTTTTCTCTCTTTCTTGAAGTTTGACATGAAGAGCAGAGGCATGAGACTTGCCAAGGAGGATAGTATGACAGTGGATGGAGCCATACTAACTGCAAATAGTCATGGTGACATTTTTTAGTGTAACACCATGCTTAGGGCTCATTGGGCTGTTGAGCTAGGCAGGGGGGAGCTACACATAATTGTCCCCCCACCTAGTCCAATGACCACATGGGACTGGGTGGGGCAATCCGATTCACGGAATAGGATTACCCCACCCAGGGCCCATGGGGCCACGATTTTATTTTTTATTTTTTATTTTTTTTTGATTCTAATGTTTTTTTAATGTTTTTATTATTTTGTATGTTCTTAATGATTTTTTAGTTAATTAATTAATGGTTTATTTATTTATAATTATTTAATATTTTTTTATTTATTTTATTTTATTTTATTTCATTAGTCTTCATTTTTTTTTTCTTAAATTATGTTTTTCTGAAAATAATATTTTATATTTTTATTTTTTTATAATTTTTTTTATTTAAATTTTAATAATTTTTAAAGTTTGTTTGTTTTTGTTATATATATATATTGCCATGTTTGTTTTGTTTTTTTTAATGTTTTAATATATATTTTTATTTACTTGTTTTTGTTTTTTAAAGGTTTTATTGTGTTTTTTTGTTTTAGTTTTTATTTTTCACAATGTTTTACTTTTTTTTGTCATGTTTTTAATTTTTTTGAACGTTTTAATAAATATTTTTATTTACTTGTTATTATTTTTTAGAATTTTTGTGTTTTTTATTTTAATGTTTTAATTTTTGTTTTCTTTTGTATTTTTCATTTTATTTATATATTTATTTGTTATTTTGTTTTATTTTAGTTTTTCCTGTAGGGTCGGACAATTATTTATATATCTTTAATTGACAATTCATTTAAAAAAACCCATTTCTTTATGTGATTTTTACCGAAAGAACTTTCAACATTCATAATATGGATCGCAGAAGCCTGAATTCAGAGAATACAATGATTTTGTTTCTTATTTGAGGGTTGGTTACTGGTTAGCCTTTACATTGTCAAACTCTCAAATTATGGTTGGATTGTTGTTAAGTATGAGCTATTTATGAAGTCCTGTGTCATTGATGATCACATTGATTCACTTCGATTGCATCTAAAATGGCATTTACAGGTTGACGAACCCTTTCAAAAGAGGGATCATTCACTAGTGGTTCATGTAAAATTGCATGTTTAGGGTAGTGGAGCATGTGTAGAGGAAAGTACAGGGTAGTGAAGCGTGTGTAGAGGAATCTATGCAAAGGAAGTTTTTCGGAGGAAGCATGTGCAAAGGTGGTTGTGCGGAGGTGACTATGTGGAGGAAGTTGTACGGAAGGCATTTGTGTGGAGGAAGCATGTGCAGAGGAAGCGTGTGTGGATACGATGACCTTAATCAATTAATTAGTGTCAAAGGCAGGGACTATTCTTCTTTGTAGCTATTAATCCTATTTCTAAATCAGTTTAGACTATGAACTCTTTAAGAATATCATCCCTTTACTTTAATTTTTTAGCTTATAATTATGTTTAGTTTATAATTAGTTGTAGACTATCTTAGATTAAGTCTTTTTTATAATTATTATTTCATTAAAAGTGTAATTATAAATGATTTTCTCTTCAAAGGTCACAGATCAACAAGTTGTTGTTTGTGGATATTAGTGTGGTAGTAGCAAAGAATTGGCACTTCCATTCTTGTTTATAGATAGATAATGGAGCCCTTGATGGGGATGTTAATGAGGTTGAAGTGGGGGCTTTGGAGGAAATGCCCACCACCCCCCCGGATGTGATGTTCATTTAAGTAAGGGGGACACGACATGCCCTTGCATGCATCTACATGTAGCTCTCCAGTTGGAAATTTCTATTAATAAAAGTCTTATGGTGGGTTTGGAATTTGTTGGTTGTGGTTCGAGTGGAGGTGAGGGCTAGTCCTCAACCTTTCGTTGCATACATCTTATTCTGGATGTGATAGTGAGGAGATCTGTGATCGGGCTTGAGTTTGTAATTGAGGTGGTGTGATGTGAACTTGTTGACCTGCAAGGATGGTGGAGGAAGCAAAGAATTTCCCTTGGCATTTGGGTGTTTGCACTGTTGCTTGGAACCTAAAATTTTAGAGGGTTGGCAAGGGCGTCAATTGCTTCTCACAATGTGGAGATTGAAGCTATTTTCTTTCTTCATCTAGATATTTTGTTTATATGTAGCTTTCTGTCTAGGTCTGAGGTGCTAGGGTTAGTGTCACAATGTCTTGAGCTCTAGTCTTAGTTCATGGATAGGGGTTGGGTAGCTTGGTAACCTGTAAGCATATTTTGTTTCGAGGCTTCTTAAAACTGTTAATGTTTAGGCAGATGGGTATTGTCTAGGTAAATAAATTTGAGCATCGTTGTAGGAATTTCATAGATAGGCCAACAAGGCTCTTGTGGGCTGATTATCATGGATGTTTACAGGTCTTAGGCATCCAACGTTCTTTGTTCTATCTATGTCTGTATTTATGTTTAATCGTGTTGGGGTGTGAGTCCTTCATAGAGGCTTCCACGACCTCTATTATCTAGGAAGGAGCCTCTATCGAGTCTAAGGTTTGTGTATTGCATTTTGGGGATGATTTAGTGGGTTGGTGTCCCGGTTTTAAAGATGGTTTGTGTAACAACCTTGGTTAAAAATCCATGTAAAAATATATAATACCATGGTCATGAGACATGTATTCCAAGATGAATGGTGGGAAAAACATCCTAGTGGGTGTTCATTTCGGTTATTATGGCTAAAGGAAAATGGCAAAGGCTTTGGAAAAGAAAAATGGCATTTTTGGCACATTTATTTATGAAAATAATGGAAATTAGGAGAAAAGGAAGGTGAAAGGTCACAGGTTTCATGTGAGGAGGAAAATGAAGGAAAATAATAGAAAATGAAGGAAATAGAGGCCTAATTAATAAAAAGGATTTTGAGGATCAGTTGGAAAGATTTTGCGCAAATCTTTTGTTAGTTCAGTTTTGGAGCTCTCTCATTATTCTCTCTCTCTCTCTCTCTCACTCTTGGACTCACAAAGTTTTATTGGAGCACTTTGGCATTAGATCAAGAAAGGGAAAGGAGGTAAGAGGAGCGAAGGATCAAGCAAGGAAGAGCATGATCAAGCAACTACAACGAGATTCTTTGCAGGTATCAATCTGCATGTGTGTTTTCCTTGCTAGATTTGGTATGCATGGTAATACATGTGGTTCTCTCATGTTATTGCATGGGATTTGCCAAGTGTGATAGCGTTTTCAGTCTAGCCTTTCCATTTTTGGATAGCCATGGTGTGATGGGGTTCTCATGTTTTGGTTGAGTTGGATTTCCAGATGCATTCAAAGCTGAGTGAGGTGGATCCCTGAATAATAGAACACATGGCCTAGTAACCCCTGAACTAGATTGTGGGTTGTGGTAAAGCCGGATTTTGTGTTGCCTTGGTGGGCCTAGGAATCCTTGACCGGTGAATGGCAGGATATACAATAAATCCTAGAGGTGGGTGCTATCCATTAGGCCTAGTAATCTCAGGAGGGGATATGTGGTAAATCATGGAGAGTGGGTCTCGGTTTAGGGCCTAATGATTCGGTGTGGATTGCGGTAAAGGCTAAGAGACTAGGAGACAGGAAAATTCCTCACAGTGTAGGTGCAAAAATATGGTGGCATGCATGCTTGTTTTGGTCTAGTGATCTAGTGGAGATCATGGTAAAGCCTATTATTACATGTTTATTGTTTGGCCTAGTGATTCAGGATGGATTGCGATAAAACTTGGTTTGTATTGATGAGGGTTAGGTGGTTTAGCCTTGGGATGCCCTGGTTGGTTCTTTTGGTTTGAGTCCCACATTCAAGCTTGGAGTATGGCATGGGGGTGAATGACTGAAGAAAGAATTGGCCCAACCATTCTATATTCGAGTGGAACGTGGTAGTCCCATCCCGATTGGCTTTTGCATTCATTAATAAGAGGTTCTTTCCTTGGTATCTTATGTGTAAATATATTGGTTTATATGTGGATTCTATGAATAATGTATCCATGGTATTTTTGTTGTTATTATGCTGGTTATGAATATGTATTATGACAATGATGATGTATCACTCTCCTCATGTTTTGATTTGTAAATGAATGGATAATGTATCTACAAACTAAAAGATGAAAATGCAACTAATGATATAAGGGAACAATGCTTCTTAGCGATTCTTAGATAAGTATGAGACCCCTATGTTCATATATGTTGTTTAAACTTGTAGATTACATATTTGTGATATGCTTGATGAAATGTTGTCATGGCTAGTAGGGGTCCAGTCTAGACCTTGCCAATTTTTTTGCAAATGCATCATTGTTATGTTGTGTAAATTCATTTATGAAAGTGTCAATAAGTTCTGGGCAATGACCTCGTCTTTGGGCCTGAAAAAGTGGCTCAAATCCCGGAGATGCAGGCACTGGTCTGAGGAGAAAACTCCTTGGAAACATGCATACCCATTCTTTGGGAGATTCCAGAGCCTCCTGAACGCATGCATGCCCATATCAAGGGAGCGCCTGAGGGTTTAATGGTCTAAAACTTTAGTTGGTCTCAAGGGCTTGTTCCCTGAGTGGTTGGGTTGGCTCTTGAGAGTTCTATTACTGATGTGGAAGGTATTTGTGGTGTGTTTCCATCAATTCCACTTCCTTAAGGTCACCTAGGAGGTTGAATCCCATTATGATAGCCTCTCGTTGCATATTACCCTGGTTGGACGATTACTTGGGTAGATGTGGGATGAGGGTGTTACAAAGTGGTATCAGAGCATGGTTCACCCCTCAGACTAGATGGACGATGTGTTGGTCATGCATTCATGTTGGTTGCATATGTGTTCCTTATGCTTGTAGTCCATGTGATTATTTCATTTTCATGTTGTTGATCATGGTTGTAGTGATGTCACCATGTGAAGGTTGTTGATGTTGTTGTTGGGATGCGTTTTTCATTAATGTAGGTTGGTTGTATATGCATTTGTTATGCATGTCAATGTCTATACGTTGTTATGCATGCATTTTCATGGTTATAGTTATGCATATATAGTAGGTCAAACATGAATTGTCAGGTCATTGTATGCATTTTAGGTCATCATGATGACATTGGTTGTTATGATGCTGATGTGTTGGCTGAGATAGAGCAAGAGATGCGGACCATTAAAGTGAAGTTGCAAGAATGGACTTCGGGGTAAGAGAAGATCATCATACGAGTTTGTATGGTAGGAATGCAAGTATGTTGGTTAATGTTTGTTATAAGCATTAGGGTTATTGATATGCTTGTCATTCTATTATTATTATGGTTACATGTATGATAAATGCTAGTTGATTAGTGTAGTCATATGCACATGTGTCAGATAGTCATGAATGATAGTAACATGTGGTTGTATGCATTGTTGTTGTTGTTTTATGTTAGTTAACTTGATGATTATGTTATATGTCGTTGATGAATATGTTATATGTTAACTTGTAGTTAGCTTGATGATTATGTTATATGTTGTTGATGAACATGTTATATGTTAACTTATTGTTGTTATATGTTAGTTAACTTGATGATTAGGGTCATATTATTAATATCTTATGTATCATGTTAAATTGGATTGGCCTATGTAGATGGTTAGGGTTATGAAATTCAGGTATGAGTCAACTTATTTGTGACATTGTGTTGTACTAATCTAGACTGATCTTACATATGTGATTGTTATGCATGAACGACACATGTTTATGAGCTTATGATGTGAACATGGTAGTTAGTTACTGTTATGGATATCATGACCTTATTTATGTTTGAGTTGATATATTGTGAATTTATATTGTGCTAATCTAGATTGATTGTGCATACAGGATAGCCTCCCCTTAGATACATTAAGGTATGAGTTTTCTTATGTTGTCTATTTGATGTTTGAATTATTGACTATGTCGTTTATTTGGTGTTTGAGTGTTTGGCGTCTATTAGGTCGTCTATCTGTTGTCTGAATGTTTGATTACTTGAATGATATGAGTGTGTGTCTATAATATTTCTTGCTGAAATGATATTGTTTTAAGATGATTGTACTAATACATATGTGATTGAGACAACTGATATGTACTTGAGTGTAAGTAGGTGATAGTTGTAGCATTATGCATTATGATTGATGAATGTGAGTTGATTGTTGAAGTATGACATGGTTGTTAGAATTGGTAAATTTTGATTTTGAATTAATATACATGATGTCTTGAACTTTGGAACGCGAGACTGACATGTGTGAGAAGTTGCAGGGAAACGTTCTTGGTATTTTCTTGATAAGGTAATAGTTGATGTGTTTATATAACTAAAAGTTGGGTGATGTGACAATGCATAGTAAGACTCAATTGCAACAAGGAAAAGGTAAAAGAAAGGAATTGGGTGAAAATTCCTTTGGCTATGTTTGGAAACCACAATTCCAAATGAATGAGTGCTTTGCATACAAGAAGTCTTCTTAACCTTGAATTTGTTTGACATTATGAAGATATGTGTTATATTCATAAATATGTATTTGACAGATATAACAATTGTTTCTAGTTATGGAAAGATTTGTCAAAGGATTGGAGTCACTTGAGAGATGACGTGGATGTGTTCAGTTGCAAGCAACGTGCTTGGCGCAACAAGGTAAGGTAACTGGTGTATTTTTATGTTTATATATGCACTGTCAATTATGAGTTTATGGAAATATGATGTAGGGGATCGCATGGCAAAGAGACTGCCATGAAATTATGAAGAAGGTTTAGGTTGAGATTTTCTTTAAAAGCACTAGGTACCATGGGGATTAAGTCATGGTGTCTATTGAGAACCTTGTGATTTCGGTTCTTTGTGCTTTGTTTGTGCTTGATTTGTAGCTTTGCTTATGTCTAGTGTATGGCCACACCACTTTGGTTGTGGTGTCGTATTGTTATTGGTTTTCATGGTTTTCTTCATGTTTGTGTTTGTTCTTTCCTTTTATGTTTTGAGGGTCTTGATAATTGGTTGGGAAAGAGGAAAGTTAATGGAGCTCAGGGAGAGCTGAATGAAACCTAGCAGGAAATGTTAGACCTGAATGAAGCTTGGTGCATGAGTAAGGGAATTTAAAGGTAAGAATATGAAAATCGGTTGGATTGGTTCGATCCATTGGTGTAAATGGACAATAGCAGTACAATCATGAGAAAGGTAACATGGAAGGTGAAGTAAATGGATCTAATGTGTTAGTAGCCTTGGCTAAGTTGGGAACGATTGTTCTCAATGTTGTGCATGGTGTGCACAGATAAAGGGAGTTCTCTTAACCTTGACCTTATTCTATCTGGTAATTATGTTATGATCATTATTATGCTGATGTTTATATATGTATGTATGTGTGTATATATGTCATTGTTGAAACACGTTAGCCAAAAAATTATGTTATGTGATTTCTACCGAAAGACTTTTCATAAGCTCATGATTGTTTTATGTTAATGTTTATGTATATGTATCCATGTATTTGTGTATCTATTTCGCTATCTAATAGGGCTGTCAGGGATCATTCTTATGGAGGAATTATTTCTTATGTAGGCGAGTGGCATGACGAGGTTCCTAGTCTTATGGGGAATCAAGTGGGGAAAGTAGTCATGAAAAATATATGAGGCCAGTATCATATGGATATGAATTGATATTGTATGCTTGTATTATGCCTATGTTTATGTTATGATAGGTAACTTTGAGGGATACATCAGCTGAATGAAAGCAGTGAGATCCACGACATGCTAGGATAAGCATGGATGACGGAGAGATACTAGAAGCAAGGTTGTCTAGTAGAGTCAGTGTGGTTTTGGATGTGCAGTACTACTGTTGTGTATATGTTGTGCATTTTGTATATTCAGTGATTGTACCTATGGTGATGTGTACATGTAATATATGTAGTATTGTGTATATATGATGTTGTATGCCTGTTGTATGTATGGTGTTGTGTGTACATTGCATATGTAGTGTTGGATATAGATGGTGCTATGCACATGTCGGGTATGCAGTGTTGTGTACACTGAGTGCATGATGGATATGCAGTGTTGTGTGCATATGGTGTTGTGCGCATGTTGGATGTGCAGTTTTGTGTACATAGGGTGCTATGTACATGTTGTATATGCAGTTCTATGTACATATGGTGTTGTGTGCATGTTGTACATATGGTGTTGTGTGCATGACTGTACATATGGTGTTGTGTGCACACAGTGTTGTGTACATGTGGTGTTGTGTACACGTTGTACAGGTGGTACGCTGTACATGTGGCATTGTGTACATGTTGTGAAGGTGGTGTCGTGTACATATGATGTTGTGCATACGTTGTGCATGTGGTGTCGTGTACATGTGATGTTGTGCACACATTGTGCACACGAGTGTACATATGGTATTGTGCACATGTCATATAGGTTGTGTTGCAGACATGCGATACTATTTATGTGCACTGGGTAGTCGTGGCATTGTGACATGTGTATTGATTGTTTTGTACTATGTGTATTGTATTTTACACTAGGTGTAGGTGTATGATTTGTATGTCAGGTGTAGGTACATGTATTGCATGGTGTTGTATGCCGTGTGTGGTGGTATGTGTGGGATGTACACGATGTATGTGTGTACATAGTTGAAGAGAAGGAACTAGGTGTTTGTCCGGTGTGGCAACTGATCCAGTGTGCATACATAATACAGACAAAGGTAGAATCTAAGGATTGACTAAAGGATAAGTATAAATATTTTAGTTTAGTTTTATTATGCATGTGATCTATGATTCTAATTTATGATGGTTATATGTGATCTATGATTTTGGTTTATGATGATTGCATGTGATTCATTATTTTTTATTTATAATGGTTGTGTTTTGAGATAACCTGATGTGATATGTTTATACATAATGATTTGATCAAAGATGATAGTTTGACTTGTTGTGGCAAGAAGTAAACATGATTTCAAGTGTACCTTAATGATAAGCAACCAATGAGGTATCATGTGAATTTATTTCAATTTATTTTAAATCTAATGGTAGTTATGTGCTTGGTATAGGAAAGCATGGGAAATGTTCAGGTTGGGTGGTTGAAATTGGCTACAAGAATTAGGAGCGACTGTGAAATAAATTGGAATAGGTAGCAGTGCGTTGGTTAAGCACTTCAAGAACAGGGATATTGTGGGACATTGGTGCCCAATAGTTTCATTGATTTCCATGATCATGCTATGCCTAGTATGATGGTTTTGAGGTAGGTATATTCCTTGGTTGTTTGACCTTCCGATGCGAGGAATCCTTTCCAAGGGATGGATCACCCGGGATAGGGTATGCAGGGGAACTTGGAAGGTCAATGACTGCATGAAAGGGGTGATGAGATTTTCTAAGGGACTGTGTAGTAGAGAAGGGAAGGTCAGGGATATATTTGTTTTGGTCATTATCATTGCAAGATGGAATCAAATGCACATTGGGAGTGTGCCATGGAACATTGATACGGTAACTGTTCACTGAGAGGACAAGTGGCACAGGATTATAGAACTAGATATCGGATGCAAATTTGACCTAGTAGTGGATTCTGAAATTTCTGGGAAGGAGGTGAATCCTGGTATTACTTTGAGGGTGGAGGTGTGAGCCTTTGGATTCCCTTGTTGTGGATACCAGCATTGCATTATTTTATTTGCTGGTTGAGAAAATGTGCATATGTGTATATGTGTGTATTATTGTAAATACTATATCGAGTTGAATTTATAAAGCTCCATAGACAATATGGTTATTTTCTCGTTGAAGCTAATGTGTATAAGTATATGTGGTTATTATTGTAAATACCATAATGAGTTGTGTTATAAAGATCCAATAAATAGTATGATTGTCATATCTTTAGAAATGATCATTATAAATATTGCAACGAGCTATGATATAAAGCTCCATGGGAAGTATGTTTTGTTTTCAACAGTCTTGTTGGTTATAGGTGTCATTGAACACCAAGGATGGTGTTCCCCCAAGGGGGAGGGTTCTATAACAACCCTGGTTAAAAATCCATGTAAAAATATATAATACCACGGTCATGGGACACATATTCCAAGATGAATGGTGGGAAAAACATCCTAGTGGGTGTTCATTTTGCTTATTATGGCTAAAGGAAAATGGAAAAGGATTTGGAAAGGAAAAATGGCATTTTTGGCACATTTATTTATGAAAATAATGGAAATTGAGAGAAAAGGAAGGTGAAAGGTCATAGGTTGCATGTGAAGAGGAAAATGAAGGAAAATGATGGAAAATGAAGAATATAGATGCCTAATTGAAAAAAAGGCTTCTAAGGATTAGTTGGCAAGCTTTTGCTCAAATCTCTTGTCAGTTCAGTTTTGGAGCTCTCTCATTATTCTCTCTCTCTCTCACTCTTAGACACTTAGAGTTTTCTTGGAGCACTTTGGCATTGGATCAAGAAAGGAAAAGGAGGCAAGAGGAAGGAATAAGAAAGAAAGGAAGAGCAGGATCAGGCATCGACAATGAGATTATTTGCATGTGTGTTTTCCTTGATAGATTTGGCATGCATGGTATTGCATGTGGTTCTTTGTTGTTATGGCATGGGTTTTTCTAGGTGTGATAGTGTTTTCAGCCTAGCCTTTGCATTTCTAGATAGCCATGGTGTGACAGGGTTCTCATGTTTTGGTTGAGTTGGATTGCCAGATGGATTTGAAGTTGAGTGGGTGGATCTCTCAATAGTAGAACACATGGCATAGTAACCCATGAATCATACTATGGGTTGCAATAAAGCCAATTTTTTTGTTTCCTCAATGGGACTAGGAATCCTCGACCGGTGAATGTCAAGATATACAATATCCTAGAGGTGGGTTCTCTCCATCAAGCCTAGTAATCCCAGGAGGGGATATGTGGTAAAGCCTAGAAAGTGGGTCTCAGTTTAGGGCCAAGTGATCTGGTGTGGATTGCAGTAAAGCCTAGAAAGTGGGTCTCAGTTTAGGGCCAAGTGATCTGGTGTGGATTGCAGTAAAGCCTGAGAGACTAGGAGACATGAAAATTCCTCATGGTGTAGGTGGAGAAATCCAGTGGCATCCATGCTAGTTTTAGCCTAGTGATATGGTGGAGATAATGGTAAATCATGTTATTACATGTTTATTATTTGGCCTAGTGATCTGAGATGGATTGCAGTAAAGCCTGGTTTCTATTGATTAGGGTGAGGTGGTTTAGCCTCAGGATGCCCTGGTTGGTTCTTTTGGTTTGAGTCCCACATTCATGCTTGGAATATGGCACGAGGGTGAATGGCTGAAGAGAGAATTGGATCAACATTCTATGGTTGGGTGGAATGTGGTAGTCCTATCCTGAGCTGACTTTTGCATTCATTAATAAGAGGTTTTTTCCTTAGTATCTTATGTGTAAATGCACTGGTTTATATGTGGATTCTATGAATGATGTATCTGTGGTATTTATGTTGCTATTATGTTGATTATCAATATGTATTATGATAGTGATGATGTATGGCTCTCCTCATGTTTTGATTTGTAAATGAATGGATAATGTATCTATTACCTAATAGATGATAATGCAGCTAATGATATAAGGGAAAAATGCTTCTTAGCGATTCTCAAATAAGTATGAGACCCCTATGCTCAGATCTATTGTTTAAGCTTGGAGATTACATATTTGTGATATGTTTAACGAAATGCCTGTCATGGCTGGTAGGGGTCTAGTCTAGACCTTGCCAATGTTTGTGCAAATGCATCATTGTTATGTTGTGTAAATTCATTTTCGAAAGTGTCAATGAGTTATGGGTAGTGACCTAGGCGTTGGGCTGGAAAAAGTGGCTAAAATCCCAGAGATGTAGGCACAAGTTTGAGGATAAAAATCCTTGGACGCATGCATATGCATGCTTTGGGAGATTCCAGAGCCTCCTGGATGCATGCATGCTCATATCAAGGGAGTGTATGGGGGTTTAAGGGTCTAAAAATTCAGTTGGTCTCATGGGATGGTTATGTGAGTGGTTGGGTTGGCTCCTAGGAGTTATATTACTGATGTGGAAGGTCTTTGTGGTGTGTTTCCATCGATTCCACTTCCTTAAGGTCACCTAGGAGGTTGAATCCCATTATAGTGGCCTCCCATTGCATATTTACCCCGGTTTTCCGGTTACTTGGGTAGATGTGGGATGAGGGTGTTAAATTTTTTTCTAGTTTTTTCTCTTGTTTCTTTGCTGGAAGAGGAATACATAGTGGGTACTCCAGGTGTACCCACTAGGCCATATCTATGCTGCCAAGAGAATGAATGCAATGTAGATGGGGGGGAGGTGGAAGTGCTCTGGAGGGGTAGAGAGGAGCAAGACTCTTCGCTTATCACTTGGATGCCACCTACTTCAAGGATGTTTTTCCAGATACAAGGAAGGAAATTCACAAGCTTGAGACTCAAGCAGGAGTTGAGAGACAATCCCATTCCGATTATGAAATCAAGGAGGGCATGTCATCATGGGCTCTTGACTCTGGGCACACCAGGTGTAAGAAGAAGCAATATCTAAATTTTGTGGCTTTGCATTGGAAAATGAAGACTTTGTTGGGTCTAGTCTTGAAAGTTAAGCAAGTGGAGTGGTATAGTGTCTTTTCCACCTTGGAAAACATTAAAAGGATGCTTATAAAGTATTTTTTTCCTAGAAAATATTGATTCCAACCTGGCGCATGTGGAGGGACATATCGCATGTGAATAAGATAGTGGGGATTTGTTGGATCCACCGGGTTCAAGTGTGAGTGCTCCTGCGCCAATCTCCTCTTCAGATAATTATTTGTGATTCAACTAGTTGGATTTGCCGTTTGATGGCTTATGTGTTTGACTTTGACCTAATTATTAGGGATTTTATCTTTTCTGATGGTCTTAGCTTCTACCTGTATATTTATTGATTTTAGTTTATTTGTATGCATTTTTTTGTTTATGAGCTTGCTATGGCATTTATGTTCGTCCTACCTTTTATTGATATATTTTCCACCTATTAGATTTGTTGTGGGTTAGATGACTAGGTTTTGGCCATGATGAATAACTGTGTATTGGAACATCTGTATTTCGGTTTATGTGGGGATTTCTAGTCATGGTATCATCATTAGAATTGTTTTTAGGAGGATTGAATTCCTCTAGGAGAAATCTAGAAAAATTATGTATCTCTGATTTTTTGAGTAATATAAAACTTTAACTTAAAAAAATAGATAGATAATGGAGTAAATGATTTTTTGGGTGATTTCCAATACCCAAAACATTACTAGGAAAGATGATATAGATCATATCATTATATTATCTTTCATCCATCTTAATGCTTTGAGGGTGGAAAAGATCATAGAAACTAGCCCACAAGAGAAGTTTTAGTGGCAAGACCCAATTTGGAGAATTGGGGTGAGAAACCTTTTGGGGCCATTTTGAGGTCTTAAATGACATTTTTTGGGGGGTTGTAACAACATCTCCTTTACAGTTGATCTATTTATTTATTTTGTGAATAAACGAAAATTTATTAAATTTTCCATTGAGTTTAATTTTTGTGCAACTTCAGGGGAATGAAATAACTTGTGACCAAATGAACATTGAAGGAGTTATGTCTCAAGTATTTGAAGTTTAATGAGCGGGTGGAGGGGGGTATGAAATTGTGCCCAAGTGATACACTTTGAGGACATGCGTCATGCAATAAGTTATGTTGTTGATCTAGGTGGATATTGGTGGCCACCCTCCTATTCCACTTGGACCACCACTGTTGTTTCTTTTCTGTATCCTTGATAGTAGCACAACTTACTATTTTTGGCAGTTTTTCGGTACCTAAACTTTCAGAGCCGTTTTGAGGGACTAAAAGACGTTTTTAGGGAAAAAAGAGACCGCAATATTCCCAAACCAAGATGCTAATTTTTTTTTGGCCTCCTCTTTGAGAGTTGCAAAGCGGGGTATCATGATAGCTAAACGGAGATCGTTTGCCAAAGTTACGACCCCGAGAAGTTGATGTACCACTTTACGCAAACGGGGCACATAGTTTTGGCACTTCATCTCCCAGGGTTAGGTTTGTGGATGTTTATGGTTTTTCATTGTTTCTCAACAATAAATAGGCCTTTGAGCCTCATTGTAACACAATTTAGAGGCATGTAGCTACCACATCTCTTCTCAGAGATAAGTTGCCATTTCCCAAGCTAGTTTTATTTCCATTATGTTTGTAAGCATATTTTAATAATTGGTATTAATGAAATGAAGTGTTATTTCTTCTGCGTATCTGTATTTATGGTTATATCAATATTTTTTTGCATTCCTGTTTAAGTTCAGATCAGTGGTATCATAGTGATTTTCTATTTCTCTGTTTTTCTTTACATATCCCCAACGGGGTCGAGATATAAGGAGTTAGAGATCGAACTAGTCAAATCTTTGCAAGAGCAGCCTCACAAATCTCAACGACCTCCCATGGCAGAAGAGAAGAATGATGACAGGACAGGAGATCCTTTCAAAATCTTGCTCGAAGAAGCCCTTGAGCGACAAAGGAATGCGATGATAGACAACTTTGCCCAGATCATTCAACGGCTACCCAAAGGCAACACATCTTCTTCCAGCAGCTACTCTGGAAGCACCACACCCTTAAAGGCACAAATTAACTTTGACATCTCCATAATTTAAGGTTAGATAGATGCAGAAATCGTAGATAAATGGTTAAATCTTCTAGAAAGATATTTTTCTGTTCATGATTTTTCCAGCGAGGAAAAGATCACTTTTTCACTTCTCAAAGTCACCCCCCATGTCAAGGACTGGTGGGAAACCTACTGTGAGAAGAAGGAAAAAAGTGCACCCTCACTATTTTCAGCTTCATCAACTTGGAATTCATTCCGGGATTCCATAAAGGATAAGTACTACCCTTTCGGGAGCTATGAGGATAAATATATAAAGTGGACTATGCTGCGGCAGGGAAGGGACCAATATGTGCCATAGTTTACCAATGTTTTTCATACCCTTCAAAAGAATTTGGGTATAAAGTATGCTGAGCAACATTTGGTACTCAAGTAATGCAACTACCTACACAGGTACATCTAGGAGGAGATGGAGTTCCTGGACATCTCCTCGCTCAGCACGATGTACTGATACGCTGTCAAGATCGAGCAAAATTTTAAACAGAAGAAGCAAGACTTTGGATCTAAAAATATGAAGCAAGGGAACGACGCCCCCATATCTCAAAGAAAAGGAAAAAGCCAAGGCGGGGTGACCCAAGGCAACTCGCCGAAGCCACAATAAGAGAACAACACCATGAAGACAAAGAAGGACATGGGAAAATGGTGTGAGATACATAAGAGATCCACTCACAACAAGAGTGAGTGCCAGGTCAAGTAGTCATTGGTGGTCGAGATGAAGGCTTCCAAATCAGATGCATGTTCCGACTCAGAGTTAGAACCTGACAAGGGGAATGACAAAGGGAATAAGATCTTTGATTCAAAGCCCAGTTCCACCATGGCCACCGCAAAGATCCAGAATAATGAGACTAAAGATCCAAAGGAGGGGGAATGCCTCTTCCACTCACAGATGTGGGTGAAGGGTTCTTCGCTGTAGTTCATTGTCGACAAAGGGAGCTGAAAGAACCTCATTTCTGCAAATATCGTGAAGCACATGGGCCTACCAACTACATCCGTAGCCATGCACCATTGGTGACTTTACCAAGGATGAGATCTTTGTGTCAGCCAACAATGTCGCTTTCCATATAGCATGAAGCCCTTCACAAATGAGGTACTATGTGATGTTTCCCCTCTTGAAGTTTTTGATGTATTATTAGGACAACCATACTTGTGGAAGTGACATGTTGTATATAAGTCTAGGCCTCGCTCTATGATTATTACTTTGGGCAATAAGTTGTACAAGACACTTGAGGTAGCCTGCCTACCGCCATATCTTTGATCACTGCAAAGAATTGCAGTAAGATAATTTCATAGACCAGGAAATTTATTTTCCTTATCATTTTCCCTCAAGGCAAGAAGAAGATTGTGGCAATGGCTTCCAAATAGGGCTCCTCCACACAACAACAACAGATGGACAAGGCTGTGGAGGAGTACAGGATCATTTTCTCCTCACCTACATGGGTGCCTATGCAATGTCAGGTCAAGCACTCCATCGATCTGACCCCGGGCATGCCACTACCCAATGGAACGATCTATCGACACTCTGTTTTGGAGAATGATGAGATCAAAAGGAAAATTCAAGATTTTTTGTAAAAAGGGAACATCAGGCTAAGCTCATCACCCTGTGGGAGTTTGATTGTATTGGTACAGAAGAAGGATGGGACTTGGAGACTTTGTATTGACTATCGGGCACTGAACAAGATCACTGTACAGAATAGGTACCCAATCCCATAGATTGATGACCTTCTAGACATGCTCAAGGGGGGAAAATATTTCATGAAGATTGATTTGAAGTTTGGTTATCACCAAGTGCCTATAAAACCCTCCGATATGTGGAAAACTACCTTCAAATCCATGGAGGGCCTTTTTGAATGGTTGGTCATGCCTTTTGGGTTAACAAATACCCCCATAGCCTTCATGCAATTGATGGATGAAATATAGCAAACATTCACCAATGAATTCATGGTGGTGTATTTAGATGACATCGTGATCTTCAACCAAAGTTGGGAAGAGCACCTCCACCATATTCGATAGGTCCTCCAAACCCTATGACAACACAAGATGTGTGCAAATTTGGAGAAATACACTTTTGGCATGACCCAGGTTCAATATCTAGGCTACATCATTGATGAGAAGGGTGTGCATGTGGACCCAACCTTACAAGTCATTCGGGATTGGCCAACCCCAACCACTCTAACAGAGCTTTGCAAATTTCTGGGTCTTGCCAATTTCTACTATAGGTTCATGTTGGATTTCTCTCATATCACTTGGCCTTTAATTCAAGTCGTCAAGGGTGGAGTGAAAGAAAAGTTATTTTGGTTTGAAACACAACAGAAGGCATTTTTCGAGTTGAAGCATCGCCTCTACTCTGCACTAGTTCTCACATTACCATACCTGCATCAACCATTTGAGATTGAGACAAATGCCTCCAACTATGTTATTGGTGCAGTTCTTACTTAATAGGTGCATCCAGTGGCTTACCACAATGAGACACTTTCAAACACAGTCTAAAATTATCCCACATATGACAAATAAATGTATTCCATTATGTAGTCCTATTGTTAATGAAAGCATTACATTATGGGGAAGGAAACGGTCATCCACACAGACCACCGACCCCTGTAGTTCATACAAACACAAGGGAAGTTGGAGAATGATCGGCATAAAAAATGGTCTGCATATCTGAAAAAGTTCATTTGAACATTAAGAACAATAAGTGAGGGACCAATAACATTGCAAACTGCCTCAACCGACCACCATTCGTGGCACTGATCACTGTGCTCGACTCATGTGGGCACAAGACTTTGGGGTGGCCACATATTTACAAGAGTGATCCAAAATTCGACAACACATACCAGACACTTCTAGAAGGTAAGAAGGTTCCAAATTTTCACCTCTAGGATGCACTGTTATGTCACCTTGGACACATCTATGTTCCTTCAAGTAGGCGTGAAAGATTATTTGGGAGGCACGCTATAGTTGGGTCATTGGACATTTCGGAGTAGATAAAACTGTGACAGTATTGCAAAAGTATTTTTATTGGCCAAACGTTCATCGGGATGTTGGGAAGTACATTTGATCCTGCACTTCCTGCGCCATTTCCAAACTAACCATCAAGAAGTAAGGCCTATATACTCCTCTTCCTACTACTAGTCAACCTTGGAAATCCATCTCCATGGATTACATGTCGGGCCTTCCTTCTACTAAGAACGACAACGACTTTGGTTTCGTGGTCATTTACAAATTCTCTAAGATGGCCATTATGACGGCCTGCAAGAAGAGTATCACAGTAGAGGCCACTGCTAAGCTCTTCTTTGAGCGAGTGTGGGTACACTTTGGGATCCCATAGTCCATTCTCTCAGATCGAGACAATAGATTCCTAAGTACATTTTGTTCAAGTCTCTGGTCGATATTGGATACCAAACTTACTAAGTCCACGACTTTCCACCCCCAAATTGATGGAAAAACAAAGGTTGTCAACATGATGATCACAAACATTTTGTGTAATTACAACTCGAAGTATCCATGCACATGGGATGAAATATTCTCCTATGTCCAGCATAACTACAACAAAACTCTCGATAGCTCAACAGGCCATAACCCCTTTCAAGTAGGGCTGGAATTTCAACCATTATGTCCCATTGATGTGGCCATACCATTTGCAGCCACTCAGGAAAATTCGTCTCACGTCCAGTCTGAAGTCGATAGGGCTAACAAATTCATTGAGCACATTCAACACATTCACCAGCAAGCCCATGATATATTGGACAAAGCCAATGTTAAGTACAAGCAACGCCATGATTAACATAGGGTGTCACACAAGTTTTAGGTGGGTGACAAAGTTTGGCTACATTTGCAGAATGAGTGTGATGAGCCTCAATATTGCAGCAATAATGTTGCAACTCCTAGGGCTACCAACTTTACTTTATCAATCAAGGGTTTTTCACAGACTTGGAGGTGACAATGCTATATACACATCAGATGCATCATTATACTCATGCCACTTCTCAACTGGGGCACTTGACCATTAGGGTTCCAAACCGGTCCTCTATTGAACTAAAGGGAGTCTGACTATTGACAATGAAAGTAAAGATAGTTCTAGTGCAAGAAAAGTAAATGCTTGTCTATTTAGGAAATGAAAGCTTCCAAATGATAAATTCTATGAAATGCCATAAATCATCTAGCTATGAAATGACACAAATTACTTACAGAAAGGAAACTATGTTAATCTTTCAATTGATCATATAGCTATCAAGAATTCTTGAAAATAGAAAGTTACTCTATTATCTCAAAACTCAAACATGCATGCATTAACTATGTCATTTACATATGTAAAGAAGAAGAGTCTTTAAGTGCTAACTTCATAAATATAAATATAAATGACAATGTTATATGTTCTTGCAGGAGGGAAAGGAATGGGAAGGTTGGTCGAGTTGGCACTCATGGGCATGGAATCCAAGCTAAGGGGTTAACCAACTCCTATACTAGGCTATCCTAACATTTTTGGTCAAAACGAGATGCTACAAGAGATCCTATAACTGCTAAAGGATGTCCTAATCTACTACAGGATGTCTTGAACTACTACACGAAGTTATCTGAAGCGTTTTGGAGGGAAAGAATATTAAGATGAGGTGTTGGATGGGTGTATGACAACTGTAGAAGGTGTAGGGAAGGTTCACATTGACTAAGAATAAGCCAAACACTCCAAGGAGGTTGGATTTGCCTAAGGTGGTTGCTCACTGTGGCTGGAAAACAGAGGTTCAAACTATGGGATGGTATGCCTTGGAAGAAGGTGGAGAATAATTACGTGAAGATGGTTGGATGAGTCCCTTCCTATAGATCAATAATCCCTGCAACAAAACCTGTTTCTCTTTTCATTTATGCATCATTACATGTCCACATGGAAAAGATGAATTGAATTTGAGGAAGCTGATATATCTACTATTAAGGACTAGATCTATGATATGGACTACTTTTTAAGCTACAACAAACTTAAGAAAACAAGATAAAAAGTGTAGATGCTTCCAAGAAATCATAAACAATAGTCTAGCTAAGAATGAAACTTAATCTATGCAATGATCAAAAGACAACTATGTTTTTGGGGTTGTGAGAGTGGGGTCGTCTAGTCATGATCCCACGAGGGACATGATGTAGGGGCCACTGTCACTAACGTTTCTGGTATAATTTCTCCACTAAACTGCAACATTAATCCACCTCTTCAAACTAATGGAAAGAAGGTTGAACAATAATTTAAGTACTTGTTAAGCTAATCAGAAAAAAACATAAATAAGCTTCAACAACTAACTATTGTTCTAAGCTAAGAATACAACTACAAAAAGAGGAAATTCTGCTGCTAGGGTTGGGCCCTAACCCAAGAGCTTCAACCCTCTGAGTCAACTTAGTTCTGGATCAAAAAAAAATTTCTCATCAGCATAAAAATGTCAAGTACATCATAATAATAACAATCAAAATGTTTTAGCTCAAAATGGCCTCTTGGCTACAACAAAAAATTGAATCCTAATGAGTCCCTTGGCTCTCTTATTTATACAAAACTGAAGCTACCAACAACTCCCTAGAAAATAGGGAGGCTTGGCTCCCTAACTCGAGAATAACTCTCCCTTGACTATCATTGGCTTGGCTACCAATGAACTGGTCGTGTTTGGCTACGAGTGACACTGAGATGATGAGATATGGTGGAGGAATCTTCAAATGATTTGAGGAGTTAAGTAAGGAGACCAACTCCTAAAATCTCTCTTGCTTGCGTACTCTGAGTTCCTACACTTAATTCAACCCATAATTGGTTCAATTCCTACATTTAACACACATTAGGCCACATGACATAGTAACTTACCTTTACTCTTCTCACTAAGCAAAATATAACAAAATATGTAAATAAATGTGAGAAAAGTCAATTTAATAAGCTAGAGATTAGCATTGTGACCCATATAGTTTACCTATTGATGATCCTCATTATCACCCCGCTATTGAAATTGGTTCTCATCCTCTGAGTAACCTAGTCATCTATATCCATATCTTTCATAGCACTAGTGGCCTTTCTGACATCCCAGGCTTCTGTGGATGGTGTCTCTTCTTGAGGATAAGACCCTGCATTTTTCTCTATCTCTTCCTACTACTCTCTTTCTTCTTCTTCCTTCCTACCTTCCAAAAAACCCAACAACAAAGGTGGATTGAGCTTTAGTCCAATCCAATTGATCTTCAGTATTTGCATGACCTTCTAATACAGGGGTATCCTTTCCAATGCATTTCTCAATCTCTCAGGAGAGTGGGACTCCCTCATCCGAAGACTGTGTGGTAGCTTATTCCATCTCCTTTGGCATGCTTTTTGGCTCTTAGTCCAAAACAATCTTAAAGTGTTCTCAAAATGGGAGATGTCATGTTCTTGGGTAGCTAGTTATCTTGGTGCAAGTTGAGCATCATTGGAAATGATGTTGTGGTTACTAATAACAACCATGGAATTTATTTGTTCTGCTCTGATGTAGAGGGGCTCTCTTTCCTATTTTTCTATTATTCTCTTCACCTCCTTAGCCTTGGCCTCCTCATGAATCATCCATGATGCAAGAGCCATCAGCTACAAGTCCCCCAAATTTGCATTAGGGTCCCACACATTCAAGTTTGTCAAGGCAAGGTTGTGTAGGTAGAATTCAGATAATTTGGCCTTGTCTTCAAGGGTTCTCTTGTCACATAGATTAATGAATTTCCTATAATATTGGAATGGCATGGTCCCCTGTTGTGCCAATGTCTTAATTTCAATCTACATCCATTGATCTTTGAGGTATAATGCATATGATTTGGATGGAAGCATGCATTGAATTGCCTCTAGGGAGAGGCTTTCCATGGTGGCCAATTGGCTCTCCTTTTCTTGTAACTTCCTCCTCAGCCATGTGTTTTCTTCCTGCAATTGTGTTCTTATGGTGTGTTCTTTGTCTCTCAATTTACTCAATTCCTTGCCCATCTCTAGGAGTTTTTCTTCCATATGGCCCAAATCTTCTACTTTCTTTGACTTAGAAATTTTCATCCAACAATGTGTCTTTCCTCTTTCTTTCTCAAGCTCAAAGAAGAAAGGGACTGCAAATTTATGTCGTATTGCTCTACCTCCCTCAATGCACTTGTAGTAGGAACTCAGATTTGGCTGTGGTCTAGGCTCCTGCAACTCTGGAAAATATCCCTCAAATTTCTTTGGAGAAGATGCCCCCTCCTATACCTATGGGGTTGCTTCCTAGCCTTCTTTTTGCCCTTGCTATCCTTCCTATATCTCTTTCTGTCTTTCCTATAGCACTGACAATATTTCCTATAACATTGACAATGTTTTATGTAGCATTGTTTGGGTATCCTGTAGCAGGCCTTTTCCTTTCTGTTGGAGGGTCACTGCGCCTTGGTTTGCTTAGATGATGTTAAACTGGTGACAGGCTTCCTTACATAGGTGATGGTAGCCTTTAGGGTTTCTTGCAGTGATGTGCCTTCCTCAACCTTCATTCTGAAGGAACCAAACTCCTCCTGCTTGTTTGGTGATTGTTCAATTATGATGGGAGTTTTTGTAGTTGTTTGTGGCTTCCCCTACTTGATCCTGGTGCTTCTTCTTGTTCTAAAATAGAGGGGAGTCTGCCTCTTCCTTTTCCTCTTTTACTTGATGGGTGTTCTCAAGGTATCCATGGAAACAATTGTATCCTTTTCAGTGGGTTGAAGAGACAATCTTGGAGATATCTCCCCTTTTACAATATTTTTCTTAGGTCTGGTCTCTATCTTCTGCTCCTCCCATTCTTCTTTTTCTTCTTCCTCTTCTGCTTCTTCTTCCTCTATTTTTCTGTCTCTGCTTCCTCTTTTTCTTCTGCTTCTTCTTCATATTCTTCCTCTTCTTCCTCTTCAGCACTAGAGGTAGGGGTCCCAGCATGTTCAAGGGTTTAGGCTTCCAAGAAGGCTTCTCTGTCCATGTCCCTAAATGTGGACTAGAGAACATGAATTCTCAAATGGCTTAAGGAATCTTTCATTATTAGCTTGATGAGACCATGGTCTATTAACTATTGGTGCTTCCCTTCTTTCACCTTCTCACTCATGTCTATAATGGATTGTAAAATGAAATAAGGCACATTGAGCCTCTGGTTTATGGGTACTCTGTCTATGAATCTCAAATCATGGAGGAGTCTAAATTGGTAGCCATAGACTACACTTAGTGTCCCTTCACAAGAAATGTAATTAAGGATGTGGTAGCTCAAATCATACCAAGGATAGGGAAGGCTCTCCCTTTTGACCCCATTTTTGTCTTCAATTGGTTGTTCATCATTTAGGAAGAATTTTTTCTTAGCAAAAGTGTTCTTAGCCTTGTCCTCTCTTATCCATTCTATCCCTAGAGGAAGTGTGGTTACTCTGCTGATCACATCATGGTTGATTATAATGGACAACCCTCTCACCATAATGGCAGCACTTGTTCTTTCTTGATGGTTTAGTGCCATGGAAAACTCATAGTCTATATCATCATCATAGCCCTTGAGCAACTCAAAGAAGCCTAACTAGTGATGCCTCCTAAAAATATATACCACAGGGGGATGAAGGTGAATCCTTGATGTATATGTGGGTTCTCTTCTATTGAATCCCCCTCCCATTTCTCTTTTTTGTTTATAGCTAAATGTAGGAGCTTTTGTAGGTGAGCTTTAGTATGGGTTTCAGGGTGGCTAAGAGCTTAAAATTTTTAGTGGATGACTGTAATTTATACCATTTCTTATAGCCACACAATTTCCTTATATTGCCCCCAAACTCTGTTTAATTCTCAAGCTCATTGTAATTAATAGAATATTGCAGAGCTTTATTGTTTTTTGTTTTTGTTTGGTTTTTTTGTTTTGTTTTTGTTTCGTTTTGTTTTTGTTTTGTTTTTTTGTTTTGGATTTTTGTTTTTTGTTTTCGGTTTTTTGTTTTTTGTTTTTGTTTTTGTTTTTTTTTATCAAATCATGAACAGAGGATAGATGAGCCACTTACTTCTCACTATGATGCTTGGGATTATGATAATTGATGACCAATCTGACCCTAGACACCCCCTTGCAGACTTCCTGTGGGATTCCAGTGCTTCCTGTAGCTTCCTGTAGGTTTATGAGTTTCTTGTAGCTTCCTGTAGTTGTTTCTTGTTGGATGGCCAAAGTAGGGTTTAAATCTCTGATGGCTTCCCAAGTTGGTCCCTATATATTTAATTTAGAAATGAGAAACAAGTGCATGCAATTTTGGGTTTTTATGCCATTTATGGTCGAGGCTTGGAGCATTGTGCTCGTTGGCAGTGGTACAAGATTTCCTAAATGAGACCGTTGGTGATCATGCACTTGCTCCTCGTAATTATCACCCACTCCTACATAATTGAATCGACCACCTTTTTAACTAATTCCCATTGATTTGACTCTCTGACGTGGCATGCTGATTGGAAGTTCACTTTTGATCACGAGATGAGGGTTTCCAGGTTAACTAGCCATATCCAGCTTATAAAAAGATTTTTTTCAACATTTATACATTTTCCATCATATTGTACGTGATGAAGAGCTAGGTGAGTTGCCATACCTGTGCCAACTTTTGTTGATCGATGCATGTTGGAGGATTGGCCTTCTATGCCGATGCTCAGGGAATTTTTCCTTTTCTCTCTTCCTGTGTATTTCTTCCTGCTTGTATAGCTGATTGCTTGTTGGTTAGTGCGTGAATGTGCTTGATATATCTTTGTTTTTGCTGTTGTTGTGGAGTTTTGGATAGGAGAAACAAGGTATTCAGGGATGATGGTGCTCCCATTTTCTCTGGTTGGGAAGAAAAATTAAAGCTCAGGCTGGTTGTAGTGAGGGAATAGGTTGTTATATGAGATCATGTAGCTGCGACAGGAAATCTTGTAGCTTCCTTTTCTTCCTTTTTTCATTGATTTTTCTCATAGGGAGTTTGGGTAGTGGTGTAGGGTTTGGATAATGATGGAAGGGATTTGATGCAGTACTGAATGGTTGGGGCAAGGAAGGACATGTCCTCTGGTCTTTTTTATTTATTTATGTTTTGGAAATTTTCCTGTGTTTTTTTAGTGAGACAGAGCTATATATGGGTATGGTGGCTCGGACCAGGGATGTTGGATGATGGGTGAGTGGTTTGATGAGGTGTAGGGCATAAATCAATCTAGAATAGGCCTGCCTAATGATTTTCCTATTCGGACCCCTTTCCTGTAGCATTTTAGGAAATTTGGTAGTGCTACAGGATATCCTATAGCAAGCTAGAAAATGCAAAAAAAAATGATTTTTGATGCCTGAAAATGGATACGAGTGGTAGGGACATGGTAGGCATGGATGAGATGGATTTGATGGAGGGAGAAATGAGATGAAACTTGGCATGTTATACCTGTAGCTCTGCATCTTTTACTACCTTCAAAACCGACAAAATCACAAAGTTTATTAGTGGACAGGTTTGAGGTCCTTGCCATGGCAGTTTTTTTGTTTTTTTCTCTTGTTTTTTTTGAAAGACACACAGGATGCCTCAAAAGAGGTTTTCAGCTTGCTTGACTTCCCTAGGCACCTCAAAGGAGGTTTTCACCCAGGGATCTTTTTATTTTTATTTTTTCACTCCTACGCTGCCTCAAGGAGGTTTTCAACCGAAGAGTTGGCCTCATATACCTCATAAAGGTGTTCACCTAGGCCTCTTATTGTTTTTTTTTTGTTATTTTTACTTTTTTTTTTCACACAAATAAAAAGGTAGTCTTCAAGAATTTTGTGACTTGGAAGCTAAGACACTTCCAATCACATTTACCTCCTTACTAATGGTGTTGATGAACTCCTCCTTGGACAGAGGTCTTTTATAGGCTTTCGATTTATATCCATTGACAAGCAAGGGAATACCTTCCTCAGCAATGGTCTTGAATTGAACAACCCCATTGTCATGGCACTTCTCTATCAGGTATGGGCCTAACCACTGAGTCATCAATTTGCCTTTAAAATCCTTGAACCTGGAGTCATATAGCAGAGCCCAATCCCCTTCTTGAAAAACCTTGTCCTTAATGCTCGTGTCATGCCAAACCTTCCTCTGTACTTGGATAATTTCAGTGTGTAGGAGGGTTTTCATCTTGAATTCATCCAGACCATTCAGGTGGAGTAGCCTCTTCTGTTGTGCCTTTGTAACATCCAAATCTAACTATGCTTCCATTAATGGATTGGAGATTTTTGTGGTTTGGTTTTTGAGATAGTGAGGTCTAATATTCCACAGTCTGCATTTTTATGTCTATGTTTCGAGTCTAGAACAAGACTCATCCTCAGGACTGAACCTACAAAGAAGAGAAATAAGGCTATATATATGATATGCTGTGCTGTGAAGATGAGGAGCCGACTAGTTTAAGGTGAATAATTACTTTTTATTAAACCTAATTTATTTGGACATATTTTTATTCTAATTCATTATTTATTAAGGCCCTTAATTATATCTTTAATTTTTTTTTTTTTTTTTTTTTGAACTAATGTTTCAATATAATGTTGATATATATTTACTAATGTAAGTTATATTATTGTTTTTTATTTATTGTAGATCTTGCTATTAACATTACTAAACATATGTTTTTAAAGAGAATATTATTGTAATAAATAAATATATCCTATCTTTTTTCAATGAATTTACTTTTAATTAAATTATAAATCTTATTAGAATTTTCATTTTAGCATTCATTGTCACTTTTACTAACATTTTAATTTTTATTTCCTATAGACCTATGTTATTGGTTAATTGATAGTATGTTGTAATATAAATTTTAACTATACCTAACTTCTACCTATGTTAAAATATATTAATTAAAACATATAGTTAATTGATAATATGTTTCAATATATGGTTTTACTATACCTAAATTCCACTTATGTTATATAAGCAATATTAATTAATGTTATTATTAGGGGTAATAGAGGGGTATGGGTAGGTTAACAAAGGAATGGGACAAATAAGTGGGGTCAAAAAGAATTTTTGAGGAGCAAGGGACGGAGGTGCATAAATGATGAAGAATGGTAAGGAATGTTATGAAGGGGAGAGCATTTTATTTATTGCGGGGTAGAAGGGAAATCCAATTTCTGCTAACTTCCAAGCCTCCATTCTCAAGGTGTTGTACTCAAACTCAATGGAGAGCATAGCCTTCTTTCCATAGACCAATTCATAAGGGGTGAAACTAGTGGTTGTCTTCTAGGTTGTATTATAGGCCCAAGTGGCCTCCACTAGTATATTAGCCCAATACTTTATGCTGCTACTCACAACCTTGGTGAGGATGACTTCCAATGCTCTATTGGTGATCTCTACTTGTCCATTGACTTGAGGATGATAGGTAGTTGAATTCCTATGTTTTATCCCATTCTGCCTCAAAAATATTTCGATCAAATGTGATGTGAATTGAGCTCCCTGATCGATGACTAGTTCTCTAGGGTACCCAAACTTGTAGAATACATTCTCCCTTAAGAACTCAGCCACTTTCTCCTTTGTTGCTACCTTGACAGCCTTGGTCTCAGCCCACTTTGTCAAATAATCAGTGCATACAATTATGTACTTTTTCTACCCTGATGGTGGATCAGTGGGCCCAATGAAATCCATGCCCCACTTGTCAAATGGCTATAGAGTCACCTAAGGTTGCAAGGGCATTTCATCATTGGGAGTAGGTTTCTCCATTCTCTGGCACTGATCACATTGATTGGTGTATCTTCTTACATCTTGGTGGAGAGCGGGCCAGTAGTAGCCAACTTGGAGTACCTTGAAAGATGTCCTCTTGGCTGAAAAGTGGCCTCCACAACACCCATCATGATATGCTAGAAGGATGTCAAAGGCTTCCTCCTCCCGACACACCTCTTAAAATTTTGATCTAGGCCCATCTTGAAGAGATTTCCCCCATCCAAGTGAATGGGAAACTCTTCCTTACAATTCTTGTCTTCTACCTGGATGATAGATTTAGAGGGAACTTTGTAGCAACTAGGTAGTTGTCTATGTCATCAAACCATGGAGAGAGGAATAAAATAGAAAATAAATTCTCATTTGGCAGTTTATCATCAACCATTCTTTCCTCACTTGTAGGCAAAGGAAGTCTAGACAAAGAGTCTGCAACTACATTTTCTCTACCTGGCTTATCAATGATAGTTAAACAAAATTGTTGTAATAAAATACATCATCTAATAATTCTAGCATTCACATCAAGTTTGTTAATTAAGTATTTGATAGCAACATGGTCAGTATGCACAAAGGTTTGATAACCAGTGATGTAGTGTTTGAATTTGTTCAAGGACTGGACAACAACTAGGACCTCCTTTTCAGCCATAGTGTAGTTCAATTCAACCTTGGACAATTTTTTTCTAATGAATTAAATGGCATAAGGAAAATTGTCATCTATCTAGCCTAGAGCTACTCCTATAGCTTTGTCAGATACATCAACATGGATTTCTAAAGGAAGAGCCCAATTTGGGCCGTTGAGAATGGGTGCAATAGTCAACTTGTCCTTCAATATTTCTAGGGCCTCTTGGCAACTTTCTGACCAACAAAATTCAGAGTCCTTGGCCAGCAGTCCAAACAATGGTGAGGCTAATTTGTTGAATTCCTTGATAAATATCTTATAGTAACCAGCTAAGTCCAAGAAACTCCTTAAATCCCTATTCTTTTGAGGATTAGGGACCCTTTTTATGATAGCAATTTTATTTGGGTCCACTTGTAGTCCTTCCTAGGATATTGAGTGACCCAAAACAATCCCTGCATTCATCAAGAATTCACACTTCTCGGGACTAAGTGATAGGTTCATTTAAATGCACTTATTTAACACTTTCCCCAAGTTAGAGAGAGCCTCCAGGAAGTCACACCCTTAGGGAGTGAAATCATCCATATAGATTTCTATAGAGTCATGGACTAGCTCAACAAAGATGCTCAGAACTGCCCTTTGAAAAGTGGCAGAGGCATTACGTAATACAAAATGAAGGACCATATAAGAAAAGTTACCCTAAGGACAAGTGAAGGTGGTTTTATCTTAGTCCTTTGGGCTGATATGGATCTGATTATAATCACTGAATCCATTCAAGAAAGAGAAGAAAATTTTCCCTGAGAGACCATCCAAGACTTGATCAATGAAAGGTAGAGGAAAATGGTCTTTTTTAGTGGCTTTGTTTAGCTCTCTGTAATCCACAGATCCTCCACTTTGCATTCTTCTTTGGGACAAAAAATAGAGGGGACACCCACTCACTATCTGAGATGGGGTAAATGAACCCTACATCCAACAACTTCTGCAATTCTTCTTTGACTATGTACTTGAGGGTTGGGTTTATTCTCCTCTGAGGTTGATGCACTGGTTTGCATGCTTCCTTAATGTATATGTGGTGAGTACACACCAAAGGATGCACTCCCTTCATTTCCTTATAGCTCTAGGCAAAAGCATCCAAGTGATTTATCAGCATGTTGCACAACTTCTCTTCCTGATGGGCTGAGAGAGAGGGGTTGATTTTTAATGTTTTAGATGGACAAAATTCTACCATTTTGATATGAGTAGGACTTGAGTCAACTAGTCACAAATCATTCCAAGGGTTATCTTCAGACTTCTTCACTAGCTCATCAAGAGGCATGGTGTTGGGGGGCTGGTTCTGGAGGATTTGATCAATGAGGTCATCTTCATCAAGTCCCCCCCCTCCTATAATAGCATCTAGGGTACAAATTGGGTAGGATGTGGTATTGTATACTTCATCTTCCTCATCCTCTTCCAACCATAATGATAATTCATGCTCTAGGGATGGTTGAGAAGGAGGATACAAGACCAGCTATTTGGACAAATTCCCATTCTTAATAGTCATGTTCCCATCTCTGCAACTTATGTGAGCATCAACAGTGGCTAGCCATGGCCTTCCAAGGATGAGAGGATAACCATTGAATTTGGTCTTGGGCTGGAGAACTAAGAAGTCAGCAGGGTACTACCAGGAATCAATAGAGACCATCACATCCTCAACAACTCCCTTGGGATCTACTATGGATCTGTCTGCAAGTTGCAATACTATTATGGTCTTTCTTAAGGACCCTTAGATATTTAGTTTGAGCTTGGTATCTTTAGTCATCACATTGATGGAAACCCCAAGATCGATCAAGATGTGGGGGACAATGATTCCATCAATGTGCACATTTACCATAGGATTTCCAGGGTCTACATACTTTGGGCAAATTGGTCTCCCCAACATTAAGTCAGACAACTGTCTAGTGACATTAATGGCAGGGAAGTATTTCTTTATCCTCCTAGGATGTTTGAAGCATTTCTCCTTGATTAGATTGTTGTAGATGGGGACATCCTTGATGGCTTGGAGGAGTGGGATTTTAAGACACAAAATTTTCAATTCTTCTAGAAGTTTAGTCTCTTCTAGGGTGTGTTGACTAGGATGGATCAATATATCAAGAAAAGGAGGTGGATTGGCTTTAGGAACACTCTCTTCCTTTTCCTCTTCAATCTCCTCAGGTGGAGATGGAGGTTGGTTATCTGGAAGCACTCTTCCATACATGAGGTTGATTTCATGAATTTCCACAACATAGGTAGGGTAGGATGTCTCTCCACTATAGACATGTTGTGCCTGTTTGTTGTTCGGGTTCAGATTTGGTTGAGTAGGCATGTGAGGTTGCTTAGGTGAAGCAGGATGAAGGTGTCGTGGTTGATATTTAGGTGGAGGCAGTAAGGCTGGAGGTTGGTTAAATTCAGGTCTCCAACCTTGCAATGGGGTATTCCATTGAGGATGTGGGGTAGCATATGGCTGAAATGACTGATTGATAGGTTGGGAAGGGTATTGAGGTGCATAATACCAAGGAGAAGTTGTGGACCATGAAGGATGAGCAGGAGAACAATAAGGGGGAAGGGATGCATTCTGTTTGGGATTGTAATAGGAATATGATGCCCCTTGCATGCCCTGTTGGTATGGTCCTTCAGGCCTCCTTTGATTGATATAACAGAGTTTTTCAGCCCCACCTTCAGCCCCTTGGTATACAACCTTCAATCCGGGAAGAGAAGGGCACTTATATGTGGAATGGATTTCCTCATAGACCGAGCATACCTCTATAACCTTCAATTGACATTCATTTCTGGGGTGCCTTCTAGTGCATCTAGGGAAAAAGATAGCTAAGGATCTCTTTGCTTCCTCTCACTTCCTCTTCATCTACATGGTGTCCATTTGAAAAGCAAGGCTGTGCAACATTTCACTTTTAAATTCTTCCAACATGTTTCCAATTTCACTCTTGATAGATGTGTTGGAGGAAGAGGAACTAACGAAATCTTGACTAGCCCTACCCTTCTTTCTGGCAGCCCTAGAATGGTTTTCGAAAACTGCCTTGATATCATCATAAGATAGTTGGTAAATGTACCCCCCCCCAGACAACATGTTTAGGGTTTCCAGAATGTCTGTTGAGTCTCCAAACTCTCATCTACTTTCACCTTCATTTCCACCATTTTACCCTCATTTCATAACTCTATAACTCCACAACCCTACATTTAGTAACAATTTTCATCATCACATGGGTTTATTATTATTATTTTCCAAGTCATTTATTTTAAGTATATTAAGTGAATTTGTGATTAAATATTAAGAAATTAACATATTTTCATATATATCTAAAAGTGTTATGATTTTTGTGATATTGTAGGCCTACTTGGAGATTCTAAAAGGGTCCTACTTGACCACCCAACCAAAAATTCGAATTTCAAATTCCAACTCATGAAGATTTGCGGAGTAATTGTAGAATATGTGGATGATTAACTATGCATATTCAAAGGAGAAGAATCATGGATAAGAGGATTCATATCTTACATTATTAGGTGATTGGTTGTAACCACAAAGAGATAAATGTGGATTTAGGAGAGATCTAAGGATCTATATTTATTATATAGTTATCCTAAATTTTTGTATAAATAAGAGTGCAACACTTTATACAAAGCATTTTCAACTGTAAGTAACTAGTTAGTGTTGTTGTTAGTGTTAGTGTTAGATGCTAATTGGAGGTTCCAAGTTCCATCCATGTGGTTTGTAAGGTGAGGAGAGAGAATTATTGTAATATCTTGTAAACTCATCTTTATGAAATGCATACTTCCACCTTGATCTCCAAGATGTGATAGTTTGTTAGATTTGCTTGCTGAAGAATGGAGGGGCTCCATCAACCACAGTTTATACATATTTGTACATCTGGTAACATAGTGTAGTTATTTTATTTCATTTCAATTCAACAAGTTTGTTTTCATTTTATGAAAGTGTGCTTTTCCTTTCAACAAGTGTGATTTCATTTCAGCTTGTGTGGTGTGAATTTCAATTCAGAAAGTGTAGTGTGATTTCATTTTGGTTTGATTAGATTGATTTAATTTGTTTTGTAATTAGCTTTAACTGCATTAGATTAATCTATTCTAATAACTAACCACCTAGTACATATAGTACAAGTATACCTCGTCAGTTCTATGAATCTCGGGTTGACAATTACTGATAGGGATTTAACTTATAATTAAATCACCCAACAATGTCCTCCCCGATTCCTCTAAGAAGGACTAACTTGAGTGATTCAGGATTAATGGTGCATCTGGCCCTTTTGTAACTGAGTTGGAACCTTTCCTCATAATCTTCCAAGGATTCATCATGTCCCAAGGTCATTCTAAATATTTCCTCTTTGGTGTGTTTGGACCTACAATAATCCATGTACTTGTTGTTGAAGGCTTGTTGCATTTGAGCCCAGGTAGTGATGTTGTCCCCAGGTAAACCCATGAACCAGCGCAAGGCTGCATCCTTAAGGGTGGATGGGAACAACTTCAACTTCTGGTCATCAAAGGTATAATCATAGGTTCTGTAGATGACAACAACTCAAACAAAAAGGTATTAGGGTCCTCTGAGGTTAATCCATGGAAGTGAGGAAGGGTAGAGAGGCTTATGTTTTTCATCCTAGCATCTCCATTAGTCTCTCTAATGGGAAAAGCACCCTTATTTATGTTTTAAGTCTCATTTATGTTTTCAACCATGGTGTAAGTGTGTGGAATGGTTTCTTCTTCTTCTTCTTCCCCAATAGGCTCTTCAAAGATCTCTAGTTTCTCACCTAATGGGTCCTCTAATTCCCTTGCAGTCAGAGAGGGAAGCTAAAAGTAACTGAATAAGAGGGAAGGTTTATTGTTTGATGGTGTGGGGGTATTTGGAAAGAATTTCCCTAAATTGTCTCTACACCTACAAGGCATGAAAGACAATTTTTCTTTATGTGTTTTTTAGAATTAATTGTAAAACATAAAGGAAAGTAGAATAACATCTACCTACTGAATGCAAATTAGAAATAAAAGTAGAAATTACATCTACCTAAACACCTCCCTGATTCAAAATGCCAAAAAGTGATGAGCCTCTGTATTGCAACAAGAATGTTGCAACTCCTAGGGCTACCAACTTTACTTTATCAACTCAGGGTTTCGTACAAACTTGGAGGTGACAGTGTTATATACACAACGGATGCATCATTCTAATCATGTCACCTCTCAACTAGAGCACTTTACCATTAGGGTTCTAGACTAGTCCTTTATTGAACTAAAGGGAGTCTGACTACTGACGGTGAATGTAAAAATCCTCCATGCCAATGACAGATCAAAACCAACAAACCAATGCATGTGCCATGCATGCCAAAGCTAGTGATGAAAACATACATGAAATTTGGTACTTGCAAGAAAAATTCATTGTAGTTGTTGATCTTAATGTCCTCTTGTGCTTTCCTGCTCTTCCTTTTCCTTCTTGATCCAAACCTCCAAGTATGGCACACTATCCAAGAGTGTTGCAAGAAAAATATAAGTATACAAGAGTATGAGAGAGAGAAGAGAGAGAGCTCTGAAACTGAACTGGGATAAGCTTACACTGACCAAGCCCTCTCCATTGATCGTCAGAAGCCTTTTTTATCAATGAGGCCTCTATTTTCTTCATTTTCCATTATTTTCCTTCATTTTCCTCCTCACATGCAACCTGCGACCTTTCACCTCCATTTTCTCCTAATTTCCATTATTTTCATAAATAAATGTGCCAAGAATGCCATTTTGTATTTCCAAATCCTTAGACATTGCCTTTGCCAATTTCCTTAGCCATTAATAACCAAATGAACACCCACACTAGGATGTCTTTTTCACTATTCAACTTGGAATACGTGTCCCATCATCGTGGCCTTATATATTTTTACATGATTTTTTAACCATGGTTGTTACAACTAGTAGGGGTCTAGTCAAGGGTTTGCTTAAGTATTTGCATTTGCATCATTGTTTCCTTGTTATATTTTTGTTCTTAAGGTGTCATTCAATTCTTGGCAGTGACCTGGGCTCTAGTCCTGAAAAAGTGGCTCAAATCCCAGGGATGCTGGCACAACGCTGAGCAAAATAGTCCCTGGATGTTATCGTGCCTTTTCATGAGAGCATCCAGAGCCTCCTGGACGCTATCAAGCCTATAACAAGGGAGCTTCCAGAGGTCAAGTGGTCTAAAACCTCAGTGGGACCCAGCGGTTGGTTACCAGAAAGGTTGGGATGGTTCTTAGGAGTCTTGTTGATGATCTGGAAGGTTTGTATTATGTGTTTCCATCGATTCCATTTCCTTAAGGTCACATATGAGGTTGAATCCAACCACAGTAACCTCTCGTCACATGTTTACCCCAGTTGGCCAGTTACTTGGGTAGATGTGGCAGGAGGGTGTTACAACATGTATGCAAACATGCAACATGTCACTCAGGGGAATGGGCTGGGGAGAACCTAGAGGGGCCTTGGAGGAATTGGATCTCTAATTTGTCTTGTTGTGCCTTTAAGGCTCTATCCCTGATATTATGCTGGGGAGTATGGTTGGTTTAGAATAGACCTTTATTCCAAGACAAGCCTTCAATCCATGAACACTTTGTGGCTGAGGAAATGGAAATTTTAGAACATTTTCCTCAATAAAAATGGGTCCCCTCCTAAAAAAAATTAATAGAAGAAAATCTTGATCACTCCTTCCCTTGGGCCTTCTTTGATGTTGCATCCCGCAATACTGGGGATAATAGTGATGGGGGATTCATCGTTTATTCTCATACTCACACTTTTTTATAGTAAAAATGGGGTTTGGTTCAAGGCCTAATAGCATAGCTAAACTCTTGGCCTGCAAAAATTTGTACCATTTTACCTTAGCTAAAGTTTGCACTCAAATCCAAGTATATGGGACTCCATGCTAATTATAAACTAGTTAAATACATTCAATATTGTAGTAACATTATTCTCATGCCTATCCTTGAAGAATCTATGTGTATGAAAAATTATTTTAATTACGTCACTTGTTCTCACATCTACATGGAAAGCAATCGAGATGCAGGTCACCTTTCCAAAGAAGGATTGTTCATGGAAGTAGGGCCTTGGGAGGTCATGGAACAACATGATGGCATTATCACTTATATTTTTTTTAATAGGCCCTATCTGGATCTTCTCATAGGAGATAAAAGAATCAACACTTAACACTAGTTTTAAAAAAAAATTTATCAGTCTCTTTATGATGTTCATAACTCTCAGGCATTTTACACTTGCAGGAAAAATATTGGGCTTCTTCAACAAAATGTTTTTCATTAAAAAATATGTTTTTTTTTTTTTTTTTCTTAAGTGGCCTACAGGTGCCATATCAGCTATCTTTATTATGAATACACCTAGGGCAGGTATCTAAATAATGCAATTTTATCATTACCATAATGAATGAAATTACAATTTTTTTTTTATCATTACCATAATGAGTGAAATTACAATTTTTTTTATCATTACCATAATGAATGAAATTACATTTTTTTTTATCATTACCATATTGTTGTAGCCGCTACAACACCACCCACAATTTTGGGCATATCCAAAATTTTGGGTTCCCCCCTTTACTTGCCTAGAGTCATAAAGTTTATGGTCATGTTTTCAATTGGTCAGTGTCCCCATGACCCATCCCTATAAAACCCTATTAGTGCACTTGCTCATGCGATGTATATTATATTCACTCATCATGTCTCATCACAAATATTGATCTTATGATTGCAATAAGGTTTTGGGAAGTATGTTGCTTCAATGACACATCATGAGTCTCACGTGACTTCGAAGTCTATCTTTCTGTAACATGCATTGATGGACCAAACTTCATCTCAGTTGAGATTTTGCAACTACATTAGGGTTTGGAAGAAACCCTAAATCGTCAAAATAAAGATCCCTTTCATATTTTAAACCTAGTACATATGTCTCTAAGGGTGCATCCTCATCCGCATTACATGGCAGCATGATGAGAACCATTGCATATCATACCCCCTACACTCATCAAACTTGTTCATGTGATTGAATACCACATTTGAAGAAAATATCTATTAAGTCATTAAAGACTAAGTCTTTGAAATTCCACCATGTGCATGACATATCACAGTATCAGGAGAAATTAATAACATTTACATATTCCTCTAAGCTTTCATACATTTTCTTAATCTTTTCTACCAATCCTAAGCTTTAATTTTTAAATTATAAAATATTATTATGTAACATTATTTAATTAATCTATTGTTACATGCTGCCATGTAAGGCAAGCAAAGGAAATGCACCTAAAATATTTATTAATGTGCAATCAAAAGGTATTATCCTCTCGGATACGAAAGTTGTATGGACAAAAATATTTCAAGCACAACATATAACAAAGGATTTTTAAATCATGTTGGTGCATTATATGCCATGGGCACATAAGTGCCTAGAAATCCTATTCCAGATTGTGATTGCCAGAATTCCCAGGTTTTCTTTGGCCATAAATTGGGTAATTCCATAGCTGATTGCTTCTTCAAAGCAATTCTGTGCAATAAAACATGTATGTATATTTCGATTTCGACCCATTTTTGTCAATTCGAGGAGTTGTGGGTTGTGTAGATTTGTATTGCAATGTCATAACAAAGATACTTTGAAGATGGAAGTGGGAAAATTTTGTTATAATATCCACGGTTCCTCCTCATATGGGCATGAAAAGTAATTGAATCAGATAGACAAGGTTTCAAGTATTTTGATTCCCCTCAGAGAACTTCCACATGCAAATATGGATATGAGATATTATTTGTAGGTATTAGCATTCCCAATTGTTTGGTTTATTCTGCAAATTGAACAACGAACAATCTTGGATGCATCTATAATTACCTTGCTGGCTTAAAACTTTGTGGAGCATAATATTGCACAAACACTATTAGAGGGATTGTCCCAAAGTTGGCCTCCACTTAAAACAATATGTGAAAGGACCAACTCCCTGAAGAAAACTCATAATGCAAGCCATATAGCTATCTCTTTACTAGAAATTCATCTCATACATTTCCTTATGAAACACATAGGTCTTCCAATGAGTAAGATCTATGCTATGGATTATAGAGGAAGAGGGTAATTACTTTAGAAGCACAATGTAGGGTTTCATCTTATATCAATCCTACAAGGAGTTGTACTAAGGTACACAAGTAGAGTAGTCCTCTTATGGTAGTCGCATATCTCACAAAACTTGAAGATCATACAGAATTGGTTCGTGAGCTTGGGGTGATGTTCAATTTTGAAGGACACATAGGATGCAAACAAATATTGGTAGGTAGACAAGGACATGACTGTTAACAAGTGATCTCTTCTGAAACATGCTTAAGGAAGATCTTGCACATGTTATACAAACCCTGCAGAGACCACATGCATTAACAACACTATGGTGCATAAAGGGACCATACAAGGGTCCATTCATTATTTTTCTTTCAGTAAATTTCATGTTTTTAGTAATATTATCCGAATGTAAAATTGTATCACTAGTGTAATTTATTTGTAGGTAGAAGAGAGGGAATGAGAGTGTTGACTTATGCGAAGTAAGCTACGGTTTCCTACATGGGTTGAGCGACTAGGGTTTCAACAAATAGGCCAATTGAATCCATGTAGTGACCCAAGGCATTGTGTCAACCTTGATGACAAATGTCGTAGCAAGCAAATGGTAATTTAATGTAGCCAATGAATAACACAACCTTGTCTCATCACCTAGAAACTATATTAGCAACAAATACACTAGGGTTTCCAAAAACCCTTTGTACTCTTGTCATGTATTCTCTATTATCATAATGTAAATATTCCTCATCATGATTCCAATAGCTATGTTAAGATTGATTTGAGCACATAATACTCATTAGGGGTAAGAGAGAGTCGTAAGGAAGATCAAGAGTCATGAGGGTAGTTGAACAATCACAGTGGGTGAATAGTCACCTCACCTCTATAATTATACCCTCATGCCTCATTTGGGAGTACTTTTAGCACTTGAGATAGGACTAGCATTAGATAGTTGATTTGTGCTTGAGAGCTAGAGACACTCAGCTCTTGGTAGGGTGAGTTATGGTGAGGCTAGGGTTTTGCATTAGATAATGGTATGAGCAACCCATGTTCCATTGTTGGCCTTTGATAAATTGCAGGTCATGTACTTGCATTAGCAACAACATCAATAAGAAGTCTTCATTTTTCACATTGATTCCCATGCTTACTCGTAGTGGTTTTATTGGATGTCCATTATTTGCATTATGTATGTATGTGTGCTTTGATACAAACAATACGTTATGAACTAGTTTGTAGTTGTTGCATGTGTGTTTTCCTTCGAATATGTGCTTACTTATTCCATGCCATGTTGGTGATCTATTGTGAACTAATTTTCAATTAACCTCTAACATGTTATTGTTCATGTATATCTAAGGATATTTTGGCTCACTGATCAATCTCATGGCACACTTCTTCTTATTGTTGTTGTGACTTTGTTGTACCTCTTTTTGTAGTTTGTCAATATTGGGTTGAATTTGTCTCATTGTATGGGATTTTCATTCTTGTCCTTGCTCTGACTTCTTTTCGTTTGACATCCAAGAGCGAAAAATTCATGGTGGCAGTTGAGCCCACATATAGAATGGGGCTCCTATCCCAAACGATGTGAGGTCTAATTGGGACATCACACTAGAGATACCCCCTAGCTGTTGGCGGGACATCCAACACCATCAACGCACTTCTATCTTTTTTACATGCCCTACTAGGATCTTCTCACAAGGGCTAAAAGAATCAACACTTAGCACTAGTTTTAAACTTGTTTTGATCAATCTCTTTATGATGTTCATATCTCTCAGACATTTTACACTTGCGGGAAAACTTTTGGGCTTCTTCAATAGAATGTATTTCAATAAAAAAAGGTCTTTTTCCTTGTCTTAAGTGGCCTACAAGTCCCATATCAGCTATCTTTATTATGAATGCACCTAGATCATGCATTTGTAGAATGTAATTTTATCATTACCATAATGAATGAAATTATATATTTTTTCTCTTAGGAAGAGAAATAAAATGTGATGAATAAAAAAAATATATAAAATATTATACAATTAGTATTTTAAAAAACAAAAGAATCATAAAAAAAATAAAATTCATAGAAAAAAAGATTGTCAAATTTACAACTTACCTATACACGTTAGATATATTTCACAGCAAGTTGTCCAACATTCACTTTACACGTAGTTGGATACATATTTTTGTAAAAACATTCATCAACCTAGAATATTTGGATACAAACTCTCACCTTAAAATCATAACCTAGAATATAATATTTGGATACAAACCCTCAACTTAAAATCATTTATATATATAAAAAGAAATACATCCCCTTCTTAGTGGTATAAATTCTATATTTTGTGGCAAAATTTTTACCCATAAACTTATCTGTGGAGTTGCTACGATAGAACTAAGTTGTGAAAATTTCCTGAAAAAGATAAGAATCACAAACATGAGACTTACAACTATATTTGTTTCTTCACTTGGTTTGTAGAAATTTTATGTATTTCCATCCACCCCTTCACGTTCATTCTCTACTCACCAAAACATTGCATCTTGTTGTGTTCAATCCAACTCCTAAGAGGTGTTTGTTGCTCCATCTCTAAGTTTAACCAGTAGATTGAATTGCATACTTATTTGGCTTTATAAAGTTTTCTTTTTATAATATCTCCATTCTTACTTTTCTGGAAACCATTCTTGCAAGGAAGGTGACCTAACATGATTTCCTTCCTTTCTTCACTATGAACATCTTCATCGCGTATCTCTTGGTCTTCATCCATTAACCTAAGTTTCATTAACATGTACAAACATGATATCTAATGCATGGTTTGATAATGATCATATTAACATTAGAATTACTAGAATATAATAGAATTCAAGCTTAATGTTTACTTGAAGTACAAGAGAAAGAAAGGGAATTTTTTCCTCTAATTAGAAGCAAAGTAGAATCTCAATCTGATAATTATAAACTTGTGAGATGTTTATGTTCTTATAGTGATTTGTACAAGGCCAAAATGCAAATAGGTGTGAGGAGATCATGTTCAAATTTTGGTGAATATGTTCATGTTCTTAGAGTGATTAGGACATATGTTTATCATGTAAATAGTTTAGGTTCGATTTCTGATAAGTGCAAAGTTTTTATGTTTATGGAAGGAAGCATTGTCTAAATATATAAGGGTAGGTGTTTAATCTAAAAAAATATTTTTCTTAATAATTAAATAATTTTAACATTTTTTATAAATTAAATAAATAAATAAAACTTTAGGGTAAGAGGTTAAACTGCAATAGGGGTAGGCTAGATGTTACTAAGAAGTAAAACGCTCCAATGAAAGTAATGATTCCACTAGATGTAGATCTAAAACTAATTTTGATTGACTAAGAGAATTTTCTTACATGATAAAGTTTTCCAAAATTAGGATGAGTTAATGTACATTATGGATAACTAGCTAACAACTAGTAATAATAACCAATAATAACTATCCTTATCATTTAACAACTAAGTTACAATACACTTTGTCAGATCTCATTACTAGTTCACATTTGAGTTATAAATTTTGGATAATTGGATAACAACTATTAATAACAAGTTGTATCAACTATTTTATGAGTATACAACTAAGTTACAACACATTTTGTCAATTCTCATTACTAGTTCATTGCTGAGTTATAACAAATTTTATTACCTTCCTAAAAATAGAAACAAATATAAATACAAATTGTTTATGAATGAATCCTTAACCTGAGCCAATGTTCAGAATAAGTTTTACTATGTAATGAAAATAAATTAGCACATTTAAGAGAAGTTAAATTGATTCATAACTTCATTGGATGTAGCTTCAACAATGATGACATGGGTGGCTTTCTTGTTAATATTATCTAGGATGAAACAACCTTTGATACCTAAAACTAATATTGATTGGTTAAGAAAATTATTTGAGATGATAAGATTTTCCATAATTAAGATAATTTAACGTACATTAAAGGATAACAATTAGTAGAAACAACTAGTTTTAACTATCTTTATCATTAGTTGACAACTAAGTTACAATACATGTTGTCAGTCTAGTTCTCATTACCCATGCACAACATAGTTGTGATAAATTTGGTTACCTTCCTTAAAAGAAACAAATATAAATATAGATGTTCTATCAATTTATTATTAAAATGAGCTTATGTTCAAAACAAGTTTTTTTCTGTAACGACATATCATATTAAAACAAACAAAATAAACACATTTTTAACCAATAAAATTGATTTAAAATACCCATAAAACTTTGCAAAAGAAAAAGAAAGAAAACACATATAAATAGAAATTGTTTGGGACCAAGTTCATGAAATTGAGGAAAATATTCTCATTTATTTTAAGAAATATCATTTAAATACAAATTGTCTATGATTCAATTCATGACATTGAGGAAAGAAATCTTACTATTTTCCAAAAATATGAGTTTTCTCCTCATGTGTACTAGTTTTGGGCACACTACTTCTGGGGACGTCCTAGGGTTTTGCTAGTTCCCTCAAGTTGA
The DNA here is from genome assembly GCA_031772625.1 of Pinus tabuliformis. NCBI lineage: Eukaryota > Viridiplantae > Streptophyta > Pinopsida > Pinales > Pinaceae > Pinus > Pinus tabuliformis. The sequence goes on along the minus strand of CM062815.1, from coordinate 151,268,613 downwards.
TTTTTCAAGTGAAGATGGTGGTTTTTGGCCCAATCAAAGTGACGTGGGTAGGACTTCCCCCTAGCGGGGAGGGATTTTGATGCTATATTTTTATGTCATTGATTTTAGAGCATTTGGTTGGATCCCTTACATATGTTCTTCTTGTTATTGGTCTAATAGTTACTCTTATTTGGTCTTTCAGTTCCAGGTCTTCCATGGCCAAAATAATATTGAATGTAGAGTTGTGGGGATATTTGATGTACTTGATTTCCATTTGCATTTTTTCTTAAATTATACGCTCAATCCTTCCACAGATTGCAACCTTCGGCGACTCTTGAAAACATGACAAACCGATTTAGTTAAATGATATAATTGGGATCAAGAGCTCAACTAATATTGGCCCTATAGGATTTTAACAGAAGCAAACAAAAACCCTAATCTCTAATTTTATCAATCATCACATTTCATAATAATATGGGAACCATGCAAATTGCAATATTATTAAAAAAATTGCAGTCAGAGAAAGAGAAGTTGTCGATACTTTTGATACATGTGAGCAATCGAAGAAAGAGGATTCATCACAACCATAAATCATGTAGTGGAGAATTCACAAACAAATTTAGAAAGAGAATTTTGTAAAAAGGTAGTAAAAAAAATTCAAAACTACTTTCAAATTGAAAAAGTGGATTGAAATCAACATTCCTAATCTCAAAGGATCAAACTTGGTTGGCTTGAAACAATAAATACCCCTCCTTATAACTGAGAGGTCATTCAGGGAGCATGATCCAATTTTCTAAGAATTTTGGAGGGAAAGTACTCCTCCTTTAAATGAGGCTACCCCTCACTCATTTTGTATAAATAGAGGGATTGAGTAGCCCATTAAGTAGTTAGAAACTAGTAGAAATAGAAGCATAGGATAGCAGTGTAGAAAGTCTAGTTTCCAAGTTCTTTAACTTTTTGATTTGTACGAGCAATTCTTCAATTAATGAAAGTTATTATTGGTTCTTAGTTTGTTTTCATTCAAGGATATGAGCTTCCTTGGGTTAGGGCCCACCTCAAGTGCTCAAGACACCTTTTGTATCTTTATTCTTTATGTACTTATTCATTTATGCAATTTATTTCTAAATATCATTTTAGGCAGGATTATTTAGCTTGTTTCCAAATAGTCTTTTCTTGCACAATATTTGAGCATTGGATAATAGCATTGGTATAGGTTATGATGTTCAATTAGCATTTTTATTTATCCATCTTAGTTTACTTTAGTTTCTAGCCTTTATTTGATATTTATCATTGTTGTTTTATTATGGCTGCACATTTCCCTATTTTTGCAACTACAAGAGTCTGTACAAACGCCCATTTTGTTGAATAAACATTTTTCCACCAATAATATGACTTGGACATGAGTGGTTTATCATTTCATATCCTTCCCTTAGCTCCTTATACTCTCCATCCTCACCTTTAACACATTTTGCTACTCACTGGATTGACTCCTGTAGCAATAACAAATAAATATAAATATGGGCAGAATATACCATCCATTACTCTCATTAACATCATTGGTTCATTACATAAACCAAATGGTATGACTAACCACTGATACAAACCTTGTCTAGTCTTAAAGGTGTTTTTTTGGGTATCTTCTTTTTTGACACAAGCCTGGGGATACACTATTTTTTTTTTTGCTTACTACAATTGGTCCAAAAAATCATGCATCCTTGGCAGGAGTACCTATTCTTTAGTGTATATTTTATACTACTATTTAATCAATGCATGTTTTATAATTCCCATCTTTCTTTGGTACAATTATGATGGGTGACTTGCACGGTGAGGTACTTGTTTGAATAACACCATATCCTAGTGCCTATTGCAACCACTTCTTCTCCTTGCTTGCTTCTATGATGGACTATCTGCACATGTCAATGTTTAGCATTGAATAGTTTGGAAACACTTAGATCTCATGTTCCACTTACTTCTTAGATGGTAGCACTTTAGGCTCCTAGAAAAATTGCTCATATGCCTATAGAAACTCTTCCAGTTTTTGTCTCTATTCCCTAGTAAAACCTTCGAAGGATTTATTTTCTTCCATTAACTCTTTAATAGACTAATTTTATCTTTAAAATAGTAAAAGATACTTCTTGCTAGAACTAATTATTTTTTGGCTTGGTTGGCACTTATGAGTGAACTTTTAGATGTTCCCTTGTGCACATTGTGGGGAAGGATTATCCATCCTTGATGAGGCAGTACTAGTTATCTCTTTACATGAATATTGCATCTCACAAGTACATATAGGGACTCCCAAACACCTTTCCACATATATCAAGTGGAACTACATCCAATTATACTTCTTCAATAAAATCAACGCTCATAGAAAATTTGATTTTATATTGTTTTGTTACCTTGATTTCCACATCCTTATTTACCAACCCCAATGGATATGGGCTTGGATGATATCGAACCTCTAATCCTATTTTGTTGACCAGTTGTGTTGTGATGAGATTCATTTGTGGTACTAAGTCAAACAAAGTGTCAAGTTTTGTCTTCTTGACTTGTATCTTTATATGGAAGAGTTAGGTCATCTCCTTCTCTTATTATTGTTAAAGGCTACTTAGAGTCACTCCCCTCTACACTAATGTGTGTACAATCTTATGATCCATTTCTAAGCTAATTTCCACCTGATTGGTTGAATCAATGGTCATGATATTTTTCTTCTTCCCATCCTTCTTCTAGTTTTTTGGGTTGAGTTTTGGATGTACTTTCCAACACTTCTCCTTTGTGTTACCATCAATGCTATAGCAGTTGGTGGGATATTTTGAATTTACTTCTGTGGCTATTGTCTTTATGTCCTTCCCCCCTTTCCATTTCCTCCTCCCTTCTTTGGAATATTCCTAGTGTTCCTTCTTCTTTGGACAAATTGATTACCATTTTTCTTCTAACCTATGCTTTCTAGGTATTTTTCCTATACAAAAACCTCATCCATTTTTTTGGGTTTGAAAAAAAGAATCACTTGCTTCCACAGATGGTTGTGTATACCCCATATATATTTAAGGAGTATATATTGGTTCCTTGGAGATATACCTGACATTATTTCCATCTTCTTGAATTCTATGGTATGCTCTTGTAAACTCTACCCCTACATGTTCATGAAGTAATGAAACTAGATCCACTGGTCCTCTACATACCTAATAGGGTATAATCCCCCTCCATCTGTAAAGAATCTACAACATGGGGCATAGGGTTTAGGACATTAGGAGGAAACGATTATGGCGAGAAGCCATGGGATGAAGTTATTGTCCAAGAGAATTTGGGACATAGAGCAAAGGGGGCCCAAACATAGTTGGATATGATGAAAAAGTACCTAGAAGAAGGAATATGGCCCTAGGGAAGAGGGGATATGAAAGGAATAGGGCCCTAGGGAAGAGGGACTAAGGGCAGAGGTGATGAGGTCCCATGGGGGGGTAGTCCTACAGTGAAGGCGGTTAGGATAGAGGCAAGGGTCTAATGGATGGGGGAATTACTAGTGCAAGGGAAGATGGGGATGTTAGCAAATGTAGGGTCCAAATAATGGACAAGGTTGGAGATAGAGGTTTACTTCAACTAAGTCTTGAGTTCCCCCCCTTAACAATATCAAGGCCTTAAGAGCCATAACTGTTGATCAAAAACTTATGAGGGTATTAATATCATTTTCAAAGGCCAAAGATACCTTCAATATGTAATATGTAGTGCTTTGAGGTATTTTTAATTGATTTAAATGCCTAATCATAGAGGGTACTAGTAATTTATCATAGCTGAGGGGACCAAGCATAAATAATGATAGGGCTTGTGTAGAAGAAAAGAAAGAGGGGTAGAGGGGGATAATAATTCTATGGGATAGAAGGGAAAGGGGGATGTGATGAGTAATGAATGGGTTGGGGTGTGAGGGGAAATGGGGAGGAGGTGAGAAGAAGTGAAAAGTGGATGGCTAGGGAATTTGGAGTTGTGGGAGTAAAGAAAGGGGGAGGAACTAAAGGTTAAGGTGAGGTAAGACAGATAGGGAGAAGAAGAGGAGGTGACGAAGAGATAGAGAATAAATGGAGATATGTGATACTAGGAGATGCATGAATGAGGGGGAAGGATGAGGGGAAAGGAGATGAGGTGAGAAGAGGTGAGGGATGGATAAAGGAAAGGAGGGATGAACCAAGAGGGTTGGGGTTACAAAATGAAGGAAGGGAAGGTGAGGTGAGGGAGGGAAAAATGGGAAGGAGGAAGTCAAGGGTTATGTAGGTGAGAAGAGATAAAGGGATAATGTGTGGGAGAGGGGGAGTGGTGGATATGAAGGAATGGAGGGAAAAGACAAGGGGTGAAATGCAAAATTTTGAAACACATTTTGGAGTTTAGGGATAAATCACGTTGTCATTTATAAGTTTCTTAGTGGAGAAAAATGTCAACAAATTTTCTCGTCCAAGATTTAAAAAAATATCTAAAATGAGAGTTTTATAATGTTTTGTCTCAGAGTTTTCCAAATTAAAAGACTCTCAGACGAGAATTTGACAATTTTTCGACCAAGAAGTTTGGTGAAAAAATTTATCAAACACAAACTCTTGGTCGAGAGTTAGATTCTCTTTATAAATATCTACTGAGAGTTTAGATTCCATCTAAAACTCTTGGCTAAGATTTTATATTATAATTAAAACTATCAACCGAAAGTTTGGATGTTAAAAAAAAACAACCCGTCTACAATTTATCGCGTGAAAAAATTGACCTGCGTAAGCAACCTGCTGAGCCTCCTTGAATTTTTCATGTGATAGGAATTGGCCCATGAAATCGACCTATCGAGCCCCCTTGCATTTATACCGTGACAATATGTTCCCAACAAAAGCGACTCAACCGATGTATGTGAATTACTTCCCACGCTTAGGATTTGAATGGTATTTGTTTAGGTGGTATATGTTTAAATGATGTAAAAAATGCAAAGAACATAGTAATTGGGACATAAATTCATTTTTGTTTTTGTTCCTTATCAAAATCAGTGTTTAATCTTCGTTTTCAAGGTTATTTCCTTTATGAATTTATGTATTGGAAATGCAAACACATTGGTTCACGTGAATCTTGACGGTTGATAATTAAAAATAAATAAAAAATCAAAACTATAACTCTATGCTTATTTTTTCTGAGTTTGGTTAGCAGTATGGTCTGAACAATGAAACCTCATACGACATCACATGGTTAATTGATCCCATTTTAAATTTATAATTATAGTAATCTCCTTATAATTTCAAACTTTTAAATTATTAATGTAATTCAATGGTTGTTGCTAAGAAATTTTGTTGGAACCAGAAAGAAAGAAAGAAGGAAATTATTTTAACGTCCACGAGGCTAAAGATAGCCTATGGGACAGATTTCTTCTTCATCTGCTTGATGTATTCAACCCTTTTTCTGTGAAGCTTCAAATGCTCCCTATTTCTCGACAAACCCCTCGCTAAATAGATTATCCCAAGAGCTAGCGGCCAGCATATCTGCATAACTTTCCATGTTGTCTTTGAAGTCCTCGCATTCTAAAATGAAATGTTTTTTTTGTTTCCACTTTTCTAGAAGAACAAAAATTGCATACCCTTTCCTCCCACACTTCCTTTGGCCTTTTCTAGCGCCGTGTTTCACAACGGAGTTGATGAGAATTAGTCCTTAACTGAGCAATAAGAATTTTGGCTCCCCAAGAGATATTGGCCTCTATGTATGATTTTGGTTGATGATTATGAGTGGGATTAAACACTTCAACATAGTAAATTTTCTTTCTTCCTAGCTCCTTATCCCAAGTACGTTTGTGGAACTTTTCATAACAAAAGCTTATATCTCTTTGTTGTTTATTGGACACGTGTTCAAGAAAATACCCCATTTACTAAACCATTTGTTATTTTGTTGCATCCAAGTTTTTTTCTCTTGCACAATCTATCATTAACGACAACCTTAGGCCATCTACCCTCTTCCATTTGCTCAATTTTTTTTAAATACCTTATGACTCACACCATAGCAATTGCTTCAATAGGAGCAGTCCCTGTTTCACTTAACAAGATATCATAAGGAATTGCACTTTTAATCTTAAATTTGTTTGTAATCAAACGGTTCTGAATTTTCTCAATTTGTCTCCACTGCATGTTGGAGGTACTGCTAGCCCACAGTTCACAACCATAGAGAATCACTGAATAACTAGAAGCCCAAAAAGAGTTTGAGTGGTCTTCCAGTCCCATAACTCTGCCTCTCTACACCTATTTTGAAAAGCATAAAATGCTTTGCAACCCCCCAAATTTCTTTTCTTTCTACAACCATTCCAGCTTATATTTTTGTTGAAGTCAATCTCGAGGTATTTGTAATCCGCAACTTCTTCCAGAATGTTGCCTTCAAAGTAGAACTTATGCTGGTTATGTTTTCTTTTCTTAGAGAAGACCACTACTTTCATTTTGCTAATATTGACTTGCATCCCCACACTTCTACAAAATTGATCAAGGGATAGTAAGTGATTTTACAAACCAAGAGCCGATTTAGCAGTCAGAATAAGGTCATTTGCATACAAAATAAGCCTTATAACAAACTTTCACAAATAGATACCATCACCCCCTTGTGAATTTAACCACTCCTCAACCTTGTCGATGTATAAACCAAAAAGGGTAGGAGACAGTGGGCAACCTTGCTTGACCCCGATACCGCTTCTAAAACTTTCATAAATGCCTGCCGAAGTTCTAATTTTGACTTTCACATCTTCATACAGCCTATGCACAGCTGCTCTCAAATGTTTAGGAACCCCAAGTTCCTCCATTCTCTGCCAAAGTTTATCCCTAGGAACTGAGTCAAACACTTTTATGAAATCAAAAAAGCAATAAAGGACTTCTTCCTTTTTCTCCCAAACTTTTTCAATGATGTGCCTTAAAGTTATGCAATGATCAACTTTGGAATTTTAAGGTCTAAAACCTGCTTTCCCTTTAGCACGCTTATCTATTTCTTCTGCCCACTTGCTAATTTTGTTTTATAGCATCCTTCCAAATAGCTTTGCAAACAAAGGGTTTATCATGATGGTCCTATGATTGTAGGGATTATTGACATCACCGCTCTTCAAAAGAGGTATTGCCAAACGAGTTGACCAATCTGTGGGGAGCCCTTGTTGTATGATGTTGTTGAAGATTTTTGTAATGTTAGGTGCAAGAATCTTTGAGCCCCACTTTATATATTTTTCTTGGAGTTTAGCTAAGTCTTTTGCTTTTCCAACACCCAACTTCTTGATACACATCTCTACCTCTTGTACTGTGAAGAGTTCAGTATCAGTGTTGACCAAGGGGGGAGGGTCAACCTTGGGAACCTACTCATAGAGTTGTCTTGCAATAGTCAAACCATTTAGAAGCTATAATATTATTTCCAATTTGTATCTTTTTTGGTTGGAGCTCCTTCCAAAATAATTTGGGATTATTTTTCCTAAGGAAGATTAGTTCTCCCTCCTTGAAACCATGAAATCAGCCTTTTTCTTGCTTAATAACTGTTTGTACGATTTGAGCTTTATGTTATCCTTGTTTGACTCTTTCCACATTCTCCTTGCCTATTTGCATTCCTCGTCAAACCAAGCATTAACCAGAAAGCAATTTGTTTCAGACTTATTAATTTTTGTTCTTTTGCACTTTGCAAGTGCGCATTGAATTAAATGTGTTAATTCATGACTATGAAGGCTATGAATTGTAATTTTTTCCTTCTTAAAGAGCCTCACTAGCGTCATTTTGAAGGTATTACAATTTTCTGGGGTCAAAAGAATTCTGCCCTTTGGGAGATTTTGTTGGACATGTTGAATTTTTGACTCTAATTGTTTTTTTCCAATCCAAGAGAAACATAAATAAATTGGCTTGTGATCTGATTTCAAATCCCACAGCTAATCTCCAACCAAAAATTCTTCCATTTTCTCACACAAACCATGCGAGAAAATTACATAATCTACCACACTTGCTCCATTGTAAGTATTGCAAGTGAAATTACCGGACTTTGCCCATCTAGTCAAGCCATTACAAATGACTAAATCAAAGGCCCCACTTAGAGTAAGCAATTTTTCACCAAAGAGATTGCAGCCCTTGCCCTCTGAAATTATTTCCCACTGATGATTACTTTCTTCTATAAACCAAATAGGGTCATAATCATCTTTACAACAAAGAATGCTAGCTTGCTCACTTGCAGTCCTAGCATTGAAATCACCCACTATAAGGACTTCACCTAGCTGCGAATATGCTACAATATCCTCTTTTAAAGCTACAAATGGATCTTTGTGGTCAAGCCCTCTACCTTTGTAGATTTTTGAAACCTGCGGCGCAAAATAGCATGCTGCAATTCTGATGTGGTTTCCATTTTTTGATATTTTAAACCAAATGAATTGCTTATTTGAGTCTTCTTTTTCTAACTGAATAAGACGACCTTCTTTCTCCCTTACTAAAACCATGATACCCCCGTGCCCTTTTCCATTCCCTGCTGCCTTGTTCCACACTGCCATCTTCCAGTATCCTTCAAACAAAGGTGTCTTGCACCCTTCATGCTCATGTGTTTCTATGAGGCAAATTATGTCTCTATTTTCTGCAATAGGCCCTAACCCAGGTCCTTGTCTCCATGGGTAAACTTTGTAGTTCCAAAAAACTAATCTTAAGGAAATCTGGGTATTGTTGAGTCATGGAAAATGTATGCATATGTTATTTATTTCATCATCCTTTTCCTTTAGTTATATCCATTTTATATCCTAAAATGTTAATATATCAAAGGATTATGGTAAGAATGAGGAAATTATCTGTGATTACAATTTAGCTGATCGTTATTCTTCTTTATGTAGGAAAAATACGAAAAGGACAACTGTTGTTCCCTAACCAAGGAACAATGAAAAAGCAACAAGCTAAGGAGGGAGCGTGGCAGTTATAGATAAGAACAAAACAAATCACAGGGATCAGCGCAAGGAGGAAAAATAACTAAAGTTGGAAAATTGCTCGAATCCCTCAGGATCTCTTGATCCTAAGGGATCGCTTTTACTATTTATCTTTTTACCTCTTGCCCATTATAAAAGGCAATAATTGTAAGTAGAACAAGGAGAGGAATTACTATTGAGAAATTGTAACTTTTGTCATTGACTCTTGCTATTGAGCAAAGCACGAACTTACTGTAACACTTATGAAATGATTAATATATAAAACAGTTGTTGTTCCTTCGCATCTCCTGAAGTAATCCAGCGGTGTTCACTAGCGGCTAAGGGCCGGGCCCTGGTGGATTCACTTGCTATTCCTGTATCGTGAATTTATGATTGTTGTAGTGTGATGGTTTGATTTAATCTCTAATTTTTGCAATTGTATCGCTTTGCTATGTCCTATTTTCCAATCTCAACGGAATTGTTTTGTTTATATATTTTACAGTAATATCGTTGGTTCAGTTTATTGTTATTTCAGATCTAGTTGTTTAGTTAAGCATTCTATTTTGAGATCATCTACTGTAAAGAGCATTGACTACTGCTGTCGAAGCTCTTAGATTGAGATCATCTATTGCTTATATTACGAATTGTGTTTGATTGAGAATAAATCAGTTAAAAGAGAAATGAGTTATTATCACTGTATTCTCGACTACTGATTGTTGTTACTTTGATGAATGTCTAATTTAGTTTCATTAGAGGATTGAGTTTTCTTTTACGTGCAATTAGAATTTACTTGCTGCATCTATTTACTCTTGTATTTGAAAGAACTATACTGCAATTTAGAAGCATTACTCTCTAAGTTAAATAGCCGCCACATACTGTGTACACTATTGAAATAGAAAGACTTGCCCGAATTGATAACTAATGTGAAGATAATTAGGAGTTAAAAAGGCACCTTTTATCACTCAACATTTTGGCGTCATTGCCAGGGAGAGTGTAGCCATTTCTAAGGAGTAATGTACATCTGATGATTGTTGTTGAAGAAGAATTGGGTTTTGAAAATGGAAGGTAAGAACCTACTTAACGAGCAAGTAAAGTGCTTGCTCCTCCACCCACTTCTCAGCCCAAATACAGAAATCTAAAATAGGTATTTGCTGCTTATTTGTTAGAAGAGAACTGGGTATTAAAAACTAAAGGTAAGAACCTACGTACGGAGCATGTAAAGTGCCTGCTCCCTTTCCCGCTTTCCAGCAAAATTGTTAAGAACTTAGGGTAGAGGTAAATATTTGAATTGTGTGTATGACTAAGAAGAAAAAACCTGAAAATAATCCAATTCCCCTACCCAAACCTAACAGATCTAACGGACCGGTGACCCTTGGACGATAAAATTTGATAGATGACATCCTAAAGAAAGTTGAATCTCAGCCATCAGTAGGTCCTAGAAAAGTTTCTTCCAGATAGCCTACTGTCTCCCTTCGGGCCACAGGCTCACCATCTGTAGCCTTCACTAAGGTCCACAGCAAAACAGAAGAGATTGAGCAAGATTTTCAAGAAATTGAAAATTCTCGCCCAATTTCTTTACAAGAAGGGAATTCTAGTAATCTCTGTGAAGGAGGAGGAGAAACAGAGGAAACAGAGGAGCCAAGATCCCCTCAGGTAATAATTCAACCAGGAACACTTAGCATCCTAGATAGAGGGAGTGTTGTTAAGTTCATTCAAGAAGAAGCAGGGGAAACAAAGGAGCCAAGATCCCCCCAGGTAGTAGTTCAGCAAGGAACACTCATTATCTCAGACTAGGGAAGTGTTGTTAAGTTCATTCCCACCCCTTCTAGTCATCCTATGAATAACTCTCTAGAGATCCCAGAAGGGTATTGGCACATATTTGATCAAATGGCCAACAACCCACAAACACCTCAGACCTCCACATTGCAGTATCCCATCATTGACACAATGGTCAACGCACCTATGAAAGCCATCCCTCTCCAAAACATTCCTACCTTTCATGGGCTAACATTAGAGGATATAGAAAAATTCCTGTTTGAGTTTGATGTATTGTGTCAGGGGTATGATTATACCACCGACCCCAAAAAACTAAAGTTATTTCCCTCTACATTGAAAGGGGAAGCCTTGCGATGGTTTATGGGATTAGGTGGAGGCACAATAAACGATTGGGAACAAATGAAAAATGTGTTCCTAAAAAAGTATCAGGACTACTGTAGATCTAGGGAATTGAAAGACGAAATATTCCAGATGGTAGCAAGACCAAGTGAAACATTAGAAGAATATGTGGAATGATTTCAATATAACCTATCGGTCTCCCTATGCAACTCTGCCTTTACCTGATAATGTGCTGAAAACTACCTTATTAAAGGGATGAAAGAACAATGGATAGAAACATTAAATATTATGGGTAAAGGTGATATATATTAGGAGAATTATACTGACATCATTAATTTGTGTATCAGGTGTTCAAGAGGCAGCACGAGATTGAAGCCAGCGGAACGCGACATGACCACAAGGGACAACAAAATCTCTGGTGGAGGTATAACTCGCGCAGAAATTGGCAACCTACTAGAGGATTTCAAAATCGATATTTTGGGAACATTGACAACGCAATTGGACATTATGCAAGCCAAAAAAAAGCAGGTAGAAGTAGAACAAAATTTGGTGATATTCTGTCCTAGATGTAGAAAGAAGCATAGTCACAAAGGGTGCCCGCTGGATATGGTGCAAACCTGCGCTATATGTACAAAAGATCACGTTACAAAAAGCTGCCCATCACTACCAGGGCTAAAAGCAGTCTATAAGGGGGCAGAAGAAGATACAAAACTAGTCTACCTACTAAATCAGCATCGCCAATGACAACCATGACAAACAGGTGCGCCACTGATCTATCCTCTTTCTTTCAAACGCCGCAATATAATTCACAACAATACTCGGGAACCATGTGGCAGAACCAACCATATTTTTCCAATTGGCCACAACAGCCATTCCCTATGCCACCTTGGCCCAACCAATCAAATCAAAATAACAATTGGCCAAATTCCTCTTACTTCCCAGTGTTTTGGAAAAATAATGCATATCAATCCCAATGGCCACCCTAAACTTCACAGAACCAGAACTGGAAGTCAAGCTGGTAGAGACCTACAAATCAGCCAGCAGGAACAATCCCCCTACCTCAACCCACACTGCCAACACCCTACACATTGCAACAGAACCCTCATACCAACCTACGACCGCAGCTCCCAGCCCAACCCAACTCGAACCCCAACAACAGACTAGTTCAATCTGTGCAAATTATTGAAGGACCAGAGCCAGAAACCGAGTTAAGGGATTGCAATGAACTTCAATTAAGATCTGAGCGGATAATAGAATCAGAGGGGGATAAAAACAAACAAATTAAAGATCAGTTACCTGTAGAACAAGCACCACAAGAAGAGAACATGGTTAGACAAAAAACTAATGATCAAGCAACCACCTCTTCTCCACCATTCCCAGAAAGATTAATAATACCTCGCCCAATTGAACATCCTGATTTCAATCTTTTGGGAGAATTGTAAAATTTGTGTATAAAAAGACCACTCCTCCAGGCTATTCAAGACATCCCAATTTATGCGAAAACTATTAAGGAATTATGTATGAAAAAGCCAAAGAGGAAAATAAAAACAAATCCAACTATCCATGTAGTTGGTACCTTATCTGATTTACTATCAAGAAGAAAAACACCTGTAAAATATGAGAACCCAGGAAATCCTATAGTCACGGTGCAAATAAATGGATGCTCCTTCCCCAATGCCTTAGTTGATTTAGGAGCAGCAATCAATATTCTTACAACCACAACTTGTCAAAAGCTTGGCATTACATCCTTGGACCCAACCACGACCTTGTTGGAATTGGTTGATCGATCGGTAGTTAAACCAGAAGGCACATTACAGGATGTAATGGTGTCTGTAGACTCTTGGGAATACCCTGCAGACTTTTTGATCATCAATCCTAGAAACCGACTCGATGGACATCCCTTAATTCTAGGTAGACCTTGGCTAGCAACTGCGGATGCTTACATAAGCTGTCGAACAGGCAGCATGACTATAGCAAGAGGAAGCAATGTAAAGAATTTAGCCTTATATCCTCCAGCTCAGCCAAGTTTAACAATAATCAAAACCAGAAAACAACCTGTATCATATCTAACTGAAAACATTAGATCACTGCTAACCATAGAAGATGCTCTCGAATTTAAGGATCAAACAGAAGATGACATCATTAACACCTACATTAACCAGCCAGATGCCGGATCCCATATAAAATGTCACATGATCAAAGCAGTGTTCGATAGAAAAATAGAAGAAGATCCCCTAAAATATATTAATGATCAATCAATACCAACCACCTCTGTTTATAACAGCAAAACCATAGAAATTGAGCCAGGAAAAACTTTGAATATTAACAAAAACCCGACTGCTGACCAAGAACAGAAGCTTGTTCAACTCCTGAGCAAATATAAAGAGGCCTTTGCATGGGATTACTCGGACATGAAAGGGATTGATCCCCAATTATGCATGTACCACATTTATACAGAGAAGGATACCAAGCCCATTCGACAACCTCAAAGGAGGTTAAATCCTCATCTTAAAGATATTGTTAAAGAAGAACTACAAGAATTGCTAGATGTAAACTTTATCTACCCAATATCTGACAACAAATGGGTCTCTCCATTAGTAGTGGTGCTGAAAAGGAATGGAAAATGGTGTATATGTGTTGACTATAGAGAGCTTAATAAAGCAACCCAAAAAGACCATTTTCCCCTTCCGTTCATTGACTAGGTTTTGGAAACATTGGCAGGAAAAGAATTCTTTTATTTCCTAGATGGCTTCAGCGGATACAATCAAATTTAGATTGCCCCTGAAGATCAGGATAAGACTACCTTTACTTGCCCTTGGGGAACATTCGCTTACAGAGTCTTACCTTTTTGGTTGTGTAATGCACTTGCCACATTTCAGAGGGCTATACTCAACATTTTTTCAGATCTGATAAATGAAGGGCTTGAGGTGTACATGGGTGACTTTACACCTTACGGAGATGACTTCGTGCTAGCATTAGAAACATTAGAGAAAGTTCTGCAAAGATGCATTGCCACTAGATTTTGTTTAAGCAATGAAAAATGCCACATGAAGATGACTGAGGGCCTCATCTTGGGTCACTATATCTTAGCAGCTGGAATCCAGGTAGATCCAACAAAAATTCAGATAATTCTTTTAATACCTACCCCTTCCACACAAACAGAGGTACACAATTTTTTGGGATTTTCTGGTTATTATAGAAGGTTTATAAAGAATTTTTCTCAGATTGCTGCACCGTTATTCACACTAACAAGAAATATTGATTTCATTTGGACAGATAAATGTGACAATGCTTTTGAAGATTTAAAATGGCTTGGATCAACAATGCCAATATTAAGGGGCCCAAACTGGGATTTTCCATTCCAGATTTCATCCGACGCTTCAAACATAGCCATTGGAGTAGTTCTCGGCTAGGAGGAAGATAAAAAGCCATATGCAATATATTATATTAGCAAAAATCTATCTCATACTGAATTAAATTATATTGTTACTGAAAAAGAATTTTTGGTATAATCTATGCTATCAATAAATTTAGACATTATATAACAGGATACCCTGTGGTTTTATACACTGATCACTCTGCTATTAAATATCTAACCAATAAACCTGTTACAAATGGAAGAGTAACAAGATGGTTGATTATTTTGCAGGAATTCGATATAACAATTAAATATCAACCAGGAAAAGAAAATCTAGTAGTAGACTTCCTTTCTCGAATGCCAAAGACAGATGACTCAACAGCAGTAGAAGACCAGTGTCCAGATGAACATTTATTTGCTGTAACAATGAAAACAACGTGGTACACAGATGTCGCAAATTACTTGGCAGTAGGAAAGTTACCCAAGCACCTGACGCCTAATGAAAGAAAACAAATAGTCCAGTGTCACATGTGATTCTCTTGGATCGGGGGCTATTTATTTCATACAATAGCCAATATGCACATTAGAAGATGCGTCAGGGAAGATGAAGTTTTCGACATTCTGAAAGCGTGCCATGATGGGCCGTGTGGCAGACATTTTGCAGATCGCAGGACTGGTCACAAAGTTTTACAGATGGGCTATTATTGGCCCACCATTTTTAAAGATGCCAAGAAGTTTGTCCAGGCATGTGACAGTTTCCAAAGAATGGGACGCCCCGGGTAATCTGATGAGATGCCCCTGCACCCGCAGATAGTCATTGAACCTTTTGAGAGATGGGTGTTAGAAATCATCGGTCCAATAAACCCATCCTCTAATCAAAAGACATACATATTAGTTGCAACAGAGTATGTGACTAAATGGGTGGAGGCAGAGGCACTACCAAGGGCAACAGAGGATTCAGTAATCCACTTTCTTTTCCAACTATTCGTGCGATATGGCTTGCCCAGAGAGGTAATTACAGATGGAGGACCACAATTCATAGGCCATGAGATCATTGCAACATTAAAGAATTATCATATCATGCACAGAATCACGACTCCATACCACCTGCAGGAAAATGGCTAGGTAGAAAGCACCAATAAGGTAATCAAGGCAATACTTACAAAGACAGTTGCATCACATAGACGTGACTGGGCTACCCAATTTCTAGAAGCCCTGTGGGCATACTGCACGAAATGGAGAAATACCACGGGATATTCCCCATACCAATTAGTGTTTGGCAAAGAACCTATCTTCCCAATTGAATTTGAAATCTAGACATTGAGGACAACTTAGGAGGTAGGCTTGGACTTAAACGAGGCACAGATTAATAGGATACATCAAATCAATGAATTGGATGAAATCCGGCTATCAACTCTTCAACACACTGCACTGATCCAACAACAAAGAGCGAAATGACATGATGCCCTTATTAAAAAGAAGATCTTCCACGAAGGAGATTTGGCACTCCTGTATGATTCTAGGTTCCAGGATTTCCTTGGAAAACTCCAGACCAAATGGTTAGGACCTTATGAGATACAAAAGGTGCATGATAATGGCCCCATCACATTAGCCACTATTGATGGATCTGGCTATTATTTTAAAGCGAATGGACATCGAGTATGACTTTATCATAAACCGCTTACCAGGGAGTCCTTTTGCCAGCAGTTACGGGAAGATTCCACCATAAAAATTCTCGCTGATAAGGGCAACCCATCCTCAGCATTGACCCAGTGAATAATTCATTTGTTTTTGAAATTTGTACATAATATTTTCATTTTTATTTTTATTTATTTATTTATTTATTTTTTGATTGAATTTGCTTGTATAAATTGTATATAAATTCTCTTTTGTTGTTCCATTTAAGGAACAGCTACTATTCCCTCCAAATAATAGATGTCGTTCCCTCTAAGGAACAACAATTTTGTGTACAAATTTTCGTGTTGTTCCATTTAAGGAACAATTGTTGTTCCCTCTAAGGAACAATGATTGTTCCATTTAAGGAGCAACAACCTTCTGTATATTTCATTTTCGTGTTGTTCCCTTTAAGGAACAACTATTGTTCCCTCTAAGGAACAGGTGTCGTTCCCTTTAAGGAACAAAAGTTCCGTGTGTACTTGTTTTTGCTGTTCCATTTAAGGAACAGTTATTGTTCCCTTTAAGGAACAGCTGCCATTCCATTCAAGGAACAACAATTCCCTGTATATTCGATTTTCATGCTATTCCATTTAAGGAACAGTTGTTGTTCCCTCTAAGGAATAGCAGTGTCGTATGCATTTGCTTTTTTATGTTCCCTTTAAGGAACAATTGTTGTTCCCTCTAAGGAACAGCAACCATTCCCTCTAAGGAACAACAGTTTCATGGGTGTTTTCTTTTTGTTGTTCCTTTTAAGGAACAACAGTTGTTCCCTCTAAGGAACAACAATTTCATGTGTATTTGCTTTTTGTTGTTCCCTTTAAGGAACAGTTGTTGTTCCCTCTAAGGAACAATAGTCGTTCCCTCTAAGGAACAGTAGTTTCGTTTGCATCTGTTTTTCCGCTATTCCATCTAAGCAACAACTGCTATTCCATCTAAGGAACAACTGTTTTTCCCTTTAAGGAACAACAATTTCGCGTCCAATTGTTTTTATTTATTTTCGTTGTTCCTTATAAGGAATAGATGTTGTTCCTTCTAAGGAACAACTACTATTCCCTCTAAGGAACAGTTGTTTTTCCCTCTAAGGAACAACAGTTTGGTGTGTAATTTTTTTCCTGTTGTTCCTCCTAAGGAACAACACCGCCATGTATATATCCTTTTTGTTGTTCTCAACACGGAACAACACCATCCGCGTGTATTTTTCATTCGTTGTTCCTTACAAGGAACAACTGTTGTTCCCTTTAAGGAACAACACCTTTTTTTTCGTCTTTTCTTGGTGTTCCCTTTAAGGAACAAAATTCTTTGTGTGAAGTTTTCTTTAGGAAATAAGCCCCTTGTGAATATTATTTCACTCTCTATGATCCTCAATGGGGCAAGAATACAAACATATATGTAAGGATACAAAATTTGAAGGGTAATGGATCAAGCAAATCAAATATTATCATCTTTAATGAGATTACTTTGTGTTGATTAAAAAGGGAAGGACACAACCATCTATATCACTTTTTTGTCTTTATCTTCACTATAAATCAAAATGATGGATTATTCTTACCATGTTGATTCTTCCCTAACCCCTATAATTCTCTCTGCTCATTATTATTAAATAAGATTAAGGGCATATTTTTTTTCTATTGGTATGTTCAGACTTCTTCCACCATCCCTACTCTTAAGGAGTGTTGAGCCACCCTCTATATATAAATAGGAAGTGTTGTCTCGAAAAAAGAAGAAGGAATATACATATGTTTACTAACAATTCTATGATTTGTTAGATGGAGGATAGGGGGTCTCATCATGAGCCAACCTACCATGATCAAAAGGAAGTAGCGAAGTGGCATTCCCACTATGGCCACCACACCAGGGATATGATCCAATGGATGCAAGCAGAAAAATAAATTCCTTGGAACAGGAGGTCTCATCATGAGCCGGCCTGCCCACTTTTCAATCCTCCCTAGTGAATGGAATTGTGTTCACCTTGTCACCAAGCCAGCACAATGGCCTCCATTCTAACATCATAAGGCACTTTCCTAATTATATATAAAGGATCATGGTTCCGAAGGGTGAAAAAGCAACTCTATCAAGGTTATAAACACCTATGGGAAACAGAAGCTCTGCTAATGGTATTGGAGTCATATTTTCAACATCAATAGTTATTATAACTTCCTTTTCTTATGCTTTATCCTTACTATAGAGAGATTATGTTCCTAATTTTGAACCTTTATGCATGAGATATATTTTAAAAAGTAAATCATAGCAGTTTAAGTGGAATAATGACTGCAAAGCATGTTTCCCATGTCAGATGTCCTTTCTCCCTTTTTGAATCACTCCATGGCATCTCCACATTTATTCATAATTCTCATTCTACGCATTGATTTTAGTACTTGGATATCTTTTGTGATCCTATCATAAATATGGATACCTTGCCATTTTTACCACTACTGTACGTCGCCGCTAGTACGTCATTCCTTCATTTAACCAGTCGAAGGTGACCTATCATTTTAAGGGGGGCGAGGGTGACTCCCAAAGCACTCATGCATGCGTGTCAGTCCCTTATTTGGTTATACCGGACTATATGACATTCCATAATAGCAAGTCTTTAACGGTATCTATGTTGAAAAAGTATCATCTGATATTAACAATTTGTTGTTCCATCGCTGGCTCTGTCTATTGTTGTGTTACCTGTGTTAAGCTAACAGTGTGCAGAATTCAGGAAAAATGGGAGGAAGAACAGTGCACAGGGAGCCGTTGATACTAGCTATTTCTGATGCCACCAGAGAAATTCTAGTCCGATCCGGATGGGTTACATATTTCACACGAATGCAGCATCCCAATGAAGCCATTACTATCGAATTCTTACATAATTTATAGAATGAACATTCTACGATAAGAGGAAGGAAAATTACAGTGACAGACACAGTAATAGCTGAAGTGTCTAGATTACCAGCAGTTGGACCCATATGGACTCATAAAAAATTGAGGTTGCAGGACGCTATTGCAGTCTTTCGGGATGAGGGACAGGACCTGATAATCAAAGGCAAAGGAGTTCGACCTTCATCTCTTGGAGAACCATGGACAGAACTGGCCAGAGTCGTTCAGAGCTATATCACATGCGACAGAAGAAAATATGTGGTAAGGCCACGACACCTTAAATTATTAGCAGTTCTGAAATAGAAATGTTCTGTAAACTTGCCTGCGTATTTGAATTTATTATTGCATGACACTGCTCGAAGCATAAAAAAATCCTGACATATAGAGACTGTCGTGAGCCATCATTACTTGATTAGGCTAATAGTAAGCTACAACCTTGCCCAGCAGCAAACGAGTTGGGAAGAATTAGTATTTACCATAGAAGGGGGGTTAGCTTTACCTGCTCCTAACCCTGTTCCAAAAAGGAAAAGGACTACCAGCACAGCCAGCATTCCCTGAAAATGTAGACATTCAGTTAGGATGGAGACGAACTTAGGAACAGCTGAAAACCCTCAGGGAAGTATCACCCAGCCTATGGAATTGTCTAGCTCAGAAAATGAACAACAATTGTAAATAGAAGGATGGGATGACCGGGAGTCAAAACTTGAGGAGGAAACAAAGCACTCTAGTGAAGAGGAAAGAGATGAAACAGAACTTCCCTTAACGCCAAATACAAGTCCACCACGAGACTTATTGCATGATATTGAATTGGCCCAGATTTTGGCCAATATGAATGAATTTATACATCCTGAAAGCCTGCTCAACTTTAATGTTGAAGTAGCACAATTGGAAGAAAACTCTACCAACAATAGGAGCATATTAGAAAATGTAATCGGTGGAGAAGAAACAGGGGCAAAAGTCACTCAGGAAGAGGTGGACCAAACTAGCAATACACCTCCAGGAGAACCCAGTCAGGTCGATTTAAATACACAGGATGTGGAACAAACAGGAGAAATAGGAACAAGTCAGGGTAAGGACATAGCTCTTGTAGAAAAAAACCAAGATGACCAACCGAGCTCGCTAAGAGAAGAAACAATTAGTGGAAAAATTGTTCCTTCCAAAAGGAAGAAAAACAAAATTAAAAAGCTAAGAAAGGAACATCAAAGGCTGCAGAAGTTAGTAAAAATACTCAGGCAAAAGATAAGGGCATTAACAGTAGGGAAAGTCCCAGACAAAACCCCAAAAACAATATATGCAGCCATTCAAACTAAATTTCATGATACAAAGGTTACTGGGACTCAAACTAAGCCCATAATCACTCAAATCGTTGAGGAACAACATGTAATTGTTGTAGAAGCAGCTGCCCAAACAACGAGTATACATTTTTGTAACTTAGTTGTTCAAACGGAGGTAGTACCCTCCGACAATGTGGCCACCCAAACAGAAGGGCGGATAGTCCATAATAAAAGTACACAGACTACCTAGACAGAAGGACGAACAGTCCATAATAAAAGTACACAGACAATAAGCATTCATTCCCATAATAAGAATACGCAGACCGAAGTTCAAGCCAAAGATATTATGACAAGCAACGACCCTAGTATAATAAATCTTCAAGAAAATCTGGTGCAGGCTCAGCTTACCATAGAAAGGCTTGAGGAAGAAACTGTCCCCCAATAGAGATATCAGGAATTACAAAGGCAACTGTGGAATATGAATGCATCAGAAAGTGAGGCATTTGATAAATACAGAAAGGCAAAAGAAAGGACTGAGAAAATAAAGCTCAGATTGGAAAAGGCCAGGAATCAAATGGATACTATTTTCTCCTTATACACGGATATATTGGCATTCAGATCTCCAGCCAATAACTATGCCCTATTTTTTATGGAAAGATACTTACAGTTGAAGATCAAAGTTGTCAAAGATGGAAAACCCATAGAATTGAAAACAGTTGAGGACTTCATAAACTGTTGCAAACATCATGGGGTCAATGTACAAAGGTTGTTGTATGAATTTTATTTACACAATTTTGTATTAGAAGAAGAACTTGAAAAAGAACCCCAATCCTTTTGTAGGAGATGTACAATTTCAGGCTTTCATTTCATCCGTTGTTAATCAATTGAAATGGTTTAAGGCCAATAACACTTTTCAGAGACAGGAAAATGGATTGGACCTGTGGGTCAGAGGTGAACCAAAGCACCCATTACAAATGCTGGCCAGTCACAAAAGTCTGATGAAGAGGGAAGGAGTAATCAAAACCTTGAGGCCCATTCACAAAGAGATTGTCCAAAAAGGAGTAGAGTATTTACTTTCCATTTAGGAAAGGTCCCTGGCCGTAGCCAAATTAAGATGGAAAGTTTCCAATAACAGTGTACAGAATAGAGAACCATTCAATTATAAAAAATTTAAACTGGCTACAGACCGCTTTGTCATGTATAGCAATCTTATCTTAAGGGAAGGCCCTTATTGGCTAGGTTGTTGGTTCCGCATCCCTATTATTTGGTATCCTGATGAAGGGTACAATGCTATATATGAACTACCTGAAGGACAAACAAGGCACATCTTTGAAATCTTGGCCAAAAATCATGGTTTCAGACCGCTTTATGACATTCCTTCTCCAGCTTATTCCTTGAATGCTCTGCACACGAACTACATGGTTTTCATGAGGACACGAAAAAGGGTAAGCAAGGGAGTATGTTGAGTCATGGAAAAGGTATGCATATGTTATTTATTTCATCATCCTTTTCCTTTAGTTATATCCCTTTTATATCCTAAAATGTTAATATATCAAAGGATTATGGTAAGAATGAGGAAATTTTCTATGATTACAATTTAGCTTATCATTATCCTTCTTTATGCAGGAAAAATATGAAAATGACAACTACTGTTCCCTAACCAAGGAACAACAAAAAAGCAGCAAGCTAAGGAGGGAGCTCAATAGTTATAGATAAGAACAAAACAAATCACTGGGATTAGCGCAAGGAGGAAAAATCACTGAAGTTGGAAAATTGCGCGAATCCTTCGCTTTTACTATTTATCTTTTTACCTCTTTCCCATTATAAAAGGCAATGATTGTAAGCAGAACAAGGAGAGGAATTACTATTGAGAAATTGTAACTTTTATCATTGACTCTCACTGTTGAGCATAGCACGAACTTACTGTAACACTTATGCAATGATTAATTTATAAAACAGTTGTTCTTCCTTCGCATCTCTTGAAGTAATCCGGCGGTGTTCACTAGTGGCTGAGGGCCTGACCCTGGTGGATTCACTTGTTGTTCCTGTATCATGCATTTATGATTCTTGCAGTGTGATGGTTTTATTTAATCTCTACTTTTTGCAATTGTATCGCTTTGCTATTTCCTATTTTCCAATCTCAACAGAATTGTTCTGTTTATATATTTTACAGTAATATCGTTGGTTCAGTTTATTGTTATTTCAGATCTAGTTATTTAGTTAAGCATTCTGTTTTGAGATCATCTACTGTAAAGAGCATTGACTACTGTTGTTAAGCATTCTGTTTTGAGATCATCTACTGTAAAGAGCATTGACTATTGTTGTCAAAGCTCTCAATTTGAGATCATCTGCTGCTTATATTAAGAATTGTGTTTGATTGAGAATAAATCAGTGAAAAGAGGAATGAGTTATTATTACTGTATTCTCGACTGATGATTGTTGTTACTTTGATGAATGTCTGATTTAGTTTCATTATAGGATTGAGTATTCTTTTACTTGCAATTAGAATTTACTTGCTGCATCCATTTACTCTTGTATTTTAAAGAACTATACTGCAATTTAGAAGCATTACTCTCTAAGTTAAATAGCCGCCACATACTATGTACACTCTTGAAATAGAAAGACTTGCCCAGATTGATAACTAATGTGAAGATAATTAGGAGTTAAAAGGCACCTTTTATCACTCAACAGGGATGACTTGATTACTATTTATTTTTACATGCAAGACTCACATTTGAGTCATTGTCCCTATTTTCCCATATCGACCTTGCTTTCTAATTTTCTGTTGAAGAGTTTGTTGCCTCTTCTTTATTACCATCTTGCTGCTCTGTTCTGGAAGGAGGTCCAAATTGCACTGTCACAACTTTACTTTTATAAATCCATGCTCTCTTTCCTTCATCTCTTGCTGCCCTAACCTTTAAAATTTCCTCCCTTCTTTCCTCCTATTATTTTATTGTTAAATCTTCTTCTAGGAAAAAATGAGAACCCCTCAAGAGATGTTTCTTGCTTAGAATAACATATTTATCACGCAAGCTAGGCATAATGACTTTTATGGGTCTGGCTCTCTCCCCGTTAAACTTACCCACCCTCCATGCTTGACATATTTGTGCTTGCCATAACAACTTGTCTTTCAAGAAGTCTCTTGCAAGGTCAAGAGTACATTCATTTTTCTCATAGTCTTTCACCCCTTTAATAATTATGTTTGCTGCCCTATTTTGTTTTTCCTTGCCTTCACTATCTTGCATGTTGTCAACCTGAATATTTGTTTCTCCTTCCTTATTAGCAGAATTGCTAATAACTTGAGCCCAAGTTTTGGAAACTTTGGTGGAATCTCCTTTCATTTATTCTCTTGCATTCTCTTCATAGTTGTTTATTTGGGAAATCATTTTCCCTTTATCCTAGGATGATTTCACATTCACCACCATTGTACTTTCCACTACAGATTTCTTTATGTTTTTCACATCCACCTTTATGCATTGTCATTCTGTCTTCCCTATCAGGAGAGCTTTCTGTAGCAATGCCACTTGTTCTTTTAAAAATTTATTGTTGTCTACTAACGCTTTGTTCTTAGCCGTTATTACATGAATTTTATGATATCTTTCCTGCTCTTTAGCTTCTATGACCTCCAACCTTTGTTTTGCATTTAACAATTCTTTCACATTAAGATTAGATGACCAAGTGAGAGGTGTGGATGTGGGACTATATAAGGCATAATCATCCATGAATTTTCCTTTAGACTTCTTGTTGCCACGTGCTTGTGGAGGAGACTTGTTTGAGTGCTTTTTGTGAAGGGCTCTATTACTTTCCTTTTGAGACCATTTCTTCCTTGTTTGCTCCCATTTTAGACGGACTATTCTTCGTTTTAAAATTGCCGATATTGTTTGGCATTGACCCAAACCCACTTCCTAGCTTTGGCAGATGAGGCAATTTTCACTTGTCCTAAATCATTTGTCTCCACATGTTCTGAAATTTCTGGTTCCTTTGTCATGTTTGAATGCATTTGCTACTGCTTGCTCGCTGCTCGATCCTTCTGCTGCATAAAAACTCCCTGCTCTCACACTATTCACTATTCACTGTTCACTGCTCGCTACTCTCACTACTGCCCACACTGCTCACACTACTTTGCTCATATTGCTGACCACACTGCTCACCACTGCTCTGCTCTTACTGATGACCACACTGCTCACACTGCTCACCACGCTACTCTGCTCATAAATGCCCCCGTGTTGAAACCAAATTGAGGGCTCTTTGCTTGAAAACAAATCTATCTAAGAGTAGCTCCAGGACAGTGTTTGGAAAACGGGTGGATACTTGGCCTCCAGATGGGTCGCTCCTTTGGCAACAGAGTGCTCGGCCTCCACGAGATAGTTATTGGCCACAACCTTCTTCCGCCAAAATTATGGTTCGCCTCAGTAAAATAATTATGCCTCAAGATACATTCGATCACCCAGATTTATGAATTATGTTATGGCCGCTGAGAATGCCACAATTTTGGCTCCTGTGATCCCATCAATCTAGCTTTTAGAAAATATAATAGGCCCCAGAAATACAACGCGTATTTGGCTCCTTGATACTGGCCTTCCAATCGTGAATTGACCCTTGGCAGATCAATCTCGGGCTCACAAGGATGCTTCTTGCTACTTCTCGGCTTCTTTAAAAACTCTAACTCTGTCACATTAAAATCTAGATGTTGATAACTTTGACTTATCTGCGACAGAACTCCTCGGCAGGCACGAATCTGCAGAGAAAAGTCACGAATCTACAGAGAAAAGTCGTGAATTTGTATGAAGGAAATAAGGTTTTAAGAGGTTGCTTTTATTTATATAGTTGGTACCTTCTAGCAAATTCATATTGTTCTAGTTCTTTTCACCTGTTGGGCTGTTAATATGGATAGGAGGCGACGACGCCCACCACATATTCGTTGCTTTTATCTTTCAAATACAAATATCAGTGACTCCTGCTCTTGAGCTAGCTTAATTTGTAGGTTTCTTTATGACCGTTATAATAGTAAGTGATTAAAGAGCAACTCTTACCATGCTTTCCATATTCATTGAAGAGAGAGAAGCTCTGTTGCCCCTGATTTGTAAGCGCTCAAGTAATGGTGCGAGTTAAGGTGTGCTATGCTAAATGCTATGGAAGACTTTACAAAGTCTTCTTGTTAAATTTTGGTAGATTACTCTTTGGTTTTTCACTATTTACTTTAATTATTGGTTAGTTTGTTGGATTAATTTGGAACTAGTTACTTCAATTTTATAGATTTTCCCCAAAAGATTCATGACTTTATAATCTCTTATTTTTTCTAACCTTTGGGTCGTTTCATTAAAAAACAAACCTTGGCTATGTGACATCTTTACCTTTTGGGTTGTTTCATTAAAAAACAAATCCTTGCTCTTTTCTATGTATAGGGTTATTTCATTCAAAAATATTTTTTGGTATGCGACTTCTCATGTTTTTCTTGGTTTTTTTTTCTAATCACGTAGTTGAAGATTAATTGCATGTAAATTGGGTTATGGATAGAAGTTATACCCTTTTATTTTGTGGTTTAATAGGCTAAATGTTATGCAAGGCTTTACAAAAATTTCTTGTTATATTTTGCTAGATTAATATTTGGTTTCTGTAATTTATTGTCTATTTTTGTTTTGAAGATAATTAATCAATCTATTCATAATATATCGATGGAAAAATCTGTTTGGGAGATTTTTTAATGATCTATTTATTTGAAAATCAAAATCTATGTTTATGTTAAAACATTTAGAATTTTTTTATCAAATAATTTTGGGTAAATAGAGACTCTAATTTGGACCAAAACCTTTTCAAAATCTCATTGAATATCCCTAGTCATTCCTCCACTAACCCTTACCCTTAAGTAGAAAGAAGGGATTGTTTGATTATATAGTACTCTAAAGAAATAGAAATTTTTTGAGACTGCATTAACAGATCTAGAAGCATTCAAAAGTCCGGAAAATGATCAAAAGAAACTAACCATTGATGCATGAACTCAATACCTTTAGAAATAAATTTGATTACATTCAATTCTAAAGATATTCAATTTCATGCATTAATGTAATTCACTAATACATTGGAAATGAACATGTAATAAACTCATTTAAATCAGGAATTCCATTTCAAATTTCATTCATAAGCAAAGATTAAACTTAATTGCATAGTTATAAATGGTATTTAAGAGAATAGATGGGACAATTATATTTTCACCAAGATGGTCCAAGAAACTTGTTGCGTACAAGAAATTTTCCAATGAATAGTTGGTATCCAATGCAGATACCATGCCCATGTTGCACTATGAAGCCACTAGGGAAAAAAACGCTAGCTATAAACTCAGATGTCACTTACCTAACCCAATTGCTCTCGGGCTTAAGAAAAATGTTCACACATAAACATTTTAGTTATCCATCTAGCCATCAAACAATCATGGAATTCTCATCCAATGCTCATTCTTTGTGCAACAGTCAAGAGTATTCTCCTTTCTAATTCTCTCAATGTAGGTAGGAAGAACCCATCTTGTTGCTTATCTTTTGGAACAACCTAGCAGAATTACACCTCGCCCCTAAGGCACCTAATGAGCAGCCATTGACAAGGGAAAGGGAGGTTTCATAAACAACTCAACCTCTATGCTTCTCTACAACCATCCATCTCTCTTCTCAAGTCCATGAATTATTCTTTTATTGTTGGTTTTGGTCATTTTTAGGTTTGAATCTTAGTCTCAAAAGTGAGAATTCAAATTCTAGAATTTCAATAATGTTTGGATATAAGAATTGTGTGAGTGAATTAGTGAATTATAATTAGGATGAGAAGAGTGTGCAGATTAAATGGAGGAGGTTTGAATTGCCAATTATTCTACATCAATACAATCTTTCGTTAGTTTGTAAAAAAAAAAAATTCTTCATATTTTTGTCTCTTTTATAAGATAAGAATATTTTTTTTATTATATCACAATGTCTCCTAAGGATGCTTTCCCATAATACTTAATATTTAAGATAAAAATGCATAAGGTCCCAAAGAAATTTTTCCTTAGTGAAATTTGAATCCACACTATGCCCAACATCTTAAACATACTCAATTTTTTAAACCTAGTAGATCCCAAGTTTAAGCATCTTAAACATAGAAATTTCAATCGGAAAAAGATTATTTTGCAACCCTCAAACATCAAGTTTATTCTGCTTCCACAAGGAAGGTAATCCAAAAAAAAATTGTAACACAAACCTACTCAAAATTAGAAGCACAAATCACTATAAATCCAACAATTATATTCATTCAATTCTCATTACCAAGAAATGCCTACATATACTCAAGAGTCAATACCCTTATTTCCCAAATTCTTAGTCAACTACATGAAGGAATGCGCAACGTTACAAAACAAACAAAAAATTAAATATTCACTCATACAAAATTAAGGGTGGAAAGGACCAAATAATTGTGATGAAAACACCATAATAAAAATGTTCATTTGATTTCCAATTATCAGGGTTAGTATACTTAACAATTGACCCTAAAATCTTGGATAACGTGTAATGTTCAGAAACTTTCAAAAATATCACCCATTTAGAAAACATTGTACAATATAATAATGTAGGTTGGTATGACAAAAATTAGAAATAAATCAAGGTTACCCAAGTTGATGGGTGTGGGTGCATAAGCAGAGACAGGGAATGTTGTTAAAAATATGTGTTGCTGCTACACAAAAATAGAAATTGGATCCCTCCCTCATGAAAAGCATGTTAGTTTTTTGTTTTTAGGTCATATTAAATTGTTTTTTAGTGTATGGTGGAACTAGTTAGTCATTAGGCTTGGTTTATAATATTTCTTAGCATTTCTTTTGCAATGTTACATTTATCATGATAATATTTCAAGTATATGTCGTGATAATTTGAGGTTTTGAAATTATTGCTATAATTTTACAAATGTGAGTTAGGATACCTACTTCTAATGATGTTGTGACCATTTTCCATCAAGCAAACAAGGGAAAATTTGTTGTTTTCATTGCCATGATTCATTTCATGAGCTTTTTTTTTATGTGATTTTGTATCATCTTGTGAGGACTTATGACTCAAAATAGATATCATATTCAATATTGATGTCTGATGCACCACCTAACATATTATATATATTGTATATCAGTTTTATTTTCATATTTATGTAGCAATGTTTTTTTTTTTTTTTTTTTTTTTTTTTTTTTTTTTTTTTTTTTAATTTTATTTTACTGGTGTTGCTTTAGAAGTTAAAAGAAAAAAAATCCCAATAATTTATGATATTTTCCACATATTGTGATATTGTTAATAAGTTATATTCCAAAAACTAGTGATAAATTCTTGATAACAATAAATGTAACATTTATTTTTAGTTTAAGTGGGAGAAGGGTGGTTGTAGGGATAAATTCATAGAAAAGAAACAACATTCTCAGGGATGTTATCCTGGGTGCATCACTAAGATATAAGGTGTGTCCTTGTGTCCCAAGGATGCTATCTATGCATTCAGTACATGAATGGTGCTTTTGTGCATCCATTACATAAAACCATGAATTCCACTATAATGGAAGCGTTTCCAGTAAAATTCAACACATTGTCACTATAACCACCTATTTATTGTAGGTTTGGGGAGGTTTTATCTCTTTGAAGCTCTTGTGCCCCACTATTTCCATCAGCAAGCTATCCATCCTTCCAACTAAGTCAATCCAACCACAATATACCTTGGCTCATGGACTAGATGGATTGCTAAAAACACTAGTCTACTTTGAAAAGCATGTAAGTTTTGAAATTGTAATTCAAGGATTTTGCATTTTCTACAAAGTTTGTAGTCCTACACAAGTGGCTGAACATTGAAGTGACCACATGTTTGAGCTTTATGAAATTCCTATTCAAAGCATATCCAATAGCAACAGGAAAAACTTTCAAACTTTATATGGTGCTTTCTGCTGGTGAAAATGCCACAACCCTATCTCACGTGACATGGCGATAAAGAGACACACAGATTCAGGTATCTAATAGGGGACTCGTAGACCCAAAAAATGGGACATGAAGGGACATGTAAATACTAAATAGGACATGAACATATACACATATAAAGGATAAACTATTTTATTTCTAAAAAGTAACATAAATGAATTATAATTATATCAACAAAAAACATTATTGGTTGAGAAATGAAAACTCAACAAAATAATGGCAGCCTGTAGATGCACCATTGTTAGAAATCTACATTCCCCTTCTTCACATAGTGTCCACTCAAATATCCATGAATAAATAGTGCATCACTGAAAAATGCCTCTTTATTATGTTGTTTTAGTGACTTGGGCCCACATTTTCTCATCTTGCAAGTGTGACACATCAAGACACTTCATTCCAATGATTTGGGCATGCACAAGACATGTTATTTGCATGAAAATTGTCCTTGTGTTTCAAACTCACAAGAAGGACGTGTCATCATGTCCAATATGCAACATTCACAACACAAAGTGGGGACCTATTAGTTAAGTTAGTTCCAACCGCATTTGGCAATTGCATTTGCAATTAATGTGATTCTTCTACTAGCACCCCATATCCTTCTCAGATAATTGAAACATGCTTGAACCTCCAAAAAAAATTGGTTGTATCTATGGGAGATTAATCATTTAGGAGAATCTATAACCCCTTGTTAATCAAGTGAAAAGTTCATCTAATATGTTCAGACCTATAACACAACTGAATTACAAAAAATGTTGACTTCTCCAATCTTTGATTAACACTTGCACATATGTTCCTCCTACATTTTCATCTTATATAACATAGGTTTTTGTAGTTATTGTCCTCTATATGGGTCAACTAACACATTGAAAGTATTGTAGAATTTCAGAAGAAAACTTGTTTACACAATTTTTTAATGAAAATATTCTACAATATGAGCAACTGTGAAAGAATACATTGAAGGTATTCTAAAAAATTGATATGATAATGTATTTCATTATTTCTACAGTAATTCCTTCATCATATGCTTTTATGTAGCAAAAATTGATGGTATTTTGATTATTATGTTCACATAATCTAGAATCACAGGTATATTCTTATTGACATACACTATCATCTCTCTTTTCATAATATAACTGTTATAAGCATTCTGGAAGTTGTAAAGTTCGAAATTTTCA
Organism: Pinus tabuliformis; assembly: GCA_031772625.1. NCBI lineage: Eukaryota > Viridiplantae > Streptophyta > Pinopsida > Pinales > Pinaceae > Pinus > Pinus tabuliformis. The sequence goes on along the minus strand of CM062815.1, from coordinate 151,238,323 downwards.
CTTCACAAAGTATGAGTGGGTATATAGGTATTAGAATACATGCCAAATTTTTCAGGAGAAATTAGGCTAAAATTTTTTTTAGGAATATTTTGAGAACCATCCAAGGAAGATATGGATTTTTAGTTGACAAGTCTTTTGTTTTTTCTTTGAATGTTCAATAGAAAATAGATAGAAAATAAATGTAATTAAGAGTTCAAATTTGTGTAATTTTTAATTCAATTTTCAAATTTTTGGGTTGTTTGGACTTTCAACAATATGTGTTTGTGAATATGCATACTTGGGTATATTCTTTGTTTTGAAGAGTTCAAGTTTTTAGCTTTAAACATAGATATGTTGATGAGTCTAAGCCTAGTGCATGGATGAGGGCTAATATTGGTACTTCATATATATTAAATAAGCACCAGCGAAATGAACATGGAACCCTAGGTTCATTTTTTTTTTTTAAACATGGTCACTTGGTGTTTTGGCCTCATAGCTCTTGTGGTTTCATTTTTTTTTTTTGTGACTACAACACCTTTGCAAGCTCATAGTTCTTCTATGTTGCATGCACCACCCTCTTACATCATTGTGTTTCCTCTCTACATGTCCACACTGACTCTGGGTTGTAATAATAGGCTCCCCCTCCAATAATCAACAATGCAAAATAACCTCCATGATCCTCTAACAAGATCAAGAACAACGTGCCCTCAATATGCATGGCCTCCTTAGAGTATCCACTGCTAATAAACATATAGTTTTTCCCAAATATGATTAATTCTTAACAAATTTGATTAATTGAATTAGTACAAGTATGAGGTAGGGACTATCATTCCTCTATGGCTGCAATTGAAACTCTAATTTGTATGCAATCATTTGTTAGCTATTCTTGCAAGAACATTATTTTGAAGCTTCATAAATTATTTATGGTGTCAATGGTTCATGGATCTTCACACCAAAAAATGGGTTTCCAATGATATTGAATTTGACTTGAATTTGATATCAAGATCCACCATTCTAAAATTTCATGACAACTGAAAAATTACTTTTACAAATTCAATAATTATTCTTGATATATGGTCGATATCAAGGACTCAGACTAGTCTGGTTGACATCTATTCCCATCTATATCCCAGTGAGGTCTTTAACGGAGTTCAATTTATTCAGTGATTATCAGAGAACTTAAGGATTATTGTTCTAAAGGAAAATTGTTGGAGAAATATAAGGATGATATATGTGTTGAAAAATGCAACAAGAAATTCTCAATTTGATTTTTCCTTTATTAAATTGGGAAAATTTGAATGTCCACATTAGCAGACAACTTGGATGATGTTAACTTGTGTGACATGCATTGTGTCACCCAGTTTACTCAGTAAATTTGAGTTGGAAGAGTTAGAGTTCAATTTCGCATGTGTGATTGCTAATTTGTAGCAATCAAGGTCAATTATCTCAAGTTGTTTTCAGTTAAACTAGTTCCAACTTTTGAAGGAACTAGCGGAAGGTTAGTTATGCAGTGGGACTTCAGTCAAATTCAATGATCATCCATTTAACTGATCAATCAGCCCAAAATATCTATTGCATGCAGAGAATTCGAGTTACCCAGTTGAGGTGGAAATTCTAAGGCAGTGTAACATCAGTTATAGACTAGTATTGAGTTTATAGGTGTTGTATGCAGTCAGATGATCAACCTAAATGAATTGTGTAATTCAATTGAGGGATTTTCCTAAATAATAGGGGCTAATTCCTCAAGGAACAACACAAGGAAATAGGAGCTCAAGCCAAGGAAAAATTTGACTAAGTCTAGGTTAGAGGCCTTTAGTGAGCAGAGAGATAGGTTGTGCACTTGCAGGGTGAGCTCAGTTGAGCAAAGCAATTGTAATACATCTCTATTTCATTTGATTAATGCAAGAGGCATTGGGGTTTTTAGTAGATTTATTTCCCCATATAAAAATACGTGTTACATGTGTGTTATTTCTTCTTGCATGTCTGAAATTTTTGTTTCTAATTTTGAATTATTGTTCACAGAACAATAGTGTAAATTTGTATCTTGTGATTTAGATTAAAAACTCATGAGAAGTTGCAAATATACAACCTAATTTCTACATTGTATCATAGCTTAATTCACATTAGAGTAGGAAATTTAAAGTTGTTTCTCAAATGTTCGAATTTGAAGATTAGTGTAGCAGGATCTCTTCAGAGATGAGAAGATGACCTTCAATGGACTAAGGCTAGAGTATGCCTTGGAAGGAATCTCTAATTTTGTTGCATGGAGGAAGTATTGGATGACAACAGATTGCTAGAATACATCAAGATAGATGTTGTAAAACCTCAAGCATATGATGCCCAGAAATTTTCTCAGTGGAAGAAAGATGTAGCCAAGGCGAGGAGAATCATCTTGGAGGGAGTACGGGATCATATTGTCTCAAATATCCATGGAAAAGAAAATCCATTTGCAATGTGTAAAGAATTGAAAAAAATGTTCAAGAATAGTAGTGAACACGGGAAGTTGGTGCTCAAGGATAAACTTTGAAGTATCAAGATGAAGAATAATGGCACAATTCCACAATATTTGAGAAAGTTTACACAATGTTATGATGGAATTGGTGGGGTTGGTGTTAATGTCCCTAAAGAAGACTTCGTAACCTTAGCCATTCTAGGCCTTCCCAAGAGCTGGCACAACTATCAATATTTGGTGAATAGGAGGGAGAAATTACTGATTTGGGAGCACTTATGGTCTGATTTGGTGCAGGAGGAAATAAGATGGAATACCAGAGATGGGACCTCATCCAAGGGAGAGGATGAAGAAAACTTTTCATTAGCTAGAAAGGCAAAGAAGCGGAAAGGGAAGAAATACCAATCCAAACCAGAATCTAGTCAAGGGGGCAAAAAGAAAGATTTGTCAAAAATTAAATGCTTCCATTGTCATGAATTCGGGCACTATGCCACGAAGTTTCCACCCAAGAAGACAAGCAAGAAGACCTAAGAAGGAATGGCAGGTGAAGCTTTGGCTTCATAGCTCGAGCTTGAATTTAATCTCATTTCATGCATTATCAGCACAGTGATGGGGAGCGTGTGGTACTTGGAATCAAGTGCATCGTGCCAAATGATGGGGAATAAATACATTTTCAGTGACCTGGAGGAGAAATATTTGCAGATGCACATCAATAGGTATATCACAACCAAGATTGGTACAATCACCTTTCAAAGGGAGTCGGGCTCCCCCCTTAGGCTCAAGGATGTCATGTTCATTCTAGGTCTAAAGAAAAATTTCCTCTTTGTTGTAGTTTTGGAAGATAGTGGTTATGATGTGATCTTCAGCAGAGGAAAGAATTCCTGAGACACATAGCCACGGGACAGGTGAAGCATATCAGGGTTTGTGTGAAGAATTTGTACAAGCTAGATGTGGAGGATTGTGTTGCAATGATAAAAAAGGTGGAGAAGGTGCAGAGGCATGATGTTAGTGAACTTTGGCATAGAAGACTTGGACATTTGCATCATGGTTCTTTAAATATCATGTAGCAGATAACCACATGCCTCCCCAAAGGAGCACTTGAGTAGTAGGAAATATGTAAAGGATGTACTTTGGGGAAGTAAAAAAAAGCCACATTCCATGATCGAGACAACAAAGAACATGCAATCCTTGAAAGGATCCACTCTGGTGTTTGTGGACCTTTCTCGATAGCCTCCATTGCCAGACAAAAATATTTTTTCATTTTTATTGATGACTTCTCGTGGAATTGTTGGATCTTATTCATGTGGAATAAAGATGAGACATTCTCCAAGTTCATAGAATTCAAGGCACTGGTTGAGAAAGAAACAAGTAAGAAGGCGGAGGCTATCAAGAGAAATAATTAAGGTGAGTACATGTCAAATGAGTTTAAAAATTTATGTGCAAAAGAATGCATTCGACGAGAGTTGACAATAGCCCACAACCCTTAGTAGAATGGGGTGGTTGAAAGAAAGAACTATAGAATTATGGGAATAGTGAGGGTGATGTTTCATGATCAAGGCCTACATCTACATTTGTGGGACAAGCCATGCAACACAATAGTCTATTTGTAGAACTGGAGTCCTCAACGGATTCTTGGCATGATTACACCAGAGGAAGCCTTCTCAAGGATAAAGTTGGATGGGTCAGAGTTCATGATTTTTAGAGCCTATATTTATTGCCATGTGATCCGAATTGGATCCATGAAGATTATCAAAGTTCCATGACTGTATCAAAACAGGACAAACTTCAAAATTTATGCAAAGAGCGATCAGGAAGACCTCTGGACAGTGGAAATTTGCAGCCATCAAGAAACAACGAGGACCTCGGTCAAAGCGCGCTGACCAAGGCACATGGAGACCACGCAGGAGGCAAAACTGGTAGTTAAGAAGCCCGGATCAGGAAACAGATGGCATTTCTGATGCGCGATTAGCGCTAATCGCGCATCGCTAGGAAAAACCCCTCGAGAAGGAAAAGCCCCAAAGTGCTCGGTCGCATGGGAAGCCAGGAAACCGTGGGGAAAGCGCTAAGGCAAAAGGCAGGTCCCGCGCTCCAAAATCGACAGTATATCGGAGGCATCCTTGAGCGGTAAGCGGATTTGGCAGAAAACAAGCAATTCCATTCAGTGCACGACGCGTGTTCAGCGGATGAGAGAGAAAACCACCTCTCATCGCGCGCTAACAGTCGAGCAAGTCAACCACGCGAAATGAGTGAATATCGTAGGATCTGGGGGCTCCAGATCTGACGGTGGAGATTGCGCCCGATGAAGGAACCGAATTTGACAGGGGAATTAAGTTGCGACATAGAAAAGTTTGAGGTCCGATTTGACCGTTGAGTTGGCAGATGAGTCATTCCATAGTGTAACTGAAACACCGAACTGTTGAGGAAGAGCTAGCACAGTTCGTGAGAGGACAAGTGGCCACTTCCCTGTGAGACGTTTGCGATGACGCAGAGGCAGGGAACTCTAAGTGAACAGCAGCAGGCAAACCGAAGTGGTGGAAGAGGAAGCGAACAGTCGAAGACAAATTGGCTTTAATCCATGAACAGATGGAGAATATAACAGGAAACAGAGAAGAGAATGAAGACAGAGAAGGCAAAGAAAATAAAGTGAAGCAAAAAGCAGAAAGCAGAGAGCCAAGCTGACCTTAGGCAACATCGATCATACAGAAAGCTTGAGAGGTTCAAGCAATCCCTGAAAGGATCTGTCGGGAATTGAGTACCACATTGGGCTCCTCCCATTCAAGACTAGAGAGTTCAACGCTTGGTTAGGAAAAGAGTTTGTGCACTCTAGTGGCTTGGGGTATCCAAGAACCACCCTACCGAGCCTTATCTGTTTCAGGAGACTCAAATTGAGCTCCTCATTGTAAATCTATGCTTTAAAGACACAATAAAAGAAGGCCACCAGTGAAAGATAGACCGGAGATATAGCCCTGGAGAATAGGGTGAACTCCTTATTAATTGTTGTGTTCTTGCATCTGCTTACTGTGTTTTCCTTACTATTTTCCATCTTCCAGTGTTTGTGTATTTTGCAATCTGATCGATCCGTTGCCTAAAATAACATAGACACACACCAACACATGAGTCTGTAATACCTTCATTCATTAATTAATTAACTGAGGTCACTCACGAGTGATTTTCAGATCAAGTGGTATCAGAGCTTTAGGTTGTTAAGGTTAGACAAGCTTGTGTTGGTTTAGTTGTTGAATGCTAACTAGATCAAAGCTCAAATTAGGAGAAGGAGAGTTGGTCGAAACTAATCCTGAAATTGGGAGAGTCTATCCTCGGAAGACAATGTCAGAAGAAGGTTCTGTAGGACCAAACCCTCAATTCTTAGATAGTTTCCTAGCCATAAGGTCCATGGTAGAAGAAATGTATAAGGACTTTAGAAAGCAAAAGGATGAAGATGCATTAGGCTCCAAACAAGACAAAGGAGAAGATGAGTCCTTCCTCCATGACCACTCAAAAGGCAAAGGGAAAGTAGAACACTTTCTCACACCTCCTAATAGCCCTGAACACAAAAAGAAATCATCTTTGACCAAACTAGATGTAAAATTTGATTTACCTATATATAATGGAGAGTTGAATGCAGAAAAGCTAGACAATTGGATTAGACAAACTGATGTTTATTGCAGAGTGCAAAGTATTGATTTAGACAAGAGTAAGATTCAGCTGGCAAGCCTACGCCTTGAAGGCACTCCCTTGGTTTGGTGGGAAGGCAGGACCCAAGCTGACATGAAGAGACATGGTAAGACTATCTCTGTCTGGAGTGAATTTGTTTTTGCAATCAAAAAACAGTTCTATCCATTAGCCTACATGCAGCAAGCCATGATGAGTTGGAAAACTCTTCGACAGTTGAAAGGGCAAAGTGTGCAAGGGTACACTCAAGAATTTAGAAAGAGAGAATTGATTCTAGGAATCTCATTAGACTCACCTGAGACTCTGTTGAAGTACATTGGTGGTCTACACAGCTACATGAGGAACACCATCCTCATTTTTAATCCCACTAGTATAGATGAGGTATCTATACAAGCTACTCATCTAGAAGCTAGAGGAAAGAATGGAAGTCCAAAAGTTGGGGGATCATCCCAACCCACTGCAAGAAAGAATAAGGAGAAAAGAAAGCAGAAATGGAAAGCAAGGAAGGCTAACACTACACAGAAGAGTAAAGCTTCATGCACTCACTGTAAAAAGGATGGGCATGATGATGAGCACTGTTGGATTCTACATCCAGATCTGAGACCTAAGAAGTTCGAGGGAAAGAAGAAGAAGACTGCTACAACTATTCAGAAGGATTTGGGGTCAGACTTAGGAGATGAAACAACTATTGCAGCCATAGGTATAAAAGGTAAGAATTCTAAAGCATCTACTAGTAATTCTACAAAATATATTATTGGTGAAGTAAACGAGAGAAAAAGACATGATCTTTTCCATATTCGAGTTATTTCCAAACATCAAAAGATGGATACTTTGTTTGATAGTGGCTCACAAGTAAATATAATTTCTGAAGAAATTGTAAAGAAGTTGGGATTAGTAACTACACCTCACAAGAAACCATGCCCATTAGGATGGTTGAATGATAAAGCACAACTACAAGTGACTAGACAGTGCAAACTCAAGTTTTCTTTTGGGTCAAGATTTGTAGATGAGGTTGAGTTAGACATAATTCCTTTGGATATATGTGGAATTGTTTTAGGAAGTCCTTACTTGTATGACAGAAAAGCTATTTTCTACAGAGCAAAGAACAAGTATCTACTTTTTAAAGATGGAATCAAATACTTTGTAAGAGCTCATAATCTCAAGAATAATTATACTCTCATAAACTCAGGGCAGATGAAACAAATGATATATTCATGTAAACAATTCTTACTAAGGGTTGTAAAGGAAAAAAACCTGATAAAACCAATATATTTGAAGGCTGTAATGCTGAACAGCAAGCTGATTTAGAAAAGGTTGTTTCAAAGTATGATATCTTGTTTCAAGAACCTAAAGGTCTGCCACCCAAAAAGGAAATAGTACATGAGATTGTTTTGCAGCAAGATGCCCCATTGCCTAACATTGGAATGTACAGGTTGTCTGCTTTAGAGAATTCTAAAATCAAGATGTGCAGGAGTTGCTCGAGAAAGGGTTCATCAGACCTAGCACATCACCATGTGGGTCACCAATCGTTTTGGTGAGAAAGAAAGATGGCTCGTGGAGAATGTGCATTGATTACCAAGCACTGAATAAGATAACAATAAAAAATCGTTATCCCCTTCCTCGTATAGATGATCTTTTAGATCAATTGAAAGAAGTTGTTTATTTTTCAAAGTTAGACTTGCACAGTGGATACCATTAGGTCAGAGTTGCCGAACAAGATGCATGGAAGACTGCTTTCAAAAGAAAGCAGGGATTGTATGAGTGGCTGGTTATGCCTTTTGGCTTAACTAATGCTCCTGCTACTTTCATGAGATTAATGAATGATGTACTCAAACCTTTTCTTGATGATTTTGTTATTGTGTATCTGGATGACATTATGATATTTAGCAAAACATGGGAAGAACACTTAAAGCATGTTAAGCAGACACTACATGTTTTGAAAAGAGAAAAAAATTATGTTAAACTCTCAAAATGTGAATTTGGAAAAACATCTATGAATTATTTGGGTCATATAGTAGGGGGTGGTGAATTGAAGATAGATCCCTCTAAGGTGGCAGTCATTGTAAATTGGCCAAAACCCAAATCTGCTACAGAAGTTACAAGTTTCTTAGGGGCGGCACAATATTGGAGAAAGTTCATTTCTAACTTTTCCTTAATTGCAGCTCCCTTACATGCTTTAACAAGATTGAACAAGGTGTTTTAGTGGGGAGGCAAATAGCAGAAAGCCCTCGACACCTTGAAAGAAAAGATTAGTACAACACCTGTACTGGCACTGCCTGATCTTCAAAGACCATTTGAGATCCAAACAGATGCTAGTGACTATGCCATGGGAGCAGTGTTGACGCAACACGGTAAACCCATATGTTATCATTCTGAGACATTTAATTCTGTAGTAGTTAACTATCCTACATATGATAAAGAATTGTATGCATTAGTACAAAGTGTGAAAAAGTGGAAACATTACTTAATGGGCAAAGAGACAGTAATACATACTGATCATCAACCACTTCAATATCTACACTCCCAAACTAAGTTGCAGAAATCAAGACACTATAGATGGATGGGTTTTCTACAATAGTTTCATTTAGTCATCAAAGATAAAAAGGGCATATATAATAAAGTTACAAACATGTTATCTAGACCTATTATAAATGCATCTACTATACTTAAGCATAATTCTGTGTTACATGAGAGTTACATTGAACAATATGCTCAAGATATAGACTTTAAAGATGTATATGCAACTTTAAGTCAAGGCAAAAGAGTAGAAGAATTGGACTATCATGTAAAGGACTAACTCTTATACCATTGTGGGAAGTTATGCATCCCACAAACTGAAAGAGTAAAGATAATTCAAGAAGCACACACTTCTCTAATATCAGGTCATTTTGGGGTAAGTAAAACAGTTACACAGCTGCAAAGATTTTGTTATTTGACAAAAATGAATGAGACAATTTCTAGATATGTAAGAGGGTGTACTATGTGTGCTAAAAGTAAGCCCAGCAATAGAAAACTAGGCTTGTACACTCCATTACCAATTCCTTCTCACCCTTGGGAAAGTGTTTCCATGGATTTTATTGGAGGACTGCCTAAATCTAGGAAAGGTCATGATTATCTATATGTTGTTGTGGATAGGTTCAGCAAAATGTGTATTTTGATACCTTGTAATAAATAGATTATAGCTGAACAAACTGCAAAATTGTTCTTTGAACATGTATGGGTTCATTTTGGATTACCCACTTCCATTATATCTAATCGAGACACCCGATTTGTGGGGAATTTTTGGTCAAGTCTGTGGGAATTGATGGACACCAAACTGAAGAAAATCATAGCTTTTCATCCACAAACTGATGGCCAGACAGAAGTAGTTAACAGGACAGTGATCCACTTACTAAGACGATATTGCAACAAACATCCTAAGCTTTGGGATGAACACTTGTGTTATGTGCAGCATGCTTACAACAGAGCAAAACATTCTTCTACACAGAGATCTCCTTTTGAGACCTGTTTTGGTTTGACACCAAGGTCTCCTTTGGATTTTGTCTTTGGTAAACACACCACAGTTGAGGGACACAATGATGTGGACAGGGCAACTAGGCTCATTGTACAGATTCAATAGATCCACCAGGTAGTACAGGAATAGCTGGAAAAGAGCTAAGCCAAATACAAGGCAAGGCATGACAAGCATCAGATGGAGCATAGTTTCCAATTTGGTGACCAAGTCTGGTTGTATATCAACAAGGACAGGATGCAAGGTGAAGGTAAAAAGATAAAGCCTATCAGGTATGGACCCTTCAAGATACTTGAGAAAATTGGTGAGAATTCTTTTCGCCTTGATCTACCAGCTTACATGCACATCTACTCAGTCATGAATGTAGATTGCTTGAGGCTGTTTGAACCTTCACTAATTGAGGATCCCGAAGAGAAGAGTCAACTACCTTCTATTGATGACCTATTACCTGAATATCTTAATGAATTGCAGGAAGACACAGTGTTGGACAAGAAGGTGAGGACGATGCGCAAGGGAGATGTTGAGTACCTCAGAGTTGCGCTCAAGGGTTCAAAGCCGAGCAGTGCAAAGTGGATAGAGATTGGACAAGTGAGACAATTGTACCCTCACTTAGTCGATGCTTGAAAACCAACTTTTGGTGGTCCAAAAGCTTTTTCAGTGGGAAGGCCGTGATCCGAATTGGATCCATGAAGATTATCAAAGTGCCATGACTGTATCAAAACAAGACAGACTTCAAAATTTATGAAAATAGCGATCAGGAAGACCTCTGGACAGCGGAATTTTGGAGCCAACAAGGAACGATGAGGACCTCGGTCAAAGCGCGCTGGCTGAGGCCCATGGAGACCGCACAGGAGGAAAAATTGGCAGTTAGGAAGCCTAGATCGGGAAACAGAGGGCATTTTTGATGCGCGATCACTAGGCAAAACCCCTCGAGAAGGAAAAGCCCTGAAGTGCTCGGTTGCATGGGAAGCCGAGGAACCATGGGGAAAGCGCTAAGGCGAAAGGCGGGTCTCGCGTTCCAAAACCGGCAGTATATCAGAGGCATCCTTGGGCGGTAAGCGGATTTGGCAGAAAAAGAGAGATTCCGTTCAACGCACGACGTGTGTCCAGCGGATGAGAGAGAAAACTGCCTCTCATCACGTGCTAATGGTCGAGCAAGTCAACCGCGCGAAATGAGCGAATATCGTAGGATCTGGGGGCTCCAGATCTGATGGCGGAGATTGCGCTTGATGAAGGAACCGGATTTCACAGGGTAATTAAGCAGCGACATAGAAAAGTTTGAGGTCCGATTTGACCACTGAGTTAGCAAATGAGTCATTCCACAGTGTAACTAAAATACTAAATCGTCGAGGAAGAGATGGCGTAATTCGTGAGAGGACAAGTGGCCACTTCCTTGTGAGACGTTGGTGATGACGCAGAGGCAGGGAACTCCAAGCGAACAGTAGCAGGCAAACCAAAGGGGTGAAAGAAGAAGTGAACAGTCGAAGAAAAATTGGCTTTAATCCATGAACAGACGGAGAACAGAACAGGAAACAGAGAAGAGAACGAAGACAGAGAGGGTGAAGAAAAGACAGTGAAGCAAGAAGCAGAAAACAGAGCGTTGAGCTGACCTTAGGCAACATCGAGCAGACAGAAAGATTGAGAGGTTCAAACAATCCCTGAGAGGATCTATCGGGAATTGAGTACCACATTGGGCTCCTCCCATTCAAGACCAGAGAGGTGAAGGCTTGGTAAGGAAAAGAGTCTGTGCACTCTAGTGGCTTGGGGGATCCAAGAACAACCCTACTGAACCTTATCTATTTCAAGAGACTCAAATTGAGCTCCTCATTGTAAATATCTGCTTTAAAGACACAATAAAAGAAGGCCGCCATTGAAAGCTGGACCGGAGATGTAGCCCTAGAGAATAGGGTGAACTCCTTATTAATTGTTGTGTTCTTGCATTTGCTTACTGTGTTTTCCTTACTGTTTTCCATCTTCCAGTGTCTGTGTATTTTGCAATCTGATCGATCTGTTGCCTAAAATAACATAAACACACACCAACACATGAGTTTGTAATACCTTCATTCATTAACTAATTAACTGAGGTCACTCACGAGTGATTTTCAGATCACCATGTCTCCAAAGAATCAAGGAAGAAGCTAGAGTTGATAGCAAAATTGAGGGTATTTGTGGGTTACACAGAAAATCCCCACAACTACTGTGTGTACTTGTCATCCCTCATAATGAAATTTGTGTGAAGGTATGTAGAATTTGATGAATACAAAGCCATGCAATGCTCTCTTGAGAGGGAGCTTTAGATCCCACTAGAAGAGGATGTTTTAGCTCCAAAGGAGGAACCTCAAGAAGTTGTGGAGCAGCCACAAATTGAGGAGCAGAGAGTGGAGACAACCACTGAACCAGAACCATCTAGAGAAGGTAGACAAAGGACTAGGGAAGTTTAGAGGCTTGTGCAAGATGTGAGGGAGAATGTGGATGTTCCTTCAAATTAGCGCAGGTAGAGAATGTCACCAGATCGGTACATTGGCTACATGGCTCTAATGAATGAACTTGTAGAGACTGAGCCATCCTCTTTCGAGGAAGAAGTACAGAAACTGGTATGGGTTGATGGAATGGTGGAGGAATGCAAATCCATTGTAAATAAAAATGTTTGGGAAGTGGTCCCAAGGCCAACAGACAAATCAGTTGTGGGTTTGAGATGGATCTTCAACGTAAAGCATGCAGTAGACAGAAGCATAGAAAAGTAAAAGGCTAGATTTGTGGCCAAGGGAAACTCTCATGTTGATGGGATTGAATATGAGGATACCTTTTCTCCTGTAGAAAGGTACTCATCCATTAGATCGATTATTGCTCTAGCTACACATATGGGGTGGAAGATCCACCAAATGGATGTGAAAACAACATTTCTCAATGGAGTTATTGAGGAGGAGGTGTTTATTGAGAAACTAGAAGACTTTGAAAATTTTGATTAGGAGTTTCATGTGTACTAACTCAAGTGAGCATTGTATGATATCAAGCAAGCACCCCATGCTTGGTACACCAGGATCGATAGCTATCTCATTGTTTTGGGCTTCACCAAAAGTGAAGCAGATGCAAACCTCTATCATATCTTGGTAGAAGGTAAATTGTTGATTATTTCCCTATATGTTGATGACTTGATTTTAACTAGTGATGAGGAGTTGATTAGGTATTCCAAGGAGGACCTTGCAAGAGAGTTTGAAATGAAGGACATGGGTCTCATGCACTACTTCCTCATATTGAAAGTATGGCAAGGTGATAGGGAATTATTTGTCTCTTAGGGAAAGTATGTGAACGAGATACTTCAGAGGTTCCAAATAGACAGTTGCAAACCCATGGAGACACCTCAAGTGACCAACTGGAGGAAAGAGGATTCCACTTTAGATGAGGAAGTAGATGCTACTATTTACCGGAAGTTGGTGGGTTCGCTAATGTATCTTGTGAACACACGACCAAATATGTGCTATGCATTCAACCAACTGAGCCAAGCTATGGTAAGGCCAACCAAATTATTTTGGAGGGAAGCTAAGCATTTTCTATGGTACCTTAGAGGCACTACCCAGTTTGGACTATGGTATAGGAAAACAAAGGGAGTGAAGTTATGTGGCTTCACAGATGCAGATTGGGCAAGGATTCCATCAAACTGAAAGAGTACATCAGGTGGAATTTTCAATGTTGGGTCCACAATATTTTCTTGGTACAACAAGAAGAAAAGATCTGTGGTTCTCAGCTCGATAGAAGCAGAATACATGGTTTCCAGTCAAGTAGCATGTGAAGCGATATGGATGACAAATATACTTGTTGGATTGTTTATTTAGATGATGGATCCAACTATGATATGCTGTGATAATTAGAGTTGCATCAATCTCTCTGAAAATATTTTTTTTCACGATTGATCCAAGCATATAGATATCTGGTATCACCATTTATGTGACTGTGTGTAGAGGTAGATAATTTTGTTGTGGTACATTTCGACAAAGGAGCAAGATGTTGATATTTTGACAAAGGGCTTGTTAAGAGGGAATTTCGAGTTCCACGGGTGTAAGATACGGGTGGTTGATAATCCTTTTCTGGCTAAGAGGGAGTGTTGAAAAATGTAGAAAGAAATTTTCAATTTGATTTTTCCTTGATTAAATTAAGAAAATTCAAATTTCCACATCGGTAGACAACTTGGATGATGTTAAATTGTGTGACATGGCTTGTGTCACCTAGTTTACTCAGTAAATTCAAGTTGGATAAGTTATAGTTTATTAATGCATGTGTGATTTCTAATTTGTAGCAATCAAGGTCAGTTATCTCATGTTGTTTTCAGTTAAACTAGTTTGAACTTTTGGAGGAACTAGTGGAAGCTCAGTTAAGTAGTGGGACTTTAGTCAAACTCATTGATCATCTGATTAACTAATAAATCATCCAAAAATAGCTATTTCATGCATAGAATTTGAGTTACCCAGTTGAGGTGGAGATTCCAAGGCAGTGTAACATCAGATGTAGACTAGTCTTGAGTGTACAGGTGTTGCATGCATTCAGATGATCAACCTAAAGGAATTGCGCAATTCAATTGAGGGATTTTCCTAAATAATAGGGGCTAATTCATCAAGGAAAAACACAAATAACTAGGATCTCAAGACGAGGAACTATGTTTGGGTCAGAGGCCTTCAGTAAGTAGAGAGATAGGTTGTGCACTTGCAAGGTGAGCTTAGTTGAGAAAAGAAATTGTACTACATCTATATTTCATTTGATTAATGTAAGAGGAATTGGGGTTTTTACTAGATTGATTTCCCCAGATAAAACTACCTGTTGAATGTGTGTTATTTTTTCTTGCATGTTTGAAATTTTTGTTCTAAATTGTGAATTAATTTCCGCATAGTATTTGTGTAGATTTGTGTCTTGTGATTTAGATTAAAACTTCACGAGTAGTTGCAAATCTACAACCTAATTTCTACAGTATGCTCATCTTTCGTGGAATTTTGAATTTTTGGTCCTCATTTGTATGACAATGGACATCATCAGCTTGATAACTTGGATAGGGTCTACATGTCTTCATTATTTTGGAAGATGAATTGAGCATCCAATAAGTGGTATCTTATTTTGGTTCCATTTGGGGATTTTTTATTCTAAGTTTAATTTACCCCCTAGTGAACTTCAACTTGGTTGGGTCATTAGATGAAACGTTTTAGGTTGAAATGGGGTCAGTTTTAGGATTCCACTTAATTAATAACATCTTTTGAAATTAGCGGGACAACAAGAATACTTTCCAATGCCATCTTGGAGAACAACAATGCAGTGATATCGATCAATATCAATTTCTAAATGTTAATTTATTTATGATTAATTATAACATTTTAAATTTGAAAAATCTTAAGAATAAACTAAATACTCCGTGAATACTATAGAATATATGTTTTCATGATGATATTTTAAAGAACACAAATTGTATATCAAAACCAGGTTTTATATTTATCAAAAGAAAATATAATATTAATAATTAGTCCTATTGTATATAGGAACAATGGCATTGAACAACCCCTCCAATGACCCCTTGCAAGGTCAGTCCATGGGAAGATCAATGTCAAGTACCAACACACATATTAGATGCCATTCCGAGGGATATATTAGGCATGCTACAGATACATATTCGATTGCTAGTAAACATGTTCAACTCTACACTATAAAATTAATGTTTAATATCTAAATTATCTTATTTGAAACATGTTTAATGCAAAAAAATATCATTGTTGATAGGTTCAGGGTTAATCCTGAGGTTGGTCATATTGATTTGGACTCCCGCATGCATTTTGTGTCTTATTTTAGTAATTTTCCTACGATAACCAACCCACTATCTGATAAAGTTGATTTAGGTAAAATTTGAATAGAAATCTTGGAGTGATGCGTTTAATGAATGAAAAATTATCATGTGTATCGTACTTGTGATTGACAATATGATGTTTTGTATAATCCCCATAGATAGATCTATTGACAAGGCTTCCCTCATGCATAAATGAGATTCTGAGGGGTTTATTGGGTGTGCTACAAGTAAATTTTCAACTGCTAGTTAAAATGTTCAAGTCTATGGTATAAATTTAATGTTTAACATGTGAATAATTTCTTCTTTCGCATGTATTTAATGTGAAAAAATTATCGTTATCCACAAATGAATCAAATGAGACTCATTTTCACCATATTGATTATGAGCCACACATCTAGGGGAATTTAGGTGAAATATGAACAAAAATATTTTTCAACACATGTTTAATGTTAAAATTTATCATGTGTCTCGTACTTGTGCACAATTGACAATTATATGTTTTTCACATGGCGTAATAGCTCTGAGTTTGTTTCCATATAAGGAGGAAATCATGCTCTGAATAGGAGCTCAAAGAATGAGATGGTTTTTACATCAGGTAATTTTAAATGTAGACATTTTTTAAATACGAATTGTCCAAGTACAATATATTTACATTTAAATAATATGTGCACATTTAACATGTTACATGTTTCGATCATCCTCCTCCTATATGACCTTATTGTAGCAGGAGGGGTTCTAGGGTGAAACAGTATGCCCGCAATATAAGCTATGACCCTATTTACACCCATCCCAGAGATATTCCTAAGGATAGGCCTTGGGAAGACAACATATCCATGCTTATTGTTAATGGGATGAGGGATGATTCCACGAGATTGCAAAATGAGCTAGAAAGTAGAAACCTCTCTAGTTGTACTTGAGATTGTCTCCAAATATTTTTGCATAGTTTAGAGAGTCTCATGGAGGCATATGGCATGGTTGGACAAGAAACCTAGGATTTTTTGGACACGATACATAGGAGGAAATCATTATCTATTGGTAGACACTCCTGTAATGAAGTGAAAATCAGGGTCATCAAAGAACTAGCCTTGTCATTATTTGACTTGCGACCTGAAGACACAAAATGCCTGAAGATTCCAAGATTCAATGAACCTAATATTGCACCATTTATTAATTATAAGTTCATGTATTCATATGGGAAGTTCCCCAATAATGATGAGGTACCACAATATTTTGCAAGGATGTTGTACGTCAAGTTTCGAGAGCACATGGATCCCAATTATACAAATACATAATCCAAATTATATGGAGCTAGAAGAGGTCATACATATGAATGACCTTATGTTATGAAAATTGTTGGATTTAGGGATCCAACACCTTATTTAGCACCTCAACCACCTAGAGTGGTTTGACTTCCGAATGAGCTTGTTGTTGTATCCAACCCAACATCTTAGGCAAGGGAGAAGATTAGGGAGTTAATTCAAGCTACTTTGAAAGGGGTGGTAGTTGGATTAGGGAAGAGGAAGCATTTAGAGACCAAGGAATAGATACCACAATTAGTTAGTGTTTCAAATGAGGTGTTGAGAGATATGCATCATCTTGTAGAGATCATTGTGAGTGATTAATGGCTTGAGACATTTAGAGCACTGACAAGGTATGTTATAGCAACCTTTGATTAATGAACTATAAAATCACATTTATAATATTAGTTATAATGCATGTTACATAAATTTATTGTGTTGAATTATATACACATTTTGTCTCCAAATATCACGTATATATTTATTCGAACTTATGCAGTTTTCATAATTTTTAAATGATCAATACTTCAACTCAGTGGAACAATTGTTGTGTCATGAACATGTTGATGTACAGGAACCATAGGTATTAATATGTATATATATGTTTTGCTTGAAATTGTAAATGAATTTAACTCACATAAATTTTATGGTGTGGCTCTCTGTTTTATGTTCAAATTTTAGGTTAGCAATACAAAGGAAGGAATCAATGAGGATATAATACCTACACAGTTTACACAAGTGACACAGGTATGATAAATATTTTTAAGAAGATTTTATTCTATTTAGTATATTTCTAAATTCCCAAAATTATATATTTACTTTGATTTTTGCTTTTTAGTTTACAACAAATGATGAGATGATGGAAACTGAGGCCTAAGGAGATGGTACATTTGATTTTACTTAGTTCATATGTTTTCAAGTCGACCTTATATTTAATATTTATTGTTAAAAAATGTTTTTAATGTGAACAATTTTTGTCTTGCATGGGTGCACATATGCAGAGGAAAGGGATTTGTAAGGAGGGTGAACCAACACAATCTCCACTAGGGACATAGGTATCCATAATTGCTTTTAAGAATATATTAATTTTTTAGTATATATTTATTTTCCAACACTTATAAACTTTGATTTTCACTTTTTAGGGCATAGAAAATGATGATATGAGGGAAACTTGGGGCAAAGGATATATCCATATTTTTTTCCCAAGGAAAAATCGTAATCTTTCATTATATTTGAAAAATTACATATAGTAGGTGCTTGACAGCATATGCATCAATTTTTTCTATCAAATATGTTAAAAATAATCATCATAACCATTCCTATAATGGCTGAAAAAAGAGACATAATCACCATGCAGGGTGATAGCCAGAGTGTGTCTAATATGTAAAAACTGTGAGATCTAGAATATGTACACCACGCAGGGTGACCTCATAAATAAACTATGATATAAACGGTGATGATATATAACCGAGAACTTTCAGCAAAAATTTAGGGTCCATCCACCTAATGATATGCCTAGTCTATGTATGGCCTGTGATAATATTGGTACTGTGCAGTACCCCTCTGCTCATGTGTCATCCATTGTCCTCTGGGAAGTAGCATGGCCTCCTTGGAAAGCTTGTCAGCGCTGTCGTTATGCTCCCGTAAAGATGATGACATATGATGGAAGTAAACTGTGATTTGAAAATATATACTTCATCCAAAATGTTTCTACGTGTGTGTGCATGGCAGATCGTGATAATATTGAACCAATTAATAATAATTTTGGAATCTCCAAAAATTTGAATGTTTCTGCAGTCATGGCTAAGGGAGAAATGTAATAAATGGCGAAGGGTGATAAGTTCTACAAAATTGTTTGTTCCTTCGCCTAGTCCCAGCTTGATCCTGTAATAATGATGTTTTGAGAGGTAAAGCAGAAAGCCACCCCCACACCCTTGTTGCTATGCAGCTCCGTCGAAGAATGCCCATGGGATGGAATGATCAATGAGATCGAGTGCTAGTGGTCTGCGAGGATGCAGCTTTATATATTTGGGGAGCTTGTGATATGAAGAAATGGTTTTAGCAGTGATAAACTGCCATTTGATAACACAGTCATTGAAAATCAATCTGTTTCGTGCCAACCATAATGACCAGCAAATAATCATAGGGATGCAGAGCAAATTGGATCCCGAGTGCGATTTATGCTAGGAATGCCAAGCTTGTAAGATGTTATCCCCTTCCCATCTTCCAGAGAAATGAATATCGGCTGCAATGGATCTCAGAGGCTGATCATCATTTCACATTTTAGAAAGAGGTGCTTTGTCGATTCGGAGGTTTGTTTACACAGAACACACTAGTGTAGTCCGTGGATGGCTCTGTGAGTAAGGGATTCCCTAGTGGGAACTTTTTTGCTGAGGATACACCAAAAGAAGAGCTTGGTTCAGGGAGGGGATTTGAGTTTCCAGATGGATTGCCACCAGTCATGCATGCGCTCTGGTTTTTTGTTCTCTAGCAGTCCTAGATAACCAGCCTTTGGTGTGTAGGATCCATTATCTGCCAGGCACCACATGATTTCATCCAAATCCTCCTTTATTCGAATATGTGACTCGATCAATGCAGTAGTGTAATTTTTCCATGATTGGTGCCATTGGGGTGGAATTATTTAACTGAATTGCTGATTTTCAGGCTTGTGCGAAAATGGAGGAATTTCCCTGATCTACTATATGAGCAATCACACAGATGTCTCTCTGATTTAAGTGGAGGATAAGCTCTCTTGGAAGGTGAAAACGCCCACCTCCCCCTGTCCAGGGGTCCAAAACAATGCGCACTTTTGTGCCATCATTTATCCTCCATGCCAGATGATTTGGGATAAGTGGGAGAGAGTGGAGTAGTGATTTCCAGACCGATGAAATACCAATCCTTGTCCATTGCGGCAACCTTAGCCAATCCATGATTTGGAGAGGCCATATATATTTATGATATGTAACAGAAGTCCAAAGATTCTGTTTGTTGAGGAGAGTCCAACCCATATTTGCTGCCAGGGCTTGAGCAAAAAGGGTTAAATCTTTGAGTCCCCAACCTCCCCATTTTTTGGGCAAGGCGATCTTATTCCAACTAACCCAGGCAAATGCTCTTTTCCTGATTACCATTCCATAGATACTCGCTGCAAATTTGTTGGAGTCGAGCAAGTGTACTTCTGGGTATCCATGCTAAAGCCATCCAGAATACAGGGGTAGCCTCCAATACTGATTTTATAAGCACTAGTCTTCCAGCTTTGGACAAGAAGCAGTGGAACCAATTTGTGAGCCTTTTCTCTAATTTAATGACCAACCATATCCAATCTGCAATTTTTTGGCTCAGGGGCTTGATCCAAAAGTCCAGATATTTGAATTCATGGTCAAGTGGGTGAATACAATAGGGGAAATGTTGTTGTGCATATCGGGATTCTTGGATAGATGTATGAGCCAGAGTAATGGTAGATTTCCCATGATTTTCCAACATACAAGTGGCTCTAGATAAGGTGGATAGAAGCTTATCAAAGGCTATCGAGTCTCGAATGCTGCCATCCAAAAATATCAGGACATCATTGAAAAAAAGGAGGTGAGTGAGATAGCACTGATCATTGATTTTTAGACCGAAAAGTCTGCCACTTCGCTTTTCATGTGCTATTAACCAATTGAGGCCTTCCATGACTATGAGGAAGAGAAGGGGGGATAGTGGGCATCCTTGTTTGAGTCCCCTTTCAGCATGGAAGAAATGTGAAGTAGAGCCATTTATGAGGACACTAAAGAAAGCTGATGAAATGCAAGACATGATCCAGGTGGTGAAAAGATGTGGGAATCCCAGATGAATAAGAAGCATTTGATGTATAGCTAGCTAACACGATCGAAGTCATTTTCTAGGTCAATCTTTAGAATGATGCCTTTTAGCTTTCTGGATCTAATAGAGTGAATAGCCTCTTATGCAGTGCCTATGGCTTCATGGATCTGTCAGTCTTCAAGAAAGGTAAACTGTTCAGGTGAAATATGATGAGATAGTATGGGTCTCATTTGATTGGCAATGATCTTAGAGATGATTTTGTAGAGACAATTGCAGAGAGAGATAGGGCGGAAGTCATTGAAGGATGATGGGAAATCAGTCTTGGGTATGAGGGCAATGTGTTGGGTGTGGAGCATGATTGTCATCCTAATTTAGAGGTCTTTGTTTCAGAAGGATGTATACCGCAGGAAGATTGTACACCCCTCCATGAGGGGGTGCTAGGGGGACTTGTCCCCCCATGGAGGTTCGGGGGGTGGGTGGGGGGGGCATTCCCCCCAGCTAGGGGGTCCGGGGGCCAGCGATCTCCAAGCCAAGGTTTTGGGGTTGTTCATTAGGCGGATGATCTAACGGTAGAATTTATGTTAGTTTGGGGTTTTTTGCACTAGAAGGAAACCCCTCTTTTTGTATGAGGGTATTGTATTGAGGCTGTAGAATAGATGCGTATTCTCAAAGCGAGAAATAGATAGGTGAGACTATGAGAGAAAATAGAGGATATTACAACAGATCTACTGTAGGTTGTGTCTCTTCATTTTGCTGGATAATAGAAAGGAAGGACTAGCTGTTTGGGGTGGACGTAGCCCAAACTGGGTGAACCACATATATTTGTGTCTCTCTGGTTTTATGTGTTTGTGTTTATCCGCATATCATATGTCTTGGATTTCTCTGTCATATATAATATTTTTCTAACAACTGGTATTGGAGCCAAAGGTCTATTTAGCTGATAAAATCGCAGGAAAGAAGGATTTCTTGTTCGAGTGGGATCAATGGCGGAAGATGATAAGTTTATGGTCGAGAAATTTAATGGCCAAAACTTCCCGCTGTGGAAGATGCAGATGGAAGATTATCTTTATCAGAAAGATTTGTACCTACCATTGAGCGGAAAAACAAAGATGCCGATGGGTGTGACAGATGAAGAATGGAACATTCTAGATAGAAAGGCACTCGAACAGTACGGTTGTGTCTCGCAGTGTTGGTCGCCTTCAACATTTTGAAGTAAACAATGACAGAGGGTTTGATTCAGGCGTTGGCAAAACTATATGAAAAACCCTCGGCCTCAAACAAGGTATTTCTTATGAAATGGTTATTTAATATGAAGTTGTCGGAAGGTGGATCTGTTGCAAACCATTTAAATTATTTTAATACAATTACAAGTCAGTTAAGTTCTGTAGGGGTAAACTTTGATGATGAAGTTAGAGCTCTGTTATTCTTGTGCTCATTGCCAAAAAGTTGGAATGGTTTAGTAATGGCCATTAGTAACTATGTTTCTGGATCTAGTACTATAAAGTTTGATGATGTTGTCAGTGCTATCCTTAGCGAGGAAATGCGATGAAAAAGCTCTGGTGAGACATCGGGTAATGCTTTGAGTGAAAAGTCTAGGGGAAGAAGAATGGAAAGAGGAAAGAGCTCAGGATATCGCAGTAAATCAAGGAAAGGTAGATCCAAGTCTAGATCGGGGATAGTGTGCTGGAAATGCAGAAAGAAAGGACACCTAAAGAAAGACTGTAGATCTCGGAAAGGAAAAGAAGGAGAAGCACAACAAAAAAACAATCATGAAGCAAATGTGACAAGTGAGGTGTTACAAGATGCTTTGATTCTTTCTTTCAAAAATATTTTTGATTCCTGGGTGGTAGATTCAGGGGCCTCATTCCATGCCACACCTGATAAGAAATATTTTCATGACTATGTTCAAGGAGATTTTGGACAAGTCCATTTGGGTGATGATAAACCCTGTAAAATTGTTGGAATGGGTAAGGTTCTTGTAAAACAGCAGAATGGAAACCAATGGCTACTAAAGGAGGTAAGGCATGTTCCAGATCTGAAGAAAAATCTGATTTCAATGGGGCAATTAGGTGGTGAAGGTTGTGTGACAACTTTCACAGATAAAGCTTGGAAGGTCACCAAAGGAGCCCTAGTAATAGCAAAAGGCGAAAATGTTGGTACATTGTATTTATGCAATGGCATTTCTAACTATGTTAATGCTTTAACTTCCAAAGGAGAAGATGCACCATTTTGGCATCATAGGCATGGACACATGAGTGAGAAGGGGATGAATATTCTTCACTCAAGGAATTTGTTGCCAGGTTTGAAGAATGTTGATTTGGACTTTTGTGAGAATTGCATTTATGGAAAACAGAAGACAGTCAGATTTCTCAGAGATGGGAAGGAAAAGAAGAGCGAAAAATTAGAGCTTGTGCATACAGATGTATGGGGACCTGCTCAGGTATCATCTCTCGGTGGCTCTCATTATTATGTTACTTTTATTGATGATGCAACTAGAAAAACTTGGATTTATTGTATTCAGAATAAATCTGATGTATTTGATACTTTCAAAAAATGGAAAGCTTTGGTTGAGATTAAGATAGGAAAGAAATTGAAGTGTCTCAGATCAGAAAATGGAGGTGAATATTGCAACAAAAAGTTTTATAGGTACTATTCAAAGCATGGAATTCGCAGAGAGAAGACAGTTCCAAGAACACCACAAGAAAATGGTGTGTCAGAAAGGATGAACAGAACAATCATGGAGCGTGCAAGGTGCATGAGATTGCATGCAGGATTGCCTTTACAATTTTGGGCAGATGCTATAGATACTGTTGTTTATCTAATAAATAGAGGGCCTTCAAGTTCCTTGGATGGTGGTATTCTAGAGGAAGCATGGACAGGTGAAAAGGTAAACTACTCCTTTTTAAAGCCTTTTGGTTGTGAGGCCTTTTTCCATATTAATAAAGAAAATAGAACAAAGCTTGAGGCAAAATCAAAGAAATGTACCTTTATTGGATATGGTGCTAATGATTTTGGTTATCAAGCCTTATATGATTATGAAAATCACAAAATCATTAGGAGCAAAGATGTAATATTCAATGAAAAGGTCTTGTATAAGAATCAGTTGCAGGAAAAGAAACAGGAAAAAGAAAACAAGGAATACATAGAACTTGATGGGATCACTGAAAAAGTAAAGGTGCCTGAAAATAATAATAATCAACAACCACCACAACAACAACAAGCACCCCAAACAGCTGAAAGTGGTGTTAGAAGATCTACCAGGATAAGTATACCCCCTAAACAATACTCTCCTTCATTATATTATTTATTGTTTACTGATTCTGGTGAACCCGAATGTTATGAAGAAGCAATGCAGGTTGAAAGTAGGAAGAAGTGGGAGCTAGCCATGGAAGAAGAGATGGACTCCTTAATGCATAACCATACTTGGGACTTAGTCAGGTTGCCTGCAGGTAAAACTACATTGTAGAATAAATGGGTTTACAGGCTGAAGGAAGAAGATGGAGGAAAATAGAGGTACAAAGCTAGACTTGTGGTGAACGGGTTTGCACAGAAGAAAGGTATTGATTTTGATGAAATATTTTCTCTTGTTGTTAAAATGACTTCAATCATAACTATTTTAAGTCTAGTAGCAATTGAAGATTTTCATCTTGAGCAGTTAGATGTAAAGACAACCTTTCTCAATGGGGATTTGGTGGAAGAGATATATATGCAGTAGCCACAAGGATATGAGGTAAAAGGGAAGGAGAAACTAGTGTGCAAGTTGAAGAAGATCTTGTATGGCTTAAAACAGGCTCCAAGGCAGTGGTATCTAAAATTTGACAAGTTTATGTCTGAACAAGGTTATACTAGATGTCACTTTGATCATTGTGTTTATCTGAAAAAGCAAAATGACGGCAGCTATATTATATTGTTATTGTATGTAGATGACATGCTTGTTGCAGGGTCTAACATGCAGGAAATAAATGTGCTCAAAATAAAATTGGCAAATTCATTTGCAATGAAGGATATCGAAGCTGCAAAACAAATCCTTGGTATGAGAATAACTAGAGACAGGAAAAATCGCAAATTAACATTGTCTCAAAATGAGTACATACAAAAGGTGTTGAAAAAATTTAATATGCACAATGCAAAACTAGTTAGTACACCTTTTGCTAGCCATTTAAAACTTAGTAAGGAGATGTGCCCAAAGACCCAAGAAGACATGGATTATATGTCTAAAGTTCCATATTCATCAGCGGTTGGAAGCTTAATGTATGCAATGGTCTGCACAAGGCTTGATATTGCACATGCAGTGGGAGTTGTAAGCAGGTACATGAACAGTACAAGAAAAGAACATTGGATGGTAGTGAAATGGATTCTCAGATATTTGAGAGGTACCACAAATCAAGCATTATGCTTTGGTGGTTCAAACATTTCTCTACAAGGATATGTTGATGCAGATATGGTAGGTGACAGAGATAATAGGAGGAGCACTACATGATATGTATTTACTATAGGTGGAATAGCTGTCAGTTGGGTTTCAAAAATCCAAAGTGTTGTTTCACTTTCAACAATAAAAGCAAAGTATGTTGCTGCTACAGAGGCTAGTAAAGAAATGATTTGGTTACAAAGGTTTATGGATGACTTGGGTAAGAAGCATGATATGGGCACATTATACAATGATAGCCAAAGTGCCATTCATCTTGCAAAGAACTTAGCATTTAATTCTAGGACTAAATGCATACAGCTCAAGTACCATTTCATACGATCAATGTTGGAAGATGGAGAGTTGAAGCTGGAAAAGATACACACTAGCCAGAATCCTGCAGATATGCTAACAAAAGTTGTAACCAGGGAGAAACTGAGAATATGCTCAGTGTAAATTAGTCTTCAAGGATGACGATGAAGATGAGAAATAGCCAGGTCCAAAGAGGAGTCATTGTCCAGCAAATGAAGCAGCGGCGGAGTTGCTACAATCATTCTCCAAGTGGGAGATTGTTGGGTGTGGAGCATGATTATCATCCTAATTTAGAGGTCTTTGTTTCAGTCGGATGTCTACCCCAGGAAGATTGTACACCCCTCCATGAGGGGGGGTGCTAGGGGGACTTGTCCCCCCTGTGGGGGTTCGGGGGGGCCATCCCCCCCGACTGGGGGGGCCAACGGTCCCCCGACGAGGCTTTCGGGGGCAGCACCCCCGAAGCTAAAAACAGATGTAAAATTGCCTTGTAAAAGTATAATAATTTCTAGTCAATCTGGGTCGTTCATTAGGCGGATGATCTGACAGTATAATTTATGTTTAGTTTATGGTTTTTTGCCCTAGAAGGCAACCCCTCTTTTTGTATGAGGGTATTGTATTGAGGCTATTGAATATATGTGTATTCTCAGAGCGAGAAACAAATAGGTGAGACTGTGAAAGAAAACTGAGGATATTACAGTGGATCTGTTGTAGGTTGTGTCTCTTCATTTTGTTGGATAATATAAAGGAAGGACTGGTTGTTTGGGGTGGATGTAGCCCAAACTGGGTGAACCATGTATATTTGTGTCTCCCTGGTTTTATGTGTTTGTGTTTTTTCGCATATTATAAGTCTTGCATTTCTCTGTCATATGTAATATTTTTCTAACACAATGAAAGTGGAATTTATGGCATCATACAATTTGCCTGTAGTCCTGCATTCCTCCACAACATTGAGCAGGTCTTGACCTAAGAGATCATAGAATGCCAGACAAAACTCAATAGTCCACCCATTTAGTCCAGGGCTTTTATCTTTTTTGAACCACTTCAGGGTCCCCTCGATTTCAGCATTTGATACTAGTGAATTGAGATCTTCTACCTCCTCATCATCTACAAATCTAGGGAAATAGCCAGCCACTTGAATAATATCCGCTAGATTGGTCTCTCAAGGAGATTTGTATAGATTTTGGAAGTGTTTGGTACCCAAGAGAGATAGATTTTTGAAGGTGTCAGCCATACCTCCATCCGGGAGAGGCATTCTCCAGATTGTGATAGCTACCTTTCTTCCCTTTGCAAAGTTCTGAAAAATCTTTGTGTTATCATCTCCAACTTGAATCCATATAGCCCTACTTTTAAGTCTCCAAGATTCTTCTCTTTCCTTCAGTATCATGTCCTTCTTCTTCTCAAGCTCAATGAGATGTGATTTCTCATTTGCAAATGAAAATACCTTATTGTTGTCATCCATAAGCCCAATCAATTTAGATTCAATCTTAGATAGGGTCTGGTCATCCCTCGATTTTTAAAGGATATATCGATATGATTGGGTGCTTTCAACAATTTTGATTTTTTTTGTTGTTCATAATTTCCAGCAATATGCATTTATAGACTAATGTAGCTTATCTTTGTTTTTTGGATTGAACCTTTCGAGTTTTAAGCTACCTAGGTCTAGAGTTAATTTTTTCTTAGTAAAAAATATGAATACCATAATTTGAAGTTTAGCATGCAAAAAGCACAAAAATGTAACTCAATTTTTCATAATATTGACCTTCTTTTGATTGTGATCTTTATCAAGCCAACATGATTAGTACATGAACCAAGTCACCACTATCAATTCTCCCATTTTTCCCCTACATGTCCAAGAAAAACTCTTGTATTGACATATTTTTGGAATCAAGTTTTTAAAACAAAAGAAAAGATAGGGATGATGGAAGCCTCATATATATTTGTTTGTACCTTCACTTCCTCCTCATACAAGAAGTTCAACTAGGATTAGAGCCTAGTTTCCCTATCATTTTAACCATGAATAACAATGTAGGGATCAAATCCTTATGCAGTGGATTTTAATGATGTGCCTTGGACGCTATAACACATAGACTTATGTATGTTGACTTTGGTGGGAAAAAGTGTGTGATTCTACAGAAATTCAAGTGAAATGCATGGAGGTTCTAACACACGAAGGGAAAATGAGTGAGTCCCTTAGAATCCTGTAATAGTACGCAACTTGAAAGGAACACGTGAGCATAAATACATCACAAGCTAATCTTCAAAATAGTTCACAAGTTAACAGTGATGGAATTAAACAACAACACACATTCAACAAGATTTGTACAAATGCAAACAAAATAGTTCATAAGCATAAGCGTAAGTTAAATAACATATATTTCAAACATAACAAGAATAGTCCTACTATATTCACAATATATGCATGAAAATGTGCCAGATCTTAGCTTTTATTAAATGAAAGTTCCAATGGCATACATATACAATTGATGGACCACTAGCCCCAATAATGGAACATGAGGCCAACACCTACTCCTCCAAACAAATATACTCCCTCTATTCTACAGAGAATCCAAGGCTCTCACAAAATTCCAAGCTCTTGATTCTAAGCCTAAGCCTAGCCAACAACTTGGCTCCCGAAAATCCCTCTACATGAGTTATGAGGGTATATTTATAACAAGAGGGAGTGACTCTTCAACTCCCCTTTGTGACTCTTAGAATTCCCTCATGACTCATCAACTTAATGAAAAAATGACTCATTATATTCATTACAATGTGAGTCTCCACATTCAAATATTGACACTTGGAATTCCACTTACAAATTAATTACAAAATAATATTACAATACACTCGTACCCGTATAAGAAAAAATTGGGTAGAGCCAACTAGATAGCCTAATAAGGCAAAATAGTTAAGCTTGAGTTCGTGGAAACTCCAGCTCAACAACTTCCACTTGATGTTTCTCAGCTATGTAATGGTGCCAAGATTTGTACTGCGCGATGATGTCCCCAAATTGTGCAATGGTGTTAAGCTAGAAGTGGACTCTAGCCTCCATGGCATCCAGGTATAATGTCTCAGAACTAGTTTGTGTTTCCTTCTTGAGCAAGAGAAACATTATGTTAACTTGGACTGGACCACCAATATACTTCTACATGTTCTATCTATTCACTTCCATATCTTCCTTGATGACTACCTATCCCAACTGTTCCAATTACTCTTCAATCTCCTACTTGACCTGATTCTTATGCTCGATTTCCATGAGTGAACTGACTGATGGGATCCTGTGAGATTTCACCTAGAAGTCTAGGTTGTTGTACAAAGAGGCATATGAGACCTGGGTGTTGGAAATGAACAAGGTGAGGTTTTTATTATTCTAGATAATCATCCAAACCTTTGCCTTCTCAACCTATGCCTCTTTCTTTGTTTTCTTGCCCAAGTCAAGCAGTGCCCCTTTGAATTTCATTGACCATTCATGCATGGTAGTGATGTCAGCTTATATATTCTTGATAGTTTTAACAAAATCTTTACACTTATGCTACAAGCCATGCAAGTGGAAACTTCCTCACGCATGGTAACAAGCTCCTCATAAATATTTTGCATGGTCTCTTTGGGTGTCGACACTTCACCGAGGATCGTTTCCTTGAGTTCTTCCAAATGGACGTATGTGGAAGTTGTTTTCTATACCTCTACTCAGAGTAGTTCAACCTCTTGCCTAGCAACCTGCAAGTTCTTTACCAATTATTTGTTCTTGGCCAACAAATAGTTTGCATTTGATTATGAAGCACCTGTGAAGTCCAAGTTGGTTGCAGCAATGGCACTTGTATTT
Organism: Pinus tabuliformis; assembly: GCA_031772625.1. Taxonomy (NCBI): domain Eukaryota; kingdom Viridiplantae; phylum Streptophyta; class Pinopsida; order Pinales; family Pinaceae; genus Pinus; species Pinus tabuliformis. Next base: position 151,209,258 of record CM062815.1, on the reverse strand, counting down.
CTTCTGGTTTCTTCCACGATCACCCTTTCTCTGATGAATATAGGTGATGTGAGGTCGTCCAAAAAATGTTTCTTCCACTCTTGTACAATCTTTTTATGAATTTTGTCATAAATCAAATGTATGTATCCATAACTAGACCATTGTCGAGAGAAACAATTTCCTCTTCCTCGCTTGGAGATTTATTTGCTGGAGGATGGGGAGACTAAATGGTGACCTATTGTGTACTTGGCATGAGGTTGAAATCTTGGTTTCGAGGCTTCAGTTCCTCCATGTCTTGAATTTTGATGAACTCCTATATATCTTGAGAGAGCTCTTTGTCCTACATATTATTTCTCTCCTCCTCTAATTGTCGGTTATGTTCTAGCTCTTCAACTTGTCTCCGCATTGTTTATTTTGTTATTGCCTTTACTCTTCACCTTTCTTCTTCTTCTTGCTTCTACTTCTCTTCTTCATCTTTCCTCCTCTTCTCCTGTTATTACCTCTTCTTCCTGTACCCTTTGTTTCCTCTTCTTTTTTGCTGCTATAGCTGCTCTCATAATGATTGGATATGATTTCATTTTGTGGCTTCATTCTCCCCTTGGACTGTGCACAACCTTCCTCTTTCTCTTCTCATGCACTGGGTTGCGCACTTTTGTTGGTGTTTCCTCTGGAGTAGCTTCCTTCTTAAGATTAATCTATAAAGTTCCTACAAAACTGATCAGCTCGCAAGACTAGAAGGCATTATAACAATTCCTCCATCCACCCTCCTCCAGCTAGTGAAAGGTCTCGCTTAGCCATTGAAAATGGATCTTCGCACAATGGTATTTTCAAATATTCGTTGGATCGTATGGATTGAATTCATGAGTACCGAATGCAAATTTCTCTAAATCCTTCCCTTCGGTATCCACAACTTTTAAGTTCTTGATTTTGTACAATTTGATCTACCAAGGAAGGATAGGCCAAGGTGCTTTCTTCTTCCTATGCAGAGTTGTTGATAACAGTGTGGAGAGATCATGTGCAAAATCTTGCATGACTAAATTATTGGTGGCATACCTCGGTAAAAGATGTGGCAACTTTTGTCTACTGAACACCCTGAGGAAAGTGCCATCTGGTGAGGAAAACCAATCTGTTATCTGCAATACTACTTCCAATGCCCCATGTGACATGCAAGGTGGCTCTTCCTAAAAGATCATCTTGTACAAAGGAATGAGGAAGTGATTAGTTAGCTTCTCCATTACTCCTCTGTGGCTTCACTCCAAAAGAAGCTTGCAATAAACATACACATCAGGCTCCCATGGTATCCAAATTCAATTCATGCCAGGGAATGCATTGCGTGCATATATTGCATCTAATAGATATGTAGTCATATAAAATCTATCTTTCACACAATTAGGAGGACAAAGGGCGTTAGATACATGGATCTAGATAATGAGCCAACAAATTTGACCAGATGAATGGTCTACCTTTGTTCACAACCTGGCCCATTAAGAAAGTCCACCCTTTAGGAAAGGTCTCGGTGCTCTACTGACCATAGATTCTGCAACATAAGATGATCAACAATTGATAGGTCTTCCTAAGATATCTTGTCTTGTATGTGTTGGTGGGTTTCTAACGGAACTTATTTAGATCTTTAACCCAACCTTTAACAATCTCTTTAGTTCTCAGGTAGCTATTTTTCGCATAAAAGTATGAATCCATGAGCTTTTCTCGCTCAGGAAAATGATACATGAGATAATAGTTTGCTTCCAGAAAAGAAGAAAGCCTCTATCCACTAGTAATGCCAAGAGTCATAGTCTTTGGATCTGTGTGAGACAGTATCCAACTAATAACATCTACACATGGGAATGATGGGTACCTACATGCAACCCTGTGTAACCCTGAATTCTAGACATTAATATACACTTTTCATTATTATAGGTCTGCTTTGAAGGTTCTTGCTGATAAAATTTCATTCACCTTCTTCCATGTGAGATATGGTTCCTTTTCTACAAACAGTTGAGTGTTTGAGGATACTGCTAAGTAAATTTGCATACTCTCAAATGCCTCCCCTGTGCTTCTCTTTGTGGTATCCTTTGAAGTAGCTCTCTTGGGTGCCATGATAACAGTGATTGATGAAGAGAATTTCTCAACACCTGCGATACCTATGGCAGAAAAAAAACACTTGTGGCAGACACAAGTTAGCTTTAGAAAATCAATTTTCAGAACAAGATCAAGCAACAAACCAATGAACAAATGAAGAGGATTGTGTGATTCTGGAAGTGAAGCGAGGGAGAATGGATTTGGAACTTCACATTGCGTAAACTCAGCATCCAGTGATGCAGCTTGAGGGTAGAGATTGTGCAATGTGTAGTCCAGCCTAGGCAGACTATGGGAGAGATTGCGCATTGCGGAGTCTCAATGGCCAAGGGGACATGCTTGATCCCTAGAATTGCGCAATGCATAGTTGGGTTAGCTTGGAATGCACATTTTGTAGTCTCAAATGCCATGCTGAGAGCTTGAGCCTCAAACTTGTGTAATGCCTAGCTAGACAAGGTGAAAACTGTCCAAGGAAAGGGAAGATCTTCCCGGTGAGAGTGTGGGAAACAAGAAAATATGAGTAATGGTGCACATTAAAGTGAAGATCTAACTAAGTATGGATATTTTAATGAAAAAAAAGTGTGGAAGATCAACATTCAAAAGGAAAAACAAACATGCAAGAGGAGTCATCGCAACGGCGGCCACTTACAGGAAAAAACAAGAAAACTAATGTGACACTTGTGAAAGGCGAACGACGGACTGAGAAAACACTTGAACAATCTAATATACATTAAAATGCCAAAACCATTAAAATAAACAAGCAAAACAACACTCATATAAGTGAAACAACAAAAAACGATGAAAAAAGTGACAAAATATGATAAAAACAAAACTCACCTAGGAATGCTAGAGATCCAAGATCGAATGTATAAATGAGCTCTATGGGAATCTATTATATAGACCTAGAGTGATTTGGGTTTATGATGTGCATGCCTAAAACCAAGGAAAAAATGACACTTGGAGGAAATTTGCCAAAAAGAGTAAGTGTTCCACCTTCGCGAAAATAATTAATGAATCCCTATTTTCTAGGGATGCTTTTTTATTTTTTATTATTTTTAGTGAAACTTGCATGCACATTGGCAAGAAGGATTTTTCAATTCCTGAGGACTGGGCAACTTCTTGACTAAGTGCATTGCACAATTTCCATCAAGAAGGTTGGGTTGCCATCCAGATTTGTGTAGTTTCCATGCTCAAGGATGGCCTACCAAGAAGAATTGCGCAATTTCTAGAGGCAAGGTTGGCCTGCCTTCCAAGATTGCATAGTTTCTATAGGAAAGCCCAACAATGCTGCAAGGTCAAGTCAGAATTTTTCTTGTGGCTACAAAAGTTCAGATCAAAGTCAAAACAACGAGTCACAAGCACAACATAAAAATATAAGTCTTTAACATACCATGAATACTTGATGACGATAGAATATAAGCTCTTGTGGACAGAAGGAAGGCTCCAAAATCAAAGCATTAGCAAACTTTTGTAGGGTGGTTGTAACAACTACAATAGAACCTATCAATGAAAGATTGGTACAAGTGTCTATGGAAGTCTGTAAAGGGTTCTATCATTTGGAAGGAATTGATTGAATCCCTTCCTATTATGTGTTATTTTTAAAGATTTTTAAAAATATCCTCTACTTGAGCATTTCCACTATCTTGATTCACAGAAGAAGAATATAAATTTCCAAGTTATTTTCCTTCCTAATTTCGTTGTTTACATTTTGATATTTCCATTCTCCTAACTCTTTTCTGTAGAAAATCTGCTTGTAGGTTAACCCGACAATGCAATATAAATCAAAGCAGAATACTATAACCTACTTCTACTATCAATTTGTGGAAGACTAAAGATCAATTTGAACAATATAACCAGAAGAAGAAGAATCAATGCACAATACACATGAAAATACTTTGGGGAAAGCCTTAGCTAGAAAACCCCACACTATTGTATTATCATACATGGTGGAAATATATAGGAATTATACAAAGCCTTAGCTCTCACAGCTAGCCAGCTCCCAGTACAATCCTCACAGATGCTCACAGGAAATCTTGGCTTCTCTGAAGCCTTCCTCTCTTCCATCCAAGCTCCTATGTCCTTGTGTTGTTCCTCTAAGATGATTCTCCTGTTACCAAGTGTAACACTCTCGCACACACTGTCAGAACTGCGCAATCCTCAAGGAATGATTCCTTGACTGCATGCATGAGTTTCCTTTATAAGAAAACACATGAAACTGATAGTACACTATCCTTGACTTTAATCTCAACTGGGTCTTTCTTAGAATAGACATTCATGAGTTTCTACTGAGGGAATCTTCGGTTAACTAGAGTACACTAGTTGGATGCGTGCATGCATCAACTAACTGTTAACTCTTTATTAGTTCCTAAAACAGTTTGGAACTAATTTAACTGGACTTAACTCAGTAAATTGAGTTAACTCATTACAACTCAAATATAACTCAATCTTATCTCCTTAATTTAAGGGATAACTTTTGCATGACTTCAGAAAACTTCTAACTTGAATTTCTCCAACTAATTAATTCAAAATGAATTAATTAATTATTTCCAAGTAGTTGTTAATAAATTCAATTTTAATTCAAAATTTAATTCAAGGAAAAATTAAATTGGAATATTCTTGTTGTCATATTTCAACACTCCCTCTCTACAAGAAAGGGATTATCTGCCACCCCGATCCTGTCTCTATGGAACTCGAATTTACACTTTGACAATGCCTTTGTCAAAATGTCAGCATCTTGCCCCTCTGTTGAAATATACTGCAGCAACATGATCCTCCCATCATCATCAACTTGCTTTACCTTGTAAAGCCAACGAGAACTCACAACTGACTTTTTCTTTAGTCTCGAAACCACGTCCCAAACACTGTTACAAACTATACAGTCATACTCCTCCACCATAGCATCAATCCAAATCGATTGCTGCACTGCTTCCTCAAAGGAAGATGGCTCGGTCTCAACACATTCCCTAGCAAAGGCCATGTATCCATTGTACCTCTCAGGTGACCTCCTCTATCTGCGTTGAGAAGATAGTGCTCCCACATTCTCTCTCGCATCCTCCAACAATCTGTCAGCCTCTCTTGTGTGCTTTCATCCATCTCTGGAAGACTCTGCTTGAGTGGATGTCTCCACTCTTGGAACCTCTGCATGGGGCTACTCCGCATCAGTCTAAGGCTCCTCCTCCTTAGGAACCAACAATTCCTCCACAACTTGTAGTTGGAGCTCCCTCTCAAGGGAAACTCGCATGACCTTCTGCTCATCAAACTTGAGATCTCTATGAACCACTATCCTCCGACTGGTAGGCAAGTACACCTGATAGTTGTGAGGTGTATCAGTGTACCCCACAAGTATCCCCAACTTAGTTGTTAGCTCAAGCTTCTTCCATGCATCCTTTGTCACATGGGAATACACCGATGAGCCAAAGATCCTAAAGTGACCCACATCTGGTCTCTTACCAGAGAAATCTTCCTCTGGTGTCTCCATCCCAAGTATGTGATGCGGGCTTCTATTCCACAAATAGACCGTTGTGTTGCATGCCTCGGCCCATGAGTGAAGTGGTAGGCCTTGTTCATGCAGCATTGCCCATGTTGCCCCTACAATAGTTCTATTCTTCCTCTTGGCCACCCCATTCTGTTGTGGGTTATGAGGTGCTGTCAACTCTCGTTTAATTCCTTCCACTACACAGAAGTCCTTAAACTCTTAAGAGACATATTCTCCACCATTTTTGCTTCTCAAGGCCTTGATATTCTTCCCTGACTCATTTCTCGACCAAATCTTTGAACTCACAAAACTTTGTGAAAGTTTGGTCCTTCTTCTGCATGAAATAAATCCAGCATTTACGAGAATAGTCATCAATGAAAATCAAATAATACCTTTTTTGCGCTATGGATGTCATCGATAATGGTCCACACACATCAGCATGAACTCTCTTTAAGATAGCCTTTTCTCGACTGTCTCGATCATGAAAGGAAGACTTGGTGTACTTTCCCAAGGTACAACCTTTGCATGTGCCAAATTGCTTAAGTTTACCTTTGGGAAGTCTTGTAGATATCTGCTTCATTATCTTCAAAGCCCCTGTTTAGTCAATTTAATGTCTTAAATTGCTCTACATAAATTATCAATCCGGGTATCGTAAACTGATGAAGTGTGGTGCACTATATGTGCTTAGTTAACCTTTCTCTTACTTCGTTGTTTTATAGTTTATGTTCAACTCTTCCTAAAACTCTGCTTCAAACACATGTGCTGTGTAAAGCACGATTAAGAAGTAGTCAGAAATAACTTGAAATGAAACTGAAAGCAAAGAACTTGAAATGACTTGAAAGTAAATGACCACTTCCAATGGCACTAGACACCATTCATGCTGCTGCAAATAAAAGAAAAGAAAGTCACTTTTAAAACCAAAGATAAAGATTATCTCTCTCTAACTCGATGCTTCTAAGCACATGTACTGTGTAAAGCACGGAAAGAAAGTAGCTTAAGTGGAATTATAAAAGTGAGAAAAATATGCTTGAAAGACTAATGATAATAATTTGCTATTTCTAATTCTCTACTTCAGCCATATGTACTATGGAAAGCATGATTAGAAAGTAGTGAGGAAATAGTCTAGGAAGCACTTTAAAATCAAAACTTCTACTTTAAAGACTAGTGGTAATGATTTACTCTTTCTAACTCGATACTTCAAAGCACATGTACTGTGTAAAGTACGGAAAGAAAGTAGCTTAAGAACAGTCCAAAAAGCACCCAAACAAGCTGCAAGTTAGTGATATTTTGATCTTAAAGGATAACAGTTTATGATGAAGATCATTTATGTGTTAGCAGCTCTTTGAGAAATAAAATTAAAAATCAGCTATAAAAACAAAGGCAGCAGCTTGAACCTGTCAACTTCAAATACCATTAGTTTGTAAAGCAAATACATAAACATAAAAACAAATCCCGGGAGAAAATAAAATGCAATAATTCAAACTGTACAAGGCAGGGGCCCCCTTCTACCTATGAAATCAAAGCATACTTAAAATTGCATGAATGAAAATCTAATCTACCTTACATTCTACAAAGCAATATTTACAAAATGAAATCTAATCTACTTACATCCTAATATGCTCCATGACATCTACTTCACATCTCCTTCCATGTTGAGAACATCAAAGCTTTATTCAATTTCTTCAAAAGTGCAAAGTACAACAAAGCTCTCCAAAGAGAGACTAAAAAGATACTAAAGAGACTCAAAAAGACTAAAGAGAGACTAACTAATGAAGGAGAGAGACCTCCTATTTATACAAAAAGATGAGAGCCTTCTCATTAATGATAATCCATGAATCTCTCCCTCTACCTCTAGAGTCCTAATCAAAATAGGAACTGATAAGACACATGTCTTTTGAGAGTTACAATACAATTAGGAGATGTGACACATATCCTCATGATCCCATGATTCTTTCCAACCAAATTCGAATTTGGCCTTAGAGTGCCACATAAGGGTCTTCTAGAAGTCTCCTTTCAACCTACACATGTCAACAAACTCAACCCATTGGTTAGGTATAAGAATATGCACATTATTTTCTAATGTTTAACCACAAATTCACTTAAAAGGCTTAGAAATAATAAATATTGGAAAAACATAAAGGTAGCCCAATGATAATGAAAGTGGGATGAATGTGGTGACATAGTAGTGAAATGGAAGTGAAATGGAGGTAATATAATGGACATAATAGCGAAAGTGTAATGCAAATGAATGACATTTTCAAGACTCAACATACCCCCCAACTGAAGCTATTGCATGTCCTCATGCAACATATATTACATTGACTCTTTTGATCCTTGAGCTTTGGCTTAACTTTGCATGATATCATTTGATAACTTCATATTTCTGCAAAGTGTTTTACTTGAATTGCAACATGGTTGGTTCTTGTGTTACAACCAATTTTTTTTTTTTATTGTTGCCTTCTATTTTGATCTTTGAACTTTGCATAATGATATTTTGATTATTGTTGCAAAGTATATCTTTATTGGATTGCATGATGGTTGGTTCTTGTGTGACAACCATGATTTTGTTTGTATCCAATTTATCCTTTAAGCACTTTTTCAAAAGCCATTGTATGCTCATAATAGCAATGTAATAATTAATATATATTGGAAGTATGTGAGCTCTTGAATATGTTATGGACATGGAAAGATATGAATATGAATGTATTCCCCCCCAACTGATGGTATTGGCAATTTTATGAAATGAGGAAGAGAAATGTTTTTCCAACAAGTATCATTCTAGCTTTTTATGGAATTCTATGGTTAAAAGTTAGAAAATGCCGTACCTTCACTTACCCTTTGGAATGGATGAGTTGTATGTGTGTGGTGGCTGAAAACTTCTGATCACATTCTTCTTCAAGTGGCTGAACAAGAGGAGTCATGGATAGAGAGATAAGATGGCTTTTTATTGCTTCTACTAAAACTTGCTGAATCTGCTCCAAAATGCTGAAAATAATAGTCTTCATGTCTTCAAAACTCATTGGCACAATTCCTACTATGTGAAAAGATGTTCTGATGTCGAACATAGTAGGAAATTGTTGGCTTAGTGGCCATTAATGGATGCCACTAGTCAACACGAGTACTCTCACCATTGATGTCAATGAGAGTCAAGATGCCCAAACACATCTTGCTAGGTACGAATGAATTTGCTGATGTCGAGTCACCTAGAAGATCTAACGAACAAGGGACATTAATGTATTCCCATTGTTTGTCAGCATGAGGACTTGCCATTAAGGCATGCAAGTCTCAAGGTGTTTTTACAAAGAACTTAGACTCAAAGGACTATGGACTCAATAATTTGCATTGAAACAGGGCTTATTTGCGGAATGAAAATGACAAGGAATGGAAAGTGAAAATGGAAAATAGCAATGGAGAACAGAAATGACAATGGGCAATAAGCATGTGAATGAGCCTTTTGCTTTTATTGGTGGGTTATGAATGGACAAAAAAAAGAGATGGAAAGTGTATGTGAATGAATATGGAAAATATGGAGTGGAATGAGGTGAATGGTTTATTATGGAGTATGGATGTGATGGATGGATGTGATGGAGACAATAATATCTGAAAGTTTTTCAAGTATTTGGATCTGATTTTGCATCAGCATATTTCCTCTTTGTTGCGGATCAACCTCTTATGAAACAAATTGGTCTCTTAGAGAGACATCATTCCCTTGTAGTCATTTGTCCTTCCTCCTAGAACCTGCAAAAAAACTAATACTTCTTCCGCAATGGAATGTAAGATTATCAAAGGAGAGAGGTGATCAATCTCTCTAGTTATGATATTTACACACAAAACTAAGAATTTGTATTAATGAAACAAGTTCTCAAAGGAAAAATCAAAATAATTTATACCTGCTTTGGAATTAGTGCCTCAAGTTGATGTTGCTTCTTTTCAGCAATTTATTTCATTATTTGCCATTTCAAACTCTAATGATATATTTCTCATTGTATAGATCTTGTTGAGATCTTTCCAATGGTACTTAAATCATCAAAATTTGATTTTGTATGAGAAAGATAGGCTGATTTGAACAATGAGGTTTTTCTGGCTGCGGAATTGAGGAACAGCTCTGTAGCTAAAAATCTTGAATAAAAAGTTAGCCATTCAATTTTCATTATCAGTCCAAAATTAATCAATACCTTCAGAAAAGTGAGATAATAACTTGTTCATTTCATTGATTCAAAATTATTATTATTATTTTTTTTTTTTTTTTTTTTTGACATGCAGCGACTTAGTGTGGCGACTTTGTGATAACACCCAATTTGACTTCCCTTTGACCGGGGTCTTTTTCAGCAAATTTGACCGAATGGATAGGACACCATCCATGTACTGAAATTTCCCTAGCTACCCATGTGACCTGTTTTGCCTGATGACACCTACAACCTAGAGTTTAACAAAACAGCTGCGGGATCACTAAATGGCTGCGGGATCACTAAATGGCTGCGGGATTGCAGAGTGTAGAAAGTGCAGTGAAATGGAGTGGCTGTGTGCGAACTAAGCAGTTTCTCCATCTCAAGCTTCGGCTGAAAAATGGAACTGTGGAGTTTGAAACATGAAAACCAATTTCATACCTAGGAGTTTCAATCGCTGATCAAAAAGATTAAATTTATGCTACTAAACTCCTTCAAATATTTTAATGTCTCCCCTTGCTATGCTTCCTTCGCTGACTGTAACTGTTAAATCTCCCACCTCTGCCTGGCTGTCCTTATCCTTAAATGATCTTGCAAAGGCTTTGGTTACTTCTTTATGATAACCCTTAAACTTTCTGATACATTGTAACCAATTAGCTTTTTGTAGTGCCTCCTCAACCTGAGGGTATGCCTCCAAGAATTTCGAACCTTCTGGTTCAGCCCTTAAAATTTTTCCCATCGACTCCTCAGCTCTATTTAAAACACGACTTTGATGGTGACCCTACACAGTAACTTCGGGACTTCACACAGTAACTTCTTGACTTTACACAGTCACTTCTTGTGAAACAGAGGATATACGGTGCGAAAACGGCTTTAGATACCGGGAATTTACGGATGGAATTGAGAGTTGAGCGGTGGAGTTAGCGTGGATATGGTAGAAATAGTGACTGACAGTCGCAATACGACTGTATCTCAGGTTTACGGCTGTATGGCAGAGGAGAAAAAAAACAGAGGATGGTAACCGTAGATAATGAAACACGGTAGATGATGGTAAGGAATGATAAACATGGAGGGTTTTGAAATTATGGACGGAACGGCTACCTTCTTCGTTTTCTGATTATGGAGTGACACATGGCTTATGAAACGAGAGCAGAGAGACGTAGTGCGTTAGGTTACGTCATTAGGGTACAGGCCCTTAATGACGCACCACCGTAACAGCCATATGTAATTTGAAAACCTGTAGTGATTATGAACTGGTAGACGTGGAGGATTCGGAGATTTGTAGTTGCATGGGCGCCAAAATGTTTAGTCAGCATGTAATTGATCCCCATCACAACTCTTTCCCTCAGGTACGCGGAGTTATTCAAACAACCACTTAATTTTCACGCGCGGCAGTCAAAAACGGGCTCCAAAGAACCGAACATTTCTCCCATACCACCACGAATTTTCCAAATCGGTTTCTGGGTTATCTAATTAACCCACCTGGCAACAAAACCCATGTTTTAGTTTTTTGAAATTCGCCTCTGTTTGGGAGAATCGAAGGTGTGAAGTTTGACGTTTTTCAGGTCTTGCGTTTTTTCCTGAGTTAATTTTTACTGCCCTGCCTTTCATGAATTCGTTTTTCTTATCTGATCTATTGTTTTGCAGGTGAGTTGGACATTTGTTTGAGCATTAAGTTTGTAGGTATAAACATATTTGGCAAGGGTAATCTTAATCTTGCATCTGGTTGTGAAACTTCACATTGATTTATTTTCTCAACTGAGAACGCAGTTCCATACCATGGTTCAACTTCATTTTTCTGTCCTTCAAACCGTTTTGAGGCCCAGAATATTCTTAGCTGCTCCAAAACCATTTGAATTGTGATTGTATTGAAATTGGAAGGCAACGACAAAGCCACAAGCCAGTCTTGCAGTGGATATCTCTCTAAGTTTGAAGCAATGTTTGTTACATAGTTAATTGGTGGAATCTTGTCTTGGAAACGAAACATTGTATTGCAAATACCCCGTACCTCATCAAAGATCCATTCAGCAATACCGCTTTTCCTTAAAATGTGAAGGTACTGGAATGTATGCTCAACTATCTCTTCCATATGCTCTTGCCCATCATTAGTAAGTTTAATTCTCTGCTTCTAATTGATAAGGTAGCTATCCAAATGTGAATTCAACTCAGAAATCTGCCACTAAATGATGAATGCCTCCTACAGAAATCAACAGGTCAAAGCTTGAACAGGGAGGCATATTTTTTTTTTTTTTATTGAAGCCACAGTGAAAACTAAGAATGGAGATAGCCCTAGATTGTTTTTCTCTTTTTTCTTCTCTGAAATTGTAAAATTTTTATAAAAAGGATTAATGATTTTCAATTTCAGGCAGCAAATACTTCAAGAAAAACATGTTAAAAACAAGACTTTGACTGAGGTCCTAGGCTGGTTTTTCATCGATCTGAGCTGGGTGACTAGGATAGGATCCATGTCGGGACAATTCTGGAGATGCCCATGTGGTCGGTTTTTTTCATTAGATGCCTGTAACTTGTTAAACCTTGAAACAGCTGCAGGATTGTTAAACAGCTGCGGGATCAGGGCAGTTTCTGCAACTAAGTTGCAAAACCTTATTTGAACAAGATACAGTGTTTTGAAGACCACTACAAAGCATAACCAGACAATTTTGGACAATTTGAACCTATCAAAGCACTTGAGTTTTATTTTTCATTTTTTTTCATTTTTTTTTTTTTTTTTATTGAATCAATTGAAGTGATGAAGTTTATTTTGTCTCCTATTTTTTTTGTAACAATTCTTTTTCTGATCCTCCAGATCACACAAAGTGCAGGAGGAGAGCATACTCAAGAATTATTGTTTTGTCTTTTTTACTTAACAATCCTTTTTCTGATCCTCCAGATCACACAAAGTGCAAGAGGAGAGCATACTCAAGGATTATTAATTTTTTTCCAGATGTAAGAAATAAGGTCTCCTAATTACACTTCCCCGGCAACGGCGCCAAAATGTTTAGTCAATTTAATGTCTTAAATTGCTCTACATAAATTATCAATCCGGGTATCGTAAACTGATGAAGTGTGGTGCACTATATGTGCTTAGTTAACCTTTCTCTTACTTCGTTGTTTTATAGTTTATGTTCAACTCTTCCTAAAACTCTGCTTCAAACACATGTGCTGTGTAAAGCACGATTAAGAAGTAGTCAGAAATAACTTGAAATGAAACTGAAAGCAAAGAACTTGAAATGACTTGAAAGTAAATGACCACTTCCAATGGCACTAGACACCATTCATGCTGCTGCAAATAAAAGAAAAGAAAGTCACTTTTAAAACCAAAGATAAAGATTATCTCTCTCTAACTCGATGCTTCTAAGCACATGTACTGTGTAAAGCACGGAAAGAAAGTAGCTTAAGTGGAATTATAAAAGTGAGAAAAATATGCTTGAAAGACTAATGATAATAATTTGCTATTTCTAATTCTCTACTTCAGCCATATGTACTATGGAAAGCATGATTAGAAAGTAGTGAGGAAATAGTCTAGGAAGCACTTTAAAATCAAAACTTCTACTTTAAAGACTAGTGGTAATGATTTACTCTTTCTAACTCGATACTTCAAAGCACATGTACTGTGTAAAGTACGGAAAGAAAGTAGCTTAAGAACAGTCCAAAAAGCACCCAAACAAGCTGCAAGTTAGTGATATTTTGATCTTAAAGGATAACAGTTTATGATGAAGATCATTTATGTGTTAGCAGCTCTTTGAGAAATAAAATTAAAAATCAGCTATAAAAACAAAGGCAGCAGCTTGAACCTGTCAACTTCAAATACCATTAGTTTGTAAAGCAAATACATAAACATAAAAACAAATCCCGGGAGAAAATAAAATGCAATAATTCAAACTGTACAAGGCAGGGGCCCCCTTCTACCTATGAAATCAAAGCATACTTAAAATTGCATGAATGAAAATCTAATCTACCTTACATTCTACAAAGCAATATTTACAAAATGAAATCTAATCTACTTACATCCTAATATGCTCCATGACATCTACTTCACATCTCCTTCCATGTTGAGAACATCAAAGCTTTATTCAATTTCTTCAAAAGTGCAAAGTACAACAAAGCTCTCCAAAGAGAGACTAAAAAGATACTAAAGAGACTCAAAAAGACTAAAGAGAGACTAACTAATGAAGGAGAGAGACCTCCTATTTATACAAAAAGATGAGAGCCTTCTCATTAATGATAATCCATGAATCTCTCCCTCTACCTCTAGAGTCCTAATCAAAATAGGAACTGATAAGACACATGTCTTTTGAGAGTTACAATACAATTAGGAGATGTGACACATATCCTCATGATCCCATGATTCTTTCCAACCAAATTCGAATTTGGCCTTAGAGTGCCACATAAGGGTCTTCTAGAAGTCTCCTTTCAACCTACACATGTCAACAAACTCAACCCATTGGTTAGGTATAAGAATATGCACATTATTTTCTAATGTTTAACCACAAATTCACTTAAAAGGCTTAGAAATAATAAATATTGGAAAAACATAAAGGTAGCCCAATGATAATGAAAGTGGGATGAATGTGGTGACATAGTAGTGAAATGGAAGTGAAATGGAGGTGATATAATGGACATAATAGCGAAAGTGTAATGCAAATGAATGACATTTTCAAGACTCAACATACCCCCCAACTGAAGCTATTGCATGTCCTCATGCAACATATATTACATTGACTCTTTTGATCCTTGAGCTTTGGCTTAACTTTGCATGATATCATTTGATAACTTCATATTTCTGCAAAGTGTTTTACTTGAATTGCAACATGGTTGGTTCTTGTGTTACAACCAATTTTTTTTTTTTATTGTTGCCTTCTATTTTGATCTTTGAACTTTGCATAATGATATTTTGATTATTGTTGCAAAGTATATCTTTATTGGATTGCATGATGGTTGGTTCTTGTGTGACAACCATGATTTTGTTTGTATCCAATTTATCCTTTAAGCACTTTTTCAAAAGCCATTGTATGCTCATAATAGCAATGTAATAATTAATATATATTGGAAGTATGTGAGCTCTTGAATATGTTATGGACATGGAAAGATATGAATATGAATGTATTCCCCCCCCAACTGATGGTATTGGCAATTTTATGAAATGAGGAAGAGAAATGTTTTTCCAACAAGTATCATTCTAGCTTTTTATGGAATTCTATGGTTAAAAGTTAGAAAATGCCGTACCTTCACTTACCCTTTGGAATGGATGAGTTGTATGTGTGTGGTGGCTGAAAACTTCTGATCACATTCTTCTTCAAGTGGCTGAACAAGAGGAGTCATGGATAGAGAGATAAGATGGCTTTTTATTGCTTCTACTAAAACTTGCTGAATCTGCTCCAAAATGCTGAAAATAATAGTCTTCATGTCTTCAAAACTCATTGGCACAATTCCTACTATGTGAAAAGATGTTCTGATGTCGAACATAGTAGGAAATTGTTGGCTTAGTGGCCATTAATGGATGCCACTAGTCAACACGAGTACTCTCACCATTGATGTCAATGAGAGTCAAGATGCCCAAACACATCTTGCTAGGTACGAATGAATTTGTTGATGTCGAGTCACCTAGAAGATCTAACGAACAAGGGACATTAATGTATTCCCATTGTTTGTCAGCATGAGGACTTGCCATTAAGGCATGCAAGTCTCAAGGTGTTTTTACAAAGAACTTAGACTCAAAGGACTATGGACTCAATAATTTGCATTGAAACAGGGCTTATTTGCGGAATGAAAATGACAAGGAATGGAAAGTGAAAATGGAAAATAGCAATGGAGAACAGAAATGACAATGGGCAATAAGCATGTGAATGAGCCTTTTGCTTTTATTGGTGGGTTATGAATGGACAAAAAAAAGAGATGGAAAGTGTATGTGAATGAATATGGAAAATATGGAGTGGAATGAGGTGAATGGTTTATTATGGAGTATGGATGTGATGGATGGATGTGATGGAGACAATAATATCTGAAAGTTTTTCAAGTATTTGGATCTGATTTTGCATCAGCATATTTCCTCTTTGTTGCGGATCAACCTCTTATGAAACAAATTGGTCTCTTAGAGAGACATCATTCCCTTGTAGTCATTTGTCCTTCCTCCTAGAACCTGCAAAAAAACTAATACTTCTTCCGCAATGGAATGTAAGATTATCAAAGGAGAGAGGTGATCAATCTCTCTAGTTATGATATTTACACACAAAACTAAGAATTTGTATTAATGAAACAAGTTCTCAAAGGAAAAATCAAAATAATTTATACCTGCTTTGGAATTAGTGCCTCAAGTTGATGTTGCTTCTTTTCAGCAATTTATTTCATTATTTGCCATTTCAAACTCTAATGATATATTTCTCATTGTATAGATCTTGTTGAGATCTTTCCAATGGTACTTAAATCATCAAAATTTGATTTTGTATGAGAAAGATAGGCTGATTTGAACAATGAGGTTTTTCTGGCTGCGGAATTGAGGAACAGCTCTGTAGCTAAAAATCTTGAATAAAAAGTTAGCCATTCAATTTTCATTATCAGTCCAAAATTAATCAATACCTTCAGAAAAGTGAGATAATAACTTGTTCATTTCATTGATTCAAAATTATTATTATTATTTTTTTTTTTTTTTTTTTTGACATGCAGCGACTTAGTGTGGCGACTTTGTGATAACACCCAATTTGACTTCCCTTTGACCGGGGTCTTTTTCAGCAAATTTGACCGAATGGATAGGACACCATCCATGTACTGAAATTTCCCTAGCTACCCATGTGACCTGTTTTGCCTGATGACACCTACAACCTAGAGTTTAACAAAACAGCTGCGGGATCACTAAATGGCTGCGGGATCACTAAATGGCTGCGGGATTGCAGAGTGTAGAAAGTGCAGTGAAATGGAGTGGCTGTGTGCGAACTAAGCAGTTTCTCCATCTCAAGCTTCGGCTGAAAAATGGAACTGTGGAGTTTGAAACATGAAAACCAATTTCATACCTAGGAGTTTCAATCGCTGATCAAAAAGATTAAATTTATGCTACTAAACTCCTTCAAATATTTTAATGTCTCCCCTTGCTATGCTTCCTTCGCTGACTGTAACTGTTAAATCTCCCACCTCTGCCTGGCTGTCCTTATCCTTAAATGATCTTGCAAAGGCTTTGGTTACTTCTTTATGATAACCCTTAAACTTTCTGATACATTGTAACCAATTAGCTTTTTGTAGTGCCTCCTCAACCTGAGGGTATGCCTCCAAGAATTTCGAACCTTCTGGTTCAGCCCTTAAAATTTTTCCCATCGACTCCTCAGCTCTATTTAAAACACGACTTTGATGGTGACCCTACACAGTAACTTCGGGACTTCACACAGTAACTTCTTGACTTTACACAGTCACTTCTTGTGAAACAGAGGATATACGGTGCGAAAACGGCTTTAGATACCGGGAATTTACGGATGGAATTGAGAGTTGAGCGGTGGAGTTAGCGTGGATATGGTAGAAATAGTGACTGACAGTCGCAATACGACTGTATCTCAGGTTTACGGCTGTATGGCAGAGGAGAAAAAAAACAGAGGATGGTAACCGTAGATAATGAAACACGGTAGATGATGGTAAGGAATGATAAACATGGAGGGTTTTGAAATTATGGACGGAACGGCTACCTTCTTCGTTTTCTGATTATGGAGTGACACATGGCTTATGAAACGAGAGCAGAGAGACGTAGTGCGTTAGGTTACGTCATTAGGGTACAGGCCCTTAATGACGCACCACCGTAACAGCCATATGTAATTTGAAAACCTGTAGTGATTATGAACTGGTAGACGTGGAGGATTCGGAGATTTGTAGTTGCATGGGCGCCAAAATGTTTAGTCAGCATGTAATTGATCCCCATCACAACTCTTTCCCTCAGGTACGCGGAGTTATTCAAACAACCACTTAATTTTCACGCGCGGCAGTCAAAAACGGGCTCCAAAGAACCGAACATTTCTCCCATACCACCACGAATTTTCCAAATCGGTTTCTGGGTTATCTAATTAACCCACCTGGCAACAAAACCCATGTTTTAGTTTTTTGAAATTCGCCTCTGTTTGGGAGAATCGAAGGTGTGAAGTTTGACGTTTTTCAGGTCTTGCGTTTTTTCCTGAGTTAATTTTTACTGCCCTGCCTTTCATGAATTCGTTTTTCTTATCTGATCTATTGTTTTGCAGGTGAGTTGGACATTTGTTTGAGCATTAAGTTTGTAGGTATAAACATATTTGGCAAGGGTAATCTTAATCTTGCATCTGGTTGTGAAACTTCACATTGATTTATTTTCTCAACTGAGAACGCAGTTCCATACCATGGTTCAACTTCATTTTTCTGTCCTTCAAACCGTTTTGAGGCCCAGAATATTCTTAGCTGCTCCAAAACCATTTGAATTGTGATTGTATTGAAATTGGAAGGCAACGACAAAGCCACAAGCCAGTCTTGCAGTGGATATCTCTCTAAGTTTGAAGCAATGTTTGTTACATAGTTAATTGGTGGAATCTTGTCTTGGAAACGAAACATTGTATTGCAAATACCCCGTACCTCATCAAAGATCCATTCAGCAATACCGCTTTTCCTTAAAATGTGAAGGTACTGGAATGTATGCTCAACTATCTCTTCCATATGCTCTTGCCCATCATTAGTAAGTTTAATTCTCTGCTTCTAATTGATAAGGTAGCTATCCAAATGTGAATTCAACTCAGAAATCTGCCACTAAATGATGAATGCCTCCTACAGAAATCAACAGGTCAAAGCTTGAACAGGGAGGCATATTTTTTTTTTTTTTATTGAAGCCACAGTGAAAACTAAGAATGGAGATAGCCCTAGATTGTTTTTCTCTTTTTTCTTCTCTGAAATTGTAAAATTTTTATAAAAAGGATTAATGATTTTCAATTTCAGGCAGCAAATACTTCAAGAAAAACATGTTAAAAACAAGACTTTGACTGAGGTCCTAGGCTGGTTTTTCATCGATCTGAGCTGGGTGACTAGGATAGGATCCATGTCGGGACAATTCTGGAGATGCCCATGTGGTCGGTTTTTTTCATTAGATGCCTGTAACTTGTTAAACCTTGAAACAGCTGCAGGATTGTTAAACAGCTGCGGGATCAGGGCAGTTTCTGCAACTAAGTTGCAAAACCTTATTTGAACAAGATACAGTGTTTTGAAGACCACTACAAAGCATAACCAGACAATTTTGGACAATTTGAACCTATCAAAGCACTTGAGTTTTATTTTTCATTTTTTTTCATTTTTTTTTTTTTTTTTATTGAATCAATTGAAGTGATGAAGTTTATTTTGTCTCCTATTTTTTTTGTAACAATTCTTTTTCTGATCCTCCAGATCACACAAAGTGCAGGAGGAGAGCATACTCAAGAATTATTGTTTTGTCTTTTTTACTTAACAATCCTTTTTCTGATCCTCCAGATCACACAAAGTGCAAGAGGAGAGCATACTCAAGGATTATTAATTTTTTTCCAGATGTAAGAAATAAGGTCTCCTAATTACACTTCCCCGGCAACGGCGCCAAAATGTTTAGTCAATTTAATGTCTTAAATTGCTCTACATAAATTATCAATCCGGGTATCGTAAACTGATGAAGTGTGGTGCACTATATGTGCTTAGTTAACCTTTCTCTTACTTCGTTGTTTTATAGTTTATGTTCAACTCTTCCTAAAACTCTGCTTCAAACACATGTGCTGTGTAAAGCACGATTAAGAAGTAGTCAGAAATAACTTGAAATGAAACTGAAAGCAAAGAACTTGAAATGACTTGAAAGTAAATGACCACTTCCAATGGCACTAGACACCATTCATGCTGCTGCAAATAAAAGAAAAGAAAGTCACTTTTAAAACCAAAGATAAAGATTATCTCTCTCTAACTCGATGCTTCTAAGCACATGTACTGTGTAAAGCACGGAAAGAAAGTAGCTTAAGTGGAATTATAAAAGTGAGAAAAATATGCTTGAAAGACTAATGATAATAATTTGCTATTTCTAATTCTCTACTTCAGCCATATGTACTATGGAAAGCATGATTAGAAAGTAGTGAGGAAATAGTCTAGGAAGCACTTTAAAATCAAAACTTCTACTTTAAAGACTAGTGGTAATGATTTACTCTTTCTAACTCGATACTTCAAAGCACATGTACTGTGTAAAGTACGGAAAGAAAGTAGCTTAAGAACAGTCCAAAAAGCACCCAAACAAGCTGCAAGTTAGTGATATTTTGATCTTAAAGGATAACAGTTTATGATGAAGATCATTTATGTGTTAGCAGCTCTTTGAGAAATAAAATTAAAAATCAGCTATAAAAACAAAGGCAGCAGCTTGAACCTGTCAACTTCAAATACCATTAGTTTGTAAAGCAAATACATAAACATAAAAACAAATCCCGGGAGAAAATAAAATGCAATAATTCAAACTGTACAAGGCAGGGGCCCCCTTCTACCTATGAAATCAAAGCATACTTAAAATTGCATGAATGAAAATCTAATCTACCTTACATTCTACAAAGCAATATTTACAAAATGAAATCTAATCTACTTACATCCTAATATGCTCCATGACATCTACTTCACATCTCCTTCCATGTTGAGAACATCAAAGCTTTATTCAATTTCTTCAAAAGTGCAAAGTACAACAAAGCTCTCCAAAGAGAGACTAAAAAGATACTAAAGAGACTCAAAAAGACTAAAGAGAGACTAACTAATGAAGGAGAGAGACCTCCTATTTATACAAAAAGATGAGAGCCTTCTCATTAATGATAATCCATGAATCTCTCCCTCTACCTCTAGAGTCCTAATCAAAATAGGAACTGATAAGACACATGTCTTTTGAGAGTTACAATACAATTAGGAGATGTGACACATATCCTCATGATCCCATGATTCTTTCCAACCAAATTCGAATTTGGCCTTAGAGTGCCACATAAGGGTCTTCTAGAAGTCTCCTTTCAACCTACACATGTCAACAAATTCAACCCATTGGTTAGGTATAAGAATATGCACATTATTTTCTAATGTTTAACCACAAATTCACTTAAAAGGCTTAGAAATAATAAATATTGGAAAAACATAAAGGTAGCCCAATGATAATGAAAGTGGGATGAATGTGGTGACATAGTAGTGAAATGGAAGTGAAATGGAGGTGATATAATGGACATAATAGCGAAAGTGTAATGCAAATGAATGACATTTTCAAGACTCAACAGCCCCATGATGCAAATGGCCCAACCGTCTGTGCCACAACTCACCAATGTCTAGGCTTTGCACCAATTCTACTTTCATACTCAATGATGCACAATCATCTACCTCTAGTTTATATAGATTCTTCACCCAAATCTCTATCCTCTTGGTTTGACCCGTGGCTATGTGTCTTAGTAACACCTTTCCTTTACTGAAGACAACATCATAGCCTTTTTCCTCCAACATTGTGACCGATACCAAGTTCTTCTTTAGTCCAGGCACATACTTCACATCTTTCAAGATGAGAGGAGGTCCATGCTCCCTCTGAAAAGCAACCATGCCCACTCTTGAAACACTTTACCTTTCGTCGTCACCCATCTCTATGTGCATCGTGAGGTCTTCTCCTCCAAGGCACTGAATAAACTTTATCACTGGTCATGTGGAATGAGGCTCCACTGTCAAGATACCAAACACAACCCATCATCGATGACACCATGCATGCGATAAGGTAAAGTCCATTTCAAACTAAGAGGTTAATGCCTCACCTTTCGATCCTTCCGAGGATCCCTTCTTGGACTTCTTCGATGGGCAATTAGTCGCATAATGTCCCATCTCGTGACAATTAAAGCATCTCACTTTAGACATGTCACCCTTCTTCCCTCCATGAGAAGAATTCGATTTGAAATGGGAAGCCTTCCCCTTCCCTTTCCTTGCCTTAATTGCTAAGGCCATATTTTCTTCATCATCATTCTTGGATGAAGAACCATCTCGTGTGCTCCTCCTAATCTCCTCCTGCATAAGATCCGACCACAGTCGTTCCCAATCCGACAATTTTTCCCTTCCATTCGCAGAGTCATGGTAGCTATTCCAACTATTTGGAAGTCCAAGGAGAGCAAGGCTCACCATATCATCATTGACAATAGTTATTCCCACAGTGCCAAGCTCATCTCTGCAGGTGGTGAGCTTGTTCAGATATGTGGAAATAGCATCGCCGTTCTCCATCTTCATTCTTCGAATCTTATTCTTGAGCGCCAGTTTCCTCTGGTCACTACTATTTTGGTAGAGGTCCTTCAATGTTTTCCACATTGAAAATGGAGTATCCTTCCCATGGAGACTTGAGACGATATGGTCTCGAACTCCCTCAAGGATGATCTATCTCGCCTTCGCCACACACTTCTTCCACTCAGCCAACTCTTGTGCATTAGTTGAAGTTGGCTTTTGTATTTCTTGATCAATGAATTCCTTCAAGCCATTGTCTTCTAATATAGCCTCCATTCTATCTTTCCATGCTATGTAATTTGAGCTACCTTCCAAGGCATACTCAAGTCTCAAGCCATAGAACGCCATTGGCCAACCTTGAAGTATGATATGAATTCTATTTGTACCTGCAACCCCGAACTTCAAACTTTGAATTCTCTTCTTAGTATATTGTTCATAGCTCCGATACGGTGTAGAAAATCTCTACAAATCCAGCTCTGATACCATGTAGAAAATCTGCTTGTAGGTTAACCTGATAATGCAATATAAATCAAAGCATAATACTATAACCTACTTATACTATCAATTTGCGAAAGCTTAAAGATTGAGCTGAACAATATAACCCCAAGAAGAAGAATCAATGCACAATACACATGAAAATACTTTGGGGAAATCCTCAGCTAAAAAACCCCACAGTATTGTATTATCATACATGGTGGAAATATATAGGAATTATGCAAAGCCTTAGCTCTCATAGCTAGCCATCTCTCAGTACAATCCTCACAGATGCTCACAGGAAATCTTGGCTTCTCTCAAGCCTTCCTCTCTGCCCTCCAAGCTCCTATTTCCTTGCGTTGTTCCTCTGGGATGATTCTCCGGTTACCAAGTGTAACACTTTCTCACACACTGTCAGAACTACGTAATCCTCAAGGAATGATTCCTTGAATGCATGCATGAGTTTCCTTTATAAGAAAACACATGAAACTGATAGTACATTGTCCTTGACTTTAATCTCAACTGGGTCTTTCCAGAATAGACATGCATGAGTGTCTGATGAGGGAATCTTCAGTTAACTGGAGTACACTAGTTGGATACATGCACGCATCAACTGACTGTTAACTCTCTATTACTTCCTCAAACAATTTGGAACTAATTTAACTAGACTTAACTTAGTAAACTGAGTTAACTAATTACAACTCAAATATAACTCAATCTTATCTCCTTAATTTAAGGGATAACTCTTGCATGACTTCTATGGAGTACTGAAGAAGGTATGTTTTATTGATTATTTTGTCATCTTTTCATTAAAGACTTATAATCCCTTTGCATCATGAACTAGGCAATTAATAAGAAAATATGGCAAAATCTATGAGGATTGTATGTAATGCAAGATAACTAATAATCGCCATTTTCTTATGTAGAAAAAGGGAAAAACGAAAGATTGTCGTCCCAAGGAAAACGACATAGCAGAGTTAACTGCTGTCCCTATGGCAGGAAACCATTTGCAGACACGGCAATCCAAACTGAAGCATATCAGCCAAGGAAAGGAAAAGGAGATATCGAATCGGCGCAAGAAAGCAAATGGATAACTGGAATTAATAGTTTGGAAAATCCCTCTGGATCCTCTGATCCTAAGGGATCACAATCTTAACTATTTTTGCATCATTGATATCTCCGCCCGGCTGTTATAAAAAGGGGTAGCACTGTTAGCCCAAGGGACGGGTTGTTGTTACTTTTATGTAATTTCTCATTGTATTCAAAACTTTGATCATCAACTCTCATTGAGAAGTGATCCACTGTAACTCTATTTTAATGTTTTAATATAAATCTGGTTGTTGTTCCATCTTTGATCCTGGAATAATTTCAAGCGGTGTGTCCCTGGAGGCTAGGGGCCCGACCCTGGTGGAACACTTACTCCTGTACCATTATCTTTAGTTCGTGTGTGGTTTCCATTATCAGCTTTGATCAGTAATCTGGTGTGTTTTGTTATTTTATCACAGCTCTGTTATATTTACAATATCGTCTCTGTAACAGGAAAGTCGTATTGTTCATTCTGACTTTATAACGTATTGTTGTTCCTTTAAGTCATTAATGTAACATTATTGTTCTTTACAGAATGCTATCGCTGTTCAATTATAGAGTAACCAAGCTGTAATATTCTTAAGTTGGTATTACTGTATTCGTCTATGGTTTATACTTCATTACAATTGTTGTTCAATTGACATTGCTATTCCATTATGAATTGTGATCGTTATCCTTTATAACATAGATCAATATTTGTGGTATCAGAGTGTGCTGTGTGTGTTATTTATTTCGATATTGTATATTCACAATTGGCTCTAAAGCGCTGTTCTATATTTCATTGCTAATCGGTTTTTGTTCCATTTCTATTTGTTGTCCGATTTATTCTTAGAGTAAGGATTGTTCTTTGATTCCTATAGGGTACGATTACTGCCTTCATTTTCTTAGCGTAAGGTTTCGCTGTGTATCAAGACTAGTCGCAGTTTCATTTCAAAGTTGTTGTTTCAATTATAGTTGTTGTTCCATTTCCTATTGTTTGCATTGTCATTGCATTGAACGATCTGAAACTGTAGCGAGCATTGACATTCGTTGTTTAGCTCCCAGATTGACGATCTGTTCCTTGATTGTCTTCAATTACATCAATTTACAGATGGATGAGTTATTGTTACTATACCCTTGACTGATAATTTACTTAGTCTTCTGAATGCATGATTTAGGCTTTAAAGTGCTTTGCTGTAAGTAGATTTTCTTTTAGCATCCACTTATTCTTGTATTTTCTTGAACACTATACTACTAGCATTACTCTTACAAATGACCACCTCAAACTGAGTACACTCTTTGAGATAACAAATCGTTCCTGGATTGACAAGTTAATGTGAGGTAATTAGAGGTGAAAAAGACCCTTTTTACGGCTCGACAACTCCATAACGACTTCTAACTTGAATTTCTCCAACTAATTAATTCAAAATGAATTAATTAATTATTTCCAAGTAGTTTGTTAAGACTAAATTCGATTTTAATTCACAATTTAAGTCAAGGACAAATTAAATTGGAATATTCTTGTTGCCATATTTCAACATTTTCCTTCTGGATGACAATGCAAAATATGGGTGTGCCCAGATTTCTCAACATATCTTAATTTTATTCAACCATAATAATTTGGTACATATATGTCTCCACCTTTGCTAACAATGTCACCATGGCATACAAGGACTAGTGTGAAAACTTGCTTATGTGATAAAAATATGGTTGAACCAAAAGATCGATGAGTTAGTTGATATATTAGTTTTGGTTTTGCTCTTTCTTCCATCCCAAGTTTGTGGTGAAAATATGGAAATGGAGTTTTTGGCCCAAGGTATCCTTCTTTCCATGAATTTATCCTAGCACAAAATATTAACTTGGTAAAATCTTGTTTGCAAAGGTTTTCATGAACTGATATTCTATGGTCTTTGATGCCAAAATCAAGAAATGACAAAACACCTTCTAAATTCTTTCTCCTTTGATTCTCTTGACTTATATCGAAACCTTAAACACAATCTTGTGTACCTAAGTGCATTCTATAAAATAGCTTCATTTTTTTATGTTCCAGAGATGAGTTGAAGAAAGGTGTGTCTTTAGTGAAGTGGAGCTCTATAGTGAAGCCAATAGAAGCTCTCCAAACTCTCCTCCACTACACTTCTTTCAATGATTATATACAATTGAAGATTAAATGATACGAGAATGTGAAGTTGCCCATACCTAGCATACAAGTTATAAATGCAATGGAAAAATGGTATTATCATGAAAAATCTTATTCCTAAACCAAAATATTCTTAGCTTATGCCCTCACTTTGAATCCTAATCGGAAATTATTTATTTGAAATTGAAATCCTCTAGGAATAGTTTATTGACCCAAACTTTATTGCACCTAGGTCAAAGACTTATAGCAATATGATGCTGTCTCATTCCTTTGTCACACCAAAAACCGAATATATCAACAACAAGGCTCTAGATCTACCTATGTCAAATACAAATTCAAACTTCTAGTGGAAATACATTCTTACATTGACGATTTAGTCTCAAAATTCATTTATATCGATCATGAGGTGAAATATGGGAATGACGGTGGAAGACTGAATAAAATATAAAAGCATCCTCTTGTTGAACTATTATGACGAGGTGTTTACATAATAAGATATTCCTAAAAGAGGCTCATTTTCGACCCATCAATTTCCAATATTTAAATGGGAATCTAAGTTTCTTCTTCTACTATTTTCATATGTAATTGGCGACTTCTTTGATTCTGGATTGTATATGAAAAATGATCCTATTCATTCGGTGGTCTACTTTCCACTTGTATTGGATGCTTGTATTTTTGGTTTCACCACATAAAATGAATAGTTTTTTAAATTTACTTGTAAATGAAAATTTAGCCTAATTAGAATCCAAATATTTCACTAATGTTTTCAGATCTTGAGCTGCCAATTGGTTATGCTCATTTGCTTATCTCTCTACTTCAATATTTTATTGTTTTGTAAACAGTATGTTTTAACACATTTGTATCAAATATCAAGGGTTTGATTCTAGTGCTTACTTCAAAAAATGGTGAAGATATTCCTGTTTCCATTGGTGGATATAATGGAAGGTATTTCCTAATCAAAAATAAATTTGTTCTTAGAACTAGATCACCATCCCCACTTGAAATAATATCCCAGATCACCATCCCCACTTGTGTTGATGGGACAATCCTTAGTTTTCTATTAAAAATAGATATTCTATAATTTGTTTTTTCATTTTTTTCTTCAATTAAATACTTAGCCATCCATCTTTCTTATATCTTATGAAATTCATATTTTCGCTAGTGCTTGTAAATTATTTGCATGTCATAAATTTCTTATTTTCCTTCCCATTGTTGAACATTGACTTTCAAAGAAGTAATTGCAAGTGTATTGGTGTGTAAGTCATCCAATATTTGATTTATCATATCCTTTGTTGGTTTTTTTTTATCAAAGATATTATGGTTCTAAATTTTGGGCTCTGTATTAGGAAGAGAAGTTTCTTGTTCTACAACATCCAACAAAAGATCCAATTTGCACTACGCCACAATATTTATTTTCTTTACTTTTTTCCCTACCTAACTTGTTTCTAATTCTTTTATTTCGAATATTAGAATTATACTCTATTTCTTTGGTTTACTACCCCATTTATCCAATTTTCTACTATGTTTCTTAAGTATATCATTCTGAACATGAAGATACTTATTTAGGGATCTTAATTGTATATTATGTTCTTCTAACCCTTCTAGTTTTCTAAGTTTATTCTTCATAATTAACTTTTTAAACAAGTTAAAGGACTTAGTGAATGTTACCTTATGTTATTTTTCAACCTTGAGGTCCTCTGCCCCCTTGAATCCACATTGTTTGTTTATATATTCAAAGAACTAACATAATTTATTGTGAGAATCTGGTTCTCCATTTCCTTGGAGGATTCAAAAATTTATTTATGGAATTCCCACAATAAATGTTCCACTTCAGTTACCTCTATCCATCATGTGGCTACAAGATCCTTCAACTTGAAAGCGCTAGTCATGCATCTTGTAAAACTCCTTCTTGTAATTGGGATTTGTGGAGGAAAGGAAACCGTTTTGCCATTTAATGATGATATATCCTATGCTTTTGATACAAAGTTGTTTCTTCATTAGTTCTCTTTGTTTTCGAAGTGGAACCAGTATAAAACCATTTTTGCTCAATAAGTGTATCTATATCATCTTAGTTCATCCATTACTATTAATTTTATCGAACCATGGTGATATATACATCATTCTTTTTCTTCATACTCTTTTATAGATGTGGTGGCATCTTGACACATGTTGTTTCCTAAATAAATGGGGTAGATTAAATAGTTCTACATTTTATAAATGCATTAATAACCTTATGTGATATTCCAACAGCAAATTGTGCCTACCTCCGCATGTGTTATACTTCTAGATGAAGAATAAGACATTTTCCAAGTACCAATTATTGATTTCTAAGGTTATGTTTTTTTCCAATAAAAGTTCTATGAAAAATGGTGTATAAACTATTGTTGTGCATTTGAATCTACATTCTTGTTTCTAAAAAAACGCTTATTAGTTATGTGAAAACCTGTAATTCTCATGATAGAAGCCTCTAAAATTTGAATGAGTATCCCTCCAATATTTTTACTACCTCTATTAAAATTATTTACAAATTCCATTGTGACTTTGTGATTATAACCCTAAAAATTCTTAAAGAAACTTATCCAACCACCCCGTCGAGAAATTACAATGTATTCTAGGTATGCTTCTTATTTTACATTTTGGGAATAAGTTTGTTAACTTGTGACTGGTTATTTGATAAAAATTGGACATAAACTTGTTTTCTCTTTAAAGATACATGGTATTCAAGGCAGACTGTAGTTGTGTCATGTTCTCATTCCAATTTGAAAATACTTTTTCCAAACTTTTGTTTCATGAGACCATTCTACTAAAAATCTTAGCCTTAATGTGGTTAAGTGTTACATTATAGAGACCCATTAATTTCATTTAATTACACTTGATTGGGCCAATAAAGGGATCCCTTCGTAATGTGGCTAATATCAATGTAACACGTAATTTCTCAGACAAGGAGGCTCAAAATATTTGAATCTTTTCATAATATTTTTATAATCCCTTTTTTAGAAAGTATCTAGTAGTTCACGGCAATAGTTTATGCACCATAATACATACATTTTTATTATAGCCCTAAAAATTCTTAAAGAAACTTATCCAACCACCTAGTCAATAAATTACATTGTTTTCTAGGTATGCTTCTTATTTTACATTTTGGGAATAAGTTTGTTAATTTGCGACTAACCATTTGATCGAAACTGGACGGAAACTTGTTTTCTCTTTGAAAATACATCATCTTCAAGGAAGACCATAGTTATGTTCCATGTTCTCATTCCAATTTGGAAAGATCTTTTTTTTAAACTTTGTTTTGTGGGACCATTCTGCTAAAACATTTAGCCTTAATATGGTTAAGTGTTACATTACAGAGGCCCATTAATTATAATTAATTACACTTGATTTGGCCAATTGAGGGCTTCCTCTATAATTTGGTTAATAACAGTGTAACGCTTAATTTCCGAGACAATGAGTCTCAGAGTATTTTAATATTTTTAGAATATATTTTTAAAACCTTTTTTGGAAAGTATCTAGTAGTTCATGGCAATAGTTTATGCAAGATAATGCATAGTTCATGTGATTATAACCCTAAAAATCCTTAAAGAAACTTAGCCAACTACCATGTTGAGAAATCACACTATATTCTAGGTATGCCTCTTATTTTACTTTCTGGGAATAAGTTTGCTAAGTTTTGAGTAGATATTTGATCTAAATTGGACATAAACATGTTTTCTCTTTAAAAGTACATGTGTTCAAGGAAAACCATAGTTATGTGCCATGTACTCATTCCAATTTGGCAAGATATTTTTCCAAAATTTGTTTCTTGGGACCATTCTAGTAAAAATATGATTCTTAATGTGGTTAAGTGTTACATTACAGAGTCCCATTAATTTCATTTAATTTCACTTGATTGGGCCAATTGTGTGATCCCTCTCTAATGTGGTTAATAATAGTGTAGCACTCAATTTTTGAGACAAGGAGGCTCATAATCTTTTAATCTTTTCAGAATATTTTTGTAATCCCTTTTTTGGAAAGTATTGAGTAGTTCATTTCTTAATATAGAGAATTTATGGTGATTAATATATGGATTTTATAGTGATTAATAGGTGTCTCAAGATCATGGTTTTGAATATGTCTACACTTGTTTGGTATGTTGTACCTATTCATTCTTTTCTTGGGTATTTTAATCTCTTTCTACCTCTATGCTCAATTTTCTAATCTTTACTTGAGGATAAATCACCTCCTTGGAACTCCAATTTTTATGTGGTGGCTGCGATATAATTTATTGAGAAACTATGTTTCCAAGTTCACCAATGACTTGTTGCTTAAAATTGCCATCACACTTCTACCACAAGCCCATCCTTAGTGGAAAAAATTGCATCTTATTTGGTATGTTGCAATCCATGTAGAACATCACAACACTATATTTCTAAAGTCAATGCCTTGTTGGGACTTCCTCAGTGGCATGTGCAGTTCATATCACCTCAAACATTCCCATGTTTTATAACCATATCTAATGTGTCTTGATTTCTTCAAATTCATGTAGACATAATCTTCGTTGAGGTAAATATGTTTTGACATGATTTTGTTTTCTAAGGTCTAAGAGCCACGAATTAGAAAAGAAATCCTCTTACAGATCTTCTCATTTTCATGTATTCCATGATGCTTTGTTGTTACTCACTAGTCAAAGATCATGTGTTGTCAATATGGTGGCCATGGATAGGTTCATAGTTACAAGAATGAACATATGCAATAATTCATTATAAAGGTACAAACCATGACAACACTATATTTGATCCTAAGTAGTTGAATTCCAAATGGAATCACCTTGTTTTTAGCTCTCTCTAGAGAACTTGCATCTTCCCACTGCATAAGATGAACATGTCAACACTTGTCTAGTCTTTTCTAACCATTGTACAAGGTTGAGTGCCATTGTACAAGGACTGGTTTCTAAAATTTATTTGTAAATGCAAATTTGATATGAATAGCTTACATATATTTCACTATTGTTTTCATATCTTGAGTTGCCATGTGCTTATACTCATTTGTTTATCTCTTTTCTTCAATATGTTATTGTTTTGTATATGATTAGTATGTTTTAACACATTTGTATCGAATCTCCAAGGTCAGAGTCTTGTGCTTTCTTTAAACAATGGTGAAGATATTCTTGTTTCCTTTTGTAGATACAATGGAAGGTATTTCCTAGCCAAAAATAATTTCTTTTGAGAACCAGACCATCATCACCACTCCTTACATTATACTTTATTTCTTACTATTGTTTCCATCTTGCTTGAGTCACATTTTTTCATCATTATATTGATACAATGATATAATGCCAATACAAAGGTATTCCATATTCTACCCAATTGTTTGTCTAGAATGGTAGTACTTGTATGGTTTTTTATATTTGCATGCAGGCAGCAACAACATATCTTGCACCTAAAAATCCCTCATTGGTATTAACTTTTAAGTGGGTCATCAACATTGTGTCGTCTAGCCATTGTATTTACATTTATGTTGATTGTACATCACACTACATTATATATTATCTACTAAACTAAATTGTTACCATCTAGCTAGCGTCATTTTTCGTCATCATTATCTTGCTACAATGATATAATGTCAATAAAAAGTTATTTAGTATTCTACCCTATTTTTATGCCAATGTTTCTCATTATCCACATTGTAATGAATTCATTTTTCTTTATGGCGGTTCAAGCACATTGGGTGGCCGCTACATACACGGGAAAATATGGGTAGATCGACCCTGAAGGGAGTCACATTTAGTCAACCAAACTAACAAGGCCTAACCCCAAGGGATTTGAAGAGAATTGTCCCTTTGACCTCCCAATCAATGAGGTGCTTTGCAACGGAAACTTGATCAGTTAAGATAACCCTTGGGGCTACAATGACTTCATGTTACGACTCTATTAGAAATGTCTTTTTCATTTTAAACACTTAGTTTCGTTAATTGGGTGATAAAAACTAAGATTGTAAATAATATTTAAGCACAATTTGTTTCTTCAATTAAGGGATAAAATTATGAGTGTAAATAATATAAACATGGTAGGGAATGATGTTCTATTGATGTAAATTTCATTTGAAATTTACTTCAAATTATTGTAAATTAACTTGATAATGAGTAAATAATATAATCACACTTAGTTCCTTCAATTGGGGGATACAAATTATGAGTGTAAATAATATAAACATGGTAGGGAAGGATTTTATATTGATGTGAATTTCATTTGAAATTACTTTAAATTGTTGCAATTTAACTTGATAATGAGTAGATGACACTATAAACTCAATCAATGGATTTTGGCTGGTATTTAGTACTCAATTTCATAGAAAGAGAAATAATATGGAAGTCCTTTGATGTAATTAAGTTTTTGTCGATTTTCGTATGTATTCCTAAAATAATGGAAGTGAAAGTGGAAGATATTTTAGTCATGAAAATTTGGAAAAATGGTTAAATTCATCTAGTCATATAAGCACAAAGATCTTTAAAAGGAGAAATCACTAGAGGGATCCATGACTTAGAAACAAGTACAACATAAGATAGCTCAAATGAATTTAAGTTATACAATGGAAATGGAATCATTTGTTCCTTGCCTTTAATGTAATTAAGTTTTTTCGATTTTTGTAAACCCAAAATCATGGAAGAGAAGATGGAAGATATTTTAATCATGAATATTTGCAAAAGTAGTTAAACTAGTCATATAAAAACAAAGATCTATAAGAGGAGAAAGCATTAGAGGGATTCATAACTTATAAATGGGTGCAACATAATATAGCTCAAATGAATTTAAGTTATCAAATTGACAATGAAGCAAATAAAAGAGTTGAAGTTGCTAATATGGAAAATAAGCTATAGAGTGAAATTAAGGAAGCTCAAAGAATAGTTATTATTGAATCAGCCAATATACAAAAATAAGTAGATGAGAAATTTGAACAACATATATTAACAAGTTTATTAAAATGAAGTTATACTGAAAGGGAATCCAAGAAATATAGGAATATAAATAGAGTAATAAGGATAAGGTGGATTATAAGGCTAAGAAAATAAAAAAGAATCAACCAAAAATATTTCAAAATATCCTAACAAAATTGAGGGCTAAACCAACTTAGAAATATACACACCTCAGAGGTTTGCAATAGTAGGTTCATCTAAGTGATAAATAGAGAGGTGATGTATTTATTCTCATGATTATTAATGTAGATGACTTAGATAATTTTAATTTTAATCCAAAATCCAAGAAAATTGTAAGGAAATCCCACTTTACCAAATGTGAAAGAAAACATGTTAGGAAGCTGAAGAGAAACATAGCATTATTAAAACTGCAACATGGGAACACATATTTTCCACGAGTCAATCATATTAATGACATGTTTGAACCTTGAAAGGCTTATAATAATAATCACTTTTGGAGAAATCAATTTTGTGTATGTACTTGAATGTTTAGGATTTTCTTCCTTTCATGCATTTGAGAATTAAGTTATGAGACTCAATTAATATGTTGTAGACTTTTCTTATGCTATTTGTTTTGTATTGTTTGTTTTTTAAATAAATGTAAACAAATGGATATGAAGATTTTGTAATATATTGTTTGAATTCTAAGATAACCTACATTCATGTTTTAAGTTGTACTTTGAATTTATAAATTTAATTATATCAAACTATTTCGTCTGCATGGGTTAGCTCAAGTGGCAGTGGTTGTGGAAATGAAGTCTCGCCGAACTAGAAGTCTTGGATTCAAATCTTGGGCTACCCTCCCCTGTAGCAGGGTGAATAATGGACATGTAAACACAAAAATCAGAGAGTCTTACCAAGCTTACAAAAAAAAAAAAAAAAACTATCAAATTATTTCATGGTTATTACAATGTATACTTTGATCAATTTTTTCCCCATTTGTTTGTTCTTCAACAAACTAGGAATCACGGATTCGGGTTTCATTTGCTTTATAAAGTTGTTTATTTCATCCAAAAAATAAAGGTAACATGGTCATATACTAATGAGTTCCATTTTCCAAATTCATTGAATTGTAAATGGGACTTATACTTGGGGTAAAATTTTAGAGTTGGCAAGGGGCTTATAGCCCTCATCAACAAAGCTAGACATCTAAGGGAGATATCACATCTCAACCAAGGTGAAGGGGACTTCATGAAGGTGATGTACTACATTAAGGTAGTAGTTAAGATATATTTTATCATTAGCTAGATCGCATAAGAATATAGCACATGGGACCACTACATAAGGGACCTCCTAATGGGTAGGCATGTGTAATTACCCAACTATGAAATAATAAACAAAAGTGAACTATAAATATATCATTTTGAATTTTGAATTTATTTTAGATTAGTTTGGGATTTCTCGAACACCCATAATCTCAAATAACTTGGAGAAAGAACACTAATAAACCTATGAAGTTTATAACAAAATTTAATTGATAACAAAACATTATTACTTAAAATGGGAATAAGAAATATCTCATTTAACACATACATATACACACACACACATACACACAAATAAATATTGAAAGTGTAAAGATATAATGAACAAATCTTAATTACACATATATGAAGAAATAAATGCAAAACCAAGTCTTTGTTTCCTTAAATTCAAGACAACATGACACATAAGCTATAAATTTAAAGCCTAATAAGTAGTATCTAGGGAAAATCTAGAGAATATAATTTACATACATCTATATATAAAGAATTTTTCATCAAATAATTTGTCCCATTCATATGAAATGTGTTAGTGGAAAATTTTCAAGGATGGTATCATGATCTTCTATCGATAATTTCCATTGTCATCGCTTTTTTCTATTCTTCATTACTTTCAATTGCAAATGAGCTACTATGACAAAATGACTATATTGGGCATGTATAGCATCTAGCTGGTAGTATTGAAAAACAATGTGGTCTTCAAACTAACGCATCAAAATAAATAATAAGGCACTTTCTCTATATTATTTTTTAGTGAAATGATAGAAAATACATCACGTTATCCAACCATATCAGAAAGCTGATCATAATCCTTTTCAATCATAACCACTTCATTGTTCATCTCCACATCAATCAATTTTCCATATGCAGGGAATGTTTTTAGTTCTTTATGTATCCATGGTTTGAAATATTTGTTAATGTGGTTTAAACACTCGTTGATGAACTCCATATCATCAATACATGTAGAAAAAAAGAAAGAGTACTTTCATTTTTGAATTGAGTACGTATTTGTCATAATCTCACTTCTAATGGAGTGAAAACCTCATGTTCCCAGGATTACTTCACAATATTCCAAAATTACTCACGTGAAAAAACAACTCATGTAAGTCAAATTTTTTTGCAATAAATATATATTTTCGATAGAAAAACACACCCACACACACACACACATATTTATATGTACATCTATACACTTGCCTATGCACATGAGCCATCCTTGGATTTGATACATGGCTTAAATTTTGTTTGCACCAGTTATAGATGAATCTACAAGTCGGGAAGTAGAGTGATTCAATTGATGCCTCCTAAGTGAAAATTTTACACATGCCCCAACACCATCATGCTCTCCTTTTTAATGCTTTGTATCAAAGAAATTCGATGTATGATGATTTCTAGTTTTCTTATGAAGGCGAGACAACTATAAGAATGATCATGTTGATTTAAATTGACCAGCACAATTATCTAACGATACCCAATGTTATTTAAAAGTGATATGTCATCTCATTAACTCGGTATAAAGAATATTAAAACAATACTGAAGAAAAAAACAAAAAACAAAAATAAAAAAACAAAAACAAAAAACAAAAAACAAAAAAACAAAAAACATAAAAGAACAAAAAACGAAAGAAAAACAAAAACAAAACATGTGTCATGTGTACTATCATCATTGATGGAGAAATGGTACTCTTTATTCACTTCCTGGTTATTTTAATTACTATCGGAACCATCGATACAGAGCTCTGTATGCCTATACATAATATGCACAAGTATAGAGACTTGGTTTGAATGATAATAGTCACTTTGCATTTCCTTTTGTGGAGTGAACGTGTAATTCTCAACAAAAGCAACCACCAATAATGTTGTTGTCTTTGGGAACACATCACATGATTACTTGAATTATAAGTCCTACCATAGTGTTATATGAAAGTGCTTTATATATATATATATATATATATATATATTATTTTGCCACTAAAACTGTAACAAGAGTGTGCCTGACATATTCATATCGTTTCCACTTCACAGTGATATTTGGAAAATGCGAGTCATTAGGATGAATGGTATACTTAGCATCAAAGAGTTTCAAATGATAACATTATTTGCATTTTCTTCCATCAACACATTATTTATTATAAAATGATTGGTCATTTTGTCGTGCGTATAATATCTTATATAAAAATTCATGAACACTTGAAGGAGAAGGATCATTGGACCAGTATTATATGCCAAACTTTAGAAATGTCTCAAAATATAATTGGAAATTATACATGGTATCGACATCAACATGTGTCATGAATAGTGATAGGTTTGGACATACCATGGCTTAAGCTTCACAAATGTGTTGAGGGAAAATGTTCACATCAGTGTTACTCTTCATAAAATTCTTTATTAATTTCACTTGAATAACTTATGTTATATTTTTGGCATGAGTTTTACAAACCCATTTAGATACACAATGTCACACAACGTCCTTTTCATTTGGTGGCACATAGGAATTCAAATGCCAAAACTCTTTCACCTTATCTCTCACATATTTGGAAGTCTATCTTAATAGGATTGCCTATAGATATTAGTCCAACATGCAAGTTCATCATTCTCATCTAAAAAAATCCTAAATTTTGTATGCCTCCATATACTTTTTCTTGATGTTTTGTACATTCTTGTTGTCATTGACATCCACTGATTTGATGCAGTTCATTTTTTAACAACACCTGTGTAACAACCCTTGTGAAAAGTTCATGTAATAAAAGTTAACAAAGGAAAAATAAGACCACGGTTAAGGGACACGTATTCAAAGTTGAAAGTTGAGCAAAGATATCTTAGTGGGCATCACTTGATGTGTGTTTTGGCTAAGGACAATTGGAAAAGGCTATGGCAAAGGCATTAAAAGGCAAAAAGGCATTTTTGACATATTTATTTATGAAAATAAAGGAAATTAGGAGAAAAGGAAGGTGAAAGGTCATAGGTTGCATGTGAGGAGGAAAATGAAGGGAAATAATGGAAAATGAAGAAAATAGAGGCCTTGTTCATAAAAATGCTTCCGAGGATCAGTTGGTAACCTTTTTTCAGTTTATCTTTAGAGCTCTCTCATTATTCTCTCTCTCTCCCCTCTTGGTTACTTAGAGTTTTTCTTGGAGCACTCTAGTTTGAAGCAAGGAAAGGAAAATCAAGCAAGGATCAAGGAAGGAAAGCAGGATCAAGTAAATTCAGCAGGAATACTTGCAGGTAACCTGTTGCATGTGTGGTTTCCTAGTTGGTTTGGACATGCATGGATTTGCATGTTGTTGTATGGTTCTATTATTGTCAGTAGCATGGTTTCTTCGGGTTATGACAGTGGATTTTAGCCTAGCCTTGCCTTTTTCCGGATGCCATGGTGTTGGGATGTTTATTTTGGTTTTTGAGCTTTGGTTTGTCAGATGGATTTCAGAATCCAGGGTGGAGGTTGTCTCAAGTTCCATTCCCAAAGGCTTAGGAATCCCTTGATCGTTTTTGGCAGGATACACGGAGAATCCTAAGGGAGAAGTCTCAGTTTAGGGCCTAGTGATCTGGGTTTGGATTGCGGTAAAACCTGATAGAATAGTCTCGGTTTAGGGCCTAGTGATCCAGTTTGGATTGCGGTAAAGCCTTAGAGACAAGGAGACAGACGATTCCTCAAGGATAGTGATGGATTCCAGATGGCATTCCACGTTCGGTTCAGTTGTGATCAAAGCACCAGTTTTGGTGTGATCACAGTTTAATGAGGGTGGAGATGGTTTAGCCTCTAGATTCCCTTAGTTGTTCTTGGATTTCTTGTTCTATGAGATCCCACATTCATGCTTGGAATATGGTATGGGGGTGACTAGCTGAAAGAGAGATTTGGTTCAGCCATGTCTATGGTCAAGTGGTACATGGAAGTCCCGAACCTGGTTGGATTTTCCTATGATTAATAAAAGCTAAGTTCTCTTACTTTTGCTAGGGTGCGTTACTCTACCCTAAGTTTCTCAAACAACAAACTCAGGGATAAGCTATCTGAGTGGTTGACTTGTCTCCTGAGGGTTCTATTGATGGTGTTGCATAATTGTGTGTGATGTTCCATCGATTCCACTTCCTTCAGGACACATAGGAGGTTGAATCCCATCATAGTATCCTATCATCTCATGTTTACCCCGGTTGGCATGGTTACTTTGGGTAGACCTAGGAAGGGGTGTTACAACCTGTTAACAATTCTCTAAAATCACTTATACCATCTCTAGATCTATTTTTTTGCAGGTTTTCCAAGGGCTAATGTCATATTTTTTGATACCAAATCATTTACCTTCACCTCTTTGGAATTTCTAATTCCTACTAATTGAATTGAATTTCTTAGACATTTATGCTTTAAAAGTCTATTTAACATTTGACCTTGTGTTGTGATATATTTACCCTATAAAAAATTGAACACCACATTTACTTTATATCAAACTGTCCATTCATGCATTGGTGGCCCATTTCTTCGATTTTAGTTGATTCCACATTCTCTAGAAATGTATCATCAAAGACAATTTTCTTGTAATTTCCAATTAATTTTCGAGTTTTTCTAGATGTGGTAGGATCTTGTTGCAAATTAGATTTTGTCCCTGCGTACAAAAAAAAATAATTATAATTTGCACTTGACACATGTACATTGAACATTTTTAAAATCTCAAAATGGTGACTTTGAAATAATTTAATCTAAAGACTAAAAAATTCAAAATTCAAAACATTATTGATTACCAGTACTATCGATATCAATATTGTCTTCTTCATTTGTGTGGTCAATGTTATTGTTAACAAGTTCCTCGACATCTTTAATTTCATCATCATTTCCATGTACATATACATTTATTTCAAGCTCTATATTTGTACCTCCACTTCTCCTTTAGGCTCTCTATTGTGTACCTTAAAATCTCCTTAAGGCTTTTTATTTTGTACCTCCACATTTCTTTCAGGCTCTCTATTTTCTCTTAGTACTCTCCTCTTTGCTTGTAGTTTCTCATTTTTTTCTTTTAAATTAGTTTTAGTGTGATCGTATTATTACTTACAATTCCTTTGGTTTTCCATGTTCAAAAACTTAGAAATCTAAAATCTGATTCCAAAATTAACACAAGTGAGTTCAAGCTTTTAATACTACAAATGATTTAAGACAAATTCAAATATCTCAAAGAAAAATTATTATATATGCCATAATCAAATTCCACAAATTGTAAAATCTATTTTTTTCATTTCCTTCATTAAAAAAATTGGTGATTTATAATTTTATGTAAGACAAATTTCAATATATCGTCTTCTTAAATAGAAAAAAGCATTGAAATATCATTTTACGTAGGAAAAAAATTAATATTTATTTTCATTTTCCGTAGAAAAGCAATATTCATGTTCCATATAAAAACAATAAAATGTCCCTTCTCGCAAAAAAAAAAAAAAATAAGTTTGTTTTCCATAGAAAAAAATATACTCCTTTCTTTTCTATCAAAAAATTCAAATTATTTTCTAAAATCAATGTTTGTAACTCAATAAATCTTTCTTGTTCAAACTTTGCACTTCAACCTTTTTTGTCTTCAATCTAATATTTCAGCCATGAATATATACAATTATTGACCAAAATTTCTATACAATAAATAAGTCGTGTTGGTTAAGAAAAGTATCAGGTCAACCCGAATAAATTGTTAGCCAAAAGTTTTAAAATCCCTTGGCCAAGAGTTTTAAAATCTATCAGTTGAGAGATTTGTGGAGGTAAACTCTCAACTGATAGATTGTAAAACTCTTGGCTGAGATTTTGGGTGTGCAAGATTCTTCGATCAAACTGTCGACTGAGAGTTTGAAAAAGTCTTTGCCAAGACTTTTGCAGCGAAAACTCTTGGTCGAGAGTTTTTTATGGGAAAAATCTTTGCAGTTAACACAAACCATAGTTCCAAAAATTTCCCATATGATATTTTTAAATTTCATAGCCGCGAATTTTTTTCATCTCGCCTGAGAATTTTTCTAATCTAACGACAAATTCAAATAAGCCAAATATTTGCAAATTTTAAGAGTTATATGATGCTCTTGGTACCAATAGATTCAACTAGGAATCTAGTTTCTAATGATATAATATTTCTTCATTTTCATTAGGGATTGATATTTATTACTAATTTTATATTAAATTGTGTCATTACAGGTTTTGACAGTTCTAAAAATTGCGTGAAATGAAAATTCACTAAATTCAAAATAAAAACAACAAATCATTTGAAAAATCACCCATAGATTCCTCTCCCTATCCTTTTAAAAAGGATATTTTCAGTTGACTTATTGATAATCAAATTAAATATAAAATTAATTGATCTCCGAATGTGTTGAAAAAGCACCATTTTTTTTGTCTTACCCTATTTCATTAAATGATAAAAAATAGTGATTGAATCTAAAAACTCCCCAAAAATTGTCTATGAACTAGTACAATCTCTGTTTATTTTTTCAAAAAAGAAACACCATCTCTAAAAATCATGGTGGTTCATCAAGTCACTCATTATACTTGCCTAAAATTTTTAATTATATGCAATCAATAAATACCAAATTTATCTAGTTATATGTCCATAACAAAAAAAAATTAAAAATATGAGTACAGAAGAAGGAAAATTCTATAAAAATGTTTCTTTTTACTGCAAAGAAAAAATTTAAAATAAAATATGAGTTTCCAATGGTTGAAATTGAAAAAACATAAAAATTCACAATTTTCTACGCAAAAACGAAAAAGCTAAAAGTGTCGTTCCCCAATTTCGTTTTTCACATTTTAAATGAATGAGGGGAAACCTCCTTGAAAGGAAGACTCCTCTCCCTCAAAATCAGCATAAGGGAACTAGGAAGACCCCAAGACGTCCCAAGAAGAAGCATGCCAAAACTAGCACTAATGAGGGGCAAACTCATATTTCTAGAAAATAATAAGACTTATTGCCTCAATTTCATGAATTCAATCCTAGAAAAATTGAATTTATATCATATTTCTGAAAAGTAGCAAGACTCTTTGCCTCAATTTCATGAACTCAATTTCGTTTGATATTTGTTTTCTGGATTTTTCTTTAGAAAAGTTTTATGAGTATTTTAATAAATTTGACTAGTCAAAAATACGTTAATTTTGTTTGTTTGAATCTGAAATGTGGTTAAGAAAGAAAGTAAAAAAAACAAAAACATGTTCTAAACATTAGCTAAATTTAAGAATGAATCCATAAACCATTTATATTTATATTTATTTCTTTTAAGTAAGGTATTCAAATTTATCATAACTCAGTTGTGCATTGGTATTGAGAACTGAGAACTTATAAAATGTATTGTAACTTAGTTGTCAACTAATTATAAATATAACTACAAGTAGATGTTGCTACTAGCTATTATCCTTGAAAGAAAGTTAACTTATCTTATTTATGGAAAATCTTATTCTCTGAAATAATTTCTCAACCAATCAAAAGTAGCTTTAAGTATTAAAGGCCATTTCATCCTAGATAATATTAGCAAGAACACTAGTATCCTTGCCATCATTGTTGAAGCTACATCCAATGAAGTTATGAATCAATTTAACTTCTCTGAAATGTGTTAATTTATTTTCGTGACATAGTAAAACTTGTTCTAAGCATAGCTCGGGTTAAGGATTATAAACAACCTATTTTGAACATTATCTTAGGTTAAGGGTTCATTCATATTTGTATTTATATTTTCTTTATATTTTTAGGAAGGAACTAAAATTTATTATAACTCAACTATGAACTGGTAATGAGAAATGACAAAATGTATTGTAGCTTAGTTGTCAATTGACAAATATAGTTATTATTGGCTGGTATTTCTAGTTGTTATCCAATTATCCATTATGGATAACTTAATTGTGAACTGCTAATGAGAATTGACAAAATGTATTGTAACTTAGTTGTCAATTGATAAGGATAGTTATTACTAGATGTTATTATTATTTGTTATCCATTTATCCAGAATGTAGGTTAAATCATCTTTATTGTGGAAAATTTTATCACCTAAGATAATTCTCATAGTCAATCAAAATTAGTTTTAGACCCATATCCAGTGGAGTCTATTTCTTTTCAGTAACATATAGCTTGCCCCTATTGCAATTTAACCTCTTACCCTAAAGTTTTATTTATTTATCTAATTTATAAAAAAAATATGTTAAATTTATTAATTATAAAGAAAAATAATTTTTTGGGGATTAAACACCTTCCCTTATATATTCAGATAATACTCTCTTCCATAAACATAAAACCTTCGCACTTATTAGAAATTGAACCTAAACTATTTACACAATAAACATATGTCCCAATCACTATAAGAACATGAACATATTCATATATTTATCATCAGATGCATATTCTCATGAAAAAATTAAAATCAACCAAAATTTGAAATTGATCTCCTCAAACCTATTTGCATTGTGGCCTTGTATTAATCACTATAAGGACATCAGCATTCCATAAGTTTATAATTATTAGATTGAGATTATTCTTTGCACGTAAGTGGAGGAAAAACTCCCCTTTCTTTCTATTATGCTTCAAGTAAACATTAGGTTAAGATTATATGAGATTCCAATAATTCTGATGTTAAAATGATCATTGTCAAACCATGCATTAGATCACAGATTTGTACATGTTAATGAAACTTAGGTTAATGGATGAAGACCAAGAGGTAAACAATGAAGATGTTGATAGTGAAAAAAAAGGAGATCATGTTAGGTCACTTTCCTTACAAGAATGGTTTCTAGAAAAGTAAGAATGGTGATCTTATAGAAAGAAAATTTTATAAAACTAATATAGTTTGTGAATCAATCTATCAATTAAACTTAGAGATGGAGCAGTGGTTGCCTCCAAGGAGTTGGATTGAACACAACAAGATGTAGAGTTTTGATGAGAAGGGAATGAGAGTGAAAGAGTGGATGGAAATCAACAAAGCTTCTACAAGCCAAGCGAAGAAAGAAATATAGTTGTAAGTCTCATAGTTGTGATCCTTAGCCTCTTCAACCAAATTTCACAATCTAGTTCTATTGTACCAACTTTACAGATAAGTTTATGGGTAAAAAATTTCCATAGAAAGGTAGAATTTCTATCACTGAGAAGGGGTTATATTTCTTTTTGTATATAAATTTGATTTTAAGTTGAGGGTTTGAATCCAAATATTCTATTCTAGGTTTAAGATTTTAAGGTGAGGGTTTGTATCCAAATATTCTATTCTAGGTTTAATATTTTAAGGTGAGGGTTTGTATCCAAATATTCTAGGTTTATGAATGTAGTTGAGGATTTTTATATAGATATTGTAGGTTTATGAATGTGTTTATAGAAAATATGTATCCAACTACATGTAATGTGAATCTTGGACAACTCGTAGTGAAATGTATCCATCATGTCTATGGTAGGTTGTAAATTTGACATAATTTTTATCTAAGAATTAATATTTTTTTATGATGCTTTTATTTTTTAAAATATTAATTGTATAATGTTTGATATTTATTTTTATTCATCATATTTAATATTTATTTTTATTCAGCATTTAAATATCATGTATTATATGTGTTTTCCATTTTTTATTGTTAATATAAAAACATTTTTTATTAATATATTTTTTGTGATTTTTTTATGATTTTTTTATTTATTTATAATATCTAGTTTGACCATAAAATCTAAATAAAATTAGAGATGTACATATTTAATTATATTCATTTTATTGTCAAATTAACCATGATTTGGTGCAATTATGTGCAATCATATTTTATAAATTTCAAAGATTTTATAAATCATGTTGAATTATTTTCAAAAAGTTCTCAAGTAACCCGCTCAAACCAATTAATTATATTATTTTTGAAGAGGAAATCACAAATTTCAATTTGATGAGTTGGATTGAAGTAGGACCTTATAAATAAGCCAACAAATTTGAACCCTTTTTAAATAGTAATTTGAGAGGATTTTAATATTTCCAACAATAATAATTATATATACAACAAAAAAAAAAAATTCCAGGGAGAAAATCATCATATGGCCGAAGCCAGCAGATTTTTTACAACATATGGCCGAAGCCAGCAGAATTCATATACAACATGCATTTTGAAAAAATTCACAATCATTTGACAAATAGAAAAGACAGATCTCTCCCACAACAATCGAAAGGATCAAACCCAATTAAGGTCATAGTTAAGCATGAACGCAACATATCATTTGAGATTTTCATATTGAACCACAAAAAAGACCAGTTTTCTAATAAAAATAGTAAATATAACCATTTTATAAAAGCTAAGATCTATCACTAGCATACAACACTAAAGATACAACATAAAA
The DNA here is from genome assembly GCA_031772625.1 of Pinus tabuliformis. Lineage (NCBI taxonomy): Eukaryota > Viridiplantae > Streptophyta > Pinopsida > Pinales > Pinaceae > Pinus > Pinus tabuliformis. The sequence continues at coordinate 151,165,161 of CM062815.1, read as the reverse complement.
CTTCTCAAAATCTAAGAGGAATTGGTATTTCACCTAGACAAAGAGGAAAGCCAATTCTATTAGTTCTATTGGAAAATTTAAAAATCATTTAATTCAATTAATCTATCCCTATAGGTTAGTGTTTGATATAGAATGGAATAGCCTATGGGTGTGGATAGGCCTAATGAGCCTCATATTTATGCTTCAAGTTGTATTTAGACTTTAGGCTTATACAATGTATAATTTCACAATGTGGCTTGAGACAAAGACAAGTTTTTTCTAATATGTCTAAAGACTCAATGTGGATGAGTTCTTATTTTGGACTCTCAACCATTCTTGGCTTATTTTTTTTATTGCAAACCTATTTGGAACTTTTTATATATTCTAAGTAAATTGTTTGACAATTTTAAAAATTAAGTATCGTGGAGATTTTTAAATGGCCAGTTTTTAATGGTTAAATAAGAAGAATATAAGTTAATACAGGTCTAGCAATTTTAACCCTTAGTGGGATGATTCAACTTTCCATGTGAAGTGGATGATGAACATTGAAATATTTTATAGCAAAGTACTTAATGGGTGATTTTGTGATTTTCTCTTTAAAGTTAGTTAATAATATTCCTTTTTATTTTTCACAAAAATAAGGCATATTTGTTTATATATATATATATATATATATATATATATATATATATATATTGGTGTATAAATTTTTAATTGTTATTTTTTGGTTTTTTTAGTTAGAATTTAATAATAATTTTTTTCATAAAATTGTCATTTTTTCTTATTTAAAATGCATTCTTGATTACATAAATGGATTTAACATCTAAAAAAAATTATATTACTTGGATTAAGTGGATTTTATAACTTAAACTTGTTATTCCAATAAATCTTTGTTAGATTTTGGATAAAACTATCTAGGAAATATATCTAAAACAAAGTTAAAAATAAAAAATTATAATTATAATTATAAATAATACATGTTGGTAGCAGAAAAAGAAATATTTATTGATAAATGTGAATATTTTGAAATGTAAATTAGCTAGTCTAGATTTATATTAACTCGGGATCTATCAATGGTTGAGAGGGATCAAATATCTCAAGGTGTGAACCTCTTTTTTGAGTGAAAAAACTTGAGAAAAGGTTTCCACCTCGAGAGATTTGATCCTTCTAAGCGCCACAAGGGTTTCACTGACAAAGCAATACCATATCACGTGTGTTCATATTGGGACATAAAAAATGAGGAAAAAATGGAATAATATATTAAGCATATAATGGGGGGGTAAAGGTTTTTTATATCTTGTATACCAATATGTGTATTATAAGGTATTATTTATATAATACATTGGCCACACGGAAGCAAAACACAAGTGGGCTAGAGAAATAGAGGTTCAAGAGTATTGTGGGGGTATTGAGCGTGGGAGAGGGGAAGACAAAACTACGGTAATATTAGGTCCATAGTAGCCTAATATTCAAGCCTATAGCCTTTGTATTCATGTTAATGTTAAATTCTTAAAGTAAAAGTGATGAACTTAAAGTTTTAACATTACCATGAAATGACTCAAGATGTTTGAGAGTGGTTCCGACCTCATTAGATTTCATATGGACAAAGTAGAATTTTAGATCTCACTCAAAATCCATCAGACTTATTAATTTTTCATGATTTCAGGATTGGGGGGATTGTAATGTTTCCAATGGATTTTTTCATGTACTAGGGTATTGTTGTAGTGGCTACAACCACCCTCCAAAATTTTGCCTTAGCTTCATTTTGGAGCCTCCCTACCAACCATCCTCAGCAGCATGTCTTGCACTATCAAGCACACAAGCTTCAGTGGTTTTCTAGCAGACTGCTAGCCTGTGCATGATAGCTTGTTGCATCCCCCTCACAGGTTGTTTCTTCAGACTTTGTTCAGTTGCACGCTGAGCAGCTCCCTTAAGGAATTGTGCAATTCTGGAGGGGAAACAACCTTCCCTCCAGAAATTGTGAAATCTTGACTGGAAGCCTGCTGGGCTCTAGAATTGCACAATCCTACCTGTCAAATTTCACTGGAAAAAGTGAGCAATCCAACCCAGCAGGACTGCTCAGCGCAGAAAATGCATAATTCTGGGCAGCAATCAGCTACTCAACCTAGAAATTGTGCAATCCCTCTGGGACAGCCAGCCCAACAGCTAGCAGTAATAGCACAAATCCAACTAGGAAGCCTACTAGGCTCATAAATTGCGAGATGCAATCAGACAAGATTCCTTGAGAAAATTGCGAGGTCTGACCCAGGACAACTGCTCAGCCCGGAAATTGTGCAATCCTAGGAGACAGTCACTTGTTCCTCTTATAAATTGCGCAATTCCTTTGGGACAACTATCTCTGCTCAGCCCAGTAACTACGCAAACTTTCATCCCAGGCTGCAAACCAATGAATGTGCCTTTAGGTTAACTGTTTCCCTCTGGGACCGAGCAAAACTGATTTGCATGCATGGACTACTTCTCCCAAGGAAGCATGCAAACGCATCCCTTGATTCAGGAATTTATTTTTAGTAGCTGGAGGTTACATGGAAGGATCATTTCAGAAACCTCCCGCTAAGTGTCGCTTTTCCTAGATTTGTGGCATGCACGTCACAACCTCGATTTTATAAAAAATCATCAACCCGACGATGAAAATATCATTCCTCACATCGACCTTGTAGCTCTGACATCCCACATTGCATCTAGGAGTCTTCGACACATTTAGCTCAGGCGTCTCGGGGTAAGCCCACTTCTCATGTCTCGCAATGTGTTTCTGTTTCTTTTTGTGTTTCGCTTTGTGTGAGTGTTGTCTGCTTGATTTCAGTTAATGCTTGCTATCATTTTGATGTATGTTATCTTGTAGAAGCACTATTTCAGTTTTCATTCGCATCTCACTACTGTCGCATGCATGACATTGTTTTTGCACAGACAGTCGTCGTTGCGGCGACTCGCTTCACACACATGCATGCTTTCCCATTTTATGAATCCTGCACTTGTTGTTTGCATGTATGATCATTCAATCTTGTTTTCACTCATCTCATCACGCATTCAGACTTCTCATGTTTTCATTCGCCCGTCGTTCGGTCTGGGCTTCCTTGGCCCAGACCGTGCCCTACCCGACTAGCACTGCGCATTTTCAGAAGCGAAAGCTTTGCCTTCCCTCCAAAAATTGCACAAGTCTGGCCCAAAATTGATCTCCAGACTTGCATTGCACAATTCTTGGAGGCAGTGTCCTGTTGGCCCTAGAAACTGCACAATGTAGTTTTCTGGTTGCATGTCACTGCTGACTGAAATTGTGCATTACGCAATTTCCGTCCTCAGTAGTGTTGAGAATGCAACAAGATGATGGAGCTTAGTGGAAAGGAGTCGCCTTCACTAAGTGGGCCCATAGGAAAATTATGGCGCAAAGTCTATTTTTAGACTGTCTATTTTTAGACTGTCTATTTTTAGACATATGGATCATGTCTATGAGTTGCAGGATGTTGTTTATGGATGATTGGTCATGTTGGGAAAAATAGATGGAATTCTATTTTTGGATCACAGCAGGAGTAATCAGAGTCTATTTTTAGACTGCTAGTCAAAAATAGAAAAGTCAAATATTATTGTCTCATAATAGTATTTAGACTATAAACTTTATCTTATCCTCTTGGAGCACTTCAGTTTGAGTTACAGATGTGGCACATGCAGCTGTCAGAAGGAAATACGCTTTTCTTGTGAGTCAGTTGAGCTATTGCATGCAGGACATCAGTTATAACTCATGTATGTGAGTTATGTGGAGTTGGATGTGGAGTTGATGGAGTTGTGTTCAGTTTGACTTTGTTAAACTAGTTGTAATTAGTCTAACTGCAAATAGACTAGTGATGAGTGATGTGAATTAATTGATTAAATTAATTCACTAATTACTAACTCATAATGCAACTAAAGAATACATCAGTTAACTCAGTGCATGTACAGTTCAGTGGAGACATGTGTTAGAGGTTGAGATTGCTATCGTTGTGACTATAGTTGTGCATGAGACTTTGCACAAGCAATGTATTGAGTATGCCAATGAGTATTGCCCAGTATATGCCCAGTAGAATAGCCTGTGCTCACGTGATTTCCAGTGTGAGTGATTCTCAACAGATATTGTGCAATAGAGGTAGGCAAAGCAGTGGAGAAGATTTGAACCTGTGACTTGTTCAGGTCTGAGCTAGTTTGTGTGTAACAGGGTGGAGATAGTACTGAGTACTTGTGAGGAGTATTGTACTATGTAATGTTACATGTTCTCAATCATTAATATACAGATAGTGTGGGGTTTTGAGCTGTAAGCTTTCCCCGGGTTACATACTGTGTTAATGTGTGCATGCTATTGATGTTTCATTGTTTTTGATGCTGCTAAATTATTGATCAACGTAGAGGAGCTTATGTATTGTGCATGTATTCCGCAATAGTGCATGACCAGGATAATCTCTGTTGAATATGTGTTTATTATTCAAAATTTCTACAAGTAGACTAGGTTGGATTGTGCATTGCCCAGTTCCAATAGTCCGCCAACATCTCGACAACCCAGATTGTGCCTTACACAATTCTGGGATTCAGTCTCCCGACCTCCCGGCGGAAATTGTACAACCTTCACGATCAATCACACGGGTATGTTGCAAGTCAGTCCTCAAGTTTGTTTTGGTTTTTGACTGACATATTTCTTTTCATGAGTGTTGCTATGTCTCTAGGCATCATAGGTGCTCTCCTATCTCTCAGCAGCACAAGTACAATGGCTTTTCGGAGAGTAGAGTCAAAGGACAACATTAAGAGAACAACGGGGTTTGCAACCAAGCAAGTGTCTATGAGCTTGCCTACCTATGAAGACATCAAGTTGTGCGTAGACAAGGACATCAAGATAGTATGGCAGCAATATCACAATGAGAAGCAACATCAGCAACACCAGAAGGCAGCACACCCGCACGTGAAGAATGCAGGAGGAAGGTTGTTGACAACAAAAAGGCAAAGCAAAGCTACAAGTTCAAAGCAGATCCACTCATGACGAAAGAAATTTTGGAGGTTGAGTCTATGAGGTGACGATGCGACATGAAGTTTGTGCAAAGGTAGAGAAATGAATAGAGAAGGAGTTGCATGTGCTGAACCAGAAACTCTAGGAAGAACAAGAGCTGCACAGACAAGAGAATGAGTTGCAATAGGAACAGGTACAGTAGGGGGTGCAACATGCACAGGCGGATGAAACTACGCCCATACAAGTTACAGATCCATCCCAGCAGCTGGCACGGAGCAGACAAGGTGAGTAGTGTTTTTGATTGCATGCAAGGGAATTTAGAAGCATGCATGTCATTGTGTGCATGTATGCGATCCCACCTATTTGGCACACTCACCGAGGCGAAGACAAGAAGCAAGTACAACTGGAGTTGAACATGTATTTTGACAAGTTGATGCGCACAGCGACTAGCACATACCTAGAGATCAGTGCAAACACTATGCATCAAAATGTTGTCGATTCGGCCGCACCCAAGAGGACTATGCACATGCTATCAAACGAGTTGGACAGAGGAGCGATATCAGTGCACCCGGATGCAACGAAGGCAAGAGTTCACTTCAGCAAGATGTCACCATTGAGCGCACGGACACCATCACAAATGACCAAGCTTGGCATCATCTCACCAACTTCGACCATCACAACGATTTTAAAGAGTTTGTCTCACCACAACTGTCTGAGTGTTAGTGATTTCTTGAATGGCTTGCTCAAGCCATTTTTTCTCACATGGGCACATGTGCATTGTAATGTAACATCTTGTCAAGTGGAATTTCAAGTGTCAATAGTTGAATGTAACAGTCATAGAGTAGTTGAAGAGTCATGAGAATAGATGAATGGTCACAAAGGGGAATGTCAAGGGTCACCCCACCCTTTGCTATAAATATTCCCTCATAACTCATGGCAGAGGCTTTTGGTCAACCAAGCTTCCAATATGAATATCTTAGAGAAATCTTGGACAGTATTGTAAAGAGCCTTGGCTTCTCCACTGCACAGAGCTAGTATATCTCTTTGGAGGAGTAGGTGGTTGTGGCTATGATGTTTCGCTATCATAACTAATGGTTGGACATGGATGTATTGTATGACTGGAACTTACACTTCTTAATATAACGGAACCAGCATGTTTCATGCATATGTTATATTGTATTTCAGCTATCTTGAGTACTCTAAATGATATATTTATCTGTTTTCTTACGCATGCATGTGTAGCTATTTCTATATATGAATGTATGAATATTTTTGAAATGTGTTGTTGGTTTAACCATCACTTTGGATTTCTAGCTAACTTGCCTTCCATGTTGTGATGCACCTTTTCTCGTGCGTTCCCTTCTTAACTCCATGCTATCACAGGTTTCCAAGGGGCTCACTCACCTCACTTTCTGTGTGTTAGGACCGTTCATGCACCTTCCTTGACTTACCACATATGTCACACCCTTTGTACCAACAGGGACATCTTACTTGCCTCTGTGTGATACCGCAATCAAGGCATTACCGTACGACCCACTTCTCGGACTCCTACACAAAACGGTCTGAGGTCTAATTGGGACTTCTTACCAGGGAGATCCCCTAACATGCTGGTGGGTCAAGCATCGTTAACAGGTATGGAACTCATCTTTAATCAAGAGAACCAAGCCCTCTATGTACCTTGATGTTAGTGACATTGGTTGTCAAACTCCTCTATGATGACCCTACTAAAAAGGTACCTGTCACTCAAACAAAATCTTGACTTAACATGCTATTGTTTTTCTATCTTCTGTTAATATTTAGAGGGTGATATTAATGATAAAGATCCTAAGATAGGAAATGATTTTGATGATATGTAGGTTTTTGTTGTAGTGTGATTTTTTTAGATGTTACAGGACATCCAGAGACTATTTTTTGATGTATTTTTTATTTATAGATGGATTGCACTCGATATTATTTTGGTTATGTGCACCCCTACATGCTATATAAATGAGAACTTGTAATTTCTGGAACTGTGGTTAATGAAGATTATAACTACTAGATGAATAATTTTATATGTTTTAAACCATTTAATTATGTTTTCTATCACAAATTCATCATTTTACATACTTTTATTGACATATATGCATCAAAATATAAAAATATATATATTATATAAAATTCACTCCCAAAATCACTCCCAACCTAGGAGCTTTTGAAAATGTCACTCCTCGCTCTTGCTTCCACTCCCACTTCCCACTTCTACTCCCGCTTCCACCTTTCGCTTCTACTCTCGCTCCCAAGAAGCCTTGCTCCATAACAGACATGCATCATAATACTAATACCTATATGATCTATGTCTAATGTGTGTGTTAAGATTTTTTACCTATTGCTCAGCTAGTGATCCTCTCAATGATGGGGCAATAGAGGAGACAACAGATATGGCACCTTCACCCTTTCCTTACATTAGAGATTAAATGGTTGAATGAAAGTGAAGGAGATAGTGATATCGACTATTGCTTGGTAGAGGGAACATGCATGCTATAGGGGATAGTGAAATGGACTATTGTTTAGAAGAGGGTGCATGCATGTTAAGGGCACACATGTTACACCTTCAGTCAATTCTAGTTTAGATGTTTCAAATTTACTAATTTTAGTTTTGGATGGAGATTTTATATTATTAGAGCTTTTATTTTGTTATTTTTAGCATGTGTGATCTATTCTTACTAAGAGGGTGTGGATCCTTAGTTAACAAGAATAATTATGCATGAGAAATTCCCATCTTAGGTAGAGGACATAGATCTCAAGGAAGGGATGCATGCTTGCATGCTCCAGTTCATCTTTTGATGGAGACACACTTGGAAATCTTACCATGCAAGTATGGTGCACAAGGTTATCATATTACGGCTATGATTTGAAAATTTTCAACTAAATAGGGTTTTGCATGTGTCCATATTCATTGTACTTTCTCTCCCCTTCCTATTCTATAAGGGAGATGAAAGGTGTGCCATCGTGTTGGTTATCAAGGTTTTTTTTTTAACTATTGTAGTGTATCTTTTTTAGTACTCAATAGAAGATAGATGCAATTATGAGTTCAAATCTATGTATTTTCCATTAAAAGTTTCCACAATATGTATTTGTAAATCAGCCAACTTATATCCACCTCTTTTTTATTAAAACTTTCAAGTTTTTAGCTACCTAGTATTTAGGTTATTCTTTCTAGGTGCAGAATCTGCTTACCACTGTTAATCAAAATAAAGGGATATATATGTAAAGGGGTATAAAAATATTACGAAAAAATGGATACGTACACTATCTAGTGAAAGTAGGGGATTTTTAAATTGGGAAGGCGTATTGGATTCGTATTGGTAGGGGGTTAAATAAAGTGATTTTTAGATGTATTTTCCAATATGTAGTCAAATTAAGGGTATTGTTTACTATGCCATGAACTCATGTGCTATGTTAGAGGTTCATTGAGTGAAGCCCACATGATAAGTGCTAGAGCTAAAATGGATCTAGACCATATATATATATATATATATATATATATATATATATATATATATATATATATATATGTATATATGTATATATGTATATATGTATATATATTGATCAAGTCAAAATGTTTAGATAACATAACATAAGATAAAAGATATATAGTTTTTTATAATAAAATTATATATATTTTTTAATAATAAAATGAGTTCAAATAATGTAAGGAGAAATTGTAATTATTTTTGGTTTTATTCTAAATATATATTATTAAAATTAATTTTAAAACTAGATTTTTTATATTTCAAAACAATTAATTTTATAACTAAACTTTTCGATAATTTTGATTTATAATTTTTTTTTTGTAAGTTGCGTCAATAGATTTCCATTAATGATAAAAGATATTACATTGATAGTTTTTCACATATTAAGAAGACACTCTGGGAGATGATTTCTTCAACCAGGGGTAATCAAAATATGTCAAAACTATCATGGAAGTCCAAAGAGGAAGATTTTAACCAACACAAAACCAAGAAAATTGACGCCCCTTGCTTGTTTTTCATACTGGTGCACTTTTCTTGAGATTTTTACAAAATTTAGGGAGGATGATATATAGGTACAAGGAAAACATGAAACTTGGTGACCATTGTTATGTCTATCATCCAGCTACATACAAACTACCTCCATGTTAACATGAAAAGGCCCAGACAAAATTGGACAGTGTCCCAAAATGCCATGCCACAACCCACAGTGAAGACTTAGTACAAAAAAAACATATAATAACCAACTACAAAGAAGGATGTAATAACCATGTTAGACTATCATTCAAAAATGATGATCGAAGACCTAGGAGAGAATTTTCATGAGTATTATCATCAAGAGCGTTGATAATTATTAGCACCTTTTCCTGCTCCTCAGGTTTTGTACCTGTATCGAAAAATACGAACCTCTTCCCCCTTGTAAGTCTCGCCACAATGTCATCCAGGTTGTAGCAAATATCCATTAGAATATTTTTGATGTCCTCCTGACCTGCAAAGAGTTTGTAGTTGTCGACCTGCTTGTCACGAATGACCATATGGAGTAGTTTTTCCATGTATTGATGCAGAGAGAGAGGGTGAAGGAAATGAAGCATGTGCTTCCAGAATTTCCCTAGATAAAGGACCCATTTAAGGTTACTACCATGAATCTCAGAATCATAGAAATGTTTATGGTCCCCAAAATCTGTAATTTCTAGATGAAGAATTTAAATCCTTAATTTAGGAGGAACCAAGTGAAAGTGATTTTCCATGGATTCCTATCCAAACAAACGTCGATGATGAGGGGAAGAAGAACTAGGTGCACCACCATGGAAACTATGCAATATCTGCCGGGGGGCATGGTTTCATAAAAACTAGGGTAATGAAAGTAGTAGAGTGAATCCAAAGGCAAGAAATTGAGGGCTTGTAGTCACAAGTGTGCAGAGAAGGTCTGGGCAAGGAGCATGTCATCTAGTATGTGAAAAGAAGATCGTGTAGTCCATCGAGGGTAGAGATATAATGAGATATCGCATAACTTGACCAAAGAAAATAACCCTATGTCCTAATCCAAATTTTGAGTGAGAGAGAGAGAAGGTATGCCTAGTAACCTTGAATCTATTGTGAAAGGAGAGTAGCAGAAATATAAAAACAAAATAAAAAAAAGAGTCGGGGTACCATATTCCACAAACCAACACTAGGCAATTAAAATAAATTTTAGTTGAATCAAAAAGTTGAGACGATGAAGTGGGTAACACGACCACCAACTCAAAGTAAGGACCTGACCCTATATTATGGAACAAAATCATGAAGAACATTGACCCCTGCAAAAACATGTCGAACTATAGAAAAGATACGAGGTAGACAAGTACTTAGGCGGTGAACCAAACAAAGGGTAGGGAGCAGAAGGGAGAGGAAACAAACCTCCCATATAGCTATGATAGACCACCCTACGCATCCAAGGGCAGCGCAATGGTTGGAAACCCTCATCCACAATACAAGACACATAGCATTTTCGCCACCTTGATAAGTTGTCCATGCATTTATGATAAGGCCTTAACATGATATAATTGAAACATTGAATGAAAAAACTAGAGTTTTTGAGCTCCATGGAGGGACAAGTGTAAGCCTAAGCACATTCTTTAACAATCACAAGGTAACTGAGAATCATGCACTCATGAATGAGCTCTACAAACTGTATGTCAGGGACTCCTTAACCCACTCCCAATTTTCCATAAGAACACCAATCCATTGCATTTAGAAAAGGATGAGCTATGATTGTGAATGGAATGTCGTACGCAACACCATAAGTGACCACATGTAGGAATGTAAGCTGGTGGGATTAGAGTAGGTGATCCAAAGCCAATAGAATGTGCCATGCAAGGATCAAGTAGTGAAAAGTGTAGACCATGGTGCTCAATCCCAGGGTCGTCAACCCGTGCTCCACTCTCATGTTACGCATGTTAATCATGCTACTTGACAATACCAAGAAACTTAATACCACCCCCATCAGGGAAATTATAATTAAATTCAATTTAAAATGGAATAGCTAAAATTTAAAATAAATTAGTAGATGGAAAATTGAGGGTAAAGAGAAAAATATAGTGCACTCTCCACATTATAATATATGAAGGGAATGTGATGAAGGAGGATGCAAAAAAACATTTGATATTCCAAATTGGATATTAAAAAATCTTAAATGTTATATTGGTTATTTTTATAGTGTTTAATGAGTATGAAGTAAATTTAGAAAGTATTGATATTTTATTATAGGTTTTGTTTATTTAATCAAAACAGATATAAATTATTGTGGATCAAAGTTAATTATGAGATAATTAAATTATTTAAGGGGGTGTTCAAGCTTAAATGAATTTCAGACAATCTTGATAATAGCATTTTATTATTGGACATATAGTTTTCTTATCCAACAATAAGATTACTTAAATTCAATTTAATTTAAGAAAAATATAAATATATTATATCAAAGAAATAGATTGGAATAGCTTTTGAATGGTAGTTAAATTAGCGACGATTGTGAAAATAAAGTGTTATGTGTAAGGAGGTTTGAGGTTTAAATTCCCTAATTCACCTATGCCTATCGAAGGTGCATACCTAAACACCTAGAGATTACAGTAGTAGCCATCAATCCCTCTAAATATAGAAAAGAAAAAAAATTACCAAATGCATCCATTGAAATTTTACCTTGACATGTGTAGACTATGATTTAATTTGGTCAACTTTGTTGAGTTTAGTACGAAGGACATTCAACTATTCAGCTAAGAATGTTATTCTCATTTACCATGGACCAAGAACATTAAGTATATGATTTTCCCGTTAATGGAGCTAATACAATGTTACAACAAACATGTAAGGAAATTACAGAAGTTGGACGTCAATGAAATGCAGTGCCAACACGAATGAAACTATTTTAAGGGAAGACCATTGGGTAAAACTTAGATATTACTTTCCACCTGATTGGTTGAATCTGTGGCCATGATTTTTCTTCTTCCCATCCTTCTTCTAGTTCTTTGGTTTGATTTTTGGGTGTACTTTTCAACACTTCTCCTTCATGTGACCATCAATGTTATAGTGGTTGTTGGGATCTTTGCATTGGTGCACTATGGTTGTTGTATTTTTTTCCTTCCCCCATTTCCATTTCTTCTTCCCTTCTTTGGAAGATTCCTAGTGTTCCTTCTTATTTGGAGCACTTGATTACCCTTTTTATTCTAGCATATGTCTCCTAGGTATTGTTAATGTACAAAAGCCTCATCCATCATTTTGGATTTGAAAAATATCACTTTCCTCCACAAATGGTTGTGTAGACCCCATAAATATTTGAGTATATATTCGTTCTTGGGAGAGATACCCAACATTATTTCCATCTTCTTTAATTCTATAGTGTGCTCCTATAAACTCTACCGCTACCTCTTCCTAAAGTAACGAAACTAGATACATTGGTCCTTTACATACCTGATATGGTATAATTAGGACCTTATGAGAGTTCTAAAATCCTCCCACTTAGTTATTGGGAACCCCCCTCCCTCAGTGAACGATCCAAGGCTTGGGGCATAGGTTTTAGTATATTAGGAGATAAGGGTTATGATAAGGAGCCATGGGATGAAGTTATGGGTTAAGGGTTCAATGTGGGACCTAGAGCAAAGGGGGCCCAAACATAGGTGGAGATGGTGCAAAAATACCTAGAAGAAGAAATATGGCCCTAGGTAAGAGGGGATAGGAAAGGAATAGGGCCCTAGGGAAGAGGTTCTAGAGGTAGAGATGATGAGATCCCATAGGGGGGATATAATCCTGGAGTGAAGGTGGTTAGGATAAAGGAAAAGGCCTAATGGATAGGGGTACTATCAGCCTAAGGAAAGATGGGGATGCTAGCAAAGGTAGGGTCCAAAGAGTGGACGAGGTTGGGGATAGAAGCTTACTTCAAATAAGTCTTGAGTCCCTCCCTGCACCCCCCTTAATGATATCAAGGCCTTAAGATCCATAACTAATGATCAAAAATTTATGTGGGTACTAACATATTTTTTGAAGGCCAAGGATACCTTTCGGAGGTAATATGTAGTGCTTTGAGGTATTTTTCATGGATTTAGATGCCTAAACATAGAGGGTACTAGTAGTTAAGCAGAGTCGAGGGGACCAAGCATAAACAACAATAGTTTTTTTGTAGAATAAAAGATAGAGGGGTAGAGGGGGATAGGGTTTCTAAGGGATATGAGAGAAAGGGGGATGTGGTGAGGAATGAAGGGGGTGGGGTCTCAAGGGGAAAAGGGGAGGAGGTAGGAAGATGTGAAGGGTGGATGGTTAGGTAATTTGTAGTGGTGGCCATAAATAAAGGAGAGAGGTACTAAGTGGTAAGGTGAGGTAAGATGGAGAGGGGGGAGAAGAGGAGGTGAGGAATATCCATAGAAGAGAGGGAGATAGGTGAGACTAGGGGAGGCATGAATGAGGACGAGGGATGATATGGGAAAAGGGGAGGAGGTGATAAGAGGTGAGGGATAGATAGAGGAAAGGAGGGAGGAGCCAATAGGGATAGGATAGTAAGATGAAGGGAGGTGTTGATGGTGCTAGACCCACCAAGATCAGGGGATCTCCCTGGTATGAAGTCCCAACTAGACCTCACATCGTTTGGTGTAGGAGTCTCATCCGGTATGATGGCTCGGTTTCCATTATCTTAAATATTTTCCTCAACTCTTACTTGTCAGCACAAGAGAGTGGTCTGCTTTGTCTTCCGAGAAGTGAGGTTCACATGCCTGGTGAGTGTAAGTGTCACTTGTGTCAATGGTTCTTTCACCGTAGAGGGAGAGGGTGGGAGTGAGTCCTAAATCGTTTGGGAGAAGTCCCAACTCTACTAGGAACACATAACCCAATAGGACATGCGCAGCTTCCGATGGAACAGTCCACACGGATGTGGGAGTCACAACACACAAGGGAAGATAACACGTACAACACTCAGCGGATTAGTCTACACGAGTACAACGGTTGTTATAGCAAGTTCCATGTGAAAGGTCGGTCTGATGTTCAGGAGAGTAGTTTACATGAGTGAGACAGCGTTAACAGCATATACAACACATTTTCATTAACATATGTATATTACAACAAGTGAATTAGTTCAAGTGTTAAACACAGGTTCAAGCAACATGCATTACAAGTGTTAAAGATTAGTCTTACAATAGATAAAATACATGTGTGAAAATGTGTTGGCCTATTAGCAGGCTTCTGAATTAAGCAAAAGTTCCAAGACACATCGTTACACCATACATCACTAACCCCGTGTGAGGGGCGTTGGAGCCACTGCTTACTCCTCAAAGAAAAGATAACAGACTCTCTTGGCTATGTGGGAGGAGCTGAGGTGAAAAGTCCTTTGCATGTACAAATGAGGGGGTATTTATAGCCAAGGGTGAAACTGACCCTTGTGGCTGTTTGACTACCCTCATGATTGTTTGACTTCCATGACTTTTCGACTTTACATGACTCTTTGTAAAACAAGTGGGTCTCTTGGACTTCCACGTTACATTACATTGATTTGACAACATGGCCCACAGTGAAGATGTGGACGAGATGACTCATGACACAACTCGACATGACAGTGTTGGTACATTCGTGTTGCTGATGGAGTGCATGTCGAGTTACAGTGATGCTGGGAAATGGATATCTTCATGGTGTGTTATAGCTTCACCTCCACATGGCAAGGTGCGCAGAGTCTTCGATGGTCGTTGGATCACTTGATGATGCTTTGTCACATTTCTCCTTGCTTGTATGTTGGAAGGCTTGACAAGCTCACCTGTTTCGTGAAAGCTGCATGTTCGTCTGTTTGTCCGTCCATCAGCACATCTTGCATGTCTTCTCGTTCGTCCATTCATGAACACATCTTTACATGATCATCTGTTTGTGAGCACATCTCTTCGCATGCATCGTTCGTTTGTTTGTTGGTGAACCTATCCTTCTGCATGTGCTCCCTTCATTCATCCCATTCGTCGTCGCGCCATGTTTGTTGGTGTACCTATACCTGCAGTTACTCATGACGAGACGACATCAAATCCAAAAACCTCATATTCTACCATGACACATGATAATTTTGGATGCAGGTGACTGGGAGAGGCAGCAAGGTTGTGAGGCGGGATGATGGCTCCAAGCACTGCTGATGAAAATTGCGCAAGAGTCACTGGGTAATTAAGATGGGCAATCTCGATCCACAGTGACTATCCATGAGGTCTGGTTCGGCTTGAAGGAAAAACTACGCAAATTTTGGGAGGAACAGTCTGGACTGCAGGAACTAGGCAAGGCAGACAAAATCTACGCATTTTCTGGAACAAGTGAGCAATGGGGCTGGACAACAAAATTTGTGCAATTTCTTGGAGGAACAGGCCGGGCTATAGGGAGGATTGGCAGACAGGATTTGCACAATTTTATGAGGGAATGGGCTGAGATCCTGGCAGCCAAAACTGTGCAATTCCTGGAGGGGAACTAGCAACAGCAACTGTGCAATTCTTGAGTGGAACTGGCAATCAGTTGTCGGGAGCTTGGCAGTAGAAACTGCACATTTCCTGGAGGGAACTAGCAGTCTGCTAGTAGGACCTGTTGGCAAGGGAAACTACACTGAGGCTGGCAGGTCGGCCTACTGATCATCTCTGCACAACTTTTGAGTTGAGTAGACTGCTAGGCAATAGAGGACCTACTCATGAAAACTGCGCAATTTTCTGAGGGAGACAGGGATGGGCACTGAGTGTCTGTCTGGCATGTCTGTGCAATTTTCCCAGCCAGCGGGGTAGGCAAGATCTGCGCCATTTTTTAGGAGAATGAATCCCGGGGTATCTGGTGGGTGAAATCCTCTGCTTGACCAGCTTGAACGTTGATTGATTACTTACGGGTAGTGCAACTTGAAATGACTTGCTTGGCGCTTTTGTGTTGTTCAGGTTGACATTCAATCGAGTCGATGGTAGGTTGATGGTCTGGGTGTCAGAGGGGAGTCCGATCATCAAAACATCAGCAGAATTACTAAGTGTGTGAATGAGTGAAAGATGCACATGTGATCTTGCAAACACACACCATAATGACTTGACGACGAGATGACCCAAACCATCTAGACACACATGCTCAACAAGACTGATCGACATTGTGAGTGACAAGCGTGACACTTTTGATTGATCATTGATCGACCATGACAACGCTTGCACGATAGTGAGCGTGACTCTATGTGTGAGTGCGACAGATGCTTTCATAGCGAACACAACATGTATACATGAAGCGAAGACCTTGAGCATGACCAGAACATGGTTGCAAGCATGAGTTCGATATCAACATGCAAAAAATTGGATAGAATAAATAAGCAAGGTGGAGGCAAAGACTCACACAGGCTCACGGAGTGAACCCGAGTGTGTGCAGTCATCAAGTGAAACAAATTGGGTGCAGGCCAAAATTTTGTAGGGTGGTTGTAGCCGCTACAACAGAAGGGGAGGTGAGGTGAGGGGGGGACAAAGGATAAGGGATATTTCATGGGCTAAGGAGGTGAAAAGAGACAAAGGGATAATGTGTGGAAGAGGGGGAGCGGTGAACATGAAGGAATGGAGGGAAATGACAAGGCAATAAGAGAGATAATTTCAATGAGCATGGGAGGAAAATGAAAAGGGTGGAGAAGAGAGGGGAGGCGGACATAAGGAGTAGGGATGAGAGGGGAAAGGGGAAGGAGGTCAAAAGCGGTGAGAGATGGATAAAGGAAAGGAGGGAAGAGAAAAGAGGGAAGGGGTAATAAGATGAATTGAGGAGAGGTGACAGAGAGACAAAGGGGAAAGGGGATGTCATGGGATAAGTAAGTGAGAAGAGACAAAGAGATAATGGTAGGAGAGGAGCAGTTGTGGACATGAAGGAAAGGATGGAAAATTCAATAAGAGAGTGATATGATAGTTCCAGTGGATAGAATTTGGAGGAAAATGATAAGAGGGGAGAGGAGAGGGAGATATGTGAGACCATGGGAGGTGGGATTGAGGGGGTGGGGTGAGAGGAGCAAAGGGGTAGAAGGTGAGAAAAGATGAAGGATATATTGGTATTAGAGGGGGAGTGGTGGGATTATATCCTTAAAATTTCAAGGATATAATGAATATATATATCTTGAAAAAAAAATCTTGCACAAGAACAATGTATTCTCTACAATATACACTTAGAAAAAATCTCAAAGGAAATTCCATCATTTGGTACTCAATACCTTTTCTAACATAATCATAAGCATTATAATTTGCATGAAAAATAACATATCACTCTAGACAAACTCAAATTTAAAATAGTCATACACAAATTTTATAAATAAAAGTTATATATTGGAAAAGCTAATTCAATTGTTTACATTTCATCGTTTCATACCATATTCAAATTCAATGTGAAAATACCTTGAACCATCACTCTAAGTTAAAATTTTGATTTTCTATGTATGTATTTCCACTAAAGAGTCTTGAGAGATCATCATTATCTTGCATCCAACCACTAGCATATTTCTATAAATTGAGACCATGAGTTTCTAGAGATATGGAGACAACCATAAGCAACTAACCAACAAGATAACTCTTCACATAGACAAAGCTATTGTTTATTGTTTACTAATAATTAGCAAAGAGAGGAATGAAGTCATCCCAACCTAAGTAGTGAACCAATCTAAAATAGAGACCTTCACATAGCAAACAACGCAAACAAAACCAAGCACACATGCCTTGAGAGGAAAGGTGGATGTATAAAAGTTACACTGCATAGCAACGGATATATTTTTTTTATTACATGGATATAGTTTGTTATTGCATGATTGGTTGGTTGTTATTCGCAGAAGTGACTGAGGATAAAGATATTTGTACAAAATTAAAATAGAGAAGTTAAATCAATGTTAGTGAAGAAAGTGAAATATGATTTTTTTTTATGTATTATTCAAAATCATATGTAAATTTTAATGCCACATATAAGTGTAAAGTAGGGTCAATAAACTCAACAATAACATAAAAAATTAATCATGAAAAATGTAAGTCACATGGGCTAACTTGAGTGTTTATGATATTACAAGGTTCTCGATGATTTCCATGTGCATTAGTTTATGCATCTCTATCTAGGATAAATGTAGGTTGTTTGTCTACCATCAAATGGTTAAAAATTGATTTTGGGAAAATGTCAAAGATTGAATTTTAGGAATATTTTGAAATTTGATGAATAAGAGTAAAGTTAATTATTTTATTTAGTTGTGCTTATCCAATTTCAAAACATTCTCAATTCAAATTCTACCATCAAAATAAAAAAGATTGTTTAAAAGACTACACTGCTTATTGTTGGTGAAACTCTGTTGTGATACCAAATTCTAACACTTCCCTTCCTTGTTGGCACATCTGAGCCTTGTTGATGGTTCTAGATACCATGTTAATAACTTGTCAAACTGAATGCATCGAGCAGTGACCACATGAAGGATAAAGTGGATTGAGATATCCTTCATACTACAGAGGGACAGAGTGTTTGTTAACGCGTAATGGTGTTGGGAGCTTCGAATAGAGGTTTGAGGAAGAGAAACTCACATTCAATTCACTTTTATTTGTTTGTCTTTCTATATTTCATTGTTTCTATTTCTTCTTTGGCCCCCGTCCCATCCCTTGTGATGCTAACTCCACTAATAATTCTGCTATACTTCCCAACCAAATCTTGCTCTGAATTTTAGCTAATGGTCTGCCATCAAACTGATTACGTTGGTGTTGGCACTGTATTTCATTCTACTTCCAACATCTCTAATCATCTTACAAGTTTTTTTAATGTTGTACCACGAGGGCTTTACTAGAGGATAAATACCATACCACATGCATTCATATTGAGGGATATATATTGAAGAAAAAATGACATAATATATTGAGCATATAATATGGGGTAAAGGGTTTTTATATTGGCAAGTATAAAAAATGGAGGTGAAAGTCAATGAAAAAATATAAAGGGGTGTAAAATATGTTAATGAAAAAATGGATACCTACAATATCTAGTGAAATTAGGGGTTTTTCTCCTGATCGGGATGAGGGAGGGTGTCAAAGGTGACAGGCTGGGATGTGACATGGTATGTACAAAGACCATAACTACCACTGTCCCCCACATGCTCAAGGCAGGGGGTGCGGTGTCCTATGAAATGAATGCATGGATAGTGGGTTGTCAAGGTGGCAGAGGAAGGAATAAGGAAGGGTGGCAGAGAAAGTTAAGGAATTCGACGTGCTGAGCAAGAGAGAGTAGCTGTGGAGATGGGAGGCGACTCAGAGCTGGAGAGGGGCGAAGGCACCTTGGCTGCGGACAAGAAACGGTTTCCTGGTATGTAATTCGGTCTCGCTCCTGCATCAATTCCATGATCTGGTTGGGTTCCCCTATCAATTACATGATCTGGTTGGGGTTTTGCTGGGGGGAAGGGAGGGGAAAGAGGCCGTCCCAATGGGGAGTAGCGTTGTATGGGAGAAACTGGGGGAGGACAGGGAGTGCCATGGCCTGGCTTTGCGTTTTGTTTTTATCCCATTCGAACTAGAATCTGGGTAGTGGCATGGGTAATGGTAGGTCGAGAAGATACGCGAGCCTTTACCTAGTTGCTCAGACCAGGGGAATAGGGGATAGCGGGTTTTCCATTCCTGGGGGGCTGGGTGCTGAAGGGAGAGGCAAGAAAGAGTTGCGGGTAGGGGGTCGGGATATCAGCCATGACAGTAGAATGTTGAGAAAACCCTGGGGAAATGGGTACCTGCATGGTAGTAAGGGCAAAGCTAGGGACCCTGGGCGGTATTTGGGATAGAGGGGCAAGCATACCCATGGCTGGCAGTTGCTGGCTGAGGGAGCTAAAAGTGGGTATAAAAGCAAGGGTCGAGCTAGGCTCTGGACGGGCCTGAGGGCTTGGCTCTAGATGCAGCGGGATGACAAGAAATTGCACCATGGCAAGGGGGAGGGGCACTTTGAGGAGCCCTGGGAGATAAGCCCGCAACCCAATTCCCTTGGCCACATGTGGGTTCTGGGCTACCTTAATCCGCAGATGGTAAAGCATGGAAGAGAGGCATTGTGTGAACAGCGACGATGGGATGATGTGCAAGGGTTGACGAACCTAACTTCATTTGACTATCCACAGGGCATCACTACACAGATTATGGCTCGAGCAATGAGAGGGCATGGTCGAGGTAGGAGAGGCCCAACCCACCGGACAAACAAGGGTCCAAGCACGTCGGAAGCTCGCAGGGGTCATAATCTTGTCAAGCACCTCATAGTAGAGGCAACAACGACATATCAAGATGAGACAGATGAAGGAATTCAGAAGTTGATTGAAGACTGGGAAGCAGAGATAAACAGGAAAGTGAACTAGAGGAAGAGATCGATGACTAAAGGATGATGATCGTTGATCCAAGGAATACCCGTGGTAGAATTACGCAGTTCAAGCACACCCTTTACTTGTATTTCTTAATGAAAAGACTGCTTGGAAAAGTGATGGAACAAATCTCTGTGGGGATGGCGATCACAGTGCAGGGCCTACCTAGCTATAAAAAAGACATGGAAAAAATCCTCTTTTAGCTGCATAAATAGGACATTAGGATGGATCGAATCGACTGCCACATCCCTTGCATCTTGGAGCTGTATGGAATTCCAATGGCAACTGTTGAAGATCCTGCTCCTGTAGCCTATGTCTCCAATGAGAAGAAAGACCATAAAGATTATAGTCCTCATGCTTAATTTTTGTTTATGCGGTTAGCTTTTAAGTTTCTTGTTGCATATGCTAGTTATTACTGTTATGTAGTATTTGGACATGAGATTGAGACTTATCTAGCTTGGCTAGAAAGACTGAAGCAATTTTGTTTTTGGATGGCATATAATGTTGACTGGTGGCCAACAGACTTGGTTTCCCCTTGGGGCAAGTTGACGCCACCAAGTCAATCTATGTGGTGTAAATTTGCCTAATATATAATAGAAAATGGATGAACCTGCCAAAATAGGGGTTTTTTAAATTGGGAAAGTGTATTGGATTAGTATTGATAGGGGGTTAAATAATGTGATTTTTATAGGTAGTTTCCAATTTATAGTCAAATTAAGGGTATTGTTTAGTATATCATGAAAGCGCGTGATATGTCAGAGGTTCATTGAGTAAAGCCCCATGCATTGTACCGGCTCCATTAATTAGGGAATTTGAACCTCAAACCTCCTTACACATAACACTTCATGCTCAAATCCCTCAGCCATCCAAAAACTATTCCAATCTATTTTTTAAATATAATATATTTTTCTTAAATTAAATTAAATTTAAATAATCTTATTATTAAATGAAAAACTATTTATTTATTAACAAAATATTATTATCAAAATTATGTAAAATTCAATTAAACTTTAAACAACCCTTTAGATAATTTAATTCTCTCCTGAATAACGTTTATCCTCAATACTTTATATCTATTTAATTAAATATACAAAGTCTATGATAAAAATAATAGAAATACCAAAAAAATTCTAACTTTGCTCCGTACTAATCAAATATTATAAAAATAACTAATATAACATTTAAGATTTTCCGACATCTATTTTTCCATATCAAATATTATGTTTGCATATTCCTACCAAATCACATTCCCTTCCCCAATCACATTCCCTTCCATATATTATATGGTAGAAGGTGCACTGTGTTCTTTTTACCTTTCTTCAATTTGCCATGTACTAATTCATTTTAGAGTTTAGCTAAAAATGAGTTTAGCTATTTTGTGAATTAAGTATATTTAATTTGAGTTCAATTTAATTATAAATTAAAGTTATTGAAAAGTTTAAATATAAAATTATTTCTTTGAATTATCGTCTAATTATAAAATTAATTTTATTAATTTACACTAACACTAATACTAAAAATAATTATACTTTCTTCCTAAATTATTTGAACTCGTCCATATTATCAATAAATATATGTGTACACATTAAAAAAAAAAAAAAAACTTTTAAAAATATTCACATTTGTTAAGGTTGCCATAAGGCATTATTTTATAATTGTGATTTAAATTTTTTATTTTTAGTGTTTTTTTTCCAAGGAAAAATCATAGTTTTATTCATAATAAGCAAAATTACATGTTGTAAATGCTAAAATAACATATTCATTATAAGCTTGTCCTGATACACAGAAACAAAAACGATAACTCTAAAAACTTTCTATTCTTTCCTACCCTTTTTTTTCCACTTTTCACCAACCATCAGTGTTGGGAATGGATGTTACAATAGACATTTGAGCCTCTTTGGTAGTAGATGGGGTTTCTTTGTCAGAATCTGAGCATTCTGTTGTGTGTGATCCCTTGCTGCAATTAATTTCTTTCCTTGGAGAGGGCTGTTCACTTTGTTGTTGTGGAATGGATGTCCTTGGAACTAATGCGGAGCAGTTCTAGTTCTCATCATTTTGTGAACTGAACTAGGTGTTCTGTGCATTGAGGACTGTGATATTTCCGGGGAGTTCTGTTTCTTGGAATGTGTTTTTTGTGGTATTTTCTATGTATTCTTCCTCTTATATATCGTCTGCTGGAGTGGTTGAAAACTGCCATCCTTTCGGCTTTGGTAGTTGTCCTTTTTTCTTGTCTTTTTTGTTTTGTAGGCAAGCACTTTGTAGATGGATAGTTTGGTGAAAAATACAACATCTGAAGGCCATGTTATCATAACCAAGGGGTTGGGACCATTGCTTCTCATTGTGGAATAAGAGAATGTGATCTAGTAAGCCTTGACTGAGATCAACCTCCACACAGATTTTGGCGAAAGTGTAGATATCCTTGGTAAGACGCTCGTTGTCCACTTTTAAGAATTTCCCAAGGGCATTGCCAATGCCTGCTAATACTTTGATGTGCCAAAAATGCAGAGGTAGGTTATATAATTTTACCCACACAGGAATTTTGGAAACCACCATGGTATTTGCATCAAAATCCGGAAACCATGATGTCAAGAAAAGACCAGCATTACCCCAAAACCATGGTCCTTCATTCAATGCATATTCCTTGTCTTTGGCTGTATAGAATTTAACAATGAAAAATCCTTTTGAGCATAGGTGTATATCACAGTTTTCTGTCCATATGGAGTAAATCCATTGGCGTAGGGCTTCCGGTTTGGGCCAGAACCCATTAAATCTGCATATCACTACTTTAGATATATAATCATCATGTATCTCATTTACCTCATGTATAGTAATCATTAAAGTAAGGTTCAGTCGTATGCTTGACGATGTAGGCACCAAGAGTAGTGGCTTGCTATTTTGATTGTATTTGAGTCCCCATCTTCTCTTTTACTACATCTTTGAAGGTACCAGGTCCTTTGGAGCTTGTACTAGGGTAGCCTCTAAGGAGTCTTGTGTTGAGGAAGATAGTTGGGTAGCAGCCTATGTCATATTCCTTTAACTTGTATTCCTCCCGCAATAATTTTCCTGCATCGATCGATCAGGAGTTGTTTACTAGTTGGAATGACCATCTTTTATTGTATCCTCTGTTTAAGGATTTTTATCTCCTCTCAGCGCCCTATGCATACAGATTTCCCTTCCATAGATCTGATAAAGAGACTAATTTGTAGACTAATTTGTATTCCTTCGATTTTTTCTGATGTGGGTGCTTTAAGATCCATAGGTGGGTTGATCACCATTTCGTGGCAATCGTGTTCAATCATTAGTGCTTGTTGTAGATCTGGGACATTGAGTTTGTTGACTCGCATTACCCACCAGCAATCGCCATATGCAGGCGCAAGGTAAAACATAACATGTGGCCTTATATGATGCTCTGCACTCAAACATTGTATTAAGGTTGCCTCTACTCCTTTGATGTCGCAGATCTTCATGTTAGCACCCGATTCTTCATGTTGTGGGAACCCCAATCCTCAGGCTGAGGAAAACCTGAAATCATGGAGAATTAGTCAAAACTATCCTCCTCGGGTCTAGATCCGCTACGAGGGTCTCTGATTTGGGAATATTAGTCCAAAAAATAAGCCATTTTATAGTATTATGCTCTTGATCTAGGATATTGTAGCTTATCCCCGCTAAATGAGGCAGATCTGTTCTCTAGGGGATCTAACCAACCTTCATAAAACAAAGATCGATGTCTATTGGTCCCCAGCTTTGTAGAGAAAGTCTATCAGACTTTTCAGGCAAGATTCCTTTACATTTTATCTCACAGGCATCAGATCTGCAAAATACGAAGCTAGATCGAGCATATACATCCAGATCTGGCCGTTGCGAGTGCAGATCTAATTTCTAGGAGTGTCAATCTAGTAGGAAATGGCCCGATCTGTGAGCAAGGCTTTGATTCCATATGAGATCATTCATCCGTTGCAAAAAACCATGGCTTTGTCGAAGATGCTCGAGTTTGGCATGATATGGATGTCTTTCTTTAGATCTGCAATGTGAAGATCTAATCCCCTTCACGTGTGTTCCTAGAGAGTCCAGATCGCAGGGCAAAGGAACTTCGCCTGCACACTGAACCAATTCTGCTGCTCTCACCATTTTCCCGCCTCAGCTGATGATATCCTATTTTTAGCTCCTTTTTAGGTATATTTTGTGGATAATTTTGTCCAAAATCCAACTAAGATTTATTGAACTAACAAGGTTGAGTTTTGAAATCTGCATAATCCAAGTGTCATGGGTGCAAAAACGGAATTGCACTAACTTTTTTTTGTGTAGGTTGATGGGCGATGAGAAATTAGAGGTTGGATGCCATTAGAGTTGGGTAAGTTTGCTTGTTACCTTCTTGGAGAATTTTGTGAACCTTAGTGGCTTTAGGAAGCCTCTTTCCCTAGTGGAGTCATAGCCTTAGCTCAATGGTAGCCTATAATTGAGAGAATATGAGTAATGTGGACTATGGTTGGGTGGAACATTTGAGGTCCATAACTAGTTTGTTCTTCAAGTCAAAAAATAACTTTTTTCTCATTTTTATGTATTTCATGGATTTATACATGTTTATCATTGATAATTAGTTTATATATGATTATCATGATTTTATAGTTAAATACATGTGTGCATTGTGTAATAAATTGCATCTGGAATGTATGGCATAAATTGTGTGAAATGAAATTAAGGAAAAAATTTAGAGATTAGGTTTGTTGGAATATTAATATGCTCTAATGGGAGGCTAGGGGTGTTCACAGGGGCTTTACTCAATGAACCTCTGACATATCATGTGCGTTCATGGCATACTAAACAATAAGCTTAATTTGACTACATATTGAAAACTACCTCTAAAAATCACATTATTTAACCCTATGCCAATACGAACCCAATACACCTTCCCAATTTAGAAAACCCCTACTTTCACTAGATACTATAGGTATCTATTTTTTCATTAGCATTTATTATACCCCTTTATATTTATTCATTAATTTTACACTCCATTTTTTATACCTATCAATATAAAAACTCTTTACCCCCTATTATATGCTTAATATATTATGTCATTTTTCCTTAATGTATATCCCCCAATATGAATGCATGTGGTATGGTATTTCTCCCTCAGTGAGGCACCCATGTAGATGTTATAGAGTCGTCTCAAAGTGAGTTATAACACTTGGGTTATGTGGGTTAGAATTATGCTTATAGAGGAGTTATAGGTTTCCTATTAACCATTTGATAGAATTTTGGTAATGGGAGGAAATGGGAAAACTTACAAAATTGATCACATAGAAAAATAGATCAAGTTTAAATGGTATCCCCAAGGGTTAGCTCAATTGGTCGAGTTCCTGTCGCTAAAACATTTTTCTAACATGAGGTCACGTGGTCAATTCTCCTTGATTCCCTTAGGGTTAGGCTCTGCTAATAATTTGGCAAGATGTGATCCCTTCGAGTGGATCTACCCACATATTTCCTCTTCAAAGAAAAAAAAATGAAATGGTAGAAGATATGCAAAAGGCACAAGTTTTAAATTCCGTAGCTATAATTGGTGTCATCAGGAAGGATTTTGAATTTCAAGTCATCCATGGGAGAAAGGTTTTGAAATGGGGTGAAATCACAACTCTGAATGAAATTTAGAGGATGAAATTCACCTAGAATGAGAAATGTACATGTATAAGAGTCAACTTAGTGAGTGGAAACTCAAATTCAATGAAATATTGAGTTAATTGTAGAAGCATACTGATATTTTTTAGTTAGATAAAAAAAATCTAGAAATAAGTTTTATTGATAGAAAATTTGAAAAAAATATGGAATTATGAAATTTTAGAAATTTTTCTTATTATGAAATCAATAGTGAAGTGGGAATTCCAAGTGGCAACTAAGCAAACATGTGGAGGAGAATAGTTAGAAAAAATATGTCATGAATAAATACCATTAGAAGTTGATGGTTTTCTAAACTTCCTCACGTATTCAAATCCAATATCCATCATGTTGTCCAATGAGGTTTATTTGGATTTTTGATCCATTGGGCATTCATGTAAAGATTAAAGCCCTTCCATGTCACACCTAATATTAATGTGATCTATTGATTGTGATCACACTCATCCATTGGAATTAATAGGCATAGGGGAAAATTTAACTCCCTCGCATATCCATGCATGATATGAAATCACCACCATTGATCAATGATCAAGCTTAGTTGTTAGATTCATCAAGTGCATAGGTAAAAAGGAACTCCCTTTCATATCCACACCTAATATGAGATCTCATCCATTGATATAAGATCAACATCGATTGTTGGATCTATTTGGAAAACAAGTTTTCATGAACCACCGTGCATGTTTTAATCTGATATGGATTATGGTTCATTAATCTTCCTTCATATCAACCATTAGATTTACAGGTGTGCAAGTCATATGTTATGGGGAAAAGGTGGAGAATGGACCCCATATGTCATTGTAACTAGTAAAAGGGTGGTTCATGAAGTGGGACCCTCCCATCATAGCAAAGGTTCATAAGGTGCAAAGTTATCATGGGGCCTAGATGTGTCCAAAAGATAGAGAAAGTGGCATAAAATGAGGTTCATAGGTGCCAAGTGTCTAAGGAAAGACACACATACTTGGTTCATGTCCAATGAGAATTGAGTATAGATATTCTTGTACTTGATAGGGAGCAAATAGAGACAATCCATATACATACTAGTAGTTATACAAAAAAGTTGTAGAGGATTTTAACGAATTTAAGGTGCCATATCATCCAAAAAAACTCAATTCTCAAAATTTCAACCAAATTTTCATATCATTAACTTGCAAGGCATTTTTGAGGCCCTAAATGGCATATTTGGGTGAATAAACTGAATGGAATTATATGCACTTTTTGTACACATAGTGATTGTAGCTTAAATGAAAGAGCTCATAGAGGTTTTCCAATGAGATATCACAACTGAAAAATATATTCACTATGAGATAGTTATGCTTGAAACAAAAAAGGGGGAAAATCAATTACCAATTTACTTCTAAGAGGAACAACTCCCTATCCAGAACTCAAAATGGGACACAAAAATCAAATATAAATATCTTCAATGATAAAACATATCCATGAGTCAACTTTAAAATTTGGGTATACAAAATATCAAGATATTAAAAAAAATTGTTTTGTAGTAAAACATGGGAAAATTTGGGGAAAAATAGCCAAAACTTCCATAAGACATAAAAGTTAAGCCCATAAGTCAAATTTGGGAAAATCAGTATTCAATAGAAATATATTAAGGAGAATACACCTACAAGCCCATAATTTGAAAATTTTTAGCACATTTTCTTAGAAAATTAAAAAAAGGTCTCTAGTGACCTACAAGAGCAAAAATTAACGTGAGGACAATTAGTATGGAAGATGCTTAGGGCTCCTACAACTATGAATAGGAAGTTAAGGGAATTAATTTCAACATGGGTAACGCTAAAAAAGAATCAAATGGGTATGGAAGAGGCATGCCAAAGAATAAAGACATGGCGGAAACCGTGAGAAGTTTCAAAATAGAGGTGCTCGACTATAAGGATCATAATGAAAGGTTAAATATGGCACAATAGGAGAAGCACCATATTAATATCCATATTCTACAAAGCTTAAATAATTTACAATGGTGGTTATATAAGGAATCTAATCCAAGGTAGGAAAAGGATCACAACTTTCATGTCAAGAGGGAGGATGCTAGAAGTTGAAGGAATTCTCAAAGTGCTAGTAGGCATCAACGCCAATCAACAAGACATTCAACCAATAGGTCTTATGTTTCTTCAAAGTAAAGAAGTTGTTGAAGAATGTAACTAGTGTCGGTCTTCATAAATGTATTTGAGTCATGACATAATTTCTTTGTCAAAAAAATGAAAGAGAAATTTTATTATAAAAGAAAATTATTTATTAAGCATGGGTTTCATGCTTTATTATTTTATTTTTAGGGCAAATCCTCCAATGTAGGCTTCTAGAGTTTATGTCATAATTCCTAGTCCATGTCATCATATAATAGACCCTTCCTGGGCTTTATTTTTCAATAAATAAAATTATTTTTTATGTAAATTGAGTCAAATAGGCCTCCTCCACCAAGTTGGCCTCATTAAGGACAAGTCAGCCTCAAACCACTATATATAGGCAACAACTCGACCTAAATTGGAGCACAAGACAAGCAAGTTCGATCTATAGTTGCAAGAGGAGAAAAATAAAAGTGAAATACCTAAGAAGAAAGAGGGAATCCCAACGAATAAGAAGGAAATCATTGTCAAGTAAAAGGAAGCTGAATTATCTCTCTACTGCCACACATGTGAAATTTTTGGGTTGCAGGAGGGCTGAAATTTTCATAATTGTAGGAAGGCTGGAAGTCTGGGAGCTAGAGGGTCGAAATTATGTCATGAACTTGTATCCTTATTGTTATATGAGATGGTGCTACTCATTCAAATCAAAGATTAGAGAATAGGTAACACTATTGAGAAAACCCATTGTACTAGTAATATGATGCAAGGTTATACTACTAATCAAAGTAATGGGAATATCGTAATCAAGCATTCTCATAATTAGTACTAGTAGTTAATGTGATAAGCTAACTGCAAGCCCACATAGTTATAGCACTAGTTAAGTAATCATGTATCCATAATATTGGACAAGCTAGTAACTGATCATGTTTAAGCATGGTGAATCAATAGGGATTCGCTGGATTGAAGTTGGTTGACGAGAAGAGACTACTGAAGTTTTCATAGTCATCTTGGAACGCTGACTTGGTGCTGTAAGGAAGGTCTTTTGATCTAGTCAAAGGTCTTGGTCTGTCTCAATTTAATTTGAATCTGTTAGTGGAAGACTTTGACTGGGTTTTCCCCTGCATTGGGGTTTTAACTTTGGCGGAGTGCTTACTTCTGATGTCATTGATCTTCATGTTTTTTATTTAATGATTGCTTGGTGAGAAGAACATAAAGAAAGTTAATAAGAATACAAGCATATCACAAGTAATTGTCAATATAAGCAAATCTTCCTGCCTTTCTGATTTTCTAACATGGTATCAGAGATAAGGTGAAAGAAGAGGAAAAAGGCATCTTGAAGATCTATTAAATAAAAGGTTAAGATAAGGTTTGAATGTAGACCATAAGGAGAAGGAAAATATAAGAATAGGAAGGACTATTATGGACACATCAATGAAGATTGAAAACAAACTAGAAGGAGCCACGAACTATAGATCATGGAAGAAGAGGAAAGACAAAGTAGTAGATTTTGTACTAAGAAAAATCAAGGAACCCTTAGATGATGCAGGAAAGGAAAAGTACAAGGAAGCAAACATCTTGTCCATAAATCTAATTGTAGATGGAGTGAAGGATGACTTAATTCCCTACATATCCAATATAGATATTGCAAAAAGGATGTATGAAGCTCTTTCCAAATTATTCACCATAAACAACATTAGACAAATAGCTAATCTCAATAATGAACTAAGAACAATAAAGATGGAAAAAGATGATATTGTATCTTCCTATTTTGTAAGAATCTTCAGAATAAGGGATGAGCTTCAAGCTATTGATGAAGTCATATCATATAAAGAACTTTTGATTGTTGCACTACTTGGTCTACCAAAATCTTGGAGTATCTTTGCATCAGGGATTAGTAGTTGGAAAAGAAACACCATCTTTTGAAGAAATGTAGAATGCATGTAGTTAAGAAGAAACTCGCATCTCATTAGAAAACAATAAGAAGGAAGATGAAGAGAACATCACATCCAATAAATATTCTGCTCACTACAAGAAAAAAGGGAGGAAAGAAGAAGCTTAAAGGACAAAAGAAGAAGGTTGGACTATCTAAAGTAGAGTGCTATCATTGTCATAAGATGGGACATTATAAGAATCAATGTCCTAGAAATCCTAGAAACAAGGACAAGAAAAGAGAAAGAGAACATGCCACAGTTGCAGATAAAGCTCCACCTAAGAAGAACAAGGCTGAAGAGTCTAAAGTCAAGGAATTATATTATTAAGTCTTTTACATATCCTCCTACTTATATCATAGATTATTATATTTGGTTTTATAAAATTTTCTTTTATATTTTGATTTCTAGAGTTCATAGATCTAATATGTCTTGCTAGAAATTTTTGAATCGTTTGATAGGTTGTAGGTATCCCTCAAAAAAATTGGATTAAGAGGGAGCCTTCACCATTTTACCAAAAGATAAGTATACCCTGTCTTGTTTTCTCTTTCATGTTTAATTTCCTCCACTCATCGAGATCTGTTTGTATTGCATACTCATAATCCTTTCTTTATATTTTCCTTGGTAGGAAAACTTGCAGAATACACAAAGGTTATAGAGGAAACTTCAAAGGAAAGATTTGAATAATGAAAGAATCTTTGTTACAAAAGAAGCCCTACAAAGAAAATGATATCTTACAAGGTTTGTTAAAGAATAACTCAAGGTATGTTTGATTTGTTACAGATCTTCATCTTACAAGAAGGTATGATTATTCTTCATTTGGAATTTACTTTGTATCACTAATGCTCTTATGTCTAGGGTTTTGAATCATAAAAGATTCTTTTTAGGGTGATTAATCACTAGATTAAATCTACCCTTGTCATGCTATCTTAAGCCATTTGTTCATTTTGGTGAAACCCTAATATTTAGGGTTCACTATAAAACCCTAGCCTTCTGATGCCTAGGGTATGTTGTCTATAAAAACCTAGTTTACTTAAGGTTTGTTAATGAAAAATCTAGAACATATGATTAAATCCTTCTATATTAATGATTAGGGTTTTTTGATATAGAACCTTAACCTTTTAGGGTTTGTTGTTAATGTCTAGGTTATATTATAAAACCCTAAATTTCTAGGGTTTGATGATTTAGGGTTTATGAACAAAAACCCTTGTATTAATGTAAAGTCCTAGGAATGAAACCCTAGGTGTATGTGCTTTTGTATGATTGAAACCATAGCCTAGTAAAATTGTTGTATATCTAAATTTTGGAATTTTATACATGTATCTAGGGATTGATATAAGAAAATAATAATGAAACCCTAGATATGAAATGCTAGAATGTTAACTTGATTGTTGATATCCATTTAATGAAATCTAGGGTTTGTGGCAAGACCCTAGTGTTGTTTAACATGAAATTCTAGGGCATAATATTGAAAATGTTATGATTGGATTGCTAACTAGATTTAGTTGTTGATATCTAATTCTTTAAGTATCGATAACAGAATCTATGGTTTGTGACAAAACCCTAGCAAAATTGTTGAAGTTTAAAATATAAAAGTTGTAACCCTTGTTGATTGTGAACATAACTAGGTTTAGGTTTTGGATATCTAAAGCTTGATTATTTTTTATGCTTCCATTGTAAAGACATGATAACCATATTTTAATAAAGTTAACTCCATGCTCTTGTATATTTGTACTTGGTTATACTTGATGTTGAAGATTTGCAGGTACACAATCTTCAAGATGTTGAAGGTATTCATCCACCTCATAATTGAAGATGACTTGATAATTATGATAATCATGATGGAAAAGGGGAGTTGTAAGAATGATGATGACATCCTTGAAGGAATGAAGCTTAGAAAGGTTGAAGTTTTTATGATGATATGATGATGCAAAAAGAAAGAACATGTATAGTTGAAATAATAAAATTGTTGATCTCCCTAAGTTGAGAGGGAGCTTAGATGAAGGAAAGTGTATATCCTCCATAGTTGAGAAAAGAGACATGATCTTAGAAATATGAAAGGAAAGAATACGATCAAAGAATAGCTAAAGCACTATAGATGATTTTTCATTATAGTTGAAGTTGTAAAGAAGATTTAAAAGGGGTGTTGAGATAAAGTTTGGTGTTGTTGTAGAAGTTAAAGAAGAAAGCTTCCGACGAAGATGTGTTTGGATAGTATGATGATGATCTAAGAAGCATCATAATATTTGAGGACCCCGAAGGTCTGTGCTAAACACACGCACACACACACACACACATATATTGAAATTTTATTACTAATTGGGGTTGTGATTGTGCAAGATCTCTCTGTAAGAAAGTTGAACATTTTAAGCATGCTTGGACTAGTGGATATATATGATTTAGTGTATAGGGAGAGATGAAGCATCTTGGGGTGACAAGATACGTGGGAGGAAATTTGGCCCACCTGTGATGATTTCTAGATCCCGAGGTAGGGAGGGAGGCATTGTTCTTAGAGTTTTGACCTTGGATACGCACCTAGATCCTTTGGTTGGTGTTAGAGTTGAAGCTTGATGGTACCTATAGAGGTTGAAGCTTGGAACACACCTTAGTCCCACCCGATTAGATACTATGGTCAAGTATCTAATATGTAACATTGCATGTGTTGTAACTCTTTATAGAAATATATCATATATATATATATATATATATAATACCTCCCTAGTTAAGGAGTGTTGAAGAATGTAACTAGTGTCGGTCTTCATAATTGTATTTGAGTCATGATGTAATTTATTTGTCAAAAGAAAGAAAGAGAAATTTTATTATAAAATGAAATTATTTATTAAGCATGGGTTTCATGCTTTATTATTTTATTTTTAGGTCAAAGCCTCCATTGTAGGCTTCTAGGGTTTATGTCATAAGTCCTAGTCCATGTCATCATGTAATAGATCCTTCTTGGGCTTTATTTTTCAAAAAGGAAAATTATTTTTGATGTAAATTGAGTCAAATAGGCCTCCTCCACCAAGTTGGCCTCAAAGAAGACAAGTTGGCCTCATTATGGACAAGTCAGCCTCAACAGGAGCCTCAAACCACTATATATAGGCAGCAACTCGACCTCATTTGGAGCACAAGACAAGAAAGTTTGATCTGTAATTACAGGAGGAGAAAAAGAAGAAAGAGGAAATCCCAGCAAAGAAGAAGGAAACCTTTTTCAAGTAAAAGGAAGTCGAATTTTCTCTCTAATGCCACACGTGAAAAAAAATTGGGTTGCAAGAAGGCCGAAAATTTCAAAATTGCAGGAAGGTTGGAAATCTAGGAGTTGGAGGGCCAAAATCTTATGTAGCAGTTGAATTGAAGTTGGTTGACGAGAAGAGACTAAATTTTTCATAATCATCTTGGAAGGTTGGCTTGGTGGAGTAAGGAAGGTCTTTTAGTCTAGTCAAAGGCCTTGGTCTGTCTCAATTTAATTTGTATCTATTAGTGGAAGAGTTTGACTAGGTTTTCCCTTGCATTGGGGTTTTAGCCTTGACTAAGTGCCTACTTATGGTGTCATTGATCTTCATATTTTTTATTTGATGATTGCTTGACGAGAAGAAGATAAAAGAAGAACATAAAGAAAGTTAATAAGAATACAAGAATATCACAAGTAATTGGCAACATAAGAAAATATTTCTGCCTTTCTGATTTTCTAAGAGATGTATCCCTAGCATATCAATAATTAAACATCAAAGAAGAAGGTGCGAACTAAATGACTTGCAAGGAGAGATGAGGAAGATTAATCCTCCTACAAAGTCAAGGAGAGATGAGGAAGATTAATCCTCCTACCTTTGATGGTGAAAATAGGAAGGTTGAGGAAGCTAAAGCTTGGTTGTTGGGGATGAGTATCTCGAATTGCATAACTATCCTTCCAAGTTAGAGGCTTGAATTGCAATTTATCATTTGCAAGGCCAAGCATCCATGTGGTGGGATAAGCTCAAAGAAGTTAAGCACATAGATGGGAAGAGGATTTCATGGAGGAAATTTAAGAGGAATTTCTAGAATAATACTTATTTTGAGCACTACTATGACAGGAAAATGCAAGTGTTCCTTGAACTCAAGTTAGAGAACATAACAATGGAGGAGTATGAAAGGAAATTCCTTGAACTATTAAGGTATTTTGGTTTAGTTGAGGATGATAAGGCTAAAATACAAAGGCTTTTAAGTGGTTTAAAATCATTTTATAATGACAATTAAATTTGATGAGCTTGAGACTTTCATGGAAGCTGTAAGGAAGAAATAATACCTTTATGAGTAGAATAAAAGTAAGTTAGTTATAACGCCCCCAATCATTCATTGGGGTATATTATTGTCTCTACAAACTTGTTCTTTAAAAATATTCCTTAATTTCATTTCACATAATTTCTATCATATAATTTTGATGCATTCTATTATGCAATGAAAACATGTATCTAACTATAAAATCATGATAAACACACACACACACACACACACACACACACATATATATATATATATATTATCCATGAGAAACATATGTAATTTCATGAAATGCACATTACATAATACACATAAACATAATAACAACACTTATCATTGAAAGGAAGCACCAATTGGATATAGATCTAAGACGTTCCACCTAGTCATAGATCACATTACGCATACTCTCTCAGTCGCAGGTCACCCCTAAGTTGGGGCCATGAATCCACTAGGGTAAAGGGATTCCTAAATCCACTATGATCCATGGAATACTCCAAAGAGGTAATAAGCCAAGGTACTTAACTCCTACAATGCCCAACCTACGGTTTATCATCTCCCATCAGCCTACATAATCTAGGGTAGTGTACCCCCACCACAATCCATCAACTTATGTCGCTACCCTTCTAGGGCTTGCAATTCAAGCTAGCCAGAGAGTCTCAAGGCCCTATGGCTTCTAGGAGTTCCAACTTCCCTTAGGAATCTCCACATACCCTACAGGCCTCACACCACGGAAACCTATCTGCCTACCCCTAAATCCACCTAGGATCAATAGGGTGATAATGTAATAGGGTCATGCCATTCGCCCCCTCCAGGGAATCTAATCACTAGGCCACAAGTCATAAAAAATGGAATGGAATCCGAGAATACACTAAAACTATAACTTTTATGTTTGTGTCCAATTTTGACAAGTGGCACTCAAGGAAGTCACTTTAATGATAGGATAAAACATATGCACTTCTGAATTTAAGATCATTTTAATAATGGGTTAACCCACCAAGCTTAAACCCCTCATCATTGAACCCTTATCCCCCTTTCCACTCATAGAGTCCTATCCTTGCATACTCTCTTGTATAATTTAGTCTATATGTTATTAACAATATTGTGATCATATATTCACATAGTTGAATATAGTTAAGATGACTGCCCTTTTAGCATATACACTCACTGGCCTAAAATCACATAGCCCCCGTGGCCTCAAAACATTTATATACATAGACATTGTGGCCTAAAACGCACACCCACACACACACATATATACATGGGCATTGAGGCCCCAAAATATTTCTTGTCTCGCTATCCTAGTCATGTTATGTACAAAATTGTACACAGGGATCATCCTAGGGGTGTTACATTCCCCTCCCTCTTATTTATGCATTTTCCTCGGGGTATTATATTCACATATTCAATTGAAATTATTCAAAAATACAAGGATAATCCACCCTCATGGCATCTTCATGCTCCCATGTAACATCCATTGTGTTTCAATACGAAACTCAACATCAACATAGAAGTCTACTACAAGAGGATACATGAAATATGAAAGACAATGGTTTAGACATTTGTAGAGTAACCAATGGAAGACTTAAAATGTTTTAGGCCCCAAAGGAGCATGTATGTGTTGGCTAATGCAATGAAGTAGGAAGTTCATCAATCACCAACGAAATGGGGGGATGGACTTGAAGAATAGGAGAGTAGAAATGAGAGTCCGGATGCCCTAACAAACAATATTGAACCTACGAGGATCATAATCTTAATGCACTAAACCTTGCAATATTATATTGTGAAAGGGTATACAAGACAATTAAAGAAATCGTCAATCACCATGAAGGGACTACACAAGCTATTGTATGAGAGTCTACAAACATGTTTACATGGAGGAGGATAACATCAATCTTCCTTCGACTAGGCCAAATGCATAGCAAATTTATTGGGCTTTATGCCTTGTTTGTTTATTTCATTTCATGCTTTAGTGCATAATTTGATTGTTACTTTGTATGCTTACTTCAATGCTTCGTTATCATTAACCTGTTTATTTCATTTTATGCTTTAGTGCATAATTTGATTATTACTTTTTATGCTTACTTCAATTTTTGGTTTATCATTAACCCAACATTGGGTATTCTGATTTCTATGGATATTAAGGATGTCTAGA
Organism: Pinus tabuliformis; assembly: GCA_031772625.1. Classification (NCBI taxonomy): domain Eukaryota; kingdom Viridiplantae; phylum Streptophyta; class Pinopsida; order Pinales; family Pinaceae; genus Pinus; species Pinus tabuliformis. Next base: position 151,128,786 of record CM062815.1, on the reverse strand, counting down.
ATGAGAGAACTCTTAAATCTCTTCCATGAGATGGAACTCTCAAACAAATGAGTTTGTAGTCCCTTATCTATTAGGTAGATCCCTAAGTATTTTTGTATATGTAAAAATAGCCAACCTTAAACCTAAACAATATAATCTTCTTTTTTCTAAAAATTATTATATTTTTATAAACTATCCCAAATTTTAAAAATATTATTATTTAAAAAAATTAATTGATATTCATAATTTCCATAATTGAAAATAAAAAAATAATATTACTGAAAAGGAAATTTATGTAATTGAAAATAAAAAAATAATATCACTGAAAAGGAAATTTATCTACTTTAAAATAAAATGAACTCAAATAATTTATTTAAATTTTAAACTCAATTAAAATTAATATAATTCTGTTTTAATAAAAAATACATAACTAACAAATTTAACAGAAAACTAATTAAATATCATTGCATTTTTTTGTTTTTTTACCATGATTGCATTTTTTTTACCATGTTGGGGTTGATGAGGCAGAATGATCACATTGCTCTTAAGATAGTATATCAGCTAAAAGGATTTCCATATCCTCTCAAAATGTTTTTAGATTGACAGATGTTCACCTGAAATCGGGAGAATTAGTCAAAACTTGATAAGATGCTAAAAACGAATATATATATATATATATATATATCACATTGTTATAAAGAAAACCACTACGATAATCCAATTCTAGGGATACATAAATCCGTATGCATTGTATAAATAAATAAATATACATTAAATAAAAGTAATTACCAAGAAAATGAGGCATCAATTTAGTTGGATTTCTGTTTTATTGTGTATAATATATTATTGAACAGGACTGCAACATACAAATGTGTATGTTATAAGCTTCAAAAAACGCACCTAGAAGGCAGTACAGAATGGTATGACCTTCTTTCAACTTAGAAGCCAAATCTTAAACTATTGTGCCAACTCAAGGGTACAATCATCATTGTGCCTGTGTGATCTCATGCCATTCAAGTGGAGCAAACTACAGATAGAATGTGGAACTAGGCCAACCTTACAAATAAACTAACATAGTTAGTGTGTATGGAACTAGGCCAACCTTACAAATAAACTAACATAGTTAGTGTGTATACAATTACAAATGGAATGGAACAGAATTAGGTTGATCTCACAAATAATCTAATGTCATATTGAATCACATATATGTTATATGTTGTAGTCTCGAGGGTTAGCTCAATTTGTCGACTCTGTTTCATTAAAGCATTTTTGTTATTGAGAGGTTACGGGTTTAATTCTCTCGAGACTCTTGGGAATAGGTTCTATGGTTGAGCTGACAGAAAGTGATCCCTTCGGGTGGATCTCCCTGATACAAATATTCCGTGGATGTAATGGTCACTGATCTCCAAGATCCGTGAACCACACAGGAAAAAAAAAGTCATATGTTGCCAGGGAAGTCATAGGTCACAGTTTCAAACTGGATCAATTTCCTCAAGGTTATTAACCACTACTGTGGTTGGTGGTTGACCATTGAATCACCTTCCATCTGGATATTCCAGGTAACAGAAACTGATCCAACAACCTTTTCCTTGAAAAAATAAAGATATATATGAAGATGGATAAACACTGATTTTAAAAATATAATTGTAAATAATGCTTGAGCTTTGTGAGCAACCAGCAAAAAAGAATCTACCTGGGAAGCTCATTGTGCTTTATCAAGAATATGGACTTGCATGTATTCCCTCTTATTTTGCCCCTTCATAACCAGGACCATTGCACAAAAAGCTACACATGATTTTCCTTTGGGGTATGAAACATTTCTGCCCCCCTGAAATTTCTTGAAGAAGACTCCACAATGTAGTGGGCTTCCAAGAAGTGAAAAAAAGGTGGGAGAATTAATCTAATCAATGCAGAGAAGGTCCAAATTTAAGTAGCATACAACCTCCAAGGAGTTGAGTCCAAATCATTTCGAATTCCCAACATTAGCTTGTGACTCAAATGCGAAATACAACTAAAAAAGTTAGCTTCATTGCTTCACAATTTCATGGACCGCAACTCAAACATTTGCTTTGCCCCTTTCCATACTTGAATACAGAGCATGGGACATAGTTCAAAATCCAGCGTATAGAACTAAACAATAAGATTTTTTAACTCAAATACATATATGTGCCGCTTGGGATTGAGCAGAATTATTGCAAGCACATTCAACAGTCTGAAGTTTTCTTCAACACACAACTATTCTCACACTGACAAAACTAGTCACAAAACTTCTGCACGTTGTTCATGCCATATGATCACCTAAATCATGAGAAAAGTGTGCTGAAACAAGTTTGAATTACATTTTTGTTGAGGATGTCAAGCAGATCCTGGCTAGTGGAGATGCATCTGGGGATTTTGAACTGGTTCACTGCTCCTCCACGACTCATGTAGTGATCTATAATTTTCCGGAATGTACCTTTCTCGACAATACGAATTTCGAGAGGCCCAATAGTTTTTGCTTTTCTGGAACCAAGATAACCTGGATCAATAAAAGTCTCGTCCATTGTTGAGCAGCATCTCTTAAGAATCTCCTCATTTAATCTGTCACTAAGCTCCCAAAATATTACATAGTGACCTGGCTCAGTTGATAGATCAGCATAGCTTGTGAAATCAACCAAATCCACATTTTCTTCCTTTAAGAGCTCTGTGGTCTTATCAACAGATATTTGTAGATCTTTCTCGGTTGTCTTGTCAATATTGACTGTAAGGAGGAGGTTCCTTCGGCAAATGAATTGCAGCTGCGGACTAGAATTGTAAAAGCTGGTAACTTTCACGATATCACCAAGCCTGTACCTATAGAGCCCTGTATGCAGAAAAGTAATTGAACGATGCTTGAGATCACAAAAATATGCGGACAAAAACAAAGGATATAGGTACCACCATTGACCAGTTCCCAAACTCATAAAAGTAAAAAACAGCATATTTTAGTTCAAAAATCCGCCATCAATCTAGGAGGAGGAACTTCATATATCAGCATTTTTCAACATAACAAAAATAAAAACTGATTAAATCCTCATAGTACAGCTAATCACCAATATTAGTATTTAACTCCTATACGAAGTTTCAAATTAAAATTCAGTCTGCGTAGAGATTTGCCCAACTTTATTATTGACCAACCAAAAGACAGATAAGCAAATCATGGCACTCTGTGTTTCAAGTGGCATGTTCTCACATAACTCCCTCTTAACTCTGATCCTATGAAACCATCACAATCAATTTCTTTACCTCACTATCACATCACGTCCACACTAAGACACAACGCTTTTATGACAGCAGGTAAAATGGATTACTAAGATAAGGTAAGATAATTTTATTAATGTTCACAAATCACCAGAAATAGATCAATGTGACTACAGAGTACAATCAGTGGCCACTAAACTGTGAATGTCTAGAACAGTCCTAGATGCAATAGTATCAAAATAAAAGAGACAAATGGAAATAATGAAAGAGAAAAACATAGTCTAGGGAAAAAAATAGGTGAAAAGCCGTAAGAGATGAGGCCCTAGCTCAACATTAGTAACATTTTTTTGGGCCAAGTATGGTGGTGAGAAGGCCTTGTCTATGGTCCCATGGGATGTGTGAATTCTAACCAAGGAGGAAGGTGGATTGTGCTTGATTGATATGGCACCTCAGGACAAAATCTTAGCAGCTAAGTGGATTGTGAGGTGCTTAGAGAGCTTGGCTTATTGGCATAGTATGGTGGTAAGAAGTCCTTGACTATGGTACCATGGGATGTGTGCATCCTAACCAACGAGAAAGGTGGATTAGGCTTGATTGATGTGGCTTCTCAAAGCAATATCTCTGCAGCTAAGTGGATTGTGAGATGCTTGGACAGCTTGGCTTCATGGAAAGTTTTATTGAGGTAAAAGACTTTGCAAGCACAAGACTCTCAATAGCTCTAGTTCCTTTAGCCTATCTTCTTAGTTGTTCAAATTCCAAGGCCAAGGCTCTTTTATTTTAAAGAGCATTTGAACTGCGTGGAGTTTTGTGGCTAAGTTTGTGATTTCAAATTTCTTTGTCAATAGATGTAGTTTGGATCTAGCTCTACACCCAATCTATGTTTGGATATGCTTGGAGGACTCAAGATCAATTTATTGCTAAAATACATTGTTATCAAGTTCTTATATTAAGCAGGAAAGGCATCTTCTTTTGGAAAAGCTTGTAGTATTCTAATGCCAGATCATGGTTGGAATGATGAGTGTTAGTCATTGGACATGCTGTCTATTTCGGAGATTCAAATATTTGTCCCTTAAAGTGCAGTTGTTCAAGATGAACATCCAGATGTAGGGCCGAATTTGAAGGGACTGTGATGGTCCTTTGGTAAGCCAATCCAGACTTATAAATAAAAAAAATTGCATTCCTTATTATATCAAAAGATTCCACTGGGAACAACCCTCTACTTGGACTAGGAAATGAGATGGATACGAAGACTCCATAATGTATTGGCTTTTTACTTATCTTATAAATTGCAAGATTTTGCTTGGCTGGTCATGTATCAAGGAGTCCAATAAGTGGTAGATGGAGTCTCTTAAGCCAAGCAAATCTCATTTAGCAAAAAGTAGCTTTAGAGATGACTAGTGTTTGATATGTGCTAATATGGAGTCTCTTAAACCCATTTTGTGGGAATTCCAGGTAGCCGAAGGTTGATGAAAATGGTTTATAAACTTGTTCCTTCTATCTTCCAGGGGAATACTCATTGGAGGGTTGCTCTATTAGGTGACTCTAAACCAGTGTTATCAAAACTGGACCAGACTGGACTGAACCGGCCAGTCTGACTGGTTTCAAGCAAAAAATAGTCCGAACTGAGGTCACAGACCGGAAATGGCTGGTTTGGCACCAAACCAGCTGGTTCTTGTATGGAACCAACTGGTTTGGCACCAAACCGACCTCTTTTCACCGAACCAACCAGTTTTGTACAATGCATCTATGGATCCTTGGAATGCAATTAAAAAAACAATAATTTATGCGCAGGGAAGCTTAATATTCAACCCTAGGGCCCTACCATGCTATGTAATTAATGTTAATGTAATTAAGTAAAAGTGACATTCTCCTCTTTCAATTTCGTCAACCAAACAAAATCTCAATTTGACATGTTAAGTTTTTTCTATTGCATTTTATAAAAGGTGATATTGATGATGAGGATCCCAATATAGGCAATGATTTTGATGATATGTAGGTATTTGTTGTAGCATGATGTAGCATGATGAGGACCATCTAGAGCCTCTTTGTTGATTTATTTTTGGTTCAAAGATCTATTGCACTTGGTGCTATTTTGGTTATATGCACCCTTGCTATATATATGAGACACTTTGTATATTTGTGTATAAAGGTTTGGATTCATATGGATGCACATCAATATATATGTACTTTTTTCAAAATTTGATTATTTAAGTATTTTTTGGTGGACCGGTTTTTTGGTCTGGTTTTTTTCCTGTTCCCGCCTGGTTGACATCTTTGGGCTCTACCAGCATAATGAACAGTCCAGTTCTGATAGCATTGCTCTAAATAGTTGTTTCTTTTAGTTTATAGAGGTTTTTGGAATTTACTCTGATTTTTTTCTTGTACTCTATCTGAAAACAAAGATGTAAGAGTATATATGACAATTAAGTCAGCCTTATTCCTTCATTCTTTAGGATTTGGCAGGAAGATGTACATTTTCAACTGCAGGCTAACATTTTTCTGTTGGCTATAGATGCCAAGAATGTTGATGCCTTCACATACTTAGAGAAGGTCCGTGTTGATGATGCTGCGAAAGAAGACTTACTGTTTTCTTTTGTCTTTGTACATATTTGTACTTTTTGTACATATTTTAAGATTAATATAAGACATTTTCTGTAAAAAGAGGCACGGTTACATTGCACTATTGTTACTAATGAATGTTTTGTGATCTACTATACAACATGAAACAAAAATGTTCAATTGCTAGATCATTTTGGGCTTAGATTACTGTTGAACATAGTTTGTCGTTGATTCCGTTCATTGGAAGGGGATTTTGTCTGAAGACAAATGGATGATGTGATAGAATGTCAGGAATATGTGGGATCTGATCAGACTTGCATGATTATTTTTCATTTTGAAATTTCATTGTCATGCAACGTTTCATCAGACAACACCTCGTTACCCTTTAGATAAATTTACACATTACGATCAGATTTGGCTCTCCATATTTAATCTAGGATTGGCATGTTTTGAAATTTCATTGTCATGCAACGTTTCATCAGACAACACCTCGTTACCCTTTAGATAAATTTACACATTACGATCAGATTTGGCTCTCCATATTTAATCTAGGATTGGCATGTTTTGGAAAAGATATAGATTCTCTTTCACATGGAGCCAAAACGAATATGTTTCTGCTCTTGGCTTATGCAGGTCAGGGGTTCTAGTGTGCCTAGACATTGACACTTGGATATGTTCATCTTGATATACATGTTTATTGCTTTCTGATGAGATATATGTTGCATTTCCACCAAAAAAAAAATCTCTAGAAAGTGCATTCCCTATATATTCCAAAATGAAGTCCAAGAGCATCTACATGGATTTTATCACGTCTTCCTAAAACAGAAAAACAAAATGATCTAAAACACAAAAGCTGGACAGAATAACAAAAATAGCCAAATTCATCCTCTATTACATGTCATATAATGGTAAAGATGTATCCAAAGTTTTAAACTACGGTATTATTCAATTATGACCTTACTAAGAACATTGTTAGTAATAAAAATCTAAGTGTCATAGGAAGCCTGTGGAAGTATTTATCCAAAAATTTGGCAATCTAGTGACATTTTGTATTGAGTATTATTGCCCAATTTGCCAAATACAACTTTTACAGAGCAATTAGACTCTTCAAAATTGTTTTATGAATATTTTAAGTATTCTTGGTGTTGAAATTTGGTAGATTGAGATTTCTGATGTAATTCAGAAGTTTTTCCTCTTTCCTCAAGGTTTCCTAGATCTTAACACTGAATTTTCAACTTTCAGGATGCTATGGAATACAATTAAAACAACAGCAGCAATAGACAATATTTCAGTCCTTAACAACTCCAGACTTCTAAGCAATCCAAGAGAAAAGACACCAAAGTGTTCAATTAGTTTCAGTCCCCTAGGGCAATCTTATCATGCATAAACCAGATCTGGAAACTTTAATGTATAGTAGTAAATACAGCAGCAAAAAAACTGTTATCTTCTTCAATTACAATGTTAAATCACTTAGCATAATCATCCCTACCTTATGTTAAATCAACAAGACATATATAACTAGAAATTATAAACCATGAAGTACATAGATGTATGAAAATCAAATCTGCAATTTACACAAGTATTAGACAGTTAGGAATTTCATTAATTAGCATAAGATGAAGTTCATGTACATACCATAGCCTTATCACAAGGCTAGTACAATCCACTATCTCTCCAAAACCCTACCTAGGAAAAACCAAGAAAATCTTAGCTCAACTAAGAAGCTCCAACAACCATAAATCACTCAAGTCCTTCAAGGCAAGATGTCTCCTCTTTTTTTCTTCACCAAGTACAACCTAAGGTTTTATTAGAAAACCCTAATACTCGAATTCCCAAGGGATGAAACCTAACCCTAGACTTCAAAATATCCCAAGAAACTCAAGAAAGTTGAAACCCTAATGACTCCAATAGAGAAACCAAGTACAAATGAAGATATAAGAGAAAGAAGATGACTGGTGCACTTCTCTAGTCACATCTCTAACACAAGATGAACAAGAATGAATGAATGATCATCACCAACATCTTCTTCACAAGAGAAAACCCTAGTATCTTACAAGAATCAAGATCTAAACCAAGATGTCCTCTCTAGAATTCATACCTTTCTTCAAGAAGACAATTACAAAGTAAAAAGTACAATAATGAATATTGAAAGGACTCTCTCTTTCCTCCATATAAATGAGATGTAGGGAGGCTAACAATGCATATGTGGGCCAACGACCTTACAAGGAACCTACAATAATCATATGTAAAATCACACAAGCTGAGTGCTACACTCGCAGAGTACACATGTCAAGCTCCAAGGTGATGTTGTACACAATAAGGGCTCCAAGGATCTGGAGGCAGAATCGCGTCCTCTACAGTTCTGCCACCGATCCTTTGATGGAACCGCAGATCCGAAAATCGGATCCGCGGTTCCACCTTTTTTTGGCAATCCCTGGAAAATTGGATCCGTGGGGGCCCGATCCGTGGTTCTCGCTGCCCGATCTGCTGATCCGGAAAGGATCAAGTGTGGATCTGTGGAGATTCGGGCATGTATCCACTACGGATCGCGAGTGGATCCGAGAGAAAGTGGACGGTTCACACGATTCTGCGAGGATTTTTTTTTGGAAATTTCAAACTGTTATGTGAGGAACTACACTTTCCAAATACTCCCAAGGTGCCCCTTGATGCTCCCTAGACGCTTCCTAGATGCTCCCTAATGGTGATGTTAAATTCTTAAAGTAAAAGTGACATTGTCCTTTATCTTTCATTTCCATCCTTTTACTTAAATTTTTAACATTACCATGAAATGACTCGGGATGTTTGAGAGTGGTTCCAACCTCATTAGACTTCATATGGAGAAAACGGAATTTCATATCACATTCAAAATTCAGTAGAATTAACAGTTTTCAGGATCAATGGGATTGTGGCGTTTCATTGGATTATATCATGTATGAGGGCATATGATTGGCATTTAATCAAGAGCGCCAAGCCCTATATGTAACCCAGTGTTGGTGTTGTTGATTGTTGAACTCCTTTGTCATGGCCTTAGCAATTATGTACCCTTCACTCAAGTAAAAATCATTGATCAAGCATGTTAAGCTTTCTCTACCATATTAAGGCTTGTATTAAGCAGTTTGATCAAAATTAGCCAATGTTGACTAATATCCCTATAGAAATGAAGTAGAGGCAAAGGCTAGACAAGAGAAGAGGAATCTAGATTCTAGATAGTTGATGTTGGAATAATTAATCATTGATGTACAATGGATGCCATATCTATCTTGATTAATGTAAAAATATGCATGTTTTCATGTCTTCTACAACTAATTTGGTATTTTGGATGTATTTTAACATAAATGCAAAAAAATATAAATATATATAGTAGACACTTCCGAAATGCTTTGCTTCCTAGATTTTTGGGAAATGATGCTTTCACGTCCCCACTTCCAAAAAACGTCCCCGCTTTGTGCAACATTGGTCCAAACTCATCTGTCACTGATCAAGGTTGAATCATTATATTATTTGTCATTTATCTTGATGCTTTTAGAGTGGAAAAATTGGAGGAATCAATGCGCAAGGTCAATTTTATTGCAGGCCCCAGTTGGTAGCAATTTTATCAAACCAAACCAGTGATATAATCGATCAACCCCAAAACCATGAACTAGACCAAAACCAAAAAATATTGGACCAAAAACTGGTATATATATCATGTGCATCCATATGAATTCAAACCATTATACACAAATATGCAAAGTTTCTCATATATATACCAAGTAAGGGTGCATCTAACCAAAATAGCACCAAATGTAATCCATTTCTGAAACAAAAATACATTAACAAAGAGGCTTTAAATGGCCTATAGAGCCCAAAAAATCATGTTATAACAAATAGCTACATATCATCAGAATCATTGCCTATATTGGGATCCTCATCATCAATATCACCCTCTAAACATTAAAATAAGATAGAAAAATCTTAACATGCCAAAGTAGTGATTTTGCTTCAATAAAGAGTACATTTTTACTAGGGCCATGACATAGGAGTTCAACAATCAATGCCACCAACATTGAGGTACATGAGGGTTTGGTGCTCTTGATTACGTTGAAGAATGTAACTAGGTTCGGTCTTCATAATTGTATTTGAGTCATAATGAAATGTATTTATCAAAAGAAAGAAAAAGAATTTATTATTACTATTATTATTATTATGACTTATTAAAGCATGGGTTTCATGCTTGGATCATCATGTTTTAGGAAGTCCCCATTGAGGACTTCTAGGTTTTGTCTTGAGTCATTAGAGATATTGTCCATTTTATGAGACCCTTCTTGGGCTTTTGAATACTGTAAAAAGAATTATTATTGAGTAAAATAAGTCATTTGTCACCTCCACACCAAGTCGGCCCTTACCTTGATCAAGTCGACCTACATCAGGGTAATTCGAACTCCAGAAGAGGCTATAAATACGGTGCAATTCGATTAATATGGAGCATCCACTCACAAGTTTGATATACAAGTAGAAGTGTATGAAATTGCAAGAGAAGGAGGATTGCTAGATTGAAGTTTCTGGGTTGTTTCTCTCTCACAAATGTGAATTTACTGGGATTTTGCTAGAAGGTTGAAGTTCTGCTGCTGCTACTAGGTCAAAGTTTCTAGGTCGAAGTTGTTGCTGCTATAGGTCGAAGTTGTTGTTGCATCAAGGTCGAAGTTTTGGCTGCTTCCAGGTTGAAGTTTTGTTGCTGCTACTAGATCGAAGTTTCTGGGTCGAAGTTGCTGCTGCTACTAGGTCGAAGTTTCTGGGTCGAAGTTGTTGTTGCATCAAGGTCGAAGTTTCTGCTACTTTCAAGTCAAAGTTTTGTTGCTGCAAGATCAAAGTGCTAGGTTGAAGTAAGGAAGGGTTGACTTGGTGATTGGAGGAAGTTTGTGTCTAGGTCAAGGATTCTTGGATCATCTCGTGAAACTAATAAAGGAAGAGTTGTTGACTAGGTTTTCCCCTAGATAGGGGTTTTTCCCTGGTTGTCTGCCTACATCTGGTGTCTTTGATCTTCGTATTATGGTTTTGGTAATTGCTTGATGAACTAAGTTAAAAGAAAAGCATAAGAAAGTTAATAAGAACATAAGAATATCACAAGTAATTATCAACATAAAGAAAATCTTTCTTCCTTTCTGATTTTCCAACATGGTTTCAAAGCTAAGGTAAAGATGAAGGAAAAAGGTAGCCTAAAGATCATTTGAAAGGAGTTTTAAGAAGTTTGAATAAGGGTCATCAAGGAAAAGGATCATATAAGGAGTCAAGCCTACTATCTTCAAGAACCATGTCTAACTCATTGAAGGGAGAAAACAAATTAGAAGGAGCATCCAATTATAGGGCATGGAAAAAGAGGATAGATCTCATCCTCGAGAAGAATAAAGTCTTGGATCTAGTCAAAGGAAAAGTAAAGAATCCCACAAATGAATCAAGTGATGCAGAAAAGGAAAAGTATAGAGAAACAGAGATATTGGCCATGACCCTAATGGTGGATGGAATAAAGGATAACCTCATCCCATATATATCCAACATAGATTCCGCTCAAGAGATGTATGAGGCCTTATCCAAATTGTTCACAATCAAGAATCTTGGCCAAATTGCAAGTCTTAAGAATGAACTAAGGACAATGAAGATGACAAAAGATGACACTGTGGCATCCTTCTTTGTAAGAATAGCTAGAATTAGAGATGAACTCCAAGTAATAGATGAGATAGTACCTGAAAAGGAGCTTGTAATCACTGCACTTCTAGGATTACCAACATCTTGGAGTGCCTTTTCATCAAGTATCAACAATTGGAAGGAAACTCCTACATTCGAACAATTATGGAATGCATGTAGTCAAGAAGAAGTTAGAATTTCATTAGTAAGCAACAAAGAGAATGAAGAGGAGAAAATTTCAAATGCCTATTCCGCACATAACAAGAATAAAGGAACCTTCAAGAAGTCTAAAGGACCAAGAATTAAGGTAGACCTATCCAAGATAGAATGCTACAATTGTCACAAGATGGGTCACTATAGAAATGATTGTCTTGACAATCCAAGGAATAAAAAGAGAAACAGGGATCAAGCAAATGTTGTCGAAGAAGGATCTCCAAAGAAGAACAAGATGGAAGAATCCGAAGTCAAAAACTTATTTGCTAGGGACTCTTAGGGATTCTATCCCTTACATATCCTTCTACTCTAAGTTTTGAATAGTTTTCTTTATGCTTTGATTTCTAGTACATGTAGGTTTAACATGCTTTGGAAAAATATTTTTGAATTGTTTTGATAAAGTTATAGGTATCCCTCAAGATTGGATTGAGAGGGAGCCCTCACTATTTTTCAAAGATAAGGATCTTATTCCTTGTATTATCCTTTTTATATTTGGTTTCCTCCTCTTATCTAGATGAGTTTGTATTAGATGCTTACATTTCTTTTCTTATTTTCCTTGTTTAGGAAATGCTTCCTAAATGCTCAAGGGCTATGGAGAAGACCTCACAAGACAAAGCTTGATAGAAGTTCTATTGAAATTGATGTCCTACAAGGTTTGTTAAGAAACAACTCAAAGGTATGTCTTAGACCATAAGCTTTGTTCTCTTCATGATAAAGGTATATTCATTCATTCTAATAAATCTGCTTTACATTACTAACAAGTGTTATGTCTAGGACCTTTGAATCTTAAAGATTCTTATTTGGGTGATTAATCATTAGATTAAATCTACCCTCATTAAAATCATCATGTTTGTGGAACCCTAAAAGGTTCTCTGTAAAACCCTAACCTAAGGGTATGTCAATGCTAATGTGAAAAACCCTAGTCTACTTAGGGTTACTGATGAAATCTAGAAAATACTATTCTTTGATGTTTGGGGTTTTGATGGTAATGTCATGTTTGGAATTTTAGTATTTTTATGGAAAACCCTAGTCCTTTAAGGTTGAATGGTAAGATATTTCTAGACATTGAGGCTTTCGTAAATTAGGGTTTATGAGCAAAACCCTTATATATCAAGAGTAAGATCCTAGGAATGAAACCCTAGGTGTATGTTTGTCTGTCTGATCAAAACCCTAGCCTAATCAAGATTGTTATATGTCTGACTTTAAATGTATTGATATTTCTGTCTTGGACTTACCTAATGGATATTGATATGCTTGTGCATGAAATCCTAGATATATGTGCTAACCTAACTGTTGATGCTCATAGTGCGTAAATTCTAGGGTTTGTAACTAAGCCCTAGTAGAAGTTTGATATTCTAGGATATGGTGATAGTGTTTCCATTATGATGATAAAATCTAGGGTTTACAACAAATCCTAGTAGAAGTTGGTCAGTTTGTTGAAACCTTAGATTGCGTTGTGCTTGGTTTTATTTGTTGACATCTAAGGCTTAGTGTCTTTAAGATGGAATCTAGGTTTTGCATTAAATCCTAGTAGAAGCCTAACATATGAATTCTAAAAATTGTTAGATGAATTGTAGAATTGTACTTGTTTGAATTGCTTCTAGAAGAGTCTGTCATATCTCTGAAAGTGATATTGAGGCCCTAGATTGTAATGTCCCAAATGAGAAAAAATTGGAACAAGCACTTCACATAAAATTATCATGCACTTAACAGAAGATTGCCATGAAAACCCAAACATCGGAAAAACAATAAACCCACAAATTGCACGAAAATCTCATTAAAGATCACAACGTGAAAAAAAATAAGAAATGTAGCAACAAAACCCAGTTTTATTATATAGAAATATATGCCAATACAATAGTTGGAAACAACCCTCCAAGATAATAATACTGACACTGGCCTCCAAACTGAAACAAGAAATCAATTACTACACCTGTGGATTCTAAATTAATCCACCAAGGGGAGATGGGTGCTCGCCCAATCTCTCCAAATCACCCAAGGGTTTCCGTCCTGGGGCTACCAATGGAGTAGAGAACCAAGTCCTCATCCTCTCATACAAGAAACAATAACAAATCCAAGATGTCCCAAATGACCTTCTCCTCTTTTATATATCTCATGGATAGATCTCCAAGCCTCTAGAAGCATATTATTTTATTATTTTATTATTATTCTAGAAGCTCCTCCATTGACTATATCAAGTGACCTTTTAATTTTATTTTATTTCACTTGAGTCACTTTTGGCCCTTTTTCTCCAATTAATTGTTTTTCCTTAATTAAATGACTAAATAAAGTCATTTTTAACTAAGGAAAATGGAAAATCACCCACCATACTCTCTTCGGCCACTAGAAGTCTCTTCTTAGCATCCCATCCTGTAGATCTTCTTGTTCCGGTTCCAACGAGCTATTACACTGAGGTGTTCCATCAATTAATCTCCCCGGAATGCCACCTCGAACATAATTAATTAAGTTATGCCCAATAATAATGCTAATTTTTTAAAGTTGTCGGAATGCAACGGAACGGAAGGAAAACTAGGTGGATGATGGAATATGTAAAGTGAACACCATCAAATCCCATAAAAACTCCATCGGGACCCCTGATGACAAAAACCTGCTCCACTGACCTAGCCCTTCTCGACCCTAGAAATCCACCCTGGACCTAAGTTTAGGTAGTTGATATATAAAGTCTAATGCGTCCATGATTCTGATATAGTTAAATTCATGCTTCTATAGATGTATTTGGTTGTACTTGTTATTTAAGTTGTGCAGGTACATAATCTTCAAGAGGTTGAAGATATTTGTAAGTAAAGTTGATTTGATTGATAAGCATGATGAAGGAAGTTATATGAATGATGATGAACAAGATGACTTGAATCCATGAAAGATTCTCCAATGCTATGGAAAATAAGTTGATCTCCCTAAGTTAAGAGGGAACTTGGATAAAGGAGAGAGTATATCTCTCAAGTTGAGAGAGAGGGCATATTATTGTCATGATGGATATCTTGAAGAAGAAATTGGAGAATGAATATTGAGGTGTTGTTGAAAGAAGGAAAGCAGGATCCGGTTGTAGAATATGTTACTACATGTGAAGTAGGAAAGGAAGTTGTATGGTTGAGAAACATCTATCAAGATTTGTTTGGGATACCTGTAGGTCCTACTGTGAAAAAATGTGCAGCATCAAGATGTTTGAAGACCCTAAAGGTTTGTGTTTACTTATGTATTTGAAAATTTGTCACTGATTGGGGTTGTGATTGTTTAGGCAAATCTCTCGAAGTTTTGGAAGCATGCTCAATGTTACCAATCTATTTGATCGAAAGAGATTTGATGTGTTGAGGCATTGTGTATGCCTGGGAGGACATCTGGTTGGCTTGTGTGTTGATATCTAATTCCCAAAGTAGGGAGGGTGGTGTTGGTCATAGAGCTCTAACCTTGCATTATGCACCTAGTTCCCTGGGTTGATGGTTAGCAAGTAAGCCTGATGGTACCTAGAGAGGCTGAAAGCTTTAGTCCATCTTAGTCCCACCCAGATTGATTGCCTTGGTCAGGAATCTAGTTCGTGGCACTGAGTGTGCCTAAATTCTTCGTGGTTCATTTGTTTTGAGATCTTCCATGTACTTGTATATGTATGTATGAATACCTCCCTAGTTAAGAGGGAGTGTTGAAGAATGTAACTAGGTTTGGTCTTCATAATTGTATTTGAGTCATAATGAAATGTATTTATCAAAAGAAAGAAAAAGAAATTATTATTATTATTATTATGACTTATTAAAGCATGGGTTTCATGCTTGGGTCATCATGTTTTAGGTCAAATTCCCCATTGAGGACTTCTATGTTTTGTCTGGAGTCATTAGAGTTATTGTCCATTTTATGAGACCCTTCTTGGGCTTTTGAATCATGTAAAAATAATTATTATTGAGTAAAATAAGTCATTTGTCACCTCCACACCAAGTCGGCCCTTACTTGATCAAGTCGGCCTACATCAGGGTAATTCGAACTCCAAAAGAGGCTATAAATATAGTGCAATTCGATTCATTTGGAGCATCCACTCACAAGTTCGATATACAAGCAGAAGTGTACGAAATTATAGGAGAAGGAGAAGGATTGCTAGATCGAAGTTTTTGGGTTGTTTCTCTCTCACACATGTGAATTTACTGGGCTATTTGTTGGAAGGTCAAAGTTTTGCTGCTGCTACTAGGTCAAATTTGTTGTTGCTACTAGGTGAAACTTTCTGGTTCGAAGTTGCTACTGCATCAAGGTCGACGTTTTTGCTACTTCCAAGTCAAAGTTCTGTTGCTACTACTAGGTCAAAGTTTCTAGGTCAAAGTTGTTGTTGCTACTAGGTTGAAGTTTCTGGGTCGAAGTTGCTACTACATCAAGGTCGAAGTTTTTGTTGCTTCCAGGTCAAAGTTCTGTTGCTGCAAGATCGAAGTGCTAGGTCGAAGTTGTTGCTGGAAGATCATCATCTACAGAAGTAAGGAAGGGTTGACTTGGTAATTGAAGGAAGTTTGTGTCTAGGTAAATGAGTCTTGGATCATCTCATGAAACTAATAAGGGAAGAGTTGTTGACTTGGTTTTCTCCTAGATAAGGGTTTTGCCCTAGTTGTCCGCCTACATCTGGTGTCTTTGATCTTCGTGTTATGGTTTTGGTAATTCCTTGAAGAACTAAGTTAAAAGAAGAACATAAGAAAGTTAATAAGAACATAAGAATATCACAAGTAATTATCAACATAAAGAAAATATTTCTACCTTTCAGATTTTCCAACAGATTAAATGATAGTTGCATACCCTCTTACATGATAGAATCCAATGTAAACATTGCAATCATGTCAATCTTGAAATCCGTCAAGTCTATTTGAATTTTGAATGAGATCTAAAATTTTACTTTCTCCATATGAAATCCGATAAAGTTGGAAACAGTCAAACATACTGAAACAATTAATGGTATTGTTAAAAATTTAAGTAAAGGGATGAAAGGTTTGAGCATTAGGCCACCTCACTAATAAATTAATGTTTTTTAAAACAAATTTGAGCTTTTTGTGTCCTTAGTCATGTCAAACGGAACCGACCTATTCAGTGAAAAATGTTGGTTTGGCACCCAACCAACCTTTCTCAATTCAATTCCTTTGATCAAACCAATTTGGCACTCAAAATGGTTGAATTGGTTGGCTCAACCAGTTCCAGTTTGATTCAGATAACATTGAAGAGTAGGCGTTCCATTCTAGACTATCGTATTTGTTCCATAGTTGAGAAGAGAAACTAGGAATGGGAAGTTAGAGAGAAAAAAAGAGGGATTTAAGATTCTGTAATAGCCTTACAAGACATAAGTCTCACATAATTCCATAAAGAATACCTCTTTCTTTGTACTCGCACATTTTCCATACTAGAGAAAAGAGAGCAAAGTAGCCTCACCTTCTAACTGGGTTTTCTCCCATTAAAGGTTTCCTAGAGAAAAGCTTGTGTCTATTATAGATGGTGTGTGTATTTCTTTTTGTTTTCTATTTTTTACATTTCAACTATTTCGTTTAATTAAGAATAAAATTAGTTAACTAAAGAATATAAAATCCAAAGGAAATTAACCTACATAGGACATATTTTAGTAATTTTATCAGATATGTTGTGATAAACTACTCCAATGGATAATCCATGACAATTTACAAATCATATTGGTGTTAAAGCAGGTTTCTTTGGGTGTTTTGTGGGAAGTTGCAGGGGATCCAAGAATTGGTTAAGCAGAAAGTAGCAAAACCCTAGCTATGGTTGGTGAGTCCGTTTACAAAAACCCTCAAGGTCTGACAGAAGAGAGATTCGTGAGTTTGGAAGGGCAAGTTGCTGACATTAGTCACAATATGAACATCCTCATGGTGTCCCCAACAAGCAAGCTTTGACCGATTGGGGAAGATGGAGGTTCTAACTTAGAGGTCATATCAAAGAGGAAATTGGGAGATCACAAAGACCTAGAAAATGAGTCAAGGAAAGAACTCAAGAAAGAGCATCCAAGTTCAAGTGTCATTAACTACTCACAGTGTCTATTCAAGGTGGAAGCAAAGGTGGAGATAAAGCCATACAAGGAGAGATCGATTCTTTAAAACTAAATAATCGGTTGCAATAATTAGAAGTTTATTTCAGCATTCACCACATAGATGAAGAGAAAAGGATTTCATTTGCTAGAGTGAAGTTAGAGGGCCATGCCAAATCCATATGGAAACACTTAGGCTAGAGTGTGATCGCAAATAACTAGGTGAGAGGACTTTAAAACCCTCATTAAGTCCCAATTTTACCCTATCGAGTATGTAGAAGACCAGTGGATTCAGTGGCACTACTTTAGGCAGATACAAGGGCAGAGTGTATAAGAGTATACAACTGATTTCAAAAGGATGGCCATCATGCTAGTTATCTCTCCCAAGAACCCAAATGTACTTCTCAAGTATCTAGGGGGTCTACATAGCCATATATTAAAGCAAGTGATGTTTTTCAAGCCAAGATCAATGGACGAGTCTTGTGTACAAGCATAGTATCTGGAAAACATTGGCCAAAAGAAAACAGAAACTAATGATTCAAAGTAGAAAGAGCACCAGGAAACTTCCAAGGAAAGAAGAAGTGAAAAGGAGGAAAGGACAAGAATACAATAGCCATTGCACATCCGTGCAAGGATCCTAGCACCCATTATAACATTTGTAACATTCTACATGAGAAAGGTTTTTGAGTGTTATTTTGGCTAGTGCACAGTTCAGATTGGAGAATACTGTAGCAATTGTTATACCCATGTATTTGCATAGCCAACGGTGCTTTTGCAGGATGAGATCAGAGGATACATGGTTGTAGTGATTTATGCCTTGTACACCCCATAATGTACTGTTGATATCATGTATGGATGAGTCGTGAGAGAATAGAGTATGCAGTTGTCTATGATGTGATGTTATCCAGCCGACTATAGTTCAGACATATTGTCATAGCATTGCTATGGTTGTAGCCTTTATGTATTGGTGCCAAAGCCCTGTGAAAGTAAGTGTACGGTCAGACGTTTGTAAGGGTTGCAGTACTGTTATTGTTGAGAGTATATGTTGAGGGCGTGATGATCATATTGCTATGGTTATGGGAGTATTAAAGTATTGGGGAGATCCATTCGAAGAGTCAGGGTTTGTCAGTAAGGTCAGGTCACTGAGTTGTAAAGGCTGAGCGTTGGGGCAAATATGATGGACAAATTTTGTGGGTTAAGCTCCTCATTGTAGCATGAGTTTTCCCTTATAAAGGAGTCGAGTACCTCTCTCTGTGGTGCATTGAAGCTACTGTCTTTCTGGCGGGTGGTACCCTTTTACCAATGGGCCAAATTTTGCTCCTATACATCAGTTCGAAGTGTTGAAGTGAAAGAGGTGTGACATGTTTATGTGTTTGTTGGAGATCTGGGTTGAGTTCTCCATTGCTGAAGGGAGTTTATACAGTGAATCAAATCTCCATTCTAGCTGAATGTATGCTTCATTACTAAACCTCATTTTGTAAAGCTATGGTCTGGCATCTAAAGGACAGTGAACAGAACTCCAGTAAAAGCTATTTACCTCTGCTAGAAGAGCCATGAAATTTCTCATTCTCGCTGGATAGGTGACGTGTTTACCTACGTTTTCTATGGCTGAACATATCTTTATATCTTGACACTGTGGAGGGTTATTTGAACTACTGGTGGAATTCTGATATTCATCTACAGCTATTGTCTTTGTCTATTGGTACTTTCTATCTCAGCTCCCTTGTCATTACTTGAGCATGTGTTACTAGCGGTATGAATGTCTCTCATTTTAATGCAAAAATGGATATCGGTCGTTCATAAACTTCTCTATCATGCATGCTTGGCATTGTTAGCATTATCTTTGTTATAGCTTGTCAAAAGATCATCTACAGCACATTGTCCTCAAACTGTTTGTAAAAACACCACAGTGAACTAATCCATACCAAGTTACCAACTCAAAAAAAATTGAGGTTTTTCACAAGATATTCATGGTGGGTATCTTACAATCTTGATGCCAAATCCTTGTAAAACTGAGAAGAGATCCTTGTGATTAGCATTTAGTGTGATGTATTGATGTTGAGTATGAGTTATTGAGAAAGTTTGTGCCAGTTGCAAATTTATTAGCTCATGGAGTCACTGAGGCAGTTTGTAGCCCATTGTGTTGAACCTCTTGTTAGAAGAAATTTGATGAGAAGAATTTTTGAAGGGGGCTCACAGCTGGAAAGGATGAGGAGCCAAAGCAAAAGCAGTCTCCAGAAATCCCAAGGAAGAGCAGAAATCAAATGAGAAGAGAGCAGATCTGTTTCACATGTCAAGGAGCATGGACACCAGATCACAAATGTAAAGTTAAAGGGGACAGAGAAGCAGATGAGACTGCAAAATTTGAAGCAGAGCAAGAAATGGCAAGGAACTCAAGTCAACTGATTGTGGAAAGGGTTGAAAAGTCCATGGTTGGACAAGAGTCTACGATAGATGAGTCCATTGGTTTTCATGAACCACCATGTGGAGATGTTGACAACAGCCCAGATGTGCATCCATGTAATCAATGAATGTGATGAGCAGCAGATTGTCTTCATATGTGAAGAAGACCGAGGAGGAGACATTTAGGCAGATAGGCTACCAATGATGATCCAGTGGGGAGAGCACATACAGGAGCATGAGTCAGATGAGGATGTTATGCATGATGAGAGACAGTTAGAGGCTTATGTTATGACCATGATGGAGGAGGATGAACAACCAGCTTTGGGGACAACTATTGATGAGGAGTAGATACATGCACAGGCAGCCAACAGGGCTGCAGTACTTTCAGACACTAGTCACTAAGAGGAGATGGAGCATATTAGTACAGACCTTACGACGATGAAGAAGCAGATCGAGTCACTCTGAGGCATTATCTTACAGGAGGTTAGTACACTCAAGGAGCTTCGAGTGGCATGTGACAGGTCAAGGGCCAAGTTGTCTAGCATTGGGGAACAATTAACATCCCTAACTAGGCAGCTAGTGGAGTATATTCCAGAGTTGCAGAGTAGCCCTCTTCAGGGGTACATAGATAGAGCTTGCAGTTTTGTTAGCTCACCTTTATACATTGGAGGGAAAGGGGCAGAGTCACCCCTATTAGTTGTCCGAGCAAAGCAACATAGGTGGGGCATGGAGCAACATCGGTATGATAGACTTGTTCCATGTACATGCATACAAGAATTTGATCTGTCCCACAAGATGGATTGGAGGGAGATTATGAGTTGGTATCCTATTGATGGAGAGATACTTGAGAGGATATATTTCACCAAGGGCACAGCAGAGCAAGAGCCCTTAGGCATGAGCGATGATGGTTGGACATGGTGGCATTGGGATCCAGGTGGATCCATTGATGGCAGATTGAATCAAAGGTTTGTTTGGGATCCAAGTATTGAGGGATGTGTTTATAATTTGGTGGCATGGAGGCATGGTTTAGCCTAGTGGTTCATATGGGATCCTCGTATTAGTGTACAGATGCCTATGTTGTTGATAGATATGGATTGCTTGAGAGCAAGCAATCTTAAGGCAAAAGGACTTGTAATGTCCCCAATTTTTGTTTCCTCTGTAGCACAGCCAAGATGGATTTCGAGGGTATGTGATGGCCAGGCCACAAGAACAAGATTACATTATTAGGGCTCTCAGAGGGACTTTGAGGGTTTATATGGGATCCGATGACGTTTGCTTGGCATATTCCATCATCAGGGTCAGTTCCGCACATCTTGTTTTTGGTTTCGTTGGATTTCGATAATTCTCGTAAAACGAGGTTATTATTGACCCTAATTTAATTAATTACACTTAAGGTGGCATTCTGGGAAGAATATTTGATGGAACACCTTAGTGTAATAGCTTGTTGTAACCAGAATGAGAAGATCTACATGATGGGATGATGAGAAGTGACTTCCAGCGGCCAAATAAAGTATGGTGGGCAATTTACCGTAATCCTAGAATGAAAGTGACTTTAATTTGTCACTTAATTAAATAAAAGAAGGGGAAATGATTAATTGAAGGGAAAAGGCCAAAAAGTGACTTAAGTAAAATTAAATTAAATTAAAAATCGCTTAGATGAAGTCAAGGGGGAGCTTCTAGTATAATATTAAAATAATCAAATAAAATACTTTTAGAAGATTGGAGATCTATCTATCAATTCTTTAAAAGGAGGAGGAGATCATTTGGGACATCTTAGTTTGGTTGTTCATTTGTTATAGTGAGGTTTGGAAAACAGAGTTCCCAGCTTCAACAAGCCCCACGACGAAAACCCTTCAGTTGCCTTGTGTGTGTCGGACGAAACCCCAACTCAGCTTTGAGGAGATTTCATCCAGAAATCTCACGAAGCTTCAGAGTTACTAGCAGAATGGAGTGGGGATCACATAGATGTCCAATTTGGGCATCATTTCTAGCAGCAATTTTGAAGGCCAAGACCAACATTGTAGCATCAGTTCTTGGAAGTCATATTGTCTCTTTTGGAGTAGATCTTTAGCCATTATCAACCATCTCAAATATTTTCCATTGTTTCTCAGGTTTTTCTCCAAATTTGGCATGTAATATGTTATTCCAGTAAATAAAATAAGGCTGATTTTCCGATCAATATTGTCTGTGTATTTCTTGTTGAGTTGTTGCAAAGTTCCATGATGTAAATTTTATGGCAAATTATTTGTGAAATTTTCTAAAGAATGCTAAAGAAGAAAAAATTATCGAAATTTTAGAAAATAAATAAATCGGGATATTACATTGTATGAATACTTTCCAGGGCCATTTCAGTTTCTTCTTAAATGAAGCAAAACCTACAAATTTGAAGGAAGCAAAGGAAAAAACAAAAAGCATGGACGAGAGTTGGGTAGTATTAGGAATACCAGATCTCCTAGCCCCAACAAAGGTTGAGCACAAGCAAAAGGCTCATTTCAAGCTCCAACTCCTTCTAGTCCATATCCATTATCTTTCTTGGTGAACAAATTCAAAGACTCGGAAATCAACATTAACAAGAATTAGGCAACTATGCAAGAATGGATTTTAAAAACTGAGAAGAGTCAACAACAATATAGATTGTCGCCAAGAAATGATTTCAGAAGAACACCAAAAAATCATAGACCTCCCAGCTCGTTGGAACCGACAAATGTGGTGGGTCAAGTGCACACATATTATTGTAGGCCGTAAAAAGTTATTCACTCACATGATACTTGTGCTATCTCTTGAAGAAAAATGGGAGCAAACAACCCAATCCCTTCAAATGCATGCAATGTGCTGCTAAGAAGTGATTTTTGTCAAGAACAATTTTCCCAAGTCAACACTTTAGGGATTGATCGATCTATAGAACTCTTTAGTGAAATGCCTTCAAAAGAAGAGATTTGTCAGATTGTGGCCAACAGGAACAAAGGAAAGACATAGTAGGAGAAAGGTCAATGCTCCTAAACAACCAAAGTTATTAGCTCTTCTGCAAAGCCAGCCTAAGCTTATTCAGAAAGAAAAGCCCAGAGAAGCCTCTTCCATATCTTAGGGAGATTTCATAGTGTCTTGGGCCAATAGCACAAATGTAGCAGTGCCAATTAAGGAGTTGTGCAAGAATCCCACAATAAAGAAATAGCTTGGCGAGGCACTCAGTTTTGAAGTAAAAGGTGGTCCTGTCCTAAGTATAGAAGAAGGGGAAGATGTTCCTATTATTTTATAGACAATGACCACTAAGGGTAGAAATAATCTCATGCATCATTCGTTTTTCATATCATTGATTATTACATAATGGATACTACATAACTATATGTTGGATTCTAGAGCTGCCATGAACAATGTTACATGAAGTGAGTGCATGTTTTGGAAGCGAAGCATCGGAAGCAAGGAAAATTTTAGGGGCGAAATTTAGCTAATTGGCTATTTTTGGACATTTTATGAAAAGAATATTTGTGAGTTTGGTTAAAAATTTGCCTATTTTTTTACATATATGTGATTAAATGGATGATATTCACCAAAAAAAAATTCAATTTTAATAGTAAATTACATGTTTTTTATTGAATATTCACCTACATTCTATATGTATGACTTTTTGAAGTAGAGTAGTCACCTATTGCTATAATACCCTAAGTAGGCATAATATTTGAATCCTTAAAAAATAGACTGATCAGAAACATCATTCTCCAAAAATCGTCAAAACCAAAGCATCCCATATTGCATCTATATTCAAGAAAAACATCCAGAATGCCAAATTGGTTACATAATATATGAAACCATGCATACTCGTTCATAAATCAAGACAAAAATGGCATCCATAGCACATTAATGATTAATTATTCAAGCATCACCCATCTAGAATCTAGATTCTATAAATTATAAACAAACATACAAATTTTTAAGTCATATAATAGAAAGTAGACCATTACCTTATGGAATGAAATAGGTTATCCAGCAATAACCAAATGATGATGCTTTCAAAATAGGCCATCTACACACCGAAATATGAAGACAAAAAGGTCTAGAACAATAAACTGCACTAGTTGCTAAACACCTCTCTATAGAAGAAGTGTTCACCAATTGTGCAAGCACCTATGTTGTCAAATGTTGTAGTTGTCGAGTAGCATTGCTATGCATGTTCCACCACTCCAAGGTTAATTGGGAGCAGGAGCAGAAGCGGAGAGCGGAAGCAGGAGTGGGGAGCGACATTTTCAAAAGCTCTCGGTACAGGAGCAAATTTTTATATAATATATATTTTTATATATTTTGATGCACATTGCATATATGTCAACAAAAGCATGTAGAATGATGAATTAGATATAAAAAGCATAAAAACATGGATTGAACCATATAACATCAACCATCTAGAGTTTATAATCTTCATCAACCATGTCCACAAGTTAGTAACATACAACATGTCGAGTCTCATGATTCATCAATCTTAAGTTTCAAGCTTTCAAAATTCAATATATAACATTTATCATCATTGATCAGTAAAGTTGTAACTTGTACTTGTAACCATTACCATTACCATTACCAAGTAACCAAACAATAACAAAGAATATATAACACGAAATGAAATGTTTCAACTTTCAACTTTCACAAAACATCATATAATATATTCATAATTCATTACCAATGAGTTATAGTTACCAACTTCAAACTTCAAACCTAAATTGTCATATATTGTTTATAAAAAATATCATAATAAATATGAAAGAGTCAATAGTTATAAAAACTATTAGAAACCAGAAAAGACAAGAAAATCCAATATCTACTGCTAATGCATGGGCCTCTTGCAACGAGAAATGTCTAATTTCTGAGAAGGTTGTCGTGGTCTACTGGGAGTCTCCTCCCGCATAATCAGACGACCAAAACCAAAAGGCACATGAACTCCATGTGAGGATGTAGATGTAGATGAAGGTGGCGGCACCAAAGGCAAATATTGTGGAACTCAAGCACTAGTATTGGATGATGGGGGTGGCATGGTTGTTGTTTCTTCTTCATCATCTTTCAAAAGTTTTGTTTCCAATTCTTCTAGATGTAGAGCACCATCCTCTAAATTATCTTCCTCTAGGTTGTTGTCCCAAGTTGTATATGATGTATCATCTTGAGCCCAATCACAATACTGACTCAACAACCTCAAGTTGTAGTGCATATAAACCAAGCTTTATGCCTAGTTTTCATTCAGTCTATTTCTTCTCACATTATGGATGAAGCTATAGGTGCTCCAACACCTCTTTGCAGAAGAAGTATTTACAACCTGTGAAAGCACATTTTTTCCAATTTTGGCAAAAGTCCCTAGCCACCATACGCGTCCCACCATGTGATAGCATCAAATCTGTCCCTATCTTCCATTGCATGCAAATAACCAAACACTCTAGTGCTAGTGAAGTATCTACCTAATTGAAGACGCAATCTAGAACACTCCTCCCTGTCAGGGACCAGCTTGTCTAATGTTTTCATATACCCATTTTGTACCTCTGGATCTGTATCGGGTTTGGCCCTATCCCCACCCCTAGGTGCAGGTTTTCCCAACCAATATGGAGAGTAGTATTTTGGCATAAGGATATACGCCAAGGCATATAGGGTAACATTAAGTTTATCCCACCATGCACACACAAATTTGTGAATAATATCATACAAGTTGGGATCTTTCTCCTCAACAGTATCTTTTATTTGCCCCAACATGTTATCGATCTGCTCATACACCTCCCTAATCACTAGTGCATCTGTATCTACAAAACGAATCATGTTATAAATGGGCTTGGTGAATTGCAAAACTTCCCTCACACGTGCCCAAAACAAACCATCAAGAGCGGTGCTCTCCACCTCTTCAAAACCTTGCTTGTCAACTGTGGTTGGAGCCTTGTCCTTTAATACCTACCAGTGTTGACTTGATACCATGCTAGCCAATGACTCTCTTACCTTCAAAAGGCACCTGAAGGTGAGGTAATAGCTAGCAAATCTAGTCTTCACAATCTTCAACAACTCCAAACTTGAGTGACTACAGAAAAGCCCATGGGTATTGCTATGATTGGTAATAAATTTTATCATTCTCTTGCCTCTCTTGTACAAATCACCAATCCATTTGTATTGAGGGTGTTTATTCTTAATAATATCATGCATCAAAAGGTTCATTGTGTGGACCAAACACCCAGACCAAAGTATGTTGGGGTATCTATCTTCAATAATTGCTCTCGCTGCCTTACAATTATAAGCATTATCAGTGATGACTTAGATGACATGGTATGGCAAATTATTTCAATTGTTTGAAGTAATGGTTTTGCAATGTTGGTGGCAGTCTTGAACTTCTCTAAGTAATCACATGCTGAAAGGAAGACTGCACCACTGGTAGACACAACAAGAAAGCTTATCAATGGTTTGCCTTTTACATTTGTCCAACCATCAAATACAATGGATACCCATGGTCATTCCAAGAACTTGTCATTTTACCTAAAGCATGTGTTATTTTTTCTTTTTCATGATCAAGTCCCACAGTTCTAGCCTTGTCACACCCAAGGCCCTTGTATCCTTTGGGGGCTCATTAATGGCAAAAGCCAAGTCATTTCATGCCAATAAGGTGAGCAAAGAACGCTGAATGGTATCCCACATGCATAGAGGAACCAGTAATTTTTTTAATCCACATCATTCCTACACCCTTCGTCAGGGAAATCTGATATGGTTCTACGCCTTAAAGGGATGTTTGTTCCTATGCCTCCATATCCACTGCCATGGGAGAATGTTGATGGAGTTCTTAGTCCATGTGAATGTGGGCTAGTGATGTCATGTTCAAAGTCACCCTTTGATATTTTAGATTTCTATTGGGCTTCCTCCTCTTCCCTTATGTATTTGACTCTTTGATGTTGTGACACACTTCCACAAGTTTTGATTCCTATTTGTTTATTTCCATCCCATGGCATTTTCCCACAGAGATGCTTTCTGGCATGGGTCTATGAACCTGTGTAAATATTTTTGCAATGGAGGCAATTTAGTGGTTCCACCCCATTTCCCTCTGTCAAGCCTAGAAACATATTTCCACAATGGGGTTTGGTCTGATTTGGTTTTTGTGCCCTCATCATCTCCACTCTCCTCCCCTCCTCCTCACCAAGGTACTCCTCCTCTCCAAGGTTTTCAAATCCACCATTACCCACTTCTTCATCAACCCTCCTCCTTCTACTCTCCAACACCATAATAACAAAAAAAGGAACTAACATCAAGAGAATGCCAAGCCATATAGCCATGATGATTGAAGTTTTGGATATTTGAACTTTGGTGGAGTTATAGTTTCTTGCCTGCAATAAAATGGAGGAATGGGAATGAGAAACTTGAAAGAGAGAAGAGAACATTTTCATTTAACAATGAACATATAAAAAACACAAATGCTAGATTAGAGTATAGATCCTACCTCTTTGGCCTTCAATCCCAAGCTCCAATCTCCCTTGCAAGCTCCTCAAGTTCCCAAGCAACCCTCTCAATCTTCCTCCTCAACTCAAGCTCCAATTCCAAAAGCCCTCTCCTTGCTCTCTCATATGCAAATGGTGAATTGTGGGAGGGGAGGAGGGCCTTTTATTTCTTTTGCCCCTCCCCTCCCTTCAGAAAACTCCACGCGGTTGTGCCTTTTTCACCTAGGAAGAGCGATTTTTTTAGGTGAGAGCGGTCGAGAGCGATCGCTGGCCGATTGTTCCCGCCTAAAAAAATTTGCTCTGGAAGCGAACGGGAGCGGTTAGGTAGCGAACGCTCCTCAACCGCTCCCTTGTTTGCTCCTGAAAAACAAGGGAGTGAAGTTTTTTTAAGGGAGCATGCTCTTGATGTCACTCCCGAGCGAAGCGTGCTCGGGGGGCAGGTTTGGGGGGGAGGGTCCTCCCCCACAACCCTACACCACTCCTTCACAAATAATGTTCAACCATCACTTATACCGAGATCCTCATCACTAGTATCATCCTTCATTCCTCTTGTCTTGTCTAGCCTTTGCCTCTACCTTGATTATCTAGGGACATTAGTCAACATCGCTCAATTTTGATCAAAATGCCTAATCCAAGCCTTAAAATATGGTAGAAAAAGCTTAACGTGCCTGATCAATTGATTTTGGTTTGAGTGAAGGGTACCTTTTTGCTAAGGCCATGACAAAGGAGTTCAACAATCAACACTACCATACTGGGGTACCTAAAGGGCTTGGTGCTTTTCATTAGAAGTTGATCACATACCCTCAGGCGTGATAGAATCTAATCTAATGTCGCAATCCCATTGGTCCTAAGATCCTGAAAACTGTTAAGACTACTGAATTTTGAATGGGATATGAAATTTTATTTTCTCGATATGAAGTCCGATGAGGTTGGGACCACTCCCAAACATCCTAAGTTAATTAATGGTAATGTTAAAAATTTAAATAGAAGGATGAAAATGAAAGATAAAGGAGAATGTCACTTTTACTTTAAGAATTTAACATTACCATTATGAAGGCATCTAGGGAGCATCAAGGGAGCACCTTGGGAGTGTCCAAGAAGCATAGTTCCTCACATAGCGGTTCCAAAATTCTAGGAACTATGCAAATCCAGTCTGAAGCATCATTCCATATTTCGGAAATGTAGTTCCAAGCACGCTTCGCTCGTGGTTCCGCCCAATGCACAATTCCAAGATTTAGTGCATGGGGAGGAACGATTCCTACAACATTGGCCATGAATGTCAGGACACTTGATGTCATGAAGAGAAAGGGCCTAAGGACTTCTAGTCCGTATAGGAACATATGTGATATGGGTTCTTAGGAAGCTCTATTGCGTGGCTTGATCAAGAATTTACAAGTTTAACGTGCAACTCAGCTAGACAAATTCCTAATGATGGATATTGTTGTGGTTGATGCTCCAACCACATGGGGTATGCTCTTATCAAGAAAGTGGGCATCTAATCTAGGTGGCAACATTCAGATGGATATATATTATGCCACAATTACTATTAATAATGATGAGTTTGTAACTCTACAGCAAGAGCAATTTAGAAAATTAATTTGGAAGATGCAAGGAACCCAAAGAATCTGTTAGTATGCTTCAACAATGGTTTTGGTTCATATACAGCCTTGGCTACAAATAACCTCAAGAGAACACTGACAAGATATCAAAGATGAAATTTGATGGCTCAAGTTCCACAATAGGTAACGATGCAAGTGTCATATATACCTCACCTGAAAATAAAACGTTTTGTTATGCTTTTTGTTCAGAATCTAAAGCAGCAAATAACATAGTTGGATATAAAGCTCTTTTACTTTGTTTAAATTTGGAAAAAGAATTTAGTATTAAGATTTTAAAGATAATTAGTGATTCTAACCTTACTGTTTTCCAAGTAAAAGGATTATATGCTTGTAAAAATGAAAGGTGCAAAAGATACAGGCAGGATGTGTTGGACACTATTGAGAGCTTTGAAGCACTAACCATAGAAGCCCAACCAAGAGCCATGAATGAACAAGTAGATGCAATGGCAATTGCAGCTTCAACCATGTAGCTATGTGAAGAGTTGATCAAAGGAGGAAAGGTGAAAATCCTATGCAAACTATCAATTCCATATAACAACACTCACTGGAAATTATTTGAGGATGATAATCAAATAATAAGATTTATGAACCAATTACGAGAATTTTTAGAGAATGAAGTGGATTGGACAGATGAAAACTTAGTGGTGCAACTCAAGGACAACAAAGTTCTTGTAGGCCTTCTTCCCCTTGAAGATGACACATACAAGGGTAAAAAATAAGCCATCAAACTAGATAATTATGAAGAGATAAATGTTGGGTGACTAGAGAACCCAAAGATGATTTGTTACCCACCAAATGGGTAACCCTGTAGGAGAATATTTTTCTCCCATTCTTCACATCCATCCATATGCTCATGCAACCCCTGAAAACCACCACTAGCCAAGGATGTGCCATTATATCACTACAACTACATCATTCATATACTTTCTCACCCATCCGACAAGAGCACATGGACGAAGGTGGGCTTCTGATCAAAGTGTACTTTATTCATTTTGTGATCAGGTGCTTATTGTGAAAAATTCAAAACTGAAATCCTATTGTAGAAACTAGAATTAATTCTTCTAATTGTTAATTAATTTTATTTTTTTTACGGCAAATATCAAATTAATCACACTGCAACCTTCACAAATAAAACTGCGGAAAATAATAGCGCTGGAAACTGAGAAAATCTAGCACACACACATAAAAATGACATCGTTACTTTTGGACAAATGTCCCCAGAAAATCCCAACTTCGGAAAACCGATGCAACAGCTGAAGGTTTTATTATTTAGCAGCAGTGAGAAATTCTGAGTACAATAATAGGGATGTCGAAATCTGGCTATCCTGTGGAGAAAATATAGTAAAAAATATCTAGAGGGGATTTATCCTGACTCCGGGCAATTCTGGCACTAGACTGCCTCTGAAAAGCAAGTCCTTCAACTGGGTTGTGCAGGCTCTGCATCAACATGATGTTGCCTGCTGCAACTGCTGCCCGAACTGATTGTAGTTGTCCTTTTTGCTGCTGACTAGGAAAACATCTCTCCGACACTATGGAACTTTTACCCGACCTTTGGAACTGAAAACGTCTTCCCTCCTAGCAAATTGAACTATCTTCTTGAGGCTCTGCACTGCTTCTGTGCAACCTCCTGGAGTAATTTCGGCCTTTCTTCTAATGTATTCGCTGGATCTGGAAAACGTCCTCCAGCATCACTGTCCCTACCCCTCATTGACTCTAGTTCGATCTCTGGCTTTACGACAACTATTGTTGCACTCTAGAAATCTATTTGCCAAGGAAATCGAACTGCTAGTGTGTTTTCTCCAAGTGCCCATCGACTTCCTCTTATAATTCATTGTTAGAGCACCAACGACCAAAATTAGAATTTAATCAATGGCTAGAATCATCTTAGAGTCGATCTCTGTGAGTTTCTAGATGATTCATACCTTGAATTAATTAAATTTGATTTATTAACCAGTTTTCCTAAGTTTAGACGTAGGAAACATTAAAAAATAGGTTAATCATCTAATTAAGTCATCTCTAGGTGGAATTTCCAGAAATGATTTCTAGGTTTCGGAGATCTCATGTATTCTAGCCTCTCCACCAAATTTCATGGCTAGAACACATCTAATGCTACAAAAACTAACACTTATGCATATTTGTATTTGGGTTTTGATAAGGATTATGGGGTGACCTAGAAGAAAGAGGGGTGTTGACTATGATCTTGTTCCCTCATCTTAAATGCGGGGTTAATCTTTGATCCTAGTATAGTGGGACCTCCCCTAATGGCCCAATGGGTATAGGAGAGGCACTACTCGGGAAGCCCTAATTGAGATAGCGTAGTTCCATCTACCCCTATTCCATACTTGCCACTTTTTGTCCTACATTATAAGCCCATATTCCACCTCCATTCTTCAGGTTCAACTAACCATTGGTTCTCTGGGATTTGACACCCATACATCCTCATACCTAAGTAGGGCCCAAAACTTTACCCTGAGAGGTTGGCTAATAGAGAATTTTGATGTCTAAAATGGGCTTCCTAAGGACTATTATAAAATAATAGTTGAAATAATAAAATAATATTAGAATACCTCATCAAGTTTTGGAGGGAAAAAAGAAAAAACATCTTTTTCAACTCGTATTTTCAACTTATTTCCTTACAATTTTACTCAAATTTCTAACGGGAGCACTCGTTGGATGCAGAATTTAATTTTGCATCCAAGGAGTAGCCATGTTGCATACTTTCGA
The DNA here is from genome assembly GCA_031772625.1 of Pinus tabuliformis. NCBI lineage: Eukaryota > Viridiplantae > Streptophyta > Pinopsida > Pinales > Pinaceae > Pinus > Pinus tabuliformis. The sequence continues at coordinate 151,096,960 of CM062815.1, read as the reverse complement.
TGGACCCTACTACACTAAAAAAGTGAAATACATGAAAAAGCGTGATTGCATACACGTTTTTTCATGTATTTCACTTTTTTGTGTAGAGGGTCCATCGAAAGTATGCAACATAGCTACTCATTGGATGCAAAATTAATTTTTTCATCCAACAAGTGCTCTCACTCGAAATTTGAGTAAAATCGTAGGGAGATAAGTTGAAAATACAAGTTGAAAAAGTAGTTTTTACTGTTTTATCTTTTTACTTCAAAAATGGTGAATAATCCCTCATGGTTGACATCATCATATTGAATTTTATTGATTCTTATAAAGTTGATTTTTGTTGTACATTTTTGTTTTGAATCCATTTTTAAGCTCAAAATTTCTCCAAAGGAAATTAAAAGAATAGGAAAGAGCATACAATGGCCAAAAAATAAAATAAAATAAAAAGAATATCAAAATGCAAAAGATGTTTGGAGCATACACATTAGCATGTGGGAAAAAGCCTAGCATGAGCTCTACCTCACTCATTATGGCCACCCCCTGGTTCTTGAGCACATGTTGCTCCATTACATCACAAAAGAACCTTTGCCTATGCCAACCCCGATAAGCAATGAAATGACTCATCCTTAAGGGGTGATACAACTACTATACATCATTCAAAGCAAGCTCTAACCCTTTGAGCTACGAGCAGTAATACAAAGCAAAATCAAACAAAAGCAAAAGGTGCACAAGAAGGGTGGAAAAACAGAGGCCGAGTTGGTAACTCATGCATCCACAATTGGTCCCTCCTTACATCTTTACACTTAGGATGTGGATCCCCATTATGCTGGTCCCTTTGACAATGGTACTTAGCCATGAAATCTTCACCCCTCCATACCATCATTATTATTCACTAACACCTAATAGGGTTGTCCTTTAGCTACTCCTACCTAGGTAGGAAACACCATTGCGAGTTAAAGGCCCTAATTTTGGAAGGAAAATCTTATTTGAAGTATTAAATAGCCGATTACATTCAATCTTGGTTCACTTAGATGAATAATGATTATTGTTCCTAATGACTGGTTGCTTTCACTAGACTTTATGTTGTGATTGTCAAGTGGTTCAGTAGCCCGTGTCTTGGGAACCTTACCCACAACTACCCAAGCCATAAGAGAAGTATATTGGCACCCACAGGTGAAGCATTGCGAGCCTTAGATCTCTAAGCAACAACAGCACATCATACCTACCCCTGGGCACCTCCTGCACCCAGGAAGTTTTGCCACTTTCCACTACATTTGATGATTCTTTAGGATGACACACCTAGACCCAACATGTCCCCAGGTCACCCTTAGCACCTTATGAGGGATGGTAGTTGATTCAAGGCCTAGATGAGGATGATCTCACCTTCAAAGACTTAGGGGGGCTAGTAGCACTTGGAAAGCCCTTAACATTGGAGCAGAGATGGACACTTTTTCACAGTTGAAGTCCCAGGAGACCACCTTTTGGTGCCCCAATTGGACTTTGGGGACCACAGAGGGATATTCATGGAAATTTGAGGGCCAACCCTCAAATTGTGATTTTTAAAGGCTTATACTTCATATTTGGGACCTAATAGCCTCAACGCTTAACATATGGAGCACCTATCGTGCATGATGTTAGCCTAGAAGACTTCACAGCTCACATGTGTGAGCTCTTTCTAGCATTTATGTTGAAAGCTAGTGGGTTGGCTTGTAACCCAATGCATTTATGTGATTTAGCTTGTTGTCTAAGGGATTTTAGGCTAAATTATGTCTTGTCCTCCTCATATAAATAGAGGAGAGGATCATTGTGTAACTCATCATCATCACTTGTGAATTAGGTCTCTCTTGTGAAAATTTCAACCTCTTGTACATATTGAAGAGATGTGATCTATGTAGCATATTGTGTTTTGGAGCTTTGTTCTTGTCTTTGGAGAAGTTTCCTTGGATCAGTGATTGGATTGTATAAGCATATTATCTTGTAAGTGCCTTTTTATTGAAAATTTATGATTTCTTGTCTAATATATGGAATAAATTGATGATCTAGGTTAAATACGGTGCCCTAATTTTGTTGAATATCAATTGTATTAAAAACTAGGTCATATTATTATATGCAATACTCATTGTATGATATGTGAATGACAATCTCCTTGGTGATCTTACATTAGCTCTTGCAAGTGAATATTGATCCCTCACAAAGGTAATAGTTAGGGCTTTGATGCGAGGGCATCAAAATATCCTTACTCATTTGCAAGTTTTAGCCAGCCTTAAGAATCCATAGACTCCATCAACCCTACAACTAAGAATTGGCCATCCATTGTTGGTGATCAAGTCAATTCTTATCCATAAAACCAAATTTCTCTCTATTTTATAATCCAGCCTCTTAAGGCCAAGCGTCCTGTCTAGGGCTTAATGTGAATTGGCTAGGAAGAACAATTTTTGGTCTTGGAAGATCTCAACATCTAGGGTTGAGTGGTTTCCTCAAAATAATTCCCATTTGGTGGCCATTCCCTCCATTTTCATCCATGAATTCTCTTGCCCTAGTTGTTTTCCCTAGGATAAAACCCTAGTTTGGTTAATAGCTTCAACTTGAGGGCTTGTTGAAGGTTTAATGTCCTTTTCCCTTGCTAACACTCACTATTGGAAACTTTTTCTTGGCTCCTTGACCTTGGGTCATCCCAACTCTCAACCTATCAATCAAACCCTAGGCCTTGCATGCCTCAATTTGGCATCTGTAAGGAAAGTGAATTGATTCTTTATCATTGTTGGAGCCTTGTACCGCTCTCTCTACTTCTGCGCTGGTCTCTCAGTATTGTCTTTGCCTCTCTGCCTCGTACTCACTGCCCCTCGCTATTGATCACTCATTCAATTTTTCTTAGCAACCCTGCTCTAGCAAAATGAATGATTGATCACTCTAGTGTGTTCTCCAACTGACCCTCAAGCCTCCTCTTATAATTTTCTCGTTGGTCTTTCAACGGCCAAGATTAAATCTCTAATCAATGGCTAAGATTAGATTTGGCTTGATCCATGACTTTTGGAACCTTCTAACCCAATTTTATATTAATACCCACTAATATTTTATTTTTCCTAAGTTTAGACTTAGGAACTCTATTAAAAATATTAATTATTTTAATATCTCTCAAACCAGGTACAATCTGTCCAAACCACTTCTGGGTCTTGGAGATCTCATGTGCTTTAGCCTCTCCACCAATTTTCATGGCTAGAGCAAATCCGACACTACCCCAAATCAACACTCCCTCTTAGCGAAGACTATGCTCTAGTAATACTCCTTACTGAGCATCACTCTGATTATCCAGCATCAGTACCTGTGCTGATGCTAGGCCTCCCCGCCCAACATCATCTGCACTGCTACATCCTATACTATTGCCCATGGCTCTGCCACTGCCACTGCTGCATCCGTATGGCAGCTCCCTCTACATCCGTGTTGTTGTTGGTCCATCCTCCCAACACTACATCTGTACTGCATCCCCCTCTCATCATGTTGCATCGTGCTACTGCACTGCAACTCAATCATTGAGAAGTAATTAACTAATCCACCCAACTTCTAACATCCCTATCAAGCTAGAAACACTCCCGATGCTAAAGCTCCCTCGACCGTTAACAAGTGCTCCCTCTACTGAGCTCTACACTGTTTCAACAACTCCCTGCATCTCACACCATTGCACACCTCTCTGTGACATCCTGCACTAGTGCAACACTCTCGTGCCTCTCGCACTGTTGCAGCATGCTAGCCTCGCGCTGCTCAGGGACTCCTGCACTGTAGCACTCTCTGTTGCTCCATCCGCATTCGTCTCTACCAACATCCGCCAGTCCTGCTACTCCTCTTCGGGGCTCCCATAGCAAGGTATAATCCAAGAGGTTGGGTACCTCAAGGATCCTGCCCCTCATCGCCTGTAGTCCTCCTGACTACAGCTTGATGTCTCCCCACTTCTTCTCAAGTGGCACATGAGCACTCATGGCACAATCATCATCCTCCTCGACTTCTTTCTCTGCCTTCGCTGGCGCTGCCTTCAAGTCAGAAGCCTCTCCCTTACTCTTCTTCCTCGGACACTGGTTCGCAAAATGACCCAGTTCCCCACAATGGAAGCACTTGACCTTGGAGAGGTCCTTCTTCTTCCTCTTCTCCTGCTTTCTCGCAGATGCTAGAGCCGCATCCTCTTCTTACTCCTTCTTGATCCTAACCCCTTTGCCGCTACTCCTCACCTTGGTCAGCCATCTAATCTCTGCTTAACGAAGAGCCACCCACAATTCTTCCCAATCCAGAAGACTCGTCCTGCTTAGTATGCTCTAAACAAATACCCCCCAATCCTCAAAAACTGCATTAAGTGCGGTCCTCACCATTAATTCCTCATCCAGCGTGGCCCCTATGGAAGTTAGCTGGTCGCGGATCTCCTTCAACCAACCGAGGAAGACATCTATTTGCTCTCCCTTCTGCATCTGGTATGCCCTTAGCTGATTCTCTAGGAGCATCTTCCTCTGCACGGAAGTATGCCGATACAATGTCTTCAAGGCGTCCCACATCTCCTTTGTCATTTCCTTCTCGGCAATATGTGGTACCACATGATCCTTGACCCATCAAGGATTATGCACTTAGCCTTAGCCATTACCTCCTCGTACCTATCATTTTCTACCGGGTCAACTGGGATAGCCATCATTCTCAAGGCGAAGCCCTTGATGTGATGTCTGTCTAGAATGGACAAGATACTGGCCTTCAAGACCACAAAGTTGGACGCCCCGTCCAGCCTATCCTGATCTCTCAGCCCATTCACGGCCCCACTTCGATCGTCTGTGCAACTGCAACACTGATCCGGATTCCTTGGCTAGAAATCCACTTCGACAGCAACTCCCTCCACCTTGGTCTTGCCTTGTTAGGTATTGTTCTGACCACAGTGCCCCACTAGCTTCGCTCCGCAAACTACCCACAGCCTCCTATGCCCCAAAAATTGAAGGATTGAGCCTTTTGGCTCTGCGCAATCCCGACACTGGCAAAACAGCTCCCTCATTCAACTGCATCAGCCCTCCTGACCTCTGCGTGGCTCTGTGTGACCTTGTTTCTGCCCTCCTCAGCCTCTGCACTACCTCTCTCAGGCCTAGACTGATGACGCAATCCCTCTGCGTCACTCCTTCCTCTGTCGCTTTCTGCAAGGATCATCTTTGTCACTTGAGACAGCTGAATTTGCAGCGAATGCTCTACTAAGTTGATGCCTTCAGTTTTCTTGTGATCTGCAACCACGCTCTGATACCATGTTGGAATTTCTAAGTCTAACCGTTAGAAATTATTTTTGTACTATCTGGTTTATTTCACCAAGCACACAAGTGACACCGTTATTTTTGAACAAATGTCCCCGGAAAAACCCAATGCGGGAAAACCGGTGCAGCGATTCTGAGGGTTATATTATTATGCAGTCTATCTGAGTACAGCTGGGTGCCTAACCGGCTCACCCAACAGAGAAAAATCCATGGCAACAATACCTCTATATCTGGAAACAGGTATTCAAAAAACCTATCCCACGAAACACTCTTCGGCACAACTAAAGCTCAACACTGGCCCTTCTAGCCTCTGCTTCAGCGTCTTGCTGACCTGCATCAACCCTAGGACCCTTTGCGTCAGCCCTCTAATGCACTACGCAACCTCTGGGACCCTCTGCGTCACTCCAACAACCTCTGCGTGGATGACGCAGTCCCTCTGGCCTCTACTTTGTCTCTATTGGGCTCTGCGTAGCTTGGACTAGCTGCTACTCTCGCTCTCTCTACTTCTGCGCTGGTCTCTCAGTATTGTCTTTGCCTCTTTGCCTCGTACTCATTGCCCCTCGCTGATGATCACTGTTTCAATTTTTTTTAGCAACCCCGCTCTAGCAAAATGAATGATTGATCACTCTGGTGTGTTCTCCAACTGACCCCCAAGCCTCCTCTTATACTTTTCTCGTTAGTCCTTCAACGGTCGAGATTAAATCTCTAATCAACGGCTAAGATTAGATTTGGCTTGATCCATGACTTTTGGAACCTTCTAACCCAGTTTTATATTAATACCCATTAATATTTTATTTTTCCTAAGTTTAGACTTAGGAACTCCATTAAAAATATTAATTATTTTAATCTCTCCCAAACCAGGTACAATCTGTCCAAACCATTTCTAGGTCTTGGATATCTCATGTGCTTTAGCCTCTCCACCAATTTTCATGGCTAGAGCACATCCAATGCTACCCCAAATCAACATCTACATGGTTGTCTAGCGATATTGTTGTAGGAAGAATTCAAAATAAATCAAGTGATATGTAGATTTCATAAACCTAAACATTTCATCCATTAAAGACAATTATCAAGCAATCCAGGGCATGTGAAGTTCGAAAGTGGGTTAAAGAAATAACTATGGAAGGTAATCAAAAAATCTCTTCCTTCTCTGAAATCAAACAAGAGGCCTTTTCTTTTTTTAGCAATCTATATTCAGAAGTCAAGTTTAATGATCCTGGAGAAGTCAATTCCTTTATCTCTTATCGTCCTTCTGTTGTTTCCCCTTCTGAGAGTCTCCGGCTCTTGAAGCCTATTGAGGAAGATGAAGTTCTTGGTGCCATTTGGTCTTTAAATCCTAACAAAGCTCCTAGCCCTGACGGTTTTCCTATCAACTTTTATTGTTTATGTTGGAATTTCATCAAAAAGGATTTCCTTCGCATGGTCAATTCACCCAAAGATAAAGGGAAGTTGGGTGGGAACACCAATTCGTCCTTTTTAGCCCTTATCCCTAAAGAGTCTAAGCCCTCCTCCTTTGGCTGAATCAGGCCCATTTCCCTTTGTAATGCTTCCTACAAAAGTGTGACCAAAGTCCTTGCAAACACAATAAAATTGTTATTCCTTCTATCATCTCTGAAAATCAGGGAGGTTTCCTGAAACACATGCAAATTATGGATAACATAATTATCGTCCACGAAGAGATCCACTCGAGTAAACAATCTGGAGAGCCGAGTATGGTAATCAAGCTCGATATGGAAAATGCCTTTGATTGGGTTCGCCATTCCTTCTTGTTCGACATTATGGAGAAATATGGTTTTGACAAGGAATTCATCAATTGGGTGAAATCTTGCATTGGAAAACCTTGCATAGCCCCTCTTGTCAATGGGTGACCATGTAAATTCTTTTCAACATCTCAAGGGTTGAGGCAGGGATGTCCTCTCTCCCCTTTCTTGTATATCATGGTTGCAAATAGTCTCAACAGAAATCTTGAAGTCACCCAAACTGAAGGGAAAACCAAAGGACTCAGTATACCCCGAAACACAAAGGACATCAATCATTCTCAGTTCGTAGATGACACCCTATTAATGGGAGGAGCCTCAAAACAAATAGCCATAAGGTTCAAAAGAATCCTAGATCATTATCTGGACTTATCGACGAGTCTTATAAACAAGGGTAAAAGTCAATTGTATGGATGGAATTGTTCCCCTTTATCCTTGAAAGAAATAGCAAAAGTCAAGTTCTCTCTGGTTGAAGAATGGATCTTTTTCAAATATCTAGGGATTCCAAGTTCGCTAGGTCAATCCATTCTGTAGTGTTGGGAAGAAGTCATTAACAAATTCAAAAAGAAAATCATTGGATGGGGTGCTCATTGGTTAACTCCAGCCAAAAGAGTCATTCTTGTTAAATCATTTTTGTCTTCCCTTCCTCTGTGTCTTTGCTTCGGCGTGCCTGCTCCTAAGGCGGTTATAATGCAAATGAGTTTGCTTATTAGAAGATTTTTATGGCAAGGGAGGGGAATAACAAAAAGAACTTCCCCCTTGTTAAGTGGAACATCGTTCGATTACCCAAAGCTAATGGAGGTTTGGCCATCAGGGACCCGCTCTATATGAACTTGGCGCTTGGGGCTAAAATAATATGGAGACTTATCTCAGACTCCATGGAATGGTGGAAAGTTGTCCCTATCAGAAAATACTTCAAAAAGAAGAGGCTAATGAGGGTAGAAGATATCAAATGGGAGGGCTCAACATCCAAAATCAGTACTTTGTGCAAGAAGTTGTACAATCATAATTAAGAACCTTAGCTGATGCACAAGGAATGGGGCGCACATCAACATTTGTAAGGACAACTTATCTCCTCAGAGGACTCTTGGTAGGCTGGACTCTCCCAGGGATCTAGCTCAATGAATGCAGGACAATGGTTTTCAAAAACTGAACAACATTTTGAAATGGGATGAGCATGTTTGCTGGCTGGGATGGCGCAGACCAGATCTCCCTCCTCATCTCGAAGGTCAATGGAAAAAGCTAATTCTCTTGCTAAAAGGTATGGCCCCCATCTCAATTGATAAAATGGATCATCGTATTTGGAATTCCAATACCCAAAAGGTGTATATAGTCAAGTCGAGATATGCTCTTTTAGCAAAGAGCCTTCCTCATCCCCCTAGCAATAAAGTGGGGTCCAAAATATCCAGCCCTGACAGCATCCCAAAAGTCAATACCTTTTGCTAGTCTCTAGTTCATGGAAAGATTCTTACCTTTGAAAACCTCAAAAAGAGAAATATAGTTGGCCCATTAAGATGTGTTCTATGTTGCAACGATGAAGAAACCATTCCCCATTTGTTTTGGTATTTCTCCCTTGCAAAGAAGACTTGGCAACTTGCCTTTGGCCCTATTATAAACTCTGTCTCTATTCCTTGTCCTTGGGAGGATACGTTGGTGAACTAGAGGGCAAGATATCCCTGGTCTCGAAAATCCTCCTCAATGCAAATAACATGTTGGATGAACGTACCAAAATTTCTTTGTTGGTCGATTCAGATTGCCTGAAACAAACTCATTTTTAGGAATGAATCTCCTACGCCCCTACAAGTGGCGAGCAGAGTAAAGGCAATGCTCTCTGAGGCCATCTCTACTCGTGGTTTCAAACGTAGCGACTTGAACGCAAAGGAGCGGGAGTGGATCAAAGAAAATATTGTTTATCAGCCTCCTACAAAGCAGATCTTTCGTCCCCATCCTTGCAAGACACCTTGCATCCATCTAAATCAAGAGGACTTCAAGAAATGGAGGAAGAACAACACCAACTTCCAAATGTTTTTTAATGGTGCATCCAAAGGAAACCCTGGGGACACTGGAGGGTGTGGGGTCATTATAGGCCCCAATGGACAAATGGTGTTGCAGTATGTTTGGGGATTTGGTAAAGCCACAAACAATCATGTCGAGTTTCCTACCCTCTAGAAAGGATTGGAGCTCACCTCAAACCAAGGAATCGAGTAGATTACTGTCTTTGGGGACTTTCTATTGGTTATAAGGAAATTCACTAAAGCAAAGAGATCTGTAAACCCCTCGTCTTCCCCTTTGATTCTCAGGATACAGGTCTCATTGAGAAAATTTGACAAAGTTAATTCTTACCACATATGTAGAAATTTGAACTCAAGTGCTAATGAATTGGCAAAAAGAGGGTCCACTTTGACTCAAGGGATCTTTGGAATTAATGCAAAATCTTTCTTATTTCCAATTCCATAAATGAATCATAATCATTGTTCTCTAAGGGTTTAGGGGAGGCAATCTTTGGTCGCCACTTCCCAAACTTTACATATTAATGAATCGTAAGGTGGCTCCTGTTGGCATGGTCAATCCCATCCCTTCAATCGACCTAAGTCCAAGTGGCATTCTTTTGTGAACGAGTGGATCTTGATGCTCACTCTTAGTTTTCATTTCATAATTATCTCTCTGGATCTAAATTAATGCTTCCTCGTCTGGTTGCGGTGAATCCTTCATTTCAGGGCAAGGTGGTTTCAATTTTAATGTCCGACGTGATCATAAGGTCATTTCTCCTCTATCCTGGTGTGATTTTCATAGTGATGGGAGATCTTTGGGCTCTGTCGAGCTCGTGTTTCAATTGCATGTTGAATTATATTGGCTCCATGGAAATCGTTGGTATTTCTATCTGTATTCTCAAGCATGTGCAGAAGGGGTCAGGAAATCAAGAGTTACAAGAGGCGGTGTTCTGGTTCTCTCTGCCCTCAGCGCTTCCTGGGCTGGCTGGCATTTTATATCTCTCTCCACCACGGGTATCATGGCCGGGATGGATAAAGAAGAGGGTCTCCACGAGACCATCAAGGCCTCGGAGCTGATAGATAAGATGTTAGACTCCACGCATGCCTTGGTCTCTACCATTAATAAATTGGAGAACTTAATAGAGCATAAACGGTGCTCTTTCCAATCCTTTGCAAAGGACAAAATTCTGGAGCATCAAACAACCATGGAGTCCTTGTTGGCTAAGCTAAGCTCTGAGGTTAGGAAGCTCACTGAGAGGGTGGTGATTCTGGAGATATCCAATGTGCGAAGGGATGTTGAGGAGGGTGGCATTGTTGATGCTCGTGCTAGGTGCAGAAGGACTCATCGAACTCCAACATGGAAGATATTGAACGTGGCTCACGGTGATGGTTTTTTCTGGTCTTGAAAACAGTTCTCTTGAAATGGGTTCCAAAACCTCTAGTTATTGTGAAAATCTCTGAATCTAACAAACCAGAAATCCTACTGCAGTAAACTGATTTGCATTACCTACTTGTGATCTTCATTCTAACAAGTTATTTTCAGAATTATTCAGAAAATATTAATGCAAATACACTGCAGCCTACACCAATATACAGATCAAGTACTAAAAAATAAATGAGACAACCACACAAAGGACACGCTTATTTTTGGACTAAACGTCCCTAGAAAAACCCAATGCGGGAAAATCGATGCAACAGATATGAGGGTTTTATTATTAAGCAGATTTTGAATACAACTAGGGTGCCAAATTCAGTTCACCCAACAGAGAATAAACCCGACAGAAGTACCTCTATCCGGAGACAGATATTTTGGCGAACCCAACAACTGGATGAACAAACCCCACAAGTGACTGTGTTGTCCCCATTGTTGTGCAGCAATGGTTTCTCCCATCTCTGCGCTGGAACTGTGTCACCTTCTCTAGGAGTTGCGTCACCCTCCCTGTGAACCTTCCCGGCTCAGAAATCGATCTGCTAAACTGATGCCTGATCCACCTCATAGAAACCCCAGCGCTGCCTCTAAGTGACAGCGTCAGCGCTCCAGCCTCTGTGTCACCCTCTCTGGAGCTGCGTTGTCTCTCCCTAGTGCTGCACTACCTCTCTGCTATGTATTCTCGGCCTTGGATGGAAGTCCCTTTGCCGAACTGCCCCTCTCTGCACTAGGAGCTCACTCCGAAATTCTCAGCAAACCACGCCCCAGAATTTCAATCTAGCTCAATTGTTGCTCTCACTATGTGTATTCTCCAACTAACCCCAAGCATTCCTTTATACTTTTCTTGTTGAGAAATCAATGACCGTGATCTAATCTCTAATCAACGGCTAAGATTAAATTAGACTTGATCCTCGTCTCTTAGAAGCTTCTCACCCATATTTTCATTAATACCCATTAATATTTTAATTTTCCTAAGTTTAGACTTGGGAACCCCATTAAAAATATTAATTATTTTAATAAAATACAATCCGGGTGGAATTTCTCCAAACGATTTCTGGGTCTTGGAGATCTCATATGTTCTAGCACCTCCACAAAATTTCGGAGCTAGAGCACATCCGATGCTACCCAAAAATCAACAGTTATGATAGCATGCAAGTTCTTCTTTCTGTTAGGCACTTTTGTTAGAATATATGGGGAACATATTTCTTGTTTAAGGAGCATGGAGTGTAATGGTGACAGTAAACCTATGTTGCAAGAAATGCTAGTCATAAGGGCGTTTCTGGGCTGAAACGAAACGAAAACGTGGAAACACATTTGGTACAGCCTGGAAATGCATTTCAGGCCGTACTGCCACATTTCATGCGGGTAAACGTGGCCCAGTATAGCCTGAAACGCATTTCCAAGTCGTACAACCACGGTTCAGCGATAAAGTGACTTTTTCAGTTTTTTTTTAGATTTTTCGTTTCTATTTTTTTTATTTTCGCTCCTCGCCAATTCAGGGGTGATAGAAGGAGCTATTGAAGATTGGAAACAATTTTTTTTGAGTGGGGCAGTTCATGGTAAAAGTGGCATTCTCCTTTATCTTTCATTTTCATCCTTTTACTTAATTTTTTAACATTACCATGAAATGGCTCGGGATGTTTGAGAGTGGTTTCGCCCTCATTGGATTTCATATGGAGAAAGTAGAATTTTAGATCTCACTCAAAATCCAACAGACTTATCTTTTTTTCAGGATTTCAGGATTGGGGGGATTGCAATGTTTCCATTGGATTTTGTCATGTACTAGGGTATGTAACTTGTATTTAATCAAGAGAACCAAGCCCTCTATGCAAAGGAGACTCCCAATAATCAAGATCACCTAGGGTACTAGGGTATGGAACTTGTATTTAATCAAGAGCACTAAGGTCGTTCGACTATGCAAGAGAAGACTCCCAATCAAGCACAAGACAAGAAATTAGAAATTTCTTGTGGCTGATTTTGGATATTGCTATTTTCATTATGTGATCATTCATGAGTAAATGTGATGTAAATTTGGAGACTTATAGTTTATGCATTGACATTGGACAATTTAATCATAATGTAATAAATTAGAATGTATCATGTATGCTTTATGATTGCACATATTTCTTCAATAAATATATGGTGTTTCCCCGTTTCCAAAATTTGGGGGGGTTCACGTTTCGTACCCATACCCGTTTCGGAAACTCGTACTCGTATCCCCATATCGTGCAACTTAGCAGTAAACAATTTGCTTACTCATTCAAAGATCTCCCTTTTGTGGATGACTTGAGATGTAAGAGTTTTGATGTAAGCGTACTGGTCCTAAAACCAGAGTTTTATTAATATAAAATTTCTAACCATTCCATTTAACAAAAAAGACAACTATCCACTCCCCAACATGGAGTTATTACTACAAAGAATAACAAAATCCAAGATGATGCCTTTTTTGGATGGCCTTTTAGGGTACAACCAAGTGTTGGTGAAAGCAGATGATCGACATAAGATGGCATTCACAACATCTTGGGGTACATATGAGTATCAGAGGATGTCTTTCGGATAAATCAATGTAGGTGCAACCTTTCAGAGAGCAATGGGCTATGCATTTAGAGACCTCATTGGAAACATTATAGGGATTTATCAAGATGATTTTATAGTGTATTCAAAAGCAAGAGATTATCATGTTTTTCACCTCAGATAGATTTTTGAAAGGTGCCAAATATCTCTCAACCCAAACATGACCATCCTTGGTGCCACAGAAAGCTAGCTTCTTGCGCATATGTTTTAAAAGGAGTAAGAGTGGATCCAGAAAGAATTAAGGGAATCAAAGAAATCATTCAACCTAGATATTAGAAAGCTCTCCAATCCTTCTTCAGCAAGATTAACTTCATTAGATGATTCATCCCAAACTTTGCCAAGACCACCAAGCCATTGAATAAGTTGTTGAAGTAAGATGTCAGCGACAAGTGGGATGAAAGCAACAGAGCAGCATTCGAGGACATAGACTATTGTAAAATCTCCAGTTTTGGTGATCCCTGATTATTCTCGACATTTTATCATATTTTCTTTTACTTCTAATGATACCGTTGCAAATATAATTCTTCAAAGAATGAACAAGGTGATGAGCAATCAATTGCTTTTATGAGCAAGATGTTTAGAGATGTAGAGCTCAAGTATGTAATTATGGAAAAACAAGCATATGGAATGGTCAAGTCACTCAAACATTTCAAAACATACACTGGCTACAATAGAGTAACTTGTTATGTTCCACATCCCGCAATGAAAGATATTTTATCTCAACAAGATTTCCTAGGAACCAGAGGAAAATGGGTAGCAAATATAATAGATATGATGCCAAGATAAAACCCATCAAACTCATCAAAGGCAAAGGTTTAGCTCGTCTAATGGCAATAGGAAATAAAGAAGCTCTTGGTTTAAAGGAAGAATCATGCACTTTAGTCTATGCGGTCAATGATGAATTAGAAAGGCAGGATTGGTACAAAGACATCATCTACTATTTGAAGAACTTCTCAGCTCCATGAAACCTCCCATATCATAAGAAGAGGGCGCTAAGACTAAAAGCATCTATGTTTGGTTGCTTGCTTGTGTGGAAGCCTTTCTTTGGAAGAGGAGCACTTGCAGTTCCTGAGGGGCTTGAACACTAGATGGCACGGGCACACTTGTACCCAATACATGGAGGCTTGTACTTGAGTTGAGGACGCTTGGTGTGAGAAAGTGAGTGAGTGTGGTGGATCTAGAGGAGTACATTACTATGGAGATGTGTTGGAGCCTTGGATCCCTTGGAAGAGGAACACTGGACCTTGCTCGACGGGTGCTCATGTCTTGGAGACTTCCTTGTTGATGACATCACCTTTGTGCTTGACATGTGTCCTATTAACATGGAGTGTTTCACATATCTAGACATACTCGTCAAAGATAGTTTGCTTGTAAGGGTGTAGGTCCATTTTATATGGTTGGCCTCCCTTCTCATATAAATATAGGAAGGAGAGAGTCCTTTCATCATTCAGTCATTCATCATCTTGACTTAGATATGTGAAGAGTGGAGCACACCCCTCTATCCTTGTACTTCTTTAGTGTTGTCTTTGTCTTGGAGTGCTATGATACTTGGGGAATTTAAGTGAAATTCTAGGATTAGGTTTTGATCCTAATGAGACAAATAAGACCAGGGTTTAGTAAAACCCTAAGGGGGGGAGAAACATTGTTGAGGAGGAGAAGAGATGTCTTGCATTGTGGGAAACAAGTGTTGAAGCCAAGGGCGACTTGCTTGTGTTGATTCTTGCTTGATGGAGATCTTTGGTGGTGTCTATGGTTTTCCTTAGCTATTGTTTTGGAAAGTTTGAAGAATTGTAGCAATTTGTGATAAGCTAGGAGTATATGCATGTTCTCCATTTCCATTATATATGTGTGTGTGTGTATAAAGTTTCAGTGGTCCAAAACTTACGTAATTGCAGATTTTATTTTCAGTCTGCAACCCTGCACTGTCTTCTTCACATGGTAATTTCCAGCACTAGTTGTTCATGTTGATTTGACATAATTAAGGGATGAAAGTATTAAGTGATTTAATATATATTTCCTGAATATAATAGAGATTTACTGCTACAAATCTGTAGTAAGTAAAGTGATTTCAGATCTGATTTGTACTTGGAAATGTGTGCCCCAAGGACTGGAACTTGATATCCTTTTTCTTGGGCTCCCTTGTGTGTTTGGTCGAAGTGAGATGGTCCACTGTTTGCTGTTGTAAATTAGTAGTTTAGATCATCCCTAGGGCTGAAGTTCATGGGGGGCTAGATGGGGGCAACCTTTAGTAAGAGAGGTGAACTTTCAGTTTTGCATTCAATTGTCCTAGGACAGAAATTTCTACACTTCATACAGTGGGGCAGCCTAGGATGAAGAACTTGTGTTTAAAAACTTACCTCATTTGAGTACTACTAGAGATCTCTAGTTCAAGTAAAAAAATTGGGTACTAAAGCTTGGGATAGTTTATTTTCATTTGGGGCAACATGGAATTACCTGAAATTTGCCGGCAGGTTGAACCCACTTGTAGTAGGTTTCTACAATGAGAATATGGCATTGAACAGATTCTTCCAGAGGCTGCTGGAACAAACTGAAGCTTTTGGGCACTATAACTTGATTGTCCTTTCTTCATTACATTTATGACAAAAAAAGGGGTCTCAAATTTTGTTATGAGCCTGACTGAACTAACAGATCAACCAATTACAGCAAGGAATGCAGCAACAGTGGTTAGGTATTCTGAAATACAGCACATTAAACTTCAGAATAATAGATTGAACAGCAGATATAAATATTAGCCTGAAAAAAAATAAGTACTGATTTTCAAACACACTATAAAAATAAAAACAAATAAAAAATAAAAAAATAAAAAATCTATGTGAAGGAATGGATGCCAACTTAAGCCTAGAATATCAAGTACATGTAAGAAAACCACCAAACTCCACACTTTTCCTATGAAGGTTAAGGGGCTATTTAAAGTTCACTGTAAATAGTCTGGTAGTTGTTCTGGCCCAAACAACTATCAGACTATCATGGTGGGTCATACGTTCTCCAGGCTTTATGCTAGTATTACACCAGTGGCTTTTTGAGGAGCTGGAAAGTTTTTTCTCTCATTGTTTTTCATTTTTCCTTTGTAACTTGCCATGGAGTCTACACATGGTGTTCTTTAGTTAATATATCCAAGCTTTCAAAAGCAAACAATAGACAAAAATATAGATCATAAATGCATATCCAAGGATGAAGACAGAAGTTAAACGCACCAGCAAATGTTGTCAAAACCACCTCATATTGCTGCCCAACCTTCACTTCTGTCAAACTCACAGGTTCTGATTCTATATAATCAGCAGTAGCTACACTTTCACCTGATTTCCAGTCTCCCAGACGCAGATGAAGAGGAATAAATTCAAAATATCCAATATTGGGAACCACTGTGAAAATTGTATTTTCTGGTGAGGATGTGGGATCTATATTGGCACCAATCCAACCTTCAGTAGCCCCATACTCTGAAGCCAACAATGGCAAATTGCCTGCATAATGTCTCAGTTTCCTCAGATAAGGCTCCATGGCCCCTGTCATGATAGAAATGATGTACTTAGCATTGGGCCAAATTTTTGGGATAACTCCATGCCAATTCCCAATGTTCTTACACTTCTCGTATATTGCGTCTGCCAAATCTGGATCAGGCTTAAGCAGATTGGAAACGGCTGCCCTCATAGGGGTCACTGTGATTTTCTCATTGAGTCTTCCTTCCCTAATATCATCACAAAGCTGTTGCCAGACTTGCTCAAAGGTCCGAAAAGCTTCTACAATACCGTATGAAAAAGTTGATGACATATATTGTACCTCATTTGAATAGAGAAGCCCACATAAAAGATGGCAGTACATGGATTGCCGAGAATCAGACCCAAATATAACCTCATCTGGGCTGCATCCCAAGATCTGGATGTTCTTCTTATATAATTTAAAAGATTCACTATGATATATATTTGAGGTTGCTGTAGAAGCTAGTAAGCCC
This sequence comes from Pinus tabuliformis, assembly GCA_031772625.1. Classification (NCBI taxonomy): domain Eukaryota; kingdom Viridiplantae; phylum Streptophyta; class Pinopsida; order Pinales; family Pinaceae; genus Pinus; species Pinus tabuliformis. Next base: position 151,079,993 of record CM062815.1, on the reverse strand, counting down.
CCCTTGGTGTAAGATTGGTTGCTACCATAGACAAACTCAAGGACTCTTCCCCCAGGCTTGATTGGAAATAACCTGCAGATTGATACACGAAATATTAGCAATTGGAATTATAGCTACAGTAAAAATATTTGGCTGTAATGATTATTTTAGAATTTTCCAAACACTGGTTGCTTTTCAGAATTGACAGAGAAATTACAGGAAAGTCTACCAAATAACGTTGAGCATTGTAAAACATGCAAGCATTTGACCAGTGAGATTCCAGTAAACTATAGCTGAACCTAATGAAAGCCCGCGAAAACATAATGCAGTGAAATGAAATATTTCCCCAGTAAGATTACATACAAGAAATCAAGAAGAAGTCTTTTGATACATAAAGAGGCTTAACAGTGAAGTGTGCTCCTCAGAACACTGAAGATATGGCCAAATACTAGAATTAAGTTTTAACCATTGTATTAAACATTATACACTCAAATTAAATTTTAAAGCAGCTGGCAGTCAAAAGACATGCAGAAATCTAACAGCTAAATGCTTTTATCCTGTCACAAGGTACTATCAAAATTTAATGTTCTTATTCTCAACGATACTTTTTTTGAAGGATGGTTCATGGGCACTGGGTGGCCGCTACATCCACGGGAAAAATCCAGGCAGATCAACTCGAATGGATGTACCCGTTGGCCAAACAAGCAGGGCCTAACCCCAAGGGTGTCAAGGAGATTTGACCCCGTGACCTCCCAACTGGCGAGATACTTAGCAACGGGAACTCGACCAAATGAGCTAACCCTTGGGGCTTTATTCTCAATGATACTATTATAAAAATATGTATATAATACTTTTGAAAAGACTATAACTTACAAATAGTGTTATAAGAAACAATTAATATAGATAGGAAGCATATGACAAAAGCATGTAACTTTTGTAATGCTACGACTATATATTTAGTGCAGAGTCCAGTTCTCAGGTTCTGACAACTTTGTTCAAATTTTGGGATTCTCCTTGAGATTTGACTGTGATGTTACAGTTTGTCCTCTTTATTAAAAATGGTTTTGTATGAACTGCTATTGACCAACTTTCCCTCTTTGTCTTTGTGGAGAATAAATTTGTTGTCATTTGCCAGATTGTATCTGAGTACCTCAATTCAACAGCTAGCACCAAAATAACACATGATATTTACCACTTCCAGCTGCCCATTAATCAATTAGGCTATTATATTAAAAAAAGGAATCCTAGAATTGATCATCTTGATAGCATCAGAACGCAATGATCTAAGTTTGTTAAGGGAGGGCCATTAATATTGCAGCAAAATGTACATAGTGTGAGAATCAACCCAGAAATATTATCAAATTGGATTGCTAGCGAGGGGTTATAACTAAATAGCTTACAGTGACTGTACATCAAAAGCCTAACTAAATCTCATTGACCATTGACCCCTCCCATGTTGATGTTCCCAACATGGGTTGACTCAACACATGTCAATGTCAACATCATTTGTTGATCTTGATGTTGATGTCACCATCTCGTCAACACGTAAACTTGGGGATTTACCATTGCTGTATGCATTTAGCTCCAACAATCCCCCACTTGGCAATTCACTAAGTTCACCAATAAGGAAGTCAGCAATACAAAATTCATTCACTGACTTCCATATGCACCCCTCCTGCACTCCCATTTTCTACCAAATCCAATTCAACTTGTTGACCACCATGCCCTACTGTGGGTTTTTTAGACAGCATGCACATTCATATTTAACAATAACACAATATTATATTATTGAAGCAAAGAATACAAGGCTAGCCCAAGGTAGGATTCCCTGCCTACACACAAAGTCGCGCACCTCATTCTCTCACTCACATCATCTCTCCTATACATTATTAATAGCACCAAAAGCCCATTGTGGTGATTTAGCTACCTTAAACTAACCTTGATATTTACACAATGGTCATATGTCATGTCACAAGTATTAGCGTAAGGTCCATGTAGTACAAAAGTACAATTAATATTAAGTTGGACCTCATTGTTTACTCCTCCAACATTCCTCCTCAAACAAGAGATTCAAAAAACTGTTAAAGCTTTCTACTTCTTCAATATATTGTCCACTGCAAAAGATCGATGCTTATCATCTTCACCCTCAAACAAGAGCTATAAAACTTGACCCATGATCCAAAGCTGAGTGCCTCTCGTTTTTAACAATTCTCAACAAATTTTGTGACAACAACAAGAGGATTTTTAGGTTTATCCCCTACAAAAAGTTCTTTTTTTAAATTACTGTGAACCATACATCAGAGAACTAATCTGAAGACTGCATGATGGTTCGCTCTCATCCACCAAGATATCCAGGACCATTCCAGGTAACCAACTGCCTATTGCTTCTTTAAAAGAAGAGAAACCAAGATACATTGCATATCTTCTATTCTGCCAATTTCCCTAGCACCCACACTCGAGAAGCCTATTATGGTTGTCCAATTCTTGATAGTTAAAATATTTATTCTTGTCCTATGCCCATAATTGGATCAGAATGTAATGGGTCAATGGGTTAATATTAGACTCAACTTCCACTTTGGCCATCCATAACATGCTGAAACCACCATACAACCTCTCTGAATCCTTTGCTCATAAGAAGCAACATCAACTCTAATCTTTCTTGGGAGGAAAATGGAGTGACCTCATGAAGGAGAGAAGCTCTGAAAGCATGAGAACAACTGCCATGGAGATTGCACTGGTGATGTTCAGCATTCCAATGCTGATACCAATCATGTTGGTGCTGATGGTATACCACATATTGATGGAGCTCACCCACGATGGAGAACATTGCCGATGAAGGATCTGTTGGAGTCAGTGTTACTTGGGAGAGGGAGCAAAAACAAGAGCGGGAGCGACATTTTCAGAAGCTCCCGATTTGGGAGCGAATCCCGGAGCGTTTTTTATATAATATATATATATTTTTATATCTTTTATATTTTGATACATATATGTCAACAAAAACATGTAGAATAATGAATTAGATATAAAAAACATAAAAAAACATAGATTGAACCATATAACAACAATCATCTAGAAGTTATAATCTTCATCAACCACGTCCACAAGTTAGTAACATACAACATATTGAGTCTCATGATTCATCAATTTTAAAGTTTCAAGCTTTCAAAATTCAATATATAACATTTATCATCATTGATCACCAAAGTTGTACTTGTAAGCTAAGTGTAACCATTACAACAAATAATATATAACATGAAATGAAATGTTATAAAATGAAATGAAATGAAACAACTTTCAACTTTCATGAAGCATCATATTCATAATTCATTACTAATTAGTTATAACTTATAATTGCCAACTTCAAACTTAAATTGTCATATATTGTTTAAAAAAATATCATAATAAATATGAAAGAGTCAATAGTTATAAAAGCTACTAGAAACTGGAAAAGAGAAGTAAATCTATTAGCTATTTCTTATACTTGGGCTTCTTGCCACCACGAGAAATGTCTAATTTTTTAGTCTTGTTGGAAAATCAGGACCTTTGTCATTAATATCAGTTATCACCCTCTAAGCATTAATATCCAGAGGTATCTTTGTCATTACCTCTGTATCTGTATAGGGATCTTTGTCATTAATATCACCCTCTAAGCATTAACATAAGATAGAAAAGCATAGCATGTCAAGTCAAGATTTTGTTTGAGTGATGCGTACATTTTTAGGAGGGTCATGGTAGAGGAGTTCGACAACCAATGTCACTAACATCAAGGTACATAGAGGGATTGGTGCTCTTGATTAAATACAAGTTCCATACCCTAATACATGACAAAATTCAATAGAAACATTGCAATCCCCCAATCCTGAAATCCTGAAAAACTGATAAGTCTGCTGGATTTTAAATGAAATCTAAAATTCTACTTTCTCCATATGAAATCCAATGAGGCCAGAACCACTCTCAAACATCCTAAGTCATTTCATGGTAATGTTAAAAATTTAAGTAAAACGATGAAAATGAAACATGAAACATCCTTTTACTTTAAGAATTTAAAGTAAAAGGATGAAACATCCTTTTACTTTAAGAATTTAACATTACCATGAATAGCATATCAATACTAGGGCCTAGACTTGATCATTAAACTGCCCCACTCAAAAATTATTTGTTTCTTTCAAAAAAAATTGCATTTCGAACATTACTACAAAAAAAAATTGCAAAAAAGGCAAAACGCTCCCGAAAAGGTAGGGAGCGAAATTTTCTTTAGGGAGCGCGCTTCCGAAATCGCTCCCTTTTCGGGAGCGATTTCGGGAACGCGCTCCCGACCCACTCCCGCCCGGAGCGCATATTGGGAGCGAGATGGGGGGGGGGCACGCTCCCCCGCAACACTGGTTGGAGTAGATAGCATTTGTAGAAATCTAAGAGACCCCTCCCTAAGATAACCCTGAGTGGAAGATCCTTGGTATGAGAGAGGCCAAAATATAATTAGCCTTTCTATGAGTGAAAGGCATACAACATGAGCAACAAATTGAGGCACTATAGCCCTATTCATGAATTTGTTCCACTGGAAGAGACAAATCTGGAAACCAACTCAAGCTCAATGCTTTTCTATAATTTAAGAACGACACTAAACACAAGATGATTAAGCACCTATACTTAGAACCCAAAAAAACTCCTAACTTAAGGAAATGCCTTACTCAAACTAGAAAAGCACCTCTAAACTTAGAAAAACCTTCTAAAGATGGTGAATGCATGTTTGAGGCATGTGTGTTCCCTACCCACAAGTCTACCTAACAGTTGTGCTTTCATACTCAGAATGGGGCTGTTGTACAGATCTTCCTCTCATTCTTAGAACAGGGGTATTGTATGCATCTACAAGTGTGCCTACCTGTTGCAAGAAAACCAACTTGGAGCAATAAAAACAAAACTGACTTTCGTTCTTTGCAAGGAAGGTTCCACCAAAAATGTTACTCCATCTTCATCTCAAAGACTTCTTCAAAGACTGCATGACTAAAAGCAATCATTGATTCCATAGTGGGTTTTGTAGCTGCCTCCAGACATCAAACTCTTATGTCATGGCATCCAACCATACCTACTCTTCAAATACATCCTTACAACTGGAAGGTTCTATCATATGAGCAAAAGTCATTAATGAAACAAGTCCAAAACTTCATAGGATGATTTCTCACTCAATATGCAACTTTAGGTGCTCCCACTTGTTCCTATACCTCTTGCAACATCTAAGCAAGCCATCTTGGCGTCTTCATTGAACTGCATGGTATTGAAGCATATGTTCCAACACCAAAAGCTTGTTGGTCTAAATCTGATTCGTCTTCTAATCAACCTTTGGGACAACATACTTACCTCCCTTCTCAACCTTTGTTGGCAGCCTCTAACATTTAGAGAACTATCCATCCTCATCAAATTTAACATCATGATATCCCCTTGCCTTCCAATATGCTAGAATATAGATCCAATAAGCCTTGGAGGTCTCACTATAACTAACAAATATACCCTTGATGCTCAACTGTTCAAACTTACTCCTCTTCTCGTCAAGCACATGAATATAAACAACGCAACTAAAAACATGAAAGTGCAATCCCTAAGGTTTCTCATCAGTAAAGACTTCCATTCGAGTCTTGCCCTTCAATATGTTTTAAGGACATATATTTAGAATGTAGACAATTGTATTGCATGCCTCTACCCCTATGTTGCAAGAAACGTAGGGCAAGAGGGCGTTTTCGTACGGAAACGAGTACGAAACGCTGAAACGCGTATGGTACGGCCCTGAAACGCGTTTCAGGCCGTACTGCCATGTTTCACCAAATTCAAGCGTGGCTAGTATAGCCTGAAACGCGTTTCAGGGCCGTACGACTCACGTTTCAACTTTTTACTTGTGTTTTTTTTTTAAATTTGTTTTGTAATTTATTTTTAGGTTATCCTAGTGACTTCTAGTTGCTTCTAGATGCCTGTCTAAAGTTATAAAAGTGAACTTTTGCCCTAGTGTTGATATGCAGTTCATGGTAATGTTAAATTCTTAAAGTAAAAGTGATATTCTCCTTTATTTTTCATTTTCATCCTTTTACTTAAATTTTTAACATTACCACGAAATGACTCAGGATGTTTGAGAGTGGTTTCGCCGTCATTGGATTTCATATGGAGAAAGTAGAATTTTAGATCTCACTCAAAATCCAGCAGACTTATCTGTTTTTCAGGATTTCAGGATTGGGGGGATTGCAATGTTTCCATTGGATTTTATCATGTACTAGGGTATGGAACTTGTATTTAATCAAGAGAACCAAGCCCTCTATGCAGGGGAGACTCCCAATAATGAAGAGCATGTAGGTTACTAGGGTATGAAACTTGTATTTAATCAAGAGCACTAAGGTCATTTGACTATGTAGGAGGAGACTTCCAATCAAGCACGAGACAAGAAATTAGAAATTTCTCGTGGCTGATTTTGGATATTTCTATTTTCATTATGTGATCATTCATGAGTAAATGTGATGTAAATTTAGAGACTTCAATTTATGCATTGACAATTGACAATTTTATCATAATGTAATAAATTAGAATGTATCATATATGCTTTATGATTGCACATATTTCTTAAATGTCCTAATATATATATATATATATATATCGCGTTTCCCTGTTTCCAAAATTTGGGGAGGTCGCGTTTCGTATCGCTTCCCGTTTCGGAAACTCGTACCCGTTTCCCCGTTTCGTGCAACCTAGCTCTACCCAAAGACACATGGGCAAATCCATGTCATGAATCATATCTTTGGTTGTCCCTACAATGGATTAGTTCTTCCTCTCTGTAACCCCATTCTTTTGCTGGTTGTAAGGTACTATCAGCTCCCTCTTGATCCATGCTTCCTTGCAAAAGGTATCAAAGTCCTTGGAGGTGCACTCTCCTCAATTGTCGAAGTTTAGCACCTTTACCTTGCAACTTATCCGATTCTCAACCAAGGATTTGAATTTTGTGAACTTGTTGTATACTTCATACTTAATCTTCATAAAATAAATCCAAGTCTTCCTAGAGAAATCATCAATAAAAGTGACATAGTACAAACTACCCATCAATGAAATTGAAGACACCATTCCACACACATTTGAATGAATCGAATCAAGAATCTAACTTGATCTATTGTCACTATTTGGAAAAGAAGTTTTGGCATTCTTATGAAGTGCACAATACTTGCACACTCATATATGGCAATTCCTACATCATGTCCTTCAAGAGTAGCAATGCTCGATAATACTAGTGATCCAATCACATGTGCCAAAACTCACACAAATTGTTATTGCCATGCACTAAAGCATTGTAATATTCGTAATGGAAATATTAAGTGAATAATAGGAACATGTACTATAACAACAACTAGGAAATTCAACACATACACAGGAAATCAAACGCAAGAGGAAATGCACCAAAACTTTGAGCCATTTTATTTATTTCTGAGCAAAATGGAGTACAAATGAGTATGGAAAGAGGAACCTGAGCTTGCTACATCAAGCTAGGCAAACCACAGGTTGGAATTATGATGCCCAAGTGCTGGAATGACTCCACCAAAAACCTCTGCACTGAATCAGAAAATTATTACCACTGTTGTTGTAGGTGCACTGAGATATCGGCCCTCAAATCTACTCCGAAAATTCTACAAAGTTAAATGTAGTCTCTCCACACCAACTCCAACCAAACCCAAAAATATCTCATAGACCCAAGTGATGGAAATGGTCCCAAAGTGAATTGCGCCCTCCTCTAGTGATTTCTACTACTGGCTACTGAAGGTAACACTGATTTTGGCTAGATATATTGCTAGAAAATTCTACAAAATTAACCCCAGGTTCTTCTCACCAAACCCACAAAAACCCAAAAAGGGTTTTGGTTGAATCCAACATGCCCTGGTGACCCCCAAGAAGTGTGTGTGGCTCCAACTGGTTGGAAAAACGCCCTGTAGGAAGATTCCTATTGTAGGAAGCCAAATCAATTTATGGGAAAATCTCCTCAAACCCCTACAAATCATCCTCCAAACTTCCTTATTTCTCCTTAGCCTGAACACCCCAAATCTCCTTGTCAAAATGCCTGCGTAGTAGCTATCCAGAAACCCTTGCGTAGGCCCTGAAATAGATAAATTCGGCCCTCCAAAATGTAGCACTCTCAGCCCTGCAAATCACTAACGAAAAACTCGCCCCCCCCCCCCCCCACGGATAAATCTCTGCAAATTCTCCAGCCAAAACTCCATTGTTTTCTAGCTTCTCTCAGCCCCTTCGAATTTCCTTCTGCGCTCTAAGAGAAGCATGCTTCATCTAGAAATAGTCTTCATTGTAGCTCCTAGAGAAGCCCTGAGATGGACTCCTTCTTGACACTCGAAGTTCACCAAAGGTAGAGGTAGAATTCCAGCTCGGAAATTCCTTGTGTTGAACCACACGGTTCTCTTAGCTAAGTAGCTCAAGAGAACTAATGTTGAAATTGTAAAATGACTAAAGATGCCAAAAATGAGGCCCTCAAGCTTTATTTATAATTTTCTGGCCTCTTCTCCCCTTGTGGTCCCCACCCTCTCTCTCTCTCCCAATTTGCACTTCCTTTTCTTTTCTCTCTCCTCCAAGAGTGCGAGTTCCCTCCTTCGGTCGAATTTCTCTTTCTTGGGGCCCCCACATTCCACTAAAGCTGCAATTTTCCCTTTTTCTCCTAAGTCCCAAAACCAGAATGTTCCCTCTTTCCAAAATTGCCTCTATTGCGGAAAATAAAAATTGGGGCCATGACAAGCATCATACATCCTTGGATCTGAGAGTAACATGTAAAGGCCACCTTTACGCACTCCTTTGCACAAAATGAATAGGTCACAATTACATTTTCTCATGATCACTTTAAGGCATGAGAAAGAGACAAAGCCCACTCTAGTAATTGGATAAGTGGCATCATGGCCCAACTCCACTCGTGTACCATCATATCATTCTTGAAGCTTGCATAAGGACTTCTTGTCAACATCATGTTTCTGGATGCTCTACTATACCATCTTAAACCAAAAATAGTGTTAGTGGAAAGGCATGACACCAAGGAGATAGTTGTCTCAAATATAGATGTTGATTCATCTAACTCCAACAAAAGCTTCTACACTACCTACAAACTACTTTTGCTGCTACTTGTCTTTCTTCCTCACAAGACATAGAGATGTGTGGTGGCCCATCTTGTGGCACTTGAAGCATTTCACATGGATCAAGTCTGTTTCCCCTTGATTTGAAGACTATAATTCTTCTTCCTTACCCTTCTGACCCCTCCTAGGTCCTCCTTTATTACCTTCTCTTCTCACAATCCAAATGAGGGCTAGGAACTAGATATCCTCCATTTTTGTTGAAACTATCTATAACTCCCCATTTTTTGCCTCATCCCAGTAGTAGCAAGTTGATTTCTCAACTCAATGATCTTCATTAAGTAGCTATCTATCGTGTTTATGTGACTAATGTGCATGTTAGTAAGCTTGTTCTTCAAAACCATATTGTAGGAAATATTAGTTACCCACCAAAAGTGGGTACCCTTAGGAGAGCATTCTTTTATTCACCTTCTTCCAACTGACAGCCAGTAGCCCCTGATAGCCACCAAGTAGCTGATGTGATGTGCCACTTTATCTTTGCCACCTGCATCAGTTGTATGTTTCCTCGTCCATTTGTCAAGAGCACATGTTAGAAGGTGGGCAATCTAACTCAAAAGGTGTGTTTTTCATTGTGCAATTAGGTGCTTATGGTTGTTTTTCATTTGAGCAAGTGGCATGGACTATTGGGTGACTTGGAAGAAGGAAAGGCTTTGACCACGGTTTTTTCCTTCACCTTAAATGGGGAGTTAATCTTCAATCCTAGTCCCATGGGATCTCCCCTATTAGCCTATGGATTTAGGAAGGGCACTACTTGGGAAACCCTGATTTTGGTAGTGTGGTCCCGTTTTCCCGTTCCATATTTCTCACTTCTCTTCGAACATTACAATCCCCATTCCACCATTTCCCTTCCCTAGGTCCGCAGGGTTTGGCACACCCCCTCCCTTTGTCCACATATCTGGGTCAGGCCTGGAAATGTTGCCCCGGAGGTTGATACAGCTAAAAGAAATTTAAAAGCATATCATGGCCACAAGCAAGAAACAAAAGAAAAATAAAATCATAAAATACAAAAGATGGTCAGGACATTAATAATAGCATATGGGAAAAAGCCAAGCGTGAGCTCTACCCCTTATCATTATGCCCACCATCCTGGTTCCTAGGGCCACTGATTACCCCATCACATCATTGAAGAAGCCTGTGCGTGTTCCAACCCCTGGTGGGCAATGAAATGCCCCACCTTAAGGGTGTAATAACTATTATACATCATTCACAACAAGCTCTTATTTCCTAGAGCCTCGAGCAGTAATACAAAGAAAAAAATCAAGAAAAAGCAAAAGGAAAATAAAGAAGGGTGGAAAATGAAAGGTTGGGGTAACTCATGCAACCACAATTGATCCCTCCTCACATCTGTATACCCAATATGTGGACTTCCTCATTATTGCAACCCCTTGGCCCATGGGATTTGGCTCTATGACCCCCCTCATCCCCATTAATTCCATCATTATTCATATGCCACCTATTGATTAAAGGATGTACCAGGGACATGTCCTTCCCCTTCGGAGCTAGGAACACCTAATAGGATCACCTATTAGGTACTCCTAGCTAGGGAGGTAATACTATTACGCGATCAAAGCCCCAAATTTGGAAGAGAAGCCTCGTATGAAGCCTCAATTTTCCCTTTATTAACAAGCTTGGTTCACTTAGATGCACCAATGATTGATTGTACCTAATGGTGAAGATACAACATTGGACACTATGTGTGATTGGCAAATGATTTCCATCATGGGTTGGGTAACTTAACTAGGGCCAAGTCCACTAGAGGAGCATTATGACACCCTACAAGTGAAGCATTGAGAGCCATGGGATTCCTACTACTTGCAAAGCATCACTTCATTCCATGGGCACCTTCAATACTGCAACACTCTGTGTTTTTCCCCACATTATTCATGAGATGATGCACTTGGACCAGTGTGCCCCCAGCTGGCTTAGCAATGTATACACAGTTTGGCAACTGGTCTGAGGTCTAGATGAGGTTTGTCTCACCCTTTGAGAAATGGGAGGGCGAGCACCATCCTTTGAGCCCTCAACATTGGAGCAGAATCGGGCTATTCCATCACCAAGAGACCCATGAGACCCATTTTGTGTACCAAACACAAAATTGGGGTCCACATGATGATTTGCTTAGAGATCTAGGGGCCAGCCCCTAGAGGATGATTTTTGGAGCCCTCTTCACTCAATTTGGCAATGGAGGAGCTCAACACATGCCTCCAAGAGTCCCACCATGCATGACGTCAACATTTCAACCCTCTTGTGGGTGATTCTTATGTTTTTACAATAGCTATGAGGTTGGATTTTAACCTCAACTAGTTTTGACCATCATTTTACAATTAAGAGGGGCTATTAGGCTAAATTAGAGTTCATTAAACATGTATAAATAAGAGAGAGATCATTTGATCCTCTCATCATCATCTCTTAGACAATTCAACCTCAATAGAGAAACTTGCACTTGTTCCTTCTTAGCTAATGGAGATCTTTGGATGCATTTTGATGTATGGAAGATTTCTTGGATTATCTTTGGAGCTATTTTCTTTGAATTATGGATGGCTATACCACATGTTATCTTGTAAGCACTCTTTGTTGATGAAGTTTATCTTAAAATTGTCTAATGTATGGAATTGCTACTTCTAGATTATGCTAATTTGTGCCCTAGTTATTGAAAATTAATTTTTAAAGGCTATCTAGTTGAGAATTGCATATATTATTCATTATATAACATGCAATGAATGTTTCTAGTGGAGGAAAGCTTCAGTCTCTCCATCAAAATCCATTTTCTTTAGAAGTGTGTAAAGGCTACATATTGATAACTAGGGCATCAAATTTTAGCCTCGTAAGAAACAATTGAGCTTATCTTAAGCCTCCTAGACTCCATATGCCCAAAGAAAAAGGAACTAATCCAAGTCCTTGATGCTCAACCTTACTTCTTATCTATAAATTCCCTCTCTAAAATTTCAGTCCACTTAAGGTAAGACATCCAATTAGGGCTTTAGAGTGAATTCCCTTGGGAAAGTTTTTACGAGAACTTGAGAGCCTAAACATCAAGCTTAGGGTCTATTACCGCTCAATTTAGAAGGGGTCCTAGGAAGGGTTCCTATAGAGAAACTACTAGGTCAAGTGGCAACAATGGAGCAATAGCCCACTGTCACCTCAATTAAAGCACCCTTCTTCTCTTTATGGACTTTCACCGATGGGAGGAGTCCCAGTATCAAAGAAATCACTAAGAATGGTATTCAATGAATGGAAGTAGTGATTTCAATCGCCTATTCAAAGGAGAGGCTCTACTTGCTTAGGAAGCAAGATGAATCCTATACCCATGAATCCTAGGAGAATAGGGTTCTCTAAGCAATCCTTGTGGAATTGGAGTGATAAGGTTGCGAAACCACAAAGAAACCCTAGTGGACCAAAACGAGGTCAAGAGTTTGTAGTGAAACCTCAGATGAAAGTTCTTGACCAAATGAGGGAGAAAGAGAGGATCAAAGAGATCAAATTTAACTTGAATTTTCAATGCAATGATCCTTGAGGAAGCCGCAAACAAAAGGAAACCTAGGGAGAAATGATCTTTGAGCTAGGACTTGGAAAAATTAGGGCTTAGAAAAGGAGGAGGGAGGTGAAAAATATTTCCGTTTTGGTGATCACCAAGGACTAGACCAGTGCCTAGCCTATTGGGAGAATGGAGTCAATGAGATTTCAATGTTTAGAATTTCTTTTACCCAATCAAGGAGTTCCCCAACAACTTCGCATAGCCCTAAAGGCAGCAATTAGATTACTAGGAAAATTTACACTTCTTTGATGCTGCAATTGATGACTTATTAAGGCAATTATGATCATATACCCCTAGGACATTCATTCACTATACCAAACATGAAACATATGAAAAACCCTCACAAAAGCAAGATTCAACAAATTTGCATTTCCATTAGGGAAACAACTCCAGCTTCATGAGCGAAAATTTTCATACATTATACATGTGACATAAATAAAGAAATAGATCATGAATAAAGCACTTACAAGTATAGCGAAATCATCCAATCATCAAGAGAGACAAAAATCGAAGCTCCAAGACCAAGACGAGAATTTTGCTATAGCATCAATGATATCCAATTCGTCCTCCAATAGCTATAGCGAAATTTCGAGAAGAAATAATGATCTAAATCCAAGTGATGATCAAATGAAATGATCATCACATCAATATATAAGATCCTCCAATAGCTATAGCGAAATTCCCAGAAGAAACAATGATCCAAATCCAAGTGATGATCAAATGAAATGATCATTACATCAATATATATGATCCTCTAAGGGTTCGATTTGCCTAATTAGGCCTAATGATGCCCTAACTAATAAATTAATGTGCAAAAGTAACATTACTTGGTGACAAGCCCACCATGATAGCTCCATAATACAAAAATAAGCCTCTCGAGGGAGAAATGATAGATACAATAGGTTGAAGGACCATTGAAGAAGCCTAGTGGAATCCAAGATGTGCCAAAACGAATGAACGGGCTCCAAACATAGTGATAAATGGGGTGGCCCCTTGATATCCAAGCAAATAACCTGCGGTGCCTCCAAGTGGCTATGGGGCACAATACATCCTCCTAGGTCTCCAAATGGATCAAACAATCATGTATCCCATTTGTAAGGGCTAGAAGAATGATGCAAACCCTCATTTTGTCTCCCATGGTGAAACAAATCCTCATATGGGCCCTAGATCAACTACCAAGTGAGTGGTGCAAGAGTGTAGTCGGCTAAGCAAGGTGGTCCAGGTGCATCATCATCGTCAAATAAATGGAACACGAGCAAGCAATGAGTGGAACTGAAGGATCCCATGATGTGGCAATGTGCTCTTTGCTATGGTGGAGGCTCATGGCTCTCAAAACTCACCCTACAAATACCAATATGACCCTTTTGACGACTTGGACCCCGTATAGGGAGACCAAACCCAAGATGAAGACTCGCCTGTAATCTTGTATAAGATCCAATGCATCCCCTCACCTTTCAATACAACCAAACATTAGTGCAATTGAGTAAATGAGCTTACAAATCATGGAACCAAGTGGACACCTCATAGAGGTATGCCCTTCCATAATGGGCTTTTGAATGTGCAAGTGTCTCCAAGTTCAAAAAGAAGGTTAACCAAGGACCCTATTAGGTGGCTTCAGTCTCTAAGAGGAGTGACATGTCCATGGTACATCCATCAAAAGGTAGGTGGCATGTGATATAATGATGAAACAGAGTGGGGCATCAGGGGAAGGCTCCAAGCCACATGCCACAATACAAGGGTAGCTATAATGAGGGAAGCCCACTCTTGGGTGTATGAATGTAGGAGGGAGAAATCGTGGTACATGAGTTATGTCGGCGTTTGTTTTTCCACCCTTCTTCATATGCCTTTTTCCTTTTATTGATTTTTCTTTTTAAAATTGCTCAGGACTCCAGGGGATGAGAGCATGATGTGTAAGATATAGCAGTAAATGCCCCCTTTAGATGGGGCATCTCATTGCCCACTAGGGATTGGAACAATCATGGGTTCCTCAATGATAAAGGGGGCCAGTATAAGGGGCCCTGGGAACCAAGGTGATGGCCATAATGATGGGGGTAGAGCTCATGCTTAGCTTTTGCCCATGTGCTAAATTTGTATGTCCCGGCCATCTTTTGCATTTTATGGTACATTTCCTATTGAGAGTGGCCAAATTATGCTTTTTATTTTCCTTTTAACTGCATCAACCTTCGGGGCATCATTTCGGGCCCAACCCAAGGGGAGGGGGAAGCTAACTCCTTGTGGACCCAGCAGACAAATGTGGACCCGGATGGGAAATATGGTGAAAGGGGTTATAATGAGTGGAGGGGGTGTGATGTATGTGGTGTCGGGAAGCGGGACCATGCAACCAAAATCAGGGTTTCCCATGTAGTGCCACCCCTAAAGCTACTAGTCGATAAAGGATATCCCATGGGACTAGGATACGAGGTTAACCATCAAACTGGACAGAGGAGACAAGAGTACAAACCAAGCCCACTCTTTCCCAAAACCCCCACTAATCCATGCCCAAAGGTGTCCATGATAAGTAAACAAAAATACACAACTACACAATGAAAAGCCATACCTTCGAGGTTGGGACACCCATCTTCAAACATATGATCATAACAAATGGGCGAGGAATCATAATGGCTAGCTCAGGTGGCGGAGATGGTGGCACATCGAGCTATCTAGTGACTGCAAGGGGTTGTTGGTTGTTGATTGAGAACCATCTAGGAGAAAATTTTCTCCTCTAGGTGTCAACCGCAAGTGGTGGGTAACAGGGTCTAGGCTACCTATTCTCAAAGTTTGGTGGGCATCCACTTAAGTTTTCTCCATAAAATATCTTGCCCTAGGTGTTGCCCTAAAAAGGAAACCCTAGTTATTCTTCCTCAACCTAAAGACTTTTTTGAAAGTTGTATGAGCTTAGTACTTGTTGAAGTGTGTCATAAGAAGCTCTTTCCCTTTATTTCCTTGATCTCGAGAGTACCTAGAACCACACAAATTCATGAAAACCTAGATCTTGTGCATTTAATTCCTAGGTCTCTCCTTGAAAGCGAATTGCTTCTCCAAACCTTCTACCATAAAATTGAGCCTTTCTTGGAAGATTCTAGCCTATCACCCTATACATTAACCTCAAAATACCTTTCATAGGTGATTATATCCTACTAAGACTTCTCCCATCGATGAAATTCCGTAAAGAGCAGGGGGCCTTGGCTGTGGTGACAATGGTCCATTGCCCCATTGTTAACACTTGATCTAGCTATTTGCCTTGTAGGGTTTCCCTCTCCAAGGCATGCTATATTTTGTGGTAACAACATTCACACTTTAATACAAAGTGATCAAGGCATCATACATAATGTTAATAGACTTCTTCATGAGGCGAGGGATCAAATGGTCCTTCATAGAACCAGGGATGACTCTCTTCACCTTGGCCACTTTCTTGTTGTATTTGGCCAACTATGCAGGGCTAGTAGGCATTGTAGCATTCACCTCAATAAAATTCCAAAGTTCAACTTTTTCCAACAACATCTTCTACCTGCACTTATAAGGTATAAAGTTGGAAATGTCCTCTAACTAGTCACAATCTCCAATACCGAGACTAATCATACCTACAGCTTGTTACCCCCTCATGGTATGACAAGATTGTGATCACATATGGCCAACTAATACCAGAGTTCACTTTTCTAGTGCTATGGTGTTCCAATTCACATTTGATGTGAGCACTCTTGCTTAGTCATTCAAATCTCAAATTCATGACATGCCTTTTACTACATGATGGTTTCATATCACAATGGATTTGCACAATCGACCCTAGTTGACTCATTGATGGTATATCAATTCATCTCATGCATGCACATGTAGAGAGTACACTATGATTTCATATACATGGTCATGGCATTGTACTTCATTGCTTCAATTCCTTTACTATGGTTTCATTTATGGGTTTCTTGTTTAGACATGGTGATATTGTTTATTATATCGTCATGATTGTGGTATGCATTAGGTGTGATCTAATAACACATTATAATGTTGAAAATAGTAGTGAGAAAGGTCGCCTTAGTCAAGAAAGACCTCGCTCAGTCTTCCTTTAGCATGCACGAGTTCCTAGGAATTAGGACGAGTTAACTCATGCACAGAAGTTGGAGGCTTAGTTTTGTTTATCTCCAAGTGCGAGTTATATTTGGAAAGGGACGAGTTAGAGAGCTTCAAGTTCTATTTGAGGCAGGACGAGTTGAAGAGTTAGTTTGACTTAGTTAACAAGTCGAACTCAACTCGTATTCCAAATTTACACTTTCCAGATTTAGCATGATCAAAAAGCTTATAAGGAGGACGAAGGCACATCATTGTACATTATTGTTGAGCATGAGTTTTGTGTGAGAGCTAGTTGTGAGAAGAACGTACCTAGGAGTAGCCTATTCACGGATCTTTGACAGAGAATTTCCTTGCAGAAAGTGCGCTAAGATTTAGGAATTAATTCCTAAATAATAGGGGTTGTTCAGCGCTAGGAAATAGGAGCCAGACATCGAAGGAAGTAGGGAGCAGAGGTTGAGTTCTTGCAAGGAGGTTTCTATCTTTAGTCCGAGCAGTGAGATAAGTGTATTCTCTTTTGAAACAATTTCCTTGTAAAGAGATCAATTGCTCTATTATTCTGTCAATAAAATTCTACATCTAGCAGAGGGTTTTCCTAGTTGTGTTCCTTAGAAAAAATTGTTTTATTGTATCATGTGACTGTGTTTTTAATTTATGTTTCTTTTCTACGACAAGTTTATAATAGAGAATTTTTGGGTCTTTGTGAATCGAACCTACTTTCAGTTGGTTCATCAAGCATAGTGTTGTGGGGGAGCACCCACCCCCCCTCGATCCCGCTCCCAATCCG
Organism: Pinus tabuliformis; assembly: GCA_031772625.1. Lineage (NCBI taxonomy): Eukaryota > Viridiplantae > Streptophyta > Pinopsida > Pinales > Pinaceae > Pinus > Pinus tabuliformis. The sequence continues at coordinate 151,062,481 of CM062815.1, read as the reverse complement.
CGCTCTGGGCGAGAGTGAGTCAGGAGCGCGCTATCTAAAAAAATTTGTGCTCCTTGCCTTTTCGAGAGCATTTTCGAGAGCGTTTATCCTTTTTTGCAAAAAAAAAAAATTGCAATAATGTTACAAATGCAAAAAATTTTCAAAGAAACAAATAAGTTTTGAGTGGGGAAGCTTAATGATCAAGCCTATAGCCCTAGTATTGATATGCGATTCATGGTAATGTTTAAGAATGTAAAAGTGACATTCTCCTTAATCTTCATTTTCATCCTTTTACTTAAATTTTTAACATTACCATGAAATGGCTCAGGATGTTTGAGAGTGGTTCCGACCTCATTGGATTTCATATGGAGAAAGTAGAATTTTAGATTTCATTCAAAATCCAGCAAACTTATCAATTTTTCGGGATTTCAGGATTGGGGGATTGCAATGTTTCCATTGAATTTTGTCATGTATTAGGGTATGGAACTCGTATTTAACCAAGAGCGCCAATCCCTCTATGTACCTTGATGTTAGTGACATTGGTTGTCGAACTCCTCTATCATGACCCTCCTAAAAATGTACGCATCGCTCAAACAAAATCTTGACTTGACATGCTATGCTTTTTCTATCTTATGTTAATGCTTAGAGGGTGATATTAATGACAAAGATCCCTATACAGATACAGAGGTAATGACAAAGATACCTCTGGATATTAATGCTTAGAGGGTGATATTAATGACAAAGATCCTAGTTTTCCAACAAGACTAAAAAATTAGGCATTTCTCGCGGTGGCAAGAGGCCCAAGCATAAGAAATAGATAATAAATTTACTTGTCTTTTCTAGTTTCTAGTAGTTTTTATAACTATTGACTCTTTCATATTTATTATGATATTTTTTTAAACAATATATGACAATTTAAGTTTGAAGTTGGCAATTATAACTCATTAGTAATGAATTATGAATATGATGCTTCATGAAAGTTGAAAGTTGTTTCATTTCATTTCATTTTATAACATTTCATTTCATATTAGATATTATTTGTTGTAATGGTTACACTTAGCTTACAAGTACAACTTTGGTGATCAATGATGATAAATGTTATATATTGAATTTTGAAAGCTTGAAACTTTAAGATTGATGAATCATGAGACTCAATATGTTGTATGTTGCTATGTTACTAACTTGTGGACGTGGTTGATGAAGATTATAACTTCTAGATGATTGTTGTTATATGGTTCAATCTATGTTTTTTTATGTTTTTTATATCTAATTCATCATTCTACATGTTTTTGTTGACATATATGTATCAAAATATAAAATATATATATATATTATATAAAAAACACTCCGAAATTCGCTCCCAAACTTGGAGCTTCTGAAAATGTCGCTCCCGCACCCATTTTCGCTCCTGCTCCCCGCTTTCACTCCCTCTCCCAAGTAACACTGATCAAGCGGTTTTAAAATTTCAAGGAAATTCTACATGGTATGAAAGCAAGGAACAGAGTAAAGACCAGCACCAAGAATATTAGATTTGTGAAGAACAAAGATCCGATTTCTGAAGAGCAGTTCCTTGGACAGGGAGGATGGTGTACCAAGGACTGAGAGTTGGCCACTATTTAGAGGGAGCCTCTAACTTTTTCTCTTGGAAAGGGAGGATCATGATAGTATTGAAGGATAATGGGGTGGGAGAGTTTTTCAAGAACGTTATACCACCACCTCAAGATCTCCAACAGTTGGCCTAGCATACTAAGAATGACGTCAAGGCCAGGAGGATTATTCTAGAAGGGGTCAAAGATCATATTTTTCTTCATACCCATAAGAAGAAGACAACTTTTGAGATGTTCAAAACTATTTTAGATCTATATCAAAGTTCCAATGATACTAGGAAGCTTGCTCTTAAGGAGAAGTTGAGTATCTGGATGAGACTAGGAGAGCCCATCGTCACATATCTTACGAAGTTCACTCAGGTTCGAGATGAGCTAGGTGGTGTGGGTGTCACTGTACCTAAGCACAACCTTGTGAGTTTTGATTTATTAGGACTTCACAATTCTTGGTATGGCTTCCAAGATGTTGCTAGTGGCAAAGAGAATTTTCCCAATTGGGAAAGGTTGTCGATTGACTACGTTCAAGAGGAGATCCGGAGAGGAACCCAATATGGTAGATCAGTAAAGACCGAGGACGAGGAGAATTTTGCTCTTGCAAGCAAGGCCAAGGGCAAGAAAGGCAAAGGGAAGGCCAAGTCTGGTCAAAAGGGCGAGAAGAAGAAGGATCTAAGTAAGATCAAGTGCCTCCGTTGCCATGAGTTTGGGCACTATGCTACTAAGTGTCCAAATCGGAATAAGATATTTAGTAAGAATCATGTGGCTGCATCAGCTAAGCTAGATAGGTTTGCTTCTCAGTTTGAGAAATATTTCTATCGATAACTTGCTTGGCAAGCTTAGTAGGGAGAAACACGTGGTATATTGATTTCAAAGCCTCCTTCCACATGACCGAGAATAGGGAATATTTCAACCAGCTAAAGGACAAGGACATGCAATTTCAAATACAGCTAGGAGACGATGGAAAGTACACATCGGGAGGTTGGTCTTCTCAGATTTGTGAGGGAGTCTGAGAGCCCTCTCCATCTCAGAGATGACCTCTATGTTCCAAGATTGAAGAAGAACCTTGTTTTAGTAGCTACCCTTGAGGACAATGTATATAATGTCATCTTCCGCAAAGGTAAGTCGTACCTCAAGCACTTATCTTCTGGAACAGAGAAGCAAATAGGTGTGAGGGTGAAGAACCTTTATAGGTTGCAGGTTGAGACATGTGCAGCCTTGAGCAGCAAGGCAAGTGGTGAGCAAAGTAGAAATGTTGGAGAACTTTGGCACAGGCGCATGGGGCACTTGCATCATATGGCGCTGAAGATTATTCAGCAAATAGCCACAAGCTTACCAACATGTAATTTTGATCAGTATGATGTGTGCAAGGGGTGCACACTAGGCAAGTATGCCAAGACTTCTTTTTAGGGCCTAGACAGCAGAGCCAAAGGTATTTTGGAGTTGGTGCATTCAGATGTATATGGGCCCTTCTCTTCTCTGTCTCTTATGAGACACAGGTATTATGTTACCTTCTATGATGATTATTCTCGGAAAACTTTGATATTTTTCATACAGAGGAAAGATAAGGTCTTAACCAAGTTCATGGAGTTTAAGGCCTTGGTAGAAAACCAGATCGGGAAGAAGATCAAGGCAATGAGGAGTGACAATGGTGGAGAATATGTCTCCAATGCCTTCAAGGAGTTGTGTGCAAAGGAGGCCATTAGGAGAGAGTTGATAGCACCCCATAACCCATAGCAGAATGGGGTGGCTGAGAGGAAGAACCGAAGTATTGTTGAAGAAGCGAAGGCCATGTTGCATGATTAGGGACTGCCTAGGTTCTTTTGGGCAGAGGCATGCAACACTGCAGTATTTCTTCAAAACAAGAGTCCACACAACGTTCTTGGACGAGTTACACCAAAGGAGACTTTCACAAGAAAGAAACCTGATGTTTCACCCTTTCGTATCTTTGCCACAAAATTTTATTGCCATGTGTCCAAAGATAGTAGGAAGAAGTTGGAGCCCACAACAGAAAAGGGTATTTTCGTGGGATACAGTGAGACAACACAGGCATACAGGGTGTATCTACCAGGACTCAAGAAGATGGTTCTCAGGCAGGATGTGAGGTTTGAGAAGTCTAGAGCTCTAAGGGAGTCCTTAGAGCAAGAGCAGGTTGGAGTACTTGAGAAGGAGGAGTTATTCGCTCCTAAGGAGGAGCCTCAGCCAAGATCATAAATTGAGTCTCAGCCAGGTGGCAAGAGGCCTGCACAACAAGATCCATAATAGGATGCAGAGCAAGATGATGAGGAGAAGAGACCAAGACAAGAGCAGGAAGCTACTTAGTTAGAGACTCCTAACACAGGGAGGAAGAAAGCCAAGTGGGCCAAGAAGTTGATTCAGGAGGCCCAGGAGCAAGTTGAAGCTCCTAGCACCATGTTCAGGTAGAGCAAGAAGCCACAGAGGTACACAGGATATATGGCACTGATGACAGATGTGGCGGGCACTGAGCCTTGTAGTTATAAGGAGACAGCTTCTCAATAGGTTTGGCAGGATGCCATGGTGGAGAAATATTCCTCCATCATGAAGAACGATGTTTGGGAGATTGTGCCACGACCTACGGGCAAATCAATAGTTGGCTCATGATGGGTGTACAAGGTGAAGCATGGAGCATATGGAAGTGTGGAGAAGTACAAGGCCAGGTTTGTGGCCAAGGTCTTCTTACAAATTGAGGGCATAGACTATGATGAGACCTTTGCCCTAGTAGCAAGGTATTCATCCATTAGGACTAATCTAGCACTTGCAGCACAGATGGGGTGGAAGATCCACTAGATGGGTGTGAAGACAACATTCCTTAATGGAGTGGTTAAGGAGGAGATTTATATGGAGCAGCCTAAGGGGTTTGAGCAATTCAGCAAAGACACACGTGTGCAAGCTAAAGAGAGCTCTTTATGGGCTCAAGCAAGCTCTTTGAGCATGGTACAATCGTATTGACAACTACCTTCGAGGATTGGGCTTCACTAAGAGTGAGGCAAATGTTGACCTGCACTACATCATGGTTAAAGGGCTTTTGCTCATTCTAGTGCTCTACGTTGATAACCTTATATTGATTGGAGCAGATAGCTTGATCTAGGATTGCAAGGAGGACCTTGCAAGGGAGTTTGAGATGAAGGATATGGGGCTTATGCACTCTTTCCTTGGATTGGAGGTTTGGCAGGATGATGGTGAGATCTTCGGGGGGTAGGGGAAGTACACTACAGAGGTTCTCTGGATATTTCATATGTAGGATTGTAGACCCATGGCCACGCCTCTAGTCACAAACTGGAGGAAGGTGGATGCTAGTAGAGCAGAGCGAGTGGATGCTATAGTATACAGGCAGCGCATTGGGTCGTCGATGTACTTAGTCGGCACACCACCTGATATTTGTTTTGCGGTCAACCAACTAAGTCAGTTCATGATGGAACCCACCAAAGTTCATTGGGTTGTTGCGAAGCATGTTTTGAGGTATCTCAGTGGCAAAATAGATTATGGATTGTGGTACAGACAAGTTGATGGAGTGAGGCTTGAGGGCTTCACAAATGTAGATTGGGCAGGGAGCTCCACAGATCGGAAGAGTACTTCAGGTGGTGTCTTCAACATTAGGTTAGCAGTTGTTTCCTGGTACAAAAGGAAGTAGAGATCAATTGCACTCAGTTCTGCAGAGGCCGAGTACATGGATGCCAATTTGGCAGCATGCAAGGTTATTTGGATGAGGAAGTTGCTTATGGGACTTTTTAAACAAAGGATGGAGCCTACTGTGATTCACTGTGATAATCAGAGTTGCATCAAGCTCTCTGAGAACCCAGTGTTTCATGATTACTCAAAGCATATCGAGATCAGGTATCATCATCTCAAAGATTGTGTGCAGAAACGGATAGTGAAGCTACTATACATTCCAACAACAGAGTAGACAGCAAATATCTTGACCAAGGCATTGGCAAGAAACAGTTTTGTTCATTTCAGAGATAAGTTGTGAATTGTACAAAATCCCTTCCTCGATAAGAGGGATTTTTTAAAATACTAGCGAGAAAGGTCTTCTTGACTTGTGCCTTAGTCAAGAAAGGCCTCACTCAATCTTCCTATAGCATGCACGAGTTCCTAGGAATTAGGAAGAGTCATGAAGCATTTAACTCATGCGCAAGAGTTGGAGGCTCAATTCTATTTGTCTCCAAGTGAGAGTTATATTTGGAGAGGGACAAGTTAGAAAGCTTCACATTCTATTTGAGGCAAGAAAAGTTGAAGAGTTAGTTCAACTCAATTAACAAGTTGAACTCAACTCATATTCCAAATTTATACTTGCCAGATTTAGCATGATCAAAAAGCTTATAAGGAGGATGAAGGCACATCATTCTACATTATTGTTGAGCACAAGTTTTGTGTGAGAGCTGGTTGTGAGAAGAGAATACCTAGGAGAAGCCTATACACATATCTTAGATAGAGATTTTTCTTGCAGAAAGTGTGCTAAGATTTAGGAATTAATTCCTAAATAATAGGGGTTTTCCAACGCTATGAAATAGGAGCCAGACAAAGCAAGGAAATAGGGAGCATAGGTCGAGTTCTTGCAGGGGGGTTTCTAACATAGTCCAAGCAATGATATAATTGTATTCTCTGTTGAAACGATTGCCTTCTAAAAAGATCAATTCCTCTATTATTCTGTCAATAAAATTTTACAGCCAGCAGAGGGTTTTCCTAGTTGGTTCCCTAGAAAAAATTGTGATATTGTATCATGTGACTGTGTTTTAAATTTATGTTTCTATTCCACTACAAGTTTGCAGTAGAGAAATTTTGGGTCTTGGTGAATCGAACCCAGTTTAAATTGGTTCATCAGCAAATCCAAAACTTCAAGGAAATTCTACATATAACACTTACACTTTTATTATTTGCCTCGTTGTACCATGGGGGACATAATTTTCCTTTAGATAAGTGTCATCATCTCTTGAGTCAAGTTGTACTACTAGAGACCTAGATAGGTGTATTGTGTGCACACATCTCAAATCATACTTAATACTTTTCATCTTCCCCTTTATTCCATACACAATCTATTTTCCCTCTCATAGTTGTCTTGTCATAAGTTATACATCAAGGTCTATCTTTAATAGCCCCATGAGGAAAGCCTTATTTTAAGAGCTACATGTGAAAATTCCAATACGGAATCCTATTGCAACAACTAGTATTCTTTCTCCTAATTGTTAATTAATTTAATAATTTATTTGCTATGGCAAATATCAAAATAAACATATTGCAACCTTCACAAATAAAGTACTGCGGAAAAATAATGTGTTGGACACAGAGAGATGCTATCACACACATAAAATATGAGACAATTATTTTTGGACAAATGTCCCCGGAAAAACCCAACTTGCGAAAACCGATGCAGCAGTGAAGGTTTTTATTATTATTCAGCAGTGAATATCTTAGTACAATCTGGATGCCTGAAACTGGCAATCCACACCAAGAAAAGCTAGGCAAAATTATTGGAGGGAATTTACCCTTCCTCCACAAGCAATCCCAGCACTACTTGCCTATAGAAAAATTGGCCACCTGAAGCTTCTGCATCACCCTCTACGCTGCACTGTGCAGTCACTATGACGTCTAGCCTCTGACTGGTTTCTGATGAAGTTGTTTTGCCTTCTACTGCTGAGAAATTCGTCTATCCGGCCCTCTGGAACCTCTACCCAACCTTTGGATCTGAGAACGATTTTTTCTCTAGCAAATCGAACTGCCCTCTCTGAAGCTACTGCGTAGAGCTCTGCGCTACCTCACTGGGATAACTCGGCCCTCTCGTTGTTTCGTCTCTAGATCTAGAAATCTTCCTCCGGATCACTGTCCCTGCCCCTCACTCACTGCTTCGATCTCTGGCTCTCTCCGGCAACTAACTGCTTTTACTCTGGAAATAGATCTGCCAAGAAATCGAACTACTCAAGTGTATTCTCCATCACCACATCGATATCTTCTTATAATCCACTGTTGGAGCACCAACGACCAAGATTAAACTTAATCAATTGCTAGGATCATCTCTGGATCGATCCGTGTGAGTTTCTAGATGATTCCCACCTTATCTCAATTAATATTGATTAGTTAACCATATTCCCTAAGTTTAGACTAGGAAATATTTAAAAATTGGTTAATAATCTAATTGAGACACTTCTAGGCGGAATTTCTAGAAACGATTTCTGGGTTTTGGAGTTCTCATGTATTCTAGCCTCTCCGCCAAATTTTGTGGCTAAAACACATCTGATGCTACAAAAACTAACACTCTCTCTTAGCGAGGAATGTGTTTTAGTGTTGCACATCCTCCTACAACACCCTGTCTCTGTGTCACCTCCTGTCACACTGTTGATGTCTAGTTGTTGTTGCCCACCAACTACTGCGCAACTCCGATGCTGCATCTATGCTACTACTGCCAACTTTGCATCTGCACTGCAACTACCTCTCATATGTTGTTGCTGCAACTACAACATCTGCAACTGAAAAGCATGCAAAATATTGAATCAATTGTGTTCAGTATGATGCATCTATCTCCTGAGTCTCTGACTACTACTAGTATCTGCATTGTCACTAAAGAATTTGCGTTGTTGTTGACTCTGCACTGTGTCATCTGCACTGCGCTCCCAGTGTCTGACTGCTACTAGTCTTTGCAACTATGACTCGGTCTCTGACTGCATCAACTGCCACTGATCCATCTTGCTACCCAATATTGTGGGCCCACATAACTAGGTATTGATCCAAAAGGTGGATTCCTCAAGGACCCTACCCATCTCTAGCTCTTTGGAGCTACAACTCTAAATCATCGCACCCCACTCTTAGAGGTATATGGGCAATCATAGCGAAGTCTTCCTCCAACCTAGAGGACAACCTGTCGATCTTTGTTGAAGCTGCCTGTTGGTCTTGCTTCTCCTCCTTGTCCTTCTTCTTGAGAGGACACTAGACCTATAGTGACCGAGCTCACCACACCTAAATCACTTGACGTTTGACGGGTCCTTCTTCTTCTTTCTCTACTCCCCCTGCCCCTAACTAGGACCCTTAGATGCGAGGGCCACATTCTGCTCTTTCATCGTCTTCGATTCGCTAATGTTGTTGCCACTGATGGAGCTCTTTAACGGAGGTCGTCTCAACTCCTCCTGCGGCAAATCGACACACATCCTGTCCCACTTTGGTAGCCTATCTTTGCCCAATATGCTTTGGACAACGACCTACCAATCCTCTAAGACATTGTTGAGTGCCAATCGCACTAGCTCTATGGGTTGAGGCACTACCCCAACAGCTGACATGTGGTCTCGGACCTCCTGAATCCTAGTAAGGAAGGGATCTATGCCTTACCCCTTCCGCATTCGGATACATCCCAGCTTCTCCTCAAGAAACATCTTCCGCTGCTCGGAAGTTCCCTGATATAACATGGAGAGAACATCCCACATCTGTTTGGTAGTACCTTTGCTAGCTATATGTGAGACTATATGATCCCTAACTCCATCCAGGATCAACCACTTCGCCCGCGCCATCTCCTTCTTGTATTATTTCTGCTGATCTGCATCCTGGAGAACTACCACTACATTATCAATGTAGGCTTTCAGGCCATATTCTTCTAGAAAGAAGGACATCCTAGCTTTCCAGATGACATAGTTGGAAGCTCTATCCAACCTATCCTGAAGATGAAGCCCTGTAGTGGTCTCAACGAACTATCGAAAACTCTCTCTTTCCTTCTGCTTGGTTGCTGCTCTGTTACTCGCACTCCCTTCTGGAGTGAGAAGATCTGCTCACAACTACTGTCAATCTGCAAGGAAAATCGAACTTCTAAGACTAGAAGTTCCCTGAGGAAAATTTTCCCTCAACTGTGTGTGCTTCTCTCTCTTCCACCCAACGTTGGCTCTACTCTAGCAAACTGCTGCAAAAACCCTCTATGTCTAGCTAGAGATCTTCCCAACAAAAAATACGAGTTGCTCCCTCTACCTCTAGAATTACTCGATCTAGAAAATCGATTTTTTCTGCTCTAAAAAATCGAGTTTCCTCAAGTAACTCGGCCTGCCTGGCAAAAAGCTACGCTACCCCTGGGAATTTCGGCCTGCAACTCTTTACTGAACAATGAAATTCCTTCTTTCACCTCTGAGCTCTCTAGCTGAAACTGTGCTCTAAATCTCTAATACCATGTGAAAATTCCAATAAGGAATCCTATTGCAGCAACTGGTATTATTTCTCCTAATTTTTAATTAATTTAACAATTTATCTGCTACGACAAATATCAAAATAAACACACTGCAACCTTCACAAATGAAAAACTACAGAAAAATAATGCGCTAGAAACTGAGAAATGCTAGCACACACACATAAAATATGAGACAATTATTTTTGGACAAATGTCCCCGGAAAAAACCCAACTTTGGAAAACCGGTGCAGCAGTGAAAATCTGAGTACAATCTGGATGCCTAAAACTGGCAATCCACAGCAAGAAAATCTAGGCAAAATTATTGAAGGGAATTTACCCTTCCTCCACAAGCAATCCCAACACAACTTGCTTATAGAAAACTCGGCCTCCTGAAGCTTTTGCGTCATCCTCTACGCTGCACTGCACAGCCACTATGACATCTAGCCTCTGACTAGTTTCTGATGAAGTCGTTCTGCCTTCTGCTGCTAAGAAATTCGTCTCTCCAGCCCTCTCGAACGTCTGCCAAGCCTCTGGATCTGAGAATGATTTTCTCTCTAGCAAATCAAACTGCCCTCTCTGAAACAACTGCGCTGCCTCATTGGGATAACTCGGCCCTCTTGCTGTTGCCTCTCCAGATTGGAAAATTTTCATCTAGATCACTGTCCCTGCCCCTCACTCACTGTTTCGATCTCTGGATCTCTCCGGCAACTAACTACTGCTACTCTGGAAATTGATCGGCCAAGAAATCGAACTGCTCAGGTGTATTCTCCATCACCACATTGATCTCTTCTTATAATCCACTGTTAGAGCACTAACGACCAAAATTAAAACTTAATCAATGGCTAGGATCATCTCTGGATTGATCCGTGTGAGTTTCTAGATGATTCTCACCTTATCTCAATTAATAATGATTAATTAACCATATTCCCTAAGTTTAAACTTAGGAAATATTTAAAAATCGGTTAATAATCTAATTGAGACACACTTCTAAACAGAATTTCCAGAAACGATTTCAGGGTTTTGGAGATTTGATGTATTCTAGCCTCTCCACCAAATTTCGTGGCTAGAACGCATCCGATGCTATAAAATCTAACACTACAAGCTCATGGATAAACTAGCTAAATAGAAAAAACAAATAATAAAGCTTCAATTATACCACCTTACTATGAGGCCAATGTTCCAATTCCAAAGCTTAACAATCCATATCTAAAGAAAAAGGATTGAGTAAAACAAAGACAAAGGAAAGAAAAGAGTGCCAAGGAAATGGCAACTCAATGCTAAAAGCAATTCCTTATCTTTAAAGGAACTCATGTGGATGAACATTTTTAAAGACCTCATGTGTGGCTACATAAGTCAACTCATGAAGTTACCTGCCTTTTCTTGTAAATCTTATAATTTCTTGCATAGATGGATTAGATTTACTAACAAGTCACCTTGAGCATTTGATCATTAATTTGGTAGGTCGAATTGACATTTTTGAACAAATCTATCATTTTTCATGGCTTAAATCTTGAAAGTTTGCTCTAATTCTAATTCCTTTAATTTGATCATTTTAAATTTTGGTTTAAGGGGGATTTTAAGATCTGAAATATTTGTTGAGCAATTGATTTAAGAAACAAATCTAATAGAGCATTTTATGGTTTCTTAAGCTAAATATTTCATTCAAGTGCTCTTAATTTCCCCAACACATAGATTGGTACAGCAATCTAAAGGGAAAATTTGATTTAGAACTAAGTTTTTCTCATAGTCATTAACTTCTCCAAAGAAGCAAATCGATGTGGATGTGCCATAAGGAACTCATTTAAATCTTGTGTATGTTTTCTTGCTTATGATTTTCCTATGTTGCAGGAAATGGCCCCAAAGTTGGCATACCCATAACCAAAACGTGTCGAAATGCGAATGAAACACGTGGGTGGTGTATCTTGATTTGGAAATGACACTGACACATTTCGATGGAATTTCAGCACAAATCTGTCCCATTTCCGCCCAATTTTTCCTTGTTCTCGTGACTATTTTGCTTTTGCAGGTTGACTCAAGCACCCAACAAGGGTGTTGGGCCCTTCTATGGCCAAAACATATTTAATCTACCACTAAATTTTATCTCTAATCACTCCACAAACTAATTTATCTCTAATCAATCCATGTTGTGGTACTACTAAAAAAGCATCTTGTTTTATTTTTGTTAATGACGATGAGGATGAGGATGTTTATTAGCTCATGTTTTATTTCATTTTCAGCACATATGGCCACATATAAAGGTTGATTTTGGATGTAAAGCCTCATGTATAAAGGTTGATTTTCTAATCTTGGATGTACAGTCTCATCTATAAAGGATAATTTTGGATTTGAATCATGTAATTATCTATGAGAATTAATATAGACTAGGTTTTCCATCTAAAATGTTATTTATATCTCATTCTTTTTTTCTCGCAAGATAATGTGGTATTAACTTATTTATAATATATATATATATAGACACAGACACACAATGTTTCACCCAACATTTCCATTTTCCGAGGGTGGCATTTCCAGCCTGTTGACGGTGCTGGACTCACCAACAAAGGGGATCTCCCTGGTATGAAGTCCCAACTAGACCTCACACCGTTTGGCGTAGGAGTCACATCCAGTACGATGGCCCGGTTGCCATTATCTTAGAGATTTGCCTTAGCTCTTGTTGTTCAGCACATGAGAGTGTTATGCTTGTATCTTCAAAAAGCGAGGTGAGTATGCTTGGTGAGTGCGTAATGTAACTTGTGTCCAGGTTCTCTTACTGTAAAGGGAGAGAGTAAAGTGAGTCTCTAGATGACAGGTAATAGTACCATCCAGGGAGAGAGATACGCGAACCAACAAGGGTCAATCCAACATTCAGCGAAGTAGTCCACAACGGATGCGGCAGTCGTTAAAACCAAAGTGCAAGGGAAAACACGTACACCATCCAGCAGAGTAGTCCACATGGAGGTGACGATCGTTATAACCAGTAAACAATAATGGTTTGTCTAATGTCCTGTGGAGTAGTCCACAACGACGAGACAGCAGTGATAAACAATACAACACATCTTCAACAGTGTAAGTACTAAAATAACCAAAGTAGTTCAACTATCTTAGTATAGGTTAAGCAAACATGCATTACAAATGTTTAAAGAGTAGTCTTACAAACATTTACAAAGCATGTGTGAAAACGTGTTGGCCTTAACAGGCTTCTTAATTAAGCAAAAGTCCCAAAACACATCTGTACACCATACATCACTAGTCCCAGTAGTGGGATATTGGAACCACCACACACTCAAAGAACAAACTACAGAGTCTCAAGGCTATGTGGGAGGAGCCAAGGTGAAAAGTCCTTGCTCATACAATGGGAGGGGTATATCTAGCCAAGGTTGATTCTTGACCCTTGTGACTTTTGGACTACCCTCGTGATTGTTCAACTTCCCATGACTTTTCAAATGACATGACTCTTTGACTTCTTGTGTGCATCCATTGAACTTCACTTTACATTACATTCAATTACAACAGATATGGCCCATAGTGGTGATGTGGCCGAGAAAGCTCATGACACAACTTGACATGACAATGCCGACATGTATTGGCTAACTGTGGTGTCCATGTCAAGTTGCTGCGCTGCTGAGTGATGGATGTACTCTTGGTGTGCTTTTTCTTCTCCTCCGCATGGCATAGTTGCGAGATCTTCGATGATCTTGACCTTGCTTGATGGTTCAATGCATGTGTTCCTTTCACTTGTTGCTTGATATGCTTGGTACATTCGTCCAGCTGCAAGCAAGTCTTCTAGCATGTGCACTCCTTCTTCATCCCGTTCATCGTCTCGGCATGATCTATCAGTGTACTTGTTCCTACAATTCACTCATCACGGGATGACATCAAATCCAAAACCTCCTAGTCTATCATGATGCATTGTTCTCGTGTTCTAGGTGAGATGGAGGGAGGGCAACTCACTGAGACAATGCCAAGCACAGCTTAAGCTGGAATGAGGAACTCCGAGAGGACAGCCTGCACTATCAGGAAAAGCTGCGTAGTGACCATTGGGAGACAGAATTGCGCAGTGAAGGTCACCAGTGTCAACTACAAGGTGGGACCCTGAGGGTGGGCAGTTCTGCGCAATTTCCAGAGGGAAGACAGAGCAAGGCTACAAGGGGATAACTGGGCAGTTCTGCGCAATTTCCAGAGGGTAGACAGAGTAGGGCTGCAAGGGACCTGTTGAGCCTGACTACACAGTTTTAGAGAATGATGCAAGACAGGAAGCAGGGGAACTGCTAGACATGTTTGTGCAGTTTCTAAAGGCAGTGTAGAGCAAGGCAGCAAGGGTCAGATGGGCATGTCTGCGCAGTTTTGGAGAACAGTGCAAACCCCGGTCTCAGAGCAATGCAGGCTTCCGGCAGAGAAGAAGGAGATTGATGACTGGGCTTGAGAAATGCGCAGTTCATTTCGGACATGGAGGTTGTTTTCTGCATAGTTGTAGGAGGGAGACAGGTTGCACACCTCCGGGATTGTGCAGTGCAGCTGACATGGGGGACAGCCTCAAGCACTGCGCAGTTCCGGGTAGCAAAGCAGGGCCACTAAGGGCTGAGACTGCGCAGCGCAGCTCAGTCGGGGTCCGGTGGAAGAGGGTTGTCCGGTCGGACCGATTTTTAGGAAAATGGTTAAGTGTTAAAAGCAAGTGAACTTGTGCAGACTTGACATTGCAATCACACACTTAGCATACTTCGACAACGAGACAACACAGACTACCAGTACAACAAGACAAAACATGCACTCGGTGAGACTGTCTTAGAGCTGAGAGCGACAAGTGCGACACTTGAGATAGACCATCGAACGACCGTGACAACACTTGCGCGACAATGCTTACAACTTTGTGTATGAGTACGACAGGTGTTCACATAGCGAATACAACCCAATCACACAAAGACAAACCTTCAAACTCACCAGAACAAGATTGCAAGCATGACAAAGCAATCAATATGCCAAAAGACGATTGTTGATCAAACAAGCAAAAGGGTGAAAAGACTTCACAAGAGCTCATGGGGTGAGCTCGAGAGTTTGCAACCATCAAAAGAAAAACCAAGGAAGGCTCCGAAATTTGGATGTAAGCCAAAATTTTAGAGAGTGTTGCAGCCGCTACAACACTTGGCAGCACACTGGTTGAATACTAGATTCTCTGTTTTGGTTCGTTTACAATGAAGGGCCTTGGCCTTTCGAGGAGTATTGATTCATTGTACGGATCACTTCGACTTCCCCACTTACCCCATGGACAGACACAGTTCACCTTGTACCGACTCAGTTGAACAGAACACAAAATTCAGCAAGATCATAGTGCTTCAAATCAGAAAGGGTAATTTGGCTCGTGAGCTTAATATTTTCAGAGTATAGTTTTTCATCTCTAGTGTTGCTCCGCTGCCATCAGGCCTGGACAGTACCCCGATAGAGTCACACAGGAACACAAGCATTACTCCATTGCTAGCGAGCCTGGATAGTACCTCGGTGGAGTTGCTTTCTTCACCCCTCTGTGCAAGAAGTCTTTCTCTTCTTTCGCCTTTGTTATTTTTTGGAAGAGAACTGTGCATAGGCACTTATTTATTTTTTGGGGCAAACGAGGGATCTCGACTTATTGAGAGCAAAAGAGGTTGTTCCTTTAGAGAAGCATATAAAGACCTTTGATTCAGGTTTGCTCGTTTAGATTTTCCCCTTCTCTGTTTCTACTAGTTGGATAAGCTTGAACACACCAGAGTAGAAAATTGAGTATAGGCATGAGGTTTCCCAGACTGGACACAGGTTCATGGTTTGACCAAAACTTTCCTTACAGATGAATCGTATTTTCTGTCAAGACTTCATCGGCCAAAAGTTACAACCAAGCACAAAGAAGATGGACACAGGATTGGCCAAGCGCTACAGTGTCACAAGACTCTTTGAACTTCAACCACATACCCATTCAGAAACCAGAACACAGTGCAGGCACAACACTTATTCGCATAGTGCAAACAAACAGAAAACTCAACACGAAAGGAAAAACAAGACGAGAGGAAAGGCGTACACAACAAGGAAACAAAACCAAAAGACAAGAAAGCAAAATGACTAAAGCAACAGGATGTAAAATAAGAAAACCATGACGGACTACGAGTGCAAGATGAGTGCAAGGAAGGGAAAACTGAGATGCAACTAATCCTACTCCTATCCTAATAGCTAAATGGTCGGGGTTATGTGAAATGAAATTTCCAGTGAAGCCACTATAGTTGCTCCTGACCTGCATCCACAAAGATACAAACGATTAAAACAAATAAAAAGTAGTGTGCAACAGAAAATACAAAAACTTGAACAAGCTGCACACGGAAAGGAAGGTCTTGCCTCTAGGCAGAAAGATGTGTCACAGCCACCATATACACATGTTTACCTCTATGATGGATATCGTTTCTAAACAAACCTCGGGAGCTTCTTGTGAGTGTGTCCTTATTTGCACCAAGCTTCTTAGCAAGTGCGAGGAAGGATTGAAGCTTGTTACCTGCAACATGGCTTGCCAAATAAGATTGTTCCAGCCATTCAGCGATTGTGTCGTGAAATTCATAATGGTTGTTTGGACAGCCTTGTGATCTGTAAAAGGATGGATTTTCGATTTGATAGACAGGATCACGATGGGGATCTTGTAAGGAAAAATAAATCTGATCATTCTCGGCGGTCATGCCAAGACAGTGAGGACCTGCCATCAGCGCAAGCTGAAGTGCCTCACCTTCTTGACAAAAATGTAAAGAGAAAGATGCTAAACAATGAAGATCACAAAGCATGAAGCAACTGTCATCGGAAGTGCTGTTGGGAAAATGATAAGCTGAATGACCATCACCCAAGATAGAGGAATGATCAAATGAGCTAGTTGAAACGTCAGATTCCCAAATTGAAATGAATAAAGAACCATTTGAACAATCTTGCGAATGCTCTGAATAATGGAACCAAGTTCACTGTGAGCTAGTTATGACAAACAAATTTACAGTGCAAGGTTCGCAAGAAGGCCGAGGAGTTGATAATGAAGAGGGAAATTCGATAAGTATTATAGCAGGCAAAGAGAGTCTTTGAGATGATCAACTTCACAATCCCATAATTTCATGATAGATGAACATTCCCAACCCGAGTTCGCGTGAGAGATTTTCATGAAGACAAATGCGTTGTAACAGATTCGTGGATTCAATCACATGTAAATTTTTGAAAATTTGAAAGATCACATCTAGAATACCAAACATTTTTTACACAGGGATCCACACTAAATGAAACCATGCAGATAGATGGATTGTGTGTGAGAAACTAGGTCTGCTTGGGTTTGGGGGGCTTACCAGAGTTGTGAGGTCCTGACGTAACCATCAACAGACGTTGAAGTGCATCGAATGTTGATTTGGGATAGCATCGGATGTGCTCTAGCCATGAAAATTGGTGGGGAGGCTAAAGCACATATGATCTCCAAAACCTAGAAATGGTTTGGACATATTGTACCCGATTTGAGAGATATTAAGATAATTAATATTTTTAATGGAGTTCCTAGGTCTAAACTTAGGAAAAATAAAATATTAATGGGTATTAATATAAAACTGGGTTAGAAGGTTCCAAAAGTCATTGATCAAGCCAAATCTAATCTTAGCCGTTGATTAGAGATCTAATCTCGATCGTTGAAGTACCAACAGGAAAAGTATAAGAGGAGGCTTGAGGGTCAGTTGGAAAATACACCAGAGTGATTAGTCATTCCTTTTGCTAGAGCAGGGTTGCTAAGCAAAGTCAAATCAGTAATCAACAACGAGGGGCAGTGAGTACTGGGCAGAGAGGCAGAGACAATGCGAAGAGACCAGTGTAGAAGCAGAGAGCGAGAGGCAACAGCCAGAGCAGGCCACACAGAGCCCAGCGGAGACAGCGCAGAGGCCAGAGGGACTGTGTCATCCATGCAGAGAGCAGCTGGAGTGACGTAGAGTGTCCCAGACACCGCACTGTGCCTCAGAGGGCTAACGCAGAGGGGTTTGGGGTTGACGCAGAGACTAGAAGGGCCAGCGCAAAGCTTCAGAGTTACTGGAGAGGGTTTGTTTGAATACCTGTTTCCGAATAGAGAGGTATTGCTGCCAGTTATTTTTCTCTTTCGGGTGAGCTAGTTTGGCACCCAGTTGTACTCAAGGAAATTATGCATAATAATAAACCCTCAGAATAGCTGCAGCGGTTTTCTCGCATTGGGTTTTTCCAGGGACATTTGTCCAAAAATAACAGTGTCACTTGTGTGATTGTTTTCTTTCAGCTGATGATTTGTAGATGTTGAGACTATATTGCGTTTATTTCGTTATTTATATGTTTTAAAAAACTTGTTCAAATTTAACAAGTAGAAGAAATAAACTAGAAGAATACAGATTAAATTTTTAACGGATAGACTTAGAAATTTCAACATGGTACCAGAGCATGGTTGCAGATCACAGGAAAGCTGAAAGCATCAGCTAAGCAAAGCATTTGCAGCAGAATCAGTTGTCCCGAGTGACAGAAGTTGATCCTTGCAGAAGCAACAAAGGAAGGGTTGACGCAGAGTGACTGCGTCATTAGTCCGGGCTAGAGAGAGGCCAACGCAGAGGCTAAGGAGGGCAGAGAGAGGCTCATGTAGAGCCACTCAGAGACCGGGAGGGTTGACGCAGTTGGCTGAGGGAGTTGTTTTGCCAGTGCTGGGATTGCGCAGAGCTTAGAGGCTCAGTCCTTCAGTTGTTGGAGCATAGGAAGTTGTGAGCAGTTTTGCGGGAGCAAATCTGGTGGGGTACTGTGGGCAAAACAGTACCTAACAGGGCAAAACCAAGGTAGAGGGAGTTGCTACCAAGGCAGATTTCTAGCCAAGGAATCTGGATCAGTGTTGCAGGTGCACAGAAGATCGAAGAGGTGCAACTTGACGATTGGTAGGAGGATTTCCAAAAGGCAAATCAAGACTCAGAGGGAGTCTAGCAAAGCACTTCCAGGCGGAAAGTAGAGACACTCAGCAGGAGTCGAAAGGAGAACTTACAGAGGGACATAGAGAGACTCGGAGGAGTCGACAGAAGAGCAGAGAGATGATCGTGAATGGATTGAGGGATCAAGACAGGCTGGACAGGGTGTCCAACTTTGTGGTCTGGAAGGCCAAGATCTTGTCTATTCTAGATAGACATCACATCAAGGGCTTCTCCTTGAGAACAATGGCTATCCCAGTTGACCCGACAGCTAATGAGAAGTACGAGGAGGAAATGGCCAAGGCAGAATGCATCATTCTTAATGGGGTCAAGGATCATGTGGTCCAACATATTGTCAAGAAGGAGACAACAAAGGAAATGTGGGACACCTTGAAGACGTTGTACCAGCATACTTCCGTGCAAAGAAAGATGTTACTTGAGAATCAGTTGCAGTCATACTAGATGCAGAAGGGGGAGCAGATAGATCTCTTCCTCGGTCGGTTGAAGGAGATCTGGGACCAACCGACTTCCATAGGGGCCATGCCGGATGAAGAGATGATGGTAAGGACCGCACTTAACGCAGTCTCCGAGGAGTGGGAGACATTTATCCAGAGCATACTAGGCAGGGTAGATCTTCCAGATTGGGAAGAATTGTGGGTGGCTCTTCGTCAAGAGGAGATCAGGCAATTAAGCAAGGTGGGAAGTAGCAGCAAAGGAGTCCGGATCAAGAAGGAAGAGGAAGAGGATGCAGCTCTGGCATCTGCAAGAAAGCAGGAGAAGAGGAAGAAGAAGGACCTCTCCAAGGTCAAGTGCTTCCACTGTGGGGAACTGGGTCATTATGCGAACCAGTGTTCGAGGAAGAAGAATAAGGGAGAGGCATCTGACTCTAAGGCAGCACCAGCGAAGGCGGAGAAGGAAGTCGAGGAGGATGACGATTGTGCCATGAGTGCTCATGTACCTCTAGAGAAGAGGTGGGGAGACATCGAGTTGTAGTCAGGAGGACTACAAGCGATAAGGGGCAAGATCCTTGAGGTACCCAACCTCTTGGATTATACCTTGCTACGAGAGCCCCGAAGAGAGAGTAGCAGGACTGGCAGATGTCGGTAGAGATGAATGCGGATGAAGCAGCAAAGAATGCTACAGTGCATTAGTCACGAGACAGCGCGAGGCTAGCAAGCTACAACAGTGCGAGAGGCACGGAGAGTGTTGCACCAGTGCAGGATGGCACAGAGAGGTGTGCAACGGTGCAAGACCAAGGAGTTGTTGCAACAGCGCAGAGGTCAATAGAGGGAGCACTTGTTAGCGGCAAAGAGAGCTTCAGCGTCGGGAGTGTTTCTAGCCTAACAGGGATGTTAGAAGTTGGGTGGATCAATTACTTACTTCTCAGTAACTGAGTTGCAGTGCAGTAGCAGTTGGGAGTAGCACGATGCAGCATGATGAGAGGGGGATGCAGTGTAGTAGCAGTTGGCAGTAGCACAATGCAGCATGATGAGAGGGGGATGCAGTGCAGATGCAATGTTAGGAGAAAGGACCAGCAGTAGCATGGATGCAGAGGGAGCTATCGTACAGATGCAGCAGTGGCAGGGCCATGGGCAACAGTACAGAATGCATCAGTGCAAAGGACGTTGGGCAGGGAGGCCTAGCATCAGCACAAGTACCGGTGCCGGATAATTAGTGTGATGCTCAGTGAGGACTATTACTAGAGCACAGTCCTCGCTAAGAGGGAGTGTTGATTCGGGGTAGCATAGGATGTGCTCTAGCCATGAAAATTGGTGGAGAGGCTAAAGCACATGAGATCTCCAAAACCCGGAAATGGTTTGGACAGATTGTACCCGGTTTAGGAGATATTAAGATAATTAATATTTTTAATGGAGTTCCTAAGTCTAAACTAAGGAAAAATAAAATATTAATGGGTATCAATATAAAACTGGGTTAGAAGGTTCCAAAAGTCATGGATCAAGCCAAATCTAATCTTAGCCGTTGATTAGAGATTTAATCTCGGTCGTTTAAGGGCCAACAGGAAAAGTATAAGAGGAGGCTTGAGGGTCAGTTGGAGAATACACTAGAGTGATCAGTCATTCGTTTTGCTAGAGCGGGGTTGCTAAGCAAAGTCGAATCAGTGATCAGTAGCGAGGGGCAGTGAGTACTGGGCAGAGAGGCAAAGACAGTGCCAAGAGGTCAGCGCAGAAGCAGAGAGCGAGACGCAGCAACCAGAGCAGGCCACACAGAAGCCAGATGGACTGCATCATCCACGCAGAGAGCAGTTGGAGTGATGCAGAGGGTCCCAAAGGCTGCGCAGTGCCTCAGAGGGGTTTGGGGTTGACGCAGAGGCCAGAAGGACCAGCACAGAGCTTCAAAGTTGCTGGAGAGGGTTTTGTGGGACAGGTTTTCTAAATACCTGTTTCCGAATAGAGAGGTATTGTTGCCAGTTATTTTTCTCTATCAAGTGAGCCAATTTGCACAGAGTTGTACCCAAGGAAATACTGCATAATAATAAACCCTCAGAATAGATGCACCTATTTTCCCGCATTGGGTTTTTCCGGGGACATTTGTCCAAAAATAACAATGTCGCTTGTGTGTTTGTTTTGTTTCAGCTGATGATCTGTAGATGGTGATATTGTATTGTGTTTATTTCGTTATTTATATGTTTTAAATAACTTGTTCGAATTTAACAAGTAGAAGAAATAAAACAGAAGAATACAAATTAAATTTCTAACAGATAGACTTAGAAATTTCAACATCGAGTCCTTGGCAGGTCCCGGGACTTTCAAGAATTGCAGAATCGTATTTTGAAGCCTGAACCAGATCATGCATGGCTTGAGGATGGCTAATGTTGTTGATTTCAAAACTACTCTCAGGATGGCAGCCATCTCTATCACAAGTTTCCCCAGATTTTTCAGCTTCAACAAGTTGATTTGAAGAGTTGTCTTCATGCAAAGTAGAGATGACAGAGAATGGGAAGAACACTCTGTGATTACACTATTTTCAACTTTATTATGGACAACCTCACTGCCTTGTGTCAATTAAGGAGATAACATATCAGATGAAGAAACAAGAGAACGTGGAGTATCTTTGACACATGTGGATGCGTTGTGAATGGTAGGACACATGGGCAAGTGAGGTGAAGAGGAAGTTTCGATATGAACATCTTCTTTGACCGAAGCACATTCTAGATCTGAGTTAGAGTCTTCATGAGAAAACGAAAGATCACATGATGTGCTTGGGCATTCGTCACGACATATGGAAGCATGGGAGTGATGACTGCCCAAGACTGGGGGTTGATCAAAAGAATTGATTGTACAGGATGTTCCACCAAGATTAGCAGATTGAGAATCGTTCAAGAATGGAAGCTCATTGTTTTGATGCGCACAATTTTGAATCAGAGAGGGAAGATTGATAGTGTCCTCACCTTTCTTCTCCTTTGCCTGTGTAATGTGACTGCCTTGCGCCTGATTGCAATTTGAGCCAGCAGCTTGAGAATCAAGAGAATGCGAACAACTGGCTGGTGGAACAGATTAATCAAGCGAGTCATGGTACAAGGAGTCATAGCTTGTAGATGATGGAAGATGGCAAAGATGCAGATCAGATTCGAGACTTGAGTTATGAACGGTGACATCCTCTTGCAGAATGGAGTGAATTTTCGTCGTAGGCTTCCTGAGCCATTCTGGAATTTCCTCCATTGAAGCGGGAGACAGATGAGAAGATGGGCTTGGGACATGCTGCGCAGATTTCTCAGCTTTGCAATCACCGCAAGGGGGCACCCACATCGGGACCGGAAAGGGAGGAGGACAAGGAACAAACAGGGTGTTGGGCTCCTCCTCTGCAATCTGAGGTGCCTCATGATCCGCAAGAGTTGGGGAGGAAGGGAAATCAGGAGGTTCACCATGTTGAGAAATATGAACCAAGCGTTTAAACTCTTCTCTCAAGAAGTCAAAGTTCACAAGTTGTTCAGGAATTTTGTAACAGAGGTGAAGGAAGCGATCAACAAAGTCCTCAACTAATTCGTCAGGCTCCATACTTAAACGGCAGATTTTTTCATAGAAATCTCAGTGGCTATACTCATCGAACGTTTTAATCATCATTTCGACAAGCTGACCAAATGAATCAATAGAGGCAAAGGGTAATGTGTAACACCAGCGTTGAGCACGACCTTTGAATGTGAGGGTGAGTAATACAGTCCAGACATCTTCGTACTCTATCTTGTGGCGTAGGCAAAAGTTTATAACTTGACACACATGCGCACGAAAAGATGGTTCACCCTCACCACTGAACTTTAACTTGGACAAGTCATGGATAACTTTCGTGGGGATGGTACATTCGAACTTTGTAGAAAGACATCCCGGGATTATGATGTCAGGAAGAGCCATTTTTAAATAAGAGATTCAAACCAGACTCCATGAACACAACTTGTCATCTGGCCCTCCTTCTAACACCATTTTATTGACGGTGCTGGACCTGCCAACAAAGGAGATCTCCCCGGTATGATGTCCCAACTAGACCTCACACCATTTGGTGTAGGAGTCCCATCCGGTACGATGGCCCGATTGCCATTATCTTAGAGTTTTGCCTTAGCTCTTGTTGTTCAGCACATGAGAGTGTTATGCTTGTATCTTCAAAAAGCGAGGTGAGTATGCTTGGTGAGTGCGTAATGTAACTTGTATCTGGGTTCTCTTATTGTAAAGGAAGAGAGTAAAGTGAGTCTCTATATGAGAGGTAATAGTACCACCCAAGGAGAGAGACATGCGAACCAACAAGGGTTTGTCAAGCATCCAGCGGAGTAGTTCACAGCGGATGTGGCAATCGTTAAAACCAAAGTGCAACAGAAAACACGTACACCATCCAGCATAGTAGTCCACATGGAGGTGACGGTCTTTCAGTAAACAAGAATGGTATGTCTAATGTCCTGTGGAGTGGTCCACAAGGACGAGACAGCAGTGATAAACAACACAACACATCTTCAACAGTGTAAGTACTAAAATAACCAAAGTAGTTCAACTATCTTAGTACAGGTTAAGCAAACATGCATTACAAATGTTTAAAGAGTAGTCTTACAAACATTTACAAAGCATGTGTGAAAACGTGTTGGCCTTAACAGGCTTCTGAATTAAGCAAAAGTACCAAGGCACATCTGTACACCATACATCACTAGTCCCAGTCGTGGGACATTAGAGCCACTCCTCGCTCCTCAAAGAACAAACTACAGAGTCTCAAGGCTCTGTGGGAGGAGCCAAGGTGAAAAGTCCTTGCTCATACAATGGGAGGGGTATATATAGACAAAGATGATGCTTGACCCTTGTGACTCTTGGACTACCCTCATGATTGTTCAACTTCCCATGACTTTTCTACTAACATGACTCTTCGACTTCTTGTGTGCGTCCATTGGACTTCACTTTACATTACATTCAGTTACAACAGATATGGCCATAGTGGTGATGTGGCCGAGACATCTCATGACACAACTCAACATGACACTGCCGACATGTATAGGCTAACTGTGGTGTCCATGTCCAGTTGTTGCGCTGCTAGGTAATGGATGTACTCTTGGTGTGCTTTGTCTTCTCCTCCACATGGCATAGTGCTGCGAGGTCTTGGATGGTCTTGACCTTGCTTGATGGTTCAATGCATGTGTTCCTTTCGCTTGTTGCTTGATATGCTTGGTACGTCCGTCCAGCTGCAAGCAAGTCTTCTAGCATGTGCGCTCCTTCTTCATCTCGTTCGTTGTCTCGCCATGATCTATCAATGTACGTGTTCCTACAATTCACTCATCACAGGACAACACCAAATCCAAAACCTCCTAGTCTAGCATGATGCACTGTTGTCATGTTCAGGGCGACTGGGAGGGAGGACAACTCACTGAGACAGTGTCGAGCACAGCTTAGGCTAGAATGAGGAACTCCGGGAAGACAGCCTGCACTGTAAGGAAAAACTGTGCAGTGACCATTAGGAGGCAAAATTGCACAGTGAAAGTCACCAGTGTTAGCTGCAAGGTGGGACCCTGAGGGTGGGCAGTTCTGCGCAGTTTCCAGAGGGAAGACAGAGCAGGGCTACAAGGGGACAACTGGGCAGTTCTGCGTAATTTCTAGAGGGAAGACAGAGCAGGGCTGCAAGGGGAAAACTGGGCAGTTTTGCGTAATTTCTAAGAGCAGTGCAGGACAAGGCTACAAGGGACCTACTAATCCTGACTGCGCAGTTTTGGAGAACAGTGCAGGACAGGCAGCAGGGGGACTGCTAGACATGTTTGCGCAGTTTCTGAAGGCAGTGCAAAGCAAGGCAGCAAGGGTTAGTTAGGCATGTCTCCACAGTTTTGGAGAACAGTGTAGATCCTGGTCTCAGATCAGTCCAGGCTTCGGGCAAATAAGAAGGAGGCTTGATGATTGTGCTTGAGAAATGCGCAGTTCCGTTTGGACACGGAGGCAGTTTTCTGCGCAGTTCTAGGAGGGAGACAGGCTGCTCACCTTCGGCATTGCGCAATGCAACTTACCTTGGGGATAACCTCAAGCACTGCATAGTTCCGGGCAGCAGAGTAGGGTCACTGAGGGTTGAGACTGCGCAACATAGCTCAATCGAGGTCCGGTGGAAGAGGGTTGTCCAATCGGACAGATTTTCAGGAAAATGGCCAAGTGTTGAAAGTAAGTGAACTTGTGCAGGCTTGACATTGTGATCACACACTTAGCATACTTAGACGACGAGACAACATAGACCATCGGTACAACAAGACAAAACATGCCCTCGATGAGATTGTCTTAGAGATGAGAGCGACAAGTGTGACACTTTAGGTAGACCTTCGGACAACCGTGACAACACTTGCGCGACAGTGCTTACAACTTTGTGTGTGAGTACGATGGGTGTTCACATAGTGAAGACAACCCAAGCACACAAAGACAAACCTTCAAACTCACCAGAACAAGATCGCAAGCATGACAAAGCAATAAATATGCCAAAAGACGACCGTTGGTCAAACAAGCAAAAGGGTGAGAAGACTTCACAAGAGCTCATGGGGTGACCTCAAGTGTTTGCAATCATCAAAGGAAAAAGCAGGGAAGGCTCCGAAATTTGGATGTAAGCCAAAATTTTGGAGGGTGTTGCAGCCACTATAACACAGTCGTACCTGTTTTGGAAATTTCTAGACGTTTCATTGTTTCGTGCAACTTAGTGGTGTCCCATCTTGAATGAAAGCATTTAACTGAATTTAGAGTTCAGAGTTTTCATTTAAGGAACTATAGTAACTCGATTTTCAGATTTTATGTTTCTTGGAAAATTCCAAGTTTTCATGGTATTAAAGGATCAACTTACTCACTAAATCACATCACACATTTAAAGGTTATCTATCACTTGGCTTCAACACTGAAATTTTAGCATTTGGCATTCAATATTTCAATGAGTTTATTATGTGGTGACTTATAATATGATTTGACAATTTCATGGTTAGTTGGATCACATAATGAACGAATTTTTAATCCAAAAGCAACATCTAAAGATATTGTTTCAGATTTGTGATTTGTCTTGGTACATCTTGTTGACCACTAGAGTGGCACCTGGTGATTATATGAAGACTCCATGCCCAAGGATAATCCGGAGGACAGTTGTACCATCATATATCATCAGTCAATAGAGTTTTTTAACTCTACTTCTATCTTCTCATCATCTTTCTTGTACCTTGATTCCACACCCTGTGGGGAATTGTAATAAGTGATACTAGTAATGATGAGTTTTGAGTCTGTAACAGGCCTAGGATGTTGGGATTCAATCAGCAAACAAGTACACCTTGGAGTGTTTTTTTTATCTGGTTAATTATTCTTTCTTTTTTCAAAGGCGGATAATTTTCTGAGTTTTTTCACTCGCTTTTTACCCGAAAGCCAGGGTGACGGTTTGAAGGTTGAGCCCTTAACACATCTTAGTGTCTAGAGTTGATGTATATTACCATACTAGATCACAAACAAACAAAAATCGTGGAATTTGGTTAGATCTAGGTAGTCATTTTTTATTTTTTTAGATTTTCCACACTGCGGAAATTGCTAATAAAATTGTATTTGTAATGTAATAAGTGATGTCTAGACAAGTTGTATGGGGTATGAGTAATGAAATTTGCACCTCTCACCCTCAACTTTCCACTATGACACACTTTGATGGGACCCACTTTTCCTAGGTTTAGTGGGAAATCTGGCAATTAATTAAACCAGAAATTAAATAAATTGAGAAAAATAAATATCCACACATCCTAAATGTTATGGAAATAAAGTGGAAAATTATGGGGGAGTTAAATTGAAGTCTCAAGGTGATGTGTACTCCTAAAATCAAGGAAAGTACAAGTGCTGAAATAAAATCGAATTTCTAGCATTAAAGGAGAAAGTTGCTTACTTGGAAATTCGAATTTGTGAAGTTAATGCACATTTGGGAAGCTTTGGGAGAATATTTGGAGAAGAATTTTGTGGGATATTTTCCCCACATGGGTTATCACCAATATACACTTGTCATTCTATCAAAAAATTCGGATTTGGCACATAGGGGAAGAAGAAAATAATGTCCACTTGCCAGAATTCGATTTTTACACTTGGCATTGGAGCTCTATTCAACAAATTCGAATATCTCTTTGGGATTGTCACCTCATGCCACTTGTTTAATCACTTCTACATTGGGATTGGCTCCAATGCTATTTGTCATTGTCATTCTTCATTGGGAATTGCTCTCAACTCTCTATATAATAGAGCCATGGGCTCTCATATTGTATCATGTGATAATCTATTGGGCTTGAGGAAACTCTGTCATTTTGTACTTGCATACTTTCTTAATACAATCAAGACTTTGGAGCTATCTGGCTGGTGTTCTCTTGGCGTTATGAGGTGATGTCCTTTCATACTACTGCTATTGTGTTTAATTTCTTTCGCATGTTGAATTAATATTAGTTTATGCTTGCCATCTTGCTTGGATTGATGTGTGCAAACTATCTTGCACATATCATTGATTTAGAGTAGTATTCTAGGGATAAGCTTGCCAATTCATTTTAGGAGGAATGTTTGGTTTATCTTATTCATTATATTGCTCTAATCTTGTGCAAACTAATACATGTTCAAGTGTGTGGAAAAGATCTTTTGTATTGTGTGCAGGAATCCATCTGGGAGAGGGAGAAATCTCAATTAGATCAACTCACTCTTAGAATCACAGCAATCCAAAACTCAACCATTTTTTTATTCTATTTATTTTCAAAGTTATATCTCCTATTCAAGAGTCATTTCTAAAGCTAGGAAAGTATGGGGGTTCACTCTCATTACTTGAGCTAGTACTTTGTAAATTAAATTCTATGTTTAGTTTTGGTTTCTTTTTCTTAATTTTACACTGACAATTGGTATTTTTTTGTGTTTTACAGCCCATAGGCTTGACATTGGGCAGCAAGGAGCTTGAGGAGAAGCTTTGAAAAACTACTCACTCGTGTGTAGGCAGGACCCCCTCACCCTATCCAAAGACTGATTTCTAGGCAAGACATAAGCACTTGGGAGAGAGTTGCAACCTCATCGAGGTCGTGGGCCTTTTGAGCCTTGTGAATCTATTTTGGAGAGTTTTTTCCACCTTCAAGTTTGTTGTTGTTATATTTTTTGGGGAAAGAGTCTAGCTTTGTTAGAGTCTCATCTTTGTAAAGATCCCTCTTGTATTGTGGCTAGCCTCTTAGAGGCATTTTTACCCGATTTAAGCGCTAATAAAAGATTAAAAAAAATTGTTGGAGGGAGACCATGGCATCACCCTTCCTCATTTATAGGAAGGATTCTTGTGGGTGGCCTAATCTTGCTTTTATTTTTTTCTTAGCTTTCTAACTTTTAAATTTCATATTGTGCATGCTTAAAATCAATACATTTCATTCCACATGCAAATTTTTACTAAAATTGTATTTAAATTCCCGCATGCATACGCTCTCAAGTTTTGCAAACTATTTCTCTTTGAAGCATTTGCATGAAGCATTGATTTAATTGGGGAATTAACACAATTTGCACTTCATCTAGGTATTTTAGTATAAAAAGGTCCCAAGCCTCATTAGAACTTACCTCCAACTTAAGTTGGTTGAATAGACTTTTAGGGACCCTCTACCTCTATTAACTCATCGTTGTGAGATCCAAACATTTGGGTGAGAATGAGGTTTGAGGACTAGAGTTCAATTGTAACTTTGCCTTAACACTAATTAATAAAATAAACCAAGAGTTCATTCCATCACATTTTCTTTGTTTGCAAAGTTCTTAAATTTCTTGCTATCTTGATGGTTTAAAGTCTCTCATGCAAATCTTATTTCAAGAGGCACTTTGGATGCAAGCATTGTAATTCCTTTTAATTTTGCAACAAGTTTAATTTTTCTTGTACTTGGAAATTGACTCATCTTGTGGTTTAATTGCATATTGTCATGAATGGTTGATTTCACTTTCAAGTACTATTATTTTGGGTTGCAAACTTAATTGCATGTTGTCATCTTGGTCTAACATTTGAGTTATTTTTGTATCATTTTGAGCAAGATAGTTTCCATGCTTTGATTTGTAGACTTATTCATCTTGAAAGCATTTATAATATCTTGTGCTAACAATTTATTGTTTCACTTTTCAGGATTATTTTGGCTTTCCATTTGAAAGCATTTCACTTCATTTTAAGCAAATACAATTTCATTTCTTAAAGAGCAATACTTTGAAGGCACTGGTTGTTTATGTATTTCAGTGTTATCTTGTGTATTGATGGTTATTGGTCATATCAGTGTTTGCTTATAAATCTTAAAGAAATAATCTATTTAACTCTAACAATTCTCCTAGAAAATCACATCTCTTTAACTTAACTTTTCATTAGGGACCACCCCCCTTAGCTAACCTAGGAGATAGCTCAAATGAAGAGCGTCGGGATTAGTTTGACAGCCCTTCTCTGAGTTCCCTGCCACCAACCACACCTTGTAGGGTTGAAGGCTTTTCTCACTTACTTGTAGGTAGGCGTAGGCGGCAAGGTCAATACATCCAAAATCCATAATTGACATTCTAATTGGTTATATAACTTAATCTTGGTTCATAAGAACTCATGTTTGAAATGCCACAACTTCACTTTTCAGTTCACAACTTCATTGGATGATGAAGGAATCAAACAGATATTTGCAATATCTCTCCATGGTTTATGTTTCACTTGCTGACATAATTATTGGGTTCATGAGCATTTACACATTTATTTCGGCAAATCATATTTGAAATCCACAATCTAAAATTTTAGTACCAGCAAGTTTATTGTCATTTGGTCACTGTTACCCACCACCTGTGGGTAATGTATATACGAGAATTTTTTTTCTCCTAGATGGTCCTCAATCAGCAGCCAGAAGCCCCTTGCAGCCACCAAATACCTCGATGTGCCATTATCTCTCCCACTTGAGCCAGCCATGTGGTCCCTCACCCAATTGTTATGATTGTATGTTTGAAGTTGGGCTCCCAACCTTGAAGGTATGTCAACTTTTCATTGGTGTAGTTGAGTAATTATCCTTGTCATGGGCATTTTTGGGCATGGATTCGTGGGGGGATTCGGCGGAAGGAGCGGGCTAAGTCTATACTATTGTCTCCACTGCCTGATTCTGTGGTTAGCCTTGTATCCTAGTCCCGTGGGATCTCCTTTATTTGCCACTAGCTTTAGGGTTGGCACTACTTGGAAAATCCCATATTTGGTTGCGTGGTCTCGCTTCCCGAGACCACATACATCGCCCCCTTCCACTTATTTTAGCCCTATTCATCTCTTTTCCCATCCAAGTCCAAATGTGTCCCCCTCCCCTTGTGCACACCTTAGGTCGGGCCTGGAACGATGCTCGAAGTTTGATGCAGCTAAAAAGAAAAGAAAAAACATAATTTGGCCCCTCTCAACAGGAAATGTACCACAAAATGCACAAGATGGTCGGGACATACAAATTTAGCACATGGGCAAAAGCCAATCATGAATTCTACCCCTTATCCATGGCCATCGCCCCAGTTCCTATAGGCCCTAGATGAACCCCCTCCATCATTAAGGAACCCATTATTGTCCCAAACCCTAGTGGGCAATGAACGGCCCCACCTTAAGGGGGTATCATGCTCTCATTCCCTGGAGCCCCGAGTAGTTATGAAGAAAAATCAATCAGAAGCAAAAGGCATATGAAGGAGGGTGGAAAAACAAAGGTCACGGTAACTCATGTACCACAATTTGCCCCCTCCTACACTCACATACCCAAGCGTGGGCTTCCCTTATTATAGTTACCCTTGTACCATGACATGTGGTTTGGATGAATCCCCTGATCCCCACTCCATTCCATTACTATATCATTTGCCACCTACCACTTGAAGGATGTACCATGGACATGTCACCCCCTTTAAAGGTTGAAACAGCCTAATAGGGTCTTTGATTAGCCCCTTATTAAGCTTGGAGACACCTGTACATGCCACAGCCCACTATGGAAGGGCATGCCACCATGAAGTGTCCCATTGATTCCATGACTTGTAAGCTCTTTTGCTCGATTATTCTAATGATTTGTTGTATTGGGGGGCAAGGGGCTGCATTGGATCTTATGCAAGATTGCAGGTGGATCTCCATATTGGGCTTGGTCAACCTATATGGGTTCCTAGCCCTCTAGAGGGCCACATTGGCACTTGTAGGGTGAGCGTTGAGAGCCATGGCAGTGTTGCGAACATCTCGATAACATCCTGATTTTATCTCGAAATCATGATTTTTTAGCCTAGCCGATGTTTGCCGATTTTTAGAGATATTTTTATGGGATCTTAATTTTGCTGATTTTTTACCGACATTTTCCCGATTTTTTTATTTTCCGAACCCCTGTCAATTTTATCCCGATGTCGATGTCCGCAACATTGAGCTATGGGCCTCCATCATAGCAGATTACTTGTCTTCCACCTTTTGGATGAAGATGATGCACCTGGTTCACCATGCCCAGTCAGCTGCACACATGCACCATACACTTGGCAGATGTTCCAAGGTCCAGAGGATGTCTCTCACTGTAGAGGGAGGGCTTATGTCATCATCCTAGCCCTTACAGATAGTCTACAGGCATTTCTGATCCACTTGGAGACCCATGAGGATGTCCTTGTGCCCCCACACTCACATGGGAGCACCACAGGTTCTTGCTTGGAAAACAAGGGGACAACCCCTTGTCCACTATGTTTGGAGTCCAATTTTACATCATGGCACCCCTAAGACTTCATTAGGCCTCCTCAAAGACCCAACGACTCACAATATTGATCATTTTTCCCTCTTGAGAGGCTTATTCTTCTTTTATTAAGCTATTTTTATGGGCTTGTCACCAAAAGTATTGTTATTATGCACATTATTTTATTTTAGGGCCATTATTAGTCCAAATTAGGCCATTCGAACCCCTTAGAGGATTGTATAAATAGAAATGAGATGATTCATTTTCATCATCATCACTTGGATTGGATTAGAATCTCTTATGAGATTTTCACAATTTTTGTTGGGATTAATTTTTGAAGTTTTTCTTGATGGACTATGATGTTTGGATTTCACTATTGTCTTTGGAGCTTCTCTAATGCAAAGTTGATAATTGGATGTACTCTCTCTCTCATGTAAGTTGAAATTTTGATGTTATTCTTGTTATCTTACTGGTTAACTACATGTATGTTGTTATCTTTATTCTTGTATGGGTTAAATGTAATGCAAAATTCTTATGGACCTTGAATAAGTGATTAAATGCATGTGTTGACCTTTGTTGGATTAGGAGAATGTTCTTAGAGGCACCTCTTAGGTTAAAGACCTCGAAACTTTGTCTCCTTCGCAAATTTGAAGTATAAATCTCTATTGATCTAGTTGTTGCCCTTGGAGAGGCTAGCAAAGATCAATTAGGGCTCCTTAGCTCACGAAATTCCATGATCTATGTGTATCTTGACTCCATTAAGCCCAAGCAATAAGGCACTAATCCTCGTATCCCTTTGGTGGTCAAAATAACATTTCTTTTCTTCATTTCTTCCAATTCTAGGCCTATCCCAGAAGGTCTCCTAGGGCATCACACGAAATCATTTGTAGCCATCCAAAACCCTTGAAAATTGGTCCACTAATGCGTTGTAGTTTTCTCAAGAGGTCCTCCAAATTTCAAGAAATTCCAACAGTGGAATCCCGAGATATAGCAAGCCCTAGCCACGAGACTATTTCTTGCACTAGGTTGATTTTGGGTTAGTGACCTCATCAAGATCATTACATCCAAATCTCAAAAGAAAAATTGTCCTTTGATCCTCTTCTCTTCCCTAATTAGGTCAAGCCCCTCCTTGGTTGATCAACTCCATACCCTTGACCTAATTTTGGGTCCACTTGGTCTTGTGTGGTCCCGCAACTTTACAACTCCAATTCCACAAAGATCACATAAAGGCCAATTCTCCATAAGGATTTTCAGGTCTAGGAAACCTCTTGACAAGATATATTCCCAAACCCTAGCCTCAAGAATCCTCTTAGCCCTTCCTAGAGAGCATATCACCTTGCTTTTCAAGCAAGAAAGCCATATAATTGAGTCTCTCTTGTGAATAGGCCTTTGGAATCACTCCTTATCCTCCTATTTGATCCATTCATCTAGTGATTCCCCTTATACCGAGTCTCCTCCCATCGATGAAAGTCCGTAAAGAGCAAGGAGCCTTAGCTGAGGTGACAGTGGGCTATCGCTCCATTGTTGCCCTTAACCTAGTAGTTGCTCTATAGGATCCCCTCCTAGGAACCCTGCTAGTTTGAGTGGTAACAGTCACAAAACATTTGACTTTAGCGTTTAACACTATGTTGCAAGAAATATGCCCCCCTCATACTAGTCGTGTTTCTATATCGAAATGTTGAAACACACTTGAGTCCATAAATAACGTGTTTCACATGTGGGAAACATGTTTCGAATGGATTGAAGTGTGTTTTAGTGTCTGTATAGCGCATTCCCAAAACAATTTGTCATATTTTTCCATAATTTGATTGTTAGGACCCACATTTTTTGTTTTAATGCTTAATTAGACGTTAATAATGAATTAATGAGACTTTTAGAAGCCTCTAAAACTATAATTTTGTCTTTAAAAGAATGTTTCACTCTTAGTGTACACCAAAAATGTTGGCAATTAATGGTGATGTTAAATTTTTAAAGTAAAAGGAGTTTCCTTTTACTTAAAATTTTAACATTAGCATTACTTGTTTTAGAATGTTTGAGAGCGGTTCCAACTTCATCAGACTTCGTATGGAGGAAGTAGAATTTCATATCTCATTCAAAATTCAATAGACAACAATTTTTGGGATTTCAAGGTTGGTAGGATTGCAGCATTTTGATTAGACTCTATCATGTATGAGGGTATGGGATTGGAATTTAATCCAGAGCACTGAGCCCTTTATGTCCCTCAATGTTGGTGATATTGATTGTTGGACTCCTCCATTGTGGCCTTAGCAAAAATGCACCCTTCACCCAAATCAAAATCATTGGTTAGGCACGTTGAGATTTTTCTATCATATTTTAAAGCTTGGATTAGCTAGTTTCATCAAAATTGGGTAGTGTTGATTGATGTCCCTCAAGGATTGGGTAGAGGCAAAGAGTGATACTATTGATGAGGATCCCAATATAAGCAATTGTGGAACATTGCTTGTTATTTAAATGTTCTTGTTCATTTATTCATAATGCTTTCTTTCCATGTTTCTACATAATGTTCTATTTATAAGATAGAACATTTTATATCATGTTCCCCCATTTCCAAAATTTTGGGGGGTTGCATTTCCAATGTGTTTCTATTTTAGAAACGCGTATCTATTTCCCCATATCATGCAACTTAGGTTTGGCATTGTTTCATTGAAGGCGGGTTCACTTATTTTGGGCACAATATTAATCAACCCACATTTGTTTCACATCGATTTGCACTCAATTCTAATTCAAGTGTAAGCATATTTAACCATTAAATCAAAAAAATTGCCTAAGCTTCAAACTTTTCTCACACCTACAACAATTAATCTTAGTCATTCAAAGGGAAGCCTATTGAGAAATCAATAGGCATGTAGATTAGGTAGATTTCTCTTACTTGATAAATTCTTGTGAATATTTGTTGGCTTCTTATTTCATTTATTATGTTCTCTTCATCAAACAATTACCAAAAACATAAAACATGAAGATCATAAGAGACAAAGAACACAAAGATATAGGCTCCAAGCCAGGGAAAAACCCCATAAGGGTGAAAACCCAAACAACCTCTCTTCTTATAGAATCAAATCAAAGTGAGATATCCAAGACCCAAGAACAAGACCAAGACTGCCACAGAGATCCCAAGTCAGCCCTCCTTCATGCCTTTTCAACAAGTCAAAGTCAACAAAAGTCAATGCTGGTCAAACTTCTGAAATTTGGTCAACTCCTGAAATTTCGGCTCTTGTTTTTTCGGCCCCCTAAAATTTCGGGCCTGCAATACCTCAAAAAATTTCGCAGAACTAGAGCAGAAATTTCTTCATCTTCTCTCTCCTTTGACCTCCTTTCTCCTTTGATTTCGTTGGTTTTCCTTCTTATCTTGGCACAAAAATCGATGTACATGATGAGTAAATGAATGGTCTCCAAAATGGTCGAGTTGCTCTCTATATATACACATCCAGGAGGTCGAATAAGTGGCTCTTGGAGCCAAGACAACTTGTTCCCAAGGAGGGCCAACTTGATCTTGTGGTGACATTTTAGACTCTTTTGACTCAAAATAAAATATTTTTTCCTTTTCTTACAACAAGTCCAAATGGGACTTTGACTCAAATACATTTGCTTGATGCATGAAATTTTTTCTTTTGACTCAGATAACCCTACAAGCATGAAGAACACGCTTTGACTAATACTAACAATAAATTATTTTTCTTCTTTTTGCTTTTACATGAAATAAAAATTGATACAAGTACAATGATAATTATGAAGACCGAACCTAGTTACTTTTCCAACACTCCCTCTTAACTAGGGAGGTATTCATAATTACACAACAAGATACAAGGATACTCTCAAATTGAAATATTCTCATAAGAAGAGTTCAGATTGATAAGCATCATCAAGCATAATCATCATAACTGGCATTGTCAATTTACAAAATAGCAAGGCCTTCACTGACAAGCTCTAACTCTCCACTAGATTAAAGCACAATGTTGGGAGGCATACTTTTAGACACCACTACCACCGCCTCTCAAGGAACATACCCCATCTAAATGTTCACCAAGTATGTCCTTACAGGACTATACTTATCTTGGATTCCTAATCCTCAAAGAATATCGGTCCTCTTCGACCACTCTTATCTTGGATACCATGCCCTATCCTCAAAGAGTATTGATCCTCGGGGCTACTCCTATCTTGGATTCCCAATCCTCAAGGAGTATTAGTCCCAGATGCTTATCCAATCCTCCATTCTCCCTACTAGTGCCTTCACTAGACTTATGGTTGTTAGTCCTGGCCTAGTGCATGACACATGGAGAATACGGTGTCCTCCATCACTTCCTCTCAACCAAGGACGAGATCCTTACTCCCTCTCAAATAGGGAAACATAACCACAAGCCTCGGCTTGTCTCATTTATCAGCTACTTATTCTTCCGTGGAGATCTTAGTGGTAGCTTGGAGGGCTTCTCGACTCCTTACAACATCACATCATATCAAACTTTAACCAACCTAGATCTTGACAATCTTCATAGAACTTTGTCATCAAATGGTTTATCTATCATCTTCAAGGTGCCAAACTTCCTGATAGCTGCTAGCACATGCCTTCTTCCTTACATAACAGAATTCTGCGCTCATGCTCTTCCAAGCCATCATTAGTGTTGTCCAGTCAATCCATGTGCTTCTAAATCGAATCAAACAGTTGTCGATACAATATCATCAAACAAGTTATCTCAACTGCTATCTTTCCAACCTTCTCACATACTTCATATTCCTCATGCTATGCCAGGTTCTTTCAAAAAATTTATCTGCTAGTCAAGCTTTAGATAGAACTTGCCTGGACTTATCTTTTGAGAAGGATTAGCTCCCTCTTAACCTTGGACTTGTTCACCAACCTTGTTCTCACATTAAACATCAAGGGTTAGATCTACTTCTAATAGTGGACATGATTAGAAAGGGTTTTTCTCCTAGGGTTCTTCTCAATCCAAACTAAGCTAGGGTTCAATAACCCTAGATGCCAAAAATCTTCATGACCTCACAAATTGCAAGTCCTACAAACCCTAGATTCTTCATAGTCATTAAGATCTGCCAATCAAGAATTGTAAAAATTCTACAACCACACGTAGAGATTTAGTTGCAAAACATTAATTTCCTAGAGATATTATTGACAAGCCTCTAGTTGGTCCTCATGATGAACCACAGTTGTTGGTTCGAAAAGCGTTGGCCAAAAATTTCTCTTATGTGATTTCTACCGAATGACTTTTCTTAAGCCTCTTATATCTTTCAATACATGCTTTATTGATGGAGCAAATCCTTCTATGTATATGAAAAGAAAGTAATGTCACTGCTCCTCAATTTCTCATTCTATTATTTCAAAGATGAGCTTACTTGTCACAACAAGGTAACATGTCTTAACTGTTGTCCTTCTCTTAAGCATATGTCTCGTTGCCTTCTTATACTTGAATCACAGGGATAGGCTTTATATGCCTTACTTATCACAATCTTTTCTTCAAGGAGATATGTCACTGTTATTGATTAATTGTCTTTTTCTTTTATAGAGAAATGTTTCAGTCCCTTTATTGTGACAAGGACAACTTCAGGTCTACGAACATATCACAATGTGATGAGCCTTTTAATCTTTTATAGCAGACTTGTAAATAGGTCTTCTCCTTCGCATATTTCATGAAGCAATGTCCATAGAACAATGTAATGCATAATATTTTGCACAGGTTGGTGTCACAATAGATGTTTTGAATTTCAAAGAATGTAGCTACAATAAACTCGGATGTCATTAGAGAAGTGTTTCCATAGAATTAGATTCAAGTTGTACGAATGTAGAGCCACAGATACGCAAAAATGTCACTATAGGTTTGCAGTTGTCACAATGATCTTTTGATATACCAATTACCATAGGTCTGTAGCTCAAAGTGAAAATATTAATTCATAAAATATTATTGTCTCTTCCTTCTAATATGATTGCAAGTCTTTGTTCACAATATATCACCATAGTCTAGATCCCCTAGAATAGATGTGAACCTCTTGTAAGCAATTATGATTTGTCTTTCACAAAATTGTATCAAGCCACCATTAATTTGGATGTGTGCCTCAGAACTCAAATTTGTGCCTTAAAGTTCAGACTTGATTTCCTCAAAATTCGGACTATGTGCCACAAACCCTTTTATACTTGTAGATATGTTGCTTCAGAGGAGTATCATAGATTCTTGGTCTCGTTTGCATAAGAATAACGTCGTGTCATATCAGGATAAATATTGATGTAGAGATGCCTTAAATAGTGCACAGAAAATTGTCAAAGAAGGAGAACTTCCAACAGTATCTTGAATGATAGTTGCTACTACAAGTCTTTTTTTTAGGAAAGAGGTGTAACTATTGTAGAAGTGTCTTCAAAATGTGCCAACAAAAGTGATCTTCAAGCTGCCCTCTCTTTCCACCTTAGCTCTGATATCATGTGGAGAAATCAATGGGCATTTAGATTAGGTAAATTTCTCTTACTTGATAATTGCTTGTGAATATTTGTTGGCTTCTTATTTCATTTATTATGTTCTCCTCATCAAACAATTACCAAAAACATAAAACATGAAGATCACAAGAGACAAAGAACACAAAGATATAGGCTCCAAGCCAAGGCAAAACCCCACAAGGGGGAAAATCAAAACAACCTCTCTTCTTATATAATCAGATCAAAGTGAGATACCCAAGACCCAAGACCAAGACCAAGACTGACATAGAGATCCCAAGTCAACCCTCCTTCATTCCTTCTCAATAAATCAAAGCCAACAAAAGTCAATGTTGGTCAAACTTCTAAAATTTGGTCAGCTCCTGAAATTTTGGCTCCTACTTTTTTGACCCCCTGAAATTTTGGGCCTGCAATACCTCAGAAAATTTTGCAAAACTAGGGCAGAAATTTCTTCATCTTCTCTCTCCTTTGACCTCTTTCTTTCACCTTTGATTTCATTGGTTTTCCTTCTTATCTTGGCACAAAAATCGATGTACATGATGAATGAATGAATGGTCTCCAAAATGTCAAGTTGTTTTCTATATATACACATCCAGGCGGTCGAATAGGTGGCTTTTGGAGCCCAGGCTGACTTGTTCCCAAGGAGGGTCAACTTGGTCTTGTGGTGACATTTTAGACTCTTTTGAATCAAAATAAAATATTTTTTCCTTTTCTTACAAGAAGTCCAAATGGGACTTTGACTCAAATACATTTGCTTGACTCGTGACAAATTTTTTTTTGACTCAAATAACCCTACAAGCATGAAGAGTATGCTTTGACAAATAATAATAATAACTTATTTTTCTTCTTTTTGCTTTTACATGAAATACAAATTTATGCAAGTACAATGATAATTATGAAGGCATAACCTAGTTACTTTTTCAACAATCTCCCCCCTAGGCTAGGAACCTCTTTCTTAGCCTAAAGAGAGAAAAGGTAATTTACTTAGTGTTGGTTTTTTTGTAACATTGTGAGGTATTCCCCCATGCCAAAAGGCCTCCCAAGTCGGCCAAGGAAAATTATGAAAATAAAAAACTAAATTTGTATTTTTGGGCTTCATGTAGACCCCAAATGGTCAAGTCGGCCCCACCATGAAAGGGTGTGACCCTTGGTCAACGTCACCCATTTAACAATATAAATACACAAGTGGAATTCCATTTTTCACCAATTCATATTAGCACATTCTCTCTTCTATTCACACATACGAAGTCATGAAGAAGATCTAAAGTTTGACAAAGTCATATAAGTTGCCATTTGACTGAGTTTTGACCTGTTCTGTTTGACTAAGAATTTCGTTGTGTTTGACCAAGAATTTGTTCAAGTTTGACCACTGGAAAAGTTTGAGTTTGACCATAGTGATAGATTGTTTGACCACAAGTTGACCGCAGGTAGTCAACCACAAGTCTGAGTTGATTGTAGGGGTCAACCACAGGTCCGAATTTGACCATAGGGTACAAGTTGACCATGATGAAAAGTTGACCAAAATTGACTATTTTGAAGGCTTGACCAGCATTGACTAAGTTGGAATTTTGACCAAGTTTGACTGGTGAATAGACTTGGATTTTGGCACAGATTTCTGGAATATCTTGGAATTTTAAATTTTGTTAGAGAACAATTTCTCCTAGAAGAAAAGTTGTTGGGTTTTCTCCCAAGTTTGAGTTTCCCAAGGAAAATGTTGTTGTCTCTATTTTGATTAGCTTTATCTTTATGATCTAACTGTTTTCGCTACATTGCTATTGAGATTTTTTGTGTATAATTGCTTAATGATAAGTGATATAAGATAATTTGGTTGAATATCATTAGGAAGTAATTATCATATCAGAAAATTAGTTTCTACTATGCATCCCTTGTAGAAAATTCAACATGGTACCAGCGCTTTGTTGAAAGAGCAGCTATTGCAGTCAACCCTAGAGACAAGTGTTCAAGCAACATAATTGGTTTTTTGAATCTCTTGCCTAAAATGGCACCAAGTCAGAGTTGAAGACAGGTTGGATGGTGCCATCAATTTCAGATCTTGGAATACCAGGATACTCCTTATTTTGGAAGAAAATGAACTTCAGGATCATGTGGAGAAAGTCATTCTAGAGCCAAAGGGAGTTGAAGAGAAAGCCAAATATAAGAAAAATGAAGCTAAGGCCAAGATAATCTTGGTAGATTCCATGAAAGATCACTTGATTCCTCATGTCATTGGATTAAAGATTGCCAAGGTGGTATATGATGCTCTAGTGAAATTGTATGCAAGCATCATACCAATAGGAAGTTAGCCTTGAAAAATCGCCTCCATAATATCACAATAACTAGATCAGATTTTGTTGTCTCATATCTTATAAAAATCTCACAGATGAGAGATGAGCTTGTACCCATTGGAGACACCATTAAAGATTCGGAGTTTGTTTCAATTACTCTCAATGAATTTCCTCCCTCATGGGAGCCATTTATTTAAGGAATTTGTGCACGATCAGAACTACCCACATTTGATGATTTATGGATTGATTGTGTTCAAGAGGAAACAAGATTATTGTCTACAAACAACTCACAAAATTCACAAGCCCTTGCAGTTCATACTAGAAAAGGAAAGGGGAGAAAGAACTTTGGAAAATTTGACAAAAAGGACTTTGGAAAATTTAGCAAGAAGAATTCAAGTAGAAGACTTATTTCTGTTCAAGATCAGAAGGACATGTCAAAGGCTAAGTTACCTTACACGGGGACATGGGACACGAAGGACACAAGGATTCAAGTGTCCGACACGGGCACGTTGACCCCCCCAGAACAAGACACGTTATATATTATTTTATATATATATATATATAGATATATATTTCTTACACAAATTCTCATTCATGATACAAATTCATTGCTTCAAACATCGATCTTCATCTAGATGTAAGTTTTACAAAGTAACATTATGCATACATATTACAAATACAATTGTGAGTCATGACATATTCATCAATGATCTAGTAGAAGAAAGACAAGATACTGTAGTTTTCTCATTAAGTCATCAAAATCAAAATGTGTTACATAGGTAGTAGCAATGCCAATGGCAAATAGAAATAGCAAATACAAAACAACTACAAGCCTCAAGGCAGTAAGTAGTTCATGAGTTATCAATCCTCATCATCAAAATCAACATCACTGTCATCATCATGGTCACCACTGCTCCCCTCTACTGCATCCTCCTCCTCTGTATCCAATGTCATCTTTGCATCTGCTGGTGTGGAGAATGACCCCTCTACAATATCACCATCATCAAAAGTGACAGGCTCTAGCACTGGCTTATTAAGATCCAAGTTGGCCAATGCCAACTCAACACTGTTGTCCAAACCCATATCATCAGGAAAGATATCCCACATCTTTGTCTTTCCCTTCAACCACTCATCCCTTTGCCTGTAAATAAGACAAAGGTTGGTGTACACATACACCATTGTCTCTGCCCTGGACTGCTCAAGCCTACCTTCTTGACACTATACAAATACCCCTATGTGCTTCAATTCCTCTCGCGACAAGAGGATGAATTCACCTGAGAGAGGAGCCTCATGGCTAACTATTGTAGAGGAGGGCTCGTTGCCCCATGAGTTGCCCACCAAGAATAGGGCTTCTTAGCCCCATGTCTCTAATT
The DNA here is from genome assembly GCA_031772625.1 of Pinus tabuliformis. NCBI lineage: Eukaryota > Viridiplantae > Streptophyta > Pinopsida > Pinales > Pinaceae > Pinus > Pinus tabuliformis. The sequence continues at coordinate 151,020,575 of CM062815.1, read as the reverse complement.
ACATCATATCCTACAAATCGACCAATGCCAGTGAAAAGTGTTGCAAAGGCATCCTCCACCTCATCAAGGGATGCTCTATCCTGAAAAATCTGCCTCAATGGATCTTTCCTCCCTTAAAATTTCACAATCCATGTGAGGAGGGAATCTACAGGAAGGTCCACCATTCAACCACTCATGGTTGTAATATTTTGGGTTCAATGAGTGAGCTAAACAATGCAAAGGTGTGCAATTCTTGTCCCATATGCTAACAAGAATATCATGTATGGTGGTGAAGAAGGCCTCTAATGATGTCTCATACTCGGGGCACTCACTCTGTAAAATAATGCTCCCCACAGACTCAATCATGCAATCCCATCCCTCATAAACCTCTCCGAGGATAGGTTGGTCTGTATTTGCAAATCGTAGCAAAGAAAAGATAAGGTACATGATCTTAATAAGTAGATCTACCCTCTTCCACCAAGCATCATCTAACACCGTGTCATTCACTCTTTTTGAGGCTGCTTGATTTGTCTTTCTCCAAAAAGACCAAAACACTGAAATAACCATGGCCCCAAGAACAGTCTTGACCTCTCTCAACCTCTTCAACATGATGAATGAAGAGGCAAATTGTGTATCTGCAATCTTCAACAATGATAGATTGGTGTACTCCTTGTAGATAGTGAGGGCATTTGTATGATTTTGTACAAAGTCACGAATATGTCGTGCATCCTCAATAATACTTCCAATCCAAAGCACATCAGAAGCAATAGATTTAAGTGCTAAATTCAAAGAATGGACAATGCAAGGTGTCCAAAATACTTGTGGATATTTAGCTTCCACAATCATGCCAGCAGCGTTGCAAACAGGTGCATTATCTGTAATAATTTGCATACAAGAATCAACACCTACATCTCAAATAACTTTAATGAACAAATCACCCAAATAGTGTGCATCCTTGTATTGTCCAAGTGCATCCACTGATTTCAAGAAAACTAGACCATTCAAGGAAGACACCAAGAGGTTGATGAGTGGCTGGCGTGCTGGATTTGTCCATCCATCAGAAACAATACTAACCCCAGATGTTGGCCATGTTGATTTAACAGGCTCAAGCATTTTGTCCACCTCTTTCTTTGCCTTCATCAACAATGTGGTTCTAAGCTTCTCTGACCCAAGAGGCACATAACCTGATGGAGCCCCTTGAGTTAGAGCTCAACATATCTCAATAAATAAAGGTGAGCATGCAACATTAAAGAATATGAAGTTCTGATAGAAAAATAATGCAATGGTGAGATCAAGCTCTCCCCGCTTCTCTTTCTGAAAAATCCTGTCGATTGGACCAAGTGCCCCCACCAAAACTCTCAAATGGAAATTTGTTGCTGCTTTTCCTCAAGAATGGAAGGGGATCATCATTTTTGTTTTTTTAGATGTTGCAACCACCTTTGCCATACCAACATTGGCCTCTTTTTCCATTTCTTTCCTCTTAGCTAAAGACACATGTGTACATGCTGCAATTCCACAACCTGGTAAAGCCAACAACTGAGATTTCACACGGTAATATGTGCTCATGAAATGATTGTTGCAATAGTTTCATTTCCAAGCAACATTGCCTCCCCCTTTCAACTTGTTGCCTGGCCCTTGCTCTCTTGTGACATATTTCCACAGGGGATATTTGTTATCTTGAGGTTGTTGTCTTCCCTCAACATTTGGAGTTGTTGATGCAGCCCCACTTCCAATAGAGGGAACACTTGTAGACCCTAATGAAATTGGAACAAGAGGGGCATCTCCAATGGGGACATTCTTCTCCTTGCTTTGCCCCTTCTCTATTGCCCTTGATTGAGCCATGAATGTTGTAAAAAAATAAAGAAAAAATGCACAAATTTGTAAAAAAAATGCACATGCAAACTGTTGTAATAAAAATGCAAAAATAATACAGACAAAATGCACTTGCCTGTTGCTTGAATCGCCTCCAAAATGCTCCCACACCCTTTGTTATTCGCTCCCACACACCCATAGCAAACCCACAACAAGAGAGAAAGTCAAATGTGAAGTTGAAATGGGCCAAAACTACCCTTTATGGGCCCCGTGGCACTCAAAAAGGTGGATACATGCCCCACCGAATCTGTGTCTGATTCGACCGATTAGGGACACTAGGGGGCTGAGGAACGAATCCAATTTCTTAGGTCAAAGGTGAAATGCTTCACTTGTCAAAATTTTGGACATTATACATCCCATTGTCCTAAAAGAAAAAAGAAAGGAAAGATAGCATGCATAAGCCGCCAACGTTGATGATGACGATGATGATCAACAACCACCTCAAAAGAAGTCAAAAGTTTTTTTCCTTTAGATTCTCAAGTGTTTGTTTCTAAAATTAAGAGATAAGTACTTTTTTTTCTTTGATTATTATTATTTCTATTTAGTCATCCTCTTGCCTTTTCATTTTGTATGGCATTGATATTTCCTTCTTACCTACATTATGATTTTTTTTCTTTTTTCCATGACCTCCTGAATGAGGTTTATGAAAAACAGGTCCATTGTGAAGATTGCCATTACATAGGTGGCAGCTTCAAGAAGTACAAGGCAAGGTTGTGACACGAAGGTTCTCCCAGTAAGAGGGAGTGGACTACATGAAGATTTTTGCTCCAGTCACCAAATGGTCAAATTCTTGGACTCGAGCTTAGTGTGAAATTTGTATCTATTGCAGTAACTGGAAATTATTCTTCTAACTATAAATTTAATTATGCAGTTTATTTGCTATGACAAACAACAAATAAAATCACAACTGCAATTTTCACCATAAAAACACTGCGGAAAATAAAGTACTGAAAACTAATAAATTCTAGCACACAAAAATTTTGACACTGTGATTTTTGGACAAATTTCCAGGGGGGAAACCCAATGCGGGAAAACTGATGCAGCAGATGAGGGTTTTATTATTATTCTTCAGTAGCAATTCTGAGTAGAATAATTTAGATGCCCAACTGGCAATCTAATTTGAGGAAAATACTGGAAAAATTATTGTGATAATTTTCTCACCCCACAGCGAATTTCTGCCTCCAAAATTACCTCCCTAGCCTCTGCGCTAAGCCTCCTGCGTCACTCTTTGCGCAGTGCTTATGCAGCTCTTGTGGGGATTTCGGCCTTCCTTCCTTTGCTTCTTCTTGCAACTAGAAAACTTCCTCCCGGAATGTTGTTACCCTCCTCTTCCACTTGCTAATCACCCTCTGGCTCTATCTTCTCTGCTGAATTACTACCACTGAGAAAATCAAACTGCATGAGCAACTAAGTATCTACACTGGTGCAAACTCCATCACCACATCGATCTCCTCTTATAATCCACTGTTGGAGCACCAACGGCCAAGATTAAAACTTAAACAATGGCTAAGATCATCTCTGGATCGATCTGTGTGAGTTTCTAGAAGATTCTCGCCTTATCTCAATTAAAATTGATTAATTAACCATATTCCCTACATTTAGAATTAGGGAATATTTAAAAATCGGTTAATAATCTAATTGAGACACTTCTAGGCGGAATTTCCAGAAACGATTTCTGGGTTTGGGAGATCTCATGTATTCTAGCCTCTCCACCAAATTTTGTGGCTAGAACACATCCAATGCTACAAAAACTAACACTTAGACTGAGCAAGACCGTTTGATGTTTGAGAGGGAAGATTGTACAAATTGTTAAGACATCCAGGATCGTGTTCGATGATAACGAGAGTTTCTAGTTTTGAGGGAGCTGAGTCAGGAAACGTGGAAGGAGCAGTCTTCCAAGAGGATATCATGGGATTGAGATTATCAGACTAGATGCTTAGAGACAAAAAGTCTCTAGGAGCAGTGTGCCTTCCCTGAGGAGACCATAGCAAGACTTGCTTACATGACAGAGGGAGCAGCTGCAGTAGAAGTACTTGCTTGCGTGTCAAAGGGAACAACAGTGGCGAGAGGATTTGCTTTCATGACAGTGGAAGAAGCCAGGACTACCACAAGAAGACCTGCTTCAATATCAAAGTGAGTTGTCCTCGAAGATTGAAATGAAGAATTCAGGCAAATAAACTATTTATTGGGATTAGAGATTCAGATTTGATGAATCCCACGATGTATAGGGAGTTGATTAGATTTGTGATGTTCTTGGTGAACACCAGCCCAGATATTTGATTTGCAGAGAGCACCCTAAACCAGTTTATGGTTGAGCCGAGGCATGTACAACGGATGGCAACAAAGCATGTGGTACCAGTGTTATACAATGGGATGTGGTTTGAGATATGTCTTAGGAGATAAAGTGAGGCTGCAGGAATATATAGATTCCAGCAGAGGCAAAGTATATCGCAGCTTGTATTGCAAGTCATGAAGCAGTGTGGCTTCAGAAGCCAGAAGGACATGGTCAGGTCACTTCATTTGAGACATGATGCAAAGAGGAGCAATAGAGCTCCAGTACATATCCACAGATGAGCAGATTGTGGACATACTTCAAAGATGAGCTTAGTATGATGTTGAATGTCTCCCTCATTGGAAGGGAATGATGAGGTCTTTGCAGGATTGGGCAGACCATCTCCTAAAGCGATAAAGAACTCTCGCTGGGTCACAAAGCACTTTGACAACGGAGATGGATACATTCACCTTTGAAGCCAGAAGGACTTGGCTAGGTCATAAAGGACTTTGACCAGAAAGGTGAATGGCCCAAGGAAATTACAAGGGAAATTATAGGATACACTCACCTAAGAAGCCAAAAGGACTTAGCTAGGTCATAAAGGACTTTGATTAGAGGTGAATGACCCAGGGAAATTATAGGATTGGACAAATCTTCTCCTAAGAAGCCAAAAGGACTTGGCTAAGTCATAAAGGACTTTGACCAAAGGAGACAGATGTAATTCACCTTTGAAGCCAGAAGGACTTGGCTAGGTCATAAAGCACTTTGACCAGAGGAGATAGATGTAATTCACCTTTGAAGCCAGAAGGACTTGGCTAGGTCATAAAGGACTTTGACCATAGGAGATTAATACATTTGCCTATGGAGCCACAAAGGACTTTGGCCAAAAGCTCGGGATACTCACGCACATATGAGGAGATACATTGCCCACTCTAGGATGGAGTTATCTATAGATATGCATCAACATGGCAAGCTCATGAACTTTTCTTATGAAGGAGAAATTTCAGCTAAAGGAGAAATATGTTGCAACCAAGGAGAATACCTCCCTCACAAGAGGGAGTGTTGATTTTTGGGCAGCATAGGGAGGTATTCCCACATGCCAAAAGGCCTCTCAAGTCGGCCAAGGAAAATTATGAAAATGCAAAATTGAAATTTGTATTTTTGGGCTTCATGTAGGGCCCAAATAGTCAAGTCAGCCCCATCATGAAAGGGTCTAACCCTTGGTCAAAGTAACCCATTTAACAATTATAAAAACACAAGTTGATTCCATCTTTTGACCAATTTGGATTAGCACATTCTCTCTTCTATTCACACGTGCAAAGTCAAGAAAAAGATCTGAAGTTTGACCAGGTCATAGAAGCTCCATTTGACCAAGTTTTGACCTATTATGTTTGACTGAGAATTTGGCTGTGTTTGACCAAGAATCTATCCAATTTTGACTACATGAAAAGTCTGGGTTTGACCATAGAGAGAGACTGTTTGACCACAGGTTGACTGCAAGTCTAATCACAGGAAGTCAGCTGCAAGTCTGAGTTGACCGCAAGGGTCAACAATAGGTCTGAATTTAACTGCAAGGGACAAGTTGACCAAGATGAAAAATTGACCAGAATCGACTATTTTGAAGGCTTGACCAACATTGACTAAGCTAAAATTTTGACCAGGTTTGACTGGTGAATAGACATAGAATTTGGCACAGATTTATGGAATATTCTTGGAATTGTAAAAAAAATTGAAGAACAAATTTCTCCTAGAAGAAAAGTTGTTGGCTTTTCTCCCAAGTTTGGGCTTCCCAGGGAAAATTTTGTTGTCTCTATTGTGGTTGGTTGTCTCTTTATGATCTTATTGTTTTCGTTACATTACTGTTGAGATTTTCTGTGTATAATTGCTCAATGATATAAGTGATAAGATAATTTGGTTGAATATCATTAGGAAGTAATTATCAGATCAGAAAATCAGTTTCTACTGTGCATCCATTGTAGAAAATTCAACATTTAGGTGACAGTGGTGGCTTTCCTAAGTTGCCCGGTTGTTTTCACACTTTTGGTTGAGACTTTTCCACCAAGTGAGAATTGAGGTAGTAACAAAGCTTCTAGACACACCTCAATAACAGATCAGCGAAAAATAGAAGAAATCAGCAAAATACAAGTGCATATTGCCTCTCTCAAGCAAGTTTTTCCAAACCAAATAGATTTTGGGAGCCATTAAGAGCACTCTAGGTATGCCAATGATCGTGTTCTTGATCTCACAAATCCTTCCTAAAAAAGAGACCTTTCTTTGTAATATTTTACTAGCTAACCTAAAGGAAACATTAACATGTTCATCAAGGAATAGGAACATCCAAATTGATTGTGATGCCAAATCCCAAGCATCTGGGCCTTTCACACTGCCAAGAAAGAAAACTAGAGAAAACTTGAAGAGCTTCCCACACCCTCTGAAGAGAGGCATAACTAAAATCATGAAGGCTTAAGCATTCCCAATCATGTTATACAACTAAAAAGAACCTTTAATACCATGAATGTGTTGAGATTGCATAATTTGGCATTGAACTAATATTTTCTAAGGAGCATCCCCCTCCATGTGAGTACCACCAATTTTCAGACCAAGCTTGCCCCTTGCACTCGTATGTCGAGAATCCCCAAACCTCCTCAGTCCCTCGTTAATGTGCAAACATCACATGCCACCAAAGGAACCACCTTTCTCCCCATACTTGCCCCAAATAAAACTTCTAATAATGTGCTCTGACCATCCATATACTACATGGCAAGGGAACATGCTAGAGAAATATTATATGTTCCTAGCCACCAAAATCCTATCAACAACTATTACCTTTCCTGCAATAGGAAGATCAAGGTGACTCTAAGCTTGAAAATTTTTCTCAAAATTGGGCATGATCCACCTCCATTAATCTGCTAGAGAAATATGCAAACCAAAGGATATTCCCAAGTATGAAATGATCTCACAAGTTTCATAAAGTTCCACTTATGCAACCAATGAATGGGTCCATCCTGACCCACAATAAAGGCCTCTATCTTCTCCTTGTATTCTAGCAGCCTCCAATATATAACCAAGGGCATCTAGTGTGATTACATACAAATATAGAGCATTATAGTTGAATAGAGTCAAGCAACAGGTCATTCACACTAACTCTAGATGATGACTGCAGAAAAGGGGCACCACTGTCTACAAATAAAAAGAGTCAAATTCCAGCACGCTATGGATGAAGTCCCATTCAATTATGTCATATGGTTTATAAAAATCAATTTTCAAAAATGCCACCTTCTGATTGGAGTCATACTCATTCTAACCCCTCCTAGGGACTTTTAAATTTATCGAGAATAAATTTTCACTTCATAAAACCAATTTGATCCTTGCAAACTATCTAAGTAACCAAAGCCATATGCTCCTTGGCAAAGGTTTTTCTAGAATTTTGTAAGAGACATTAAGAAGCGTAATGGGATGCCACCCTCCTACCAAATGCTCTTTGACATTTTGGGATAAGTTTGACAAGACTAATAGTAACTTCCTTACACATTTTCAAATATCCAAGGCCTACCACATGCCACATTACCTTGTAGAATTCCACTGAAAGACAATAGGGACTGGAGATTTAATTCTTGAGTTCCCACATGGCTGCCTCCAATTCACCTAACTTAAGCACCCTAGAGAGAAACATCCTCTCACAAGGAACAACCTTATGAGGTACTACCTCTATAACCAACTCCGTGGAGCATCCTGCAAAGGGTCAAACACTACCTAAGTGAAGATATTTTGATAGGGCTCATGGAATAATTGTTGTATTACTAACTTGTCATATGTTTGTACTTTAAGTGCTGAAAAGAAAACATAGGTCTATCCCCATCAGCCATTCATATGTTTGTTGTCAGTAATCTTAAGCAGTTGAAGCTTTTTTCTACAATTATTGCTAAGTTTCATATTTTGAGTTGCTTTAGTTTCTAAAGTTTCATATCTAGTTCCAGATTTCAGATCACCTATATTGAATTTTGGTAACTCTCATTCATAAGATTTAATCACCAAGGATTATAACTCCTCTTCTCTTTGATTCTTCTAGTATGTAAATTGGCTATAAAAAAGGCTCTTACACATGAGAGTAGGGTCCTTGATGAAGTGTGTTATGTAGGCAATCTAGAAGAGACTATTTGTTCCAAGAGCAATGTTCATACTACCTTGAATTGGAATGGTGCTGTCATTGTTTTCAATAAACGTAAACTCTACTAGCAACATCTCTCAACTAAAGGTTGTGAAAATATAAAGCATCTGACACAAATCTTGTCCCCGTCTTCTGTTGAGAGCAATGAATCATGATGCAAATACCCAAGAGATTTCAAGGGTAGCCAACACTACAGCGACACCACATAGTGAATTTCCCTACAACCATACAACACTACAAGCCACCGATACCATTTCTCTACACATAACTCCAATTTAAGAATCCCTTTAACATGACTAATGCAACCCTTGTGTGCAATCAGTTTGGCACCACCTTTTTGTATTATAGTATTTAATAAGTGTGTCTTGCCATGTTTGGGTCTTGTTTGACTACTACTTCATGTTTTATACCTCCATGGTTACAAGGAGCATAATTGTCTTTCATGGTGACTTCATCAAATATAGCCCCTTGTAGTGTATATCCATATGCTTTGATATCCTTATATTGTTTGGTTCTTGTTACCCCCTCTCACCTAGGGTTAGCTAGATATTTTTTTCTTCAATGATCCCAGTGATGATGAACAATATTCTCCACATGCAGTAGCCAATTGATGCCTCATATATCGTGCTGGCTTCCTATTAGTTTGGCAACTCAGTGACAAATTCTAACCATGGGATGAGATTCCTCTTTTCGAGAGGACCAATTTTGACTATTGAAGCGTTCAATTTGGACAAGGGAAAATATATTTTTGAATTAAAGCCCACATGTACACATTTGATCAAGCCAACCCTAAAGCAAATTAGACCCCCTTGGAAGGCTATAAATACAGGTGACCTCAACCTCATTTGGACATCATCATTATGATCATTCTTCTTCTTTACTTGGTTTGGCTCGCACAGGTCTGAGGCAGGTTCACGGAGACACACAGGTCTGAAATTGCGAGGTCTGAAGCTCGCACATGTGTTCTAGGGTTTTGGTTCTCAGCTACAGGCATGACACAGGCAATTTTCTGTCACAATTGAAGGCATGTAGGCATATGCATCCGTTTGAAGGGTCTCGGCGGCACACACGCCCCTCTCTCTGTGCGGTTGGGACCTAGGGTTTGGTTTTATCAGTTGACCGCAGATAGCGCTCATTGACCACAGGGTTGGGCAATTGACCGTAGACAGTGATAGTTGATTGTAGGCTTCTGAAGCAAGGTTTTGACTCTTGAGTATTAGCATTGTTAGGTTCATCTCATGGATATTGTTTAGTTGATTTTGCTAGATAGGTTTATGGTTGCTGATATGGATCATTGTACTCTCTCTTGTTGAATCATTCAATGACAATCTAATAAGAAGAAGAATTTGAAAGGGTTTTTCCCATAGTGGGTTTTACCCTGGTCTCCAACCAATCCTGGTGTCTATGTGTGAAGGCTTTTCTTCTATTGTCCCTTTTATGTTCCACTGCATTGATGATGATGATGTTGTTCTTTCTACATAATTGCATATGCTGCTGAATAAAGTTGTACATCTAAATAATGTTAAGTTGTTATGGGGAGAATTTAATATGCAAATGTTGAAATGCAATTATCAAAGCAAAGAGAAATATAGGCCTAAGAAAAATTAACACTTCCCTCATCTAATTAGCTCACTCATTTGACTATGATGGTGACCCAACACACATGAGGTACAATGGCCATTGTTTCATACGAAGCGTTTAAGTTTAATGTATTTGGCATTTAAGTAAGGATCATGGGTTCAAATCTAATAATGAATCACGATGCTTAGAAGTTATGTTTTTTTCCTTATTTCACCTCGGTGGCTATCATATGTATTTTAGTGAAGTATTGCCACTTTTGGGGAGAGGAGTACTATTGGGGGGCCTTAATAAGGGTAACATGCCCATGTCCTTTCCATACTTAACACAATCCATTTCCTCCCCTCCTGTTGTCCTTTCTTTTGGGATGGTTGTAACGTGTTACATGTATCCGAAAAAAGGTGCATACCCCATACACCTGTGGGAAGAAAGGGCTAGGATGCCTAAGGTTGACGCGACTATACAAAAACTAAATAGCATGACATAAATTTCAAAAGTCAAAAGAAAAATAAAATGGATATCAATGTTGAGTTAAAAACCAAAGAAGCTTGAGCTCTACCTCATCGCTATGAAGCCATCACCCCAAGTCCTAATGCAATGAATGCATAACTAAAGAAAGGATTTAATTAAAATTATCCCGACTCCTATGCAATGAAATTATCCCGACCCCCATTGTCATCCATTCAGATATAGGTTCTCATAATCATATTTGGCATGTATTTCTATATCCATATTTAATAAAATAAGGTTGGTTTTGCTAAGTTGCAATATTTCTAGTTTCTTTACATATGCAATTTTATTGCACTAGTAATTCTTAGTGCGAAATTGTGCCATTTTTTATTAAGAAATTTGTGGCAAAAATTTCTAAAAAAATTTCCTAAAAATTTTAATTCAATAATATAAAGGAATATTACAGTGGTATCAAAGCTAGTTTTCCTGTAAGCCTGAAGGGTTTTATTTGAGAAATGTTGCAGCGGGATCATGCTAAAGATTAAGTCGGGCGCAAACATAAAGATTTGCAAGGTCGAGTTTATTTGTAGAAGATGAATTTATTTTACTGGGCCGGATTTCTCTTGCTGAGCCAAATTTATTCTGCTAGGCCAAATTTATCTTATCGAGCCAAATTCATTTTACTAGGTCAAATTTATCTTGTTGGGACAAATTTATTTTAATGGGTCGAATTTATCTTGCTAGGCCAAATTTATTTTATTGGGTCAAATTTATCTTGTTGGGATGAATTATTTTGCTGGGCCAAATTTATCTTGCTTGGCCAAATTAATTTTGTTGGGCCTAATTTATTGTTGGGGATGAAAAGTTCATTTGCCAAGGTCGAGATATTAAAAAAACAAACAAACAAAAAACACTAGTGCAAAGTTGAGTCCCATTGCAAGGGCTTGAGCTCCTTCGAGAAGCCGAGATAAATTTCTTATGGGTTGAATTCAACCAGTTGAAAGTAATTGTCTAGGGAAGAATTCATAAGGGGTCAATTGGAAAGGGGGGCGAACTTCTATTGGAAATCAGGCTTAATTCTCCAACAAAGGTTCACATTATCCAATAGTTCAAGACCAACAATCTGAGGGTTTACTCCCTAGGAGTTATCCTAAAAAATTATTTCCTCCTAAGAATTCTCATCACTAAAATATTGTTGAAGTTGTAGCAATTTTTGGGTTTCACATCACAAGTCCTATTTAAAATTGTTGGTAATTTTATTACGTGAAAGTTTGCAATTTTGGACGTCTTTGAAATAAGGGTTCATTTTTCTGAAAACAAATTGCCCAATATTTGATCATAAATTACCCAAGGATATTTAGATGGTTCCCTCATGTGTTTCTTCTTCGAGAACGGAAACTTGAAATGCAAACTCAATATGAAACAAATCTAATAAGAAACGGGAGTGACCTTTTTGGAATCTTTTGGAGGACACAAGGCCTACAAAGAGCACATGTAATGCTAGATCATGGACAGAAGCAGTATGTAAACCCATCATTCTTTTGGAGCCAGCGAATCAGTGAAGTAGTTGGAACAACTGGACAGGTTCCATCTTGCTAACTAGACTCCTTAAGACTAAAGATGAAAACTCTACAATTAGGTGGAATTTGGAAAATTGCTCATGGGTGACAAATGGAAACAGGCCTTAGAAGGCATCACAAATGCCATAAATAACTTGGAAAGAAGGCAGCAGCAGTACATCAATTGGTTCTTTGGACAGTGATGTTCTTATGGAGCAAAGAACAAGACAGATCAAAAAACCCTTCTCCAAAGGAGTCCATATTACTCTTCAGCACAACCAATCGAGGGATCTACAAAAAGAAAAGGAAGTGGGAAATTGGTTGTTTGTACTTGGGTCAGATTTGAATTTTATGAAGATAGGGGATGTTCTCTATCAACTGGAGGAGTTAGACGCATATTTGTCCAAAGTAGTCCACTCTAATTGGAAGATTTTAAGTTGGGCATTGTAGCCATCAATGCTTGCCTTGATCCAGCGCAAGTTTATGGAACATCCTTGTAAGGAGGTAAGACTTGTAGTCACTTCTTACCTCTTTGAGATCATAAGGATAGTTGCTCATGTTCCCCCCTACAACGACATTCTAAGAAGAGTGTTGTAGCTGATTGTGGAGAGCTTCCAAGGATTGCATGATATTGAGCACCTTACCTTTGGTAAAAACTCAAGATTTTGGATATGGTGGCCAGAATCAGAATGTGAGCCATTCTGCTCAATCTATATTGTAGTAGTTTGATTTTTCAAATATTCCATTATTTCTTCACCAACATCCGAGAATATCATCCAAGCATTATAAAAATTAAAATGCAAAGTATTTTGTCTTTAATTTTAGGTGATGATGATGCCAATTGGAAGCAGTTGCAATCAAAGGTGTTGGCTATTTGGAGGAAAGAGAAGGTTGTTTCGCCTATCACTCATAAATTCTCAGAAATATTGATCGATCTTAACCTTAAATGGTTCAAAATGAAACTAAATGAAAGAAAGATAAATTCAATGGGGTTGCAGGCCACACAATATGCCAACAAGGGTAAAAACCAAAAAGGAAGGAAGCAGTGTTGCGGGGGAGCGCCCCCCCCCCCCCTCGCTCCCGCTCCCGATCCGCGCTCCGAGCGGGAGCGACTCGGGAGCGGGTCGGGAGCGCGCTCCCTAAAAAAAATTTCGCTCCCTGCCTTTTCGGGAGCGTTTTCAGGAGCGTTTTGCCTTTTTTGCATTTTTTTTTTTGTAGTAATGTTCGAAATGCAATTTTTTTTGAAAGAAACAAATAGTTTTTGAGTGGGGCAACTTAATGATCAAGTCTAGGGCCTAGTATTGATATGCTATTCATGGTAATGTTAAATTCTTAAAGTAAAAGTGACATTTTCTTTAATTTTCATTTTCATCCTTTTACTTAAATTTTTAACATTACCATGAAATGACTCAGGATGTTTGAGAGTGGTTTCGTCCTCATTGGATTTCATATGGAGAAAGTAGAATTTTAGATTTCATTCAAAATCCAGCAGACTTATCAGTTTTTCAGGATTTCAGGATTGGGGGATTGCAATGTTTCCATTGAATTTTGTCATGTATTAGGGTATGGAACTCATATTTAATCAAGAGTACCAATCCCTCTATGTACCTTGATGTTAGTGACATTGGTTGTCGAACTCCTCTATCATGACCCTTCTAAAAATGTACGCATCACTCAAACAAAATCTTGACTTGACATGCTATGCTTTTTCTATCTTATGTTAATGCTTAGAGGGTGATATTAATGACAAAGATCCCTATACAGATACAAAGGTAATGACAAAGATACCTCTGGATATTAATGCTTGGAGGGTGATATTAATGACAAAGATCCTGATTTTGCAACAAGACTAAAAAATTAGACATTTCTCGTGGTGGCAAGAGGCCCAAGCATAAGAAATAGATAATAGATTTACTTCTCTTTTCTAGTTTCTAGTAGCTTTTATAACTATTGACTCTTTCATATTTATTATGATATTTTTTTAAACAATATATGACAATTTAAGTTTGAAGTTGGCAATTATAACTCATTAGTAATGAATTATGAATATGATGCTTCATGAAAGTTGAAAGTTGTTTCATTTCATTTCATTTTATAACATTTCATTTCATGTTAGATATTATTTGTTGTAATGGTTACACTTAGCTTACAAGTACAACTTTGGTGATCAATGATGATAAATGTTATATATTGAATTTTGAAAGCTTGAAACTTTAAGATTGATGAATCATGAGACTCAATATGTTGTATGTTACTATGTTACTAACTTGCGGACGTGGTTGATGAAGATTATAACTTCTAGATGATTGTTGTTATATGGTTCAATCTATGCTTTTTTATGTTTTTTATATCTAATTCATCATTCTACATGTTTTGGTTGACATATATGTATCAAAAATTAAAAAATATAAAAAATATATATATTTTTAAAAATCGCTCCGGGATTCGCTCCCAAACCGGGAGCTTCTGAAAATGGTCGCTCCCGCTCCCGCTCCCCGCTTCCGCTCCCGCTCCCAAGTAACATTGGCAAGGAAGCAAAATCGTCCAACACAATAGACAAGGAGGACAGCTCATCATTGGGGTGGAAGTGGTAAAAGAAAAGATTTCTTGTAGTCAAATGGTGCTAAGGACAAAGGAGCAAGTGGAACCATGAAGCAAGGAGTCAATGCAATACCTCAAGAAGAAAACATGTCAGCTAATGAGGAACTAGTAGAAAAAGAAAGAGTTGGTGAAGCACATTCCTCATCATCTACAAATTCCATAGCATGGGAGGATGACAGTAGTATTGACACTCAAGATTTGGCAAGTAAGTTGAACAAGTATGAAGAAGCTACAAATTTGTAGGAGTTTGAGAAGAGATATAGTTTGCAGCAAAAGGATCATTAATCTCTCTTCTGGAGAACTCATCAAGGGCTCCAACAACAATATTGGGCGAGATGGTTGAGCATTCACATTATGGACCATCCATCAATGAAATGCAAGTAGATATGAGGGCATCCATAGTGGTTACAAGGCTTCCATATGATAGTCCCCAGGAGCACATTAAAGGAAAGATTAATAAACTTGTAGAACACCTCTTAGCAATGAAGGAGAAACTCATGAGTCTAAAGGGCACAATATTAAAGAAGGATAATGAGCTTGAACAATGAAGGATCAAGAGTGCAAGGAGAACTAACAAGCTTCTCAATATTGAGGAGCAGTTAAAACTCCTAATAGGGCAATAGCAAAAACATGCACTTGAGTTGTTTTTCGAGGAGCAGGAAGAGAGATGTACAACAACCCTCTTCAGAAGTACATAAGAAAGGCTTGTAGCTCATTGAGTTCACAATTGCAGGGGAATAGAAATGAAAGTAATAAGCAACCTTGCACATTATTGCTCAGCCCACAATGAGAGAAAGTGATGACACATAAGCATGGGATGGATGGATGGTACAATGAAGTAGGAATCCAAGCTTGCAAGTTGTTTGAGCAAGATGGAAAGTATATCAGGATGCCGAATCAGGAGATAGAACCTTGGCACATCGGCATCCCAGTTATAATCAGAGCAGCGCAATGTCAACATGGTGGTCTATCTCAGGAAATGTTGCACGAAGCGGGGAAATTTTTTGGAAGCGGGGACGCAGAAGTGTCATTTCCCAAAAATTTAGGAAGCAAAGCGTCTCGGAAGCATTTACTATATTTATATATATATATATTTTATATTTTTGCATTTATATTAAGAAAACATCCAAAATACCAAATTAGTTGTAGAAGACATGAAAACATGCATATTTTTTCATAAATCAAGATAGATATGGCATCCATTGTACATCAATGATTAATTATTCCATCATCAACCATCTAGAATCTAGATTCTTCTTCTCTTGTCTAGCCTTTGCCTCTACTTCGATTCTCTAGGGATATTAGTCAACATTGCCCAATATTGATCAAACAGCCTAATCCAAGCCTTATAATATGGTAGAGAAAGCTTAACATGCCTGATCAATAATTTTGACTTTAGTGAAGGGTACATTTTTGCTAAGGCCGTGACAAAGGTGTTCAACAATCAACAACACCAACACTGGGGTACATATAGGGCTCAGTGCTCTTGATTAAATGCCAATCATGTGCCCTCATACATGATATAATCCAATGAAACGCCATAATCCCATTGATCATGAAAACTGTTAAGTCTAATAAGGTTGGAACCACTCTCAAGCATCCTGAGTCATTTCATGGTAATGTTAAAAATTTAAGTAAAAGGATGGAAATGAAAGATAAAGGAGAATGCCACTTTTACTTTAAGAATTTAACATTACCATTCGAGAGAATCTAGGAAGCATCTAGGGAGCATCAAGGGGCACCTTGGGAGTATTCGAAAAGCGTAGTTCCTCATATAACAATTCAAAATTTCCAAAACAAAAAAAAAAAAAAAAATTCCCTGCAAAACCGTGTGAACCGTCCACCTTCTCTCAGATCCGCTCGTGATTCGTGGTGGATACACGCCCGAACCTCCACACATCCGCACTCGATCCTTTCCGAATTCGTGGATTGGGTAGCCGAAACCGCGGATTGGGCCACCGCATTTCCGATTTTCCCATAATTGCCAAAAAATGGTGGAACCACGGATCCGATTTTTAGATCCACAATTCCGCCGAAGGATCAGTGGGGGATTCGTAGGGAACACAGTTCCACATTTGAATCCTTGGGGCGGGGGACAGACCCTGCAACTATGATCTCAGGGATTATTGATGACTGGTTGGAGAGACACTCTCTAGGAAGTCATGGACTCCGAAGGTGTTATGGTAACAATTGACATCTAGTATGACAGAGGTCCCCAACAGCTAAACTGGAGGTAGATTACAATTTGGTACCCTATCAAATGGGAAATTTATGGGAGATTACTTCCAACTAGGGGTACAACACATTTGGAGTGTTCAGGCATTGGGGATGATGGATTCCCTATTTGGCGGTGGGATCTAAGTGGATTATCCCCTTGTATGGCAAGCCTTAACCAAGAAGGGGAGAACAACTAGAAGGAAGGAGGTACAAGAATCGATGTGTGAAAATTTCAAGTCTGAAATCCTATTGCAGCGACTGGAATTAATTCTTCTAATTGTTAATTAATTAACAATTTAGTTGGTACGAGAAATATTGAATAAATCACACTACAACCTTCACAAATAAAACTATGGAAAATAATAGCGCTGGAAACTGAGAAATATGCTAGCACACACACACACACAAATTTGACACTTATTTTTGTACAAATGTCCACGGAAAAACCCAACTTGGGAAAACTAGTGCAACAACTAAAGGTTTTTATTATTACGCAACAGTGAAATAATTTAAGAATAATCTAGATGCCGAAAATTGGCAATCCTGCAAAGAAAATACTGGGAAAAATAATATGAGGGAAATTACCCTCACTCTGAACAATCTTAGCATTGTCTAAGCTCTGAAAGGCTAGCCATCCAACTTGGCCTGTGCAGGCTCTACGTCAACCTGACTCTGCCTGTCACACATGCTACTTGAATTGACTTCCAGTCTAGCCGTCCTACATGTTGTTGACTGGGAAAATGCTTCTTCGACACTCTGGAACCCCTTCCTGGCCTCTGGAACTGAAAACATCTTCTTGCTTCAGTAAATCAAACTGCCCTTAAAGCTTCTACACAGCCTCCTGGAGAAATATCGGCCTCTCTTCAAAGTACTCACCAGATTTGGAAAATTTTCCTCCGACTTCACTATCCCTACCCCTCTCAATCTCAGCGTCCTTCTCTGGCTCAAACTCTTCGAACTACTGCCTCTAGAAAATCAAACTCTCCAAGGAAATCCATCTTTGTGTGTCTCACAAGTGTGCTCTCCATCTACTCATCGACTTCTTCTTATAATCTTTTGTTGGACCTCCAACGGCCAAGATTAAAACTTAATCAAGGACCCACATTATTTTCTTGTCGATTCGTGTGAGTTTCTAGATGATTCACACCTTATCTCAATTAATTTTGATTAATTAACCCATTTTCCTAAGATTAGACTTAGGAAATATTTAAAATAGGCTAATAATGTAATTGAGACACTTCTAGGTGGAATTTCCAGAAACGATTTATGGGTTATGGTGAACTCTTGTGTTTTAGCCTCTCCACAAAGTTTCAAGACTAGAACACCTTCGATGCTACAAAAACTAACACTGCCTCTTAGCAAGGAAGGTGTTACAGTGTTGCACTATTGTTGCTACAACACCCTGTCTCTGTATCACCCCTCTGTCACGCTGCTGATGTCTGGTGACTATGACTGCCTGCGACTACCCACCAACCACTGCGCAACTCTGATGCTGCATCTTTGTTGTTGCTAATACTACCATATTGCTGCCAACTCTGCATCTGCACTGCAACTCCCTCTCATTTGTTGTTGTTGCAACTGCAACAACTACAAGTAAGAAGCATCCTAAATACTGAATCAACTGTGTTCAGTATAATGCATCTATCTCCTGAGTCCTGACTGCAACTAGCCACTGCATTGTCCACCAAGGAATTTGCGTTGTTGCTGACTCTGCACTGTGCCACTCTGCACTGCTGCCAACATTGCATTGTGCTCCTCAGCTCCTAACTACTACTAGCCAACAACTGTCACTCCGGAATCTGACTACATACACCGACACTGATCCATCCTACTACTGAATACTATGGGCCCCCTTAACAAGGTAATGACCCATGAGGAGGACTCCTCAATGGACCCTACCCATGTATGCGTTGCTCTGGGACTATAGCTCTAGATCACCCCACCTCTCTCCTGGAGGTATAGTTGCAAACATCGCGAAATCTTCCTCCAACCTGGAGGACAACTTATCTATCTCTGCGGACACTGTTGCCTGGTCCTGCTTCTCCTGCTTGTCCTTCTTCCTGAGAGGACATTGTGTATTGTAGTGGTTGAACTCACCACATCTGAAGCACTTGACCTTTGACAGGTCCTTCTTCTTCTTTTCCCTTTGCCCCTGACTGGGACCCTTGGATGCTAGGGCAACATTTTCTTCTTCCTTCTCACCCTTCACGCCCTTGCCACTGATGGTACTCTTTACTAGAGCCCGCCTCAACTCCTCCTGCTGTAGATCAGACCACATCATGTCCCATTTAGGCAATGAGTCTCTACCCAAGATACTTTGGACAAACACCTGTCAGACATTTAAGACACTATTCAGTGCCAACCATACAAGCTTTGTGGGTTGGGGTGCCTCCCCAACGACTACAAGTTGATCTCGGACTTCCTAAATCTTGGTGAGAAAGTCGTCTATGCTTTCTCCCTTCTTCATTCTTATGCTCCTGAGCTTCTCCTAGAGAAACATCTTCCGCTACTCGGAAGAACTATGAAATAGCTCGAAGAGAGTATCCCACATCTCCTTAGTCGTACCTTTGTCTGACACATGTGAGACTAGATGACCTCAGACTCCATCCAAAATCATTCGCTTCACCTTCGCCATTTCTTTTCTATACTCCTTGACTTGATCAACATCCTGGGGTACTACTACCACATTCTCCGCATAGGCTTTCAAACCATATTCATCCAGAAGGAAGGACATCCTAGCCTTCCAGATGACATAGTTGGAGGCTCCCTCCAACCTATCCTGATCTCTAAGCCCAGTTGTGGCCATCTCTAAATCTGGTCGAAAATCTCCCTCTTTCCCTCTACTCGGTTGTTGGATCTACTACACACACTCCCTTCTGGAGTGAAAAAGTTTGCTCACAGTTACTGCCAATCTACAACTGGAAAAATTAGATCTCTAAAAGTCAAGATCCCCTTAGAGAAATTTTTCCTCTGTGTGTGTTATTTCTCTTCCACCCGGCGTTGATTTTGCTACTACAAACTACTGCAAAACCTCTGAGCCCAAACAAGGGATCTACCTAGCGAAAATAACTGAGCTACTACTCCCTCTACTCGTTGGAATCACTAAATTTGGCAAACCGAATTTTTCTGCCAACATGCACTGAAAAATCGATCTGCCCAACAATTTTGAATTGTTTGGCTTAGGCTCTACGCAAGCTCCAGAAATCCGTCCAACTACTCCCTCTAAACAGCGAATTTCTGCTTTTGCTTCTGAGCTTCCCCGTCTGATCAATCACGCTCTGATACCATGTGAAAGTTTCAAGTCTGAAATCATATTGTAGCAACTGGAATTAATTCTTCTAATTGTTAATTAATTAACAATTTATTTTCTACGACAAATATCGAATAAATCGCACTGCAACCTTCACAAATAGAACTGTGGAAAATAATAGCATTGGAAATTAAGAAATATGTTAACACACACAAAAACTTGCAACACTTATTTTTCGACAAATGTCCCTTAAAAAACCCAAATTGGGAAAATCGGTGCAGCAGCTGAGAGTTTTTATTATTATGCAGCAGTGAAGTAATCTGAGTACAATCTGGATGTCGAAAGCTGGCAATCCTGCAAAGAAAATACTGGCAAAAATAATCTGAGGGAAATTACCCTCACTCCGAGCAATCCCGACATTGTCTGAGCTCTAAAAGGCTAGTCGTCCAACTTGGCCTATGCAGGCTCTGCATCAACTTGATGTTGCCAACCATGTGTTGCTTGAATCGACTACCATTCTAGCCGTCCTGCCTACTGTTGACTAGGAAAACGCTTCTCTGACACTCTCGAACCCCTTCTTGGCCTCTAGAACTGAAAACGTCTTCTTCCTTCAACAAATCAAACTACCCTTTGAAGCTTCTGCGCAGCCTCTTGGAGAAATTTCAGCCTCTCCGCAAAGTACTCACCGGATTTGGAAAATCTTCCTTGACTTCATTGTCCCTACCCCACTCTGTCTCTGCTTCCTTCTCTGGCTCGAACTCTTCCAGCTACTGCCTCTGGAAAATCAAACTCTCCAAGGAAATCGATCTTTATGTGTCTCAAAAGTGTGTTCTCCATCTACCCATTGACTTCTTCTTATAATTTTTTGTTGGACCTCCAATGGCCAAGATTAAAACTTAATCAAGGGCCCAAATTATTTCCCAGTCAATCTGTGTGAGTTTCTAGATGATTCACACCTTATCTCAATTAATTTTGATTAATTAACCCCTTTTCCTAAGTTTAGACTTAGGAAATATTTAAAATAGGATAATAATCTAATTGAGATACTTCTAGGTGGAATTTCCAGAAACGATTTCTGGGTTATGGAGAACTCTTGTGTTTTATTCTCTCCACAAAGTTTCGAGACTAGAACACCTCCGATTCTACAAAAACTAACAGATAGTGTCCTATTGATGCAGCAGGAGTTTAGCGGAGCCTTCTTTAGATTTGAATCCAGGAATTGGTCCTAGCATGCAAATTTTGGATTCCATTTCAATGATGCAACAAGGATTCTTCAAATTCATTTAGGATCCTGGTATTGAGATTAGAATTGCTTGGGGTCAAGCAATTTTGGGAAGGGAGACTATAATGTCCCTTTTTCCGAGCATTAGGAATAGAGACTAACTCAATAGCCTAACCATTCCCATAGGCTACAAATTAAAAAGTAATGATGTAATATCTGGGAATTAATTAATTAAAAAGTGACTAAGGAAAAAGAATATTATAAGTCACTTTAATAAAAGAAGAAAAAGACCCATGGTATTCTGATAGTCCATGACTATTAAAGGAGATGAGAGCTCACTCCTTAGGTATGCATTTGGATTATTGTTTTGTTGTTATTGAGTTGAGCTCTTGGAGCTTGTCTAGGTGAGAGCCCATATTATGTAGAGGGTTAGTTTCAGTGGTAAGTGATCCACCCTAGCTGATCCAATCAAGAGGGGTTCGGTATTGAGACATATACCCTAGCCACTTGAAAAAGGAGGGATCAAATCAAATCCGCTCACTGGGCTTAACATGGAGATTGCGAGGAGAGGTCAATCAGATCTCTCACAGGTGCATACTATTGGAGGAGCCATTGTTAGCCATATAGATATCTTGTTGGTGCTTTTAACAGGTTCTCAGAATCATATTTGGCATGTATTTCCAAATCCATATTTAATATAATAAGGTTGTTTTTGCTGAGTTGCAGTATTTCTAGTTTCTTTACATCGGCAATTTTATTGTGCTGGTAATTCTTAGTGAGAAATTGTGCCATTTCTTATTAAGAAATTTGCAGCAAATTTTTCTCAAGCAATTTCCTAAAAATTTAATTAAATAATATAAAGGGATATTACACATGAAGAGGGGACTTGCAAAGCGAAACAAAGAATAAAAGAAAAAGGCAAGAAAAGGGTGGAAAGACATAGTGCCAAGGAAATGGTAACTCAATGCATGAAGTGCTCCCTCTATGAAGGCACCCATGGAGATGATCATTACATGTGGCCTTGCATGTCAAAATCACCACTCCCATGAAAGTAAACCCCAAGTTATAACATAATCATTCACACTTACACCTTGAATAATTTCTTGAGAAATACTCTCATTCTTGGGTATTGGCACACCTAATAGGGTTCTATGATGGCCCGCTTGTTGAAGAATCTAGGGCATCTGAGTTATGGTGAGATTCTTCTGACGATGATAACAATTTGTGAAGTACTTTTTAATTTTCTTGTTAGCACAATCTTCTCTTATTATCATTAGTGTGTTTTTTTCTTACTTCATCAAATAGTTTACCAAAACAAAAAGACAAGAACACAAGATGTTGGCTCTCTACCAGGGCAAAACCTCTCCCTCCTAGAGAGGAAAACCCTTCTACAAAATTCTCTTATTGAAGCTTCAATTGACAAATGCCAAACCCTAGACCCTTGACGAGAAGATCCTCCAAGCACAAGTCAAGCCTTTCCTTTTGATCTGGGATCACTTCCTCTTGCAACACTTTGTCCTCCTTCTTTGTCCTTCTTCTGACAACTGATGGATTTACTGTAGCAACCCTAGTTTGTATGCCCTAGAAGGGACATTCTTCTTCTCTTCCTTTACTTGAGACATGGACTTTCTTAATTAGGAAGAAGACCTTATTCTTAACCCAACCGAGCTCTTTTCTAGCCCAATCAAGCCTCTTTGTATGACTGTAATAGTAGGTCTGACATGGCAGTAGGATGAGCCTCTTCCCTTCACACGGGTGACTATAATTAGGCCTGAAATCGACCTTCCAAACTCGACCTTCTACCCTTCCTTCTTCGCTGAAGTAGAGGCACCTTCTCTTTCCTTTTTCGCACTCTTCTCTAGCCTTATCCCTCGTTGATTTCAAATATCACTTGCTGCTATGGAAGTGTGCCCTAATCTGGCACGTGTGACAGTCCTTCTTACCCAAAACAGAGATATCCTACTCAACCTTCCTTTCGTTGTATAGGAGACTTCTTCTCCTCACTTTTTCGCACCCCTTCTTCTTCTTATTTCAAAGTGGATATGTGTGCTTCTAGTGAGGCCAAGTTGCCCTTCTTACGATGATTTTGTCCCTTCCTTTTGAGCCGACTTGATGGACCAAATTTAATTCTTTTGTTGAGGCCGACATATGGAGGAGGCTCATTACTTTTGCTTGGAGGTCATTCTTTGACTCTAATACATATTTTTCATGGTGTAACATGCCCTCATGGGTCTTCAACAAATACATGTACTCTTTGACTTTCCTAGAAGCACTCAAATATGTGCTTGAACACTAAAGGAGCAAGAAACTCATTTTTACAATTTAAAAAAATAAATTTATTTTTCTTTTACAAGTACAAAGATCAAATTTACATTTATGAGGACCAAACCTAGTTACACTTTCTTCAACACTCACTCTTAACTAGGGAGGTATTCATAAATCACTTTACAAGGTGTTTGGACATTTTCAATCTGAAGAATTAACATAAGAGAAATCGGATTGGCAATCAATTTGTTATAGCATCATAGTAACCAACATTGTTTCCACAACAAGGCCTTGACTAACAGCTCTATCTCTCAATAGATCATAGCACAATGTTGGCGAGACCAATGATTATAGACACCATCACCATTGTCTCTCAAGGTACATACCCACCCAGGTGTTCACTAAGTATGATCTTCTAGGACTATTCTTATCTTGGGTTCCTAGCCCTCAAAGAATATTGGTCCTCTTGCCTACTCTTGTCTTGGATGCCCTACACATCCTCAAAGAGCATCGGATGCCAGATGATTACCCAATCCTCCATTCCTTTTTCCCAAATGAAGACAAGAATGTTGTGTCTATCTCTCCCTCTCAACTAGGGAAGATATACCCATTCCTGTGAAGGAATGTACCCAAGCTCCCTCTGACCAGGAACTGGCCCAAGCTTCCTCTTAATTAGCGACTTGTCAGAGCTCCCTCTCAACTAGGGACTCTTTCTTTCCATCAACAAGTTTTTCTTGTGGGTCCTTTAGTTGCTTGATCACTTTCTTTTCTTGATGTCATGAAATTCAATCAAACTTCTTCTTTGTAGGGCATCAGCCATCAATCACTTTCCTTCTTAGTTCGTCATGTCATTCCTTTCTTCATTGAAAGTGGCCTTCTTTATACATATCTGGAACCTTCGTCATATGACTACTTCTTCCTCATCATGTTTCTTTCAGGAATTTCCATCCACCACATGAATGTTGGTTGTACTTGCGCTTACAACCCTTGTTCTAGTAGCCCTGCGTGAACTTATCCAAATATTATTCAAGAAAACAAAGAATAGCATTAAATCAAATAGTACCTTACAAGATGGCGTTCCATCATGACATCTTATTGACTTGAATCATCAGCATCCTGCATTTTCACATCTCCAAGGCCTTTCCAGGTGTCAAGGGTCCTTTGATCTTTTTCATCCTTTGTTAGAATTCTTGTGCCTTCTTCCGGGAGATGCCTTCAACAAATCTATCATATATTGGTTCCTAGTGCCCATGGTGTCCTTTTATTCCTGATCTCTTTTCCCATATGCTTCTTTATAGGTTCTCTTGTCAATCATCTCATACTTCATATGAGGATATTTCTCATGTTGACCTTTTTCGGTGCGTGAACCATGTCTTTATGCATATCTTAATGAAAGAGATCTTATCTTCTTCTTGACCATGCTTCCAAAGAAATTCCCCGTGCTTATTAATACAAATGATGACATGACTCTAACTGAGAAACATAGATGCATACATACCTCATCTTAGTTCTTTCCTTGATCATCTCAGCTTCCTTAGACAATTTCCTAGATTGAGATTACCTCAATCTAGTTTGCTTTGTCACATCTTTTTCTTGAATCCTCATAGGTGGAAATCCTATCAAGACATCTGTTTTTCCTAAAAGTCATGAACCTTCCATTGAAGATTCCATCGAAGGATCCTTATAGTCCTCATCCTGCAAATGTTCCTTCTGGTTGATGATAGTGGCCTTCTAAGATGATTCTTCCTGATCGTGATTATTCCTTTGTGCATTGATGAGGTCATTCAATGGCTACATCCTTCCTACATGAATATCTTTATCTGAGCTATCTCTGCATAATGCTCCTATATTCTTGAAGATGCCATTCATAAATCATGCATTCTATCCTACTGCTACATGTTCCTATGATACCCAAAACTTTAAAGAAGACTTATGTAAAGAAGTTGATCTCAATTGTAGAAGAGATCCGGAGGGCCCTCTTTCTTCTGCTTCTTCTCTTCTTCTTCCACTTCTTGTGTAATGTGGGCTTCTTCTCGTTTCCTTTTATTGTTGTCCTTCTTGAACTTAGGACAATCCCTCTTATAGTGTCCATACTCTTGGTAGCCAAAGCATTGGACTTTGGACATATCTCTTTTACCCTTTCTTTGTGGACCAAATTTGCCAAATTTCCCTTTTCTCTTGGCCATAATAGCAAATGCCTGCTCCTTTGATCCCACGTCATCTTTGGCTTTGAGTCTAGTTTCCTCAATCTTGCATAGAAACCAAAGTTCATTCAACAGGGTGGCTTCCTTCTTGGCATATATACTTTATGTGAAGTTAACCCATTCCTCAGGTAATGCATTGAGCACTACAGTTGTCATATCTCTGTCTGACATAACTTCTCATAGTTCTTGCAGTTGGTCTCTCATCTTAGATACCTTCATGAAGTAAGGAGCTATTCCTTCTTCCTTGGATATCTTCATTTTATATAGTTCATTACACAACGATATCACTTCTCCAGCTGTACTAACTGAGAATAGCTCCACCAACTTATCATAGATTTCTTTAGATGTTTCAAGTTTGGTAACATAAGGAATGAGAGGGTCCTTTATGGATTCTATCAGAATACTTTGAGCCCTTGTTTCATCCTTATTATACTTTGCTAGGGCTTGAGTTTGTTCCTTAGTAGGAATAGTGACACTCCCTTTGAAGCAGTCCAGAAGTTCATTCTCCTTTAGAAGTAGATCAATCCTCTTTTTCCATGCAAGGAAATTAGCAGTCCCAACCAATTTGTTGCTTTCCTTGCAAAAATACATTTTGATATTTTCAAAAGAGGACATAAAAATACTTACTTAAGAGAGTTGTTGTGAAGAGATCTTGTTGCTTCCTTGATGAATGAAGTCTCAGCTTCTTGATCTTGGAGTTCTTCAAGATGCTTCCTTCAAGGTACCTTGTGATAGATTTGCTTGTTGATAAAAACTTCTTAATGTGTAGATCTGGATATTTTCAATGATGAGTCTGGATCTGAGTACCTTCCTTTGAAAATAATGAGTCTTTGATGTAAATCCTCCATGGGTGAACCTTCTTGTAGAAGCCTTTAGATGGAAGGCTTTCTTCTTTCTTTGTTCCCAAGATGGTAGTCCTTCTTGATGGATCTAGGGGAGGAGATGGCAATCCTCCTTGTCTTTGATGGATTTGGAACCCTTACTTGTAGATCTGATGCTTCAACCTTTTGTGTGCCCTTGCTTCTTGAAATACCCTTCCTTGATGTGTCACCTTAGCTCTGATACCATGTTGAAGAATCTAGGGCATTTGAATTATGGTGAGATTCTTCTGACGATGATAACAATTTGTGAAGTACTTTTTACTTCTCTTGTTAGCACAATCTTCTCTTATTAGTATTAGTGTGTTTTCTTCTTACTTCATCAAATAGTTACCAAAACAAAAAGACAAGAACACAAGATGTTGGCTCTCTACCAGGGCAAAACCTCTCTCTCCTAGAGAGGAAAACCCTTTTGCAAAATTTCTCTTATTGAAGCTTCAATTGACAAATGCCAAACCCTAGATCCTTGACGAGAAGATCCTACAAGAGAAAGTCAAGCCTTTTCTTTTGATCCAGGATCACTTCCTCTTGCAGCACTTCGTCCTCCTTCTTTGTCCTTCTTCCGATAACTGATGGCTTTACTGCAGCAACCCTAGTTTTCATGCCCTAGAAGGGACATTCTTCTTTTCTTCCTTTACTTGAGATGTAGACTTTCTTAATTAGGAAGAGGACCTTATTCTTAACCCAACCGAGCTCTTTTCTACCCCAATCAAGCCTCTTTGTATGACTGTAATAGTAGGTTTGATATGGCAGCAGGATGAGCCTCTTCTCTTTGCACGTGTGACTGTAACTAGCCCTGAAATCAACCTTCCAAACTCAGTCGTCTACCCTTCCTTCTTCGCTGAAGTAGAGACACCTTCTCTTGCCTTTTTCACACTCTTCTCTAGCCTTGTCCCTCGCTGATTTCAAAGATCACTTGCTGTTGTGGAAGTGTGCCCTAATCTGGCACGTGTGACAGTCCTTCTTACCCAAAACAGAGATATCCTACTCGACATTCCTTTTGTTGTATAGGAGACTTCTTCTCCTCACTTTTTCGCACCTCTTCTTCTTCTTATTTCAGAGTGGATATGTGTGCTTCTAGTGAGGCCAAGTTGCCCTTCTTATATTGATTTCGTCCCTTCCTTTTGAGCCGACATGACCTTCTTAGAGGGCTGAGTTGAGCTTGACATGGAGCCGACTTGCTGGACTGAATTTAATTCTTTTCTTGAGGTCGACATATGAAGAAGGCTCATGACTTTTGCTTGGAGGTCATTCTTTGACTCTAATACATATTTTTCATGGTGTAACATGCCCTCATGGGTCTTCAACAAATACATTTACTCTTTGACTTTCCTAGAAGCACTCAAATATGTGCTTGACCTACTAAATGAGCAAGAAACTCATTTTTACAATTTACAAAAATAATATTTCTTTTTCTTTTACAAGTACAAAGATCAAATTTACATTTATGAAGACCGAACCTAGTTACACTTTCTTCAACACCTCCCATACCTAAGCATGGGCAAGGTGATATTTTCATGTGTCTCACAACATTCTCAAGAATGAAAATATCAAGTTGTTTACCAATACTAATATCATTTAGGGGTAAAAATCATGACATCATAATAATATTACAATATTATCGCAATGTCATTGCCATGTTTCCAACACTGCTTTTTATGTTAGAATGACTCTTGTGTACAAGTTGGTCAGTCACTTGATTCTTGTAGCCCCTACTTGTTGATGATGGCACAGACATGGTCCTTTGGAGGACAATGGTGAGCTTCTTCCATACTTCATTGAGGACATTGCATACCCTTTGGAGGGTGTTGGGGCCTTGAGATGACATGATGACTTGTTAAGATGCCCTAGCTTTGATGTTGAGCATTGCAACTTGATGAGGATGTTGATCACTCTCATGATGTTTCACCTTCTTTGGAGAGGTCATGGAGTTGCTTGCCTTGATGACATCCTATTCTTGCTTGAGAACATTACATTTGTGATGGTACATCACACCTTTATGATGATATATCGCTATACTTGAACCAACCTAGCATAATGGACAATGACATGGATGTTGGCACTTTCTTGTTATTAAGCATGAATTTTGAGTGAGATGTTGCATCTTTTGGTGAAGATACATGACTTTTGGAACATTTTTACATGATCTTGTAGGATATGTCACCCTCGTTTGTTTATTTTCTCCACGTGTGATGTTTAGGGAGAATTTATTGAGGATGATTTGATGATTGAGCATTTCTTTTTCATTGTAGAGGCATTTTTGGAAGTTGGTCTAAACCTATCCACCATGTATCATGAATTTTTATGTGGTTTTAGGGGATTTTAGTGAATTTTAGCTCTTATAGGGGAAGAGTGCTTGGTTTCCTCATATAAATAGAGGAAGTTCTCTTCGCATTTGGATCATTGCTACTTGTGGAGACATTTTACTACTTGTCTACTCTTATACTCTTACATTAGCTATGGATGAATAACTAATGTGAGCTCTTAGTGAGGTGATTTGTGGACGAATTTTCAAACTTGATGAATGATTCCTAGCTAGGGTTTATGGATAAGCAATGATTTATTAAGTGTTCTTTCTAAGTCGTGTGGATTTATTTGTTGATTGTATTAAGTGCAAATGTTCTTATCTAGTGGTGAGGATGCATTCTCTTTTAATTATTCTTACATAGATCCTTTCTGATGATGATTATGATGATGGTGGTGGTTAACGTCCACTAAGACCAAATTGGTCTATCGGACCTATAATTTTCTTAGTTTTTAATTTTCTGGTTCCTCGTCTTTCTTGGCGAGATTGGTGTTGTAGCTTTCTTTTTTTTCTCTACGGTCTTCCAACTTCCTTTATCTTGCATCTCCTTCATCTCTTCTAGTTCTTGGGACATTGGTGTCTTAGCTTCGCGATCTATTTTGTTCGTCCTTTTGAAGATAGTCGGAGAAGGAGTTTGGTCTAGGAGATCAGCTTTGCTGTTAAATGAAGATTTGTTTTGTGTGGTATTCAAATCCTCATACCTGTTGATACTTGAAGTGTTGTCGAGTACACTTTTTTGTTGTTGGGCGGGGCTTTCCCCCTGCTTGTCTTGAGAGTTGTTTCTTTCTTGCCCAATTTCTTGTGATTCAGAGTTTTCTCAAGAGTATTCTTCTTTGATGACAGTGTAGTGTTCTTTTTGTGCTCCTTCCCACCATGTAGATCTGTGTTGATTTTTTCTAGCAGAATTTTTCTGGGAGGCTTTTGGGCAATTTTTGGCTAGATGCCCTGTCTCAAAGCAGGATCGACATCTGAAGAGGACACTTTCATAATCGAGTTTCTGGTTCCACACATAGTCTTTACTTGTTAGGTGTATTTCAGCTGGGAATCCGGCGCTGAAGTCCATTTCCACACAGATGCATGCATAGGTGGTTCTGACATATTCCTCTGTTTCTAGGCACCTGCAGTAAAATTTCCCAATTGAATTTCCAATGGCTTTTAGTGAGGAGGAATTCCCGAGATGCAAGGGTAGGTTTGGCAATCTCACCCAAATTGGTGTTGAGGTTATGAGTGTTGTTGAGGGATCGAATGATGGGTTCCATGGCTTCATGAATAGGCCTAAGTTTTCCCAAAAAATTCTAGTGGAGAATCTGCCCATGATTTTAACTTGTAAGCTTGTAAAAGTTATAGGAGGATGACCTGGGTTAGTAGTGGACAACCTTAATCAGCACCCTATAGAAGGATATTCTAAGGTTAGCAGTGGTTAACCTTAGTCATCACCCTAAATCCATTCTTTACCTTTTCATGGGAGTCCTTAGTTTGATTCCATGTGCCCAAAAAAAATAGTATGCACTAGCCTCTCCCAATAGTCAATCAGAAAACTCAAACTTTAACCTTTATTTTATGTTTTAGGGTTAGAATAGAGTTTGTATTTGTAACAGCCATACTTTGTTTTTCAACCATAATTGGGCTAAAAGTATAGGGTTAATTAGCACTTGTATGATTAAAAACATATCTTATTATTATTCGTTGCATTGCTGATTTATTTTTCCGCCCTACAAGGGTTGACACCTTGCATCGTAGGGTTGTTATGAGCCATTTAATTTTCTGAACCAATTAGTTGCCTAAACCCTAATTTAAATGATATTTTCAGCCCTAATTTCATTGATCATTTACTTGTTAAAAGGCTGATTTGTTTGCTGCTGTTATAACTTGATGTATTGCTGAAGCTTACTATCTTTCACGCGATTTTTACAACAGCCATAGCTTTTCCTTCTTTTGTAGTGTTTGGGGTACCCTCTTTGACCTATCCTAGCTTGCTGAATATCAATAATTTTCTTGGAACTTCAGACGCTCAAATCTGGAAATTGCTTTGAACGAACCACCTAGTTCTCACCTTGGACATCTTATATAGGAGGTCTATTAGTAGTGGTATTATGAGTAACATAGGAAATCTTATACTTGATTATCTCTTTCTTAGGAATTCCTTAAAATTACTAGGGAAGCCTCCTTTACATTGGATCCATCCTTCACTAAAGAGACTCGGGAGGGAAGTGATTGCCTAGGTGATAGTGATAACACTTACATGGTACACTTGTCTTAGCCCCTTGTAAAAGGCTTTGCACTAAGGTCTAGATTTTGTGACACTAATAGCAGTTGCAATGGAAGAATCAAAAGGCGTATACTCTGCTTAAGCTATTAAGTACCTGTGACACATGATCTAAAAAGTATTCGAAATATATCACTTGTCCACAAAAATATGCCTTACTATTTGGACCATCTCAGATGCAAGTTTGAGATTAATAGTTTGATCATGCTGCCCAACAATATTTCTAGTACGTAATGTTGTAATCCTTCATGATTCAAACATCAAGCAAACTCTTCCTTTTCATCACCAAGCTTAACAAACACTGAAAATAATGTTGATTAAGCACCCTCAATCGTTTTATCATTCAAGTTGTTGTCTGGGATGTCAAGTTCATCCTTTGATCCTCAACATGCTCTGTATTTTCCTTGTCAGTTGCAGATTCCTATCTGTTAAAATTGGCAACTAGGGCCAAACTCCATGTGGGTCATCTTATTTATGACAGCTGATATTTTTCCTGGATCCCTCTCATCGAGAGGTGTAGGATTGATCTAAAGATCATCCGATTCCGATAAGTATTCATGAAGTTATGAATTTATTTGTGTTATAAGACAATTCGTCAAGGTCGGCCAGCAACCAAATAACCCCACATGTGCTCAACGTTTTAGTATAAAAGGAGATGACTTGAGAGTCATTTCTCACACACACTTCTTGTGTTCTCTTCCTCTCCACTTGTCTTTGGGTTTTTGGTAGGAGGAAGAGATCCTAAGAAACTACGCAGCCCTAAGGAGAGGATGCCCTAGCTCAACGTTGTCATCGAGAACGCATGCCCTAGATCTAGATGCAGGCAATGAAGAGAAGGCTCTACGCCCTGACGTGGTAGCTTACATGGAGGGCAACTCTTATGGTGGACACAAGGCTATACGTTGTCTAGATCAAAGCTGCCCTAAACATTGTTCAGCCATCCTAAACATTCTCTGTTTTAGCCGCAGCTAAGGCAACATTCTAGCGAAGGTTTGAAGGGTTGTCTTAGGCCATCTCAGATGACCAAATTATTGCAAGGAAGGGCAGCCGCATGAACTGTTTAGAGGACGGGCAAACCCTTAACCAATTTGCTACAAATCTATGGAAGCTTGTTGTGAGGGCAGGCCGTGGACCTTGTAAAGGCTAGAACCACCCAGGATTATTGTGAAGGGTCTCATCCCCACAAGAAAGGGCAGCCGCATCACCTTGGAGCAAATCTGGGTGGAAAAGAAGGCTAGCAAAGACACTGTGATATGCCCTAACCAGACCTAAGTTGCAGCAAACAAATCAGACCTCAAAACAGTGAGCTAAGGTATGTTGTCTATGACATTTCTTGTAGGTGTTGAGGATCAGTTTGGACCAGATTGTTGGGCAGTCCGTGGGAGCCCAATTGGTGGTTGTACATAATAATATAGTGCATGGGACAACAAGACATAATGTTGCCAAGATGCATGGGACAACAAGACATAATGCTGCTAATATGCATGGGACAGCAAGGTAACATAATGCTGCCAATATGCATGGGACAACAAAACATAATGTTGCCAATATGCATGGGACAACAAGGAGACATATGTTAGGATATTTCGACACATAGGAAATAGTTAAGTATAACTTGGTCTAGTGTAGAGTTAGGTAAAGTGTGTATTTTTGTAACTTACAATCTGACGGTCACGATATGTAGTGATCCAAAGGTTCATTCTCTCCTCGGTATTACCGACACTTGATCCGTGGCTTAACACCTGATTGGTCCATGATCTCTATCTAAAGAGCATGGAGGGTCATCTGTAGGGTAACCATTCATGAGAGAAGCTTATGTAATTTTTCATTCTTTTATTAATAAATTGCCTGAAGTGGCCGTGTTGGCTCAGGCTGTGGACTGTTTCCCTCTTTGAGGGTTTTAACCACGTCAAGGATACTGGTGTACTGATCTGTGATCTGTTTGTGAGCAGCGTCTTTTGGTGTTCTATCTAAGGAACTTACCCTGTAAATTCCTACATGGTATCAGAGCTATTTGAGGGCCGCATCTGTTGGTGATCCAAATCTGAAGTCGGTAGAATTGCATCCGACTATCGTTTCCTAGATCTACTGTTTCTGACTGCTTTCGGGTCGAGAGGACTGCTCTATTGTGTTAGGAGCATCTATTCCAGTGAGGAAACCCTTTCGTTTCACGCGAAAAGGTTTCTAGTAGCCTAGCTACATCATTTTTAAGATCTAGAAGTATACAGTGTTTATTTGCAGTTTTTAGTTACTTTCTCTATTTATTTCGGTTTATTTATCTCTTTGTTTTTCATTACCGGATCTATACCTTTCATTTCTGTGTATGCTCTTTGCCTAGCGACTCTTTGCGATCTAGGCAAATCAGAAACATAAAGGAAGGATTTTTCTCATGCGTATGCCTTTTTCCGCCGCGCCTTAGTGTGATTTCGGAAAACCAGAAACATTGAGGAAATTTTTTAGTTTCCGGGTAAAGCTAACTTCAAACCATAAGGTTTGTTTTTTTTGTATGTCCGTGTTGAGTTCTGTGGTTTTTGTTAAGTAGGCAAAAGAAGAGCTTTCTCAAGTAAGCACACACCCCAAAGCTTCAATGACAAAAAAAAAAAAAAAAACCCTTCCTCTTTTCCAAAAATTACTAACCTTTTAAACTAGCTCATTTGGTCCAAAGTTACTTTATGAGAATAGAGGTCTTGGGTTCAAGTCTTTCTTTTTGTTGAGTTACTTTTTCAAAAAGCACATGTAGCTTATGTTTTAAAGTTACTTTATGTAAAAGTGTTCTCACCCATTATAAAAAGTGAGTCACTTATAATTCTAAAGTCTCCTTATCTTTTATTTAAGTTACAATTTAGTGGGTAGCTCATAAAGTACCATTGTAAAAGTGACTTTCACTTATTTATAAAAGTGAGTCACATAAAAAAAATTTAAAAGTGAGCTAATTAGATTTATGTTTGGAAAAGAAGGGGGGGGGAGGGATTTCTTTTAAATATAACATTATCATTCATTTCCGCACATTCACGCACTTCGTTGGCATCTTCAAAAAGCCATAACTTCTTCATCCAAAAGTCGTTTTCAGAGCCGGTTTTTTTTAATCAACCTAATTTTTCGAGATCTTTCCATTGGAACACTTAGTTTCAGCATCTACATCTTCAGTTTTTGTTAAAATGGAAATTCTATGCCAAGTTATTCTTGACAGCACCAACTACTTCCAATGGTGGTCCTACATTGTGGATTTACTTAGAAGTAAAGGTCTTTACAAAATAACCTCAGGCCAAGAAACCAAACCTCAAGACGAAAATAAGGCAGCCAAATGGAAAAATAGGCAAGATCAAGCACGAAGGTTGATAGGGATGTCTATTTCTCCAGACCTTAGATTCCATATCACAGAATTTGATACTCCTAATGAAGCAATGAAACAGCTCACTAAAGTTTTTGGAATTAAAAATGAAATTAGAGCCCATCAACTCGAAAATGAGTTACTTACATTGGACCCCAATAATTTTCCTTCCATTGAAGACATTTTGTCCAAGTTCAACACCCTTAGACTTCTCTTGGAAGGTGTTAAGGTTAAGAAAGAAGATGGTAGCCTTATCTATTCCATTCTTACTAAGTTGGGACCAGCATACTCTGTGTTTGTTTCCACCTTCCATTCTACTAGAGAAGTCTTTATTTCTCAAGGACAAGACTACAAATCCCCCTATTTTGATGCCTTTTGTGATTCTTTAATAAGAGAACAAGAAAAGCTCTTATATCTTGGTCTTCTTAATCTTGGAAACTCTTCTAAGAAAGCCTTAGCCGCCCAGCAGCAACCAAATTCAAAGAATCCTAAGAAGCAGTATCCTAAAAAGAATGGTCCTAAACCAAACAAGGGTCCTAAGCAATTTCAGCCTCAAAATGATAAGGCAAATACAAACAAAGGGAAGAAGACTGATAGACATTACCACTTTTGTAATCGAGATGGCCACTTAGAATCCAAATGCTTTAAAAAGATGGAAGCCTTGGAAGCAACATTGAAGAAGCATAACATCCATTTGGAGCACTCTTCAACTTCATCTTCAGGAATAGCACTTTCTGCATGTCGTTGTCAAGCATCTCGGTCTGGTTATGCACTAAATGTATCTTCTTCTTCTCATTCTCATAAGTGGCTCATTGATTCTGGAGCTTCTTGTCACATGGCCAAAAATAAAGCCATGTGTTCTTCTTTAAATGATTGTAACACCAAAAATATATATGTTGGTGATGATAGATCTCTTAGTGTTGTAGGGACTGGAACTGTTCATCTAGACAATGGTCAATTTAATGATGTATTATGTGTTCCAAGCTTATCCTGCAACCTTCTATCTATATATCAGATAACTCATTCAGGTGAAGGTAAAATCGTTGAATTTTCACCTCACGATGTTGTAATTAAGGACCTAAGAGATCCTGGACAGATTTTAGCTACTGGCATTGCTGATGATTCTACAAGGTTGTATAAGTTCAACAACTTTGGGTCATCAAATCTTCCCTCTGTATTTTTTGCTCATTGTTATATACCTAGGGGGGATAATATGGGGTACCAAGGGAGGTACCCAAGGTAATAATGTAATAATGGGATGGGCCATAGTAATAAATAAGGTGGTTAACCCATATCATGTAAGGGACCACAAGTAGTTAATAATAATGTAATGGGCCCATGGTATTAGTTGATGGTATGAGGGAACCATGGTAATGACCCATGGTGTTGTATGTATGAAGCCTATATAGAGGCTAGAGACTCCAAGTCAAGGAATATAGTCAAGAATTATTGTATGAACAGGCATATGTCTTGTGGAGTGTTCTCCTTCCTTAAGGAGTGAATGTATGGTGTTGCCCTACCTTAAGGGTCTTGATATCAATAAAGAATCATTTCATATTATTTCTGGGTTTATTTGCATTGTCTTATATTTTCATATCAGATCTATAATATTTCTGGGTTAGATCTATAACAAGTGGTATCAGAGCACTTTCGTGGGCACAAAAGTGGAGAATTTTTTTTATATTTTTTGCAGGGATTTTTGGGCGGCGAGTTTGCAGATCAGATCTGTATGTTTTGGTGCAAGATCTGCAAAATATAATTACAGATCTGTATTATTTGTGAAAAAATAGCCGATTTCAAAAAAAAAAATCGGTTGAATCAGAGTCCGGATGAAGGAGATATCGCTGATCTAAAAATCAGTGAGGTTGCAGACAATTTTTCAGGGCAGCGAGTTTGCGGCGTAGATCTGGACGTCCTGGTGCACGATCTGCAAAATCTAATTATAGATCTGGATTCTTTGTGAAAAAATACCCAAATTCAAAAAAAAAATTAGTCGAATCGGAGTCCGGATGAGGGAGATATCGCTGATTTAAAATCAGCTCTTTTTTGCAGAAATTTTGGTGACGACGAGAGAGTTGCAGCACAGATCTGAACTTCTAGTGTCTGGATCAAGATTTCTATCCCATGGAAAGATGCAGAATGATTGTTCCATTTCTGGAAACAGGTTATAATAGGGATTCTGAGCAATATTGACGGAATTGTGACCATTTCAAATTTTCGCCTTTTGTGATGACGCACCTAGATCTGAATTTGAGGGACTTGTATCCATTTGATGGCTCTCATCCAGCCAAATGGATAGCACAAATGGAGAAATGTTTTAGATTGAATTACATCATGGATGATGAGACTCAGCTGAGTGTGGAAACAATGTACTTGGACATTGAAAGATTGCAATGGTGGCAAGGGCATCAACGTTGCTGTCGAAGGCCCTTGACTTGGGACAAATTCACAAAAGCTCTTATGGACCACTTTGACCGTAAAGCTAATCTTGTGGATAAGCTCACACAAACAGACACACAACCTAACAAAGATTTTATTTTTACAGGAAAGAAGGAAACCAAGGGACCTAAAGGGTTATTTTCTTTTAAATATAACATTATCATTCATTTCCGCACATTCACGCACTTCATTGGCATCTTCAAAAACTTTTCTTCAAAAAGCCATATCTTCTTCATCCAAAAGTCGTTTTCAGAGCCGGTTTTTTTTAATCAACCTAATTTTTCGAGATCTTTCCATTGGAACACTTAGTTTCAGCATCTACATCTTCAGTTTCTGTTAAAATGGAAAGTCTATGCCAAGTTATTCTTGACAGCACCAACTACTTCCAATGGTGGTCCTACATTGTGGATTTACTTAGAAGTAAAGGTCTTTACAAAATAACCTCAGGCCAAGAAACCAAACCTCAAGACGAAAATAAGGCAGCCAAATGGAAAAATAGGCAAGATCAAGCACGAGGGTTGATAGGGATGTCTATTTCTCCAGACCTTAGATTCCATATCACAGAATTTGGTACTCCTAATGAAGCAATGAAACAGCTCACTAAAGTTTTTGGAATTAAAAATGAAATTAGAGCCCATCAACTCAAAAATGAGTTGCTTACATTGGACCCCAATAATTTTCCTTCCATTGAAGACATTTTGTCCAAGTTCAACACCCTTAGACTTCTCTTGGAAGGTGTTAAGGTTAAGAAAGAAGATGGTAGCCTTATCTATTCCATTCTTACTAAGTTGGGACCAGCATACTCTGTGTTTGTTTCCACCTTCCATTCTACTAGAGAAGTCTTTATTTCTCAAGGACAAGACTACAAATCCCCCTATTTTGATGCCTTTTGTGATTCTTTAATAAGAGAACAAGAAAAACTCTTATATCTTGGTCTTCTTAATCTTGGAAACTCTCCTAAGAAAGCCTTAGCCACCCAGCAGCAACCAAATTCAAAGAATCCTAAGAAGCAGTATCCTAAAAAGAATGGTCCTAAACCAAAAAAGGGTCCTAAGCAATTTCAGCCTCAAAATGATAAGGCAAATACAAACAAAGGGAAGAAGACTGATAGACATTACCACTTTTGTAATCGAGATGGCCACTTAGAATCCAAATGCTTTAAAAAGATGGAAGCCTTGGAAGCAGCATTGAAGAAGCATAACATCCATTTGGAGCACTCTTCAACTTCGTCTTCAGGAATAGCACTTTCTGCATGTCGTTGTCAAGCATCTCGGTCTGGTTATGCACTAAATGTATCTTCTTCTTCTCATTCTCATAAGTGGCTCATTGATTCTGGAGCTTCTTGTCACATGGCCAAAAATAAAGCCATGTGTTCTTCTTTAAATGATTGTAACACCAAAAATATATATGTTGGTGATGATAGATCTCTTAGTGTTGTAGGGACTGGAACTGTTCATCTAGACAATGGTCAATTTAATAATGTATTATGTGTTCCAAGCTTATCCTGCAACCTTCTATCTATATATCAGATAACTCATTCAGGTGAAGGTAAAATCGTTGAATTTTCACCTCACGATGTTGTAATTAAGGACCTAAGAGATCCTGGACAGATTTTAGCTACTGGCATTGCTGATGATTCTACAAGGTTGTATAAGTTCAACAACTTTGGGTCATCAAATCTTCCCTCTGTATTTGTTGCTCATTGTTATATACCTAGGGGGGATAATATGGGGTACCAAGGGAAGTACCCAAAGTAATAATGTAATAATGGGATGGGCCATAGTAATAAATAAGGTGGTTAACCCATATCATGTAAGGGACCACAAGTAGTTAATAATAATGTAATGGGCCCATGATATTAGTTGATGGTATGAGGGAACCATGATAATGACCCATGGTATTGTATGTATGAAGCCTATATAGAGGCTAGAGACTCCAAGTCAAGGAATATAGTCAAGAATTATTGTATGAACAGGCATATGGCTTGTGGAGTGTTCTCCTTCCTTAAGGAGTGAATGTATGGTGTTGCCCTACCTTAAGGGTCTTGATATCAATAAATAATCATTTCATATTATTTCTGGGTTTATTTGCATTGTCTTATATTTTCATATCAGATCTATAATATTTCTGGGTTAGATCTATAACAAGTGGTATCAGAGCACTTTCGTGGGCACAAAAGTGGAGAATTTTTTTTATATTTTTTGCAGGGATTTTTGGGCGGCGAGTTTGCAGATCAGATCTGTATGTTTTGGTGCAAGATCTGCAAAATATAATTACAGATCTGTATTATTTGTGAAAAAATAGCCGATTTCAAAAAAAAAAATCGGTTGAATCAGAGTCCGGATGAAGGAGATATCGCTGATCTAAAAATCAGTGAGGTTGCAGACAATGTTTCAGGGCAGCGAGTTTGCGGCGTAGATCTGGACGTCCTGGTGAACGATCTGCAAAATCTAATTATAGATCTGGATTCTTTGTGAAAAAATACCCAAATTCAAAAAAAAAATCAGTCGAATCGGAGTCCGGATGAGGGAGATATCGCTGATTTAAAATCAGCTCTTTTTTGCAGAAATTTTGGTGACGACGAGAGAGTTGCATCACAGATCTGAAATTCTAGTGTCTGGATCAAGATTTCTATCGCATGGAAAGATGCAGAATGATTGTTCCATTTCTGGAAACAGATTATAATAGGGATTCTGAGCAATATTGACGGAATTGTGACCATTTCAAATTTTCGCCTTTTGTGATGGCGCACCTAGATCTGAATTTGAGGGACTTGTATCCATTTGATGGCTCTCATCCAGCCAAATGGATAGCACAAATGGAGAAATGTTTTAGATTGAATTACATCATGGATGATGAGACTCAGCTGAGTGTGGAAACAATGTACTTGGACATTGAAAGATTGCAATGGTGGCAAGGGCATCAACGTTGCTGTCGAAGGCCCTTGACTTGGGACAAATTCACAAAAGCTCTTATGGACCACTTTGACCGTAAAGCTAATCTTGTGGATAAGCTCACACAGACAGACACACAACCTAACAAAGATTTTATTTTTACAGGAAAGAAGGAAACCAAGGGACCTAAAGGGTTATTTTCTTTTAAATATAACATTATCATTCATTTCCGCACATTCACGCACTTCGTTGGCATCTTCAAAAACTTTTCTTCAAAAAGCCATATCTTCTTCATCCAAAAGCCGTTTTCAGAGCCGGTTTTTTTTAATCAACCTAATTTTTCGAGATCTTTCCATTGGAACACTTAGTTTCAGCATCTACATCTTCAGTTTCTGTTAAAATGGAAAGTCTATGCCAAGTTATTCTTGACAGCACCAACTACTTCCAATGGTGGTCCTACATTGTGGATTTACTTAGAAGTAAAGGTCTTTACAAAATAACCTCAGGCCAAGAAACCAAACCTCAAG
The DNA here is from genome assembly GCA_031772625.1 of Pinus tabuliformis. Taxonomy (NCBI): domain Eukaryota; kingdom Viridiplantae; phylum Streptophyta; class Pinopsida; order Pinales; family Pinaceae; genus Pinus; species Pinus tabuliformis. The sequence goes on along the minus strand of CM062815.1, from coordinate 150,980,298 downwards.
ACGAAAATAAGGCAGCCAAATGGAAAAATAGGCAAGATCAAGCACGAGGGTTGATAGGAATGTCTATTTCTCCAGACCTTAGATTCCATATCACAGAATTTGGTACTCCTAATGAAGCAATGAAACAGCTCACTAAAGTTTTTGGAATTAAAAATGAAATTAGAGCCCATCAACTCGAAAATGAGTTGCTTACATTGGACCCCAATAATTTTCCTTCCATTGAAGACATTTTGTCCAAGTTCAACACCCTTAGACTTCTCTTGGAAGGTGTTAAGGTTAAGAAAGAAGATGGTAGCCTTATCTATTCCATTCTTACTAAGTTGGGACCAGCATACTCTGTGTTTGTTTCCACCTTCCATTCTACTAGAGAAGCCTTTATTTCTCAAGGACAAGACTACAAATCCCCCTATTTTGATGCCTTTTGTGATTCTTTAATAAGAGAACAAGAAAAGCTCTTATATCTTGGTCTTCTTAATCTTGGAAACTCTTCTAAGAAAGCCTTAGCCGCCCAGCAGCAACCAAATTCAAAGAATCCTAAGAAGCAGTATCCTAAAAAGAATGGTCCTAAACCAAACAAGGGTCCTAAGCAATTTCAGCCTCAAAATGATAAGGCAAATAAAAACAAAGGGAAGAAGACTGATAGACATTACCACTTTTGTAATCGAGATGGCCACTTAGAATCCAAATGCTTTAAAAAGATGGAAGCCTTGGAAGCAGCATTGAAGAAGCATAACATCCATTTGGAGCACTCTTCAACTTCATCTTCAGGAATAGCACTTTTTGCATGTCGTTGTCAAGCATCTCGGTCTGGTTATGCACTACATGTATCTTCTTCTTCTCATTCTCATAAGTGGCTCATTGATTCTGGAGCTTCTTGTCACATGGCCAAAAATAAAGCCATGTGTTCTTCTTTAAATGATTGTAACACCAAAAATATATATGTTGGTGATGATAGATCTCTTAGTGTTGTAGGGACTGGAACTGTTCATCTAGACAATGGTCAATTTAATGATGTATTATGTGTTCCAAGCTTATCCTGCAACCTTCTATCTATATATCAGATAACTCATTCAGGTGAAGGTAAAATCGTTGAATTTTCACCTCACGATGTTGTAATTAAGGACCTAAGAGATCCTGGACAGATTTTAGCTACTGGCATTGCTGATGATTCTACAAGGTTGTATAAGTTCAACAACTTTGGGTCATCAAATCTTCCCTCTGTATTTTTTGCTCATTGTTATATACCTAGGGGGGATAATATGGGGTACCAAGGGAGGTACCCAAGGTAATAATGTAATAATGGGATGGGCCATAGTAATAAATAAGGTGGTTAACCCATATCATGTAAGGGACCACAAGTAGTTAATAATAATGTAATGGGCCCATGGTATTAGTTGATGGTATGAGGGAACCATGGTAATGACCCATGGTATTGTATGTATGAAGCCTATATAGAGGCTAGAGACTCCAAGTCAAGGAATATAGTCAAGAATTATTGTATGAACAGGCATATGGCTTGTGGAGTGTTCTCCTTCCTTAAGGAGTGAATGTATGGTGTTGCCCTACCTTAAGGGTCTTGATATCAATAAAGAATCATTTCATATTATTTCTGGGTTTATTTGCATTGTCTTATATTTTCATATCAGATCTATAATATTTCTGGGTTAGATCTATAACAAGTGGTATCAGAGCACTTTCGTGGGCACAAAAGTGGAATATTTTTTTTATATTTTTTGGGCGGCGAGTTTGCAGATCAGATCTGTATGTTTTGGTGCAAGATCTGCAAAATATAATTACAGATCTGTATTATTTGTGAAAAATAGCCGATTTCAAAAAAAAAATCGGTTGAATCAAAGTCCGGATGAAGGAGATATCGCTGATCTAAAAATCAGTGAGGTTGCAGACAATTTTTCAGGGCAGCGAGTTTGCGGCGTAGATCTAGACGTCCTGGTGCACGATCTGCAAAATCTAATTATAGATCTGGATTCTTTGTGAAAAAATACCCAAATTCAAAAAAAAAAATCAGTCGAATCGGAGTCCGGATGAGGGAGATATCGCTGATTTAAAATCAGCTCTTTTTTGCAGAAATTTTGGTGACGACGAGAGAGTTGCAGCACAGATCTGAAATTCTAGTGTCTGGATCAAGATTTCTATCGCATGGAAAGATGCAGAATGATTGTTCCATTTCTGGAAACAGGTTATAGTAGGGATTCTGAGCAATATTGACGGGATTGTGACCATTTCAAATTTTCGCCAATTTTTTGTGATGGCGCACCTAGATCTGAATTTGAGGGACTTGTATCCATTTGATGGCTCTCATCCAGCCAAATGGATAGCACAAATGGAGAAATGTTTTAGATTGAATTACATCATGGATGATGAGACTCAGCTGAGTGTGGAAACAATGTACTTGGACATTGAAAGATTGCAATGGTGGCAAAGGCATCAACGTTGCTGTCGAAGGCCCTTGACTTGGAACAAATTCACAAAAGCTCTTATGGACCACTTTGACCGTAAAGCTAATCTTGTGGATAAGCTCACACAGACAGACACACAACCTAGCAAAGATTTTATTTTTACAGGAAAGAAGGAAACCAAGGGACCTAAAGGGTTATTTTCTGCTAGTATCTCCTTATTGCAGGTTCATGGATTCATTCAAAAGGAGAAGATCGTTGTGTCTGTAAATCCTAATTGTAAGCATAATTTTATCAATGTTAATTTGGCAAAAAATTGCAAGTTCCAACAAAACACATTGAAAACATACAGGTTGATAATGAGGATGTTCAAGTTTATAAAGATTTGAAGCTTTCTATGGATAAGTATGTGTTGCATTGTGACTTTTATACTTCAGATATGGATAACATGGATGTTGTTTTGGGATATCCTTGGATGGAATCTGTGGGTACGGTCAATATTAATGTGCAAAAGAAATTCCTGAAGCTCTGGTATAAAAAGAAGAAAATTACATTATAGGATATTTCCATCAATAAACAGGTAGAGTCCACGGAGGTTGACGCAGAAGATGTTCCAGGGACTGACATATCAGATGATGAGCAGTTGATGGTCGACAATCAAACACAAACAGAAGCTGAAGCCGAAAAGGTAACAGTGCTGACACATCTGATGAGGGTTCAGTGGTTGAAGTCATATTGGAAAAGAAAACACCACAACAGGCACCACAGCAGGGTGAATTAAAAAAAAAAACACCGTGGGTTAAAACTTCAACATATCATCACCCACATCACCCCGCAAGAAAACAACCAACAAGATGGCAACCAATTAGCCACAAGGACAACAACCCCCGTATGACGGATAGCGAGAAGCGACGATCCACCTACTACACACAAAAGAGCTGCCACGGTCAACTTCCATCTCAAGCGAGCGAGGCACCAACGAGATCGAGGGTTCACCTTTCTCTTGGATGGCTAGATGCATGTTCATGGTACCAGTGGACTACTCTTTTGAGTAGATCTTATTCTTTGTGTTCTTCTCATGTTTCGGGGACGAAACATGCTTAGGGGGGTGGAATGTTATATACCTAGGGGGGATAATATGGGGTACCAAGGGAGGTACCCAAGGTAATAATGTAATAATGGGATGGGCCATAGTAATAAATAAGGTGGTTAACCCATATCATGTAAGGGACCACAAGTAGTTAATAATAATGTAATGGGCCCATGGTATTAGTTGATGGTATGAGGGAACCATGGTAATGACCCATGGTATTGTATGTATGAAGCCTATATAGAGGCTAGAGACTCCAAGTCAAGGAATATAGTCAAAAATTATTGTATGAACAGGCATATGGCTTGTGGAGTGTTCTCCTTCTTTAAGGAGTGAATGTATGGTGTTGCCCTACCTTAAGGGTCTTGATATCAATAAAGAATCATTTCATATTATTTATGGGTTTATTTGCATTGTCTTATATTTTCATATCAGATCTATAATATTTCTGGGTTAGATCTATAACACTCATAATGATGAAGTGAGCAAACTTTAGCATGAGCGATTTGGTTATTTAAACTATCGCTCCCTTTAGAATCTATGTAAAGAAAATATGGTGACAGGTCTTCCAATGGTATCTTACAAAGATGGTGTTTGTTCCGGATGTGCACTCGGAAAACATCATCGGGATAGTTTTGAAAAACGTGCCTCTTGGCACGTCTCAACCCCTTTACAACTTGTGCATAGTGATTTATGTGGTCCACTTCCAGTTGTTTCATTCTCTGGCTACAAGTATTTCTTAACTTTCATTGATGATTTCTCTAGACGCACTTGGGTATACTTCTTAAAACTCAAGAGTGAAGTATTTAACATGTTCTCTGCCTTTAAGGCCTTTGTTGAAAAACAATTTGGACATAAAAATTCTTAAGCTAAGATCTGATAATGGTGGAGAATATGTTAACAACAAATTCATCAACTTTTGCACTGAGAATGGAATTCAAATGCAACATATTGTTCCATATACTCCACAACAAAATGGTGTAGCTGAAAGGAAGAATTGCACCTTAAAGGAAATGGCTAATTGTATGCTTCAATCTAAAGGACTTAGTCTTAATTTTTGGGCAGAAGCAATTAACTGTGCAAATTACATAGTAAATCACACTCCTACTAAGGTTTTAAAGAATATCACTCCAGAAGAAGCATGGAGCTCAATTAAACCAGATGTAAGTCACTTTCGTGTTTTTGGAAGTGAAGCATGGGCCCATATTCCAGATGAGAAACATAAAGCTTTAGAACCTAAGAGTGAAAAATGTATTTTTGTTGTATATTCTGAAGATGTCAAAGAATATAGACTTATTCCACTTAAGTCCAAAAATGTTATCATTAGAAGAGATGTAAAGTTTGCTAAAAGTATATCGGCCTACGAGCCCAATTCAGTGGATGTGCCACCTCTCTCTATCCCTTCTACTTCTGAAAATATTTCTTCTTCAGATGATGATAGCGAGGATGACAATCCTCCCCACCTTCTCAAGATCCTCCTTCAACTCCTCAGCTTCCAAAATGGGTCCGTGCTACTCGGGATGCAGCAGGTGCTCTTGCCGGTAATCCTACAAATCAACGACGTACACGTTCTCAGTTCAATAGAGCCTCTTCTTTACTGGCTCAAGCTTCAGCAAATTATGATCCTGACACCTTTGCAGAAGTTTCAGGCCATCCAGATTGGGACACAGCTATGAATGAAGAATATCGTTCATTATTGGCAAATGATACATGGGATCTTGTTCCTCTTCCAAAGGGATGAAAACTTGTTAGATGCAAATGGGTTTACAGAACCAAGTATGGACCAGATGGAAAAGTTGATAAACATAAAGCTCGTCTTGTTGCTAAGGGTTTTTCACAAGTTAAAGGCATTGACTATACTGAAACCCTCTCCCCTGTTGCCAAAATGAACTCTATTCGCCTTGTTCTTTCCCTTGCTGCCTCTTTCAAATGGGGAGTCCATCAAATGGATGTTAAATCTGTCTTCTTGCATGGGGACTTGCATGAAGAAATCTATATGGAACAACCTACTGGCTTTATACAAACATACTTTAGTCTTGTATGTGGCTTAAGAAATCCCTTTATGGTCTCAAGCAAGCCCCTCGGGCTTGGTATGCCAAAATGGATAGTTGTATTTTAGAAACAGGCTTTTCTAGGTGTCATTCTAACAATACTGTCTACACCAAGAAAGTGGGCAAGTCTCTTATCATTCTTGTTCTTTATGTTGATGATCTTATCCTTACTGGTAGTGATCACAACTTTATAAACCATGTGAAGTCCAGCCTTAAAAAGAAGTTTGAAATTACAGACTTAGGACACTTGCATTATTTTCTTGGTCTTCAAGTCTTGCAATCCAAGGAAGGTATTTCCCTTTCCGAGTCCAAGTATGCCTGTGATCTTCTACACCATTTTCACATGGAAGACTATAAGCCAGCCCCTTCTCCCTTTCAATCTGGAGCCAAACTTTCAGTCACTTGTACTTCCCCTGAAGTTGATGCTACCTTATACCGTCAACTTGTAGGAAAACTTTTGTATCTGACCCATACTCATCCTAACCTTTCCTTGCGGTTGGCCTTATTGCTCGGTTTATGCAAAACCTACATGAAAGTCATTGGAAAGCAGCTAAAAGAATACTTCGTTATGTTCGAGATACAGTTCAGTTTGGGATTCATTACATTGCAGAAGCATCTCCTTTATTGGTTGGTTTCATTGATTCCGATTGGGCTAGTGACCTTGATGATCGGAAGTCTACTGCAGGTTATGTGTTCACTCTTGGTTCAGGACCTATTACATGGGCTTGCAAGAAACAAAGTGCCATTTCTCTTTCTTCAGCAGAAGCAGAGTATCATGGTGTCGTAGAAGCTAGTAAGGAAGCCCTGTGGCTTCATCAAATCCTGTCAGAGTTTGGCTTTCAGTAGCAGCATCCGACTACACTTTGGTGTGATAATCAAAGTGTCATTCAACCATGCAAAGACCCAGTCCAACATCAGCACAGCAAACACATTGAACTGCACATGCACTTCATCAGAAAGCTCATTCATGACCATGTTCTTGAAGTGCAATATTGTTCAACAGATGATCTTTACAAAGGCTCTCACAGAGGCGAAGTTTACTAAACTTCGATTTATGGTTGGAGTTCAGGAAGTTGTCACTAAAGGGGGATAGGCTCTAATGCCTCCTTCATTCTCCTATTGTGTCATATTTGTACATCCTTCAATCCCATCCCAGGTTGTTCTTAAGGGGGATGTTAGGATATTCCGACACATAGGAAATAGTTAAGTATAACTTGGTCTAGTGTAGAGTTAGATAAAGTGTGTTTCTTTACTATGTACTTTTGTAACTTACAATCCAACGGTCACGATATGTAGTGATCCGACGGTTCATTCTCTCCTCGGTATTACCAACACTTGATCCGTGGCTTAACACCCGATTGGTCCATGATCTCTATTTAAAGAGCATGGACGGTCATTTGTAGGGTAACCGTTCATGAGAGAAGCTTATGTAAATTTTCATTCTTTTATTAATAAAATGCTTGAAGTGGCCGCATTGGCTCAGGCCGTGGACTGTTCCCTCTTTGAGGGTTTTAACCACGTCAAGAATACTGGTGTACTAATTTGTGATTTGTTTGTGAGCGGTGTCCTTTGGTGTTCTGTCTGAGGAACTTACCCTGTAAATTCCTACAACATAATGCTGCCAAGATGCATGGGACAGCAAGGTGACATAATGATGCCAAGATGCATGGGACAGCAAGACATAATGTTGCCAAGATGCATGGGACAACAAGGTGACATAATGCTACCAAGATGCATGGGGCGGCAAGGTGACATAGTGTTGCCAAGATGAATGGGACAGCAGTATGGTACTTGGTGCAACAAGTACACGAAGCAGCAATGGTGCAGCAAGCACATGGGTGACAGCATGGTGCAACAGTGGCACAAGGTACAGCAGTGCTAAACACTGGGATAGCAATGTAGCATAAGGTGCAGCAGTATGATGTTTATAGCATGGTCATAAGGTCCAGCATTGTGATAATGGGTGCAGCATGGTGCAGCATGCAGCACAATGATAGGTGAAAGAGTCACCTTGAAGAATCAGTTGAAGTAGCATCTCTTCAACTGATCTCATGTATCATCTTCTTAGAGATGATCTATGCTCTTATATAGATAAGTCAAAGTGTTGACTTCTGTTGTAAATGTATTATCTCTCTCTGTGTGTGCTAAACTATTGAAGAACATATAAGAAGAATTGATCAAGGGTTTCCCCACATTGGGGTTTGTCCCTGGCTAGTGCCACATCTTGTGTCCTCTTGTCTTGGCTTGTCTCCTGCGATTTATGTTTATGTATTATCTACAATTTACTTTAATGCTGATGTGAGCTAACTACAAAAATTGAAATAAATTGCTCTAAGCATAGAACATACCTAAACTTAACACTCCTATAATATCTTGAAGTTCTCGTTGATCTTCCTTGTAAATCTGAACATACTCTAAAATATTTCTTCATAAGCTTTTTAATTATAATATTCCCATGTGGCTTGAATAATACATGGAACTATGGCACTTGTTGTGATCCAGGAGGATCTTGTTAGTCCAACATGAGCAGAGTCTTTAGTGGTTCAACGTCGAAGTGATCATCAAATGATCATGGTCGATGAGGTCTTGAACTTTATCAGCGTCGCCAGTGTTCGTTGTCAGCATTCAATATCCAGTATCTTCAACTTCGACAGTAATGTTATGGTTGTCCGATGATGTCAATGGTTGATATGGTTTTCATGGTATTCGAAGGATATGGTTTTGTACCTAGTTGTCGACATGTGTTTGTCGTCAATTCTGTCGGGGTTTGGTTGTCGACATCTTCATCGTCCGTTCCGCCAAGGTTTTGGTTATCGAAAAGGATTCAGGTATCGTCATGTGGTTGTATGTCACATTGTGACAATTGTTGTAAAAGGGTTTGTTTTTAGATCTAAAGACCTACACCTAAACCCTAATACTTTGACCTTAAACTAAAATCTTTACATAAATCTATGTTTAAAAACCTAACACCTAAACCCTAACCTAGAACCTAAAACCATGCATTAAAAATCAAATGCATTACATCTAAACAATAAAACTATGCCTAAAACCCACCTTGGCTTTGTAAAACATTACAAAAACAATGTAAAAACATTATAAATCATCCACTGTTCATAAACCGTTGGTCATAACCACAGCGTGTGAACACCAGGCAATCACCGCAGTTTAGACCACAGTGGATATTAGTTGCAACCATATCGGAACATTGACATGTGAACAGAAGACCGCGCAGTCAGGGGTTGTCTCCACCGTTTGGGGTGGACAGTCACGGTTAGGTGGGGTTGGCAGTGGCATGTGAGCGTCGAAACCACAGGATTAGCCGCAACAGCCAACCGTCAGCGGGTGAGTCACCGGAACCGCCGCCCTGGAGGTTACCGCAAATCTGTTCACATGCACTGTCAACGCTTCCTTCGCCCGGTTAGCTAGCCGCTAATGGATTCGGGTTATTATATGGTATTTTTGGGTTTTGATTGTTGTTTAAACACTAAATTAATGCAAAGACCATGCAAGTCTATCCCTAGGTGGCAAATCATGACTAGACCAAGCATTTGTGACCAAAATTAGAGTCAGCTCATGCCAATCTATGACATAAGGAGTTAGAGTGCATCTGGAGGGCTATAAAGCCAGTATTTTTCTCATTGAGAAGGGAGAGTGGTTTTGGAGTTTTGTGTGCAAATCCTGGAGGATATAGGCAATTTTGTTTTCAGTGTAACAGGAGCATCCAGAGTCGGAATTGGGAACCGTGACAAGCGTTGGAAAGCTAATTTAGAGAGATTTCTTGTGACAGTGACCAGAAGTGCCTGCGTGCACAATAAGTCTGGTTAATTTGCTGTGTAATCGACATCCTCGGATTCAATCCTAATAAAGCGACGCCCATCATGAAAGTGGACCCGAAGACGTAGTCCATCAGGGACAAACTCAGTAATCAATATTGTTGTGGTATCGCTGTGTTTTTGCTACTTTTCACTTCTGTTTACATCTTGCTTATGTTTTAATTCTGTCGTCAATTCATCCCTTTTCAATCGATTCCCACGGTTAAAGCGCTTTAAGTAACATTCGGTTCAATGTTGGCATTAATCAATTCTACTTCAGTTTAACATATGAACCACTGATGTCTCAAAAGCTTTTCAGACAACAAACTCGAAACCAGAAAGGCACATCCAAGGCAGCTCTAACAGAACTAGAGCACATTGCATCTTTCAATATAACTTAAGAATTTGAAACATCATATTCAATATGTTGCAGACAGGCCAAGAGATCGATTTGATTAGCAATATGTCCTGCAGATTTTTTCTAGAGAAGCCATTGTGCAATTGATTGGAAATACAAACCTAAGTGGGAGGAGCGAGGAACTATTTTGAGACCTAGATCCCATGCTTTATTTATCTTTCCATTGTCCAGCCATTGTTCTTGAAATTAAGCCAGCTTGCACAACTTGCTGCAACTGTGTTGGTTATAAGGGACAAGGGGGTAAAGCAACTGATTACAAGGATGATAGAGATGGTCATAATTTGGTTCTCAAAAAAAACAGGACTTTGGAGAGGTGCTTGAGGGTGCTTTAGCATCCCTTAGTTTGGAATCCAGTAAATTATCTCGAGTATTCACTGTAGAAGCCAAGTTGCAAATTTTGGATGATACTCCTTTAAATTATATGAGTGTCTCCTCCATAATAATAACCCTTGTTATTGGTGCATTAACTGCAAGAGGGATGCAAATTAAGTCTACCCATGCTGTGGTTGCTTACATTTTACAACTAAAGCAAGAACCCATTTAGTTGTTGATTGAGGATGGCAGTAAATCTGCTTAGAATTGTTTGGTATTAAAGATGACAAGGGAAACTTGAATAAAAAGTTTAGGTGGGTGGTAGAAGATAATTGAGGACAGGCACCTCAAGGTTTAAACTTTCAAGGACTAGGCATGTACTCTTGGCTACATCTGCAACATAGATTTGACTCTTAAGTAATAGTAATCCAACCAGAAGCCAGCATGGAAATAGTTGCAGAAGCCAGAAAGTTGAACATTGCAAGAAATAAAAAAGTGTTGATCTTTCAAAACGGCCATCCATTACTATAGTTTCTTTGGGGCAAAGCAATTTGAGGAGGGGGGACTGCTATAGTACATCAGAATATGTGCAGTTTCGTGTTTCCAATTCCAGCATAGAAGCAGTGCTACTATCATGCTCTACAGTGAAGACATTAATTTTGAGAACCCAATTTTGTGTTAGATGAGCAGTGCACAGATGAAGGGTGATTTATAGGCTGGACGGCAGCCTTAAAATAGGATAGCTTTGTTAGTGATAATAATTATGTGGGAGTGTCTTTTTTTATTCTTTTCTTAGCATAAAGAGTTGTTCTTTTCTTAGCATAAAAGTTTACTAAAGCATGCTCGTACTAATGAATGATGTTATGCATGCTCACATTAATGGTTGTTATGCATACTTACATTAATAGCCAGCTCACTCATGAGGTCCCTGTAACATCACCTATATTTAGTGTTTAGTAACTCCCACTCATCATGAGTGTCAATCATCAAGGATTTTAACTCCTCTTTTCTTAAATTCCTCGACTATGTAAATTGGCCATTAAAAAGTCTCTTAGGCATGAAAGCAGGGGTTTTCGTGAATTGTGGTATCGCAAGTAGTTTGAAGGAGACTATTTGAGCCAAGTTTGCTGCTGTTAGTGCCTATCAGTTTTCAGAGTTTCAAAACAGAAAACAGATTTCAAGTTTTGGCTCATAACAGTTGTATCAGAGCTCCAATTGTTACCAGATTCATAACAGATTTCCAGATACAAATCATATTATACATTAGATTCATAACAGGATGTCCCTATTTCCAATCTATGGAATACTTTTGGCATTTGCCAATCCCTTGCCTCTATTCATGTTGAAGATTATGGCAACTTAGGATTTACTGAACCAGGATAAAGCCTTATCGTAGCTAGTTTCTAATAGGATTGACAACAGAATCAGGTTAAACAAGCTGCAAATATCTATATAACGAAGAGGACTTCTGGGTTGATAGGTTGATGCACATTGCATGCCCTACGAACAACTGTCCATATTTTCCTAATGCAAAACACAAGCCTAATATATTCATGCTTAAGGAGCAACTTGGAAGCATATATTTCCAGCAGCAGAGCTGCCACATCTAGGAAGATTAGCAGAAGTGAAAAGTGATTGAGGAACAGTGAGGTCTCAAATTTCTTGATTGAAAAATACTTTAGAAGGATGATGCTACATCTGCTTGAATCATTCTAGAAAGAAGAACATCATTTGAATAGACTTTGACCAGAGATGTTTGGAGGACTAGACTTCCTGAAGGGAATTATTTATGCTGGCTATCTGTTTGGATTAGCTTACACTGCCAGCAGTGTATTGTCTGGTCTTCGCATGATTGTAATAAAATTTTGCAGCTAGGAACATTACAAGAAGCTGATTTTCTCCCTCTTCCGACCTGAACATTACTCGGCTCATCTTTTATTTTGTAAAAATAACTAAATAGCAAATTTAGAAGCCAGTATTGTTTAGAAAATTAAGCAGGTGTACCAACTAAAAAAAGCGTAAGAAAACTTTTGAAGCTCTATATATCACTGTAAATTCAGGCAATAGAAATCCAGTAAAAAAAATGCAAAAAACAATGTCATACAATCAGATTTTAATCTTTGGCGGAGTGAAACTATAACAAAAGAAGCCAAAAAGCTAATATTTTGATCTAACGTATCCAGAAATAGTAAGAAAGAATTGAGGATAGCATACCGAGATCTATAAGCGCCTGAAATATAATAGATCTGGAATGTTGATGCAAGCAAGTCTTTATTGAATGGTATCTGTTTCCGTTTGCCATTTGTAGTTCCCGAGCTGGAAAGAAAACATCGTTGAGGAAAAGGTCAAGGCAAAGTTCCTCGTTTCATCAGAAATGGACCATTCTCACCCAACACCATTTATAGGAAATACAAAGTATATTGACTTGAAATAAGAATTTTATTTCACATTTGCATCTTTGACTAAAAAGTGTGATTTTCAGATATCACATGTGATTTCTGCTTCCTAAAGAAGTGGTGATTTCACAAAATGTTGTGGAACACAACTATCAGAAAACTAACATATAATTCAAAGCTTATTATCTGAAACAAAGTAAAAGGATGCCTCTAAATATTTCTCAATCGCCATTCCCTGATCAAGGGGCAATGTCAATGCAAATTACTGGTTCTGATGTTTAGAATCATCATCCCTTGATAAAGGGGCGATGTCAATGTAAGTCATTGGTTATGATGTTTAGAAGGAGGACTAGGGCAGTATTTATGTGGAACAAAATCCCAACGTAGGGATATGTCACAGTAACAAGATAGCTTGCATCATCACAAAGACAAGAACCATAAGCCAAAAACAGCAACCATCCCCTGACAAGAGACTGTGCAGAATCTGTGGAACTGTGAAATGATTTGTACGTTCTGCCTGAACCGTGATAGGCAAACACTCCATACAATCTATTTCATGGTTTCACCCCTGCCGATCATGGTTCTGGTCAGTTTATACAAGCCAATGGTGGCATGCTTGGGGTGAATAACGCCCACTGCCAAAGAAACATGATGGCCAAGGCCCAAACATTCCTTACAATCTCTTTCATGGTTCCACCCCTGTCCATCATGGTTCTGGGAAGCTCGTACAAGCCAATGATGGTATTTTTGGGGTGAATAACGCTTCCCACCAAAGAACCATTCTTTATAATCCATTTCATAGTTCCACCCCTGCTCATCATGGTTCTGGGCAGTTCACACAAGACAACGGTGGATAATGCTCCACACAACACACTAAGCATATGAATAGCGCCAGTCAAGGAGGATGCTATCATATCACATCAACATGGGATTTGCACCCCAAAGCCTGATTACTTATTAGCAAAGCAAATGAAATGAAATTCAGGTTGTGGGCTATTACCCTACAATGAATGATGCTCACATAACTGCCTGTGAGCTTGCACAGTGCAATATACTTTGCATTCTCTCACAATGAGATAATTGTGCCTGGTGAGCTGACATAGTTCAATATACTTTGCAGAAACGGTTTGGTTTCAACCGAATTCTAAACAAGATTCTTTAGAAATTATTCATGGAAATTGTGGGAAAAAAATGGAGACTGTCAACAGGCAGTGTAACAGTGAAAGTGGGTCACTGAAAGTCCTTCACCTGAAGGAGATGCAAGGGATGCGATCAGCAGTAAGAACAGGCGAGGTGTCCCCATCTGCAATTCTCTGGATGTAGGGCTCCAAGTCGGCATGAGTTACCAAAGGAACGCATGATTTGAAGTGTTGGGGATCGTCGATCCTTCCGTTGAGATTCCACTTCTGCAAATATTCAGTCCCGCTGTTACGTTCCAGGATTTCCTTCAGTATTTTCCTCTGAACACTCTCAGCATCGTTAGTCATTGCCTCGAATTCATCGATTACTTGCTCGTAGCTTATCACCTGATTGGGCATCTCCGGCATCTTCGAAACACTTATTTCCTTCTGCTATTTTCTCTACCTCACTCCCGCAGATTTCCTGTCTCAGAACTGGCACTTTCCCTGTCCAATCGCCATAAAAGCTTCCTAATTTCCAGTACTGTGTATGGACATTCCCTCTCCTGAACTTTGCTCTGTCCCAGTTGGGGGATTGGTAGAAGAAGCAAACCAAGTTAAACTAATACAATATCACCTCCTCTTCCTTGATCTTTACTGACAGGTCGCCTTCGATTGCAGAGCATACAACGATGCCAAGAAAACGACGTGGGAGTTTTCTCTGAAACAAGCCACAGACATGTCGATGTCGATGTCGAATCAGCAGCAGAGGCAGAGGCAGCCACCCATATAAATATATATACAATATATATATATATATATACACGTATATATATAATATGAATATATGCTGTTAACCAGAATTCATTCAAGAAACTCACACGGACGCCCCATTGAAGTGCCGTTAGAATCGCTCTAAGGTACCAGTAACGATCTCAGAGCAAAGATCTGCCCATTAATTACCCCTTCACTGAATATTATTTGTCCTGGAAACCACTTCATTGGCATATAATTAGCTCTCAAAACCAACCCAATCCCATTGGCTGTAAACTAATTAGCGATAATAAGTCCTTAACCCACACTAAATCGCCAAGTTTCGCTATTTTCCCAATTTTGTGCAGAACCAGCGTCCGAGTGGCACACCAGATGTTGACAACCCACACCAAAATAGCCAAATCTTCGCTGTTATCCCATTTTTTATCTGTGAGCAACTGCAGAACGAGAATATAATCTGTCCACACACACAATAAGTGCAGATGCCCAACGTTGACCCCTCTCTACGTGGCGCTCACGACACCATAAAAAAGCAAAAACTCATTGCTTCAAGCTCCGGATAAATATTTTATTCCTTGCTTCATGGTGGCCTTATAATTGACAACATGGTTTTTTTAATTATTTTAATGCACCAGTACAGTGATCATGGTGTCACCCACGAAGAATCTTCCCAAAAAAAAAAAAAATAGTACTGTGCATAACTTGAACTCCAGACCTCAGTAAATATTTCTTGAATTGTGTATATTGGTGAACTTGGTATGGATTTAACTATATGGTTGGCCTATTTACGGTATAATATTCAATCTGGACCACAAGCGACAGAGAATCTTATCCCTGTACATGTGCCGCGGTAAGTCTCAAACATGTTTTAAACATCAATTCTGCAGTATATTGAGAATATTATAATGTTCATGATCATTGAAGACTTCAAAGGCTTGGGGAGGGATCTGACTCTCTGGTATGATAAATAATTTAATAGAAGAAATATGAGCCCGTTTAATAATAAGAAATGTTAGATAACATGTTTCATTAATCTCTGTCAAATAAAATATTATAAATTATCCAGGGTGTTGTATAAATGTCAATCAATAAATTTTGGGGAAATAAATTGAGGTTGTTAATATGAACAAGCATGAGTTGACATGTTTCACATGTTCCCGAAATAAAATATTTTTACGGTGTAGTATTTATCTTTTTAAGCTTAAATAGATGGTTGTTAATGTTATTATATATTTATATATATTCTAAATGTAAAAACTTAAAATGTTGATTAAACAATCTTGTAGCCTATTTTATATCATATTTAATAATAATACCGTAATTTAAAATAGTAAATTTATTAATATAAATTTAAGTGTTTTATTTTTTTATGGTCGGTGAAATTATAATTTTTAATAAATTATTTGGAAAAAAATACTTAAAAATATATAATTATTTATAAAATTATATTTTTTAATAAATTAAAAATCATATTTAAAAATAAAAGGAATCCATTGTATTTTTAACTGGTTCGCATTTAACAGTGGTAGTTAATCTTTTTTAGATTTATCATTTTCCCAATAATAACAAAAATTCCAATTTTATATATATATAAAAATTTTAATTATGATTTTACGATTGAAAATGCAATAAGAAAATCTCAATTTAATTTTGTCCTTGTTTTAGTTAACTAAGTTAATTTGACTTAATTGGGTTAGTTAATTCGAGTGAGGGTCTAACTTGAGTCATATAGAGTGTCTCCTACTTTATAGGAGTTATGGTTGAGTATATTTTGAGTTGTGATTAATTAATTCAGTTTAACTGAGTTAAAGTCGGTTAAACTAGATCCGACTATTGGAGGAACTAGTGGGAGGTCTAGTATTGTGGTGATGTCTGCATTGATCAACTAGTTAACTAATGATTCACTCATAAATAACTTATGCATGTCAGATTTGAGATGAGAGTTACCCAATTGAGATTGGAGTTCAAGGACTATCAGTGGTATAATCATATGAATTGTGCATGTGGTGCATGCAGTCAGAGGAAGGCCTATGAGGATTGTGCCATTGCTAATTCCCAAGGAAACAACATGAGGACTCGGGCAAGCCAAAATTTGGTTAAGTATTGGCCTGGGTTTGTCTAGGAAGTTGTGAGAAGATAGAGATAAGGTAGAGGTTGCTATCAGCATTGTGCAATTCCAATTGAGTAATTTCCCTAATTAATAGGGGTAATTCCCAAGGAAACAACACAAGGGAATAGAGACTTGGGCAAGCCAAAATTTGGTTAAGTATTGACCTGGGCTTGTCTAGGAAGTTGTGAGAAGATAGAGATAGTGCAGAGGTTGAGCAAAACAATGTAATATTTTCATATTTTTTAATCATTGTGTAATGTGTTGATTGAATTCTTTCTCTTGTATGCTTAGTGATTTTCCGGTGATAAGTAGAGTAGATTCAAGTCTATTTTTTAGTAAATTACACTTAGCAGATTGAATTTACAAAGAATTTTTACATTTACTTACATGCATATTTTTAATTATTGTTTTTCTCCCTCACTTATATTTGAAATTAAGATGTAACATGTTTTTCTATAATATGATTATCTACCTTGATTCTTTTAAATACAAATAATATTCAATAAACATAATTAATACTAAATTGGTACACTAAACCATCCTTATATATATATCATACTTTTAATTATTTAATTAAATTAATTAAAAATATATTAATAAAAAAGTTAAAATATATTTTTTAGATTTTAGAGAATAAAATTATAAATATATTTCTATCCAATCATTTTATATATTATTATTTAATATATTTATATAATTTTAAAAAAAAAATTGATTAAAATTAATATAATGGTTGAAAATTCAACATGTTAGTACCACTAATGATAGATATTTTGTAAGAGAAAAGGAAGTATCAAGTAAGTAATTATGAGGAGAAAATTTAACCCATTAACATTGTCATTATTTAAATAATTTTTTTTATGTTTCATCACTATTTTACTCAACTCAACTTTGATTCAGAATAAAGTACAAAAATAATCTGTATTTATAAATTAAAATATTCACTCATAAATTAAGTTATTTGAGAAATAATGTTACATTAGGCATAAAAGTACTTATCCACATTATAGTAAGTTCATTGGATAAAGAATTAGTCCACGTTTAGATAAGTTAGTTCACTTTAAGATAACGGTTAACTAACTCTTGGACAATACAACTCTAATTGATAGTTAGTAAAGACACTCCATTGCCAAATGACATATAATAATTTACATAAAAAAAATTGATGTTTTATGTTTTTATTTTAGCCAAATCAAGTTTTTATTTGGGAAAAAATATGGGAGATCTTTATTTAGCAATTAAGTATTTATTTATAAATTAAGATATTTAGGAAAATTTTTGTCATATTATGAATAGAGAGTTTTTATAATATAATAAAAAAGATATTTTTAAATAATTAAATATAAGTGTAGATTCATTTCAAGTATGGATTTAACATGTGTCGAAAGAAATCAAATTTTTCAAGTGCAAGTTTCTTTAAAGTGGAAAACACAGTGTGTTATATTTTATTATTTAAATGGAATTTTTTAGCGTTAAATAGAGTATATATAAGACCAAATAAATGTTTTAATCATAAAGCTTAATTTGTTGTGATATACGTAATTAACATTAAAATATTTTACATAACATGTACATCAAAACATTTTATCACGCAAATTAAATTAGTTTTCTTTATAATATATTTTTAAGTATATGTTAATATTAATTCATGTTAAAATATTTTATGATAACCTACATTGAATATTTATTTATACAACATTAAAATATTTTATTTAAAAAAAACTATACGTAGATATATAAGAAGTTCATATGGTCACACATTTTTTTACTTCTAATTATTTTAGAGCATATTCATTTTTTTATTATAAAGGACATTATTTTTCAATTTAGAACATGATTTTTAATTTTATTTAAAGGGGAATGAACGCACCGACATACTTACACATCCCCTCGGCTCAAAAAAATATGTTAACCTTTAAATAAGGGTTAATTACCTCTTAAACAATACAAATGCTAATTGACTCTTAGTAATGACACTTTATTGTGAAGTGAAATATAGACTTGTGTTTTATCTCTATCTTAACTTTATTTACCAAAATAATAAAGTGTAAATTAAAACAATACTCATTATTTTTCATCCATGAGAAAATATGAATCAACATATTTAAACATCATAAAAAAATTCCTAATCCAATTTTCAAGATATATTTTCTCTTTTTGTTATCCTAGTTAGAGGATAAAACATTTAAAAGAAATATTTTGTCCATTATAAACTTATGTAAAGATTACCCAATACGCATTGTAAACACTTACTAATTAGAATAAGTAGTTTCTATTTATTATAAAGTTAGCAAAGTAAATATGTAAATATATAATAATGATCAAACCATTTAAATAACATGAATGATTAAAATGAGAATCTGGATGGTGTAAAAATATTTACCCATTTATTATGAGGTGAAAATGTATGTAACTTTAATGTCCTATTAAAATTATTATTATTATTATTATTGCATTGCTATCTCTTTAAAAGTTGCTTTGTCCTAAGAACATACTAAGTAAGATTATTTGTAGTTGAACATGTTTTTTTCACGCTGTTATCTTTATCTAGGTGTAGATGCTCATCTTTGTATTTGAATATGTCTTTATCTAGGTGTAGATGTTTTATCTTTGTATTTGAATATGTTTATCTTGGTGGCATCATCTTTATCTAGGTATAGATATTTTATGTTTGCAGTTGAATATGTTGATCTTAAAGGTATCATCTTTATATTTATTTGAGTGCTAGCAAAGTTCCTTTGTAGTGTGTGCATCATATTATGAGGTATTTTAACCTAGTTGCTTAATGTGAAACCTTGATGCTCCTAGGTAAAATAATTTTCTTGCTTTGGTTGTTGTATGTTTGTATATGTTTCTTGCCACTTTTTCATTAGTTGTAAATCACTTTCCTTGAGAGTGGAACTTTAAACTCCATTTATAATTTCATCCTTACTAATTATATTCCATGAATTTCTCTTCAAGATTGATGGTATAAGTATCCAATTGAATGAACCATTCAACACCTGCTAGCATATCCATCTCACTGAGTAGTGAAGTGTATAACCATATTTATAGTTTCAATTATTGTATTTGAACGGGGATTTTATGCCATCTTTCCATCAATGATTATAACTCTGAAGCCCTTGTTGGGGTGTACAAAAAAGTTTAGTTGCTTCGAAAAATTGATGGCTATACAATTATGAACTACCAAAATTTACAATTATCAATACATTTTAATTTTTTTCTATGAAATTTATTTGAGCTTTAGGGTCTTTGGTCATAATTTCTCTATCATAACTACAAGTGGAACTATAGGTTGAGTTTTCTAATTTCTTGGTTCTTGGCTCTTATCAACTTTTCTTAGATGAGGTGGAATATCCTTTCTATAGTTCTTGAGTTTGTTCTTTTCAAGAAATGATCTCTTTTTGGAACATTTTGTCTTCACTCTTAATATGTTAGGTGCATAAGATTGATGTTAATGATCATTTTGGCATTGCCACATCATTATTAGATTCTAAATACTATCCATTAGTGATTTCCTTTCTTGGATACATGATTTCTACTTCCTTTCCATCCAATATGTTTGAACATAGAGTGAATTTTATTTACATCAATGTTTTGGAATCCATGTCTTACCAAATATGTGATTTACTTGTTTTCCTCATTTTTCTCCCTTTTTTAGTAGTGACATTCAATATCGTTTATATCTGCAATAATTGTTTTCCTTGCTTTTGTCCTTTTCTAAGTAGTGATATTTAGTATCTTTGTAGTGGCTTGGTGGACCATAATTAGTTATCTTCTCCAATGATTCAAAACTTATCCTTTGTTGACTAATGAACTTCCTCTCAATCATCTTTACTATGCTTCTGGATTCAACCAAATTTGCATTTCTTAAGAGCTTTAACTTACAACATATGATGGATTTTAATCCTACAATATACATTTTTATTAATTAATTGTCCATGAAATCAAGAAATATAATCAGTATGGCTTCTCTTTTATTGGTAATTTAATAAATCATTCGCATTCAATATAAATGGGCAAACTTAGTAGAGGTGTCATCTTCTTCATCGTCATGAAATCTCTTAAGGTATTCTATGAACATTCACTAATCTACTAGAAAAACGCTAGTTTAGTTTGAACATCATGTGAACTATTCATAAGCATCACCTTCTAAGTGTAAGGATATGATTGATGTTTTTTTTAATGTGTTAATAGGTGTTTCCATAGGGAAAAATCCCCTCAATTTTATTAACCCATATGATGTCCTTTTTCTTAACTTAAATGTATAATATTTGTATTAGAAAATGATGCAATGGAGATAAACAGTGTCTGAATACAAAAAGAGTGTTGTTTCTTAACCAAAACTACCAAATAATAAGAATATGTGTTGGGTACAAAAAATTTCAAGTCATCCTTAACAAAGGATTTCAAAAATTTGTTGCTAGAGCAAACTCTTAAAAAGATGCCTAATATTAAAATTGATCTACATAACATGAAATACAAATGAAAAACATGCTTGTTGAGAGCTTCATCTTGATGAATATTAGTTGGATGGGAATTTTAGTTTCCCAAATCCAAATCTTCAATAATTTGATGGAATGTTTCTTCTTCTGTATAGATCATCAAGCGCCAAATTCACTAACATTCTATAATTTGAGTCAACTAAAGGGGAGCCTTTAGTAAGGGTACAAACCATATTCCTTAACATTGAGCATTCAACTTCTAGTAATTGAATTTACCTCTTTTGTTGAGCAAGAGCGTCCATAATCATTTTGAGATATACATTAATGTTTGTTCTCATGTACATTGGTGGTCACCTAGAATATAGATGCCTTATTTTTTATTAAATATTTATGCTTTTGTAGCACCTTGTGATTTTCCTAGACTTCCCTATAATCCATGTCTAGAAACTTCAATTATAGCCCACACAAGAGAGTTCATTGATAAAACATCCACCCTTTCAATCAACTAGTTGATCATTTTTTTGTGATTATTAATTATCTTTAGTGCTTTGTCTATTTCATCATTTATCATTCATATTAGCTACAACTGTCATTTTTCGTAATCATTTATTACTTTGTCAATTATGTCCCCTAATGCTTTATGTGGATCTTTTATTAATTTTGTCAATTTTCCCCTGATTCTTTTTATCCCATCCCAATGTTATTGAAATGGTTCTTATGATGTTGACTTTATCTCTATGACAAGTAACATTTACTTGTAATTCATCATTGTTAACTATTTTGGTGTTGGTTTTTGTCCTTGTGAAATTCATGTTTAACTTACTTTATATACTATGTATATAAACTTTTATAGTTATGAAATTGATTTTTTTTAAGGTTATATACATACATATGCATATATCTTTTCAAAGTAAAAATTAAAACTATGGTGATAAACTTTTTAAATGGCATGGCTTGAGGGAAAAGATATACAAATGTATGGAAGTTTCTTAGGATAGTTGTTTGAATTAAGTTAGCTCAAGTCAACATATTCGAATGGAGGTAAGTGAATATGCATAATTACGGGTGGCGATAATAATGTACGATAATAAAATTGTGTAAAGGCATGAAAACTCGATAGATAAAGTACAATGAATAGTAGTTGTGGCTATGTATGAGATGAAGTATGTCAAGCAATAATGGTGGCTATGCAAATACTAATTTCTTGAGTACATAAATCATATAGATAAGTGTGGTGATATGTACAATTGAGACAAGGTATGCTTTATAGAATTAATGCACACATTGAACAAATGATGATTCTAATATCAAATGGAATAAATAGTTCATGTTCATTAATAGTAAATCTATAAATATGTAATAGAGTATTGAATAATGCAAATTATTATAAGATTAACATGGTAAATCCACAAATATGTAACATAACACTGAATAATACAAATGATATGAATCAATACAATGATGTCATACTCCAAATACTTCACAAAATAATAGAAAGAAGAATTAACATTTTAGATCTCAAACTCAACAAAAATACAATGTACAATCTAACTCTTTATACGTTAAATAACAATTTTGTGTATCTAAAATTACATTTATAATAAAATTATATAACCAAAACATAAAAAGTCAAACTAAAAATAAAAATATATAATGTTTATCCATAAATCTTATAATATTATATAAATATACATCAACTTATCTTAAAATAAATTAGTATATAATTTTTTAAAATTTATATTAATATATAATTTTTAAAATTTATTCAACTATTTATTATAATATTTATTACACTCAAAACCTAAACTAACCTATAAAAAGACAAAATAAATATCTGGACCATTAATCTAATTTAATGAAGCATCTCTCCTCTTAAGAAAACTCAATGCATTATAAACGTTTGAACATGAATAAACACAAGGAAAATATCTAAATGATCTAGAAAAATCCCTGATTCCCCTTTTTAAATAAGGGCCTTTCAAGTTTTGGGTAGCTTGCACCAATCATAAAGTAACAAATGTTAAAAAAAAATAAAATAGAAAATAGCATATACCCTTTCAACCAACTCAAAAGGGAAAAAAATGATAAAGAAATCACACGTCACACTAACGATATATGAATAAAAAACCCTAAGCCGAAAATGTACACATCATACCTTGTAACAATATGTGAGAAATAACGAGACTACGAAATGAGATCAAATCATTTAGTGTAAAGGTGAATGTACAAAAACACAAGAATTTTTGTTGTGTTGACAATATAAATGTAGAAAATGATAGGGATTTGTAGTTTAATTATTAAAAATAGTAATTATTATAAAAATAATCAGTGATTAGGTGAAAGTGATGAGTTAATTTGTAATTGTCGCTATTAATTAGTGATAAATCATATTTGAAATAATAATTATTAATGATTGTTTTTTATTATAATTATAAATATGTTAATTAATTATTAAAGAA
Source organism: Pinus tabuliformis (assembly GCA_031772625.1). Taxonomy (NCBI): domain Eukaryota; kingdom Viridiplantae; phylum Streptophyta; class Pinopsida; order Pinales; family Pinaceae; genus Pinus; species Pinus tabuliformis. The sequence continues at coordinate 150,956,899 of CM062815.1, read as the reverse complement.
AGATAAAGAAAATTATTTTAATATTCATGATTTTAAATTACAATTAACATAGATTTATTTTAAGTACTGATTTAATATGTGTTGAGAGCGATTAAAGTTTTTTGCGTGTAAATTCTTTTTAAAACAAAAAATATAATCTATTATTTTTCATTATTTAAATTGTATTTTTGAATGTTTAATAAAATATATATAAGACCAAATACATGTTTAAACCATAAAACTTAATTTTCCGTTACCTAATTAACATTAAAATATTTTACATTACATGTACATCCAGACATTTTATCACCCAAACTAAATTGGTTTTTTTATTAATATATTTTTAAGTATATGTTAATATTAATTCATATTAAAATATTTTATGATAACCCACTTTGAATATTTTTTTATATAACATTAAAATATTTTATTTAAAAAAAAATCTATATATAGATATATAAGAAGTTCATATGGACATAATTTAATCAACATAAATCTTCAAATAATTTATTTAAATATTTTTAAAAATAAAAGACTTAAACATTTTACTTACACATTTTTTTAGTTTTAATTATTTTAGAATATATTATTTTTTTTATAAAAGAAATTATTTTTCAATTTAAAATATAATTTTTAATTTTATTTTAAAAGAGAATGAACCGAGACATATTTACACATCTATTTACACATCCTCTCATACTGAATTGTAAATTGAAAAACTCATTATAGATTATCGATTAACCACTAAATTACAATACATTTTATAAAAAACAAAAACACTTGTTTTTAAGTCAGAAAAGATGAAAAAAAGAAATTGGAATCGTTGTGGGTGGAAGGCCGGCAAAAGCCACTCCGCCAACTGAAATAATGGTTCCAAGAAAGGTTAGCAGAGCGCCTACCAAAACAACAGTTGGTGGTCTCATGAAACGTAGAGTTGGGTCCACCAAAATAATGGTTTAAAGTTGGTCTATGTAAGTCCTACAATTTCTAGTTTGAGGATGAGTCATCATATTGACATGTATCAAATTATGAGGACACGTTAACCTATAGGTTCAACATTAGGTGGGGAAGGTTCATGAAGGAATATGGGGCCCTTTTACAACTATATACATCCTCAAATTATAATATTGGTCCTTCTCACTGAGAAAATATGGGCCACCAAAACCACATAACGAAAAACATTGTCCTCATATAATCTCCCCACATGTCATGTCAAGTTGGATATGGGATTTTAATCCAAATTCTGATCCTATGTTTTCAACCAGGCATATATTCTTGGTTAGTGGATTCCCATTAAGCATTGGAATTGATGTTGGTGTCATATTTGTCCAAGGAGGTACGTGGCCACTCATCCTTTTATGGTGTGTTGAATATTAAGTGTGTATATTCACTGTGCTAGCTTCAGTAGCCAAACAATCATCATTTCACATATCTTTATCCCTCCTGGAAACACAAAGTGGTACGACTAGATTACATGAATATAACAAATCTAATTTGAGCCCCAGGGAAATATCTCATTGTCTATTACTTTGTGGAAGAATCCATGGCAATTGATATTGGTCGTATATAATGACTTGCATGAGCTTATAAGCCTAGCCATTATAATTTATTATAATTTAGCCTAAAAAATTGAGGGTAAGAGTAGATCACAGGGATGATTTGAGGATGGTAAGAAATATATGTAATTTTTTATATATGATTCTTGGTTTATTAAGAAAAATATGTTATTATTTATGATGGTTGGTTTATTAAGAAAAATATGTTATTATTTTTTAAGTTAAATATTTTTAAATTTTATATAAATGTTTAGTTTTTTTTATTATGCATCTATATAAATATATATTTGAAGATTAGTTTAATTGGTTAAGCTCTTGTCTCTAAAGCACTTTCGCTATTGAGAGGTTACAAGTTCAATTCTCTCAGCACTTTTGGTGTCACACTATGTGGTTGAGCCAACAAGAAGTGATTCCTTTGGGTGGATCTGTCTAGTACAAATATTTTGTGGATGTAGTGGTCATCAATCTTCGGAGTCCGTGAACCACACAGAATATATATATATATATATATATATATATAATAATTTATATTTTATAATTGTTTTTTTAATATTTTGTGGATGTAGCGGTCACCAATCTCCGGAGTCCATGAACCACATAGAATGAATATATATATATATATATATATATATGCACACTAACACACACTTACTTCAATATATTAATGTATAATTTGTTTTTATAATTTAACCATGTACAATCCATTCATTAATGATATTGATATCTTTTGTTTTTTGATTTTTTTTTTGCTATAACACTCTACATTGAATCACCCTACCTTAGTCTAGATGTGTGACCTCCTTGGGATATCTAGTGCTTAGATAAGATCCCCTATCGCCTCCTTTTGTCTTTGGTCATTGATTTGACTCTACTAGACACTTTGTGACACCCATTGAGGAAACACTCTCATTGGTTTTGATTTTTCTAGCTCTATTAGTCCAATCCTAATGTCATAGGTATTGTGTTTGTCACAAGTCATAGGCAGCACTGCATAGTGGGCATCTTGTTCCCAAGCTATCTCTTTAGCCCCTCATGGACCTACACACTATGCTATGAACAAGAAATTAAATGAAATTTGGTAGCTAAGTTCCATAGCATTATGGAGTTATGTCTTCTCTTGGATTTGTCTTGAGCTTTAACTCATTCATCTATCCCACAATTAGTTGGAGTTCTTAAATCAATGATAGAAATATGTTTAAGCATGCTTAACATGTGTCCACTTGGCCAAGCTTTCCTTTCCCCTTCCTCATTTCTTATCATGTGCATCATGAATTTCATAGGCCATACATGACAATAAGTCACTACCTACATAACAAAAACATGGTTTTCTAAGGAAATACTTGCAATTTGTAATCAAAACCCATGATTCACAATCAAAACACAAAATATGCATCCAACGGAGGGTATACTTTTCCTAGTGGCTAAGATAATGTTCAATTATGCCATGACATGATCTCTTAGGCATTTATATCATTCTCTTCCTCTCCAAAAACTCTCTTCAATAACTCTTCAATTATTTAATCTCTCTTAGTACCTCATAGGAACATCTCTAGATTGGTGCTAAATCTTGATCTAACTTTTCTACTACTCCATGCTCTTAAGCTACTTGGTCATGTCATCTTCAACACTTTTGCATGTATTCCTTGCTTCTAATTCAACTTCTTCCTCTTAGGCTTGTTATATTTCCCTAGGATTTCCTCTTACATGTTGGACAATTTGGCTTTTCTATCTTAAGGGAGTTCACCATAGCTAGGGTAAGGGAGGCACAACCTTTTTGAGGCACATTAGATCATCGTTTAATACTTTATTGTTTTATTATTTATTGGTATATCTAGTGTCTTATATTACATTGTATTGGTTATCAAAGTCAAGTTTGTTTTATAAGAAGGTGTAGTATCTTGTGTAAGCCAGATTTAGGTGGAGCAAAAGATATATATATAATGAATTTCAACTCAATAGCATGAAAAATAATAACATCCAAGCAATGAGAGCAAAGTGAGTAGATCAAAATATAGAATGAAGCTAAAAAACCCAAGTTCTTAATATGAAAACCAAGCCTCTTCAAGGGGTTACAAGTATCCAAGACATGATTTTTTTACAATTAATGATAAGAATTAATAATTTATTTTCTATTTATGGAAAAAATTAGCTCAACAAACCCTATAAACCCTATCAAGGCCAGCCTACCTAAACTTTTAAAATATAAGAAGCTACTAGATATGGATCATACATTAATGACTCAATCTATGCAGATAATTTGAAAAAATGATCTTCGATTTCAACTCATCAAAAGCTCAATATTGATTCTTCCCCCATTGGAAACTTTTACCATTTCTTATTATGGCATGAAGTGGTGCAACTACAACTAAAAGGAACACTATAAACTTCCATAGGTATTGTGTTGCGCCAACAATTATTCTATCTTAAGTGACATTAGTAAGAATCGACCATTTGAGGATGGCTTCCATCTTAGCTAATCTATCTTGAATTCTTTTCCACCAATCACATACCCCAAATACACCAATAACTGCTAAATTCACATTTCTTAAGGTTTGCTAGCAGTGGATGCTTTTTCAAAGTCCATAATACCTACCTGAGATGTGAGATATGATCTTCCCAGGTATAGCTATAAAGCATTATATTAAGTATAGTATCACAAATGAATCTAGAAAGGGACACAATACATTATTCATCAAATGCATTAATGCAGTTGGTGAATTACACAAACTACTTTTTACCATCCATTCATATCAACTTTTCCTTATCTTTAAGATGCTCATTTGGTCATCTTCTTCCTTAACTCATACTTGGTGTTATCTCGATTTGAGATTCAACTTCGTGAAGTACTTGACATGCTACAACTGATCTAGCAAATCAATGATCTTGGGAAAAGGGTACCAATTCTTAAGGGTGATTGTGTTCAAAGATCTATGGTTAATATAGGTTCACCAAGTCCCATTATTGGGTACTATGATGATATTTGATTAACATGTTGGTTAAATTACTCCTTGCTCCAAGATCCATTGCAGCTATTTCTACACTTCATCTTTTTCCAAGATTGAATGTTTATACAACCAAATATTGTAAATGGGTAGTTAGACAATAATTGTATATCATGCTCCTCTTCCCTCTTAAATGTTAACCCTTTAAGCTCCTAAAACATTCTATGTACACTAGCAACCCTTGATTAGGTGGTATTGGTTTTCTCTCCCTATGAAGATTGCACCCCTCATTTATATAAAGGGGCTTCCAAACACTACACCACCTACACCAAGTGATATTACATCTACATCCACTTTATTAATATAGTTTTCACTTATAATAAATTTGATCTTACATTGTTTATTTACCTTCAACTCTACATCCTTATTTATTTATCCCAACAAATATAGGTTATGATAATCATGAACTTCCAATCCAAGCTTCCTGACCCTATCTTCGACTTTGAGGTTGGCTTATGAACTAGATTCAAATAGAGTATCCCCCTTTTTGTCTTCTTGACCTAGATCTCAATATGGAAAAGTTTAGTCATCTCTTTCTCTTCCTTGTGATGAATGCTACTTAGCTTCACCTCCATCTACAATATAGTGTAGATTATATTTTCATCTACATTCAAGCTACTCTCTACTTGGTTGCCTAAATCCATTATTAGAAGGTGTTGGCATTATGACACAGGTTTGGCTCGATGACATAAGTGTTGTCCTTGATGGCAACTCACTCAAAGTGCAGATCACAAGTTCAGGCTCTCAAAATAGTAGAAAATGAGATACCCGCAGGTTCCTGTTCACAAAGCCGCGGACATACGCAGGTGCGCCGAACAAAAGCTGCGGACATGTACGCAGGTTCTCCGAACAAAAAGTGTGGACGTGAAGTACACACACTTTCATGCAGAGAAAAGCGCGCACGTGGGAAATCTTATGGTTGGTCCATGGTATTTAGTCCAACATTTTTGATCCTATGGTTTTGGTCCGTGGTTTTGCATCTAAAGTATTGAACCCAGGTTTTTGGGTCCCTAGTATTGGATCTCTATGGTTTTGGACCATGGTTTGAGTAAGGCCTAGACTATAAAAAGGAAAGGAGATCATTTGGTTGGGAAACTAATGTGTTGAATATCTTGAGATGAGCAAGATCTGAAATTCTGGTGATCGGTTGGTGAGTTATAGCTGGACCTGAATCAAGGAGAAACCTGAGCATTACAAGACAGATCTACTGTTGGGTCGAGATCTCCTTGGCGCATGATCAGATCTGTAAATCTGATGATCTGGGGTATAATTGAAGTCTGATAAATTATCTATACCCGCAGGTTTGACACAACGCAAGTACGGATACTCGCAGTCTTGACACAGCGCAGGTGCGGACACCCGCAGGTTCGACACAGCGGAGGTGCGGATACCCGCAAGTTCGACACAGCGGAGGTGCGGATACCCGCAGGTTAAAGAAGTGAATACTGCAAACGTATGCAGGTTTCTATTGGTGAAGTTGCAGACTTTTTCTTGAAATATGTTTTAGCTGCTTTTGTCTATTACTGCAGTGTTCAGGGTTCTGAATTAGTGTCTGGTTACTGGTACTATGTTCTGAGAAGTTATTGATTCAATATTTGTACAAGGAAGTTGGTTGATTGCAGATCTATTTGATGTTTGATTGATATTCATGGATCCAGTTTGAAAATTTATGAAACGTGGTGCCTGGAAGAAAAGAGAAGTCTTTTGTAGGTCAGCACCTACGTACTAGTACCTCAGCTAGTACAAGAGCAAGGGGGTTATAGCTCCCTTCCAGAAGAATTTGGAGAACAAGAGAAGGTTGTAGTCTTCTGCAGGTTGAAGCCTACATATTGGTATAAGACTGCACCAGTACAGAATCATTGTAAAAAGAAGTTTCTAATTGAAAGAAGATAGAGACATATTGCAGCAGGTGGTTTTCACCCACATTGGGTTTCCACCTTATATCTTGTGTTCTTTTGTGTGACTGTCTGCTCTACTTTTCTGTTCCTGCATACTATTATATGATTCTGACACACAGATTAATGATCAACATCTGAAGAATAAATTAAATTATAAGTCTGGGAGGTATATGCAAGTTTCATTAGTCAGATATGCAAATCTTTGTATAAATTGAAAAAGAGTTTGATAATATTGATTCACCCCCCCTCTCAGTATTATTTCCAACAGAAGGTTCTTCTTTGGCATCCTTCTTATAGTTCTTTGGATGAAAAAACAATTATCTTCAATGTGACCATCAATATTATAATGGTTGTAGTTGTTATTTAGATACATGCAATAATGTGCAAGGGTTGTTGTCTTCTTGTTTATTTCTTTCCACTTCTTCTTCCCCTCCTTGGAATCATTTTGGTGATCTTTTTGTTTCGCACCACTTGGTTGTCCTTCCCTATTGTACACATGCTTCATCAATTATCCTAGGTTTTAAGAGCATCACTTACTTTTGCAAATGGATATGTAGGCCCCCTAGATACTTGAGGAGCATCACTTGCTTTTGCAAATGACCATGTAGGTCCCCTAGATAACTGAGGAGCATATATAGGTGATGAGTCTCCTAGTTGATGTACTTTGAGGCCCATTTTGGGGATGATGTGACATTCCTTATATACTAAAGGATTTATTTTTTACTATGACTAACAAAAATATTTTGGGATTTGTGAACTTGGGTAATATGAGATGATATTAATGATGGAGTTATGTGTTATATCATAGTCTATCTATGATTTTGATAAATTTATGAATTTTCTGAAGTGTATGAACCCATTGCTCAAACAACTCAAATTCCAAGGGAAGACTCCATCAACCTACACTTGAGGTAAAATGGGGATTGTGTCTACTCTTCAGTCTACAAAGCATTCCAAGTCTTCAATGGATTTAAGCAACCAATCTAACAATATCTTAATTTGAATATCTAAGCAAGGAAACTCAATTTAAAAGGGCATTGGACCCTTAAAACATGGGTCACTGATTATAGATATCTTGAAGAAAATATCCCTTCAACCAAGGATTGATTGAAGGGTTGATTGTTGAGTACTTTTCATATAAATAGTAGCAAGGAATTAGCCTTAGTTTATTCTTCTTACTCTTGAGATTGGGAACTCTCTTTTGAGATGGTGCATTTTGACTTGTCAAGGGAAAATTGTTATTATGAATTAATCTCTTAATGCAGAAAGTGTGTTTTCAATTTTTTTGTTGAAGAGTGTTTTCTCTATGTTTCTTGTAGAAGCATTGAGTAGGGCCCTCTTAAGGGGACCTTTTTTTGTTGTCATCTTTCCTTTCTATAGCTATCTTTAGTTCACCTTATCATTGTTTTTGATTTGCACCATTTTCTACAAGTAATCTTAGCTTCTTGTAGTCGTTTTTCAACATATCACTTCAAGTAGCATTGACAACTTAGCCACATTATGTCATTCATTGGAATATGCTTATAACTATATTTTGCAGCAATTTCATTTCAACTTTATAGCATGTCAATTCAAGGTTATAACATGAAAATTCAAGTAGAATTAGCCACTTTATGTCATTTCATTTATAGTGTTCTAAACTTTGTTTTACAACCCCTTTCAAATCTAATTTTATAGCATCATAATCATTTTAAAACATGTTATATCTAGCTTTCATTTCATTTTGTTATTTATATTTCAACCTTCTCTTTTATTGTTCAATATCATTGCTCATCCTATGACTCTAAGGTGATCCTTCCTTGACACCATTGGTTGATTGAGTACCCTTATTACTGTCATCTCATTCCTCTCTAAAAAAGTGTCAAACACTCTCCACACCCCGTGCTCTTGGCATCCTTGACTTGGGGTAGACCGAGTGTAGAGCCAACAGTTGCATGGAGTAAGGAAACATAAGTAAATAGATTGAGATTGGGCATCTCTCCTTTTTGTTAAGTAGTTCTTACATTCTTATAGTTTGGATGTTTTCTTTCTCATAGATAGTTGCCTTGATGTAGTTTTCATATATAGTGCATAGTACCTCATCAACATAGCATATTCTTGGGTTGACAATTTAAAATTAAGCCAAGGAGTTAAACATTTTTGTTACAATTATTTAGCCCACCACTTTTTGGAATTATTTACAAGGAGGTGCTAAAAATTGCACACATCACATCATTTTTATCAATAAAAGAAATAAAGAAAAAACTTATTAAACTGCATGCATAAAAATAGAGATAGATTTGATAGATTTAATCAAGAACTCACATTGTTGAAACATGTACAACCAATCAAAGACAACAAGTATATTATGATACATACATTCGAAAAATCATTGTAGAATTTGGGGAATTATCCCAAGGGGGAAATGAATTTTTGAATTTTTTTAGAAAAAGAAGAATAAGAATCACCATATCATCACAACATGGTTTCATATGGAGATTGCCAATCTCAAATATTTGAGTGTTCCGTTAGGGAAACCACTGGAGAAACAAAAATGAAGAATATCAATCCTTCTTCTCTTCCTCTCTTCCATGACCTTACTTTAGAAGACCTTGAAACTTTCCTTTCGGAGTTTGAAGTTATTTGTAGGAGTTATGATAATGCATCTAATGATCAGAAGCTCAATCCCTTTCCCTCTACATTGAAGGAATCATGCTTACGATGGTTCATGCATCTAGAGGGAAATAATATTATAATCTAGGAAAAATGAAGCAAACCTTCATTGAAAAGTACATGGACTATTGCAATCCTAGGGACACAAGACACTAGATCTTTATAATGATCCAAGGAGAGAATTAATCTCTATAGAAATATGAGGAAACGTTACAAATCAATGGAAAAAATGTTTCATAGTTGCACATTGGATGATAACCAACTAAAATTTTTCTTGCTTAGAGGGGTAAGTGAGGAACTTATGGATACCTTGAATATCCTTGCGAAAGAAGAAATCTACCGGTTGGAGTATGAAGAGATCAAGCAAGTATTTAAAAATTACTCTAAATTTATGAGCAAAGTGGTAATGGAATAAATATGGTAACATAATAATTTAAATTTGAAACTCTTACTAAAAATTAATTAGGAGGATTTTTTGAAAATGTGATAATTGATATTTTACACTCATTAGCCATGCAAATAGATACATCGTAGATAAATATGAAGCAAGATGAAGCAAAAAGAGCTCTAGCTATCTTTTATCCTAAGTGCACAAAGAAACACTCTAGAAATGAATGCCCACTTAACACTATTGAAATTCGTGCAATTTGTGAAGAGAAACATGAAACTAAAAACTATACATTCTTTCTATGTATCAAGGCCAGTTATTAGGTGTTTGAGGAGAATCTGGAGCCACTATGCTTCAACAACCAAAGAAGACAAGGATTACTTGGGCCATTTCATCAAGGTACACCTTTGTTAAGCCTTAAACACAGTCAAATGTCAATTTTGAATCCCCATGTAAAACCTTATACATTGAGTTATATTATTATTACTACTTTACTTGTATTGATGGATAGACCCTTAATTGTAATTGTACCTTTTGTATCTGATATATAGACCAATGGGACCTAGTTTATAGTCATCTCATATTGTACATTTGTTCTATTGTAAAAAGATGTTTCCCCCTCAAAGAGGTTTATCTTACATTATTCTATCTATTTATAAAGGCATGGAGTTACTTCTCTTTATATGTTTAGGATATTTGGTTGTTTGTTTCTTAACATTTGGTATCAAAGCATACAATTGTAGGGTTTTGTTCCTTCAAATAAGTCACCGTGGAATTTTCATTATAACATTTTTTGGTGAAGTTTCAAACTATGAAATTTTCAAGAGCTTGTGAAGATAAAGAAAAGTAATTTTGTTAATAAAAAAAATAGGTTTTCGTTCACTATACTTTTTAAGATATAGCCCATGGAAGTTAGTGTTTTAACTAATCCTAAAATTGGTCTCAAATGAGTCATCTTGACATATTTTCTATAATTTTTTGGTGAAGTTTCATATTGTGACACTTTTAGGCATATGAGGAGACATATTTGAAGAAATTTTAGGTTCCAAGTCACTATAATTTCAAAAATATAGACTATGAAAATTATGGTTTTTGACTAGTTTTAACACTAGTCTCAAACAAGTTTTCTTAGTACAAATATCATATCTTAAGTTAGGAAATTCCAAATTGAGTGCCACTAGTTCCTTTAGAAAGAGGACATAACCTATTATTTCAAGTAAAACTTTCATAATCATATATTAAATATTGGATTTTGTGTCATTCCACGCAAGTGCACTCTTTAGAGAGGGCCAAGAATCAATAAGTTCTAGGAAAGTTATCAAAACTTTCACCTAACACATCAAATTTTAGTCAAATTTGTGGAACTATAGAGAATAAAAATGAGATCGCTACAAGATGAAATTTTAGATTTAGAAGGGCCAAAATTTCAGAGATACATTAGGACAAATTTTGACCAACAATATGGTCTCTAAACTAGGGTTTTAAAGGTATGTAACTTATAGTTGGCATGCTTTTTTATTTTAAGATTAGATTTTGGTTATTCAAAAATTGTGATAGAGAGAAAAAAATGAGTATTATTATTGTTTTACATGGAAAAAGGTTTTTCAAGGATTTCTACTCCCATTAAACCTCTAGAGAATTCACACATGACATTTGATGAAAGTGAAGACTCCGAAAACATGTTATCCCAATTGAAGAACCAAGTTTATGAAATAAGTGATAGTATGTTGAAGCTAGTGGATTTATCTCATTCTCAAGAAAGACTTAGAAGATAGATGGTAGATAAAATGGAAAATTTGATGGATCAAAAGGAAACTACAATAGAAAATTTGGTGGAAGATAAAAAAAAAAAAAAAATGTTGATCAAAATATAGAACATTTACAAAATTCCATAAATCAAAATAGGGATAAAGAGATGGAACAACTACAAAATTCCACTCACATGCCCTAGATGAGATATTCCCTAAAGGAGATACCAAGACACAAGGAAATCATGAAAATGCGGAGAACATAAAGATTGAGTCTTAGAATCATCATTATTCATCACTCCAAGATCTACATAATCAAGGGTTTAACTCAACACTAGGGAACTACTTAATTCCCAAGATTGTTATGAGGACATTCGATGTAATGATCCTATAACATGGATATTCTAGATGGAGCAATAGAACCCAGTAAATTTGTTTGGTACCAATGGTTTTGTGAACAAAAAAGGGTTTTATTGTCTCTTGATCCATTTTCATTATTGAATTAATATGACAATATGGAAATAGTAAGATCACTACATTCTTTAGTTTATTGATAAATATATGAAAAATAGATCCAATTACAAAAACATTCAACAATTCCAAAAACTCTTAATAACAGTAAGGAACATTCTAGAGGATAATTTGTTAGATCCCTTTATGGGCATATTAAAGGAGATCATTCAAGATTAGGTGTGTCTCTTCAAAAATAAATCCCTAGAGAATGTTTTTAATGTGGCAAGGATAGTCGAAAGTAAAAATATGGCTAGTAGAAGAGTGTCCACTAACAATTATAGAGAGAACCATGCTCCCTCTCCTAACCTCACTCAATCTATAAAGTTGACACCTCAAAAAATGGATGAAAGAATAACAAAGGGACTATGTTTCAATTGTGATGGAAATTATGGTAAGGGGCATAAATGTTGTGAAAGTAAATTATTTTAAATATATAATGAAGAGGAAGAAGATCAAGATTTATACCATCACAAGATTTAGAAATAGAAGGGACTACTTCAATCACATCTTATCATGTATTTGCTAGCATTGGTACTTTGCAAACCCTCAAGATAGAAGGATATATAAAAAAGAAAGAGGTAAAAATGTTAATTGATTTCGGTAGTATCCATAAATAGATTAATTATAGATTAGTGAAACTTCTCAATTGTTTTGTATTTCCAACACCAGAGTTTCGAGTAATGATTGCAGATGGAGGTGTCATAAATTGTCTATATAAGTGCCATAGTATTAAGCTCAATATGGAGGAGTATTTATCATATAGTCCCATGTTTTCAATCTAAATTGATGGTTGTAATGTTTTATTATGGGTCTAATCGTTACAATCATTAGGAACAATGGTTCTTAATTTTTAGGAACTCTTCGTGATATTTTCCTTGGAAGGAAAGGGAATTAAACTTAGAAGTATCTAACAAAAAACTTGTAAACTGATAAGATCTTATAGCATTACTCAAGTGACCCTCTTGGTCACTTCACCTAAGCATCCATTTTAACAAAGACAAATCCACATATTCCACAAGGAATGAATAATTATTATTCATTCTTATTTGACATGTTCTTGAATTACAATGGAGTGCATATAAATACATGCAACAGTGATAATTTAGGCCCTTAGCATAAGGGATCAAATTATCATTATAACATTTTAATTACTACATCACATAATGCTTATACTATGACTATCATGACATTATGATAATAAATGTAATATGCCTTAGGTATATTACAACTCTTCTCCCCCTCAAAAATGCATTATCCTCAAGGTAGAAGTAAAGATAAACTTATTTTCATGTAGTGAACAATCCTTTATCAATTTTCATTGATTAGAGAAGATTGAAGACATGAGGTGACATTATTTTTTGTTGGTTGTGGAGCTTGATTATCTTCCTGATTCAAATATCTTGTTTTTATTTGTGTTTGGACCCAAATTCTTGAGGGTGGGGTGTAGGTGGGTTCCCCCCCTACTATTGTCACTAAAGAGTCTAGTGGGGGTGGTGACAACTCTTTTGAGCCCCCTTGGTGGGGGTTTAGGGAAGGCATCCTCAAAGAGAATTTTTTAAAAAACTTCCTTGTAAAATTTTGTAATTTCATAGTCAGTTTGGACCATTCATCATTAGGTCACATATATGATGGTATATGTTATGTTAGGGGATTTTTCCCTAGAAGGAAACCCTCTTTTTATGAGGGAATTGTATTTCAGTTTTGTATCATTGTAATTGAGAAAGAGGATACTCTTAGGGAAAGAGAAGAGGAGGTTGTAGCAGATGTTTTGCAAGTTGTATCCATTTATTTTTTTAGATGGAACAAAAAGAAGGACTAGCTATTTCTCCATGAATGTAGCCCAAATTGGGTTAACCACGTATATTTTTGTCTTCTTTATAATGTTTCATTCTATGTTTTATTTCTACATTCATTTTGATTTTATTGCTCTTTGATTTTATTTCTAACAATTGGTATTAGAGTTGAAGGTTTATTTGGTTGATAAAAACTCACAAGAAAGGAGGGTTCCTAGTTCAAGTGAAAGCAATGGTAGAAGAAGGTTTTAGGGTCAGGAATTTTAACGACCAAAACTACTAGCTATGGAATATGAAAATGGAAGATTATCTATATTAGAAAAATAAAATTCTACCATTGGGTGGAATAGTAATGAATTCAATAACTATGAAAGACAAATAATGGGAGATTCATGATTGAAAGGCATTGGAAACAATATTGTTCCTGGAAACATCAATGGATTTTAACATTTCAAAAGAAACAAATATGCAAGGTTTAATGAAGGTGTTGGCTAAACTATGTGAAAAAACCTCTTCCAACAAGGTATTTCTTATGAAGCGTTTATTTAATATGAAGATGTGAGAAAGTGGTTTTGTTGTTGATCATTTAAATGAATTTAACATGATCACTAGTTAGTTAAGTTTTGTAGGAATAAACTTTGATGATGAGGTTAGGGAGCTTTTGATTTTGTGCTCATATCTGAAAAGTTGGAATGGCTTGGTCATGGTTATGAGTAATGTTGTCTTTGGTTCAAACACTTTAAAGTTTGACGATGTTGTTGGTGTTATTCTTAGTGAGGAAATGTGACTGAAAAGCACATGTGAGACATCAAGTAATGCTTTGATTGTAGAAAACAAGGGAAAAATAAAGGGGGAGAGGAAATAGCCTAGGGAATCATGGAAAGTATAAGAAGGGTATATCCAAATCTAGAGGGAGGTTGGAATTATTTCACTGTGGGAAGAAATGACCGAGGTGGATGTTGGTGAATCCCGATGATAAATAATTATTTTCTATTATTAGAGGTCTACAAGCCCATGTTTTTTCTAAACCATGGTATTTGAAAGGTGGAAGAAAACAAAATAAAAATCTAATCATACAAATAGATTTTTACCATATACAATCATTCGTTAGTTTTTACCATAATGATTTATGGTATTCACCCACGGTTTTATGTAACCCATGGCATTTGAAATATAATTAAATATAATGAATCTAGGTGAAAAGGAACCCATAAATAATATAAATACAAACATTCACCATTGTAAAATCCATGAAGTTTCTCATGATGTAGTATGATGACATCTTTTACCATTTAATAGAAATAATTAATCTCTTTTCATATTAGTTTCTTCTCTACATTATTTCTTTCATGCACTTATGATGTTTCCTATTGTTAATACTTTGTTACATTCCTCTCACAACCTGGATTAGTGGTATCAAATCAATTTTTTCTTTTGTCATTTTCCAGTGCATATCTTTGACAAGGTCAGGGTATAGAGAGTTGAATCTCAAACAAGTTTCACTTAAGGATAACCACTCTTTCTAGCCCAAGTGACCTCCCATAGTGGAAGAAAAGAGAAATAACAAAGTAGGAGATCCCATCAAGTTGTTGTTCAAGGAAGCTCTCATATGACAAAGGAATGAGATAACGTATAATTTCACCTAGATCATTCAATGACTGCCAAAAAAGGCCAAAACACCTCCGAGAAGCAGTAATTTTCGAGGCGTGACACCCTGCAAGGTACAAATTAACTTTGATATTCCCTTATTCAAAGGAAAAATATATGCAAATGATTTAGATAAATGGTTAAATCTATTATAGGGCTATTAATTTGTCTAAAATTTTTCGAACAATGAATAGATCACCTTTGTGCTCCTGAAATCCCTTGCTCATGTTCAAGATTGGTGGGAAGGTTACTTGAAGAGACAAAACAAAGACGTGTTTGTGATGTTCAATGAAAGACCCACTTGGGCCACTTTTGTTGATTCCCTCAAGGAGGAAATATACCATGTAGGGATCTGTGATGACTAGTACATGACATGAATAACTTTGTGATAGGAGAGAGACCAGATGGTGCTAGAGTACACTGATAATTTCCACACCTTGAATTCAAATTTAGGTACTAGAGACTCTGAGAGGCACATGGTTTTGAAATACCAAAATAGCCTACATAGGTACATCAAAAAGAGATGTGCTTCTCAGGCATCTCCTCACTAGGATCAACTCATAGATATGTTGTTAAAATAGAGAAAAAATTGAAGAAAAATAATAAGCAAGGGCAACAAAAGCTTGGAAAAGGAGGCCTTAACTCACAAAATAACAAAAAAATCAAGGAGAGCCAATATCAAGATATCCAACCCAACTTATAGGCAAAGAAGGGTAATGGGAAGTTGAAGAAGGACATTGGAAAGTGGTGTGAGTTCTACAAAACCCCTTGGCTCAACACTAATGAATGCCACTTGAAAAAATCATTGTTAGTCGGGCTTAAAGAGGAAAAAATAGACTTTGGCTCATATTATGATTTAGAATGGGATAAATGAAATTTGATCATTAATGAAAAACCCAATGCTACCATCGCAACTACAAATATTGAACCATAATAGTTAGAGGAGCTTGAGAAGGGTGAGCACATATTCCATTCATAGATGTGGGTGAAGGGGACCCCACTACATGTCATTATTGATAGTGGGAGCCATAAGAACCTGATATTAGTGGAGGTCATTAAGAGATTGAAGTTACCGACAGTGCCACACCCTCAACCATACACCATTGATTGGTTTAGCCGTGGATGATACATCCATGTTAGCCAACAATGTCGCTTGTCCTATGACATCAAGCCCTTCAAAGATGAGGTATTGTGCGATGTTTCCCAACTCAAAGTTTGTGATGTTATTTAATGACAGCCTTATATGTGGAAATGTCATGTTACCTATGATCCCTATCCACATAGTGTCATGTTACTCTAGGGGGTCAACTTTACAGGCTATTTGAGGTAGTTCCAATTACTACAATTTCATTGATCTCAACAAATCAATGTCAAAAGGTAATCTCTCATACTTCCAAGTTTGTCCTCTTCATTGTTCAAGGAGAACACAAGATATCCATGACAACCATAGCTCCAACAAAAGCTTTCTATATAGAACACAAACATGTGGAAAATCTTGTAGAAGGGTCCAAATACATATTCAACTCACCTATAAGGGTGCCTCTACACTTCCAAGTCACACAACCACATAAATGGGTGTTGGAGCTCAGGTCCAAATTTGGGTTAATTATGGAAATTTCATGTAAATGTAAAATGTAAAATGAACATATAAATTAAAATGCAATGACATGTGTTGGAATTCAAATGGAGGGAAAGACAATTACAAGATATTTTTATTAAACTATGAAAATAATCGCTCTGAATAATCATTAAGTCTTCGGGTTAGGGTTTTTGTAGGGAGAGTCAAATTGAAAAGTATGTCTTAAGAGTTATGCATAAGATTTTGCTGGATGTGTGAGGAGAGTTTGAAGGGAGCACAACCTCCCTACCACCATGGCAAGGAGGGTTTCATATGAAGTACAATTTTGTTCATGTTAATGAATATGGATCTCGTGTTCATTACTTGTTGTGGTTTATTTGCAGTGTTATCATGTATTTGTAATAGTCGTTTGTGTGTAAATTTTTAGTGTTAGTTCGATGTTAATGGATATGTTTAAGCATTGTTTTTGTAGTTGTGTATGCTTAGCTTTTGGCAACTTTGTGTGTGTAATTTTATTTTTAGTTTTTAGTTTTTCTTCTTGTTGGCGCTCCTCGCTAGAGCATTTCCAACAATGTGCACCAGCCGGGAAGCTTGGTTCCCCTCTCTAGTTAGGTGGTAGTATCAATGGAGAGAAGGCCAGGAAGGTAAACTTGTGGTCAGATGAAGGTTGTGGGCATGGCCAGCCTGTGGCCTTAACAAGGACAAAGAATCATTCATTTTCTAGATAGGAATTTTATGGGTTCTATTAATCTGATGACTCATCATTATTTTGGTAGTTTCTCTATGTTTTTGGAGGTTATCCTCATCCATAGGGCTCTTACAACATTTTCGTTATGAGGGAGAGGCTGCTAAAATTGTTATGTTGGTCATAGAGGCTTTGATAAAAGACCTAGTTGTGGATTAAAAAGTCATGGTGGTAGATTGAACAAGTTGTAAGGGGGAGACTTTGTTAACGAGGTTTCCCTATTAAGCTATGATTAGCTAGCATCAGGGATGAATGGGTTGGAGATAGGGTCTTCGACAACTAAGGTTGAATTCTTTTGTCCCTTTGCATGAAGCTTGTATTCGTCTTTGATGGGGATACCCCTGCACTCAAGAGGAGAATAGTAATTCGAAAGACCGCCAAGAAATTTCTCTTAAATCATTGGAGGGCCCGTAAACTAGAGGATCTTGTGTTGTTAATTCCCAATCCTAAGAGAAATGAAATCAAGCCAACGACAATATTGAAGGGCATGTAGATATCGGGGGAAAAGTAGAGGCAGGTTGCAGTTCACGAGCAATCAATCGCAATGGCGAGTGGTGGAAAACATTCATGCTCTCATCTTTACATTGACACTCAATGAAATTGTGAAAGATAATGATAAGATCATGGTGGTCAAAGAGTGATGATGTTTGGTGCAGATGAAATAGTCAAGCACTTGCTACGTCTTGGAGATGTGCAACAGTTACTGTATGTTTCATGTGTAAACTGGGTGGGCACTGATTTGCGCAGTGTGACTTTGGAGGAACTCTTGCACAACCGCCCATCTGTTAGGTCCCTATAATACTAGTGTATTCCCTTATTATTATTGTCATTGTAGCCCCTTATTATTATTGTTGTGCCCATGTTGTCCCCATATTGTTATTATTGTGCCCCATAGAAGCCTACTATTGTTATTGTTGTGTTCTTACATTATTATTGTTATGTTGGCTCTAATTATATTGTGACCCCTTAGACTCCTATATATAGAAAGGAGGTTTTGTCGTTTGAATCATCCAAGAATTGTTCATTTGTGTAATGTAAGGGACGTTTCCCCCTCGAAGAGGATGATTTTGAAGTCGTTGGCCTATATTTTCTATCTTTTTGTGAGCTGGTTGCATAAGATTTGGTATCATAGCTTTGGATTCTAGGGTTTCGTTGCTCCAAACAGGTCATCGTGGAATTTTTGCTATAAAATTTTTTCTACAAGGTTTCAGAAACTGAAATTAAAACCCATTTGAGCCGCAATCTTGATGAACCTCGGATCTGAATTTCAGATTTTGTTTCGTTATATTTTCATAGATATGGTCAAAGGAACTTAGGGTTTTGCAGGCTCCCGAATTGCATCCCAAACAAATGACCTTGGGGAAATCATCATAACTTTCTCTCTAAGCATCAGATTGAAATTTCATAAGAAGTTACAGAAAGAGGACAAAATTTGGTTTTCTTTATATCGGTTTCAAATCCGAAGGTCTAAATATTGACATGTGGCACGTCATACAAGTTCTTTTTACTGAACCAGTCTATAATCAAGTCATTGTGGGAGATTTAAAATAAATATTTCTTGAAGAATCCAATATTGATCATACTTAGAGGAATACTGTAGGATGAAATTTCATACCTTGGTGATCCAAAATTACAGAGATAAAACAGGTTCAATATCAAGCTCCTACGAAGCAAAAAAAAGTGTGTAGTCTTTTTAAAAATTTGCATAAGTTTGGTTTGAAAAATTAGTTTGAAGTGATTCAAAGGGCCTAGTGAAGCATAATTATCATTAATTGATTCCCAGAAGAAAGAAAATGGAAACACCTAGTAAGAAACCTGAAAGATTTACCATGACTCATGAAGAAGAGGAAGAAATGCAACACGATATATCAAAATTACGAGATGAAGTGCAACAAATTTCACTCTCACAAAAAAGTAATAGAAGCTAATATGGATGGTTTAAAGAAAGACATAATGGATAGTGTGGAAGCTAAGCTAAGATGGATGGTTTAGAAGCAAAACTAAAAGGAAACATTGAATATTTGAAGAATGACATGGAAGGCTTGAAAGGAGGTTTGGCCAGGTTGCTACAAGAAATGCTTCCTAATGGCGAAAAAGTAGTAGAGGAAACTCATGATGAGAACAAAAGAAATGTTACTCATGATTTCATAGAATATAATGTTGGATTGAAGACTCACCATGTTCCAAAGATCGATATGAGGAAATTTGATGACAAGGACCCCGTAACATGGATACTACAGATGGAGCAATATTTTGATCTCCATAATGTGCAAAACACACAAAAGGTATGCATTGCAACTTTATATTTGGAACCCAATAAATTTGTATGGTATTGATGGCTTTGCTTTCGTAAACAAATTGTCATTTGGTCGATTTTTATGGAGGAAATGATAACACATTATGAGGATACAAAAATCAACACCTTCTTTAGCCAATTGATAAATCTCAAACAAAATGGTTCAATGGTGGAGCACATTGAGGGCTTCCAAAAATTGAATATAAGAGTAAAATATATTCTAGAGGAGCATAGGATTTATGTGTTCATAGGGACTTTAAAGGATAACATCCAACATGAGGTTTGCCTTTGGGAACCTGATTCATTGGAGAAGGCATTCAGGTTGGCAAGAAAAATTGAAAGCAAAATTATGGAAACAAGGAAGCCTACCACTCACAACTATAAAGATGGAAGTGTTGCTGCCCCTAGCCTTCCACAACCTACAAGGTTGACACCACAAAAATTGGAAGAAAAAAGAGAAAAAGAGATTTGTTATAGTTGTGATAGCAAATACACTAAAGGTCATAAGTGTGATGAGAAGAAATTATTTTACATAGATTATGAAGAGGAGGAAGAAAAGGAACAAGAAACATCAAAAGAAGAGGATATACACCAGGAACCAACCCTAAAGAAAGAATAAATGAATCCAACCATTTCTTGTAAAGCATTGGAAGGAATTACCACTCCTCAAACCCTTAAGATAGAAGGACATATCAAGAAGAAAAAGGTAATTGTGTTGATTGATTTGGATAGTACCCATAATTTTATTCATTGTAAGATAGCCAAGGAATTGAATTGCTTCCTATATCCAACACTAGAGTGTCAAGTAATGGTTGCAGATGGAGTTAGAAAGTGCCATAATATCATGTTATCCATGGGAGAATATGTATTCAATAGTTCACTGATTTCCATTCCAATGGGTGGTGTTGATGTTGTACTAAGAGTCCAATGGCTACAATCTTTGGTTATGATAGCTTTTAATCTTCAAGAACTTTTCTTGAATTTTTTTTGGGAAGGAAAGGAAGTGGAATTAAGGGGTATCGCAGGGAAACTAGGAAAGATAATCAACTCTAAAAGCATGACAAAGCTTCTAAAGAAATAACAACGAGGCGTAATTGCACAATTATGTTCCCTAGAGGTTCCCTACATCGAAATCATCTATTTCTCCAGATCTTCAAAAAATTTTGGACAATCATTCCAAGGTATTTGAGACTCCCAAAGGCCTCCCACCTATTCGTGATCACGATCATGCTATTCATTTGATTCCAGAAAGTATTCCTCCAAACATCAGGCCTTACATATATCCATATGCCCAAAAGAGTGAAATTGAATGTATGGTTGCAGAAACGCTAGAGGCTGGTATAATTCAACCTAGTCAAAGTTCTTTATCTGCTCTAGTAGTATTGGTGCACAAGAAGGATGGATCATGGCGCATGTTTCCTGCTTATAGGGAGCTCAACAAGCTCACTATTAAAGATAAATTTCTCATTCCTCTCATTGATGAATTATTGGATGAATTACATGGTGCAATTTACTTCACCAAGTCAGATCTTTGTTCAGGATATCATCAAATCAGAATGAAGACTGAAGTCATTCCAAAAACAACATTTAGAACTCATGGTTTCATTATGAATTTTTGGTCATGCCATTTGGCCTTGCCAATGCGCCTTCTACGTTGCAAGGTTTGATGAATTCCATTTTCAAACCCTTCCTTAGAAAATTTGTGTTAGTATTTTTTGATGATATACTAATCTACAGTAAGTCTTGGAAGGATCATGTTCAAGATGTTGATAGGGTGCTCAAACTATTAGAGGAGAAACAATTATATGCAAAAGCTTCCAAATGTTTATTTGGAGTACAAGAGGTGGAATATCTGGGTCATATTGTATCTCATGAAGGTGTTAAGGTAGACCCTAGAAAAATGAAAGCCATTAAGGAATGGAAAATACCCACATCCATAAAGCATCTGCAAGGATTTCTTTGGTTGACAGGGTATTATCACAAGTTTGTTAGGAAATTTTATGGGAGAATAGCAACACCTCTAACAACATTACTGCAGAAATATGCATTTTCTTAGACTCCAGAAGCAATGAAGGCCTTTGAACATCTTAAAGAGACAATGTGCCAAGCTCCGGTCTTAGCTACACTAAACTTCACAAAAACCTTTATTGTGGAATGTGATACAGGAAATGGAATTGGTGTTGTTTTAATGCAAGAAGGAAGACTCATTGCTTTTGAAAGTCATCTAATCAAAAGAAAGTATTTACACAAATCTATTTATGAGAAGGAAATGTTGGCAATACTACATGCACTTAAGAAATGACGACGTTACCTAATGGGAAGACACTTCAAGGTAAAAACAGATCATGATAGTCTTAAATACTTTTTAGAACAATATTATCTTCAGGAGAGCAACAAAAATGGGTCACAAAGATGTTGGGTTATGACTTTGAAATCATCTACCAAAAAAGGAAGAAAAATGTTGTTGTAGATGCACTCTCAAGAAAGGATGAGGATGTGGAAGCATTGTTTTGTGCCATTTCTATTATCCAACCAGATTGGATAAACGAAGCAAGGGATGAATGGAAGAATGAAGAAGAAGTGTGGGCACTCATTCAAAAGTTGCAACAAGATCCTAGTACATCTGATACATTTAGCTGGAAAAATGATTCGTTATGGTACAAAGATCGCTTATACCTCTGTAAGAATTCCCAATTCAAACAAAATGTTCTTCTGGAATTGCACACCTCTCTCTTAAGAGGGCACTCAGGATTTTTAAAAACTTACCACAGGGTTAAGAAGGAATTTTTTTGGGATGGCCTTAAATCTAATATTCAAAAGTTTGTGGCAGAATGTTTGGTTTTCCAACAAAATAAAGTTGAGACAATTAAGACCCTGGGTCTGTTACAACCTTTATTCATTCCAAGTCAACGATGGGAGGAGGTTTCAATGGATTTTATCATAGGTTTACCCAAGTCCGAAGGAAAGAGTGTCATCATGGTGGTAGTTGATAGAATTACCAAGTATGCACACTTGTGTGCATTATCTCATCCATTTAAAGGAAGTACAATTGCTACTGCATTTATGGAAACAATTCAAAAGCTACATGAAAACCCAAAGATTATTGTAAGTGACAAAGATCCCATTTTCACTGGAAATTTTTGGACAGAAGTATTTTCTTGTCTGGGTACTCAGTTATCTCATAGCTCATCTTATCATCCCCAATCTTATGGGAAAACTAAGATAGTGAAAAAATGTTTGGAAGGATATCTTCGTTGCTTTGTATCTGATAAACAAACACAATGGGTCAAGTGGTTTCCTCTGGTTGAATGGTGGTATAACACTTCCTTCCATATTGCAACAAAAATGACCCCATTTATGGCACTTTATGGATATCATCCATCGTCCATAACATCATCTTTAAGAGAAAATTCTAAGGTTCAAGCAGTGGAAGATCACATTGAGCATCAACAACAAGTTCTACAACTCTTAAAGGATAACCTCACTTTGGAACATAATAGAATGAAACAATAGGCAGATCAACATCGCAGCGAAAGAAGTTTTGATGTAGGTGACTAGGTATTTCTATGACTACAACCATACAAACAAATGTCCCTCAAGCAAGATAAGAAGGATAATAAATTATCACCAAAGTATTATGGTCCATACAAGGTGTTACAAAAGATTGGTACTATGGCATACAAATTGGAGCTTCATGCATCTTCTCAAGTGCACCCAATTTTCCATGTTTCATGCTTATAGAAGGTTATAGGTGACAATATTCCAATTCAAACAATATTGCCAGAACTTGACGAGGAAGGAAAATCATATTGGAACCTGAAGTAGTCACAGAAACAAGAAATCAATAGCTATGAATTCAATCAATTTCAGAGTATCTCATCAAGTGGAAGAACTTACTCGCTGAAGATTTCACATGGGAGGATGAGAATTTTATACCAAAGCATCCAGAACTACTCAAGCGTTGAGGACAACACTTTTTCAAAGGAGAGGGGCATGTTAGGTCCCTATAATACTAGTGTATTCCCTTATTATTATTGTAATTGTAGCCCTTTATTATTATTGTTGTGTCGATGTTGTCCCCATTTTGTTATTGTTGTGCCCCATAGAAGCCCAATATTGTTATTGTTGTGCCCTTACATTATTATTGTTATGTTGGCTTTGATTATATTGTGACCCCTTAGACTCTTATATATAGAAAGGAGGTTTTGTCATTTGAATCATCCAAGAATTGTTCATTTGTGTAATGTAAAGGAGGTTTCCCCATCGAAGAGGCTGATTTTGAAGTCGTTGACCTATCTTTTCTTCTATTTTGTGAGCTGGTTGCATAGCACCATCCATACGTATAAAACTCAAAACGCTATATATGTTTTTATTTGAAGACCCTAACCGGTTATGTTGTTTCATGTCGTGGTTATTAAAAGTGTCGACTGCAAACATGAGTTCACTCATTATGTGGGCAATTTTTTTTATTTTTTAACGTGGAATGACTCCGTCTATTATGAACCTGATCGTTGTGCATGGAAAAAGATCCTAAGCAGTGCACAAATATATGGACATCTCTCCCATGAGACTACGCAAGGACTGCGAATGGGAGGGGAGGAAGATGGCAGAGAAGAACACAATGAAGGAAAAAAGCATGCAATGGTGATGGTTCAACGGGTGCACAGTCACCAGGATGCACACAGGGAGAAGGAGGTGACAACAACCAGTGCGTAGTGGAAAATTGAAGAGCACTGTTAGAGAATTGAACTCAATTGTGTGTTCATGAATTTGGAAAATGAATTGTGTCGGGGGAGCCACAACCCAACACATAAAGAACCTAGAAATTTGTGCAACAAAATTTTAAATTTGGTTACAGACCATCTTATGTCATGTTATTTTTATTGTTTAAGCCCAACAAAGACCCATGCAATGCAAAATTACAATTCGGGTAGAATAGATGGGAGGTCTTCATTAAGACTACCACATGTGTTGTTAGCTAGTCCTAATCAAACTAGATGGCATATTGCAATTTTAGATTTCCTAGAGAAGAATAAAAAGCCAAAAGAGAGATAGAGGTTTATAGCAAAGACTCCTAACAATAGCAGAGTCCAAAACCACTAGAAAGTGATGGTATGCAAGGAATTCGAGCAGATGTAGCAGATGTGGACAGTGGAAGAAGGGAGAACAACAAGACGTTGGATGCAGGTTGTAGTACAGAATAAAGTAATGTAGGAAGAAGAAAGGACATGGGGTCTTGTGAGTAGGAGGTTGGGACACCCAAAGAGGAAGAGGTGTGCAAGGGAGGATGCACGTAGTAGAATAGAGTAGAGGAGAAACCTACATTAGAACACTCAGAGGAGGATTTTGATCGTGCAACAACAGTGCAAGTGGGAGTGGATGTCCACCTACAGCTGGCTCGAGACGATCCAGGATTTGTGTCGGGGGCTTGTTGGAGCCGAGATCCAACATTGGGTTAATTATAGAAATTTCATGTAAATGTAAAATGTAAAATGAACATGTAAATTAAATGCAATGACATGTGATGGAATTCAAATGGAGGTGGAACAACCCCAGGTTAAAAATCCATGTAATAAAGTTAGTAAAGGAAAAATAAGACCAAGGTCATGGGACACTTATTCCAAGTTTAATGTTGGGAAAACATCGTAGTGTGGGTGTTCATTTGGTTTATTATGGCTAAGGGAATTGGCAAATGTAATGACAAAGGCATTGAAAAGGCAAGTGACATTAATTGGCATTTTATGTATGAAAATAACAAAAATTAGGAGAAAAGGAAGGTGGAAGGCCATAGGTTGCATGTGAGGAGGAAAATGATGGAAAATGAAGAAAACAGAGGCCTAATTAATAAAAAGGATTTTGAGGATCAGTTCACAACCTTTTTCTAGTTCAGTTTTGGAGCTCTCTCTCTATTCTCTCCACTCTCTCATACTCTCACACACTTAGAGTATTCTTGGAGCTCTCTAGCATTGGAGGAAGGAAGGCAAAGGAAGGACAATAAAGAAAAGGGAAGCAAAGATCAAGAAAGGAAGAGCGAGATCAAGCAACTACAATGGGATTAATTGCAGGTATTGAGTCACATGTATGATTTCCTTTCTAGTTTTAGCGTGCATGTGTGGATTTGGTTCTCTTGTTGTCATTGACACGGGTTGTTCTAGGTATGAAAGTGCTTTTCAGCCTTGCCTTGCCATTTCTGTATAGCCATGGTGTGATGGGTTTATTTTACTTGGTTGAGTTGGATTTCCCGATGGTTTCGAAACTGAGTGGGATAGTCCCAGGAAAAAATGACAAGGCCTAGGAATCCCTTGACTAGTAATGGTAGGATACATGGTAAATCCTGGTTGTGAATATCCTCATTGGGCCTAGGAATCCCTTGATCGGTAATGGCAGGATACACAATAAATCATATAGGGTGGAGACAGACAAATTCCTCATGGTTTAGGTGGAGAGATTTAGAGGCATCCATGCTTGTTTAGGGCCTAGTGATCCCTTGAACGATATATGGTGGGATTACAGTAAAGCCTGTAGTGTATGTTTATTGTTTGGGCCTAGGAATCCCTTAGCAGGATACATGGTAAATCTTTAGGAAGCCTTGAATGGTTCTATTGTGAGTCCCACGTTCATTCTTGGAATATGGCACATGAGTGATTGACTAAAAGAAATATTTGATTCAACCTAATCTATGGTCGGGTGGTACTTGGAAGTCCTTGACTTGGTTGGCTTTTGCATATGTTAAAAAGAGCTCTTTCCTGTGTGTGTTTTATGTGTAAATGTACTTGTTATTATGTGGCTTTAATGGTTGTTATAACATTATTATTCTGTTGGTTATATGATGGTTATAAGCATGGTTTATGACAGAGTTTGGTTGTGGCTCTCATCATGTTTTGATTAGTAATGAAATTTTAATGAATGCATGACCTAATAGATGATAATGCATTTATTGTGAGAGTGAACTAGATCTTCTTGACAAATCTCAGATAAGTATGAGGTCCCTATGTTCATATATGTTGTTATGATCTGTAGATTACATGTTCATGATGTGTTTGACATAATGCCTATCATGGATATTAGGGGTTAGGTCAAGTCCTTGTTCAAGTTTTTGTATTAGTAGCCTTTTCTCAATGTTATTTATCGTTTCTGGAAGTTTCATGAAGTTATGGGCAAAGTCTTGAGTCCTAGCCCTGAAAAAGTGGCTCAGAATTTGGGGTCACTGGCACAAAACTATTTGTAAAAGGCCACAGTTGCATGGATGCCTTGTTGTGTGAGCGACTAGAGGGTCTTAGTCACATGGAAGGCTTGTCATGGGAGTGAATGGGGGTCTAGTTCAACAAAACATCAAGTTGGCTCAGGGGTTGGACACTTGGAGGGGTTGGTTGGATCCTGAAGGTTTTGAAGCTCTCAAGGAAGGTCAGATTGGTCTTGTCTTGTCGTTTCCACTTCCTTAACTGTACACGGGGAGTTGAATCATATCATAGTAACTCTTTGTTACATGTTTACCTAGGTGGATCAGTTAGTTTGGGTAAATGTGGGAGGAGGGTGTTACAGGAGGGAAAGACAATTACAAGATATTTTTATTAAACTATTAAAATAATCCCTCATCATTAAGTCTTAGGGTTAGGGGTTTTGTAGGGAGAGTCAAATTGAAGAGTCTATCTTGAGAGTGTTGCATAGGGTTTTAGTGGTTGCGTGGGGAGAGTTTGAAGGGAGAAGAACCTCCTTGCTGCCATGGCAGGGAGAGATGCATATGATGTACAGTTTTGTTCATGTTAATGAATATGGATTCTCCTGTTCAATACTTGTTGCGGTAATTTGTTTACTTGCAGTGTTATGATGTATTTGAAACAACTTTCTATGTGTAAATTGTTGGTCTTAGTTTACTGTTCATGGATATGTTTATGCATAGTTTTTGCAGTTGTGTATGCTCAATTTTTGGTAGCTCCGTGTGTGGAATTTTATTTTTAGTTTTTAGTTTTTAGTTTTTCTTCTTATTGGCGATCCTGGACAAAGAGTTTCCAACAATGGGATGACAACCTTCCATACATTCAACATGGCTATATAGATCTCTCGACAATTGTATTCGCTACAAATGTTTTCATACGTATCTAGGGTTCTAGATAACTTCTCCTATGGATGTCACTCTTTTAACTAAATATTCACCAATAGATTCCTCCCATGTTGAAGCCAAAGTAGATCAAGAAGCCAAAATTGTTGAACAAATTCAACACCTATAACAACAAATTCATGATGTCCGACAAAAAGGCAAAGCTAATTACAAACAATAACATGACCAACATTGGGTTCCACATAATTTTTAGGCTATAGTGGATCGAATCATGGATACCAACATGAAGTATATCCACCAATAGAGCATACAAATCTATGAGGTTGTCAAAGAAAGGTAGCTTCTTCACAAAGAAAAGTGACTCACCAGGATCCAAATTCAATAGAAGTTTCCCCATCTAAGGAGAGAACTTGATGCAATGGAGACCATTGCTTCCTTGGGGGGGATTATTCCAGGTGGATGTTGGTGAATCACCATGGTCAATAATTGTTTTCTGTTGTTAGTGGTTTATAAGCCCATGGTCTTGGTAAATGCTAGTATCCACCCATGTTATTTGAAAGGTGGAAGAAAACAAAAAAAAAACTATAATTGTACAATCAGCTTTCACCATACACAACCATAAATTAGTTTTTTCCATAGTGATTTATGGTATTCACCCATGTTTTTTTGTAGCCCATATTATTTGAAATATAATGAAAGAGAATGACCATAGGTTAAAAGGCACATGTAAATAATATAAATACGAGCATTCACCATTGTAAAATACATGATGTTTCTCATGATGTAGTGTGACGATATCGGTTACCATTTAAAAAAATAATATTTATTTATATCATTTTCTTCTCTACATTACTTCTTTCATGCATGTGTGACATTTTAAATTATCACATTCCTCTCACAACCTATATCAAGAAAGGACATAAGAAGAAAGATTGTTGGTCTATTAAAGGAAAAAAGGAGATGGACAACAAGAGAATAATAAGGAAGCAAATGTAGCAGGTGACGTGTTACAATATGATTTAATCCTTTTAGTAGATAACATTGTTGATTCTTGGGTGATAGATTCAAGGGGTTCATTTCATGCCACACCCCATACGAAATATTTTCAAGCTTATGTTCAAGGTGATATTGGATAGGTTTATTTGGGCGATGATGAACCTTGTAAAATTGTTAGAAAGGGTAAGGTATGGATAAAATTATAGAATGGAAACCAGTGGTTGTTGAAAGAGGTAAGGCATGTTTCTGATTTTAGTATCGATGTCAATAGTAGGGTTAGTTGTGTGCTAGCATTGTTTCCAACAATTGTAGGTGTTCATGTATGGCCTCAATGCATGACTGGCTGTGTTGATGGTGTTGCACAGTGGTGTTGGCATATCTCTTAGATATGGCTGCAGTAGATTGAAAAAATATTGAGTTTGCAATTTATATGAATCTTGTGTGTGAGAAAAATGTGTATGTACACAAATGTTGTTTAGGAAGAGTGTGTATATATTCTTGTGTGTGCAAAATAAAGAAAACATGGGATTTCCCATGGACTTTTCCCATGGTATCTTGATGCATTTAATATGGTCTTCAACATTTTGATTTGGTCTACAAGTTCATGTTTGATCTGGTCGTTATGTCTAATCCAATTTGATTTGATCATCATCACTTGACTTGGTCAATACATTGAACTATATAAATGACTAGATCAATAGTTGATCTAAGTTACTATAATGGAGTGTGTAATTTCTATAGGAGCATTGGCATAATAGAGATCAATACATGTTCATCTTTTTGGTGTGTTTGTTGAAGTTATGTGATCTAGAGCAATGGAATTTGGAAAAAAGAGTGATGTGATCATAGTGATTTGAGTGGTGAATTGATCAAGCCTGGTGAGTGATCAAGATGTTAGGGGCCTATTGGTCACAAATGTTGTTGTAGATTCACCTAGCTGAGTCAGTGATGGAAATTAAATAATGTGACTTGTTCATAGAGAGAATTAGATTGATTGAGGTAACCTAGGCAAAACATGTAATTGACACAGTTTGCAAATGCAATAGTAATCATATTGTTGTGGATCAGCATGGGAGAAAGGGAACGATTATTGGTTTGGCCAATGTGTTGGTTCAATCAATGCTTTTAAGGATGGATGAGACCAGATGCCAAGAATGTTGTGCGATGGTGGTGCATGGTAAACCTGCTCTCTAGTGGATGTGGCTGATGATAGCCGATGTGGCGTCAAAGTGCATGCTTTTTGTGAATTGGGCTATGGGATGACCATGTTAATATTGTTTGTGTGATCTATGTGTGGAGTTGAGGAGTAGTGTAAATGTGTTTCTATTACAAGTGTGTCAAAAGAGTATTGGATTTGCGTGAGGGAATTGTTACAGAGTATGTATTAGCATTGTGAGTGGATTTCTACTATGAGCATAATTGAGTGTTAGTGCATTGTTATGTGAGTAAAGAGTCGTTTGTATTATTTCTTAGCATGTGTGGATATAATATTGATGTCTAGAGTATGTGTATATGTTGCTTCTAGGCTTTGATAGTGAGAGTAAATGCATTTGTGAGATGCTAAGTATGTTGTTGTTGAGGCATTGAATAGAGTTGGTTGTTGAGCTAGGTTTTTGTTTATGAGTATATGTTACAAAGTTTAAGTAGAGAGATAGTTTATGGATCTAGTATGAAAATGGATGAAAGAAGGTCCATGGTGAATTAAAGGTTGGTGCCTTCAGGGAAAGTGGTGGCTTGCTAGTCAAGGAGTAGTGGCTACCTTCTGGTGGGCGCCTAAGAACAACTTGGGGGTTGGTACCTCTAGTAAATGGGTGTCTACGAATTGTTGTAGGAAGTGGTTGCTTCCATTAGGTCGGTGTCTGAGGCAAGTGGGTGCTTGCTGATGATTGAGATTGGTCCCTCACAAATCAATGCTTTCACACCAGTTGGTGCCAGTACATTATAAAATAAGATTGAATTAAGAAAAGAAGAAGTAGATGGCAGTTT
Organism: Pinus tabuliformis; assembly: GCA_031772625.1. NCBI lineage: Eukaryota > Viridiplantae > Streptophyta > Pinopsida > Pinales > Pinaceae > Pinus > Pinus tabuliformis. Next base: position 150,926,062 of record CM062815.1, on the reverse strand, counting down.
TATCCTTTATGGGTTTCCACCTAATATATGGTGTTCATGTGTTTGATGGTGTTTTCTTTGATGTTCTATGTCTACCCTTATGTTTTGATTATGCATGTGTTATCTGCTATATATTTTGCTGGTAATTAATGAATGATCAATTAAGGTAAAAAGTGGAATAGATGATCCATATGGCACTATACTGATTCATCCCCCCTCTCAGTATAATCAATATCCCAACAATTGGTATCAAAGCCTTGTTCCTTCGAGTGCATTTTGATCGTTGGAAGGCATATTTGGTAAATTTTTTTCTCATGGATAATCAAAGTGTTCCACCACTTAGTTCTGCAACTTATCAAGTATAGAGAAATAAAGTGAAGTTCGAGTTGTTAGTCCATGGATTTGATGTTTGGAATGTAGTGTTGGAAGTTTATGGTAAAAATCCCCCCTCAAACCAAGTGCAACAACTGATGTTCAAGTCAAATGTGTGTTTAACAATCTCCACAATTTGGATCTTGAGAAGATGATGTATTATAAATATGCAAAGGATATATGGGATAGATTGAAAGTCCTGCATGAAGGAGACATCAGTAGTAGCAATGGAGAGGAGAAGAAGAAAAATAAGAAGAAGAAGGGATATTAGAAGAAATATTTTAATTCCAATGAGATCCATCCCCCTATTGTTGAAGCAGTTGATCGACAAGAGGAGAAACCTTCATAAAATGAAAATAAAGACTCAAATGAAAAACATGGTAAGCTACCCATATACCAGGATGATTGTGAGATATTTCTTAGTTGTGCATTAGATGGTTCTAATTGTATCTATTCAAAGTTGAATAGTCAATATGATAATGAATGTGACAGAATGGTGGTCCTTGAAGATGAACTTAATTCAATCCCGGTTGTAATAGAAAAGATAACTATTGAAATCAAAAGGCTCACAACTGAGAACAAAGATCATAAGAGACTATTACAAATATTTTATGAGAAGGGGAATGAGCTCAAAGAAGAAATCATTAGCTTGAAGACCCAAATAGAGGAAGTGAAAAGAATTGAAGATGTGATGGGAAGCGAGCTAAAAGAAAGCGAGGGTCGACATGAAAATCTAGAGGCTAAAATTTTCTTAATGAGGAAGGAGCTAGAAAATAAAGACAATCAATTGAAGTTGGAGAAGAGTACCAAGCTCTTGGACAACATGCTTAGCAACCAAAGATCTACCTTAGTCAAATCTAGTATTTGATTTCATAAGGGAGAATCTAGTTCACAGGCAGGTGGAAACAATAATGCAATACCTAAACAACCTATAACAGAAAATGGAAACACCATGAGCAACAAAAGAGGTTGCAAGTAGTAGAACCAACAACCATCAAATGAACCCATAAATGCGTCTTTGTCAAGAAGACCATTCGATCCAAGAGAAGAGTATGGGAGATTTAAAAGGAAGAATAATAACCCCTTCGCTCCCTTGGTCGATGAAGTTGAATGTTACATTTTCCATAAGTATGGACATGTTGTAGCCAGTTGTAGAAGCAGATTGTTTATACCTTATCAACAAAGCATGCAACAATTTGGGAAACAAAAGGCCTCAAGAAAATAGTCAAGGAAGGGAACTCCCCTCAAGAAGATAATCAACCTTCAAGTATACAAATGTATTTCATGGTTATTATTTATCACGTAATATCTTTGGACATAAGGTAGTTGATTGTAGATCTCATTCATGGAGTAGAAGTATAATCAATGCAAAGAAAAGATCTAATGTGAATAATAGAGGGTATGATCCTCTTGCCTCATATCTTGGTCATGTAAGATCCTATACATGTAACCATCTTGGTCACATGGCTAGACACTGTAAGCTATCATGTTTCTCAAGGAAAATTAGGCAAAAGGAAGAGCTTATCTAGTGTAGGTTGAATAAGAAGTCAGAAGAGAATGCGCATACCATAAAGCAACCTACCAATGTGTGGAAGAAGGAGGAGCAACAAGTGAAGTGTGGTATTCTTCTATGCATGCTTGAAGAAGATGACCAATGGTACATAAACAACAAATGTTCACATAATATGTTAGGAGATAAGAGTAGATTCCTCTCCTTGAAGAAAAACAAAGGTGGCTATGTTGTTCTTGGAAATAATTCCCCATCTAAAGTGTGGGGCAAAGTTAAGGCAAGCCTTGGTGATAAGAAAAAAAATGCAACTGATGTGTTGTTGGTTGAATATTTGAAGCATAATATCTTGAGTGAGTCAGATGGTTGATAGAGGCAAATAAGTCATCTTCAATTCCAAAGGATGCAACATTAGAAAAGAAGGACCAAAGAGAGTGATAACAAAAGGAATCAAGACCTCAAATAACGTGTACATGCTAAAGGGAAGAGCATGAAGAAGTAAGAGATTGAAGGAAATATCTTCCTGTTTAGATACCAAGTAAGAGAATCTAGTCACCAATGCAGTCTATTATTCATATTTATTCACAAGAAGACTACAAAAGAGTAATGAGGGGTGCATGGTCTCAAGGGGAGCATATGGAAACATCATGGGTTGCATGAAGAAGAAATGAAGAGTTGCAGTGGAAGCATAATGCGTCAAAGAGCCTAAAAGAAAGATCAGGTCCGCAAGAATTAACAAGAATTTTGGAAGGTACACGAGTTGAGAGGAGGCAATATCTTCCTCTTTAGATTCCGAGTAAGAGAAGCTAGTCCCCATTGCAATCTATTATTCTCATGTTTATTCACAAAAAGGCTACAAAAGAGCAATGAGGGGTGCATGGTCTTAGGGGGAGCATATAACAAAATCATAGGTTGCATGAAGAAGAAATGAAGATGAGTTGTAGCAGAAGCATATTGTGTCAAAGAGCTTAAAAGAAAGATTAGGCCTGCAGGATCAACAAGAAGTTTGGAAGGTACATGAGTTCAGGGGGAGTTGTACATGGAGTTAAAGGTTTGAAGGGTTGCATATTATTTTCCATTTTTCTTTCACTAGATTTCTGTAGTAGATACATATGTTGTGTTCATGAGTGAAAATGACGTGAATCTAATTTATATGTTTTTGTTTATCAATTGGTATGTTGGTAGTGTTATCACCCAAAAATGATCACCTAGCCATTTCTTCCTAAGTTGATTGAAATACACCATGCATGATTAATTTTACCATAGTAAATTCATTTTCACCATGAAATAATCTAGTAAACCATTTTTCCAAAATTATTTCTCATTAAAATCCAAAAACCCCACGAGAATAATTGAATAAATCATTATATATTTAATTTTCTCTAGAAATAATGATTAAATCACTATTGATAATTATTTATTAACTAATTTTGACTTAATCACCTTGGAATATTTAAATAAATAACCATTTATTTATTATTCCTTATTTATTCCATATTATCCTTATGAGATAATTATTAAACTAATACTTAATAATGATTTCTTTCTTAATTCTCAAAAGTGATTAATAAATCATTTTTTTTGTTAATTACTTCAACCACTTTCTAAATAAAGGTATTTGACAATTTTGAATATCTTTGTCCTCTCCAAAAAATATAATAAAGTATTCCCAAGGGTTAGATTTTAATTTGGTCAATAATATTTTATTATTTTCTAATTCCTAATTTAGCTTAATGCTTTGTTATAAATAAAGGGATTTTCCATTCATTCTTGACCTTGATCATTGTCATTGTCACCACTATCATCTTATCACATTTGAGCTCCCACTTGAGTTTAAGTTATTTTTGTTTGTTTTTCGCCTATTGCAAGTTGAGAGAGAGAAACAAATTGATGAAGCACAAGGAAATCAAAATGACTTGTCCCACGGAGGGGGATCTACAGACCCACGTTGTAAATCTTCCTCACCATTTTAATAAAATTATTATTCATTTGAAGTCCTCCATTGGGTTATTGCACTTTCATTTACTGCTGCTATATGTTTTGGGCTTGCATCATATATTTTCTTGCAAGGTTTTCTCATATTTTATTGCAGATCTGAAGCATAGAAGCAACCATTTTCTGTTGTTAGGGTCACTAGTCACCAATGACTTAAGTGAAGCATTTTTGGTACACTTGCTAATAATTTTCATACTAACAAATGACGAATCTACTAGGGAATTAGCTACATAGTCGTCAACAAATGGTGACTCCACTGGTGTAGTAATTCAGAATCTTGTGACTATTGTTTCTGCTATCTTCAGTGTTTTTTTAGCTATTTTGAGCCCTCTCAATTTCTATTTTTAGATCTAGTCTATTTTCGGGAAAAAATTTCACTTTTGTTGGGGTTTCACATCTTTTTGTAGGTCACATGTACCAGCCGAGCATGAGATGGCACAATTTGGGTCTCATTTCCTGAGCAAGAGAAGCGGGAGCAGAACACACTTTTTGGCCCAATAACTATGCCAATAATGCACTTTTCAGCCTAAAAATTGTGCTAGTACACTTTTCAAGTTGGTTTCTGTGCTCCGTGATTTTTTAGAAAAAAAAAATATTTTTTTCCAGTTTTGTCGAGAGTGTCGCGTGTGTGGCAGGAAGGGTCATGTTATTTCCTGAGCCACCTGTACGCATATATATTCTTAGTAGTTTCTCATCGAGGAAGGAAAAACCCCCCTAGGGTTTAGAGTACATCTCCACCATTTAGAAATAGAATTGTTGAGCTAAGGAGTCTAGTGTGCAACATTTTCAACCTATGTTTTTTAGGGGTTCGTCCACTATTTTACAACCCTTTTGGATAGGTTTCTTCAACATTTTAATCCCTTTAGATTCTGGTGCTTCCTTTTCCCCTTAGGATCCCCTTGTGTATCCTGGATTATGGAGCTTCTTGGCTGCCCTTTTCCAACATTTTCATATCTGATTTTTGCTGGTTTTCTATATCATTTTGAGAAAATTGTTGCCTCTAGATCCCAGTCCCTTTGACATTAGACCTTTTAGCCTTTATGTGTGTCCTTTATTTTCTTGTTTTCCCTCTTTTATCTTGCTGCTTGATTTCCTTCGTGGGTGAGGGGTTGTGTGCTTCAACTTATTGTCTATTTACTGTTCATTTTAAGTATTATTTACAATTTATGCACTTTTATTTTTAGTAGAATTGACATCATCAAAACATGTTCAATTAACTCATCCACTTGACACATTTTTCACACACACACACCCTAAGCAAATGATAGCTTGGTCAACACTTCCAAGCCAAGACTTGAAACACTACACCTTAATAATTCAACTCACATAGATTAAACCCATTTGGGAACTAGGGCCAAAAAAATCTTTGTAGTAAGGTGTAGGATTAGTGGGATAGGCTTCCAATAGAACCCACTGATTACTTACATTGAGACATAGAAAGTTGACATATTAGGGAGCTTAAATCCTTTACTATTCCACAGTCTAAAGCCAGAGTGCATTAGAAACCCAATTCAGAGGGGGTTAGGCTAGATCATGGTGCAAGCAGTTCTCCTTGGGGCTACCCAACCCATGGTAGTGAATTTCATGTCGCGGTTTATCGCCAATAATATCATTGTTGGCATGGTTGACATTGATGTCACATTGTTTGCAAGAGTCATAAGAGCGAGCAACAAAATATTTGTTGGTGTCTATTGTCTAATTTTGTAGAAGTATTGGAGTTGATTATAGCAGTTATGTGATTCCTTAGTGATCCATGGTTAGCCTAGTACTCAGAGAGGTTTGGCTACCCTTTTACATTGATGTCAAAGGGGGAGAGTGAAACTAACTGGTGATGTGATTGTGGTGTTGCCATCAATGCCAAAGGCGAATAATGTTAGTAACATGATGTTGGAATTGATGTCAACAACATCGTTAGTTGTGTGTTGGAATTGATGTCAACAACTGTAATTGGAACGTTACAGCCACAATTGTCTACTCCTACAAAGAGATATACTAGCTCTGCGCTGTGGAGAATCCAAGGCGTGTTACAATATTGTCCAAGCTTTCTCTAAGATACTCCTATCGAAGCTTGGTTGACCAAAATCCTATACAATGAGTTATGAGGGACGATTTATAGCAAAGGGTGGGGTGGCCCTTGACATTCCCCTTTGTGATAGTTTATCTACCCTCATGACTCTTCATCTACTCTATGACTGTTATGTCCAACTATCGACACTTGAACTCCCACTTGACAAGATGTTACATTACAATGCACATGTACCCATGTGAGACAAAATGGCTTGATCAAGCCATGCAAGACATTACTAACACTCAAACCGTTGTGGTGAGACCAATTCTTTGACATCCTTGTGATGGTCGATGGTGGTGAACTGATGCCAAGCTTGGTCGTCCGTGATGGTGTCTGTGCGCTTAATGGTGACGTCTTGTTGAAGTGAACTCTTGCCTTTGTTGCATCTGAGTACACTGATATGGCTCTTCTGTCCAACTCGTCTGATAGCATGTGTATGGTCGTCCTGGGTGTGACTGGTCCAACAACATGTTGATGCATAGTGTTTGCGTTGATCTCCAAGCATGTGTTGGTGGTCGTGTGCATCAACGTGTCAAAATACATGTTCAACTCTAGTTGGACTTGCTTGTTGTCTTTGCCTCAGTGAGTGTGCCAAATGGTGGGATCACATGCGTGTGTACAATGACATGCGTGCTGCTGAATTACCTTGCATGCAATCAATAGTACTGCTCACCTTTTCTGCTCCATGCCAGCTGCTGGGATGGATCCATAACTTGTACGGGCGCAGTTTAATCCGTGAGTGCATGTTGCACCCCCTGTTGTACCTATTCTTACTGCAACTCATTCTCTCGTCTATGTAGCTCCTGTTCTTCCTTGAGTCGCTGCTTCAACACATGCAACTCCTTCTCTGTTCTGTTCTCTCCCTTCACACGATATCCATGTCACACCGTCACCTCATAGCCTGAATCTCCAAAGTTGATTTCATCACAAGTGGACCTGCTTAAGCTTGCAACTTTGTTCTGCCTCTGTGTTGTTAACAACCTTCCTCTCATGTTCGTTGCATGCAGGTATGTTTCCTTTAGCTGCTGCTAATGGTGCTGCTTGCTGTGATTCTACTGCCATCGTATCTTGATTTCCTTGTCTACGAACAACTTGATTTCTTCGTGGGTAGGCAAGTTCACAAACACTTGATTGAATGCATCCCCAAGTGTGCTCTGAATGGTGTCTCTGACTCTGCTCTCCTGGAAACCATTGTACTTGTGATGTTGAGAGGTAGATGAACACCTTCGATACCTAGAGACATGGAAACACTCATGGCAATCCATCTATCAATCGAAAACCAAAATGAACTTGAGAACTGAATTGTGACATACCTGTGTGACTGATCATGAAGGTTGCACAATTTTCATCGGGAGGTCGGGAGACTGTTGGGTTATGTTATATTCTTTCCACGACTAGCCCACGTAGTTAACCGAGGGGTTAGAAGGGGGGCGGAGCCCCCCTTTCTTGTGCCGATTGCGTAGTAGGGGGAGTCACAGGGGGTTTGAGGGGTGCAGGTAACCCCACTCTTTTGGACCCTATATTAGGTTGGGCAGATCTACCTATGGTTTTGTGCACGTTTTCACACATGGTTTTGGACGCGATGGTTTTCGGTCCATGGTTTTGGACGTGATGGTTTTTGGTCCATAGTATTGGATGCTTCGACATGTATAAATATGCATCGTAACATTGAAAGGAACATAATGAAAAATCAAGCTGGTAGTCCCGGTTTTGGGATCCATGGGAAAATCTCAGTGTATATGTGTTATTCTCTCGCATTGTTTATTTTCTGTGTTCTAGAATTTGTATGAAGGTAATTTCTGTATGGGGTTAAAACCTACCTTTGGTATCAAAGCTGTTTTGGATTCAAGGGGACGCCTTTGCTGCTGAGGGGTTTCGATCAGGCCTGTGGTAGACCATGTTCAGTGGGAGATCTGCGGGATCGATTTTGGTGGTGAAAGAAGATGGCGAGCAGTGGAAAGATAGAGATCAAGAAGTTTAATGGTCAGAGTTTTGAGTTATGGAAACTCAAGATGGAGGATATGTTGGTGGATTAAGATCAGTGGATCGCAGTAGATCCGGGTACTAAACCAACGGGAGTGTCTGATGAAGAATGGAAGGAGTTGGATCAAAAGGCTAAGAGCACAATACGATTGTGTGTCTCGGATTCAGTATTGCTGAACGTATCAGGGGAAGCTATGGCGAAATCTTTGTGGGACAAGTTAGGGACTTTGTACCAATCTAAGTCTCTGGTGAATAAACCGTTCCTACGGAAAAAGCTGTATACCCTGAGGATGAAATATGGAGACTCGGTGACAGAGCATCTAAATGCATTTAATACTATGGTAATTCAGTTATCATCTGTTGATATTAAAATTTCAGATGAAGATAAGTGCATCAGTTTGTTGTGTTATCTACCAGATTTGTGGGATAGTCTGGTTATTGCAATAGGTAGCAATGCAACTGCCTTGTAGTTTGATGAAATAGTCTCATCCTTGCTGACAGAGGAAATGAGATGGAAAAATATGGAGAGCCAAAATGGTGATGCCTTGTCTGTACGAGGATGGCCCAGAACAGAAACAAAAATAAGCCATCGAGTGGGAGATCTAAATCTAGAGGTAGATCTAAATCTCTAGGAAAACCTGTAAAGGTGGTGTGCTGGAAATGCGGAAAGGAAGGGCACTACAAAAGGGTCTGTAAATCTAAAGCTCCTGATAAAGGAAAGGGATCTGATGATGCTCCTTCTACAGAGGAGAAAACCACCTCAGATGAAGGTGGGGATGTGTACTTGGCTTCTTCAAGTACACATGTAGATCATGAGGCATGGTTGATTGACTCAGGTGCATCCTTTTACTTCACTCCCCATAGAGAGTGGTTTTACCAGTATGAGAAATATGATGGTGGTGATGTCTTCTTGGGGGATGACAGGAAGGCTAGAATCATTGGTCGCGGAAAAGTAAAGTTGAAGTTGCAAGGTGGAAGGGTTAGAACACTTCCGGGTGTTTTGCATATTCCTGCATTAGCCAGAAATCTGATTTCTGTAAGAAAGCTGGATGATGCAGGTGTAAAAATAGTGTTTGAGAAGGATACCTACAAGATGGTTCTGGGGGCATTGGTATTGATGCGGGGAGTTCAAATTGGAACTCTGTACAAGCTGCAAGGTAGCACTGTTGTTGATGGGTGCAACAGTTCCGTGGTTCCTGAGAGTGGAGCAGAAAATCTAGTGGTCTTTGGAGAGAAGACCATGTTGTGGCATCAAAGGCTTGGACATATTAGAGAGAAGGGCCTTCGAATACTTCATGGTAAAGGTATAGTAGAAGGTATAAGTAATAGCTCTCTGGATTTTGATTTCTGTGAAAATTGTGTATATGGGAAGCAGAATTGGGTGAGTTTCCCCTCTGGTGGTAAGAGGGTGAAACAGATATTAGAGCTTGTGCATAGTGATGTGTTTGGACCTGTGAAGGTTCCATCACTAGGTAAGTCTATGTAATACGTATCATTTATAGATGACTTCTCAAGGAATACATGGATATATTTCCTTAAGAAGAAATCTAAAGTCTTTGACAGGTTTAAAGAATTTAAGGCTTTGGTGGAAAACCAGACAGAGAAGAAGATAAAGGTGCTGAGGACAGATAACGGTGGAGAGTTTTACAGTAAGGAATTTGAAGAATTCTGTAAGAGGTGTGGTATATCACGACAGAAGACTACTCCATATACACCTCAACAAAATGGAGTTGTAGAAAGAATGAACAAGACATTGATGGAAAGGGCAAGAAGCATGCTCAGTGGTGCCGAGTTAGGACAAGAATTATGGGCAGAGGCGGTGGAGACAACATGTTACCTGGTCAACAGATCACCTTCATCAGCGTTGGAGGATAGGACTCCACAAGAGGTATGGACTGGTAAGAAACCCTCTCTTTCACATCTGAGGGTATTTTGATGTGATGCATATGTACATGTTCCAAAGGAGAAACGAACCAAGTTGGATAGTAAATATGAAAAGTGCGTCTTTATTGGGTATAAGGATGGTTTAAAGGGTTGTAAGCTTTGGAACCCAGTAACAAGGAAGGTTGTGTACAGCCAAGATGTGGTGTTCAGAGAGGTAAAAGATGTTATTAAACATGAAGTCCAACCAAAGAAACCTGAGAAGATAGAGTTTGAGCTAAAGGAGGAAGAATCAGACTCTACAATAGAGGAGGAATCAAAAGATGAAGAGCCACAAACTCCGGGTGTGAGAAGATCAGTTCGAGAAAGAAGGCAACCAGAAAGGTATAGTCCATCTGCTTTCTATTCAAACTTTGCTTTATCTGTTACTGATGATGATCCCAGAACTGTGAAGGAAGTAGTAGATTGAGAGGATGGAAAACTCTGGAAAGAGGTCGTGGTTGATGAAATTGCATCTTTGCACAAAAATGAGGCTTGGGATCTGGTGGAGTTGCCGGCTGGAAGGAAACCCATTGGAAGCAAATGGGTGTTCAAGAAGAAGACAAATTCAGAAGGAAAGGTGGAGAAATACAAAGCTCGGTTGGTAGCAAAAGGTTATTCCTAGGTGCCGGGAATTGATTTTGGTGATATTTTTTCTCCTATTGCCAAGGTAACTTCTATTAGATTACTTTTATCTGTTGCTGCTGCTTTTGATTTTGAGGTAGAACAGATGGATGTGAAGACAACATTTCTTCACGGGGATCTGGAAGAGGAGATCTACATGAAGCAACCTGAAGGCTTTGTGGTGAAGGGTAAGAAAAAACTGGTATGCAAGTTAAATAAGTCTCTGTATGGGTTAAAACAGTCACCAAGGATGTGGTATCAGAAATTTGATACATTTATACGGGGACTTGACTTCACCAGAAGCAAAGCAGATCAACGTGTGTATTTTAAATTAATTGGTGACTGCTTTATTTATCTGGTCTTGTATGTGGATGATATGTTGCTGGTTGGAAATGACAAAGAAATTATCCAGGATTTGAAGACCCATTTGTCCTCCAAATTCGACATGAAAGATCTTGGTGCTGCAAACTATATTTTGGGCATGGAAATTAAAAGAGATCAGACAAAGAGGAAGCTCTGGTTAAACCAGAGGAAGTATGTCGAGACAATATTGCAGAGGTTTAATATGTAGGATAGTAAATCGGTGAAGGTTCCTATTCCTATAGGTGTAAAGTTATCCACTGAACAATGTCCCAAGACACAAGAAGAGGAAGAGGACATGTCCCATGTTCCATAGGCAAGTGTAGTCGGTAGCCTGATGTATGTGATGGTCTATACTAGACCATACATTGCACATGCAGTGGGAGTAGTGAGCAGGTTTATGTCAAAACCATGGAAGGAGCACTGGACAACAGGGAAGCGGGTTTTCAGGTATTTGCGTGGCACTAGTGATTATGGTTTGTGCTACCAAGGAAGACCAAGTTTGGATAGAGTGGATATTCGTGGCTTTGTTGATGCAGACTGGGTTGGAGATCTGGATCAGAGAAGATCTACAAGTGGGTATGTGTTTAACCTATTTGGAGGTGCAATCAATTGGATGAGTAAGAAACAATCTGTAGTGGCACTATCAACTACAGAGGCAAAATATATGGTAGCCACTCATGCAAGCAAGGAAGCAGTTTGGTTGTAGAGATTGTGTTCAAGTATGGGGTCAGTACAGGGAGCTATAAGGATAGACAGTGACAGCCAAAGTGCAATTTTCTTGGCAAAGAACCCTGCATATCATTCAAAGACAAATCACATTGATGTTCAGTATCACTTTGTGAGGGATATGATAGAAGACAAAAAGGTGTTGCTAGTAAAGGTGGACACTTTGAAGAATACTACAGATGCATTAACAAAATCTGTGAGCTTTGAGAAGTTCTCTTGGTGTAGAGAAATAATGGGCGTTGCAGGGCTGGATAAATGACTAGCTCTCTTGTGGTCCCTTGTGGAAAGGAAACGACAAGTGGGAGAATGTTGGGTTGTGTTATATTCTTTCCATAACTAGCCCACGTAGTTAGCCGGGGGTTAGAAGGGGGGCAGAGCCCCCCCTTCATTGCACCGATTGCGTAGCGAGGGAAGTCACAGGGGTTTGAGTGGTGCAGGTAATCCCACTCTATGGGGTCTGGGGCAGCGCCCCGGAAAATTTTGGTTTTGGACCCTATATTAGGTTGGGCGGACCTACCTATGGTTTTGTGAATGTTTTTCGCACATGGTTTTGGACGCGATGGTTTTTGGTCCATGGTTTTTGGCGCAATGGTTTTCGGTCCATGGTATTGGATGCTTCGGCATGTATAAATATGTATTCTAACATTGAAAGGAACATAATGAAAAATCAAGTTGGTAGTCCCGATTTTGGGATCCAAGGGAAAATCTCTATGTATATGTGTTTTATGTGTTATGCTCTCACATTGTTTATTTTTTGTGTTCTAGAATTCGTATGCAGGTAATTTCTGTACGGGGTTAAAACCTGTAGATATTGACTGCCAAAACTGCACAAGGCATAGTCTAGGCTATCAGGAGGCTGACTGACTGTAGAATTGTGCGATGCACAGTGCAGCCTAGTCTATTGAGGACTAAAACTTCGCAATGTGCACTTTTAGTCAGCAGTGACATGAAACCTGCAAATTGCATTGCGCAGTTTCTGGGGCTAGCAGGACACTACCTCCAATAATTGCGCCATGAAATCTTGCAGGTCAGTGCTGGGTTAGGCTTGCACAATTTTTGGAGGGAAGGCAAACCGTTCGCTTTTGAAAATGCGCAGTGCTAGTCAGGCAAGGCACAGTCCGTTCCAAGGTAGCCCAGTTTGGTCGACGGGTGACTAAAAACATGAGAAGTCTGAATGCATGGTGAGATGAGTGCAAATAATAGTGAATGATCATACATGAAAACAACAAGTGCAGGATTCAGAAAACGGGAAAGCATGCATGTGTATGAAGTGAGTCACCGCAACGACGATCGTCCGTGCTAAACAGTGTCATGCATGCAACAACAGTGAGATGTAAACGAAAACTAAAATAGTGCTTCTACAAGCTAACATGCATCAAAACGACAATAAGCGCTCACTAAAATCAAGCAGACAACAATCACACAAAGAGAAACAAAAATCGACAGAAATGCAACACAAGACATGAAAGGTGAGCTTACGAAAAACAGCTGAGCTGAATGTGCTGACAACTCCTAGATGCAATGTGGGATGTTAGAGTTGTAAGGTCGATGTGAGGAATGAGCTCTGCAGCGTCCGGTTGACGAGTTTTGAAAAAACTGAGGTTGTGACGCGCATGCCATAAATCTAGGAAAGTGACACTTGGTGGGAGGTTTCTGAAATGATCCTTGCATGTGACCTCCAGTTGTTAAAAATAGATCCCTAAATCAAAGGATGCCTTTTCATGCCGCCTTGGGAGAATCAGCCCATGCATGCAAATCAATTTTGCTCAGTCTCAGAGGGAACCGATCAACTCAACTGCACATGCAACAGTCTACTCAACTGGGAGGAAAAAATGCGCATTTCTGGGAGGGAGCTGGGCTAGCTTCCCAGAGGGATTGCGCAATTTCTGGGCAGAGTAGCTGACTGCTGCCCAAAATTGCGCAATTTCTGGGCTGAGCAGTCCTACTGGGAGGAATTGCGCAATTTTTCCAGTGAACAGTGACAGACAGATTTGCACAATTCTGGAGCCTAGCAGGCTTCCAGAGAGAATTGCGCAATTGCTGGGCTAAGTAGTCCTATTGGGAGGAATTACGTAATTTTTCCAGTGAACAATGATAGGTAAATTTGTGCAATTCTGGAGCCCAGCAGGCTGCCAGATAGAATTGTGCAATTTCTGGAGGGAAGGCTAGTTCCCCTCCAGAATTGCACAATTTCTTGAGGGAGCTTCTCAGCCTGTAGCTGGACCAAGTCTGGTGAAACAGCCTGTGAGGGGGATGCAACAAGTTTTGATGGACAGGCTATCATTCTGCAAGAAAATCACTGAAGCTTGTGTACTTGACAAGGCAAGACATGCTATTGTGAAAGGTTGGTAGGGAGGCTCCAAAACGAAGCTAAGGCAAAATTTTGGAGGGTGGTTGTAGCCGCTACAACACGCTGATGAATTAGTGGATTTGACTGCTACAAAGTGCACCACCTTGCTCAATTTGTCAATTACCACCATGATTGCATCATGTTTCCTAGATTTCCTTGGAAATCTTGTAGCAAAATCCATAGATATCACTTCCCATTTCCATTCCACAATGGGAATAGGCTGTAATAATACTATTGGGTGTTTGCATTCAACATTTACCTACTGGAATTCCATACATTTCACAACAAATCATGCTACCTCTTTTTCAGATTAGGCCAGTAATAAAACTTTTTTATGGCTGTAAGGGTCTTCTGATATCCCGGATGGCCAAAATATGGTTTGGAATGGAACTCCTTAAGTATGAGCTTTTCCAATTCACTCTTTTTTGGCACATATATCCTATTTTTTAACTTTATCAAGCCCTCTTTTGTGAGATGATACTCCTCACTCTTCTCACCCTTTCTCGCTTGTAGTAACTCTGCCTTTATGTCTTGATACTATTCATCATATTTTCCTGCATCTTTAATTCATTCTCCAAGATTAGTTTCATAAGAGCTAATGGGTGTTAGGTGGTTTATTTGCACTTTTCTTCTAAGTGCATCGACAACCCTATTTTCCTTGCCCTTTATATGCTTGATCTCAAAGTCAAATTCACTAAGTGTTTCCAACCACCTAGCTTATGTCGCGTTCAATTTGGGTTGGTCAAACAAGTATTTCAACCCTACATGATCAATCATTAATGTAAATCTTCTATCAAGGAGGTAATGCCTCCACATTTTGAATGCATGGATAATGTTGGCTAGCTCTAGGTCATGGGTCACATAATTTAGCTTATGTCCATTTAGTTTTTGTGACTCATAGAAAACCACTTGTCCATCCTGCATTAAGACCCCACCAAGTCCTTCTTGGTAAGCATCGATGCAAACTGCAAATTCCTTGTCTTCATTAGTGATCCTTAAGACCGGCGCATTGGTGAGAATTTGTTTCAACTTATCAAAACCTTTTGCACATTCAACTGTCCATTCAAACTTTTTCCCCTTTTTTTGTAATGCAGTGATTGGATGGGTTATCTTGGATTTTTTTTTAGTAAACTGCCTATAGTAACCAACCAATCCCATGAATGAACTTACCTCTATTACATTCTTTGGTGCTATCGACTCTATTATGGATTTGATCTTTTCTGGATCCATTACTATCCCATCCTTGGAGACTATGTGTCCTAAATAAAAGATTTTGGAATGGAAGAAGTCACACTTGCTTAGTTTTGCATAAAGCTTATGTTCCCTTATTAGTTGTAGTACTATTACTAAGTTATCTTCATGTTCTTCATTAGTTCTTGAATACACCAATATGTCATTGACAAAGACAATCACAAATTTATCTAGATAAGGATGCAACACATTGTTCATTAGGCACATAAAGTGGTAGGGGAATTTGTAAGCCCGAAGGCTACCTCCACAATTTTTTAATGCCCATACCTTATTAAAAATTTTGTCTTATGGATTTCTTCTTCTTTGATGTGCAATTGATGATATCCCGATGTCAAACCAATTTTGGAGAAGATTGCCACTCCTCTCAACTAATCAAATAAATCATCAATAAGTGACAAAGGGTATATATTTTTGATGGTCACCTTATTCAATTGCATGTAATCAATGCATAATCTGAGTTTGACATCTTTTTTATTTTCAAATAATAATGATGATCCTCACAAACACAAACTTGGTATTATGTAGCCTTTATCAAGCATATCCTTTAATTGTAATTTCAATTCTACCAACTCAGGGGTACTCATCCTATATGGTGCATTGGATATTGGTGCTTCTCTTGGAATCAACTTGATCAAAAAGTCTACCATCTTATGAGGAGGTGTTGAAGCTATGATCAACACCCTCCAAAATTTTCCTCCAAAATTTTTCCTACACTTGAATTTTGGAGCCTGCGGAGGTTCTTACGGTTTTCCACCCTATGGTTACTCCATGGTTGATTGATGTTTTGGAAATGGTTTAAATCTTCTTCCTCGTTTTAAACTGTCGAGTCGCTTTCTCACACACATGCTCAGTCTTCGATGAGTTCATGAGAATAATTCATTTATGCAAGCTTAAAAACACATAGCACCATCCATCAAGACATTTCCTGTGTGATATTCAACTCATTTCAACAGTGAGTGTGCACTTTCGTTGATAGTATCCCTCACTTTGGTTGCATTTGTATTTATATTTTGATGAGTTTTCTCAACAGTCGCTTTTGCACACCATCAATTTCACAAGTGTCATTTTTACGTTCGAGGACGTCACTTTTTCTCACTTTCACTTTAATAAGTGTCCTTTTCATGTTTTCTTCGATCTCGCATGTGTCTCTTTCAAGGTCATTTGCGTTTTGCAAGTGTCCTCTTCATTTTTTTTTTTTTTTCCATTTGGAGGTTTCACTTTTGTTGTTTTCGCTCCTGCATTGTCACACTTTTTCACATCAGAAAAATTAGTTCTGGCAGACTCTTCTACATGAAATGGTCTTACATATCATTAGAATATGTGCCAGACACATTCCTACAACATAGCACACCTATTGGTTTCAGTCAAAAATTTTGTCGTAACTTGTGTTCCAAGTGTTGTAATGCATTGTTTTAATTGTTGCACTTAGTAATAGGTGTCACTTTGATGTTGTTTTAAGGTGTGACTATTGTTCATGAGTCTTGTGCATTCTGTTGTCTTGTATTGATGGCATTTATGTGTGTGGTTCATGTTTGAGTCATGTTAGGATGCATTTATTTCTCCTACTATGTTGTTCCCACACTTATCCATTTTGGGAGCTCTTCTTGGTCTTCTTGCTTAATTCAAGTTGTAAATGAATTATCCCTCTTACTAGGTGACGATCACAACTTAGTCATGAGCCTCATTGAGGTATATTTTCCTCCCATACTTGTACATTAAGTATTTTCTAAGGTCTCCTACCTCTCACAGTGCATTATTACTTCCTAGGATAAAAAATATAGCCTTTTTCTACCTCCTTTGGTGAAAAGTGCATTCCATATGAACAAGAAAAAACTATTGAGAGAACTGTGCCCTCTTAGGCCTGAAAGCACTTCAAATACTCAATGAAAAAGTTCGCTTTAGAAGACCAAGGACCATTTAAGCGCACTTCAGAAGGACAAGGACCTTCTCTCTCTTGAAAAGCACACTTTAAAACAATGAAGCACACTTGAGAACAATGAAGTACACTTTAGAACAACAAAGCACACTTCAGAACAACAAAGCACACTTAAAAACAATTAAGCACACTTAAAAACAATGAAATGCACTTCAAAACAATGAAGCACATTTTAGAACAACAAGGCACACTTTATAAAAGCGAGCACTTCCTGTCTCTTAAAAAGTGTATGGCATAGTCTTGAGGCACGAGCACATGGCACAATCACGAAGCCTGAAGCCTTCATACTTCCCTCTTCCGTTAGAGTGCATGGTGCAGTCATGAAGCCTAAAGTCTTCATTTAAGTGCACTCCAACTAAAATAATTTCACCCTCCTTGAGTGCATGAGCACAACTTGAACCAATGAATGATTTATCCTTCATGCTTCGAATGTGCACACTGCACCCTCCTAGTTCCTCTTGAGCACACTAGTGCACTGGGAAAGCTCGAAGCCTGACCCTTTGTTCCTTCATTTATCGCCCTTGTGCCCTCCTTATTCCATTTGTGTGCATGAGTGCACCCCAAACCCATGAATAACTTACCTCATGATTCATACATGTGCCATGTGTCATTGAGCTCTCTCTATCTCTCTCTTGCTTGACCACACAAGTGCACCTTGAAGCCTCAAGCTTAAACCTAGACAGAAAGAACACATTGCATGACGACTCAGAGGAATCCAAAGCTCATCCAATACCCTTTGGATGGTGAATATAAACAATAAAGTGGATCCTTCATGAAGATGAAGCATAAATCAAATCTACCATCAAGAATGTAAGATGAAGCAACATGAAGACAACTTGGCATTGCCACCTCATCATGAAGTCCATGTCATCATTGTCAAGTTGTAACTTGTACACGTGTTATTATAATATTCAATGTGTGTCCATGTGTCATGCCACATCATCATGTGGAATGTAATGATGTATTCTACAGAAAATGATAAAATGTAACGTGTGGAAGTCCAAGGGTCATATGTGGAACATGAAGAGTCACATAGTCATATATGGACAAAAAAATCATATAAAGAAGTCCAAAGGTCATGTAGAAGTTCAAGAGTTGTTTATAAGTCCAAAGGACATATTAGAAGTCCAAGAGTCATGAGGGTAGTCCAAGAGCCAAGGGGAGAGGAAATGTCACTCCTCTTGTTATAAAAGCAACCTCATAACTCAAGCAAATGATTTTGGAGGCTTAAATATTTTGATATCTAGTCTTGGATTCTCTATTTGGCATAGGAGAGAAAACTATTCATTGGAGAAGAAAGAAGTGACTTAATGTTCCACTACTGGAACTAGTGCCTCATCATTGTAATTGTGTACTTGAATCTTTCACCTAACTAAAATTAAATGAGCCAACACATTTTCATGTATGTATCACAAATGTTTTAAGACTATTCTTGGGATGTTTACGGTATATGTTGTGTTCATATGTATTGGAGAAATTGAACTATTTCGGTGGCTTTAGTATCATCTTGTTGAATGTGTGTTGTATTCACTTTTACAATCGTTATGTGAATTGTTTTCCTAACAAATATTTTTATGATCTTGTGTGCCTCTGTTAGTTTAGTACTATTACTTCCTTCCAGAGACTCACTCTCTTCTCCCACTCATGAAGGTCTCCTTTTACACATTGCAATTAGTGTTTCACAATGTCAACTTACTTTATTGTTCAAGGTTTATGTTTATAATATCTTATGTTATCCATTGACACTAAGGTGAATATTATGTTATGGTGGCTGGGATGATACTCCATATGGGGCTCCTACTCCAAATGGTGTGAGATCTAATTGGGACATCACATTGGTTAGAATCCCTATATGTTGGCGGTATCCAGACCATCAACATTCTGGCACTAGAAGGAAGTCCAGATGAAAAGTTGTGTCCATTGAGTCTGTTTTGAATCTCTTATCTTAAATGGCTCTTTCCAAAATTATAATCCTAGGATGTTTTTCTAAGCAGCTTGATTTTACCATCCCTACAGAAATCATTCATGAATTGTCTCAATTTAAGTTTGATGGCTAGAGTGAACTAATTGTCCTCAAATACTTCTTTCAAATTATGAATTTTTGTCTCTCTAACGGAATTATTTGTAAATATGTCATGAGGAGATTGTTTTCCCTCACATTTGAAGGTTGAGTTTAGAAATGGTGTCGTATGCTACCTACTTCTTCTATCCATTCATTAGAGCAACTTGTTAAGGAGCTTTATGAGGCCTTTGACATCTATATGTGATAGAATTTATTTGCTTAGAATGGAACCTGGTGAAACTGCAGAGGATTTTCTTAATCGTTTCTTCAACTTTTCTATGAATTTCCCGAGGGAGTTATTGATTCAGATTTCATCATGGAAAATTTTTAGAATTTGATTCTACTCTCTTTGAGATATTTTGAATATGAACCCCTAGATTATTCTCTCTCCCCAACTTTTGCAAACCATGTGATACCTCAATCTTCTGAGGATGAACCTGTTATTCCTTTTGTTCCTTGTCCTCCTCCTTTTCCTGTACCAATTTGGGTCCCCCCTAGTGATGATGTTAAAGTTGGGAAATTTGAAAATAAAGTTGTTGATCTATCTTCTCCACTTTCATCCCCTTCTCATGCTTTAGATCTTGTGGAGGATAACTTGGAATGGTTTAATAAGTGCAAGGAGTCTGAGATGAAGGTTGATCTTGTAAGTCTTCAAGGTCACATAAATATTCATAAGTCAAGTCTTGAATTTGATTTAATTTATGATACCCTTCAACTTCTACCACCTATGTTTCATGATTCCTTATATCATGATTCGCTTGTTTCACCTACTTCAACTAATAATGTTGTTCAACCTGTTGTTTCAAGCTTTAATAAAGAACAAGGTATTTGTATTTCACATGTAGAGGAGAAAAGTGTTGAATATATGTCTTATCTTTCCTCCCTCTTTCAAAATGATAATCTTTCCTTTTTGGTTGATCTCTGATTTTTTACTCTTGATAACCTATCAAATGACTCTAAACATCCTATTTGTTGGGTGTGTGTTATATTCTTTCCATGACTAGTCACATGTGCGGGGGGCTCACATGGGGGTATCAGGGGGGTGGTAGCCCCCCTGTACAGGGTCTGGGGAAATAGCCCGAGAATTTTTTTTTGGACCCTATATTAGGTGGGTAGACCTACCTACAATTTTGTGCATGGGTTTCGAAGATGGTTTTGGGCACGATGGTTTTCTGCCCATGGTATTTTATAGATCCAGTCAAGGGAACTATGATTATGTTCTAATCCAGGGTTAATGGATTGGGGTTTATGAATGCTTCGACATGTATATATATGTATTGTAACATTGAAAGGAACATAATGAAAAATCAATATGGTAGTCTTGGTTATGGGATCTAGGGGAAAATGCTTGTGTATCTGTATTTTGTTTCTCGCCATTGTATATTTTCTATTTTAGAATTCATATGCGGGTAATTTATGTATGAGGTTAAAACCTACAATATCTGAGTTGAGACTTTGGATAACCATCACCATGACATCCCTATTTCTATTAACACATGTGGTGGTGAATATCCAAGTATATGAAATGACACCTTCTCTTATTCTGAGGGCTTGGATTTGCAAGGTATCGATTTGGGATCTGTTTCTCATAGTTTACAATCTCCATTTTTGAATTGGGATGCTCTTTTAATTCAAAGTCATACTAAATCTTCTTTAACTCATACATCCTTGGATGACAAATTTGAAGTGGTAAGTTGCCAGGTTCTTGAATCTTTGGAATATATTGGTCAATCTGTGTGTCATATTGGTATGCCTTTCTTTGACCATTATAGTGATGACAATGATGTTGATATGTTGTTCTTTCAAGTTCAATCTGATTTAAGTACAACTGATGCTCCCCCTCTTGATTCTTTTAATCCTTCTTCACCTCTAGCACACTATTCATTCTACCTAGATATGTTTTATAAGTTTGTCACACCAGTAACCCCACGAAATCCTTTCGATCTTTATCCAACTGATCATGGTTACAATCAGGTACAAGATGGCGAGATACTACAATCACAGGATGAAAAGTTTGAATATATTATTCATGATCTATTCAACTGTAAATATTTCATAAGTCAGGAGGAAGATGTTACAACCTTGAATGATCAAGGGATTGATGTATTTCAATTTTATAACAATTAAGAATATGATGTATTTAATCTTAAAACTGATCAAACTAGTGGCATTAACAGTGTTTTCATTGATACATCTGTTGATAGTGGTGCATGTCTACCTGTTAATTTTTCCAAGCCACCCATATTTGATGACCCACCATCAGAAAGTTTAGAGACCTATGAGGAAGATGAGGCACTTCAACCCATGCTAATGGTTATATCAGGTTCTCACAATCCTATTGAGATCTCCGAACTAAGTTAGATCCATATTTTCATGCATAATTCTTTCCTTAACATTCATCCACTAATTACGAGTTCATTCTTAAAGGACTCTTGGTATTTTCATGTTGATATTCATGATCTTCAAGATAAAATTTCTTATAATATGAAGGATTTTTTTTTTTGGTTAGTCCCTTCTCACATAAATCCCTTGTGTTAGACCAAGAGTTGGAGAGCAAATATTTCGCAGATCCCCATAGTTTCAAAGCTTATCATTATGATCATTAAGATAAAGGTCATTTTGTATTGAATGATTCCTCTTTGTTAAACCTTCTGAATCCAATTGCCTTCTCATCTCTCTTGTGTGTGTTTTGAAGTTGATTATCTTCCTTACACAATTTATCTTCTTGAGTGTTTGCAAATGTTCTAACTATTCAGCATACAAAACCCTCATGCTGATACAAACACAGGCTTTGATTTGAATATTTTTCTAATCTTTTGTCAGCCCAGTATCCTTATTGGTTTCCTAGTTCTATGATGTCGACAATTGATAGTGCCCTAAGCTTTTGTATTGGTTGTCTTTTATAAGGGAACCAATAGAGAATTGAGAACCTTGTATGTTAATCGACCAATCTAATCATAATACCAAAGATTCTCATTGTGCTTCGAATGGATTAACAGAAATTTTATTTTCTCATAAGTCCTAGGGTCTTCAAATTAGTTGTTTTGAATATCGAGATCCAATCGTTGAATGGTTAGAGAAATCCTACTTGGAAAGCTCCTATGCAGATAACAAATTTATATCCTTTTTAATGTTTACGAGAATTGAGAGTGTAGGTGAATGTGTATTCACAAGAAACCTGCAAGGTTTGTATAATCGACATTTAAATCAACAAGGTAAGGTTTGAAACTGGCTCAAACGATTCGGTATGGCACATCCTTTTGGTAATAAGTTGAACCGTCAATTAGTTGTGCAAGTTTTCAATGTTCTTATCTTTTCTATTGCACATTGTTTTATATTGCTTTTAATTGCTTGTATTTTTTTGGTTGTAGGTCAGGAACGATGATGGCTACATTGAAAATATCATTACACTTATCCCTAACCTTGTAGTTGATTAGTTTAGGAATAGGATTAGTTTCATTTAGTTTCCCTTGCATTACATCCACCCTCCACACTACTCTCCATCGAGTCTCTGCATTTGTTTGTTTTCTTATTGTATATTCTACATGTTTTTATGTTTCACCTTCATTTTATTTGTTCTTCGGTTTTGTTTTGCTGTCTTGTCATGCATTTTCCTTTTGATACTTTCCATGAAAAATGCTCTTGTTTGGCTCAAAACACAATGTGGTAAACTTGAGAAGGGAAATTGTGATGATGAACAATGCTTGGATAGTCTGTTTATGCTTCTCTATTCGGATTTACGTATATTTAAAGTCAATGATGTATGAATGGAAATTACGACCCACTTGAATAGGAAGTATTTGTTCAAATTATAAATCCTATATCTATTCTAGGATTCTCTTTCCTTAACTCGATATTGTAAGTAAATAGTGTTTTTCTTGTTGATCTAATCAAGTAGAGAAAGGTAAGGGGAAAATAAATTAGTGAGAAAACCAATATCAGAGGTTTATATTACCTTCTCTGAAGGAACAACCTCTCCTTCTCTCAATAATTTGGGATCCCTCTTCCACCTGTGAAATAAATAAGTGCCTAAGCATAGTTATATACATAAAATAAATAAAGGGTGAAAGAAGAGAAAGGCTTCCTACATAGAGAGGTGAAACAAATAACTTCACTAGGGTACTATTCAAACTTGCTGGTAGCAAAGTGATGTTTTTGTTTCTGTAATGACTCCACCGGGGTACTGTCCAAGCTTGTTGGGAGTGGAGAAACACCAAAGATGAAACATATACTCTGATTATCTTAAAATCACAGTTATATATTACCCTTTCCTAGATCGAAACAACTGTGATTTGGAAAGCCTTGATATGTGTTCAACCGAGTAAGATAATGGAGGGGACTATATCTATAACCGGGTCAGTAAGGAAGCCAAGGTAATCCACAATATGAATCAATACTTCTTGAAATACTGAGACCTTGCACTTAGAGAATTAAACCAAAATAGAGAAGCTGGAGTTCTACCAGTGTATCGCTAAGTGTTGACGTTATGATCAAAACCCTAAAAAGTTTTGCCTACACTTGAATTTTGGAGCCTACTTAGGATCTTACATTCTTCCACCCTATCGTTACTCCATGGTTGATTGATGTTTTGTAAAGGGTTTAAGTTTTCTTCCCCATTTTAAATTGTCGAGTCACTTTCTCACACACATGCTCAGTCTTCGATGAGTTCATGAGCACACTTCATTTATGTAAGCTTGAAAAAGCATAGCACCATCCATCAAGACAGTTCCTATGCGATGTTCGACTCATTTCGACAGTCAGTGCACACTTTTGTTGACAATCTCCTTCAATTTGGTTGCACTTTTATTTCTATTTCAGTGAGTTTTCTCGACTATCGCTTTTGTGCACTGTCACTTTCACAAGTGTCATTTTTACATTTGCAGCTGTCTATTTTCTCAATTTCACTTTAATAAGTGTCATTTTCATGTTATCTTTGCTTTGGTATGTGTCACTTTCAAGGTCATTCACATTTTTCAAGTGTCGTCATCATGTTTTATGCTTGTTGTAGGTTTCACTTTTGTTGTTTTCGCTCCTGCATGTGTCACATTTTTGCACATCACCAAAGTTAGTTCTGGCACACTCTTCTAGATGAGATGATATGACATATCATTAGAATATGCGGCAGATACATTCCATCAACTTAGTGCACCTTGTTTCCTTAGTCGACATTTTTGTCGTAACTTGTGTTCTAAGTGTTGTAATGCATCATTTCAACTGTTACACTTAGAAATAGGTATCACTTTGCTATTGTTTTAAGGTGTGACTATTGTTCATGAGTCTTGTGCATTCTATTGGCTTGTATTGATGGTCTTATTATGTGTGGTCCATGTTTGAGTCGTGTTAGGATGCATTTCTTTCTCCTACTCTACTAGTCCCACACTTAGCTATTTTGGGAGCTCTTCTTAGACCTCCTGCTTAGTGCAAGTTGTAAAGGAATTAACCCTCTTGCTAGGTGACAAACGTAGCTTATTCATGAGCCTCATTGATGTATATTTTCCTCCCATCACTAGTAGAAAATGGTGAAATTAGTGACTAGGTGACTAAAAAAGTTAGTCACCACAACTTTTCCAAGTGAAATACTACCAAAAATTAGCAATATTAAGAGACCCAACTAAAACCGATTAACATAAATGACTATTTTAGTCACCAGTTAAAATATACGACTAGCTAATAAGTAATACTACTAAAAATGACTAATTTAGTCTAGGAAAAAAAATATGACTACCTAACAAAAACTACAATAATATGAATTAGTCGTTTATGTTAGTCATTTTAATTTCGTCACTTCAACAATCTAAAATTACAAGTCATAGGAGATTCAAAGGTTGTTTCATATTGGGTGAAAGTTTATACTTCCTTGTACACTTCTTTATTGGATCAAAGGATGATTAAAATTATGGAGCTTATTAGAACCTTTAGGGTCATATCATTTGATCACATTCACAAGGAATCAAATTCAAAGGTTGACAAATTATCGAAAAGGGAAGTGGGCCAACACGTCCTTTTGCAACACGACATAACCACCTATATATGTTGCAACAACCTTTCCAACTTATTTAGTTGGTTGCACATATATTTCACATTTCTTCTTTGTCTTGCAAAGTGGTAGAGCTAAGGAGAGGGTATGAACGTTGATCAAAGAATGTTCACTTAGTACCACTACCAAATTTCCTTCATGCAACTTGCATGATGATAAATGGATGACATTTGAGTGTTACAAATGTGTAAGTAGTCCACATTCAACTTTGTTGTCTTCATTGTACTTAGTAACAATGACAAGTTTGAATATTTCCTTTATTTATAATCGCAAACACATAACTCTTTGTTGTCCCAAACATAGTTAATATTGTTGGTGTATGATCTCTTAATTGGGGAATGGTCTCTTGATGATGATAACAAAATCTCAATCTCTAATGCTTATGAATACGATGAACGAATGATCTAATGCCTTACTTGTATAGACAATTTATGATTCATTTTCTATTTTTATTGTGCCATTGTATAGATGCTTCACTAGAATCTCATGCTATATGGTTAATTGAGCAAACTTTATCTTTCATTTCTCAAGTATAATATGGTTGCAGAATAAGCATAGTTGTGTAATTAAAATCATTCAAAATTTGTTAATAATTCATGGTTTGTTTGACTATTCGCACACTTATCCTTGACCTTATACTTTGAGAGTGAGTAGTGTCAAATCACTAGTCTTCATTAAGGAACTTCCTTTCATTACTCAATGACCTATCTTAGCTCGATATTTAAGGATTCCCCCCTAGATAAGGATATCCTTCTTGTAGTATAAAGAGTGAGAGAAAACCACCAAGGTGACATTGGGTGGCTTTCTTGATGGGTGGGGTCAAGACTTTTTTTTTTTCTATGAGATTGTTTGAGTGGAGATACAGTTTAGAAAATGATTACAAGAAAATTAGTTTCCTTTATTTCCATCACCTAAACTACTTCCTATAAAATCATGTTCTTTTAATAAAATCTAATTTTGATAAATAATTAATTCAATAACATTAAAAAAATAAGACTATTATTATTATTGTTATTTTTTTTTTTGTATATGAGAGAATAGACAACTATAGCATGTTTGTACTTAAGGATCGATTTTATCCACTACCACAATCACCTCCAAGTGTACCCACATTGCCTCACATGTGACACACTAAGCTAATCGAAGTTTAAACCAATAACATCATAAGAATTACCTTAACAAACCATTATATCATCAACTAATATACACCATGGGGCAAATTAAAAATAACTTTTAATATTAAAAAATATAGCCAATTTATTTTATTTGAAAATCAATTTTAACATCTAATTTGAGGAAACTCCCTGAAATAAAATTTAATGTGAAAAATGGTAAGCAAAATAAAGTTGGGGTAAATTATAAAAATAAAAATAAGTAAAGTGAAATATAAAATTAATAATTATAATTATAATTAATAATTCAATCATATTACTCCTAATTTACCAAGTGTAAGAGGCATAAAATCTCTTCTTATACAAACCTTTTTTAAAGTGAAAAGAGATTTGATCCCCTTTGCCCTTGGTAAATCCAAAATTAAGATCTAAAATTAAGATAGATCCCAGCTAATTTTATATCAATTTATGTAATTGAAAGTAAAGAATTATTATTTTAATGAAAAAGTTACTTTCAAAAATATTTGTAATTTCTTCAATTTTAAAATAAAGCCAACCTAGTTCCATCTTAACTCCGGATCTATCAAGCGACGAGAGGGATCACATCTCTTGAGGTGCAAATCTCTTTTTTGAGTGCAAAACTTGAGGAAAGGTTTGTACCTCGAGAGATTTGATCCCTCTTGGTGCTTGATAGATTCAGAGTTAAGATGGATCTAGGTTGGTTTCAGTCATGTGCGACCAAAGAAAATCTAACTAACATATGATTAATTTTATCAATAATACGTAAATTCATCTAATATTAATATAATCATTTCAAATATGCTAACATGTCTTAGATTAATTTATATATTTTAATTTTAAATTTCCTTAGTTGCCCCAGTTTGTTTTGATGATAATAACTTTAATGATGAAAAATGATGAAACATAAGTTTTGAATGTAAAGGGACAATGTAATAGTGTTGAATGATGGAAAATGTGAATAATAAGAATATAGTCAATTACAAATAGTTTTCATTGTGGTTAATCTAAAACTATTTTCTTCTATTATTCTTACTGTCACCCTTTTTACTTTTGTCATCTTTTCATATTGATTGTCATATTTTCATATCGATTATATGAAAAGGACATGTTAAACCATAAACCATTTAAATCTTTAGCTCAATCTGTTGTAGTAAACATCATTCCTTGTCTCTCCTTCTCTCCAATATTAATAGGTTGAATTACTATAACACAAAAATCAATGTACATTGTCAATAATTTACTGTGCTTACACTTAAATCAATGCACAACGTTAATCCAATCACTTTAAAATTAATGTACCATCATACATCCAATTACATCAAAACATAAATCAACATTTACACTGAAACTAATGAATCTAATGCAAGCAATTAAATAAGATTAGAAAACAAGAGTTACTCTAAAATCACTGCATCTAATGAAAGCAAACAAATAAGATTAGAAACCAACATTTACACTCAAATCAATTCATCTAGTGCACGTAAGAAAATTGGATTATAAACCAACATCTATACTGAAATTAATGCACCTAGTTCAAGTAAGCAAATAGGATTATAAAGCAACATCTACACTGAAATCAATGCATCTAGTGCAAGCAATCAAATAGGATTAGAAGTCACCATCTACATTGAAATCAATGCATTTAGTGCAAGCAATAAAATAACATTACAAATCACCATCTACATTGAAATCAATGCATCTAGTGCAAGCAATCAAACATTATTAGAAATCAACTTCTACATTGAAATCAATGCATCTAGTTCAAGCAATCAATTAGGAATAGAAATCACCATCTACATTGAAATCAATGCATTTAGTGCAAGCAATCAAATAGGATTAGAAATCACTTACATTGATATCAATGCATCTAGTGAAAGCAATCAAATATCATTAGAAATCGACATCTACACTAAAATCAATGCATCTAGTGTAAGAAATCAAATTGGATTAGAAATCACTGTCTACACTGAAATCAATGTATCTAGTGCAAGAAATATTCTTCACTCTCCCTCGCCCCCCCCCCCCCCCCCCCCCCCCCCACACACACACACACACACACACATATATATATATATATCCCTCCATCTCTCCTTATTTTCCATTCCATCTCAACCCCCCAAACACACATCCTATTTCACTTCATATCTATCAATCTCTTTGTCCCTCCCTCCATCTCTCTCTTCTTTCCTCTCTTCACTTTCCATCTATATATCTATCTCCATTTTCCTCTCTATATCACTGCCAAAACATACACTCTATTTCTTCAATCTATCTAACTATCCCTCCCTCCTCCTCTCCCTCTCCCCCACTTCTATCTCTCTTCCCTACTTATTTCCTCTCTCCCTCTCTCTCCATCCTCTTTATCACTCCCTCTCTCTCTCTCCACCTTTATCTCTATATTTATTTCTTCTTACCTCTATCTCCCCCCCTCCAACTCCATCTCTCTTTCCCTCCCTCACTCCACTCTCTCACATCCTCTCTCTCTCTCTCTCTCTCTCTCTCTCTCTCTCTCTTACTCTTCAACCTACAACTCTGCTACTATATCCCTCCCTCTCTCCTTCTTTCCCTCATTTTCTCCATCTCTCCTTCTTTGTCTTTATCTCAACCCCAAACATACACACTCTCTCTCCATCTCTCCATTGTTACTCCCTCTCTCTCAAATCTTCTCTCTCGTACTTCCTCTTTCTCCCTTTCTCTCCTACCTCCCTCTCTCTTCCCCCATCTCTCTCTCTCTCTCTCTCTCTCTCTCTTTTCCCTCTAATCCTCTCTCTTATCCCATCACTCTCCTTCTCCCTCTCAAGTATTACCTCTCATTCTTCCTCTCTATCTCTCTCTCTTTCTCTACCTATGTTACTATATTCCTCCCTCTCTCCTTCTGTCTCCTTCTCTCCCCCCTTCTCTCTATCTCTCCTTATTTAGCTCTTTATCTCACCCCTAAACATACACTCTTTCTCTCCATCTCTCCCTTGTCAGTCCCTCTCTCTCTCTCACTTCTCACTTTCTATGTCTTTCTTCTTCCCTCCCTCTCTCCTCCTACAACTCCATATCTCTATCCCTCCCTCTCTCCTCCTCTCTCTCATCCTTCCTCTCTCACCCTTCCTCTCCTACGTTTATATCTCTTTTGCCATCTCTCTCACTCTCTCTCTCTGCCTTCCAATCCTCTCACTATCTCCCTCCCACTCTCTCTCTCTGCCCTCCAATCCTCTCACTATCTCCCTCACACTCTCCTCTCTCTTCCCCCTCCATCTTTGTGTCTCTCTCTCCCTCTTTTACCCTTCCCTACCTCTCTCTCTTTTTATTCCTCCTCTCCCCTCGCCTTCAGTTTATCTCCATCTCTCCCTTGTCACTCCCCCTATCTCTCCACCTCTATAACTTTATGTCTTTGTTCTTACCTCCCATATATATAGAGTTAATATATATCACGATATATTAATATATATTATAATATAACGAATTTAATATTGGATTAAAACAAAGTTATTATATTTAATAATATCAATATTTTGGTATATTAATATGAATATTACATTTAATAATAATAATAATAATAATAATAATAATAATAATAATATGGTTAATAGTCTTTTTTGCATGGTATTAATAATAATTTGGCCCATGGTATTTTTCCCATAGGCTTCACCTAAATAAAACCTATTTTTTGAGTGTTAGTAAGTGTAAAGAGGTTTATGGAGCAAATATAAAAATATGTTTTATTTATTTACCATACCTCTTGTTTATTTATATTTTTATTTATTTATCATATTTCTTTTATTTACAATGGTATTTGGCCCATAGGCTTGGTATATAATTAGATGTTGATTTCTAATCTTATTTGATATGTTTTTATTTATTTACCATACATCTTTATACCTCTTTTATATTTATTTATTTATCATACCTCTTTTATAAATATGGTAATTGGCCCATGGTATTAATAATTATGTGTCCGGATCCACCTAAATAAAACCTATTTTTTGAGTTTTCATAAATATAAAGAGGTTAATGGAGTAAAGATAAAAAGAAGTTTTATTTATTTACCATACCTCTAGTTTATTTAAAAAAAAATTATTTACCATACCTTTGGAGTAAATATAAAAACAAATCTTATTTATTTACCATACTTCTGGTTTATTTATATTTTTATTTATTTACCATA
Organism: Pinus tabuliformis; assembly: GCA_031772625.1. Classification (NCBI taxonomy): domain Eukaryota; kingdom Viridiplantae; phylum Streptophyta; class Pinopsida; order Pinales; family Pinaceae; genus Pinus; species Pinus tabuliformis. Next base: position 150,895,600 of record CM062815.1, on the reverse strand, counting down.
GCTCTTTTTTTTACTATTGGTAAACCTCTTTATATTTTAAATTTATGTTGTGTTTATATATAATAATAATTAGATTGATTTTTAAATAGGGCCGGCATTATATTAACAATGTTAAATGTTAAATATTGCATTTACATTTACATTTACATTTAAGTTTACATGTTTACATTTATATCTAAGTTTACATGTTTACGTTTTTACGCGAGATCTACCCCATGGGGTCAATAATTATTTTATTTTTACTCTCAAATTACAAATAACTTTGAAAAATACATATAAATAACAAAAAACAATTTTATATTAATTAAAATAAAATAAATTTCAATTAATTGAAAGTTAAAATAATATTATTTGAATGAAAAGTTGCTTTTTATTTTCAAAGAGAGTAAATAAATTTGTAATTATTTTATTTAAACTTTGAATTACATATAATTTAATAATTTACTGATTTAAATAAATTTGGGGTTTTGGGTGATTTTTCCCTAAACTGTAGGGGTTACAGATCATTTTCCTTAATAATTGGCAATGTAGCAATGTTTTACATATGGCACTATTTCTACAAGAGTAACACCTATCCAAATCTTTGGGAAGATAAAATCGATCCAGATCGTGCCGCTCGATTTTCAGTGGATCCATGTGTTCGGTGCCCCTGAAAACCCGACATCTCAACCATCAGAATGATTTCAGATTCTATGGGCATTGAGCTAGCGACAACTAGTTGGGAACTAGAGAAAGAGAGATGCAGTGGGCTACTGAAACGTGGAAAAAAACTAATAGGCTTTTAGATTCGAAGTTCCTTGTAATGGAGACATGGTGGGTACTTCAGATGTTGGTTACATGTGTGGTAGTTCCAACCGCTACCCACAGATCAATGGATGTCGAGGTTTCTTCAAAAGTTGGTCTTTGACAAAGTTGAGGAAATCTTAGGATTCGATGCTCGATTACTCTCACATTGTTGTTGAGCTAAATCAAATATTCAGCTTGCAAAATGATTGATCCAATCGTGACGCACTATGGAAAAGGAAAAGGTCAACTATGTTGCTTCTTGGCCGATCCAATACTATGCTAGATCTGGTGAGTAACTCTTAACAAAGTGTGAAAAAGCATTTCATAATTAATTTTAGATTTTCTGGAGTATTTCCATATATATATATATATATATATATATTTTTTTTTTTTTTTTTATTATGCAAGATGACAATGGATGGTTCCAAACTTAGATTTGACATTTTTTAATTATTTAAATCATATTTATTTGATTTTTTTAGAGCTTCTCTACATTATTTATTTCTCTTGGGAGATCAGATCTTCTATATATGTCTTCAAAATTTCGACCCAAAAAACCATTATTCTTTTTCTCTTAAATGTGTTATTTTTTTTTGTTGAATTCAAATCGGCAGACATGGTTGCGAATGCAACTTTGGTAGCCATGGCCAATGTAAATTGTTGAAGCAATTGACCTGTGTTAATACTATGGAGAATTATGGGTAGGCTCTGGACACAACTGTTAGTTCACCAAACAATGTAAGTTGTAACGATACTTTGTGTTTCTTACTCGAAATTTTGATGAATATAAGTGGAATTTGAAAAGTTAAAAATTTTCTCATGTAAATTTTACTTTTACTTTGCATATAATCTTTGTTCAAGGAGTAGATTCGTTATTTAATCTAAATAGTTATTGATTTACCATAATTACAAAAAAATACATAAAATGAATCATTGCAAAGTGATAGTCATATTGCAGATAGCGTGGTTATCAAGATCATCTACAAAATATATGTTACAACAATTGAAGCACCTGGAAAAGATCTACAAGCCATATGCATTCCACAAAGGAAGGTGAATTATGTGCAATGGAGATGAAATACAAATTTATTGGTGCCGTATTTTTTTAAACATTTTTTATTGGTAATCAAGGAGCATACATTAATAATTTTTTTAATATATTTGTGCAGATTCGATACAATTCTGAAAAATTGTTTCAAGATCTCTTTGAAGATGAACGAGACAATTTCGGATTTAATGTGAAGATGAACTAGACAGTTTCAGATTTGATGTTAAAATTATCGAGTGGAAAAATTACATCGGAAATATTCATATTCCCTAACTTGGTGAATATATCTTAAATGGGTGAATATGTATTAGTGGATCACAATGGTTGCAATGGCCATGAAGACATCAATTTTCACTTCACTGGGTTCACTATTTTTGGGAGAGTGATGGGGGCTGTTGGAGCAGAAAGTTGTCCAGATATAAATGGAGGTCATGCCAATGTGAACATTGAACTCATTTCCACCAGCAATGATCTCATTAATGATGTGTTTACGTCGCAGGGAGGAAATTACACGTTTACAAATATTACTCCAAGGAAATATAGGTTGGTTTCTTCCCATCATGAATACATAAACTTCATAAATCCTCGAGCAGTATACAAATATCAGGTCATATCAAATCCCACTACATTTTTTTTCAAAAAGGAAAGGCCATCCTATTTTTCTCTCTTTTCCTTCATTTGATACGCAGAATAATTTTGGAGATTCCTTAAGGATGAGTGTCCAGAGGACACAATATCCCTCCATGAAATCAAACATGAAGAAGTGGAAAGAGCGGGTTCTGTGAGCCAATTGTTAAACAGAGGAAGAAGATACAAGGTCATACAGAATGTCGATCCTAGCTAGGATGGCGCTACGCATGAGGTACAATGATTGAGGTTTATAAAGTATATTTTCTATAATAATCTCTTTCAAATATGTGATTCTCATGTTCTCTTAACAAATGTCCAAAGAGGCTCTTGGGAGATGGAGTTAGGCTTTGGAAATCTGGTAGTAGATGACATATTTTATGTCCCAAGTTATGATATGGATGGCTTATTTGTTTCTCAGGGTAACCCTATTTTAGGTGTTCACGTATACCTTTATTCAGATGATGTCCATGAGGTGAAGTTCCCTCAAAGAAGCTCCTTGGCTAAATCAAGCACTTTGTCATGCAATATCTGATGCATACGGGAAATTTGCTTTTGATTTTATTCCATGTGGAAAATAAAGGTTGTTTCCATCCGACAAGGGTGAGAATACAATATTTGATGTTTCACTTCCATCTATAGAGGTTCTTGTTGAGCACGGTCATGTTAATATATCTCAGCCATTTAAGGTCACAGGTTTCTCAGTTGGAGGAATTGTGGTGACTTCTGAAGGAGTCCGTTTTGAAGGTGTTAAGATATTAGTTGATGGACGAGAAACAACTACAAAAGATGTCCAGGGATATTACGAACTTGATCATGCAACATCAACACGCTACATAATCAAGGCTGAGAAGGATCACTTCGAGTTTAGCAGTTTGGAGAATTTCATAGTTATGCCAAACATGACTTCAATCCCAAAGATAGAAGAAACACATTATAATATTTGTGGTTCCCTAAAAGTAGTGACAAATGGCTAGTATGGAAAGCGTCAAGTTGGCTTGATACATGGGCCAGACAATGTTAAGCCTCAATTAAAGAGGATAGATGATATAGGAAAATTCTGCTTCAAGGTTCAACCATGTTAATATAGAATATCCCCACTGATCACAACAACAGAACGTGATTCTAGTCTTCAATTTTCACCATCACATATTGATGTGACAGTAACTAGACCAATGTTTGGCATTGAATTTATAAAGGCCCTTGTTGATATCCGTGGATTGGTGATATGCAAGGAAGGATGTGACTCCTCGGTTTCTATATCACTTACTTCTCTGATTGTTGAACTCTAGGTTCAAAGAAGCTTAACTCTTTAAGTTTAGCAAATGAGAGAAGACGAATATTTGAGAAAGTCCTACCTGGTGCATTACGTCTTGAGGTAAAAAATGGACCTTCATCTGATTTGCTAGATTGGGATGATGACTAGCGTTGGGAGAGAAAGGTTATTGATGTCAATGTTGGTGTTTCTGATCATTCAGAGATAATGTTTATCCAAAAAGGCTTTTGGTTGTGTATTATGTCTACTCATCCTGTGGCTTCTTACATCATACAACAAAACAAAGAACCTATTATCACTTAGAATTGCAGTCAATGTAAATTGCAGTCAATGTATGTAATGTTGTCCAAAAAATTTCATAGTCAAAAAAGAGTTGTCTAGTGGTTATGTTCCTATGTGTGTTACTTAGGGATCATGTTTTAAAAAGGTATTGATGTGAGTCATTTTCAAAAACCGTTTATCATCCTCCATCATAATTGTTTAAGGCATGTCTTGTCTTGTTTGCGTCATTGGTCCTTTGCGCAGTTTCGCAGCGCAGTCTGATTGGCCAATTTGGCAGTGCAATAATGTTTCCGCCTTTTCGTAGCGTGTCAATAATCAGCCATTTCATAGCGCATTTCGTTAATTTTTAACTGTTTGCGCTACTAAATCAGGGATTCAGGGATTTTGCAGCGCGTTTTCTTGAAATGTCAAGTCTGGGGGGATGAGTCATTAGGTCCGTCCATATATTGTCAGTTGATGTCCTCTCCAGGTCATTATGGGTCATCATTCCGCCATGAGGTTCAGAACCACGCACATAAACATCATTCAAAGTGATTTTATGATGTATGGTAGTGTCATGATATTTGTTATTAGTGCGTAAACTGACTTGCTTGTATGACAAGACTGTTGAAGCGCAAAGGGAGCCCGAGTTTTCATTTAAAAGGACCTGATTGCAAGCGAGCCTGCATTCCAAAGTTTGAAGTTGCATTCTGAGTTGAAGCTGCTGTTAGTTCTCTGTCCGAAAGTTTTCAAAGTAAAATGGAGAAAAGGGAACATCGATCCGGTAGGTGCCAAAGAACAGAACCGGAGGGGCTTGATATTACGTTAAAGGATGAAGGTGTAGCAAGAGCTTTTAAAAGTGCTGGTTGCTGGAGGTTTTGTGAGAAGTTGCAAGGAGGGCACGCAGAGGTAACAAAAGCTTTTGCATTGAATTTTACTGGTTTAAACTCTAAGGTGTCAATGCTAGAATTCCCTGTATCCCCAGAAGCCATTTCTAATGTGACTGAGATTCCTAGAGGTGGACATGAATGGTTCAAAAATTTTAAATTCGACATGAGCCCCTGTAAGGAATTTTTGAAGGAGCCTTATGTAAATGAGGATCTCACAAAAGAAGTGCCAAGGAGTTACGTGAAGGAACATTTTGCCCTGCTCCTCACATGCATCCAAAAATATTTAACATGCGAAGGGAGGTATAACAAAGTTTATTCATATCATTTTAAACTTTTGTTACATTTCACAGGCAAAGCATCAATAGATATCCCTTTCTACTTGTTCATAAGCCTAAGTAAAATGTGTGATAAAATTCAGCTGAAAAAAGATGACTGTGAAACATCACTGTTTCATCATGGTTTGGTGAAGTTGTTAGTGTTAGATGGTTTGCAGAAGATTGGTAAAGATTGGGACTCCTTTATTTTTATGGCTGGCTTTCAGAGCAAGACAGGCCTTACTCCATTGCCTGTTAGGGAAAGAGAAAAAGCAATTGAAGAACCTACTCTTGCTGAGCTCAGAAAGGAGGTGAAAGATAAGAAGAAGTCCAAAACCAAGTTGAAGAAACCAGTGAAGCCTTTGGTGATCAAGGAGGCACCTCAATCATCATCAAAAGAGAAGGTCAAACAGAAGAAGGATGCACCTGCATCAAGTGAAGTTGAAAAGGTATCAAGAGTAAAAACCAGAGGTCAGTTAAGCAAGGAGAAGGGTAAGTCAATTGCTGTTGAAGAAAGTCCTATGTCAAAAGCTAGTTTAACTGATTTACTTGAAGCAATTGAACTTGAACAAGATCAATCAGTGCAGATTGAGCCAATGGAGTTTGAGCAGGACCAGCCAGTGCAACCAATGCACATTGACTTAACCCAATCCTCACCAGAGAGCATGAAGAAATCAAAGGCTTCGAAAAGGTTACGGTTTGAGGAGCCTAGTGAAGAATATGTGTTCAAGCCACGGAGGCCAATTACAAGAAGACAAATGAAAGAGGCCGAGAAAGTGCATAAAGAGGAGGCAGCTGTAAAAATGCCTAGTACAGAGTTTCTTGAAGTTTTGACTAAAACAGTGCATGCAGCCAAGAGTAAAGATAAGAGTAAAAAGGTTATTATTAGCCAAGGGGGAAATGTCATAGCTATCAAGAACCAGGCAGGAACAACCCAGGAAAAAGTGGCTCAGATAAAGAGTTTTTCTAGAGAACGTGCAGTGAGATATGCTAGTTATAGAAGGGCTGTATTAAAAGGCAGCACAAGTCTACTGGGGCAAGCTGACTCAAGGTCTGATGTATTTTCATGGATGGTACCAGCACTTAAGCAAGCAAAACTCATAAGAAAGCTGAACATGAGCCTGAGATCAGAAAATAAGGCTTTGAAGAAAGAGGTTAGCAGTTTGAAGAAGAAGCTAGGTAAACTAGCTCACTGACTTAAGAGGAAAGGTGCTTTTCAAGTTTTGATAAATTTTGGTTCAACTTCCATCATTTTGAAATTATTTAGGTCCCCAACACCTGTATAAAATGTCTGAAGAAATCATGAGTTTAAGCAGAAAGCGCTTCAAGATAAATATGTTTTGTTTTGACAAAAACAGTAGTTTCGTAGCGCGCTACGAAACTACTGTAGATGCTGTTTTATAAGAAAACAATGAATTTGATGATGAGGTCAGCGAATTTTGAAAGGAATGCCTCGAGGACAGGAGGGAGATCATACAAGGCTATCATAGCAATTCAAACAGTGACAGGTGTAAGTTTTGAAGAAAAAGTGAAATATTTTGCTTTTTGCTAAAGTTTTCTTAAAGGCACTTTATGACCGAATTACTAGGGTTCTGGTAGGGTTACCGGGATTTTTGGTTTGTACACCTGTTCAGTCCACAAGGCATCCAGATCATGAGGCATATGGTGTTATGCGTTGTTATTGAAGGATTAAAGAGCTTGGAGCGTGGTCTTTAAATAAGTGAAGAAGAATGGAAGACAGGGACCGTGAAGATAGGGTACTCATCTTTACTAATTAATGAGCCATCTGCACAGCTAGCACCCGAGACCAGCTCGTTCAGTGAATGTTCCTCCAACATATCTCAGCCACAACAGAAAAGGTACAGCTGTCAAGGATCCAAGAAGAATCATGCATCCGAGGAGATAGAGTTGGACTTTCAATGTAATTAGGACTCTATGTATTTACAGCACAATACCTTATGTATTTAATAAGTTTGTTTAAAAATAGATAAGGTTAGTTAATGATAGACCATCGAGCTCTCCCCTCATGCTTGAGGAGGAGACTCAAGGTAGTTTTAGTTTTGGTTTTCCTATATATAGTGAAAACTTTGATGTAAGTAGGGTTGGAGATTTATGAAAAAAATAGAGTTCTTATATCAGCTTATGTAAAAGACTTTTGACAGTAATAGAAAGATTACTTTTTCTTCCCAAGATTCATCTTGTGTTCAATGCTCAAAATATATGTGATTTTGTCATTATCCTTTATGTTTTACAGCTCACTAAATATGCAATCACTCTGAATTCACCTAGTGCTCAGACTTCCTGTGTATATTTATGAGTTGAGGTTCTTTTTGAGAAATGTTCTGAGTGTTTAAACATTATATGCCTTGGCTTCCATGATTGAGTAGTTATTAGTTTACTGCAGAAGTGTTTGACTCCATGAGCCCAATGGAAGAAGTGTTATTTTGTTGTTCCAACCAGCTTATTTTCATGTACTGTTTGAAGAGTTAGCCATCTTTTCTAGTTATTGATTCCTATCAAAAATCTGTGAGAGAGCCCTCTCTGACTAAGGAGGCTAAGCCTTAGTCTAAAGCCTGGTTTGAAGTAGTTGCATGAGATCTTGCTAAGTAGCAGCCCTTAGTACACGATTTTGTGATAACAGAACCAATGAATTTGTTGATTGAGAAAGGATGGTAGCAAATTTGATTAGAAGCTTCTTGTGTGCACATGCTTCATTTCTTAAACTTGTGCATTTTCTTTGGAATGTCTTCATTAGAATTCAATGTATTGAACCATAAGCCTATATATTTCACTGAGGAAAATTATCTACTGAGTGGTGAAATACATGTTGATTCAAGTTCTTATCCCAAAGAAAATGAGTTGTCTCGAAGCATTATTGTAGACATATGGCAAAAGGAGGGTGCATTTATAGATATGATCAATAATGTCAAACTTGTTTCAAGTGCTAATGGACCAAGAAACATTGTTATATATAAGTATACTCACTTGACCAATCTTGAAGATGAAATGGTCTTTGTTCGGAGAGATAAAAGGAATGCTAGTGAGAAAAATAGTTTTGAAAAGGTCTTGTTTTATCCAAGAAGTCGGCACGTTGCTGTTAAAACTGATGGGTGCCAACCTGATATTCCTTCTTTTGTGGGGTGCCTAGGAAAGTACATTCAGGGTCAGTGCTGCCAACAATCCCAGGTGTTGACATTAAAATAATTGCTCAAAATGATAGTAGCAATGGTCTTCTAAAAAAGGGTGACTTGGTTCTTCAAACTTTGACAGGATTAGATGGTCTGTTTTTAGGTGGTCCTTTGTATGATGATACTAAGTACTATGTTGAAGCTTCCAAGGGATATCATTTAAAAGCACTTGCATAGGACCCCTTTTGAAGCTTAGTTGTATGCTCATCCAATTTGATCAGATGCCCCACTCGACTAGCCAAACCATAAAGAATATTTGATCGTCAGTATTCGACCTTCTGTGCACTCCCTGCGTTTGTGGTCCTCAGTAGAGGAATCACTAAATTTGCGTCAAACAACCGCTAGATATGGACAAAACCTCTTCAATCGCATTGCTTCAAACTACAACCATGTAAGTCTAGATTTTACTATTACTTTCAATGCTTTACAATGAAACCAGTGTAAATGCAGGTTGTATGTGGATAAAATATAAACCACTGTAAACACAGGTTGTCTTGTATGTGTATGCAGGGGCATACATGATAAAATATTTGAGAGTGAATGGGATACTATTTCAAGAGATTTCATGCTCTATCTTGAGACTCAATATGCAACGTGGAAGTAATTTGACCGTACTGGAAATGGACTCATATCCCGATAATGCATACAATTTCTTTGTGGACATATTGATTGAGATGATGGGGAGATTTAAATCATTAAAGGAGCTGGTCATATGTGTTTTGCCTTTGCTTAAAGAAATAAGTGTCTTCTCAATTTTTTGTTCGAGAGGCTTTGTAATCTCCAATGTTTGTTAATGGGTGACAACTTTATCTTGGTAAAAACATAATTCCTGCTTTTCTTTTACATGTGCAACGAACAACATGTTTCAATGTTTAAGAATGTTTGCATTTGCTACTTAGTTGTCAGGTATAGCATATAAAAAAAATTATACAAAGCATATATTGATGTAGCTTAGGTTGACTATTATGTTTTGGTTCATTATTATGTCATGTTTGCAGATTCAGTATATCCAATAGATATGAAACAAAACTAAGTAATGACTTTGTTTCATATCTATTCCTTAATGAAAATATACACTACCTAAATTAAAAAATTTAACCTGCTATAAGATGTGAAAAGACCATAAAATTCTTCCATAGTTTTTTTCCATGATGTTCATAATGAATATTTATGTCTTTTACCTCGAAAATGAGTGCAGAGTTGGCTTATTCTGGTTTTGAAATGCAATGCAAGAACTTTCAAAATATCCCATACCTCGACGTCTTAGATACCCACTCTCTCAGATCCGTATATACAAGTTTATGTAGACATAACTGAATTTCATGATAGGGAAATCAGTGTATTAGGTTTCCTGCTTCAGATCACCCCTGCTCTAGAGATGATAGAACTTCGTTTAATTGATGACTTGAATTATGATGATCCACGATATGTAAAGTTTTTGGAGGAAGCGATGTATTTGAATAGAGTTTCAAAGCAAGCACGAATATTGATATGAGAATATTATTTTTAAATACAGGCTTCAAATTCTTTAAAATGTTGACCAGTAAAAAGGCTTTCGGGCTTCATTTTCTTTTACTTTTTTCTTTACAGAAGGGTATGACCAATGCAGGTTGTATTGGATACGAGGATGAATTCTACTATGGATACAAGGATGTGGACACCAGTGGAATGACCTTCATAGTCTTGGGAAACATCGAGTATGGAAGTAGATGTTAGTATCATGGAGTGGGTATGCGACATTTTGCCCCATTTTCATTTTGCTTATCATTCGTTGTTTGCGCCGGTTCTAATAGTCAATTTTAATTATTTATCTTTTTCTTATTTATATCATTAACATTCCATGTTTCCCAGGTAAGGTAACATCTTTGGTTGCTTTATATGAGCAACCTATAGGATTAGGATGTTCCCAATGAGTTTTGAACATTTGTCCAATATGTCTTATCGATTTTGGATTGTCATTGTGGGTTATCGCTTTAATTTTTATCCAGTTTGACATTTGATTGACAACGAAATTCCATGCTTTTATAAATTATTTGTATGTTAATTTTTAAAAGTATTTAAGAAATTTGTCTTCAGTAGCCACACTTCAAACAATGGATTTCACACTACTAGGTTTAAGGTTTGGGTTATGTATTTGGTTAAAATTTCCCAAGATTTATATCATATCTCAAGTGTCAGGTTTGGGTTATTTATTTGGTCAAAATTCCCCAAGATTTATATCATATCTCAACCTTTTGAAATTCATGCATTCATGCCATTTGAATGTAACACATCACGACAAGGATGAACCCTATTAAGCTCACCAACTCTGTTACTATGCTTCATGAATCATAATTCAAATGGACTCTAAATTTGGTTATTTTCCTTGACTAAACAATATTAAGCAAAATCCTCTCATTCAAACTCAACCCCAAGTCATACTCAAAATTTTGACATGTGAATAACATTGGCTTGGCAAAAAGTTTGACACCCAAGTCCTTGCAAGTCAGATAAGACTATCCATTTAAAAAAAAAAGTGATCATATCCTTAAATTGTCAGCCCTTGGACTCCTTCATTAAAGCAAAGATCATTCTATGATCTTGATAATTGGTTTATCAAAACGTGGATGGGGCAAAATATGAGTTAAGGATTAGAGAATGAATTTTTCCTTGACATTGCCTAGAATATTTTGAACTTTTGGGGGCACATCACGTGATACTGCCATCATGACAACAACATTTTTTGGTAAAGTTCCACTGCAAGAGGCATCCACTGATTCACGTTCCACAACCCGTGACAGTAAAGATGATTCTTCCTAAACATTTTTCCTAGATGATGATAATGATATATAGTCCTTATCGTCATAAAGTATGGATTTTCTTTCTTCACCCATGCTTCACCTTCCCCCTCCTAGTTGTATATAAGCATCAATTTCTATTGCATGCTTCCCTCCAATTGCAAAGTTATACCCATACCTGAAATCCTCATCTTGATCTTCGTTCTTATGCTTCTCTTCTTCTTCTAATCTAAGCAATCGAAAAAACGTTATCTCCCTACCACCACAAATAAATAAACCATTTTTCCTACATTACCTTTCAAGCTCCACAAGAGGAATACTAAACCATTCTTGAGATGTTGCTCCCTCTCCAATCACCGTAGTAACATCTTGATTTGGACTAGATCCATCTTTTATGTCTATAAGATTGGATTCAAAACTATCAAGGTCCTTCAATGGTGGGGCATCTCCACATATTGAATGAAAGGGAGGGACACCTGAATTTCCAAAACAGAGAAAGGTAGCTCTTCGTCCATTCACATAAGCATATGAAAGGAGAAACCACTCTGACCAAACCTGGAGAACTTTCATCACTCTCTCCTAAAAGGACACCATAATATAAATGTAGAGAAATTCACAAAAAGATCCACACAGTCATTACACTGATTATGATATTTTTTTTACAAGCAAAAATTACCAGCCACCTTGCTAATTCATGACCAATAAGGGGCTTTATCTTAATACATGATCTATTTTCATCATTACTGTCCTCAACATTTCATATTATTTAGAGTGATATTTCATGAATTGGCAGGAGTGTTTTTCCACATTTATGTTTTTATATCCCACACAATTGGAATCCTGCTACATTCATTACACTAATTATGATATTTTTTTTACAAGCAAAAATTACCAGCGGCCTTGCTAATTCATGACCAATAAGGGGCTTTATCTTAATACATGATCTATTTTCATCATTACTGTCCTCAACATTTCATATTATTTAGAGTGAGATTTCATGAATTGGCAGGCGTGTTTTTCCACATTTATGTTTTTATATCCCACACAATTGGAATCCTGCTACATTTGGCCTCCTCTACTTCCCTAGGCTACATGTGTTAAAGAGGGTACAAAACACTAATGATATGTTCTTTTTCCATAAGTTCTTCTCATTTTTTGGATGAATTCTATGGAAATTTTATTCATGCCAATTATGTGGCAGGAAATAATGTTCCATTATTCTTTTTTATCATCTCTTGTTTATGAGTTAGCATGCTTCTATTGTACTAGTTCATTACGACTATGTCATGTAAAGATCAAGTTGAGTGGGTTTTACATTTGATTTCCACTGTAGTCAACAACTGAATATATAAGTTTTCTTTTAGGTTGAATGATGGGACAACACACTTTGATTTCCACTAGTGCTCTCTTTTTCATATACTATCACAAGTTCACAAATACAAACTCACTTTTATTTTTACCTGGATAAGCAAATGATGACAACTTTGTATTTTGTAGTGACAAGGATAGCTATGTATTGGAGCTAGATCTTGAGCCCTTCAATTCATCCTTTCCTTACCCAACACGACCATCTCCTATTGGTAACGGAGTTCAATTTCTGAACCAATATTTCTCTTCAATACTATTTCATGATAAAGAAAGAACATAACCATTGTTGGATTTCCTTCGAGCACACAAATACCAAAGCCATGTAATTTTTCTTTCCTTGGTTAATATTGTGTTTGTTAGTTAATTCATTATTATTCTATGCCAATAAATCTCTATCAAATAGCAGAGAAGGATGACCTGGCTTTTTTAGAGATATATAATATGAATTAATTAAAAATTCACAGGGTTATTCCGATTCTCATCTTTCTATTTCACTTCTTTAGAGAAAACTATATATTCAAATACCAACTCAACTCAAACCAAACTAAAATAGAGAATCCTAGCTATGAAGATGTTTCTCTCTCCATACCTTATAATGACATTATTTTTTTGAATTATACTTGAAGTTTACTGATAATAACTTGGATTTATATATTTCTTTTAGCACCAAACTGAAATCATGGTAAAAATATGAATATCCCATTAAATATGACTTAAATATGATTTACAGAATATCACCTTTAGTCTGAGCACGTGGTAGAGTATATTCTGAGGTGCAAAGTTTTATTAGAGGCATTGTTTGTTTATTTGTTTTGGTTAGAAAATGGTTTTCTCTTGCTTTTATGTGACTTTCAATTTATCATATCTAGCATGTTGAGAAATGGGAAAGAATAATGTGTGACATTTATCTTGCAGAAATTGATGTTGAATGAAAGGATAAAGAGTTTAACCAAGCTACAATCTGCTTTGGTAAAGGTAGAGGGGCATCTTAAAAGGTTACCTAAGAATACGCCATATACATAGTTTGAACATAAATAATATATGGCTTTTTAATTTGCAGATATGTTCTTTTTTCTATCCAAGATATCACAACAAGACAAATATTGATATTGTAGAAATTGTTAGAGGACCTCATTGAGGTCAATTTTTCTAATGTTCTACTTGATTGATACATTCTCATGACAGGAAGGCTTTAAATACGAATTAATACGTTACCAAAACAAATTATATTCAAAGTTTATACATATAAAAGATAAAAACAAATGTCAATTCCTTCATTTGATTGTTACTTGACTCTGGTGTGGGCAGGTTACATGAAATGTGATTGGAAAAAGGATGGGGAGACAATATAGAGATCATGTATTGGATATGATTCATTTGTTGTTGGAGATCCTTCAGGCACTTCAGCCATTGACTTTGGAAATGTTTCTAGTAAGTATTCCTATGGTTTTTAATGTTGTGATTCTTTCACCTCATGGTTATTTTGGGCAAGCAAATGTTTTAGGAATGCATGATAAGATATCGATGGACATGTAAACAATTTTTTTATAATTTCAATGTTCATTCCACGATATCCTCTCTTTATTGTTTGATTGTATTTTGAACGTTTATTTCGATTTTTCTTTATATTTTAACTATAAAATTGAAAGTACTTGGTATTATGTATGTTTAAACAACAACCAAAGTTTGACGATGAAATTAATATTACACGATATTGATTGAAATCCTTTTAACTGTTTTGTATTGAAAGATTTTCATGATTATTAGAAAAGTTTACTTTCATGTTGTTATTTGAGAACATGTTGTTTATTTACTTGACCAATTTCATGCATTAGACAACAAATTGTTGTTGCGAATAAAAGGACAAGGATTAAACATCACACCTCAGATTATTTGTTTTAACAAGTTATTTACAGCTTGAGCTTTTTAGCATGTAACTTAGTTGGCATGGTTGTGCCTAAGATTTCCTTGAAGGTTGAATACTAAGTTACTAAGGTGTTCTTTTCTATGGTGACTTTAATTTGTTTATACAAGTCATCTTGCCACATAGTGGCCACTGTCACTCAACTGAAGAAAACTTGTTCAAGTTTCTTTCTCTTATGGGGAAGAATGGCTTTAACATTGTTGATGTTGAGGTATATGTAATATAAATCTTTTATAGTCTACTTTCATTTATATTCTACTGTTCATCATCTTTCATGTCTTACACTCTGTATTCTAGGTTCTTATGTTTTTAGAAAAGGAACTCAATATTGATGGTAAGCAGCAGGATTTGAAGAAAGAGGAAAACACTAACACTGGAGCGACAAATACAAAAAGAGAGAGAAGAGAATTGGTCTAGTGGTACCCTTAAAGCCAATATCCTGCATAAGACACACACATAGAGACTGATGTTCAAGTCTTCATAGTTGGTGAATTCACTTGCAATGACTTGACAACACAATGATAATGTTTTATAGTGATGAAACAACATTTCATGTGTAAATTGTAGTCCAGCCAATGTTAAGTTGGAAACTCATATTGTAATACTCGACATTTCATATAATATAATTTTTGTGGTTGAAATTATTTATAGTTGCACTTGATATTGTTTAGTATTTTAACTAACATATGTAATTTTGAATTTTCATATTAGATGAACCAATTCACATTGTAAGATATATATATATATATATATATATATATATATATATATATATATATATTATATATATTATATATATTTTATTTATTTTGTAATTTAGTCGCAAAATCATACTAATTAATCTATGTTGATTAATAATGAACACTTAAAATCAATCTAAAACTACTAAATTAGTAGTTTATATTGACTAATTATGAACACAAATAAAATGAATATACGACTAAATTAGTCGTTTATAATAATTATTAATGAAAATAAATGAAATGAATATAAACTACTAAATTAGTCATTTATATAATAAATAGAAACTACAAAAAAATATAAATGACTATTGAAAATGATTAATTTTTCATTACAAATGACAGCTAAATTTTGCATATATACGACTATTAGTAGCTAATCTACAGTATCTTATAACACGGCAAAAATTTAGTCATATTTCTTTGGTCATTAATTGGTTTCAAATGATGACTAAAATTTGCATATGTATGACTATTAGTAGCTAATTTACAATATCTTATAACACGACCAACATTTTGGTCATTAATTGGTTTTCTCAGATGATCATATAGTAATATATTTTGTTGTATATCTGGTCATTAATTGTGGCAATTAATGACTAAATCAATAACTAAATTAATGACCAAATCTATGACTAAATATACTGCTAGATGATAAAATTGAGACAATCAATTAATGACTAAGCTAAAAACAACTAAAAATTGGTCACATTATAAGATACTGTAAATTGGCTACTACTAGTTACCGACTAAAAAATAGTCATTTATATGCAAATTTTAGTCGTTGTTTTAGTAACTAATTATCCATTTTGTACTAGTGCATACTTGTGCACTATGTCATTTATAAGGTCTCCTCCCTCTCATAATGCATTAATACTTCCTGGGATAAGTGATCTAGCCTTTTGCTGCCTCCCTCGGTGAAAAACACATTCCATATGAACAAGCAACAACTATTGAGAGAACTGCACCGTCCTAGGCCTAAGCATACTTCAAACACTCAATGAAAATGTGCACTTCAGAAGAACAAGGACCATTTGAGCACACTTCAAAACAACGAAGCACACTTTAGAACAACAAAGCACACTTCAGAATAATGAATCACACTTTATAACAATGAAGTGCACTTCAGAAAAATGAAGCACACTTCAAAACAACGAGGCACACTTCAAAACTATGAAGCGTACTTCGGAACAATAAGGAAAATTTTGGAAAAGCAAGGACCTTTTGTCTCTTAAAAAGTGCATGGCGCAGTCTTGAAGTACGATCAAATGATGCAATCACAAAGCCTGAAGCCTTCATCCTTTCCTCTTCCCTTAGAGCGTATGGCGCAGTCATGAAGCCTAAAGTCTTCATTTGAGCATACTCCTTTGACTCACAGAATTGTACCCTCCTTGAGCGCATGAGCACACCTTAAACCAATGAACGATTTCTCCTTCGTGCTTCAACTGTGCGCCCTGTGCCCTCCTAGTTCCTCTCGAGTGCACTAGTGCACTGGTAAGGCTCAAAGCTGGAATCCTTCTTTCCTTCGTTGTGTGCCCTTGGACCTCCTTATTCCCTTTGAGCAAATGAGCGCACCCCAAACCCATGAATGACTTGCCTCGTGCTTCAGATATGTTCCCTTTTCCCTTGAGCTCTCTCTCTCTTGCTTGAGCGCACAAGCGCACCTTAAAGCCTCGAGCTTGGACCAATACAAAAATAAGACATTGCATGATGACTCAGAGGACTCCAATGCTCATGCAAGACCCTTTGGAGGGTGAATATAAGCAACAAAGTGGATCTTTCACGAAGATGAAGCATAGATCATATCTACCATCAAGAATTCAATATGAAGCAACATGGAAGACAAATTGGCATTGCCACCTCATCGTGAAGTCCATGTCTTCATTATCAAGTTGTAATTTTTACAAGTGCCATCATAATAGTCAATGTGTGTTCATGTGTCATTGCCCATCATCATGTGGAATGTAATGATGTATTCTCAAGAATAGTCATTTTGAAAAATAATGTTTGAGAGAAGCCATTAAACCATCAATCATCCAAGGAATATTCCCTTGCATATATTGAAGGTGATTTGTAGCATACTTATACAAAATTTTGGTACTTGCCTCTTTCTGAAAAACATGTCATGTACCACTAGGTTACATCAGTAGGGTTTTGTCCAAGGTGACATAATCATCATGGTAGATATTTGACATCTGATCATAGGTTCTACCTAATACTACAAAGGAAGGCTACTCTACGATTGTGGCTCTTGCAACTATCATGCTTAGATTTTAGAAGTAGGTGGACTTGTTTGATGGTCTAGCAATTATGCATGACAAAGAATTGCTTGAAATAACACACCATGATTGTGATCAATTACACATGACAACACACCATTATAATGATAAACCATTGTAACAATACATGGAAACACACTGTTATAACTCTACGTCATTGTAACAATACATGACAACACACTGTTATAACACTACATCATGCCTGATGATGAATTTTCAATTACACGTGATAGCATATTGAAATAATGTATTATGTTTATGCAATGGGCTATACACATGAAATCATGTTGTAATAATATGTAATTCATGTGAAATGAGATATATATAATACATGATACTATGCAATCGGCTGTATATAAATATGTTATGCATGTGCAATAAATTTATAATCACACATGACCGCATGTTGTTGGAATTTATAAGTTGATGAAAAGTCTGTTCTATACCATTAGAATCCCTTAAGTACATAAATTATATGTTGTCATTACCATAGACTCCAAACAAACTTCTCTCTATGAAAGCCAAATAATTACGCAGTAACTTCTCAAGAATGAGCTTGATCTCTTGACTAATATTCATATATATATATATATATATATATATATATATATATATATGAAAACCAAAAAGTAGTGCAAAAAATTGGTAAGGGCACACGTCAAAAAAACTTATGCAAGGATAATACTATGAATAGAGGTACAATAGGCCATCAATATATTAAATTCCATGAGCTAAGTTTTAATCATAATACACGAAATTCTAATGAAGATACCATCACCACATGAGATATCATTTCTATGAAGTTTTCAATACATGCAAAAAGCACCATGATATTATTTTGAAGTAATAAAACCATGCAAGTGCTATACATGAGGTCTATTGAGATGTCAATTCATTATCGTAATACCTGCTAGCCCATACTTAAGAAGACATGAGACCTTCATAAATCTTGCATCATGTCAGTGTCAAGGAGGATTGTATGTTGTTCACTGTAGCATGCCTAGCTATGCAACTTATAGGAATATATTTAGCTCGGGATTTAACAACAATATATAAACATACACCATTTTATTTAACAAGTTATATCCATGAATACAATTTTCTATCCAATAGTCCACTTCTTCAACTAATAACAATGCCTAAATACACAACATTGCACTCTTGTGAACACTTCAGGCATATTTGGGCATCATAGTCAGTCAGGCACTCAACATTGTGTGACTTCGACTGGGAATTGGAATAAGGTTCATAATTATCTTCCTAACTATTGATAGACTTCCAATAATGTAGCTATCACCCCCTAGCATGTGAAGCCTATCGCAATGACCAGACCACTAGATACATTGGGGATTCCAGAGATCTACCCCACCTCCATCCTTATGGATTAAAGATATTCAGTTGTAGGATTTTTCAAGGAATCCAGAGGTTAAATTCCTCCACCCATAAGACAAAGAGGGACTCCAGAGATGAAAATTTCCACCCTCACTCGATTAAGGGATTCTAGATATTTTCCTCCACCCTAAGGTTGCTTCTAAAGAAAATCCACCATGATCTGGTAACATAGAATGCATTAAACTGAAATTTAGTCTAGTGCAACTAGAGGCCTCCACTTGTTATTCAATGAGGGAATCTAGAGATAAATACCTTTACGCTCAGTCAACTCAAGGACCCCAAATATCTGAGTAGTAGCCATATTTAATCGAAGACAAGGGATCCAAATTTATTGTACAAAATTATGAGACATGAAGGTTATCCCAAGTATTCTCACATTACTCCTGCTGGAAGGTGACTGAGCCAACAAACATGGCTCCAAGGTTCCTTCCCTATGGAAAGTAAGGCCAACCAAGAAATAGCCTGCTAAAATATATGTCTAACCATTATGTGTACCGAGAATACATGGTTATAAGGTCCTTTCCCTCTGAAGGGTAACGACAATCAAGTTAATAACATTACTGAAAGGTCACTCTACGCACATAAGGTATAAAATCCCCACCACCAATTTGTTGAAAATGCAACAAGATGATGGAGCTTAGTGAAAAGAAGTCGCCTTCACTAAGTGGGCCGGCAGGCTATTTTTGGCGCAAAGTCTATTTTTAGACTATGTCTATTTTTAGACATATGGATCATGGTCTATGAGTTGCAGGATGCTATTTATGGATGATTGGTCATGTTGGTAAAAATAGATGGACCTCTATTTTTAGACATATGGGCAGAGTCTATTTTTAGACTGCCAATCAAAAAATAGAACAGTCGAATATTATTAGCTCTTAATAATATTTGGACTATAAACATTATCTTATCCTCTTACAGCACTTCAGTTCAAGCTACGGATGTGGCACATGCAACTGCCAGAAGGAAATACAATTTTCTAATGGGTTGGTTGAGCTATTGCATGATGGACTTCAGTTAGAACTCAAGTGATTGAGTTTGGTGGAGTTGATGGGAGTTGATGGAGTTGTGTTCAGTTTGACTTAGTTGAACTAGTTGTATTTAGTCTAACTGCCAAATACACTAGTGATGAGTGATGTGAATTAATTATTAATTAATTCACTAATTATTAACTCATAAATCAACTAAAGAATACATCAGTTAACTTAGTGCATGGATAGTTCAGTGGAGACAAGTGTTAGAGGTGGGTGAAAGGGTGAGACTACTATCAGTTGTGACTATAGCTGTGCATGAGATTTGCACAATCATTGATTGAGATTGCCAATGAGGATTGCACAGTAAAGGTAAAAGGGAATTCGAACTTGGATTAGATCAATTCTCAACTTGGATTGCGCAGTAGAGGTAGGCAAACAGTGGAGGAGATTTGAACCCGTGACTTGTTCAGATCTGAGCTAGTTTGTGTGTAGCATGTGGAGATAGTACTGAGTACTTGTGAGGAGTATTGTACTATGTATTGTTACATGTTATCTATCATTATAATATACAGATAGTTGGGGGTTTTCAGCTGTATGCTTTCCCCATTACATACTGTGTTGATATGTGTGATTGATGTTTCAATGTGCGCATGAGATTGTTTCTTAATTCCGCAAATTGATGATCAATGGTAGAGGAGGTTATGTATTATGCATGCATTCTGCAAATAGTGTATAATCAGGATAATCTCTGTGAATAAGTGTTATATTATTCAAATTTATACATGGTATTAGAGCGAAGTTGATCATCAGATCTATTATTCAGAAAGTGATTACATTTTATTTCTTCAGGTAGAGTCTATAATTGGGCTAGGTAGCCTCTGGATTCATCCTTCTTTTGGAAGGTGAGATATCCGGTAAATTCCCATACAGTCAATATCTGTACGAGAAATACCTTGTTCTCACAAATTTTAGATCATAAGCGGTTGAGTTTTGAGCTAGTGGAATTCGAATTTGCAGCAGTGTTTTCTTGGTGTCGAAGTTGAAATGTCTTTCAACAGATTGCGATTGGAGTATGCCCTTGAAGGCCGCTCAAATTATATTGCATGGAAAGATAGGATGGAGGCGGTGTTAGATGAAAATGGGTTGAAGGAGTTCATAGATGCTGAGGTCCCAAAGCCTACTGATGCTTCTCAAGTTGAGGCTTGGAAAGAGAAGACAGCAAAGTGTCGAAGGATTCTGTTGGAGGGCATGAAGGATCACATTGTATCCAGCCTGCATGGAAAGGATTCTCCATACTTGATGTGGAAAGCGTTGATAGATTTATTCCAAAGCAAGAGCGACCAAAGGAAGTTGGCGCTCAAGGATAAACTCAGAAACATTAAGTGTGAGAAAGGAGACAGTATACCGAAGTATCTCACGAAGTTCACCCAATGCCGGATGAGCTGGGAAGTGTGGGGGTGACTGTCGATGATGAGGACTTGGTGAGCTTGGCTCTCCTTGGTCTTCTGAAGAGTTGGCATTCCTATCAGGACTCTGTCAATGGTCGGGAGAAATTTCCAGGATGGGAGAGACTTTGGTCTGATCTTGTGCAAGAGGAGATCAGGCAGAATACCAGGGATGGATCTTCATCAAAGGCATCTGATGAAGAAAATTGTGCTTTGGATGCTAAAGCAAAGAAGGGGAAGAACAAGAAAGTTTCTCATTTCGGTGTGAAAGGCAAGAAGTAGGACATGTCCAAGGTGAAGTGCTTTCACTGTCACAAGCACGGACATTATGCCACAAATTGTCCGTAGAAGAAGAAAAATAAGCAAGCTGCTGGATCTGCAGCGGGAGAGGCCTTAGCCTCGCAGTTTGAGCTGGATTTTTTGCTGATCGCATGCTTGGTATCAAGTGTGATGGGATCGGTATGGTTCTTGGACAGTGGTGTGTCTTTTCACATGATAGGAGATCGAGATTTGTTTTCTGATCTGGATGAGAAAGATCTTGGAGTGCACATCGAGATGGGTGATGATGGTAGATACAATGCGACCAATATCGGTACCATTTCCTTTGAGAGGGAGTCTGGTAAGCCCTTCGTATTGAAGGAAGTGATGCATGTTCCAGGATTGAAGAAGAATCTTATCTCTGTGGTGATGTTAGAAGACAAGGGATATGATGTTGTCTTCAGCGAGGGAAAGGCTTTCCTGCGCAGTAAGACAACTGGAGAAACCCGGAAGATAGGGGTTCGAGTCAAGAACCTTTATCAATTGCATGTAGATGGCTGCGCAGCAATGGCATGCAAGGTAAAAGGATTGGTGAGTCGGGATGATGGCGAGCTGTGGCACCGGAGACTGGGCCACCTTCACCATGGAGCCTTGAAGATACTACAGCAGATTTCTACTGGGCTTCCTAAAGGCACTCTTGTGTAGTCAGATCAGTACAAGGGGTGTACTTTCGGAAAATTTGTGAAATCCACCTTTCACGAGAAGGATAGTCGCACCACGATGATCCTTGAGAGAATTCACACAGACGTGTGTGGACCTTTCTCAGTAGCTTCGACAACAAAGCACAGGTAATATGTGATCTTTGTTGATGATTTCTCTCGAAAGTGCTGGATCTTCTTCATGCAGAAGAAGAGCGAGACATACTCAAAGTTCTGTGAGGTCAAATCACTGGTCAAGAAGGAATCGGGGAAGAAGGTGAAGGCTCTTAGGAGCGACAATGGTGGTGAATTCATCTCTGGTGAGTTCAAGGACTTTTGTAGCGCAGAAGGGATTCGAAGAGAGCTCATAGCTCCCCATAACCCACAGCAGAATGGGGTTGCTCAGTGGAAGAACAGAATGATCATGTGTGCTGCATGGGCGATGTTGCATGATCAGGGCCTACCCCTTCACTTGTGGGCAGAGGCATGCAATACTGCAGTATATGTGCAAAACCGTTGTCCTCACAAGATACTTGGCATGAGTACACTCGAGGAGGCTTATTCTGGTAAGAGGCCTGATATTTCCCATTTGAGGATTTTTGGTTCTCCTACTTACATGCATGTGACGAAGGATGCCAGGAAGAAGCTGGAGCCGACCGCAGAGGTTGGGATATTTGTGGGGTACACTGATACGCCCCACAACTATTGTGTGTATTTGCTAGACAGTAACAAGATTGTTGTGCAACGGGATATCAAATTTCAGGAGGAGAAAGCCATGAAGTGTTCGCTTGAGAGGGAGCCACACTTGCATGCAGATGAGGAGCTATTAGTTCCTAAGGATGAGCTTTAGGATGTGGATCAGCCACAAGATGAAGTTCATGGAGTGGAAGAGACCACTCATGCAACACCAACCATTAGAGGGTGAAAGCGCACTACAGAAGCTGAGCGACTGGCTCAAGATGCAGAGAAGGTTGTAGGACCACCTACAACACAACGCAAACAGAGACAGTCACCTGATCGGTACACTGGATACATGGCTCTTGTGAGCAAATGTGTCGTGACTGAGCCATCCTCTTTCGAGGAAGCTGTGGAGGATCCCGCATGGGTAGATGCCATGGTGGAAGAGTATGATTTGATTGTCAGAAACAGTGCATGGGAGATTGTCCCAAGACCGAAGGGGAAATCAGTGGTGGGTTCGAGATGGATCTACAAGGTGAAGCAGGCAGCTGACGGGAGTGTGGAGAAGTACAAGGTAAGATTTTTTGCCCGAGGCTTCTCACAGATAGAGGGGATCGATTATGAGGAGACCTTTGCACCTGTCGCAAGGTATTCTTCCATACGGACGATTCTTACTCTCTCAGCACAGATGGGGTGGCACATCCATCAGATGGATGTGAAGACTACGTTCCTCAATGGAGTCATTGAGGAGGAGGTGTACATAGAGCAACCCAAAGGTTTCGAGATCTTCAGCAGTGATTCGCATGTGTGCAGGCTCAAGAGAGCGCTGTATGGGTTGAAACAAGCACCTCGTGCTTGGTACACATGGATAGACAATTAGTTCATCGGACTTGGATTCTCCAAGAGTGAGGCGGATCCTAACCTATACCAGATTGTGGTGGAGGGTAAGTTGTTGATCGTTGAACTTTATGTAGATAATTTTATTTTGATGGGAGATGAGTTGTTGATACTTTCATGCAAGGAGGATCATACCTTGGGTCACTTTTGAAGTAGAGGTTTGTATCAACACATCATCCTAGCTTCACCAGATAATTTTCAATGCGGACATATTAGAATCAGGGAGCTTGTTCCATACAATGCTTTCTGAAATAACACTTGACCAAATCAATATGCTTAGCCTTACATAAATCAATATTTTGCAATCAAATCAACTAAGTCAGCTGATCAAATCTTTAGATGCCATATCAAAATCATCAATGTCACTATAAAAAATTCTTTAGACCAAGTGACAAGAAGAGCTCACATCCAAATATCAAGTTATGACTTCATCTATTGTCATGCCAACAAATTGTCATTTATTAATCAATATCAAACCAAACTTCATTAGGTCGTCCTCATGATCATAAAATAAATCATTTCTATCACTATATGCAAATGCATACACCAAGGATAAGTCATGCAGGTTCCATCCATTTATTGTGATATTACTTCATACTGAACCACAAATGTTTATACTTCAACCAACGTTTCAAAGCTAATGATGTCAACATAGAATATCTATTAAGTACCAATATAAGTCACTGAAAGTCATTATGCCCATATAACATTGTTATCAAGGTAAATCATCGGTCATCAAATAAGTAGTCATCAGGTCAAATCCAAAATTTGTTATCATCCTGAGATATACATCCAAAAACATATCTCAACATCAAATCAAAGTTATAAATCATTATCAAGCATCATATCAAAACTTCCAAACGTTGCTTATCTATATCAATCATCCAAATCTAATCAAACCCTTGCACAAGCCTCAATGGTTAAATCATAATGGCATATTTATATGCATATTTTGGTACCCCACAAACACAAGTTTAGTCAACACATTCACGTTATCTATACTAAGTTAAATATTCAAACTTGTCTGCCCATAGAACTTTCTGTTGTCTACTCCATGTTTGTAGGACGGACATCCTTCAGGTAAATATTTCACAAAACTTCACTTTTGTGTCCTACAGATGTAATTGCACCCATAGGCCTTCTTTCATGTGGTTGAGAGGCTACAGTCACACCCTTTAGGCTTTCTTCCATGTATTTGAGGCTATAGTCACACCCTTAGGCTTGCTTCTATGTGGTTGAGGCTTACAGTAAGGAAAACTCTTTCTTCTTAGACCAGAACTTTTTCTGCAGATCAACAATATCAGATATTTATCTATTCATGTCAATCAAGCTTACTTTAACAATAAAGAATCTTCTATACATATAAAGAAAATGATAATAGGTGTAGGGATATTATGGATATATTCTCCCTCTAAATGGGAAGCCACTTCAATAATCTTCATTCAAGTCATCAACCTGTCTATAATATTGTCATGCATCAACAGATCTGTTATATCATAAAGTTAGACTATATCACATATTTATCATGGTCATATCTTGTTAGCATCAACTACTTTACCATTACATCATAACATCAATATTTCATCAAGGGTTAGTTTCAAATAGCTAATAGGAGTGTACTTCAATAATCATGATCACAACATTAATTCTTTGTCACATGATTCAATCCATCAAGTCAGGGCATTTAATTTAACCATATGCCATAATTACTAAGCACATCAAAACATAATCACTGTCAACAAAAGATCATGAATATCAAACTCATTGTTACACTTCTATCATCATGGTTACCATGATTATCACAAAAATTACGAATAGTATCAAGTTACCATCTATTAGAATAAAGGTGTTAGCCTTATTTATGGGTTCAAGATATCAAAATGATAGGTGTTAGCCAAACATTAAGCATACCAGTATATCAAAGATCAATATTAAGTAGCTTCATATAATAAATAAATTCATCATGTCTAAGAAGTAAGATACTTGTTCAATACCAAGTGCATCATTTCATCATAAGAACCATGAATCCAAATCACTTTCATATGTATGAGCCATTTGTGAAGGAGACATTCTCATCATACCTTATGGCTTACCTTGCCATCCAATATTACAGCTGAAACATAACATTCAAATATTATACCGTGCATACCTTGTAGTATTCAAATACATGTGCACCTTATTATTTACATAGGAAACTTGTAGAACTTTGTCACCTTTTCATTAGGTGCCTCTTTACCTTTTCCAATGCTAGTTCTTCTTTTCCTGCACTAGCCATGATCCTCAAGAAGGATCCACTTATCACAACTCATCAGGAGGTTAGAAGCATCCACATACTCAAATATACATGCAAGAAGTATAAGTAATCAGATCAATAAATCTAAACAAAAGTAAATACACAAAGGATCATCATAAATCAGAAATTACTTATCGTCAATGGGAGGTGATAATCTCTCTCTTAAAACATCCTTCAAGAGCCATCACTATCCATTGTCCATTTGTTGCCTTCAATATATATTCATCAACTTCATCAGCAACCAGGACTAATAGAAACTATCCCATTTAGGGCTTCATCAAATATGTCAAAAATGCTTGAGCATATTCACATTGACCATGCTACGGTTTCTATATTTCATATCTCAAATATTTTCCTTAAACCAGGGTTTCTCTCAAATCCTAACCTCATAATATCCATCAAACTCTAATAACCAAATTTCCTAGGGTTTCCTTCACCCCATGGTATTCTTTTACGTCTCCTCCATCTTCTCATGCTTCCATCATATGTTTCTTAATAGGGGTGATCTTCAATGACTTTTCCTCATACCAACTCTGATACCATGTTAATTTTTTCTTAGGGCTATGTTGTTCTTTTCTTTGACAATTGCATTTCTTCATTAACACATTAAATTCACCCCATAACATCATAACATTATTTAGATTTACATCTTTATTCAACAACATATGAAACTATGTAGAAAGAACAATATCATCATCATCAATGTAGTGGAACATAAAGGAACAAAAGAAGAAAAGCATTCACACATAGAGACGCCAAGATTGGTCAGATACTAGGGAAAAACCCACTATGGGGGAAACCCTTTCAAATTCTTCTTCTTATTAGATTGTCATTGAATGATTCAACAAAAGAGAGTACAATGATCCATATCTTCATCCATACAACTATCCATAAAAATAAACTAAACAAAATCCATGAAATGAACCCAACAATGCTCATACTCAAAACCCTAATTCAGAAGCCTATAATGAATGGTTATTATCTGCGGTCAATTGTCGAACACTGCAGTCAATAAGTGAAAACTTTGGATAGATGAAATTTCAACATTTAGGTCTCAATCACATGGAGGAGGAGTCATGTATGTGATTGGGAGGTTCCAATCGCTCCCTTAAGCTTGTAAGCCAACTGTTGCAGTCAAAATTAGCCTTTGGAAAGCCTGCGACTATGTTTCAGAAAGCCTAGATGCCAGTTGCATCGAGGACATGTTCTGCATGCCACTGAAAATATTTAGTCACACAAATGAGTCAGACAGCGAGCGATTGCAGTCGAGATCTCTCTGTGTCATTCCTGTGACTGGGGCCCAAAACCCTAAAATAGAAATGTGAGCTTCAAACCCTGCAATTTCTCCTTCATGCGAACCCATTCTCCACAGACGTGCCTCAGACCTATGTGATCCAAAACCAAGAAAGAGAATAGAAGAATGTCTCATGATGATGTCCAAATGAGGTTGAGGTCACTTGTTTTTATAGCCTTCAAAGGGTGTCCAAATTTCTTTAGGGCCGACCTAATCAAATATACATATATGGGCTTATAATTCAGAAATAAACTCTCCCTTGTCAAAATTTGATGATATTTAGGTCGATTTTGGTACTCTTGAAAATAAGAATTCAATGAAATCATTACCGCCATCAAATGAGTTGTAAAAAGTGGAATTTGGCCCTAGTTGCCCATTTTAACATGGGGTACAGAGAACAAGAATAAGAAGAAGAGAATGATGGGAGTGAAGTTAAGGCAGAAAGAAGCAAGAAGAGAATAGTCGAGAAAGCAAGCTAAAGGGAGAAAGAAAATCAACAACAATAGAGGCATTCAAAGAACAATTCAAAGGGAATTTGCTACATGGATGGAAATGTACGAACCTAAGAATCATGGGATCTGCGCCATGAGGACAGTAGGGTAAACCTGGGTAGTATCAAGGTTGCAGGATCAAAGGTGTGTCATTGTGACCCTACTAAAATTTACCCTTAATGTTATCATAGTAGACTCTCATTGTTCTGCATCCAATTAGAGTATGGATTTCTAGGGCATAGTTCAATAGTGATAATTTGTTTCTGGAATTAGAAATTACTAACACACATGCCTGTGAATAATACAATTTTAAGCCATGATTGTGACTCCTTTCTTATCATTACCCTCTACTATACATCCATGTAAAATGGTGTAGAAATTTGAATAATATAACACTTATTCACAAAGATTATCCTTATTATACACTATTTGCGGAATGCATGCATAATACATAACCTCGTCTACCATTGATCATCAATTTACGGAATTAAGAAACAATCGCATGCACACATTGAAACATCAATCACACATATCAACACAGTATGTAATGGGGAAAGCATACAACTGAAAACCCCCAACTATTTGTATATTTAATGATAGAGAACATGTAACAATACATAGTACAATACTCCTCACAAGTACTCAGTACTATCTCCACATGCTACACACAAACTAGCTCAGATCTGAACAAGTCATGGGTTCAAATCTCCTCCACTGTTTGCCTGCCTCTACTGTGCAATCCAAGTTGAGAATTGATCTGATCCAAGTTCGAATTCCGTTTTGCCTGTACTGCGCAATCCTCATTGGCAATCTCAATCAATGATTGTGCAAATCTCATGTACAACTATAGTCACAACTGATAGTAGTCTCACCTTTCACCCACCTCTAACACTTGTCTCCACTGAACTGTCCATGCACTGAGTTAACTGATGTATTCTTTAGTTGATTTATGAGTTAATAATTAGTGAATTAATTAATAATTAATTCACATCACTCATCACTAGTGTATTTGGCAGTTAGACTAAATACAACTAGTTCAACTAAGTCAAACTGAACACAACTCCATCAACTCCTCAATTAATTCCACCAAACTCAATCACTTGAGTTCTAACTGAAGTCCATCATGCAATAGCTCAACTAACCCATAAGAAAAGTGTATTTCCTTCTGGCAGTTGCATGTGCCACATCCGTAGCTCGAACTGAAGTGTTGCAAGAGGATAAGATAATGTTTATAGTCCAAATATTATTAAGAGCTAATAATATTCGACTGTTCTATTTTTTGAGTGGCAGTCTAAAAATAGACTCTGCCCATATTGTCTAAAAATAGAGGTCCATCTATTTTTACCAACATGAACAATCATCCATAAATAGCATCCTGCAATTCATAGACCATGATCCATATGTCTAAAAATAGACATAGTCTAAAAATAGACTTTGCGCCAAAAATAGCCTGCGGGCCCACTTAGTGAAGGCGACTTATTTTCACTATGCTCCATCATCTTGTTGCATTTTCAACACTCCCTCTCAATAAGATATGGATTATCTGCAACCCCTATCCTACCTCTGTGGTATTCGAATTTGCTCCTGGTGAGCGCCTTTGTCAAGATATCAACATCCTGATCCTCCGTGGGAATGTATGAAAGTAACATGATTCTCCGCTGCACACAATCTCTGATATGATGGTACTTGATGCCGATGTGCTTGGATCTATCATGAAACACTGGATTAGCCGAGAGTTTAATGCAACTCTGGTTATCACAATAAATCACAGTAGGCTCCAAGTGTGACCCGAACAACCCGACCAGGATCTGTTGATACTTTCATAATACAAGAAATTCTAATGAAGATACCATCACCACATGAGATATCATTTCTATGTAGTTTTCAATTCATGCAACAAGCACCATGATATTATTTTGAAGTAATAAAACCATGCAAGTGCTATACATGAGGTCTGTTGAGATGTCAACTCATTATCGTAATACCTGCTAGCCCATACTTAAGAAGACATGAGATCTTCATAAATCTTGCATCATGTCAGTTTCAAGGAGGATTGTATGTTGTTCACTGTAGCATGCCTAGTTATCCAACTTATAAGAATATATTTAGCTCGGGATTTAACAACAATATATAAACATACACCATTTTATTTAACAAGTTATATCCATGAATACAATTTTCTATCCATTAGTCCACTTCTTCAACTAATAACAATGCCTAAATACACAACATTGCATTATTGTGAACACTTCAGGCATATTTGGGCATCATAGTCAGTCATGCACTCAACACTGTGTGACTTCGATTGGGAATTGGAATAAGGTTCATAATTATATTCCTAACTATTGATAAACTTCCAATAATGTAGCTATCACCCCCTAGCATGTGAAGCCTATCGCAATGACCAGACCACTAGATACATTGGGGATTCCGGAGATATACCCCACCTCCATCCTTATGGATTAAAGAAATTCAGTTGTAGGATTTTTCAAGGAATCCAGAGGTTAAATTCCTCCACCCATAAGCCAACGAGGGACTCCAGAGATGAAAATTTCCACCCTCACTCGATTCAGGGATTCCAGATATTTTCCTCCACCCTAAGGTTGCTTCTAAAGAAAATCCACCATGATCTGGTAACATAGAATGCATTAAACTGAAATTTAGTCTAGTGCAACTAGAGGCCTCCACTTGTTATTCAATGAGGGAATCTAGAGATAAATACCTTTACCCTCAGTCAACTCAAGGACCCCAAATATCTGAGTAGTAGCCATATTTAATCGAAGACAAGGGATCCAAATTTATTGTACAAAATTATGAGACATGAAGGTTATCCCAAGTATTCTCACATTACTCCTGCTGGAAGGTGACTGAGCCAGCAAACATGGCTCCAAGGTTCTATCCCTATGGAAAGTAAGGCCAACTAAGAAATAGCCTGCTAAAATATATGTCTAACCATTATGTGTACCGAGAATACATGGTTATAAGGTCCTTTCCCTCTGAAGGGTAACGAAAATCATGTCAATAACATTAATGAAAGGTCACTCTACGCACATAAGGTATAAAATCCCCACCACCCATTTGTTGAAAATGCAACAAGATGATGGAGCTTAGTGAAAAGAAGTCGCCTTCACTAAGTGGGCCTGCAGGCTATTTTTGGCGCAAAGTCTATTTTTAGACATATGGATCATGGTCTATGAGTTGCATGATGCTATTTATGGATGATTGGTCATGTTGGTAAAAATAGATGGACCTCTATTTTTAGACATATGGGCAGAGTCTATTTTTAGACTGCCACTCAAAAAATAGAACAGTCGAATATTATTAGCTCTTAATAATATTTGGACTATAAACATTATCTTATCCTCTTGCAGCACTTCAGTTCGAGCTACGGATGTGGCACATGCAACTTCCAGAAGGAAATATGCTTTTCCTATGGGTTAGTTGAGCTATTGCATGATGGACTTCAGTTAGAACTCAAGTGATTGAGTTTGGTGGAGTTGATTGAGGAGTTGATGGAGTTGTGTTCAGTTTGACTTAGTTGAACTAGTTGTATTTAGTCTAACTGCCAAATACACTAGTGATGAGTGATGTGAATTAATTATTAATTAATTCACTAATTATTAACTCATAAATCAACTAAAGAATACATCAGTTAACTCAGTGCATGGACAGTTCAGTGGAGACAAGTGTTAGAGGTGGGTGAAAGGGTGAGACTACTATCAGTTGTTACTATAGCTGTGCATGAGATTTTCACAATCATTGATTGAGATTGGTAATGAGGATTGCACAGTACAGGCAAAAGGGAATTCGAACTTGGATCATATCAATTCTCAACTTGGATTGCGTAGTAGAGGTAGGCAAACAGTGGAGGAGATTTGAACCCGTGACTTGTTCAGATCTGAGCTAGTTTGTGTGTAGCATGTGGAGATAGTACTGAGTACTTGTGAGGAGTATTGTACTATGTATTGTTACATGTTCTCTATCATTATAATATACAGATAGTTGGGGGTTTTCCGCTGTATGCTTTCCCCATTACATATTGTGTTTATATGTGTGATTGATGTTTCAATGTGCGCATGCGATTGTTTCTTAATTCCACAAATTGATGTTCAATGGTAGAGGAGGTTATGTATTAGGCATGCATTCCACAAATAGTTTATAATCAGGATAATCTCTGTGAATAAGTGTTATATTATTCAAATTTCTACACCATTTTACATAGATGTATAGTAGAGGGTAATGATAAGAAAGGAGTCACAATCATGGCTTAAAATTGAATTATTCACAGGCATCTGTGTTAGAAATTTCTAATTCCAGAAACAAATTATCACTATTGAACTATGCCCTAGAAATCCATACTCTAATTGGATGCAGAACAATGAGAGTCTACTATGATAACATTAAGGGTAAATTTTAGTAGGGTCACAATGACACACCTTTGATCCTGCAACCTTGATACTACCCAGGTTTACCCTACTGTCCTCATGGCGCAGATCCCATGACTCTTAGGTTCTTACATTTCCATCCATGTAGCAAATTCCCTTTGAATTGTTCTTTGAATGCCTCTATTGTTGTTGATTTTCTTTCTCCCTTTAGCTTGCTTTCTCGATTATTCTCTTCTCGCTTCTATCTGCCTTAACTTCACTCCCATCATTCTCTTCTTCTTCTTCTTGTTCTCTGTACCCCATGTTAAAATGGGAAACTAGGGCCAAATTCCACTTTTTACAACTCATTTGATGGCGGTAATGATTTCATTGAATTCTTATTTTCAAGAGTACCAAAATCGACCTAAATATCATCAAATTTTGACAAGGGAAAATTTATTTCTTAATTATAATCCCATATATGTATATTTGATTAGGTTGGCCCTAAAGAAATTTGGACACCCTTTGAAGGCTATAAA
The DNA here is from genome assembly GCA_031772625.1 of Pinus tabuliformis. Classification (NCBI taxonomy): domain Eukaryota; kingdom Viridiplantae; phylum Streptophyta; class Pinopsida; order Pinales; family Pinaceae; genus Pinus; species Pinus tabuliformis. The sequence continues at coordinate 150,862,802 of CM062815.1, read as the reverse complement.
TACAAGTGACCTCAACCTCATTTGGACATCATCATGAGACATTCTTCTATTCTCTTTCATGGTTTTGGATCGCATAGGTCTAGGGCACGTCTGTGGAGAATGGGTTCGCATGAAGGAGAAATTGCAGTGTTTGAAGCTCACGTTTCTATTTTAGGGTTTTGGGTCCCAGTCACAGGAATGACACAGAGAGATCTCGACTGCAATCGCTCGCTGTCTAACTTATTTGTGTGACTAAATATTTTCAATGGCATGCAGAACATGTCCTCGATGCAACTGACATCTAGGGTTTCTGAGACATAGTCGCAAGCTTTCCAAAGGCTAATTTTGACTGCAACAGTTGGCTTACAAGCTTAAGGGAGCGATTGGAACCTCCCAATCGCATACATGACTCCTCCTCCATGTGATTGAGACCTAAATGTTGAAATTTCATCTGTCCAAAGTTTTCACTTATTGACTGCAGCGTTCGACAATTGACTGCAGATAATAACCATTCATTATAGGTTTCTGAATTAGGGTTTGAGTATGAGCATTATTGGGTTCATTTCATGGATTTTGTTTAGTTTATTTTTATGGATAGTTATATGGATGAAGATATGGATCATTGTACTCTCTTTTGTTGAATCATTCATTGACAATCTAATAAGAAGAAGAATTTGAAAGGGTTTCCCCCATAGTGGGTTTTTCCCTAGTATCTGACCAATCTTGGCGTCTCTATGTGTGAATGCTTTTCTTCTTTTGTTCCTTTATGTTCCACTGCATTGATGATGATGATATTGTTATTTCTACATAGTTTCATATGTTGTTGAATAAAGATGTAAATCTAAATAATGTTATGATGTTATGGGGTGAATTTAATGTGTTAATGAAGAAATGCAATTATCAAAGAAAAGAACAACATAGCCCTAAGAAAAAATTAACATGGTATCAGAGTTGGTATGAGGAAAAGTCATTGAAGATCACCCCTATTAAGAAACATATGATTGAGAAGATGGAGGAGACGTAAAAGAATACTATGGTGTGAAGGAAACCCTAGGAAATTTGGTTATTAGAGTTTGATGGATATTATGAGGTTAGGGTTTGAGAGAAACCCTGGTTTAAGGAAAATATTTGAGATATGAAATATAGAAACCGTAGCATGGTCAATGTGAATATGCTCAAGCATTTTTGACATATTTGATGAAGCCCTAAATGGGATAGTTTCTATTAGTCCTGGTTGCTAATGAAGTTGATGAATATATATTGAAGGCAACAAATGGACAATGGATAGTGATGGCTCTTGAAGGATGTTTTAAGGGAGACATTATCACCTCCCATTGAAGATAAGTAATTTCTGATTTATGATGATCCTTTATGTATTTACTTTTTTTTAGATTTATTGATCTGATTACTTATACTTCTTGCATGTATATTTGAGTATGTGGATGCTTCTAACCTCCTGATGAGTTGTGATAAGTGGATCCTTCTTGAGGATCATTGCTAGTGTAGGAAAAGAAGAACTAGCATTGGAAAAGGTAAAGAGGCACCTAATGAAAAGGTGACAAAGTTCTACAAGTTTCCTATGTAAATAATAAGGTGCACATGTATTTGAATACTACAAGGTATGCATGGTATAATGCTTGAATGTTATGTTTCAGCTGTAATATTGGATGGCAAGGTAAGCCCTAAGGTATGATGAGAATGTCTCCTTCACAAATGGCTCATACATATGAAAGTGATTTGGATTCATGGTTCTTATGATGAAATGATGCACTTGGTATTGAACAAGTATCTTCCTTCATAGACATGATGAATTTATTGATTATATGAAGATACTTAATATTGATCTTTGATATATTTGTATGCTTAATGTTTGGCTAACACCTATCATTTTGATATCTTGATCCCATAAATAAGGCTAACACATTTATTCTAATAGATGGTAACTTGATACTATCGTAATGTTTGTGATAATCATGGTAACCATGATGATAGAAGTGTAACAATGAGTTTGATATTCATGATATTTTATTGACAGTGTTTATGTTTTGATGTGCTTAGTAATTATGGCATATGGTTAAATTAAATGCCCTAACTTGATGGATTGAATTATGTGACAAAGAAGTAATTTTGTGATCATGATTATTGAAGTATACGCCTATTAGCTATTTGAAACTAACCCTTGATGAAATATTGATGTTATGATGTAATGGTAAAGTAGCTGATGCTAACAAGATATGACCATGATAAATATGTGATATAGTCTGACTTTATGATATAACAGATCCGTTGATGCATGACAATATTATAGACAAGTTGATGACTTGAATGAAGATTATTGAAGTGGCTTTCCATTTAGAGGGAGAATATATCCATAATATCCTTACACCTATTATCATTTTATTTATATGTATAGAAGATTATTTATTGTTAAAGTAAGATTTATGGACATGAATAGATAAATATCTAATATTGTTGGTCTGCAGAAAAAGTTCTGGTCTAAGAAGAAAGAGTTTTCCTTACTGTAAGCCTCAACCACATAGAAGCAAGCCTAAGGGTGTGACTATAGCCTCAAATACATGGAAGAAAGCCTAAAGGGTGCGACTGTAGCCTCTCAACCACATGAAAGAAGGCCTATGGGTGCAATTACGTTTGTAGGACACAAAAGTGAAGTTTTGTGAAATATTTACCTAAAGGATGTCCATCCTACAAACATGGAGTAGACAACAGAAAGTTCTATGGGCATGCAAGTTTGAATATTTAACTTAGTATAGATAATGTGAATGTGTTGACTAAACTTGTGTTTGTGGGGTACCAAAATATGCATATAAATATGCCATTGTGATTTAACCATTGAGGCTTGTGCAAGGGTTTGACTAGATTTGGATGATTGATATAGATAAGTAGCGTTTGGAAGTTTTGGAAGTTTTGATATGATGCTTGATAATGATTTATAACTTTGACTTGATGTTGAGATATGTTTTTGGATGTATATCTCAGTATGATAACAAATTTGGGATTTGACCTGATGACTAATCAATTTATTTGATGACCGATGATTTACCTTGATAACAATGTTATATGGGCATAATGACTTTCAATGACTTGTATTGGTACTTAATAGATATTCTATGTTGACATCATTAGCTTTGAAACGTTGGTTGAAGTATAAACATTTGTGGTTCAGTATGAAGTAATATCACAATAAATGGATGGAACCTACATGACTTATCCTTGGTGTATGCATTTGCATATAGTGATAGAAATGATTTATTTTATGATCATGAGGACGACCTAATGAAGTTTGGTTTGATATTGATTAATAAATGGCAATTTGTTGGCATGACAATAGATGAAGTCATAACTTGATATTTGGATGTGAGCTCTTCCTGTCACCTATTCTAAAGAATTTGTTATAGTGACATTGATGTTTTGATATGGCATCTAAAGATTTGATAAGTTGACTTAGTTGATTTGATTGCACAATGTTGATTTATGTAAGGCTAAGAATATTGATTTGGTCAAGTGTTATGTTTGCAGAAAGCATTGTATGGAACAAGCTCCCAGATTCTAATATGTCCGCATTGACAATTATCTGGTGAAGCTAGGATGATGTGTTGATACAAACCTCTACTTCAAAAGTGACCCAAGGTATGATTTTGACTTCGGTTTTATATACCGATGGTCTACTCTTGACAGGTAATGAGCCTTTGATGATCAAAGTAAGAGGGAATTGGATTCTGAAGCTTGAATAATTAATCATGACATGATGGATCAATTTCTGAAGTTTGGAAAAGAAAAATCTATATCGTGAAGCTATTGAAGAGTTTTTGGAAACTGGAAATGAAAACCCTTGGACACTCCGATTGAATTTCAAGATGTTATGAAGATATATTGTTGAACCTAACTTGGAAACTGATAGTTGATTGAAGCATTAATGTTCCATGTGGACCCATATGTACACACACACACACACATATATATCTATATCTATCTCTATCTCTACATATACACATACACATACACATACACATACACATACACATACACATACACATACACATACACATACACATACACATACACATACACATACACATACACATACACATACACATACACATACACATACATATATACATATATACAGGTTATGGATATGACATGGATACATTGCGATGACAAAGAGTGGGAACCAATCACAAAAGAATCCCATGTATAGATGGGACTGAGATACCTTCATATATTGAGACAGTGTTGTCATACGAGACAAGTTTAGGCTTGTGGTTGGCACCTCCATGAGAGTGAGGATAAATATGGTATTTTTGTGATATATATATATATATATATATATATATATATATATATATATATTTTGTTCTAATATGATATTTGATTTGATGTCCTATATGAATAGGAGAAAACTATTATGAGAAATGATGATTACCAGATATGAGCACGATGACATGTTTCTAATCTACAAAGAGAATCACTGATCGAGGAAACTCAGCCAACTCTTCCCCCCTGTTTGAGCTCCTAGGGTGTAGAATTAAGATGGAGGGCTCCTGGGGTTGAGGGATCTCTGGACAATAGGGTATCACCCCTATATATTACCCATATGGTTGGAGATGTCTCTCCCCTATATTGGTCTTTACAGAGTATGCCCTAGTTGGAATCACACCCATAAGCCGAGCTTGCTAGGATTGTCCCTCCCCGTTTGGCCAATGGGTTAAGGAGGATTGGGGAATGTGATCCTTACCTTTTGGTAAGTCAGGTATCTAGCCAAAGCTCAGATTATTAGGAAAGTGTTCTACCACATGAATCTTGAAGGTCATTGCTGGGAAGATCAATAGGTAATAATATTGGTTGAGATGTGCTCCCCCTAACCACAGGTTGAGATGTGCTCCCTGATGATATTCTCTCTGATGTGGTTCCAGGTTGATATGTGTTCCCTAATGATATTCTCTTCGATGTGGTTCCAGGTTGAGATGTGTTCCCTAATGACATTCTCTTCGATGTGGTTCTAGGTTGACATGTGCTCCCTGATGATATTCTTTCTGTGTATGATGAGATTTGCAGGTTTGGATCCTCGCTGATGTTTCCCTGGTGGTAGCATTGGGCTCCCCACTGGCAGTGATTTCGGGTGGTAGCGGTGGCTCCTCGATGAATAGAGGGTGGTATCTTAGGCTCCCCTTTGATGTCAAATTATTCTTCTTTTAGATTCAAGAATGTTCAACATATGTGCAGAGACAATCAAGAGATAAGCATGAATAAGTAAGAGATGAATCGAGATGATCAATGATGATAAGTGATGATGAGATACTTGAGATTGGATATGATTTGATGATATGATACAAATGACATGATGCAGGTGGAATTCCCCCTAGTTGAGAGGAAGTGTTAAAATTGGCAACTAGGGCTAAATTACACTTTGGGCAACTCATTTTATGGAGATAATGATTGCATTTAATTCCTCTTTCCGAGAGGACCAAAAGCGACCTAAACATCATCAAATTTGGATAAGGGAAAGTATATTTTTGAATTATAAGCTCACATGTGAATATTTCATTAGGTCAAGCTTAACGTAAATTGGACACCCTTAGAAGGATATAAATACAAGTGACATCTACCTCATTTGGACATCATCATGAGACATTCGTGTATTCTATTTCTTGGTTTTGGCTTGCAAAGGTCTGAGGCACATCCAAGGAGAATGAGTTCACACGAAGGAGAAATTGTAGGGTTCGAAGCTCACATTTCTATTTTAGGGTTTTGGGTCTTAGTCATAGGCATGACATAAAAAATATTGACTGCAATCGGTCACTCACTGGCTCATTCGTGCAACTTAAGCTTTTTAGTCTCACACAAAACAATCCTCCATGCGACTGACATCTAGGGTTTTTGAGACACAATGAAAGGCTTTCCAAAGGCTATTTTTGACTACAGTCACTGACTTACAGGCTCAAGGGAGCGACTTGAACATCTCAGTCGCACACATGACTCCTCCATGCGATTGGGGACCTAAATGTTGAAATTTTAGTTGTCCGAAGTTTTATCTCGTTGACTGCAGTGTTTGACAGTTGACCGCAGATAGTAAAATTTCATTACATGCTTATGAATTAGGGTTTTGAGTATGAGCATTGTTGGGTTCATTTCATGGATTTTGTTTAATTGATTTTGCTGGATAGTTGTATGGATGAAGACATGGACCATTGTACTGTCTTTTTTTGAATCATTCAATGACAATCTAATAAGAAGAAGAATTTGAAATGGTTTTCCCCATAGTGGGTTTTGCCTTGGTCTCCAACCAATTCTAGTGTTTCTATGTGTGAATGCTTTTCTTCTATTGTTCCTTTATGTTCCGTTGCATTGATGATGATGATATTGTTCTTCTACATAGTTGCACATGTTGCTGAATAATGATGTAAATATAAATAATGTTATGATGTTATGGGGTGAATTCAATGTGTTAATGAAGAAATGCAATTATCAAAGCAAAGAACAATATAGACCTAAGAAAAAATTAACACCCCCCCTGGTTCGTCTGCCCTTCATTTTATATTGTCCAAACACTACCTTTGGTTAGTTAGGGCCCAACCACTTTGGACCAACCAGAGGTGTCCCACTGTTCCTCCTAGCCCTATCACTACTAATCAATTTTTCAGGCCAATTAGTTTCCTGCAATTTGGCCCCTCCTTCCCTCCTTTCCTGACATCTGCTATCTTCCCAGGGCTTGTTCTAGAATCAATAGAGGGAGAAGAAAAGTATCCCCCACTATGTGATAGTACCCTAAAAATATTTGTGTGTTCCCTAATAATATCCTCCTTTGCTTTTCATCCTCAACACCATATTTATATATTGAAATTTTTTCCTTCAAATTCTCTTTTAAAATGTTTGTGCACAGTCCTTGTGTTAATTTTTGGTATGTTCTATGCTAGAGCAATTTATTCAAATTTTCACAGTTAGCAATCACATCAGCATTACGATAAACTGCAGATAGAACATAAATATAAAACGCAGAAGACAAGCCAAGGCAAGAGGACACAAGATATGGCATGAGCCAGGGACAAACCCCACAATATGTGGGGAAGCCCTTTGATCAAATATTCTTTTATCTTCAAAGTTCAGCAGAAAAAGAGAGAGAGAGATAGTACAATTACAACAGAAGTCAACACTTTGACTTGACTAGATCTAAGCATAGAATATCTTCTATAACAATGAGATCGGTGAAGGCATTCTGCTTCAACTGATTCTCCAAGGTGACTTCTTCACCTATCATCGTGCTGCATCTGGTTCTCTTGCTGTACCACTCATACTGCACCATACTTCACTAATCACGTTGCTCATGTCCATGATCTTATCCATCATCATGCTGCCCTTCATGTCCATGATCATCATGTGCATCATCATCATGTTGCTGCCATGACAGATGGCATTCTATCACTGTTGTTCATTGTGATAGGGCTGCTACAGGTAAGCCATTTTATCACTGTAGATTATGCTTAGAGTGTAGTAAACACAGTCATCACTTAAATACTCTCCAACATGATCACATCAATGCTAAGACTGAGATAGCAACTACAAGATTACTATGATCTCAATTAGACCCAGACAATGAGGATAGTAAGGGCACAAAAACACTTATGTATATGCCAACAGTAATAGCACAGACTTCATGTTAATGTTGTAACCTTATCCGTAATCCATGATCTACAAAGTATGAGATCTGAGATTCATCTAGACTGCACCTACAAGTATGCTGAGAATGGAACCTACACCAGACCTTAGTTAATGCTGCGTCCTTATCGAATTAGATCATGTACCTGAGATTTTGCCATGACTGCACCTAATGCCCAACCGAGGTGCAGTCAAGCCCTAATGTGAATCTTCTTCTGTTTGCGGATATGAGAAGTCCGTCTCTCCTTAACTGCGTATACCTGTAACTGCTCTTCAAAACATCAAAAGTATTTGAGTTCGTATGACTGTCTCCATGACTGCACATAGGGTCTTACTGTGGCTTCATTAACTGTGTATAAAGGTTTCCATGGACAACGTAATGCTGTGCGTATTGCCTTCATTATAGTGTATGGACAGCGTAATGTTGTGCGTATATATTGCCTCCATTACAACGTATGAGCTGCGTGATGCTATGCGTATATACAAATGAGGATTTCGGAGAGCGTATTATATGTCTGCGTGCTACAGCATAAACCACGCTGCCAGATCTAGGGCTTGCGTGATATATATGTGTCTACGCATCTTTGCCTCCATCTTGACTGCGTTCCAATAAATATCTTCATTCCCCGTATTATATGATTGTGATATATGATAGCATTCCAAGTGCGTGGTCTCCACATGTTTCTTCAGAACGTATTTCAGCGTATATGAATATATATATGTGACATGACCTGTGCATTAGAGTTGTGACCGACATATTAGCTCTAGCGTATACGTGACCTTCATTGAATGCGTGTAATTCTTTTCAGCTGTTATATATACCAGACTACGGCTTGGCTTCATATACGTTGGATCTCTTCGGCCCACTGATCTATGACTCTACTGCGGCTGTTCTTTGTTCCTATGAGACTGCGGCTTACTGCAACTGTTCTTTGTTCCTTTGAGACTGCGGCTTAGGGCATCATCAAACTAGGGCAGCGTATTCCTTTTGTGACTCTCCTTCTCAAAACCCAAGACGTGGAGAGGAGATCACATCAAGAATACATGTCCAAAATGATAACAAATCCTCATCTATTTATACCAAAACGAAGATGATGAATAGACACGTCGGTTGGGCTTCTAGAGCCTACATAAGAGCTGGTCGGCTTGATAATAATTACATAAACAAAATAAATTAATATCTCCATAAATACTTATCGGAATCGGATGATCTTTGGATCAATCCTACACCTCTCGACGAGAGGGATCCAATAAAAATATCAACTGCCATAAATAAGCTAACCCACATGGCGTTTTTCCCTAGTTGCCAATTTAACACTCCCTCTCAACTAGGGGGAACTCCATTTGCTGATCCATATGACCGACTGTACTATCTCTGCCATTAGTGCCCTGCACTGCTCTGCTCATCTTTGCTCAGCTCTACTCTACTCAACTCTGTTGGCTTTGCTCTGCTCTGCTGGCTCTGCTAGCTCTGCTCTGCTCAACTCTGCTGGCTCTGCTCTTCTAATCTCTGCTCAGTGCTGCTGGTTTTGCTAGCTCTACTCTGCTCATCTCTGCTGGCTCTGCTAGCTCTGCTTTGCTCAGCTCTGCTGGCTCTACTCTGCTCAGCTCTGCTGGCTCTGCTAGCTCTGCTCTGCTGGCTCTGCTAGCTTTACTCTGCTCAGCTCTGCTGAACTATGAAGAAGAAGAATTGATCGAGAATGTCTCATACCATTCTCCACTGACCCGAAGTCAGAATCAGAGTGCGTACCACTGGTCCCAGACCAGTCTCAACTGACCCAAAGTCAGCGTCATAGTAGGTACCACTCCTACTACTGGTCCCATACTAGTATCACAGTCTCAGAGAGTGTACCACTGGTCCCAGACCAGTCTCAACCGACCCGAAGTCAGCGTCATAGTATGTACCACTCTCACTGGTCCCAGACCAGCACTGCACTGACACGAAGTCAGTCTCGGAGTATGTACCACTGGTCCCAGACCAGTCTCAGCCGACCCGAAGTCAGCGTCATAGCATGTACAACTCCTACCACTGGTCCCAGACCAATATCATTGATCCCAGATCAATGGAGGACATCCTAGCGTAGGGAGTACGGTAGATACAACGGTGCGTCCATTGGTACTACTATGGTCCCTAACTTCATTTCCCTGCTCATTGATCAGATGAGAGGTACTTCCCATGAGTCCCAGACTGCATGGGTAGGATGCCTCGACAGGAGAACTTAATCAATCTTGTCCTCACAGGAGAACACATCAATCCCGCTACAATTGCCATGGAGAACACATCAATCCAGGCTGCCATGGAGAACACATCAATCCAGGCCTCATAGGAGAACACATCAATCCTGCTACAATCGCCATGGAGAACACATCAATCCAGGCCTCACAGGAGAACACATCAATCTTGCTACAATTGCCATGGAAAACACATCAATCCAGGCCTCACAGGAGAACACATCAATCCTGCTACAATCGCCATGGAGAACACATCAATCCAGGCCTCACAGGAGAACACATCAATCCTGCTACAATCGCCATGGAGAACACATCAATCCAGGCCTCACAGGAGAACTAATCATCCTGCTACACAAGAGAGCGAATCATCTTGTCCCACAAGAGAGCGAATCATCTTGTTTCAGTGCGCACCACCAGGGGAGGGTGAGTCACCCTGTGGTCGTATGTTGCTCCAATAGAACTGCAAGCCCCCCAAAGCTCCTAGAGCTCAATGTATGCAGCATGCAGGACCCTTTTACAAAGGTCTCTCGACGACTCCAAGTCGTTCGGGAAAATCACAAATTTGATCTTTCCTCAGGGCTCTGTCCTGTACATCATCTCAGTGTGATGGAGCCTCCTTGATCATCGACTTACCATATCCCATATAAGGCAGTAATCGATGTCTATCTGCTAGAGCAATTGTCAAATACGGGATTCCTCAATAATCGAATCCCATCTCTGGTTGTCATAGAGATTCACAGTGGTATTCATCATGTGTACAAACAGCTCACTGAAGAGCTTCAACAACCAGACTGCCTCACAGAAGGCCATACTATCAGCAATGTATTCTACCTTGGTGGTGCTCAGAGTCACCAACTTCTGCTTCCTCTGCTCTTCCAGGATATCGAGGCAGACAGCACTGAGAAGTGCTCTAGGGATCCTTCATACTGCCTACCCACTCATCATTCGAATAATCATGTGGTTTCATATTTCCAGCAGTGTATCTCAATTCATGAGAGATTGTGCCCTGAAGATATCTTAGAAGATTCTTGGCACCAATCTAGTGAGGCTCAACCAAATATGAGCTCACCATGCTAACTGCAACATAGATGTCCGGATGGAGGTTCTCCAAGAACATCAATGCAAATGGTTTATGAAACTCAGAGGCATTTCCCAAATTTGGTCCGACATCATTACCATATAACTTCTGAAATCTAGGATCCTCGAGGCAGTCACAAGCTTGCAGCTTATCTTCTCACATTCAGAATCCAACTCCCTCTGTCTCCTATAAGTGAGAGGGTCTGCACCTGTCAGACATAGGTGCCGGTACGAGAGGTTCATCATCCACAACCTTCGAGTAATGTTTTGGATCGATTTCACTCCTAGTGAATCTCAGCTGCATTGGACAGCTATCAATCCTCTCATACTATGCCCGAGGTGTTTTTCTTCAAGCCATAGAGGGCTTTCTTCCACCTGTATACATGAGATTCCTTGATCATGATTCTCAAACTCCTCGGGTTGTTCCAAACCTGTGAACCAGCTGCATGAGGGGAATGGTCCCCTTATAATATTTTCCTTCGGTACATTTCAGACATGTACCTTCATGCTTCTTTTGAATTCAGGCATCCTAGTCCCCATCTGACTCACAGACCTTCGGTGCTGAGTCAATGGACATGGTCCCCAATGGACTTCCTGCAACTTGATACAACCCTGAACTCAAAAACATCTTTAAAAAAAATATATTTTCAAACACGTACCTTTCCATCGATAAGTGCCACCTTGTAACCTTTGACTTCCATTTCCGAGATGGACATCAGGTTCAATCAAGTACATAAAAGAGATTTTGGGGTTCCTTGCTTTCGTGGTAGAGTCGACCATTGTCTTTGATGACCCGCATCTCTATCATTCGGGCACTCCTGCGCATAAGGGCCGAAATCATAACCAAGACATCTACCTTTCCTTCCTACCATTAGATCTGAACTTCCCAATGAAGTGATGCCATCAGAAGTTTTGCTGCGCCATTCTAATAACATTCTCTGCTTCAACTTCACCCTAGGTGTATTATGAGGAACCCATTGATCCTTTTGTCTTGTCCCAACTGTATTTGGTGATTGCTCTTTCACTCTTGCTTGGGCATTGTCTTCACCTCAGCTCTGATACCATGTTAATTTTTGGTATGTTCTACGCTAGAGCAATTTATTCAAATTTTCACAGTTAGCAATCACATCAGCATTACGATAAACTGCAGATAGAACATAAATATAAAACGCAGAAGACAAGCCAAGGCAAGAGGACACAAGATATGGCGCGAGCCAGGGACAAACCCCACAATATGTGGGGAAACCCTTTGATCAAATCTTCTTTTATCTTCAAAGTTCAGCAGAGAAAGAGAGAGAGAGAGAGATAGTACAATTACAACAGAAGTCAAGACTTTGACTTGACTAGATCTGAGCATAGAATATCTTCTATAACAATGAGATCAGTTGAAGGCATTCTGCTTCAACTGATTCTCCAAGGTGACTCCTTCACCTATCATCGTGCTGCATCTGGTTCTCTTGCTGTACCACTCATACTGCACCATACTTCACTAATCACGTTGCTCATGTCCATGATGTTATCCCTCATCATGCTGCCCTTCATGTCCATGATCATCATGTGCATCATCATCATGTTGCTGCCATGACAGATGGCATTCTATCACTGTTGTTCATTGTGATAGGGCTACTACAGGTAAGGCATTTTATCACTGTAGATTATGCTTAGAGTGTAGTAAACACAGTCATCACTTAAATACTCTCCAACATGATCACATCAATGCTAAGACTGAGATAGAAACTACAGGATTACTATGATCTCAATTAGACCCAGACAGTGAGGATAGTAAGGGCACAAAAACACTTATGTATATGCCGACATTAATAGCACAGACTTCATGCTAATGTTGCAACCTTATCTACAGTCCTTTCTCCTTCATCCATCCATGATCTACAAAGTATGAGATCTGAGATTCATCTAGACTGCACCTACAGGTATGCTGAGAATGGAACCTACACCAGACCTTAGTTAATGCTGCGTCCTTATCGAATTAGATCATGTACCTGAGATTTTGCCATGACTGCACCTAATGCCCAACCGAGGTGCAGTCAAGCCCTAATGTGAATCTTCTTCTGTTTGCGGATATGAGAAGTCTGTCTCTCCTTAACTGCGTATACCTGTAACTGCTCTTCAAAACATCAAAAGTATTTGAGTTCGTATGACTGTCTCCATGACTGCACATAGGGTCTTACTGTGGCTTCATTAACTGTGTATAAAGGTTTCCATGGACAACGTAATGCTGTGCGTATTTCCTTCATTATAGTGTATGGACAGCGTAATTTTGTGCGTATATATTGCCTCCATTACAACGTATGAACTGCGTGATGCTATGCGTATATACAAATGAGGATTTCGGAGAGCGTATTATATGTCTACGTGCTACAACATAAACCACGCTGCCAGATCTAGGGCTTGCATGATATATATGTGTCTACGCATCTTTGCCTCCATCCTGATTGCGTTCCAATAAATATCTTCATTCCCCGTATTATATGATTGTGATATATGACAGCGTTCCAAGTGGCTAGTCTCCACATGTTTCTTCAGAACATATTTCAGCGTATATGAATATATATATGTGACATGACCTGTGCATTAGAGTTGTGACCGACATATTAGCTCCAGCGTATACGTGACCTTCATTGACTGCGTGTAATTCTTTTCAGCTGTTCTATATACCAGACTGCGGCTTGGCTTCATATACGTTGGATCTCTTCGGCCCACTGATCTATGACTCTACTGCGGCTGTTCTTTGTTCCTATGAGACTGCGGCTTACTGCAGCTGTTCTTTGTTCCTTTGAGACTGCGGCTTAGGGCATCATCAAACTAGGGCAGCGTATTCCTTTTGTGACTCTCCTTCTCAAAACCCAAGACGTGGAGAGGAGATCACATCAAGAATACATGTCCAAAATGATAACAAATCCTCATCTATTTATACCAAAACGAAGATGATGAATAGACACATCGGTTGGGCTTCTGGAGCCTACATAAGAGCTGGTCGGCTTGATAATAATTACATAAACAAAATAAGTTAATATCTCCATAAATACTTATCGGAATCGGATGATCTTTGGATCAATCCTACACCTCTCGACGAGAGGGATCCAATAAAAATATCAGCCGCCATAAATAAGCTGACCCACATGGAGTTTTGCCCTAGTTGCCAATTTAACACCTTGGAATTATGACCCTACACATGATAACACATTGCTCTAAATGGGATATATCGCTCTAAATGGAAGATTAATGTAGTCCAAGGTTTAAGTGATTAGGAAAATTCTAACCAAAATCCCATTCTTTATACAAGACTTTCACTAGCACCCACTTTTATCAATATTAGAGGAATTGCCTTATACACACTAGTTTTAAAAGGTGAGTCTATATCTAAAGTTATACCAAATTTCTTAAACCTATCTACTAAGCTTTACTGCCACAAGCCTTGTAAGTAAAACAACTTTAAGACACATAATTTTTTATTCACATATCTTTAACAACATATCTATAAATATTATAAGCTATAAGAACACCAATGCTTGCAAGTATATAGGAATTTGTTAGATCTCAGTGTTCAAATACAACATATAACATGCATTCATACATAACAAACCCTAATGACTGATAAAATATTTGGATTATAACACTTAACATGCACAATATAAAAGAAAAGTATTTGTTGATTTCTATGTGTTTCTCAAATAGGGTCATACCCTAATCCTCCTTCTATGTTGTTATCAACATTCCCCTTGTTCCTTTTTGTTTATAGTACTTACACCATTGTAAGGTGACCACACAAAGCATAGGTATATTTATTATTTTCAACATGTATACAAAGATAAATAAGGAAATATTTACAATAACCATACAAGTACAAGGTGACCAGGACACCATTTATATTATATACATGAATGTACCATGACCAAGACCATTAGCACAATATCTGCATACTTTTCAATTTGACCCGGGGTCATTACAACAAATGTAGGTGTTCATGTAAGGCTTTAATGCATGTATGATTCTGTCGATGGTGCTACATAGTGATGTTCTAGTTCTATATGTGGTTGGCATGATGTTTACAAACGTTATGATGTAGGTGTTGGCATATCTCTCAGATATGGGTGGAGCAAATTGAAAAAAGAATGTGTTCACAAATTATATGGATCTTATGTGTGAGAAAAATGTGTGGATACACATATGTACTATATGAGGAGCATGTATATATTCTTGTGCATGCAAAATAAAGAAAACATGGTATTTCCCATGGTATCTTAATGCGTTTGATATGGTCCTAAAAATTTTGATTTGGTCCACAAGTTCATGATTGATTTGGTTGTTATGTATTGTCCGATTTGATTTGGTAATTAGCACTTGACTTGGTTGATGAATTGAATTGTGTAAATGACTAGATCATGGGCTGATATAAGTTACTATAATGGAGTGTGTAATTTATACAGGAGCATTGACTTAATAGAGATTAATTTGTGTGCGTTGTTTTGGTGCATTTGTTGAAGTTATGTGATTTGAAGTGATGGAAGATGATAGAAAGAGTGATGTGATTGGTGATTCGATTAATCCTGGCGAGTGATAAAGACATCAGGGGCATAGTGGTCATAAATATTGTTGTAGAGTCAATTGGAGGAGTCAATGATGAAAATTAAGTAATGTGACCTGTGCATAGAGAGAATTGGATTGATTGAGGTAACCTATGCAAAACATATAATCAACATAGCTTGTGAATGCAATAGTAATTAGATCATTATGGATGAGTATTAGAGAAATGGAATGATTATTGGTATATCTAATTGGTTTTATCAATGCTCCTAAGGATGAATGCGACCATATTCCAAGAATGTGTACGATGGTGGTGCATGGTAAACTTCCTATCTAGTGGATGTGGTTGATGGTAGATAATGTGGTGTGGTGAATAAAGTGCATGTTTGTTGTGCATTGGGCTATGGTATGATTGTCTTAATAATATTTGTGTGATCTATGTGTGTATTTGAAGAGTAGTGTAAGTGTGTTGTTGGTCAAAGTGTGTCAAAAGAGAATTGGATTTATGTGAGGGCGTTGTTGCATAATATGTATTAGTATTGTGAGTGGATTGCTACATACACAAAGTTGAGTGTTAGTGCATTGTTATGTGAGAAGAGATCAATTTTTATTGTTTCTTAGTGTGTATGGATACAATTTTAATGACCGAAGTATGTGTGTATGCTGCTACTAGGGTTTGATAATGACTAAATGCATTTGTGAGATGCTAAGTATGTTTTTGTTGATGCATTGAGCATAGTTGGCTATTGAGCTAGGTATGTGTTTATGATTATATTGTTACAAATTTTGAGAAGAGAGATAGTTCGTGGATCCAATATGAAAATGGATGAAAAGAGGTCCGTAATGAATTGAAGGTTAGTGCCTTCAGGGAAAGTGGTGGCTTGCTATTTAGAGAGTAGGGTCTTCCTTCATGTGGGTGTTTGAGAAAAACTTGGGGGTTGATGCCTCCAATAGATGGGTGTCTTCGAATTGTTGTAGGAAGTGGGTGTTTCCATTCAGTTGATTCCTGAAGCGAGTGGGTTCTCATTGATGATTAAGGTAGATGCTTCAAAAGTCGGTGCTTTCATGTTGATTGGTGCCAGTACATTGTAAAACAAGATTGAATTAAGAAAAGAATAAGCATATGGTTGTTTTATACATTTACTTATTTCCACCTAATATATGGTGTCCATGTGTTTAATGGTGTTTGATTTGATGTTCTATGTGTTTCTCTTATGTTTTGATTATTCACTTGTTATCTGTTGATTATATATTATGCTGATAATTAATGAATGATCAGTTAAACATAAGAAATGGTAAGACATTACACTATACTAATTCACCCCCCTTCTCAGTATAGTCAAGCTCTCAACAAATGATTTAAGAAGAATTCTAATTTCAATAAGGAAATTTGGAAGTGTAGGTTGTATAGTTACATTTACAGGAAATTCATGGAAGGTCACTAGAGGATCTATGATAATAGAAAAATGAGAGAAGGTAGGTACATTTTATTTATGTACTAGTAATGTTGACCTTTCTATTGCTTTAGCTTCTACATGAGTAGATGCAAGATTGTGGCATCACAGGCTTGGGAACATAAGTGAGAAGTGGATGCAGATTATCCACATGAGGAAATTATTATGGGATTTAAAGAAGGGTGTTTTAGACTTATGTGAACATTATGTTTATGGAAAACATAAAAGAGTTAGATTTATCATAGTTTGGAAAGAAAATAAGAGTGAAAATTTAGAGCTTGTGCATATAGATGTATGGGATCGGCTTAGGTATCACCTTCTGGTGGATCTTATTATTATGTTACTTTTATTGATGATGGAACTAGGAAAAATTATGTTTATTACATTGGAAAAATATCTAATGTCTTTGACACTTTTAAGAAATGGAATGCTTTGGTTGAGAACGAGATTGGAAATAAGTTAAAAATGCCTGAGATCAAATAATGGAGGAAAATATTGTAATAAGGAGTTTGATAGTTACTATTCATACA
Organism: Pinus tabuliformis; assembly: GCA_031772625.1. NCBI lineage: Eukaryota > Viridiplantae > Streptophyta > Pinopsida > Pinales > Pinaceae > Pinus > Pinus tabuliformis. The sequence continues at coordinate 150,845,311 of CM062815.1, read as the reverse complement.
ATGATATCCACAGAGAGAAGATAGTTCCAAGAACACCACAAGAAAATGGGGTGTTAGAAAGGATGAACCAGACAATCATGGGGTTGCAAGGAATATGAAATTGCATGCAGAATTTCCCTTACAATTTTAGGTAGATGTTGTGGATATTGATGTTTACTTAACAAATAGAGGACCTTCAAGTTCCTTGGATTATGTCATTCTAGAGGACACACAAACATGTAAAAAGGAAAACTACTCATTTTTTAAGTCTTCTGGTTGTGAAGCTTTTGTCCACATTGATAAAGAAATAGAACAAAACATGAGGTGAAATCCAAGTGCTATGAAAAATACTGAGAGGGGCTGGGGGGTGAATCAGTATTTAACTTTCACAATAATAATTTTTCTTTTTCAAACTGTATACACAATTTTACAGAAAACAAACAACGTATGTCCGCGACTATAATGAATGAAACTAGCGTATAGATACTAAACTTATAAAATAGCTAATTCATTGTCTGTTGATCTTAAATCAAAGTGATGAATTTACTAAGTAGTAAATAGATGCAGTAAGAACAAAATAAATCAATACACATAAGAAACACACATGAACACCAGGATTTTTCAGGTGGAAACCCAATGTGGGAAAAAACCACTGCTGTTGTCGTCTCTGTCTTCAATCTTCTTATTATAAAAGTGTTTACAAGTTTTGCACTGGTGCAGACTTTTTCCAGTACGCAGACATCTACCTGCTGAAGGCTACAACCTTCACCCATTTTCCATCATCTATTGGAAGGGAGCTCCAACCCCCTAGCTCTTGTACTAGTTGATATGATTACCGGTAAGTAGGTTCCGTTCTATAAAAGGCTACCATATTCACTCATTCTCCAGGGACCACATTTCATAAATTTTCAGACTGGATACTCCTGGTACAAATCAACACAATATGTAGGCCACGTTTCATCAAATTTTCAGACTGGACCCATCAATAACATTGAATCTCAAAATCAATCACCACTACAAGACAATCATCAAATACAACTGCATCAACCAATCACTGAAACCCATCAACTCTAAAGAAAAATACAATCAATCAATCTGAACAGTTAGATCACTGTCACCAGAATAGAGAGATCAAACCAGAACACTGCATCAATAACCAGAACCCTCTGCAACCTCAAAAACCATATATCAAAATGTATATGCTACTTCGATGAGGAAAACCTTTGTGTATATGCTAATTTCTGTAACCCAACCTACGTATACCTCTAAAGATACTGAATCATAAAACTTCTGAACCAAAAAATGTACTAACCAAAGACATTCTGAATATCTACTATCATATTACAGAGTTCTAAACAGATAGCAGTAAAGATCACCCTTCTTACTCAATCAATCAATCAGCTAGACTCAATCTCCTTATACAATTAGTTTAACTTCAGATCTAATGAAGACATCATTGACAAACAACAGTAAAACAACAACACTGATTAGATAGATTAGTCATTTCTGAACAACAAGCCCTTCTTCTGCATACGCTACTTGGAAGTGCCAAATCCGCGTGTATATGCGTCTTTACCGAGGCAAACCTGTGTATAGATCTACAAATAATGACTTATAACTTCGCAGCTTTTCAAGACTTCAGATATACCTAGATCATAGCATTTAAAGGATAAAACATGCGTTAGCACTCATATCTATCCTATCCATTATCAGATCATACAATGATAAGTCATTTCAAGTCTCATGATCCTGATCCAACATTGTATCCAAGGGTGCACAAGATGTTTCAGATCTATATCATAACCATAACCCTTACAACAAAAAATATACTTCAGATAGAAATATTCATGAAAAAGCCTTTCACTTGCACACTTAGCCCTTTGATCTTCTCCTCCTTATATACTTAGAGCCTTTGTCAATACCATGCAGCAAAACAACACTTAGAAACTATGGTATTCTTAGATGGGATCAAGTAACCGTTATTTCACTCAATATTGTGGGCTAATACCATGGTATGGACCCTTCGCGTTCTTTAACCTTAATTTTCCATCCCATACACTCTTTTCATTCTGTGAAATTTCGTGCATATGTATACACACCTTTTATTCTATGTACCTACGTGTATGCGTGACTTGGACTAGGTTAACTAGCATATACAACTTAAAACATTCTCTTTCCTCAACTTCTTGATTCTGATTTGTAATCCTTTATCCCATCATTCTATTCTTCTGTGCCATTGCTCTGTTACCTTTGAATATACCTGTTAGAATGTGAGTTGCCATCATACATCACTTTATCATTTCTGAACTGTCAAGTATGTGTGTTTCCATCAAGGAAAACACATGTACCATAATGCCAACAATCTCCCCCTTTGGACTTGATGGAAACCATATTGGTGTTGATCACTTCAAGATGTAGAACCTGTTAGATATATCAAGCAACACCAAGATACTCTCCCCCTTTGACATCAAGGGAAAAGGGTGGACTAAGATATTCTCCCCCTTAGTACATGTTGAGATGCACTATACTATCCATGCTCCCCTTGAGCACATGCAAAGTCTGCAAAAATATTTTTCAAAAGAATAACATGACTATATAACTCAACTATGTGAGTATGACCTTCTTATCACCGATGACTCATACATACATCAATCACCTAACCAAGTGGGGATACATCAAATGTTCATACATGAATGAAAATTGCAATTATTACATCATGCTTCCCATGCATAGTGGGGGTACAAATTACATCATGTGCCCAAAAGGACTCATCCATAATAGACTATGATAGAAAGAGACATATTATTACACCATAGGCCTTTACACGACCTCTTCATCAAATGATATTAATAACTGAGACCATATCTAAATTCAGTAACCATGATGCCAACAATGCATAATATTTTGAAGGCTAATGCTCCCCCTGGACCTATGCTACCTGTGCATTGTCAGAAATTCATTCATCAAGGCATCTTCATCAATAAAATAAACATCCATGAGAAAAGCATATAAACAGACTGTATCCATCAACATCAAACTAAACAAGCATGTTAGAAATTGATTTTGAGTATGACCCACTATTTTTCTATCAGAAAAACACATACGCTACTACCGACACAAAAACTCGTGTATATACGCGACTCTGCTTCATGAAATCCACGTATAGAAAACAATCCTCTGAATCTGAACAAACTGGTTTTAACAACAAGATGAGGTAAAAACAACTCCCAACTTTTGTTTAAGATATTCAAATGCTTCTCTAGGAAGAGGTTTGGTAAATATATCAACAACCTGATCTTTGGAGGGAACATACTCTAATTTAGACTTTTGTTCAAGCACTTGTTCTCGTATAAAGTGGTACTTAATGGGTATGTGCTTGGTCTTGGAGTGCATAATAAGATTTTTCGAAATACCAATCACACATGTGCTGTCACATCAGATGGAGATGAGTCGAGAACATTTAATTTGAATATCTTGTATTGTTTGCATCATCCAGATAAGTTGTGTGTAGCAAGATGTAGCAGCCACATATTCTGCTTTCACTATAGATAAGGCAATCGAAGTTTGTTTCTTGCTAAACCAAGATACTAATCGTGATCCCATATAAAATGCACCTCCATTAGTTCTTTTTTGATCATCAACATTTCCATCCTAATCCACATACGTAAATGCATGAAGGGTGAGATTTGTATCTTTAGGATACCATAGACTAAAGCCTTGAGTTCCTTTGAGATATTTGAATATCCTCTTTACTGCCTAAAGATGCGATTCCTTCGGATTGGCTTGGAATCTTCCAACAAGTCCTACCGCATGCATAATATCCGGTCTGGTACCTATTAGATAAAGTAGACTTCCAATCATAGATTTGTACTCTGGTTGATTCACTGTGGGAGAATCATCATTAGAACTGAGACTACATCCTGTTACCATTGGAGTACATACTGGTTTGCAATCTTCCATTCTGTACTTCTTCAGGATCTTCTTGAGATATTTAGTTTGTGAGAGAAAGATGCCATCTTTTGTTTGTTGCACTTGTAGACCAAGAAAATAGGTTAGTTTTCCAAGAAAAGACATTTCAAATTCTTTCTGCATAACAAAAGAAATTTTTTTACTCATAGATTCTTCATTACTGCCAAAGATGATATCATCAACATAAACAACAATAATTAGCAGTTTATCATTCTCAATTTTGTATATAAGTTGTTGTCCGCGGATCCTTTTGTGAAGCCTTGTTGTTGAAGATATTTGTCAAGACGATAATACCATGCCCTCAGATCTTGTTTCAACCCATATAAAGCCTTTTTGAGTTTTCATACAATCTTTGCATCATTTTCTAGAATGAATCCTTCTGGTTGTTCAACATATACTTCTTCTAGATCTCCATTAAGAAATGCAGATTTTACATCCATTTGATAAACTTTGAATTTTCGAAAACTTGAAAGAGAAAGAAACATTCTTATGGCTTCAAGTCTAGCTACAGGTGCAAAAGTTTCTTCAAAGTCTATACCTTCTTGTTGTGCATACCTTTTACAAAAAAACCTTGCTTTATTCCTACTTACCTCTCCATTTTCATTCAACTTATTCTTGAATATCCATTTTGTCCCTATAATATTTTTATCATGAGGTCTAGGAACTAATTCCCAAGTATCACTCTTTTCTATTTGATCAAGTTCTTCAAGCATGGCCTTAATCCAACATTCATCCTTTCTAGCTTCATTTACATTTTTTGGTTCTATGGAGGATAATAACGCTAGATAACTAGAATATCCTACAAGAGTTCTTCTTGTTTGTACTCCAGACCATTTTTCTCCTAGAATTTGAGATTCTAGATGATTCTTTTGAACATACTTGGATGGAGCCTTTTCCCTTTCAAATGTATCTTCTTCTGATGCTTCATTGGTTTCTTCCTCTATATCATTTCGATTTGATATGGGAAAGCATTCACCGTCTTCATTATTATCATATTATTTTGCTGATGTCACTTGTTTCGGATTTCTGCATGCTTCATTGATTACAACATCAATGCATTCAAATTTTTTTCGAAGTCTCTTATTATAACATTTGTATCCTTTACTTCTAGATGAATAACCAAGAAATATTCCTTCGTCTGCTCTGGGTTCAAACTTACCAAGTTTTTCATCAGTATTTTTGATGAAACATTTGCTTCCAAAAACTCTGAAGTGTTTTACAGTGGGAAGCTTACCATACCAAAGTTCATATGGAGTTTTATCACTATTTACACGTACATGAGCTTTGTTGAGAATATTTACTGCAGTATGTGCAGCTTCACCCCAGAAGGTGTCAGAAGTTCCAGACTCATCAAGCATAGCTCAAGCCATTTGTTGAACTGTTCTATTCATTCTTTCCACCACGCCATTTTGTTGAGGAGTTCTAGCAATAGAGAACTATCTTTTTATTCCATGTTGTTCACAAAATTCAAAGAATTCATTTGATATGAATTCTCCTCCCTGATCAAATCTGAGACATTTGATTTTTAGATCTAATTCATTTTCAACTAAAGCTTTTAAGACCTTAAACTTTTCAAATGCTTCATCTTTATGTTTTAGTAACCCAATCCAGCACATTCTAGAAAAATCATCAATGAATAAAATGTAGTATTCTTCTCCACGAGGTGACATTTTCCTTGTTGGTCCACACAAATCAGTATGAATGAGTTCAAGAGGCTTACTTGTTGATCCTTCTTTGGCATTGAATTGAAATCTGGTTTGCTTACTGAATTGACATGGTTTGCAGATGGTACTTTCTGGGATGATGATATCTAGAAGATCACAAATAGCCTTGAGCCTGCATGATTTTCTTATATGAGAAAATCTTATATGCCCCAATCTTTTGTGCCATAGCTAGTTCTCTTCTATTTTTCTTAGATAACATTGTTCTTGACCTCCTTCTAGTATATATAGATTGCTTGGAGTTCTTGTACCTTTGATTATGGTATTTCCTGTGTCAAGCTCACGAACCACACATTCTTTTGATCGAAACACAACTTCATTTCCTTTATCACACATTTGACTAACACTCAATTAGTTATGCTTTAATCGATCAAAATACATAACATTTCCAGCTTTAACCTTTTCTTTTAGATAAACAGAACCTTTACCCTTAATGACAGTTGGTGTATCATTTCCAAAAGAGACATTCTTTTCCTTTTCTAAAGCATTGTATGAAAGGAGTTTATCTTTATCACCTGTCATGTGTTTTGAGCATCCACTATCAATGTACCACTGATTTTCTTGTCCTTCTGCAAATAGAGCTATGCCACATCTTTCTGACTGTAATTCCTTCTTTTTCCATACCTTGGATTTTGATGAAGTTTGCTCCTTTTGATATGTTGGCTGAATTTTCTCCTGCATTCAGATTCTTCATGACCAAATTATTGCAAAATGAACATTCAATTTCATCTTCAAGAGGTGAAAAGTTATTAAAAGAGCTCTTATTGATTCCTGTCATACTCCTTTGTTTTCTTGCTTCTCTAGTCATGATAGTTTTGCAAGAAACACATTGAGTAACCTTAAGACCAAAGTTATGGCATGAAAAGCATTTTCCATTAAAGAATAAGTTTATGTGATCATAAAATCTTTTGGTATGGTTCACCTTTTGGTTAGTGATTTTATTGATTTTCACCCTTGGAGTAAAATTTGCATGATTTACCTGGGGAGTACTTTTAGGATTTTGCTGAGGATTGACGCATTGTTGACTGGAATTTGCTGCATTAAGATAGCTTCTGGTAATGGATGAGGACTTTTCTGGTTGGGATTTTTCTCTAGTGTATCCAAGACAAATCTTTATAATAGGAGAACACTGAACCTTGATGATTTCATCTAAGGTTTCTGATCCTTTAGAAAATCTAAGATTCAAAGATTTTGTCTTCTCAAGTTCCTTTCTTAGACTCACTACTTCACACTCTAATTTTTCATTGTGCCTTTCCCTTTCCGTGAGTTGATGTGTCAAACTGTCTATGACTATATTCTTTTCTTACAAGTAGATTTTGAGTTGAGTGATTTCTTCAAGAAAATCTTTTTCTTCTAGGGCATCCATAAACTTGTCATTTTCATAAGCCATGAGTATTTTAATATCTTGATCAGATTCACCTTCATCACTATTAGACGGTCCATCACTATCTTCATGAGTATAATAACTTCTTCTATTAACAAACTATTTCCAATTACCTTTTGCAGAATTCTTTCCTTTGTCATGGTTATCTTTATGAGGACATTTAGAAGCATAATGACCAACTCTACCACAAGCAAAACATTTGAAGGGAAGCTCACCTTTGAATATTTCGATACCCAGTTGAATTTTATTCACAAAGTTTACCTTGTCTTCTTCTGATATATATCCTGATTCCTTGAGATCTTCCTTTTCCTTTCCCTTTGCAAAGGCTTTGAAGGTGGCTTCTTTGATTTTTGATGGACCTCCTTTCCTCACTTCAAAGGCAGTTAAAATTCCATGAAGTTGAACAACAATAACAGATTGTAGATCCTTCTTCTCTTCAATGGTAGATGCTTTTGACTCAAATTTAGAAGATAGAGATCTTAAAATTTTCTCTACTATAGTAGCCTCCTTTATTTCTTCACCCAGATTCTTCATACGATTTACAATCTCATCTACTTGTAAAAAGTAACTAGCAATACTTTCATCACAATGCATTTTGAGAGTTTCATATTGAATTCAGAGAGTTTGGAGCTTAACACGTTTTACCTAGGAGTCTCCTTCGTAGCTTTGAATGATTTTGTCCCATATTGATTTGGTTGTGTTGAGCTGCATGACTTTGACGAATATTCTGATTCTGATAGACTTCCCAATAATGCATTGACGAATTTGGCATTGGTTTCATATGATTTCTTTTCTGTTGGATCTGTGGGCACTGCTGTTGGAAATATGTATCCTCCTTTGACAATTTCCCAAAAATCAGTGCCAAGTGACTGAAGATAGGCTCTGGTTCTCATATTCCAATATGCTAAGTTATTTCTGTTGAAGATTGGTGTTTTGGTAGATCCCATTCCTTCGTGATTTATCATCTTCAGAGATCTTCCTTCAAGTGATCAAGCTTCTTTTGACGGACTTGCTCTGATACCAATTATTGGGAAAAATACTGAGAGTGGGGGGAGGGGGGTGAATCAGTGTTTAAACTTTCACAATAATAATTTTTGTTTTTCAAACTGTATACGTGATTTTAGAGAAACCAAACAACGTATGTCCATGACTATAATGAATGAAACCAGCGTATAGATAATAAACTTGTAAAATAGCTAATTCATTGCCCGTTGAACTTAAATCACAGTGTGATGCATTTACTAAGCAGCAAATAGATGCAATAAGAATAGAATAAATCAACACACATAAGAAGCACATATGAACACTAGGATTTTTTAGGTGGAGACCCAATGTGGGAAAAAACCACTGCTGCTATCATCTTAGTCTTCAATCTTCTTATTATAAAAAGTTTTTACAAGTTTTGTATTGGTACAAACTTTTTTCCAGTACGCAGGCATCTACCTGCTGAAGGCTACAACCTTCACTCGTTTTCGACATTCTGCTGGAAGGGAGCTCCAACCCCCTAGCTCTTATACTGGCTGATATGATTACCAATACATAGGCACCGACCTATAGAAGGTTACCACCTTCACTCATTCTCTAGGGATCACGTTTCATAAATTTTCAGACTGGATACTCCTGGTACACATCAAAACAATATGTAGGCCATGTTTCATCAAATTTTCAGAATGGACCCATTAATAACATTGAAGCTCAAAATCAATCACCACTGCAATACAACCATCAAATACAACTGCATAAACCAATCATTGAAACCCATCAACTCTGAAGCAAAATACAATCAATTAATCTGAACAGTTAAATCACTGTCAACAAAACAAAGAGCTGAAACCAGAACATTGCATCAACAACCAGAACCCACTGCAACCTCAAAAACCATATATGAGAATGTATACACTACTTCAATGAGGACAACCTGTGTGCATACGCTACTTTCTGTAACTCAACCTGCATATACCTCTAAAGATACCGATTCATAAAAATTTTGAACCAAAAACTGTACTAACCAAAGACATTCTAAAGATCTACTGTCATATTAAAGAGTTCTAAATAGATAGCAACAAAGATCATCCTTCTTACTCAATCAATCAATCATCTAGACTTAATATCCTTATACAATTATTTTAACTTTAGATCTAATGAAGACATCATTGACAAACAACAGTAAAACAACAACACTGATTAGATAGATAAGTCATTTTTGAACAACAAGCCCTTCCTCTGCATATTCTACTTGGAAGTGCTGAATCTGTGTGTATACACGTCTTTATCGAGGTGAACCTGCGTATAGATCTGCAAATAAAGACTTGTAACTTCACAACTTTTCAAGACTTCAGATATACCTGTATCATAGCATTTAAAGGATAAAACATGCATTAACACTCAGATCTAGCCTATCCATTATCAAATCATACAATGATAAGTCATTTCAAGTCTCATGATCCTGATCCAACATTGTATCCAAGGGTGCACAAGATGTTTCAGATCTATATCATAACCATAGCCCTTACAACACAAAATATACTTCAGATAGAAGTATTCATTGAAAACCCTTTCACTTGCACACTTAATCCTTTGATCTTCTCCTCATATACTTTGAGCCTTTGTTAATACCATGCACCAAAACAACACTTAGAACCTATGGTATTCTTAGATGAGATCAAGTAACCGTTATTCCGCTCAATATTGTGGGCTAATACCATGGTATGGACCCTTGGTATTCTTTAACCTTAATTTCCCATCCCATACGTGCTTTTCCTTTTGTGAAATTGCATGCATACATATACGCACCTTTTATTCAGTGTACCTAAGTGTATACACAACTTGGACTAGGTTGACCGATGTATACAACTTAAAACATTCTCTTTCCTCAATTTCTTGATTCTGATTTGTAATCCTTTGTCCCATCATTATGTTCTTCTGTGCCATTACTTTGTTACATTTGAATAGACCTTTGGATACATCACTTTATCATTTCTGAACTGTCCTGTATGTGGGTTTCCATCAAGGACAACACATGTACCATAATGGCAACACCAAGTAATGTACTTATATTGGATATGGAGTTAATGATTTTGGCTATCACTTATGGGATTAAGAAAACCCCAAATTCATTAGGAATAGAGACGTGGTATTCAATGAGAAGGTCATGTATAAATATTAGTTGCAGTGAATTGAATAGGAAAAGTAAAACACAAAATACATGCTTGAAATCATAGAAAAATAACTCCAAGGGTGCCATAAAATCCAAATATTCAACAACAATATTAACAAGTACATAAAACTCCTACAAGTGTTGTTAGAATATCAAGTAGACCAATTTAATTATACTCTCTATTTTATTACGTATTGTTGACTGATTATGGTCAACTAGAAATATATGAAGAAGTGACGCGGGTAGAAACTAGAAAGAAATGGGAGTAAGACATGAAAGAAGAGTTGTACTCTTTGGTACATAAATATACTTGGAATTTGGTCCCATTCCCTACTGATAAAAGAGCATTGTAGAATAAATGGGTTTATAGGTTGAAGTAAGAAGATGGAGTTACAAGGCTAGACATGTTATAAAAGGGTTTGCATAAAAGAAATGTATGGGTTTTGATTAAATATTTCCCCTGTTGTCAAAATGACTTCGATTAGAACTATCTTAAATTTAATGGAAGTATAATATTTACAAGTTTGAGTAGTTAAATTTAAAGATGAATTTTCTCCATGGGGACTTGGAGGAAGATATTTATATGAAATATCCATAGGGGTATGAAGTCAAATGGAAGGAAAAGTTAGTATGTAACCTAAAGAAGAGCTTGTATGGTTTATACCAAGCTACAAGGCAATGGTATTTGAAGTTTCATAGGTTTAAGATAGAACAAGGTTATAATAGATCTTAGTGTGGCCACTGTGTTTATTTTAAGAGAATAGATAATGGAAACTATATTATATTGTTATTGTACGTAGATAACATGATTGTTGCAAGGTCTAACATGTAGGATAGAAATGCACTCAAAAGAAAATTAGCTAATTCATTTTCTATGGAGAATCTAGGAGTAAAAAAGGAAATCCTTAGCATGATAATAACAAGAGATAAGAAAAACCATAACTTAACATTGTATTAGGGTGAGTACATAGAAAATGTGTTGGAATTATTTAAAAGGAAAGATGCAAATCTAGTTAGTACACCTTTGGCTAGCCATTTCAAATTAACTAGTGAGATGTTTCCCAAGATATAGGAGGAGACAAAATGCATGTCCAAGGTTCCATATTAATTAGTAGTCGGTAGCTTGATGTATTATGAAATGATGTGCATAAGGATGGATAGTGCACATGTTATGGGACTTATGAGCACGTATATGAGAAATTTTGATAAAGAGTGTTGGAAGGTAGTAAATTGGATTCTCAAGTATTTGAGAGGTACAATTACTCAAGAATTATGTTTGGAGGCTTAAACACTATTTTACAATGATATGTTGAGTCAGATCTTGAAGGTGATATAGATAGTAGGAGGAGCACCATAGGGTATATTTCTACTATAGGTGAAACAACAGTAAGTTGGATTTTAAAATTGCAAAGGGTTGTTGCGCTTTCAACAATGGAAGTAGAGTATGTTGTTGCTACAAAGGCTCCTAAAGATATGATTTTATTATATAGGTTCATAGAGGAATTGGGAAAGAAGAAGAAGAATAAAATTTGTATAATGATGGCGAGAATGACATTAATTTTTCATAGAAATTAGCCTACCATCTAAGACTAAGCATATACAACTCATGTACCAATCTAAGACTAAGCATATACAACTCATGTACCATTCTAAGACTAAGCATATACAAATCATGTACCATTTCACATGTGTTGGCATTGATGTCAATAAGCTCTTGGTGTTGCTGATCATATGCATGTGTGTAGTGCTTGGTGATGAATGATTGGTTGATGCTCTTGTTAGTTGGCACTGATGTCAACATAGCTATGACTAGACCTAGTGGATATTGTCTTGGCGATGGATTCCAAATGTGATGTTGGTTTGAAGTTGGTATGACATGTTATGTTGGTTGGAGATGTTGCTACTACAGGAGGATTGGATTACTGCTATAGGTGTTGATGCTATGTTGTAGATTGGAGATACTACTATTGCAAGTTGTTGGAATGTTGCATAGGTCTCTACATGTATTGGAGACATTGCATATGCTGCTACATGTGTGAGATGTGGTTGCTTGTGTTGGATGTGCTACTATTAGTGATGGAGGAAATTGTATGCCTTGATGCTGCTGTTGCAGGAGTTGGAGATGTTGCTACATATGTTGGAGGTGTTTAGAGATGTTGTGGTTGCTTCTTGAGGAGCTAGAGGTGTTCGTCCTTGTGTTGAGATTCACATATTAGGTCTGTCATGTTCTTGACTTGTTCTTTACCTATTTCATCAGTTGAAGACCTGTTGCAGAGGATTGGAGGAGTGTTCAGGTGCTAGAGAAGATGATGGAACAAGTGAAAGAGGTTTGAAACTGAAGGATGGATGATTTTATTGAGCCTAAGCCCCAGTCACATGAATATAGGCCTATGGGAGTGGTTGGAATGCTCTAGTTGCTTGTAGGACAGGTTCAAGGGAGCAGTTATAGCTCTAGTCGCTTAGAGGACTGTGTTACAGGAGTGGCCAGGGATTTCTTGTGATTTACTCCACATTTCTCATGTCATTGAGCTAATTTTTGGCTTGTGACGACTTTCTTGATCACAACTTTTTGGTTTATGATCGAAAAAAGTTTGTGGGACCTCCAGAAGTTGATTAAAGTTTAAAAGATCAAAAAGGCTACTAGAGTTAGTGGTTGATTGGGTTAATGAGATGAATTTAGATCTAATCAAGCATATGAAAAAGATTGTTGAGATTAGTAGTTCTATGTAATTATTGAGTTGAGCACTTGAGTTCATATTTATATTGGAGAAAGCTCAACGCTAGTATGGTTGATTGTTGAGAGGTTTGAGTGAAAGTGAGCTTGGTGAAGAGCTTGCAAACTGTGTGAGCCTTAGTATGCATATTTTTTGAATCCGTTTGCAGTGGTAGAAGTAGTGAGATAAAGTTTGTTTCAACCATATGTTTATGTAGTGTGTGAGGTGTTGATGTGTGGATTAGAGAAGTGATTGAAGAGTGTATTGCTGCATGTGTAGTATTTGGAGTTTGGTGATTGATTTGATTATGTGCTTTGATGCTATGTTTCTATAGTGCTCATGTTGAGAAAGTTTTAAGAGTCCAGTATGAAAATAAATGAAATGAGGCTCGCATGGAGGAAGTAAAGGCATGGAGAATTTGCATAGATAGAGACTTAGTGGATTCAGTAGAAGGAAGAGTTTTCTCCATCCAATGGTGGTTGGATATTTTGGTAGAAACTGGGCGAGGCTCATTCATCATGATAGTACCAACATATCAAAGTTTGTAGAGTCGTATGTTTAATTTAGGAGTAACTGGACGAGGATCATTGACCATGGTTTCCTTCAATGGATGGTAGTCCATAGATCCGAGAGGGAATAAGTTTCCTATCTGAAAGGTTTAAGATACTGTGAAATAAGTTGAGTCTTCCATCTCATAGGAGTGAGCTTATCCATGTAGAATTTGTTCAGAAGATAATGAACTATTTAGCAGCGCAACAATAACATGGTGGTTTTTTTCCCGAGGAAGGGTTTTCCACCAAACATCTTATGTCCATTGTGTGATTATTTTTATGGTTGCATATTCATTTGTGTTTCTCTAATATCTGATTATGTGTTTTAGTTTATACATGTTTGAAGATTAAACAATTGGAGAAAAAGTTTAAAAGTGCCACACATCAGAGTAGGGATCTCAGGTGAAACTTGATCGATGGAGAGTGGATCTTGGATATTTTGGCAGAATTACTGCAAATTTACTAAAATGAATCAACAAGCTATTATAGTTCTCCACAAAGGTAAATTTGCAACTTGGAGAGTAAATTTGGATTCATATTTTTTATTTGTTGATGAAGATATTTTGCTATCAGTTGAATATGGAGTTAAATATAAATATAATGATTTATCTAAGAGGATTATTTTGAATATCATTTCAAAATCTGATAGCATGCATGTGAAGCATTGTGAGACTACCAAAGAAATGTTGGACAGGTTGCAAAACTTGTATCTTGGAGGAAAATTGCATTTTTCAGAAATGGAGAAAAATGCAAAGGATTCTACTTTTATTGTAGTAATAAATCAATACTCCTCACAAGAACAATATGAGAGCTATAGTTATTGTAAATATGATGAGAAATCTAGGATAATGGCACTAGAAGTGGAGATTCAAAGACTCAAGGCTGAAAATAGAGATCAACGGATGTTGCTTGCAAATGTTTGATGGAAATGAGTGTGTTTTCAAAGAAGAAATTTCAGATATGAAATTTCAACTGCAAGAAGGAATGATGGTTGAGATTGGAATGAGGAATCAATTCAATGAGTTGGAAGATAAATGCCAAAGTTTGAAGGTTGAATTAATTTCTACAAGAGAAGAAGTAGAAGGACTCAAAACTAATGTTCAAGCATCAACAAACAAATCTGAAATTGTTGGAGCACCTAGTTGCAGCAAAAATATTGAGATCCATGAGCCATGAAAGAAGCAAAAAAAGAAGAGAAGGAGGCCAAAGAAGAAGAATAGAATTGGGAAGTGTTATAACTGTGGAGTTCGTGGGCACATAGCAACAATTTGCAGTAGTGGAAAGATCAAACTCTATCATCAAAAGGAGAAACCCAAGGAGAAGCAACCTCAAGCAAGCATGCAAAGAAGATCTCCATCATTCAGGTACAATAGTCCATTTTATGATTGTTGTTTCTCATGTAATGATTTTGGCCATATGGCTATTGACGACAGGTCTATGAAAGGAATAGAAATCATATCAATAGAAGAAATCAACCTATTCCTCTATTCCTTGGTCACATAAGATGTTTTGAGTGTGAAAATATTGGCCATAAGGCCAAGGATTGTAAGATGCCCATGTATTATAGGAGATCCAACCAGAGAGAGGAAAATATGCAAGGCCAACCACACAAGAAAAGGAAAAATCAGCAGATGAAAGTTTGGAGAATAAAAGAGCAACAAGGAACTCCCATAAAAAATTGAGGCTTGCATGGTATCAAGGGGAGCTTATGGTTGCATTATGAGTTGCATGCAAATTATTATTTGTGCAGACATATGGGAAAGAGTATGAGAAGAAAAATTTTCATTTCTAGAGATTCATGTGTTCAGGGGGAGTCCTTGAGGTGAAGTGTATATTTATGTCTGATCTATTTTCTTTCAGTTTGGTTTAATTGTTGCTAATGATGATATGGAAACCATGCAATATTTATGTGAATGATAAAGGTGTGATGAGGGATCACACATTCAGGGGGATCATTTATGCTTCCAAATGGATTTGGAATGTGTTGGCATTGTGTGCAGGAAAGGAGTCTTGTTGTTGCTGCCATATAGTAGCAAGATCATATATTTTGCATGACATAGTTGGTTTATTGATGATGATTATATTTCTAGATGATATTATGTCATGTGTATGTTGCTACCATGGATATTTGTTGGTTCATCTAGATTGTGCACTTTATGGCTCATGTTTTTATTTCTAGATGCATTATGTTGCTGCTCATGTGTTGTTGGATGGATGAGATATGAGAAGGATGATAGTTGTTGCTGATGATATTTTTATGCATGCTGCTGATATGTATTTGGATGGATGAGAGATGATGGTATACATGTTGCTACTTACCGATTTATTTCTTATGTCTCATTGATGATATGTTGCTAACCTATGATGAGGATAAGTATTTGTTGCTACTTATGATGGTTTGATATGATAAATGTTGTTGCTTGGTTTTGCTCTCATGGGGTGAGAGAATGTGATGATGTGGATGTATTTGACGCTGCCTCTATGATATATTTACATGTTGTTACTGTTAGATGATCTTATTGTTGCACGTCTGTGGAGTCTAGTGATCTCGCTACAGGATGTTCATTGTTGGGATGTGATGGCCAAAGTGTTGAGTGGCCATGCATTAGCATATGATTTGGATAATGCTTCTATGTTGCTGCTACACATTGAGAGAGTATTTCATTGGTCATGGAGGCCGTATGTTTTGATGCACATGCCATATATTGCTTTGTAGTGCTGATGCCATATGGAGCATATATTATTACTCGTTGTTTCCATGTACTCATGATTTTTCTTGTTTTGGGCATGTATTGATGAGAGCACCATTGTGTGCATATGAAAAAGCCATGTGTTATCATTGTATCATCTTTTGGGAACATTGCTTATGGAGTGACCCATAGTGTCTAGCATGTCTTTTCAATTACTATGTATGGATCAATGGAGGCCAAGTCATATTATATGATGTATGTCATTGATGTAGCACTACTTTGGGTGCAAGATGTAAACATGGGTCCATAGAGTCATGGTTGGTGATAGGTGTAGAGGAGTCATATGCCAGTCCTATGAACTCGTCATAGCTATGTACTTTCTCCATGAAGCATTATGTTGTATTGTAATGTATTGTATATCACGTCCAAAGTCAGTTTGAGTCATGGTTCACAAGGAGCAGTCTCTTGCACTTGACAAGGAGGCTCATTGCAACAGGAAAAGTGTATGTTTCCAGCTTCATTACATGCTTAGGGGTGCATGTTTGGTCATCAGAGTTGGTATGGCTTTGGCTAGTGGTGTTGGCAACTAGTTTCCTTTTTCTATATGCTTATCTTGCAAAGGATACTTCTATGGGTTGCATCAACATGATGTTGTGTATGATAGGGGTAGTCCTTTTCTCTTCCAACAAATTATTGACATTTTTATTTAGTGTTGGTCTGTCCCTTTTCCATTAATGTCAAAGGGGGAGAGGTTTTGGATGTTTGAGTCATCCTCACATGTTGTATTGAGATTGACATCAATGCTAAAGGGGGAGTTTGTTGGCATTGTAGTGTTGGCATTGACGTCAACAAGCTCTTGGTGCTGCTGGTCATATGCATGTGTGTGAGTGATGGATGATTGATTGATGGTCTTGTCAGTTGGCATTCATGTCAACTTATCTATGACTAGACCTAGTGGCTACCATCTTGGTGATGGATTTTAGATATGATGTTGGTTTGAGGTTGGTATGACCTGTTGTTTTGGTTAGAGATGTTACTTCTATAGGAGGATTGGATTTCTGCTATGGGATTTGACGTTGTGTTATAGATTTGAGATGTTGTTGTTGTAGGTGGTTGGAGTGCTGCTCTAGATGCTGCATATGTCTCTACATTTCTTGGAGACATTGCATATGCTGCTACATGTGTGAGTGTGGTTGCTTGTGTTAGAGGTTCTTCTACTAGTGATGGAGGAAATTGTATGCCTTGATCCTATTGCTACAGGAGTTGGAGATGCTACTACTGATGTTAGAGATGATGCTATAGATGTTGGAGGTGTTTAGAGATGTTGTGGTTGCTACTTGAGGAGTTGGAGTTGTTGGTCTTGGTGTTGAGATTGATAGATTAGGTATCGCATGTTCCTTACTTTTTCTTGGCCTATTTCATTAGTTTCAGAGGCTTGGAGGAGTGTTCACGTGCTGGAGAAGATTATGGAACAGGTCGCGGAGGTTTTTGACTGAAGGATGGATGATTTTACTGAGCCTAAGCCCCATTCGCGTGCATAGAGGCCTATGGGAGCAGTTGGAATGCTCTAGTCGCTTGCAGGATAGGATCAAGGGAGCAGTTATAGCTCCAGTCACTTAGAGGACTATGTTATGGGAGTGATAAAGGATTTAGCGAGATTTAATTGACATTTCTCTTGCTGTTGAGCTAATTTTTGGCTTGTGGCGACTTTCTTTATCAAGTTTTTTTGGTTTATGATCGGAAAAGTTTGTGGGACCTCTAGAAGTTGATTAAAGTTGAAAAGATAAAAAAGGCCAGTGGAGTTAGTGGTTGATTGAGTTAGTGAGATGAATCTGGATCTAATGAAGCATATGAAAAGGATTTTTGAGCTCAGTAGTTCTATCTAATTATTTAGTTGAGCACTTGAGTTCATCTTTATATTGGAGAAAGCTCAGTGATAGTATGGTTGATTGTTGAGAGGTTTGAGTGAGAGTGAGCTTGGTGAAGAGCTTGAAAAATGTGTGAGCCTTAGTATGTAGATTTTCTAAATAAGTTTGTAGTGCTAGTAACAGTGAGCTAAATTTTGTTTCAGCCATATGTTTATGTAGTGTGTGAGGTGTTGATGTCTGGATTGGAGAAGTGATCGAGGAGTGTATTACTACATGTGTAGTATTTGGAGTTTGTGATTGATTTGATTATGTTCTTTGATTTTATGTTGCTGCAGTGCTCACATTGCGAAATTTTTGGGATTCCATTTTGAGAATAGTTGAAACAAGGCTTGCATGGAGGAAGTGAAGGCATGGAGGCTTTGAGTAGATAGAGACTTGGTGGATTCAATAGAAAGAAGAGTTTTCTCCATCCAATGGTGGTTGGATACCTCTATAGAAACTGGGCGAGGCTCATTGGTCATGAAAGTATTGGCAAATTGGAGTTTGTAGAGTCATCTGTTTAGTTCAGGAGTAACCAAGCGAGGATCGTTGATCGTTGTGGCCTTCAATGGATGGTAGTCCATAGATCTGAGAGAGAAACAATTTCCTGTCTGAAAGGGTCAAGATACTATGAAAGAAGTCGATTCTTCCAACTCATAGGAGTGAGCTTATGCATATATAATATTTTTAGAAGATAATGAAATATTGAGCAACACAACAACAAAAGGGTGGTTTTTTTCCCGGGGAAGGGTTTTCCACCAGACATCTTTTGTCCATTGTGTGATTGTTTTTATGGTTGCATATTTATTTGTCGTGCTCTAATCTCTAATTATGTGTTTCAATTTATGCATGTTTGAAGACTACGCAATTCGAGAAAAAGTTTAAAAGTTCCACACTACTGATTCACCCCTCTTTCTCAGTGGTGATCTAGTTTCCAACAACATGATCAATTTTTGAATAGGGATGATTGAAGTTGGAAAAAATACATACTAGCTAGAATCTTGCAGACTTGTTAATGAAGGAAGTAACCAAGGAGAAAATGAGTTTCTACTTGTAACAAACCTGGTTAAAAACCCATGTAAATATAAAAATATAAGACCAAGGTCATGGGACTCATATTCCAAGCTGAATGGTGGGAAAAACATCCTAGCAAGTGTTCATTTAATTTATTATGGCTAAGGGAAATTGGCAAAGGATTTGGAAAGGCAAAGAGGCATTATTTGGCATTTTATTTATGAAAATAATGAAAAATTGGAGAAAAGGAAGGTGAAAGATCACAGGTTACATGTGAGGAGGAAAATAATGAAAATTGAAGAAAATAGAGTCCTAATTGATAAAAAGGATTCTGAGGATCAGTTGGTATCTTTTGTTAGTTCTAGCTTGGAGCTCTCTCTCATACTCTTGGACACTTAGAGTTTTCTTGGAGCACTCTTGGAGGAGTGTGGCATACTTGGGATTTGGAGCAAGAAGGCAAGGAAGAGCATGAAAGCACAAGAGGACATTAGGATTAGCAACTACAACATAATTTCTTTGTAGGTATTGAGTTACATGTATGATTTCCTTGCTAGTTTTGGCATGCATGGCATATGCATGTGGTTTCCTGGTTATGATCTATCATTGAAATGGAGGAATGTCTGGATTGAGTTATGGGTTGAGTTATTAGTTCTTGGAGCCTTGGTTGGACAAATGCTCTGGAAGCCCTGTAATAGCTTGCATTGAGTTACTAGTCCTGAAAGTCTTGGTTCGAAAAAATCTCTGGAATCCCTGTAACACCTTAAGTTGAGTTACTAGTCCTGGAAGCCTTGGTTGGAAAAACACTCTAGAGCCCTTGGTGGGTTGAGTTAATAGTCAGGGAGCCTTGGTTGGGCAAATTCTCTGGAGCTCGGCAACAACTGTGGGTTGAGTTACTAGTCTTGGAGCCTCAGTTGGAAAAATTCTCTGGAGCCTGACAACAATCATGGGTTGAGTTACTAGTCCTGGAATCCAGGTTGGAACACACACTCTAGAGCCCTGGACAACTTGGGTAGATACATATTTGGTGATGGTTAGTGATGTCTGATCGCGAGGTGGAACCATTGGTTGAGGATTGAGGTGGTTTGGCCTTTGGAAGCTATGGTTTGGTTTTGTTATATTTGTTCCATGAGATACCACATTCATGCTTGGAATATGGCACGAGGGTGATTGGCTAAAAGAAAGATTTGGTTAAGCCAATCTATGATCGAGTGGTATGTGGAAGTCCCATACTTGATTTCAGTTTGCATATCTTAATAAGAGCTTCTTTCCTCTTATATTTGATGGGTAAATATACTTGTTTATAGGTGGTTTCATGGTTATTGTATCCTTATTATTTCTATTGGTTATATGCTAGATATGAGCATGTTTTATGACAATGATGATGTATGGATCTCATCATGTTCTAATTTGTAAATGAATTAACAATGAATATATGACCTAATAGATGATAATGCAACTAAGAGAAGCTGAAACTGACAGAACGAGAGAGAGAGAGAGAGGAGGTGGCGACAACGCGGAGGAAAATAACCAGGGTTTCGAACGATCTTAGAGGTAGTCCTCCATGAAAGGACGCACAGGAGGGAGCTCCACTCCCTCCTACAAGTAGGCAGTGGTTAGCAGAGGAAAAAACCAATGGAAAATGACAAAGAGCCTTCAGAAGGAAAATATAGAAGTAATGAAGAAGAGCAAGAGGGAACCAAGTCAAGGGAGCACAATAATGCATTGGAAAATGGGGAAGAAATCAAAGAGCAAAGCACTAAAGACAAAGCACACATAGGACCATGCAAACCCAAAGCGGTGGTAATTCCTAGAGTAATTTTAAATGATCCAGCGTTGCAGGCACACAGGGATCACATGCAAACATATGCAATCATTTGTAAATTCATGGAGCTGTGGCCCACTGAAAAAGATTTACAAACGTGGATTAAATACCATAGGAAACCAAAAGGTAGCATTGACCTACATCTTGGGTCCAAGGGATTTTTCATTGTAGTTTTTGCAAATATTGAAGACAAAGACTGAGTGTTTGAAGGAGGGCCTCACTTTTATGCTGCTGCAGGCCTTTATATGCGACCTTGGACCATGAACTTTGTTCCAGAACGTGAACCTTTTACCTCAGTCCTAGTTTGGGTAAGACTATACTCTCTACCTCTTGATTATTGGCAAACATAATCTCTATTAACCATAGGAAATAAGTTAGGGCATTTTGTCAAAGTTTCTAAGGCGACTAGAAGGGGAAATACACTTCCTTCGCTAGAATATGTGTGGAGATGGATCTCTCTGGAGCGTTGCCGGATGAGGTTATTTTGGAAGTGTTTGATGAGGAATGGACACAAACAGTAGATTATGAACACATTCCTTTCAGATGTCGCAAATGTCACGAGCATGGACATCTGGTCAGAGACTGCCCTCTCAGTAAGATAGAGGACAAAAGCAAAGCTGATATAATGAAGGATCCAGAAAGCTTCTTCAAGGTGGTACACAAAGGAAAAGGAAGCAAAAGAGGACTAAGAACAAGCAAAGCCATAGGGCAGCATGTTAACCAGAACATGTTCCAAACCCTCGAAGCAGACGAAGGTCCTACAGATACTGATAAAGCAAAAGGAGGAAACCCAGTGGAGGAGGAGAAAGAAGAAGAAAATGAGCAAACACAAGAAAACGACAAAATGAAAGAATTTATGATGAGTAATGTTGAATAGGCGATGGATCTTGACATGACCCAAAGTGAGACGGATATGGAGGACCATGAACTCCAGGAAATTCTTGAGAAAGAGAACCTAGATCTAGAAGGTTTCTTGAATCAAGGAACCAAAGAAGGGCTAGACTCATTACCTATAGAGGAGTTCAACAGGGTTCAACAACTGTTTTTATGGAGGACCCAAACTAAAGGGTTGGACAGACTAAATCACAAAGATAGACAAGGCAACGAAGGAGTGAAGACGATGAAAAATATGGCAGGACTAGCACCCAGAATCCCAGGAAAGAAGAGGGGCAGAAAAAAGTAGAATGAGCTGTTGATGGAATGCGGAAAGCTAATGATAGATTCAGGTAAGATGAAAGACCTATCCAGTTATTCCTTTACTAATCTTTAATTATGAAGTTCACTTCTTGGAATATCAGAGGTCTAGGTAGTAAAAGGAAACAAAGGTTACTGAGTAATAGAATGAAACAAGCATCTCCGGATGTGATTTTCATACAGGAGACCAAGTGTTCCATTCAGAAGATAAGAGATATCCATAGTAAATGGCTCAATAGATTTGAGTTTCTGGAAGTCAAGGCAGAGAACACAGTAGGAGGTATTCTCACTTTGTGGAATCCACAAAAGATTGACTTAATAGATGCGGAGGCATCTAGGGACTATTTATCTGTAGTAATTCAACCAGTAGGAGATAAGGAAACCTATCTAGTTACAAATGTCTATGGCCCATAGAGAATGGATGCTAAATTGAGGCTTCTAAACTCTCTGGAGACTCTCAGAAACAGACATGCAGGAATACCCTGGATCTTAGGGGGTGATTTCAACATGATTAAATCACTCACGGAAAAAAAAGGGGGAACTAGAGTACTAGGCAAAGACTCTGTGGCTTTTCAAACCTTTATTGATGAAATGAAGCTGGTGGATATTGAAATGCATAATGGCATCTTCACCTGGAACAATAAAAGAGGAGGAGAGTCTCAAGTAGCTTCCAAATTAGACAGATTCATAATCTCAGAGGATCTTATGCTCAATG
Organism: Pinus tabuliformis; assembly: GCA_031772625.1. Classification (NCBI taxonomy): domain Eukaryota; kingdom Viridiplantae; phylum Streptophyta; class Pinopsida; order Pinales; family Pinaceae; genus Pinus; species Pinus tabuliformis. Next base: position 150,822,494 of record CM062815.1, on the reverse strand, counting down.
ACAAGGAAATGGTAGCAGGAGTGCTACCCTTTGGGGGATCAGATCACTGGCCGATACAACTGGAGGTGCAGGGCATTGGTAACCCCAGGAACAAACCTTTTAGATTTGAAAATATCTGGCTTTCCCACCCAGATTTCATCAGCAATGTAACCAGGTGGTGGGCAGAGGATTTAAACATTCAGGGTTCCAAAATGTTTATCCTACAGAAAAGATTAAAACATATCAAGCTACGGCTTAAGGACTGGAACAAGACTGAATTTGGCAATATCTTTGAAGGAAAAAAAATGATTGAAGGCAAACTGTAGGAACTTAACCAAGGCCTTATTAAAGAAGGCCATGACAAAGCATGACATGATCAAGCTACCAGATATCAGCAGCAATGGGAGAATATATGCAGTCAAGAGGAAATATTTTGGAGACAAAAATCTAGAATCCAATGGCTAAAAGAAGGTGAACGCAACACCAGATTTTTTCACAAATCCACCATGGAAAATAGAGCACATAATAGAATTGCTTTGATTAAGGATGAAAGAGGAAATAATCTCAATTCTCATGAAGAAATAGAGGCAGTGCTAGTCCAACACTTTAGAAACATAGCTCAGGAAACCTGTTATGACAGAGAACACTACATCCGAGAATTCACTAAGTACATACCCAGGATAGTTTCCAGAGAGGATAATGTTAACCTTTACAGGCCTGTGACGGAAGAGGAGGTAAGTGGGGTTCTCAAAGAAATGCAGAATTGTAAGGCGCCAGGACCGGATGGTTTCATTGTCGACTTCTTCAAAGCTTACTAGAATATTGTCAAACAGGACATTCTGCAAGTAGTGGAAGATTCCAGGAGACACAGAACCATTTTGAAAGCTCTGAATTCCTCCTTTATAGCCCTGATCCCTAAATAGGAGCAAGCTCAAACCCCTGATAGATTCAGACCTATAGCTTTATGCAATGACGTTTACAAGATAATATCAAAGGTGGTTGCAAACAGACTCAAACCCCTCTTACCTTTATTAGTTTCAGGGGAACAATCTAGATATGTGGAAGGAAGGAAAATTCTTAATAACATCATCCAAGCTCATGAAGTGGTGCATACTCTTACTAGTAAGAGAAAAGCTGGAATGATCATGCAACTTGAGATAGCCAAAGCTTGTGATAAACTGAATTGGAACTACATCAGGAAGGTTCTTATTGCTTTCGGGTTTAATCACAATTGGGTAAGATGGATCTTAGCTTTGATCACTTCTTCTAGTTTTTCAATTCTTGTCAATGGCTCTCCTTCGGAGACTTTCACCCCTTCCAGGGCCTCAGGCAGGGTGACCCTCTATCTCCCTTTCTCTTCATTCTCATGATGGAAGGTATAGGCAGATCCATCAAGTATGCAAAAGCAGTCGGTAATATCAGGGGTATACAACTCTCTGACAATGGACAAGCCTTAACCCATCAACAATTTGTTGATGATACCATGTTGCAAGGAACACCCACAGTCAAAGAAGCTCTTGCCTACAAACAAATCCTTAAGGACTTTGCCATGGCCTCTGGCTTGGAAGTTAATCTTTCCAAATCTAAGATCTTTTTCTTCAATACTCATATTGCTATTCAGAGGAACATATCTAGAATTTTGGGATTCCAAAGAGACTCTCTCCCCTCGAAATACCTGGGGGTTCCTTTAACTACAAAACTATTTCACAAAAGTATTTGGGAGCCGATTATTAGTAAGCTGCAAGACAAAACTAGGAAATGGACTATGAGATCTTTAAATTTGGCTGGCAGGTTGGTCCTCACAAAGGCTGTGCTTCAATCAATCCCAATCTTTATGCTTTCTGCCATCCCTACCCCTAAAGGAATTCTGCATCAAATGAGAAACATACAAAGAGACTTTCTTTGGGGCAAGGGGGAAGAAAAGAAGAAATGGGCCTTAGTTGCCTGGGATAAAATATGAAAACCCAAAAACCACGGGGGTCTTGGACTGGATGATCCTGAGATTCTTTGTATGGTTCTAGGGGCAGAACTATGGTGGCGATGGATAAAGGAACCAATAGCACAATCGGCTATTACTTGGAAAGAAAAATATGCAAATGCTTGGCCTGATAATGAATGCATAAGGATGGATGGGAATATTAGAGGATCTCATATTTGGGACAAGCCTGGGATAACAGAAGATTAATTCAAGACCATAGCTTCTGGGAAATTAGAGAGGGAGACTTAGCCTTATTCCGGGAGGATAGATGGCAACAAGAACCTATTCTCTTACAGGAGGACCTGGAGGACCTCAAAGCAGAGATTGATACTAAGGAGATCACCCAAGTTAGGGATTTTTGGGATCAAACCAATAGTCTAGGGAAATGGAGAAAATTAGACCTCCAAGATGACAATCATCTTAAAACCAAGGCCGAAAGACTAATGAAAATGTTGGAGCAAAGGAAAATTCTAGTTTGTAGGGGGAATGACCAGCTGATATGGGGCAACAACAATGAGGGGAACTTCAATCTTAAAGAGGCTAAACTCATACTCCTTGAACTTGATCCTCATGCTCCTAACAATATTTGGCAAAACCTTTGGAAGCATCAGGGTTGGATGAAAATTAAACTCTTTTTGTGGTTGGTTCTGCAAAGGAAAATCTTGACCTGGGATAATATCAGGAAAAGGGGATTCCTAGGGCCTTCTAGATGCCAACTCTGTGAAGCCCAAGAGGAGACCATGGAGCACCTTCTCAATAATTGCATTTTCACCTCTAGATTATGGGATTCTTTTGCAACTATCTTCCAACAATCTGACAGAGACATGGGATGTCTATTCGATACTTTCACCAAATGGAGAAAGAACTTTTCGGATAATGAAGTTCTTGGTTCCACATGGGCTCTTACACCAAGTTTCATAATTTGGAATGTTTGGAAAGAAAGGAACAATAGGATATTCAAGAATGTTAAGAATTCTTCCCAGAATATCTATGATCTGATTCTAAAATAGATTAAGGAAACGGTTAGTACTACCATTCGAAATCTTCCCTTGAACCCCCTGTCGACCACTGACTAGAAGATTCTCTGCCAGCTAGATTTGTAGGGACTGGTTCCTCAGGGCTTTGTTAGGAAAGGTTCTATGGGGAACCCTGAGCTAGACTTCTAGCATCCTCCCCCTAAGGGCTTTCTCAAATTCAACATCGATGGGGCTTCCAAAGGTAATCCGGGCGAGGCAGGCCATGGAGGGGTGTTAAGAGATGACAGGGGAGATATTCTATTCATCTTTTATGGCCACTTAGGAAAGACCACCAACAACATGGCAGAGTTAATGGCCATGGAACAATGTCTTGAGTTCTTGGTTCAGGAAAATTGTCAAAACACAATCATTGAAGCTGACTCCAAGCTCGTCATCAACTCTGTCAAAAGAATAAGCTAGGGAACAAGACCAGAAAAAGCCTCTTCAAATTGGAGGCTACTTCAAGTCTTCCAATGGATTCATAGTCATCTACAGAGCCTGACAATAGTCAGATTTGCACATGCGCGGAGAAAGGCCAACAAGCTAGCATATTTTCTAGGGAATCAAGGAGTGGTCTGCACAAATAATAGGGCAGTGATGAATTGGCGCGAATACCCTAAAAATAGACTAAAAACGGATTGTCAAAACCAAGCTAATGAAGACAATACAACATTCCTTAAGAGAGCAATGGAGACGGGTACTGTTAACCAGTAGGGGTTTGCTCAGAGGCAGGCTCACAATGGGGTTTTTTGATAACGGTTCGGAAAAGATAACCAGAGACTCCCGGATCAATGGATGCACGGAAATTCATAGTGGTATTGACAAGGATAAAAGAGCTTCAGGGGTGGTAGAAAGGAAGGAGCTGAAAGCATCGTGCATCGGGTCAAGGAGGGTCGACGATGCGAACATCCGGGAGCAGAGGAAACCTGATGACCGTGAAACCAAAGATTCTCTTTCCCAGCCTTTCTTACCACGACCTGGGCGGTTTTCTGTTGATCGCGGCCCGCACAAGTGGGAAGCGGTTTTTTCTTTTTGGGAGCGATCCCACTCAGGAAGCTCCACGTGGTGGTGGGGTCAGGAGGAATACCACCTTTATCGCACACTAATTTCCACTTAAGTTGGTGGGTGCGATTTCCTTCTCCACCATCGGATCTCACAAGGTGTTTCAACGGTTCAGATTGATCGGGTTGGTTTGCAGCCACTTGCGGTTAATGGTGAGCAGCTTTTTCTTGTGGGATGGGTCTACAACCATCAGATCTTTTGGACAAACTCAACGGTCGAGATTAAAAGAGGAAGGCCAAGTCCGGCAGAGAAGGAGTTCATCAGGGGACAAGAGGTTCTTCGTGCAGGCAAAAGAACCCAATTCTAAGCATTCGGGCGGGTTTAAGGTCTTTTCTTGTATTTAATTATATGTCATTTTCGGAACCTACTCCAAATTCTTATATTCTACTTTGGAGGAATGTAATGTTCGAAGATAGGAGCAGAGTATAGCTGTTTTGTAGTTTCCCTTCTTTCTCAGAGCTTGGGAATTTTGATGTACTCTATGTACTTTATTTTGTGATTAATGAATAGAAGGTCCGACTCTTGCATTAGCAAAAAAAAAAAGATAATGCAACTAATGTGATAAGGCATCGATGCTTCTTAGGGATTCTCAGGTAAGTATGAGACCCATATGTTCAGATATGTAGTTATGACCTGTTGACTGCATATTTGTGACATGTTTGATGAAAGGCCTGCGATGGATAGTAAGGGTCTAGTAAAGTCTTTGTTCAAGTATTTGCATTAGTATCATTGTTTCACTGTTACTTTTACTTCCTAAGGGTTTCATGGAGTTCTGGGCAATGGCCTGAGTCCTGGCCCTGAAAAAGTGGCACAAAATCTGGGGTCGCTGGCTCTGAACTAGCTCAAAGATACCCAGTCACTTGCATGCCCTTGCTGTGAGAGCGAATGGAGGGTCCCAGTCCCATGCATGCCCATATCATGAGAGAGACTGAGGATCTAGGTCTGTAAAATGTTAAGTTGCCTCAGGGGTTGGTCACCTATAAATGTCGGTTGGCTCCTAGAGGTTCTTTAGCCTATGTAGAAGGTTAGATTGGTGGTGTTGTGTCAGTTCCATTTCATTAACTATACAAAAGGAGTTGAATAAGATCATAGTAGCCTCTCATCACATGTTTACCACGCTGGACAGGTTAGCTTGGGTAAATGTGGGAGGAGGGTATTACAGAGTGGTATCAGAGCATGGTTCACCCCTTGGACTAGATGGGTGGAATTTGGTTGTCATTCATACATGTCATTTTAATATGTGTTCTTATGCTTGTGGTCTATGTGCTTGTTGTGTATGTATGGCGGTGGTCATTGTTGCTGTTGTGATGTCATGCAGAAGTTGATTGTGCTGATGTCAGAATATGTTTGTCAAGAATGCATGACGATTGTATATGCATTTGTTATGCATGCCAGTGTCTATATGTTGTTATGCATGCATTTTCATGGTTGAGGTTGTTGTCCATGAGGTCATTATATGCATTTTAGGTCATCATGATCTTGTTATTATGTTATGATGCTGATGTGTTGGTTGAGATAGAGTAGGAGATTCAGATCATCAAAGCGAGGTCGCAACATTGAACGTCGGGGTAAGAGTATATCATCATACATGTTTGTATGGTGTCTATGTAGGTATGTTGGTTAATGGTTGTTATAAGAATTAAGGTTATGCACATTCTTTTCAATTTATTGTTGTTGTGGTTACATGCATGATAGATGCTAGTTGGTGAGTGTGGTCATATGCACATGTGCTAGATAGCCATGCATGGTAGTAACTTGTTGTTACATGCATTGTTGTTGTTATTTTATGTTAGTTAACTTGATGATTATTTTATATGTTGTTGATGAGTATGTTATATGTTAGTTAACTTGATGATTAGGGTTATTGCATTAAGATATTGATGTTATATATATCATGTTGATCTGGTTTGGTCTGTGTAGATGGTTATGGTTATGAACTTTAGTATGAGATGATATAATTGTGATATTGTGTCACAATAATCTGCACTGACTTGTGCATATGTGATAGCCTCCCTTGAGATACATTGATGTATGAGTTTGATTATGTCATCAATTTGGTTTATCTAGCATCATATGTTTACAAGTTGATTGAATGTTTGATTAATTGCATGATATGTGTATGTGTTTATAAGATTGTTTGAAGGAATGATTTTGTTTTAAGATGGTTGTACTAACACATTATGTGTTGAGACAACTGATATATACTTGAGTGCAAGTGAGTGCTAGTTGTAGTGTTATGATTTATGACTATGAGTTGACTGTTGATTATGACATGGTTGATAGTCTTGGTAAAGGTTGATTTCAATTACTATATATGATGTCTTGATATTTGGAACATGTGATTGACATATGTGAGCAGTCACAAGGCAACTTGCTTGGCACAAAAAGGTAAGGTAACTGGCATATTGTTATGTTTATTATGCATTGACAATTATGTGTTTATGGTAGTATGGTGTAGGGGATTGCACAGTAAAAGAGTTTGCCATGAAATCTTGAAGAAGGCTTGGGTTGAGATTTCCTTGGGAACCATGGGGATTGATTCATGGTGTTTGTTGCTAGTCTTTTACTTTTGGTATTTTGTGATTTGTTGTGCTTGATTGTGGTTTTGTCTAGTGTATGACCATACCACTTTGTTTGTGGTGTCGTATTGCTATTGGTTTTCATGGTTTTATTCTTGTTGGATTTCTTGTTCTTTCCTTTTATGTTTTGAGTGTCTTGGGAATTGGTTGGGGAAAGAGGAAAGTTAGGAGGGCTCAGGAGGGGCTAAATGAAACCTAGCAGGTGATGTAAGACCCAGATGAAGCTCGGTGCATGGATAAAATGAGTTCTCTTAACCTTGACCTTATGCTATTTGGTAATCATGTTGTGATCATGATTATGCTGATGTTTATATATGTATACATGTATGTATGTATGTATGTCGTGTCTGATAGGGTCATCATGGATCACAGTTGTTTAACACTAATGTTTATATGTATATATGTGTGTGTGTACGTCGTTGTCTGACAAGATCATGATTGTTTTATGCTAATGATTATATATGTATGTATCTATGTATCTATGTCATTGTCTGACAGGGTCATCAAGAATCATCCTCGTGGAGGAATGATTGCTTATGCAGGTGAATGACATGAAGAGGTTCCTGGTCTTATGAAGAACCAAGTGGGAAGAGTAACATTGGAAAATCTATGAGGTCAGTATCATGTGGATATTAATTAATATTATGTGATTATACTATGCCTATGATTTGGACATGTAATGTTGAGAGATACATCAATGGAATGAAAACAATGTGACCCATGACATGTTATGATAAGCATGGATGAGAGAGAGACACTAGAAGCAAGGTTGCTTGGTAGAGACAGGGTGTTTTTCGATGTGCAGTGGTATTGTTGTGCATATTGTATATTTAGTGATTGTACCTTTGGTGTTGTGTGTTTGTTGTATATATGTTGTTGTGTACATATGCAGTGTTGGGTATATATGGTGCTATGTACATATAGTGTTGTGTGCATGTTGCATACATGGTGCTATGTACATATGGTGTTGTGTGCATGATTGTACATGTGGTGTTGTGTGCATGTGGTGTTGTGGACATGTTGTACATGTGGTGCTGTTTGCAGGTGGTGCTATGTACATTTCGTGCATGTGGCATTGTGTACATGTGGTTTCGTGTACATGTTGTGCATGTGGTGCTGTGTTCATGTGGTACTGTGTACACATTGTACAAGTGGTGCGGTGTATATGTGGCACTGTGTGCACATTGTACAGGTGGTGCTATGTACAGGTGGTACTATGTACATGTTTTACATATGTTACTGGTGTACATGTGGTATTGTGTTCATGTCATACATGTTGTGTTGTAGGCATGCAGTACTGTGTATGTGCATTGTGTGGTCACGGTATCGTGACATGTGTACTCATTGTGTTGTACTGTGTGTACATATATGTATTATGTTGTACACAAGATGTAGGTGTATGTGTTCTGTTGTATACCAGGTGTAGGTTTATGTGTTGTGTTGTGTGCTAGGTGTGGGTGTATGTATTGTGTGGTGTTGTACGTTGTGTGTGGATGCATGTGTTGTGATGTACATTGTGTAAGTGTACGTGATTGAATAAAAGAAAAAGGCATTGGGTGCTTGCTGAGTGTGGCAACCAATTTGGTGTGTGTATGGAAAGGACCAAGGATAAAGGTAGAAGCTAAGGACCAATGAAGGATACGTATCAGTATTTTATCAGTTTTATTATGCATGTGATCTATGATTCTGATTTATGATGGTTACATGTGATCTATGATTTTGATTTATGATGGTTTATTTTTTAGCTAACCAGATGTGATATGTTTATACATGATGATTTGGTAAAAGATGCTAGTTTGACTTGTTGTGCCAGGAAGTAAACAAAATGGAAAGTGTACTTTGTTCACGGGGAACCAATGAGGTATGATTTGAATTCATTTCAATTTATTTTAAATCAAATGGAAATTATGTGCTTAATACAAGAGAGCATGAAAATGCTCGGTTGGGTGGTTGAAATTGACTGCAAGAATTAGCAACAACAAAAGGAATTGGAAAATGCAACAATATGTTGGTAAAGCATTGTAGGAGCAGGGTGATTGTGGCACACTGGTGCCCAATCGTGTCCATTGATTTCCATGAGCATGCCATGACTGGTATGATGGTTTTGAGGTAGGGATATGCCTTGGCTTTTGGACTTCTAATGTGAGGAAACCTTGTCAAGGGATGGATTGCTAGGGATGGGGGTGCCAACAAAACTTGGAAGGTGTGTGATTGCATGGAAGGGGGTGACCAGATTCCCTGAGGGACTATGTAGCAGAGAAGGGAAGGTTTGAGATGGATTTTTTTTGGTCATTAGCATTTCCAGTTGGAATCAAATGCACATTTGGAGTGTGCCTTGGAACAATGAGACAATAACTGTTCACTGATACGACAAGTGGTGCAGGATTTTAGTGTTGGATATTGGATGAAACTTTGACTTTGGCAGTGGATTATAGAATTCTTGGGAAGGAGGTGAATCCTGTTATAACTTTGAGGGTGGAGGTGTGAGCCTTTGGATTCCCTTATTGCAGACGTAGGTACCGTATCCTTTTATTTGCTGGTTGAGAAAATGTGCATATGTGTATATGTATATATTATTGTAAATATTGTATCAAGATGGATTTATAAGGCTCCATAAAAAATATGATTATTTTTTGGTTGAAGCAAATGTGTATAAAAGTAAATGTGGTTTTTATTGTAAAATACCGTAATGAGCTATGATATAAAGCTCCAGTAAATGGTATGGTTTTCATTTTTTCAGTAGGATGTCATTGTAAATATTGCAATGAGCTGTGTTACAAAGCTCCATGGGCAGTATTTTTTGGTTGACAACAGTCTTTCTGGTTGTAGGTGTCATTGAACACTGAGGATGGTGTTCCCCCAAGTGGGAGGGTTCTGTAACAACCCAGGTTAAAAATCCATGTAAATATAAAATATAATACCAAGGTCATGGAACACATATTCGATGCTGAATGGTGGGAAAAACATCCTAGTGGGTGTTCATTTGGTTTATTATGGCTAAGGGAAATTGTCAAAGGCAATGGAAAATGTTTTGGAAAGGAAAAGAGGAATTATTGGGTATTTTATTTATGAAAATAATGGAAAATTGGAGAAAATGAAGGTGAAAGGTCATATGTTTCACGTGAGGAGGAAAATGAAGGAAAATAATGGAAATTGAAGAAAATAGAGGCCTCATTAATAAAAACAATTATGAGGATCAATTGGTAGCTTTTGTCAGTTATAGCGTGGAGCTCTCTCTCTTATATTGTTGGACACAAAGTTTTCTTGGAGCACTCTTGGAGGAGTGTGGCATACTTGGGATTTGGATCAGTAAGGCAAGGAAGAGCAGGAAAGCTCAAGATGACATCATGATCAATAATTACAATGGAATTGCTTTGCAGGTATCGAGTTGCATGTATGATTTCCTTGATAGTTTTGGAATGCATGCCATATGCATGTCGTCTCTAGGTTATGACATGTCATTGGCATGGAGGAATACTTGGATTGATGGTGGATTTTCTTAGACTTGCACTTTCCTGGATAACCATGGTGTTGTGGGTTTCTTTCCTTTTGTTTTCTGGTTTGTTCTCATGTTCCTTTGGCTGTGGGTTGAGTTATTAGTTCCTAGAGCCTTGGTTGGACAAACGCTCTAGAATCCCTATAACAACTTGGGTTGAGTTACTAGTCCCAAAAGCCTTGGTTAGACAAACACTCTAGAAGCCCTATAACAGCTTGGGTTGAGTTACTAGTCCTAGAAGCCTTAGTTGGACAAACACTCTAGAGGCCTTGATGGGTTGAGTTACTAGTCCTGGAACCTTGGTTGGACAAATGCTTTGGAGCCCAGCAACAACTGTGGTTTGAGTTACTAGTCCTGGAGCGTTGGTTGGACAAATGCTCTGAAACATGGGTTAAGTTACTAGTCCTAGAAGTTGGGTTGGAACAAATGCTCTAGAACCCTAGAAATATTGGGTAGAGACCATTCTGGTGATGGTTAGTGATGTTTGACCGTGAGGTGGAATCACTGGTTGAGGGTTGAGGTGGTTTGGCCTCTAGAAGCCACGGTTCAATTTTGTTAGATTTATTCCGTGAGATCCCACATTCATGCTTGGAATATGGCACGACGGTGATTGGATGAAAGAAAGATTTGGTTCAACCAATCTATTGTCATGTGGTACATGGAAGTCCCAAACCTGGTTGCAGTTTGCATATCTTAATAAGAGATTATTTCCTCTTGTATTTGATGGGTAAATATATTTGTTTACATGTGGTTTCATGACTGTTGTATCCTTGCTATTTCTGTTAGTTATATGTTGGTTATGAGCATGTTTTATGATAGTGATGATGTATGTCTCTCATCATGTTCTGATTTGAAAATGAATGAATAATTAATATATGACCTAATAGATGATAATGCAGCTAATGTGATAAGGCATCAATACTTCTTAGTGATTCACAGATAATTATGAGACCCCTATGCTCAGATATGTAGTTATGACCTGTAGAATGCATATTTTTGACATGTTTGACGAAAGGTATGTCATGGCTAGTAGGGGTCCATTCAAGTATTCTTTCAAGTATTTGCATTAGTATCATTGTTTTTCTATTACTTTTCATTCCTGAAGGTTTCATGGAGTTCTGGGCATTGGCCTGAGTCTTGGCCATGAAAAAGTGGCATAAAATTTGGGGCCACTGTCTCTGAACTAGCTCAAAAAGACCCCAGTCACTTGCATGCCCTTGTTGTGAGAGCGACTGAAGGGTCCCAGTGACATGCATTCCCATATCATGGGAGTGACTGAGGCTCTAGGTCAGTAAAATTGTTAAGTTTCCTCAGGGGTTGGTCACCTGGAAAGTTTGGTTATCTCCTGGAGGTTTTGTACCATGTGTAGAGTGTCATATTGGTGTTGTTGTGTAAGTTCCACTTCCTTTATTGTACATGGGGAGTTGAATCAGATCATAGTATCCTCTTGTCACGTGTTTACCCCATTGGATTGTTTAGATTGGGTAAGTGTGGGAGGAGGGCGTTACACTACTCAGTTTCAGTTAGTCTTCAAGCACCATGATGAAGACAAGTTCTAGCATAGTCTAGCAAGTGTATTAGCAGTGGTGTTGTTGTAATTAGTCTCCAAGTGGGATATTGTTGGTTGTAGAGTCTTATTATCTTATTGATCTAGAGGTACTAGTTTTAGTCATATTTGGATCCCAGTTCCTAACGAGGAGGGGGTGTGGGGGGATTTCCTTGCTACTATTGTCACTAGGTAATCTAGTGGGGGCTGTGATAATTATTTGGAGCCTGTCTTGGCAAGCATTTGGGGAAAATGCACCCAAGAAGAAATTTTTGGAAAATTTTCTATGTAAAATATTGCAATTTTGTATTCAATATGGACCATTCATCATTAGGTAAACCATTATTTTATGAGAGAGGAGGATGTGTATGTGTGTGTGTGTGTGTGAGAGAGAGAGAGAGAGAGAGAGAGAGAGAGAGAGAGAGAGAGAGAAAATGTGTTGTAGGTTGCAACCCTTCATTTTGTTAGATGGAATAAAGGAAAGGAATAACTATTTCTCCATGGATGTAACCTAAATTGGGTGAACCATGTATATTGGTGTCCAATTTGTATTGTTTCATTCTATGTTTTATTTTTGCATTCATTTTTATTTGATTGCTCTATGATTTTATTTCTACCATTTTTGATGCCTTGAACAATATTAATGCTTAAAGAAAGGATCAATCCATCCAAAGTCACTTCTTTTCACTCTTAATCCTTAATGGTAGATTTCCACATAATTTTTTTCCTTTGACTCAATGTATTGTTTTTGTAACTTACGAAATTTGTAGTTTCTTTTGAACTATGATGCTATATTGTTCAGCAATGTTATTGAGATGCCCTATTCCAAAAATACTAATGATTCCATATTCTTCCTTGAAGATGTTGATATTGATATTTTTTTCTTCCTTTAAAACTTCCTTGGAAACGAGGATGCTGATATGGTTTCACATGTAATGGTTTTCCTTCATTCTACACACCCATTTCATATTTCTTCTTTCCATATAAAATTTCATCCTCTATCTTCTTTGTTTAGTCTCTAATTGATCTACTCTTCGAGATAATACCATTACATTTTTCTTGTACATTATATGATTCAAATTCAATTGCTTCAAGTATTTTTGGTGAACTTTTTGAATCATGTCTTCTTTCTTCTTTTGAAGCTCCAACATGACCCCATATATCAAATTCTTACAACGTTAATTAATTATAGATGTAGATTTTAAACCTGTACAAAAATTACATGCATGCAAATTCTAAAAACAGAAAATAAACAATGGCGAGAGCATAAAACATAAAACATATATACACAAAACTTTTCCTGTGGATCCCAAAACTGGGACTACCAGATTGATTTTTCATTATATTCCTTTCAATGTTACAATACATATATATACATGACAAAGCATCCATAAACCCCAATCCATTAACCCTAGATTAGAACATAGCCATAGTTCCCTTGGCTGGATCTACAAAATACCATGGACAGGAAACTATCATGCCCAAAATCATGTGTGAAATCCATGCACAAAACCATAGGTAGGTTCACCCCTATGACCCCCTGACAGTGCCCAACGCAACATACAGGGAGGTTTACCACCCTCTCCTGTGACCTCCCCACGCGTGAGGTAGTCCTGGAAAGAATATAACATAACCCAACATTCCCCACTTGTTTTTTTCTTTCCACAGGGGGCCACAGGAGAGCTTATTCATTGATCCAGCCCGACAATGCCCATTGTTTCTCTACACCAAGAGAACTTTTTAGTGCTCACAGACTTTGTCAATGCACCTACAATATTCTTCAAAGTGTCGAGCTTTACCAGCAACACCTTTTTGTCCTGAACCATGTCCCTCAAAAAGTGATACTGAACATCAATGTGCTTCGTCTTTGAATGATAAGCAGGGTTCTTTGCCAAGAAAATTACACTTTGGATGTCACAATCTATCCTTATAGTTCACTGTACTAACCCCATACTTGAACACAATATCTGAAACCAAACAACTTCCTTGCTTGCATGAGTGGTTTCCATGTATTCTTCCTCTATAGTTGAAAGTGCCACTATATACTGTCTCTTACTCATCCAACTAGATGAACCTCCAAATAGGTTAAACACATACCCACTTATAGATCTTCTCTGATCCAAATCTCCAACCCGGTTTGCATCAATAGAGCCACAGATGTCCAAAACTCTATCCAATCCTATTCTAACTTGGTAGCATAAACCATAATCACTAGTGCCATGCAAATACTTGAAAACGCGCTTCACTGTTGTCTAATGCTCCTTCCCTGGTTTTGACACAAACCTACTCAATACTTCCACCACATGTGCAATGTCTGTTCTCTTACAAACCATTACATACATTAGGTTACTAAATGCACTTACATATGGAACATGAGACATGCCCTCTTCCTCTTCTTGTGTCTTGGGACACTGTTCAACATATAATTTTATACCTACAGGAATAGGAACCTTCACCATTTTTACTATCATTCATATTAAACATCTGCAGTAATGTCTTGACATACTTCCTCTGGTTTAACCAGAGCTTCCTCTTTGCCTGATCTCGTTTAATTTCCATGCCCAAAATATAGTTTGCAACACCAAGATCTTTTATGTCAATTTTGGAGGATAATTGGGTCTTCAAATCCTGGATAATTTCTTTGTCATTTACAACTAGCAACATATCATCCACATATAAGAATAGCTAAATAACACAGTCACCAATTAATTTAAAATACACACGATGATCTGCTTTGCTTCTGGTGAAGCCAAGTCCCTGTATAAATGTATCAAATTTCTGATACCACATCCTTGGTGACTGCTTTAACCCATACAAATAATTTTTTAACTTGCATACCAGTTCTTTCTTACCCTTCACTGCAAAGCCTTCAGGTTGTTTCATGTAGATATTTTCTTCCAGATCTCCATGAAGAAATGTTGTCATCACATCCATTTGTTCTACCTCAAAATAAAAAGCATCAACAACAGATAAAAGTAATATAATAGAAGCTTCCTTGGCAATAGGAGAAACAATATCACCAAAATCAATTCCTGACACTTGGAAATAACCTTTTTCTAGTAACCGAGCTTCTTATTTCTCCACCTTTCCTTCTGCATTCATCTTCTTCTTGAACAACCTTTTTCTCCTAATGGGTTTCCTTCTAGTTGAAAACTCCACCAGATCCCAAGCCTCATTTTTGTGCAAAGATGCCATTTCATCAACCATGGCCTCTTTCCAGAGTTTTCCATCCTCTAAATCTACTACTTCCCTCACAATTCCGGGATCATCATCAGTAATAGATAAAGAAAATTTTTGAACAGAAAGTAGATGAACTCTACCTTTTTGGTTGCCTTCTTTCTCGAACTGATCTTCTCACAACCAAAGTTTATGGCTTTTCATCTTCTGATTCCTCTCCTGCTGTAGAGTCTGATTCTTCCTCCTTTAGCTCAAACTCTATCTTCTCAGGTTCCTTTGGTATGACTTCATGTTTAATAACATCTTTCACCTCTCTAAACACCACATCTCAGTTGTACACAACCTTCCTTGTTTCTGGGATCCAAAGCTTATAACCTTTTAAACTTTCCTTATACCCAATAAATATGCACTTTTCAGATTTACTATCTAACTTTGTTATTTTCTCCTTCGAAACATGACATATACATCACATCCAAATACCCTTAGATGTGAAAGAGAAGGTTTCTTACCAGTCCATACCTCTTGTAGAGTCTTATCCTCCAACACTGATGAATGTGATCTGTTGACTAGGTAACATGCAATCTGCATTGCCTCTACCCAGAATTTCTGTCCTAACCTAACACCACTAAGCATGCTTCTTTCCCTTTCCATAAAGGTATTTTTCATTCTTTCTGCAACTCCATTTTTCTCAGGTGTGTATGGAGTAGCCTTCTACCATGCTATACCACACTTCTTACAAAACTCTTCAAATTCCTTCTTTCAAAACTCTCCACAGTTATCTGTCCTCAACACCTTTATCTTCTTCTCTGGCTGGTTTTCCACTAGAGCCTTAAATTATTTAAACCTGTCAAAGACTTCATATTTCTTCATGAGGACATATATCCATGTATTCCTTGAGAAGTCATCTATAAATTATACATAGTAGACAGACTTAGCCAGTGATGGAATCGACACAGGTGCAAACACATCACTGTGCACAAGCTCTAATATCCGTTTCACCCTCTTACCACCAGAGGGGAAACTCAACCGATTCTGCTTCCCATATACACAATTTTCATAGAAATCAAAATCCAGATAGAAATTAGACATACCTTATACCATACCTTTACCATGAAGTATTCAAAGGCCCTTCTCTCTAATATGTCCAAGCCTTTGATGCCATAGCATGGTCTTTTCTCTAGAGACCACTAGATTTTCTACTCCACTTTTAGGAACCACAGAACTATTGCACCCATAAATAATAGTGCTACCTTGAAGCTTGTACAGAGTTCCAATCCAAACTCCCCGCGTCAATACTAGTTCTCCCCGAACCATCTTGCAGGTATCTTTCTCGAACACTGTTTTTACACCTGCATCATCCAACTTGCTTACAAAAATTAGATTTCTGGCCAATGCAGGAATATGCAAAACACCCATAAGTGTTATAATCCTTCCACCTTACAAATTCAACTTGAATTTTCCACGACCAATGATTCTAGCCTTCTTATCATCCCCTAAGAAGACATCACCACCATCATATTTCTCATACTCGTAGAACCACTCTTTATGGGGAGTGAAGTGAAAGGATGCACTTGAGTCAATCAACCATGCCTCATGATCTACATGTGTACTTGAAGAAGAAGCCAAGTACACATCCCCACCTTCATATGAGGTGGTTTTCGCCTCTACAGAAGGAGCATCATCAGATCCCTTTCCTTTCTCAGGAGCTTTAGATTTACAGTCCCTTTTTAAGTGCCCTTCCTTTCCACATTTCCGGTACACCTTTACAAGTTTTCCTAGAGATTTAGATCTCCCACTCAAGGACTTATTTTTGTTTTTGTTCTGGGACCATCCTCGTACAGATAAGGCATCACCATTCTGGCCCTCCATATTTTTCTGTCTCATCTCCTTCGACAACAAGGATGAGACTATTTCATCAAACTGCAAGGTAGTTGCATTGCTACCTATTGCAACAACCAGACTATCCCACGAATCTGGTAGAGAATACAACAAATTGATGCACTTATCTTCATCTGAAATTTTAATATCAACAGATAATAACTGGCTTACCATAATATTAAATGCATTCAGATGCTTTGTCACCGAGTCTCCATATTTCATTCTCAAGTTATGCAACTTTTTCCATATGAACAATTTATTCACCAGAGACTTAGATTGGTACAAAATCCCTAACTTTTCCCACAAATCCTTCGTAGAAGCTTCCCCTGATACATTTAGCAATACTGAATCTGAGACACATAATTGTATTGTGATCTTTGCCTTTCGATCTAACTTCACCCAGTCTTCAGCTGACATTGTTGTTGGTTTAGTACCTGGATCTACCGTGATCCACTGATCTTTATCCAACAACAGATCCTCCATCTTGAGTTTCCACAACTCAAAACTCTGACCATTAAATTTCTCGATCTCTATCTTTCCACTTCTCTCCATCTTCTTTCACCACAAGAATCGATCCCGTAGATATCCCACTGAATAGGGTCTACAACATGCTCGAGCAGAAACCCCTTAGTAGCAAAGGTGTCCCCTTGAAGCCAAAATAACTCTGATACCAAATGTAGGTTTTAAACTTGTACAAAAATTACCTGCATACAAATTTTAAAAACAGAAAATAAACAATGGCGAGAGCATAAAACATAAAACATATATACACAGAGATTTTCCCCTGGATCCCAAAACCGGTACTACTAGATTGATTTTTCATTATTTCTTTTAGTGTTACAATACATATTTATACATGCTGAAGCACCCATAAACCCCAATCCATTAACCCTAGATTATAACATAATCGTAGTTCCCTTGACTAGATCTACAAAATACCATGGAAAGGAAACCATCATGCCCAAAACCACACGCAATCCATGTACAAAACCATAGGTAGGTCCACCCACCTAATATAGGGTCCAAAAAAAATTTCCCGGGGTGCTGCCCTGGACCCGGGGCTACCGTCCCCCCGCACACCCCTCGACAAGGGGGGTAGCCACCACCCTTGTGGCCCCTCAGTAGCGCCCCGCGCAATGTACAGGGAGGGCTACTGTCCCCCCCTGCGCGTGGCGTAGTCATGGAAAGAATATAACACAACCCAACAATAGATTGTATTTTTTATTTTACTACATTAATATTTGGGGATTATTCAACCTTATTGCAAATATCCTATTCAATTTTTGTGGTAATGTCTTGATCCCTATTCTTTGATTTTGACTCTTGTAATTTATTTTTCACCTTCTTAACATCATTAAGAAGTTCATGATTATGCTTATGTAATCTTTTGATTTATTTATATTTCTTTTTCAATTCTTCTTGTGACACATCATTTTTCAACTTCCCTTTTTTTATTATTTTATCACTTTAATTTCTTAACCTCCTTATTTAGTAAGTCCTTATGTTAAGCCCTAAGGCAAAGCCCCATGTAATCATAAAACCTATTTTTAAGCCCCAGGTATTGAGTTATTATATTTCTAAGGTTATATTAGTAGGTCATCTAGAACCTTCCTTTGTAGCTTTTCATTATATTTATACCCTTTGTCACACAGACACACACACACACATGTGTGTGTGTGCGAGAGAGACAAAGGGTCCAAATATGATGAAAAGCTACAATGAAAGGTTCTAGCTGATCTACTAATATAAAATTAGCAATCTAATAACTCAACAGACATATATACATATAATACACACACACACCCCAAGTTAGCCTTAAGATCATCATATCTTGTCTTGTACATTGGATTAATTGTAAAAAGAGGTTCCCCACTCTAAGAAGATTGTATTTTATTGACATTTTATCATTTCAAGGCTCTTGGATCATACTATTTAGTATCATAGATATGATATTAGGGTTTTTCTTCTTTAATAAAGATGTTTTGGCATTTTCACTATAACCTTTTTCTTGGGAAGTTTCAAATATTTCCTTTTTAGAACACTGGGGAAATATCAGGGTATAAATGGTAAAATCTTCCAACTTTAATTCATTATACTTTTATAGATATAGCCTATGAAAGATAAGGCTTATAACTAATCCTAAATTCAATTTTAAACAACTCATCTTGAAATTTTTGGTATAACTCTTTCTTTGGGAAGTTTTAGACAATGATCTTTTATGGAGACCAAGGAAAATAACATGGTACAGGTCGTAAAAATTCAAAGTCTAGTTCACTATTTTCAAATATATGGTCCAAAACTAATTTTAAAAGTGCCATCATGGAATTTTTACTATAACTTCTTTTAGGTGAAGTCTCAGTTTCTAAATTTTTCAAAACCTTGAATGTATAGTGAGTCACATGCAACTTTTTTTTTCAAATTTTGAATCATTATATTTTATGTTATATATATTGTAGAGGCTAGGGTTTTTTACTAATTACTTTCTAGTGATTTTAGGAGATTTTTATCAGGTTAGAAAGCTCACTTTATTTTTTTTGTTAGAGACATGTTTCAACATATTTAAATATCATAGTGATATATAATTTGGTGGAGTCAAGTCCCAGTTGCACAATCGGTTAAGAAAGGGTTTCATTAGTAAGGCGACCCATGTTCAAACCTCACCGGACTGCTAAGCACATGTGCTTGGAGGAGACATCTGACTTACAAAAAAAAAAGATATATAATTTGGTGGATAAGATTGTGGTTGGGATAGAATATAGTAGGAACTACACATGGTTTCACATGGTTGGAAACCCTTGTAACCCTTGTTGACATCCCTTTGATTAGCACCACATTAAACAATACCTATTTATGCAAGTTCACTTCCATGTACCTTTGGGTATATAGAAATCCATTGAGTATTCATAAAACTAGATTTATATAAGTTAATCATCCATCTTGTTGCTAGAGTATACTGAGAATAGCACTGTTACACTAAAAAATGTCACCATGGCTATTTACAGTTGGTATGGCTCTATCAACAGTCATACTACCCTCTTAAGCAAGTCTTATGCCTCTGCTATTCATGTCAAACTCCAAGAAAGAGAGAAAGTCTTTATAAATATGTTTATCTCTGGGTACGCAGGTTCTCTCAAACCTTGCCTGCGGGTACGCACCTATTGTTCATAAGGTCTACGTCCAAGGACGCTCTGTATCTAAAGGGGTAGGTGCGTCCCTCTGAAAAGGTTAAAATGCGCAAGTTTTATCTTCAAAAACTTACTTGTAGTCATTTCTAGAGCATTCTAGAAGGTTGTTTGACGTGTATTGAGCGCCTCCAGATGGTTCATGCACTCCTACCAAAGAGGAACTTATCCCATCAATAAGGGAGTGATCCCATCCAAAGAGGGGACTATCCCATTGATGGTGGACCTGATTAACTTCCTCTTGAGCACTATAAATACAGGCATTGGGCCAGAAGGAGAGAGGTTGAAAGCTATAGATTTCTAAGGGTAAATGCTGCAGGAATTAGGACTCCCATTTAGAAGCTTGTGAGGAGAGATTGTCATCTTTACTTGTTCTATTTGGAAGTGGGTGAGCTTTGTCAAAGTAGAGGAAGACTCTTGTGGACCCTGGAAGGAGCTTGCACAACACCAAGGCTCAGGTTGTAATGGTTCCTTTTGATTACCTTTAATGCAAATTGGTCCATTCTTCTCAATAACTTGTTGTTGATGGGTTATTTCATGTACTCCTTGGTCTATATGTTGAATATGCTTTGTTTTATGTTATAATCAGGTGCTATTTAATTGTTTGACTGTTGGTGATTGCAGGTTTTGGAGAAAAGGAGGAGCTCATCCAGATCGACAAAGCTTGGACTTCTACAACAGCGTTTGGACAAAGGTAAGAACGAAACACTTGATTTCTCATATCATAATGTATGTTTAGAGAAGGATAGCTCCAGTTTGTTTTGTTTGTCATTAGAATGTCTTAGACTTCTAGGAAGGTCAGTTGTGTCTGCACCCTTGACTGATTCCGTGTGACAAATTGGCGACTCCGCTGGGGATAGATTCCATTGATGAGAAGAGTTTTTCTTTTGTGTGAACTTTGCTTTGAGAAAATTGGTTTATTTTTCTGGTTTTGGCTCTGTGACCTTGTCTCTGGGTGGGTTAGCTTAGGATTAGTTTTATTTTGGGTTTTCTTGAGTTTTTCAGTAGGACGCACCCTCTGAGTGCTGAACAGTGCGTCCCTGGACGCACTGTCGCTGTGTGCACAGTGCGGGCCCGCACCTGTCTTAACGGGTTGCCTGCGTCCCCTGTTAAAATTTGAGAAAATTCCATTTTTTGCATTTTTTGCTTTTAGATTTTGTTTTTTCTTAGTTTTTTCTGCCCAGATCCATTAGTCTCTTGTCAAAGATCTTCACCTAATCTTGTTTCATCAGCATTCCTACTCTAAGCTTTCATCAATTGGGTGTTTTGAGTCTCTTTTTTGAGAAATTCTTGATTTGATTTCCTTTGGTCATTACTTGGAGGTTTGTCTCAGTATTTTCACAATTTTGCATCTTTTTGCTTTTGTTTTTGCAAAAAAATTTCCCCCTCATTCGCCGGGGGGGGCTAAACTGTGTATGAGTGTTAATCGCCTTTGAGTGTTTTTATATTTTGATCTTTGGAACTCTCACCCAATTTTCTCGACTTGCACTTGATTGGTTCTTAGATCACATTAGAATCGTCTTGTGTCTGAGAATTCTCTTGCATAGATCACATTTGCATAATTAGAATTCTCATTTTCAGAATATGAATGAAAAATGTGCATAGATTACATTTGCATACTTTTCAAGTGAATTGTGCTTAGATTACAATTGCATAGTTTACATTCTGAAAAATCAATCGTAGATTTAGATCAGTTTTCTTTGATTTGAATTTACACAAAATAAAAAATGGTTTGGAATTGATTTGCATTAGTTTTTCTTGATAAAATTAGTGCATTAGAGAATTTGTTATATTTTCTCTTAGTGATCAATTTTTGCATTGTTGGAAGTGAATGGAAACTCTCTCCTTACTTTAGTTAGGATTCATCGAATTGAAAAGATTACATTATCATATTCGATTGCATTCAGTTGAGTCGGGTCATAACACCATTGGTTTCATCTCCATTTACCCATTTGAGTAATAACAGCCTTAATAACACAGCGCTTAATTAAAATTCATCTAGTAATTTTCACATTTCTAGGGCTCTGAAACACCAACATAGCTTAGGCTAGTGTCTTGGAGTAGGTGAGTACTTAACTCTCCAAGACAGTAAAACCAAACAAGTAGCTGATCTTGTGATAGAATCAAATCCAATTGTTACATTTACACTCTGGGAAAGCTCCTCTTAAAGGAGAAGCACGAGCTCGTGTCCGAACCAGTGAGGGGATCCATCCTCCCTCGTTGGGAACGACGCCAGACAATACGTATTACAAACGGTAAACCTCGGATTAACCATTGTCGAGGAGCCAGGGGTCACTTATCGGTAAACCTTGGATTACTGTCAAGGAGCCGGTAAGGGGATTGAGCTTGCTACTCTGCCCTTGCGTGCTGTCGGAGTTTAGACTGTTCCCCCAGGTGTACTTGTTGCCATTGGTAACCTTAGTGACCATAATCTTTAGGATTCTACCCAAGGTGACGGTGGAGGGAAGATCCCACTGTACCTGGAGCAGACGTCGGCTATACTCACTTGGATTTTCTGGGGGGTTCACTTCACTCGAGACGGTTAAAGTGGAGGAACTTGGTCCAGTCTATTCATTAAGCAGGTTGCCGGGGTAACTGTTCCACCCACCATTTCTGTACTGAATTCTGCGAGGTTGGGCTTCATCACCAACTAGTGTTTTCGGTCCGGAGAGCTTACTGTTTGTGTGTGGTTTGACTCCTAGATTTGATAGCGCGTGTTAATTTGTTTGTTTTTACTTTTAGAGACCATAGGTGTGAATTGTGAATTTTAATTGTTAGGTGTGATTTGTGAATTGTTAATTTTAGTTTTAAATTGTTAATAAAATTCACTGAAGTTGAATATAATGGCAAATGTTCCGGAATTTATCAACCTAGGAACCCCTCCTAATGAGAATCCTAGTACTTTTCCTTACTTTGGAAATGTTGGTCCTCCTTATATGGCTACTTTGTCATTACCTGGATTTACAATAGGTTTACCGATATGGTTATTTTCAACTTCGTTGGCCCAAAATACTCCAATTGTTCCATCTCAACCGGATGCTTCACCTCAAGAGAGTTCACCATCTCAACATCACCAACCTTCTGTTGACCCTTTACCTTCTTCGCCTAATTTTTCTTCCTCCATTTCTTCCTCTTTAACTGGTAAAAGCCTTGATGCTAGTAACCAGGAGGTTAAGAAGAAGAAGAAAGGGAAGAAGAAGAAAAAGAAGAAGAAGCAAGATAAGAAAGAAGTCAACCAACCAACCATGGCTGTAAGTGTTAGTTGTGTTGAGAAAAATTCCGACATGCACCGTAAACCCAAATACCCTTGCAGGCTTTGTAAGGGTGACCACTTCCTTGTCAATTGTCCTGGTATTCCAAAGGTCTTGGAAGTATGGTCAAAAAAATCTCATCAACTTTCCATTGATCCATCAACCAGTGATAGTCAGGTTCCTGGGAAAAAGGGTAAAGTTAGGTTTCCTTGTAAGTTATGCAAAGGGAGTCATCAAACTCACATTTGCCCTCACATGGATGAAGCCTCAAAATTGTTGGAAAACCTTACTGTTCCACACAAGAATTTCCAACTGGTTACCATAAACTTTCTCCCAACCTACCGTCAACTGACGGAGTGATTGATCTAAATTCAAGTACAGTCGATCACACTCTTCCATTGGAGAGTGAAAATCATGTCACTCAAGTTGATGATCCATTAGTTGATCAAGTGGTCGATTCAATTTCACATTCGGTCGATCACACTCTCCCTTTCGAGAGTAAATTTCATACCGCTGATGTTCTTCTTGTTACATCGGATTCTTCTATGCCGGGGGGCATTTCAACTGTTTCTACAGAACCCCCTCCAAGTACTGAGGTCTTTTCCTTTGATTGGAATAGACTGACAGAACCTCGTCTTCCTTCCTCCATCCCTTTCCAAATCATTGTCAAGGCTGGTGGTAGGGACATACATCGTGCTCAGGTAGATGAAGGTGCTTCTGTTAGTATTTTATCCTCAACTGTTTTGGAAAGCTTTGGGTTCCCCTCAGCTTGCGCCTATTACGCAGAATCTGAAAGCTTTTAACAGAACCATTAGTGAACCTTTAGGGATCCTTCCTAAGTTTTCTATTACCTTGGAAGGTAAAACTGTCTGTATTGATCTTATGGTAGTTTGAGGTCCCTTGGATTTCAATTTACTCCTTGGGCGAGACTATGTTTATGTAATGAAAGCTGTCGTATCGACACTCTTTCGCGTGATGTCTTTCCCTCACAATGGAAATATTGTGACTGTAGATCAGCTTTCGTTCCCTAGTCTTGTCTCAACTACCAATAATATGACACCCCTAAATGTTCTTGATTCTAAAGTGGTATCTACCCTGCCATGGGTTAATTATGTGGCAACTGGTACCATGTTTCCAGTTACCGATGTAAGTGAGCCTCTCACTGTTGATTTAGATTCGGTAATTGACATGGAAAACTCTATGGGATTACTTGAACACGATGTTCTTATCCCTTTTGAGTCCCTTGACATGTGTTCCTTCCCGAGACGTATTCTTCCTTCTGATGAAGACCTCTTGGAAGCCATGATCAAGGTGTGTCCATTGACATGTCTTTCTTCCAGTTGGAAGCCATGATCAGTGGGCACGAGGATAGTTTTTTCCTGTATCAACCTCGTTAAAAAATGAAATAGGCTGTAACGAGGAAAGTTCCTTTTACTGTGTCAACCTCGTTAAAAAATGAATCAGTGTGTACGAGGATAGTTTTTTCCTGTATCAACCTCGTTAAAAAATGAAACAGGCTAGCATGAGGATAGTTCTTTTACTGAGTCAACCTCATTAAAAAATGAATCAGCTAGATTTTAGGATATGTAGTTAGATTGTAGAAAGTAGGGTTTTGAGGATAGTTCCTGTTACTGAGTCAACCTCGTTAAAAAATGAATCAGGTATGAGGATAGTTCCTGTTACCGAGTCAACCTCGTTCAAAAATGAATCAGGTATGAGGATAGTTCCTGTTACTGAGTCAACCTCGTTAAAAAATGAATCAGGTACGAGGATAGTTCCTGTTACTGAGTCAACCTCGTTAAAAAATGAATCAGGTATGAGGATAGTTCTTTTCTTGTGTCAACCTCCTAAAAAATGAAACAACTCCCACAAGTCTTTCCAAGATCTGGAAAGTAAAGCTTCATTCCATCCACCTCATTGAATGAAATGAAGCTTGGGGGGCATGTACCTCATTTTGCGTCATTATGCTGGGGGCATGTGAACTTATAACAAGCATAGTTTTTCGTTTCAAGCTTGCATAAACATGAAACCGGATCCGAGCATAGTTCTTTTCCTGTGTCAAGCTCGTTAAAAAATGAAACAAATCCTCCTCTAATTAAGTCGAGAGTTTGACTAGACCTCATAGATGTTAGGTTGTATGTTTAGGTTAGTTATTTCAGTGTTTTGTATAATTTTCTTACAGTTTTAGGTCGAGTCTTTCAAATGATCTCGTAACTCAACCTTCATTTCATCCAACTGGTTGAATGAAATGAAGCTGGGGGGCATGCGCTCTAGCAATTATGCTTAGGGGGCATCAAGCACAGTTTTCTCTCTGTTTCAAGCTTGTGTAAAAATGAAACTACTTTGAAGCATAGTTTTTGTCTGTTTCAAGCTTTTGTAAAAATGAAACCTATCTCGAGTCAATTTCAGTTATTTTCAAGACTCGTTAAACTCATGAAAATACCGAGATTATTTTGCTATCTTTGATTCTCGTAAAACAAATGAAAATGGCGAGTTCTTTCCATCTTTTCCTGCTCGTAAATTAAATTGAAAGTCGGCCATATGAGTACATTTTTATCCCTTTTTCGAACTCATTAAAACTTACGAAAAAGCGAAAACCATGAGTACATTTTTATCATTTTTTCGAACTCGTTTAAACTTACGAAAAAGTGAAACCTTGGAGTTCTCTTTTAAGCCCTTTTCAGACTCCTAAAATATGAAAAGATTGTCGAGCGTTTCTTTTACACTCGTTAAAACAGAATTAAAAGACGGTCCCCTTATAGCCCTTTTCTGACCGTAAAATCAGGAAAAGATTGCCGGGTTTTTGTCGTTTCAAACTCGATATGGAAATAAAACGACGTGTCCTTGATCACTTTTTACTTTTCAGGTCAGAGACACTAATCATGAAAGTACTCCTTGGTCGCAAGATCAAGCGGTTCTCCCAGGTATTATTTTATACTTTTTCGGGCTTGGGGGACACAAATTTACGAAAAAGTTCAACTTGGAGTTTTCTTAAGTTTTTCAGACTCTCTAAAATTGAAAAACGCCGAGTTTCTCCTATACTGGGCTCGTTAAACATTTCACAGTAAAGGACCTGTTCAATTACAAACAGGAACGAACCACTCCTTCCTAGGGTTCGAATCAAAACTAGGTTGGACTCATCCGAAGGATGAGCTTATAATCAAGCATATGTTATCCTCCTCAAGCTTGTTAAAAATAAAGAGGTACTTGCCAGGAATGGTGGGGGAAAAAAGAGAAGAATGAGCCCATTTGTTATCCTTTGTCTCAGAAGAAACCTTACTACCACTCTTGAACACGACACTTTTCATTCACCTGGGTTGGGAAATCCTTTGCCTCACAGTTGATCAAACCACATTGAAAGTCTTCAGCCGGGTTTCAGGGATTAACTTTGAGTCGTTTATCACCAAGCCATCTATTGTGTCGTTATGTGTTCAAGAGGTCTGCAAGCAAAACTTTCATCTGCAAAATACTTGTCATCCATTTGACCATCCCTGAGTCAGTCCTTACAGCAACATTTCTTCAACTTGAACAATGATTTCGTGTTGCGGGCTTGCCTGCAACGGGTCGCTTTCTATCAACATCAGCACATTATCTAGAGAGATGACTTAGAAATCGTCAGTACCTTGAAGTCTGCATGCATCAATGGCAGGTTTCTCGCCTTTGACGTCAGTTTACATCATTGACTTTCGATCAAAGGATTCCGTGAAATGTTCGACATCAACTCATTCATTCACATCTCATGGATTGTACTGGTTACTTTGAGAACCATTGACATTACTGGTGGTCTCTCTCACGCTTGTTAACAGTTTACATCATTGACTGGTAATCAAGTGGTTTCTACCATGTTCGACATCAACTCATTTATTCGCATGGCTAGAATCGTACCAATTCGAGAAGTAGAAATGAAGACCCTGGATCTAGTTTCTACCATCCAGGCTGCGAGGAGTTTTGTATTCATTATCTAAGTAGACTAATCACAAACAGATGGCTGCGCCCATACTGTGTCTACAAAAGTCTATGATTATGATGTACTGCAAAATCATTTCTGTATCAGAGTAGTTAGTCTGTTAGTTAAAATTTTAATCTGAGTATGGGAATGCCTACCTCAGTGATGATATAATCTTATACATGTATTTTGTGTTGAAAATTGCAGGTTCTGACCAGGTTCTCCACGAGATAATCCTCGAAATGATAAAGCGCTTCACCCTTCCTAGATAATACGAAACCCTAATCTATTCCAGGCTTCGCACTTTAGGGGGCAATCTGTTACACTAAAAAATGTCACCATGGCTATTTACAGTTGGTATGGCTCTATCAACAGTCATACTACCCTCTTAAGCAAGTCTTATGCCTCTGCTATTCATGTCAAACTCCAAGAAAGAGAGAAAGTCTTTATAAATATGTTTATCTCTGGGTACGCAGGTTCTCTCAAACCTTGCCTGCGGGTACGCACCTATTGTTCATAAGGTCTGCGTCCAAGGACGCTCTGTATCTAAAGGGGTAGGTGCGTCCCTCTGAAAAGGTTAAAATGCGCAAGTTTTATCTTCAAAAACTTACTTGTGGTCATTTCTAGAGCATTCTAGAAGGTTGTTTGACGTGTATTGAGCGCCTCCAGATGGTTCATGCACTCCTACCAAAGAGGAACTTATCCCATCAATAAGGGAGTGATCCCATCCAAAGAGGGGACTATCCCATTGATGGTGGACCTGATTAACTTCCTCTTGAGCACTATAAATACAGGCATTGGGCCAGAAGGAGAGAGGTTGAAAGCTATAGATTTCTAAGGGTAAATGCTGCAGGAATTAGGACTCCCATTTAGAAGCTTGTGAGGAGAGATTGTCATCTTTACTTGTTCTATTTGGAAGTGGGTGAGCTTTGTCAAAGTAGAGGAAGACTCTTGTGGACCCTGGAAGGAGCTTGCACAACACCAAGGCTCAGGTTGTAATGGTTCCTTTTGATTACCTTTAATGCAAATTGGTCCATTCTTCTCAATAACTTGTTGTTGATGGGTTATTTCATGTACTCCTTGGTCTATATGTTGAATATGCTTTGTTTTATGTTATAATCAGGTGCTATTTAATTGTTTGACTGTTGGTGATTGCAGGTTTTGGAGAAAAGGAGGAGCTCATCCAGATCGACAAAGCTTGGACTTCTACAACAGCGTTTGGACAAAGGTAAGAACGAAACACTTGATTTCTCATATCATAATGTATGTTTAGAGAAGGATAGCTCCAGTTTGTTTTGTTTGTCATTAGAATGTCTTAGACTTCTAGGAAGGTCAGTTGTGTCCGCACCCTTGACTGATTCCGTGTGACAAGCACTAAAGGATACCACTCTCTAAGTCTAGAGTAATCAAGTGGTATGGCTAAGGGTATGGTTGAGCCTCCTTAGTGCCCTGAGATGTTGGGTTGAGTGCAACTATTAGACCATATATATATATATATATATATATATATATATATATATATATATATAGATATATATATATATATATATATATATTAGAGAGCTATATCACTCGACATTCCCTTTTCATTAAGACCCTGTAAGTTTGCTGGTGAGCTCACACATAGAACAACCATCCAGATATTCTCCAAAGTAAGTGGCTTAAATTTTGGTTGTAAGATCTATTTTTGGTGATTCAAAATCTATGATAAAGAGGAAAAAACGAACATCATTATTTTGACACATGGCTTCAAATGACACTTCAAAACTTCACCAACTAAGCATCCATAAAGCTTAAACATGACTCAAAAAGAAAGATAAGATTATTTTTTCTTCACAAAATTGAGAAACAAATGGAAAAGATGGATGAAAATAAGAAACAAAAGGAAAATAATATGGAAAAGAAGATGGCATAGGTCCATATTACAAATCCTAGATGAGAGACTCCATAAAGGAGATATCAAGATGCAAGAAAATCATGAAAATGTAGAGGAAATAAAAATTTAGTCCCAGAAACATGATTATTCATCACTTCCATATCCACATCATAGGGAGTTCAATGTGGTATCAAGGTACTACTTAATTCCCAATATTGATATGAGGAAGTTTGATGGAAAAGATCCTATGAAATGGATATTCTAGATGGAGGGATATTGTGATCTACACCAAGTGTCAACCTTACAAAAGGTAAATATTACATCCTTACAGTTAGAAAATGTTCATTTTGTCTAATATCATTGGATTTGTGAATAAATGATCATACTATCTCTTGGTCCATTTCTATAGAATAATTGATAGCACATTATGGGGCTATTAAGAGCAATGCATTCTGTAGCCAATTTATAAATATTCATCAAAGAGGCCTAATTACACGACACATTCAACAATCCCATAACTAAGTCTTAGGGTAAATAGCATCATGGAAAAATTTAGGGGTGAAATTAAGGGGTTTCAAATTTTGAATGGATGAATTTTTTGTATAATAGTGCATTATTATCAATGGTCCTAAATTTATTTTATAAAAAAAATAGGTATGGATATTAGCCTAACCTTATTACAAGGGAGACAGGAAAAAGATAAATTTAGCCCCTGAAATTACGAGTTACAAAATTCCATTCACCCCAATTTGCAAGAATGGGTATTTATGATAGTTATTTCTCCCTCTTGATTTGGTGCAAAATGAGCTTCTTTCTTTCATTCACCCCTATTTTATGGTATTTAGATTAATTTGGAGAAAATGGCCCCATTTTTTGGAAAAAAAAATGATTACTCTTTATTTAAAAATTCAAGAGTCTCCTTTCCTTCTCTATTTATAGATTCAATAGTCTTATTGCCATTTTTGGAGTTTTCGCTCAGTCATAGTCATATCTAATGCATGAGGCTTGTTTGCAAAGCTGTGGAATTTGAATTTTGAAGCACCACTCAACACATAGTGGTACAGGTAACTCATCTCAATATGTTGTGTATTTCATCTATATTACAATTCCTCTTGCATGCTCTCCCTTTCCCTCTTGATTTTTTTGCTTCAATTTTGAAAACTATAATATTTTTTGTTTCGAAAAGTTTTGGATTTTGGTATAAAGCTCTAAAATTATAGTTTTCGCTATTATATAGAATTCTACCTTCCATTATTATAATTTGTGTATTCAGTGGCTGGAGTATAATAGAGTTTCATTTTTATTTTGTGGTAGCCATGTAGCTGGGGTTGTCTTTGTTAAAATTTGGGTACCAGAGGACAAGTGGTTCCCTAAAGCTTTGATCTTTGGCTTAGGGAAAAGTGTCCAAATTTATTTGTACTTTTTTTCTAAAGTGACTTTATAAGTGGTAAAGTCAATTTAATTTAAAAGTGACTTTATAAGTGGTAAAGTTACATTCTAATTTAAAGGTGACTTTATTAAAGTCAATGAAGAATTAGAAAGTGAAAAAGTGACTATGGAAATAAAAGGATGAGTGGGTCTTTATTTAAGTGGATGAGTTAAAAAATAGAAAGTGAGAATTAAATGCACATTTATTCTCATCCCTAGATCTAAATGAATTTCAACCATTAGATCTTAGGGTAACCCAAAAGATCATTTAGAGCGTAAAAGGAGAAGAGAAGAGAAAAATATCAATAAATTCTTTCATGAGCATTTGAGAGAAAGAGAAGAGAGAGCAAGGAGAAAATTTCTGAGCAGTGAGGAAGTGAAGGAGAGCAGCAAGAAGACATTTCAGCAAATCTGGGCAGCAACATTTATTGGCACGCATCCTAAGGAAAAATCGTACAGCAGGAGAAAGGCACAAAAATCGAGGAAGAGGGACAACAGCAAGGGCACAAATTTCGAGGCAAATTTGGGCATGATTTTCGAGGCAATCATACTTCTGAAATCTGTATGATCCATAAAGCAAGTTTCGAGCACGTTTTCCGAGGTAGGCTGTACAACATTTGATGTTGTTTTATTGTTGGAAAATTTCTGTTTTGGCTGTTTGCTGATTGAAATGATTTTCAAGGTGGAGTTAAAGCATAGAATCAAGATAAGTTGTAATTTGTGGTTGCTGGAATTTTTACTATGTGTTTCAGTTTCTCTGTAAAAGCATTTTCAGAAATAAAGAAGAGCTCTCAAACTAGTTTTCCCCAAGAGTTGTAGGGGGTTTTTCAAGGGTCACATTGACCAAAAATCACTGTGTTATTTTTTATTTTTTTATTTATTTAATTTTTTTTTTTTTTTTTTTGTGTCGCTGTCATAATTTTGCTGTGATTTATTTCTGCAATTTCAACAGTTGTGAAATCTCTAAATTTGTATTTTCAGAAAATATCTTCATTTCCATATTTTAGAATTTTTATCATGCTTGGATTTAAAACTAAATGCATGGAGTGATAAGGAAAACTAATAATCGGAGGGGGCTGAAATTTCTTCATGGTATCAGAGCATGGTTGGCTGAAAAGTGCAGTTTGGGACAACAAAGTGAAAATTACAGCAAGCTGATTTTTACACAGAAAACAGAAACCTTTACCACAAATTTGAAAATTTCAGTTTGGTAGGACAATGAAACATGTCTTTGGGTTTTGTTATCACTGAAAATTCTGTTGCCTAAATTGCTCAGACTAGCTTAAGGACAAAGTGTTTCAGCAGCGCATAGATCCTTTTATCATTTTCGCAGCGCAACTTCTTTTAGGTGGTTTCGTAGCGCATAATTCATAATTTGTACTGGCTGCGCTACGAAATTGGGAATTCGTCCGAAACCATTGCTCACCCATATCACTTTTGTCTCCTATGGTTTCTGTGGGAATATGATATATGCATAGAAAAGCCTGTTTCGGCAAATTGATGGTGAAGTTTGTAATTCATCTGAGTTATGGCTACAGGCTTGCTTGCCTTCTAGTGAGAGTTTAAAGCTTGTTAACCAGGATAAAAGTCCTCAATCAGCTTCACTGTAAATGACAGCTGATGTTAATAGGAAGGATGTTTGTGAAATGGGTGCTGGGGGTAATACTGATGTTCAATCAGAAAATCCAAATTCTGAGTCCTTGTTTTATGAGCCACCTCGTCTGTCAAATTGGGATATTCCATCTGCTAATTGTGATTTGATTAATTCATGTGGCTATCTTCATCAGGCATATAGTCCACTTGGTGTGCGGAAAATGATAATGTCATCAGTTGATTGTTTTACTCCTCCTGGCAACCCATGGGGATCTGCTTTCAATGACAAGAGCCCAGGATCTATACTGAAGAGTGCTGCCAAGAACTTTATGAATACTCCCTCTATATTAAGGAAACGGTTACGTGATGTTTCAACTCCTGTGGATGCAAACCAGAGTAAAAAAAGTAGCAGATAGAACAAAAGCTCATGATAATTTTATAACACCCAGTTCATTAGCTAAGAAGTATAATGAACTGTTGGAATCTCCAGATGATGTGTTGTCTGACTATTGAGTAAAGGATGGTGTTAGTGGACCTGGATTATGCCAAAGTAAAAGGCGGACTCTAGTCTCACCGCATATTTCTACAGGCATATTTCTCTGCTTTAAGTAGTCAACTTCCAGGAGGTATTTAGAGCAGCTGAAAGAATATTTTCGAAAACTGAAAGAGGTTTTTATTCCTAACATACTAAAATAGAAAAACCTCTTTCAGTTTCTTCAAATTGATTATGAGCTGGGAGAAACGAGTGACTAAAATTTGCGCTACGAAACTGCTATAGGTGCAGTTTTTAATTTCCTGTTTTACACATCTTCTTCAAAGACAGATTCTGGGCAGCTGGAGTAGTGTTTTAAAAAACCAAAAGAGGTTTTTGTTAAGTACGGATTTTTTCACAAAAACCTCCTTCATTTTTTCCAAATACGTCTTCTGTGAGAAATTACGAGCTCTGTCTCAAGACATATTTTTCAGCCAGAACATATGGGAGTAGTTGGTTCGATTGCAGATTTATGGGTTAAATATGAAGCTGAAGTGAAGGAAGTTTTCTCAAATGATAGTGCTACTAAAGCTGTTGTTGAAGATACCCTTGATGACAATGAACGTGAGCTTGAGAGCTGAAAACAAAGCCTTGAAAAAGGAGGTTGTAAATTTGAAGATACAGCTAGGTCAACTAGCTCACTGACTTGAAGAAAAAGGTGCCATTCTTAGTTTTGGGTCAATTTTGTTTAAGCTCCATTATTTTGAAGTCATATAAGTCTTTGATACCTGTGGAAGAAGTCTAAAGAGTCATGAGTCTAGCAAAAAACGTTTCAAGGCAAATATACTCTGTTTCAGCAAAAACAGCAGTTTCGTAGCGCGCTACGAAACTGCTGTAGGTGCTGTTTTATAAGGAAGATGAGCAATTTAATGGTGAGGTCAACAGATTTTTGAAGGAAACGCCAAAGTAATGAAAGAGATATCACTCAAGGCTATCCTGTCTATTCAGAGAATGACAGGTGGACCTTTTGGTAAAAGTAAAATTTTTGTCTCAAGTTAAACTTGTGTAAAGCTACTTTATGACAAGTTAGGGTTTAGCAGAATGGCATACGAGGAGTATCTTTTTGGTTCATACACCTGGCTATCCATGAAGCTTCCTACGCATTTGAAGTATGGTGAGGCTCGTAAGTTTTGGGATATTAAAGGAGCTGGGACATGTTGCTTAATTTTCGGAGGATGGTAGGAGACAGGGACCATAAAAATAGGGGTTTTGATCCTAATGATAAATGATCCATCAGCGCCTTCAGGTATCCAAAGTCAGCGTTCCTTGCACCTGTAGCTCAGTCATCTCAGCCTAACCAACAGAAGACAGCTGTCAAAGATCAAGAAAAGAATCATGCTACGAGGAGATGAAATTAGAGTTTTAGTTTGATTAGGACTCTTTGTAATTACAGCTCAACACTTTGTGTATTTAATGAGTCTGTTTAAAATAGATAAGGATAGTTAATGATAAGTGATCGAGCTCCCCTCATGCTAGAGGAGGAGACTCAAAGTAGTTAAGTTTTTTTTCCTATATATAGTGAAAACTCTGATGTAATGAGGGTTGGATGTTATTGAAAAAACAGAGTTTTATATTGGCTTATGTAAAAGACTTGTTGCAGTAATATAATAGACTACTTTTTCTTCTCAAGATTCATACTTTGTTCAAATGCTCAAGATGTATTTGGCTTTGTCTTATCCTTTGTGTTTTACAGCTCTATAGATATACAATCACTCTGAATTCACCTAGTTGCTCAGATTTCCTGTGTATATTTATGAGTTGAGGTTCATTTGCAAAATGTTTTGAGTGTTTAAACATTACATGCCTTGACTTCCATGAATGAGTAGTTGAATGGTTTACTGAAATGGTGTTTGACTCCATGAGCCCAATGGAAGAAATCTTATGTTGTCTGTCCAACCAGCATGTTATTAAGTTTTCATTTCAAGAGTTAGCCCTCTTAGTGTTAATCACAATCAGTAGTTTGTTTTGAGAGAGCCCTCTCAGGTTAGGGAGGCTAATCCTTAGCCAAGAGTCTGGTCTGAAATAGTTACATAAAGTCTAACTGATAGCAGCCATCAGTACATGATTTTGTGATAACAGGTTTGAGAGTGGAAGATGGGTTGGATGGGCAGAACAACTATAGTGCATGGAAGGAGAGAATCCAGAGCATCTTTGAGGAAGCAGAAGTCTGGTGCATTATGGTAAATACCACACAGAACCCAGTAGTAGTACCTGCTGACCCTGTACAGTTGGCAGAGTTTAACAAAAAGAATGCTAAGGCAAAAAGATTGATTTTGGAAGGAATCAAAGATCATGTCATTCTTCATGTGAGAGGAAAGACTTATGCACATGAGATGTGGACAACCTTGACCAGTCTTTACCAGAGCTCAAATGAAAATAGAAAATGGTCCTAAAGGAGAAATTGAAGGCCATTAAAATGGCTAAGACTGCCAATGCTACAACATACCTCACAAAGATCACTTCAGTGAGAGATGAGTTGGCAGCAATAGGTGAGATCATTGCACCCAATGAGTTGGTGAGGATTGCTTTGAATGGTATTCCAAAGACTTGGGAAAATTTTGTGGATGGAATTGTTGCACGGGAAAAGCTTCCCAATTGGGAGAGGTTGTGGGATGATTGCATTCAGAATGAGATCAGAAAGAACCATTTTAGGGCAGCCAAACAGGTGGAGGAGGATGACAATGTACATTGTTAGCAAGAGGCAAGAAGGCTAGAGAAAAGAAGCATGCTTCCAATAGTGGAGGCAAAGGCAAAGGTAAAGGCAAGCATCAGAACAAGGAGAAGGACTATTCCAAAGTCAAATGCTGGAATTGTCAAAAGTTGGGACACTATGCTGTTGTGTGTCTGGAGAAGAAGAACAAGAAAGGGAAAGACAAACCCATGGAAAATTCTGTAGATATAGAGAGCTTCTCAGAGAGATTTGATCGGGAGTTTGGGTTCATAGCTTGTGAGGCCACTAGTGCAATATCACCTGCCATATAGGTTCAGAGGGAGTGTGCACTCCCTGCTACTAGCATAATATCTTCTAGCATTTGATATGTTGACAGTGGCGCATCCTGCCACATGATAGGAGTCAGAGAGTATTTCTCAGAGCTTTCAGAGGATGATACTGAAGTGGAGGTAGTACTTGGTGATGACAACATTGTTAGAGCAGTCGGTGCGGGGACAATGGAATTTGATAGGGCACCCATAAGATGGGGCACATGTATCATGGGACCTTGAGTACATTGTGGGAGATCACGATTGGTGTGCTAGATTTCAGTTCTGATCACCTTGATGTATGCATAGGATGTTCTATGGGGAATTTTACCAAATCCCCTTTTCCCAACAGTGACAACAGAGCGATCAGGATCCTTGACTTGATTCATACCGATGTGAGTGGTCGGATGTCTCATGTATCCTTGAGTGGCTATGAGTACTATTATTCATTGATGACCACTCTAGGAAGACCTGGATTTATTTCTTGAAGACCAAGAGTGAGGTCTTCAAGCAGTTTCAGGAGTTCAAATCTCTTGTGGAGACTCAGATAGGTAGGAAGATCAAGGTCCTGAGGTCAGATAATGGAGGGGAGTATACCCTTGGTGAGTTTGTTGATTTCTGTGTTGAGGCAGGCATTAGGAGGGAGTTCACAGTTCCTTATAACCCCCAGTAGAATGGGGTTGCGGAGAGGAAGAATAAATCCATTATAGGGACTGCCAAAGCCATGGTTCATGATTAGGGGTTACCTTTATTTTGTGGGCAGAGGCATGCAACATTGCTGTGTACTTGCAGAATAGGATTCTAGATCATGCCTTGGGGAATGTGACTTCGGAGGAGGCTTTTTCTAGGAAGAAGCCTGATGTTGGGCACTTTCGTATCTTTGGGTGCCTTACATATTCCTATGTCCCCAAGGAGAACAGGACCAAGCTAGAGCCCACTGTAGACAAGGGCATCTTTGTGGGTTATAGTGAGACCTTGGAAGCTTATCAAATTTATATTCCTGCGCAGAGGAAAGTGGTTGTCAGGTGGGATGTGAAGTTTGAGGAGGAGAGAGATTTCAGGAGGTCACGAGAGTTAGAGTATCCAGAGTCACCAGACCCTTAGGAGTAGCTGAGTCAGTCACAAGAATCCAGTGGTTAGGGATCATGAGGTACAACGATTACAGTGTTAGGTCCATCAGTGAGCAGTGGCTCTCAAAGTCAGGTGGGTGGTTCTCCGGGAAACATGCAGGGTAATCCATAGAGCAGTTCACAGGGTAGTCTACTAATGGACAATTCACATAGTAATTCAACATCTACAGGCATAGATTCAAGCATGAGGTCAGTTGGCAGGCCTTTAGGAGTTCAGGCTTCTGATGATGATGAGGATTCTTTCACTCTGGTGGGAGAAGTATGCCCAGGGAAGAGGAAGCACAAGTGGCTTCAAGATACCTTACGCGAGGCCACATCATTTGTTGGGCCAAAGAGACAGGTTAGAGAGAGTAAACCACCTGAGCGGTTCTGTAGTTACATGGCATTGGTAACAGGCATTGTTGACTCCGAGCCTTCTAGTTATGAGGAGGTAGCCAACCAATAGATCTGGAGAGAGGCCATGATGGAGGAGTATTCTTCTATAATGAAGAACGATGTTTGGGAGGTAGTGCCGAGGCCTGAAGGTAAATCAGTTGTTACTTCTAGATGGCTCTATAAGATAAAGCATGCTATAGCTAGAAACATTGAGAAGTTCAAGGATCGATTTGTGGCGAGAGGGTTCTCACAGGTAGAGGGAGTTGAATATGAGGAGACCTTCGATCTCGTAGCTCAGTATGCATCTATTCGCTCCATTATATCGATTGTAGCAGAGATGGGTTGGAAGATCCACCAGATGGATGTGAAGACCACATTTCTCAATGGCTTCATTCAGGAGGAGGTTTATATTGAGCAGCCACAGGGCTTTAAGGTGCATGGGACAGAGTCCCATGTATGCAAATTGAAAAAGGCACTCTATGGCCTGAACCAAGCTCCTAGAGCTTGGTACTCTAGGATTGATAAATACTTGTAGCAGTTGTGTTTCACAAAGAGTGAGGTTTATCCGAACTTATAATTCATTGTGGTAGGTGAGGAGCCTCTCATTCTGGTGTTGTATGTTGATGACTTGATAATCACTGGTGGAGAGAGACTCATTGAGGGTTGCAAGAGAGATCTTGCTTCAGAGTTTGAGATGAAGGATATTGGCTTGATGCATTATTTTCTGGGATTGGAGGTGTGGTAGGAGGAGGGGAATTTCTTCGTGGGAAAAGGGAAGTACATTGTGGATATTCATAGTAGATTTCACATGGAGGACTGCAAACCCATGTCTACACCTATGATCACTAATTGGAAGAGGCTTCATGCTTCTAATTCCAAGTTGGTGGATCCTACTCTATACAAACAACTGATTGGTAAATTAATGTATTTGGTCAACCCTCGACCATATATATGTTTTGCAATTAACACTATGAGTCAGTTCATGTGTGAGCCCAAGAGAGTGCATTGGGTGGCTTCAAAACACATTCTTCTTTACTTGCAGGGGATTGTGTATTTTGGTCTGGATTATAGACAGGGTGATCGAGTGAGACTGGCAGGTTACACAGATTTAGATTGGGTAGTTTGTGCTTCAGATAGGAAGAGTACTGCCGGGTGCTATTTTGGGTTGGGTTCGGCAGTTGTGTCATGAATCAGCCGGAAACAACAGTCAGTTGCATTGAGCTTAGCTGAGGCAGAGTATATGGTTGCTAGTTTGGCTAGTTGTGAGGCCATATGGCTTCGCAAGATGTTGTTTGGTCTATTTTGTCAGGCATTGAGACCTTCAGTAATTTACCGAGATAATCAAAGTTGCATGAAACTCACAGGGAATCCAGTTTTTCATGACAGTTCAAAGCATATTGAGATCAAGTATCACTTCATTAGAGATTATGTCCAAAAGGGAGCTGTCAAGCTTGAATACATTTCCACAAATGAGCAGGTAGCTGACATTTTCACCAAAGCCTTACCACGTGGCAAGCATGTCTACTTCAAAGACAAGATAAGAGTGGTGAGAAACACTTTCCTCGGTAAGAGGGAGTGTTAAAATTTGGGTACCAGAGGACAAGTGGTTCCCTACGGCTTTTATCATTGGCCTAGGGAAAAGTGTCCAAATTTATTTGTACTTTTCTCCTAAAGTGACTTTATAAGTGGTAAAGTCAATTTAATTTAAAAGTGACTTTATAAGTGGTAAAGTTACATTCTAATTTAAATGTGACTTTATTAAAGTCAATGAAGAATTAGAAAGTGAAAAAATGACTATGGAAATAAAAGGCTAAGTGGGTCTTTATTTAAGTGGGTGAATTA
The DNA here is from genome assembly GCA_031772625.1 of Pinus tabuliformis. Taxonomy (NCBI): domain Eukaryota; kingdom Viridiplantae; phylum Streptophyta; class Pinopsida; order Pinales; family Pinaceae; genus Pinus; species Pinus tabuliformis. Next base: position 150,783,649 of record CM062815.1, on the reverse strand, counting down.
AAAAATAGAAAGTGAGAATTAAATGAACATTTATTCTCATCCCTAGATATAAATGAATCTCATCCATTAGATCTTAGGGTAACCCAAAAGGTCATTTAGAGAGTAAAAGGAGAAGAGAAGAGAAAAAGATCAATAAATTCTTTCATGGGCATTTGAGAGAAATAGAAGAGAGAGCAAGGAGAAAATTTCTGAGCAGTGAGGAAGTGAAGGAGAGCAACAAGAAGACATTTAAGCAAATCTGGGCAACAACATTTATTGGCATGCATCCCAAGGCAAAATCGTACAACAAGAGAAAGGCATAGAAATGGAGGAAGAGGGACAACATCAAGGGCACGAATCTTGAGGCAGATTTGGGCACGATTTTTGAGTCATCCATACTGCTCAAATCCATATGGTCCATATAGAAATTTCTGGGCATGTTTTTTGAGGTAGGTCGTATAACATATAATGCTGTTTTATTGCTGGAAAATGTATGTTTTGGCTATTTGTTGATTGACACGATTTTCGAGGTGGAGTTCAGGCACAGAAATCGAGATGAGTTGTAATTTGTGGTTGCTAGAATTTTTACTGTGTATTTCAGTTTCTCTGTAAAAACATTTTCATAAATAAAGAAGAGCTCTAAAACTAGTTTTCCCAAGAGTTGTAGGGGTTTTTTCTAGGGTCACATCGACCAAAAATAACTGTGTTATTTTCTGTGTGTGGTTGTCATAATTTTGTTGTGTTTTATTTCTGCAACTTCTGCAGTTGTGAAATCTCTAAATTTGTGTTTTTAGAAAATATTGTCACTTCCAGATTTTAGAATTTTTAGCATGCTTGGATTTAAAACTAAATGCATGGAGTGATAAGGAAAACTGATAACCGAAGTGGGGGTTGAAATTTCTTCAGTCTTTAAGATCACTAAGCAACCTCCCATGCTTTTATTTTTTTCTTGAAATCTAAACCATTATGCAACACCTTTTTCTTCTCTATTACTGGTTGGGCTTAATTTGTAGTCTATATTAATGGAATAATAGGAATTCTATGATATAAGCAACCCATCGAAATATATTTTCATTTTAAATACTTCATCCATAGATAAGAGATGCAAAGCACAAAATACATACTGGTTGTTTGGATTTTATTTAAGAATATTCAAAAATAGGATTTAAGCAATGTACAAAATTAAATGAATTTAGTTACCCTAATATTTATGAGATTAGTTTCACTAATATTTTGAAGAATTTCCAATTGTTACAAGAGCTAGAGCCACATTATTGTATTGATGAGTCTTTTGGTGTCATATTTTCTTGTTACAAATTATAGACTCTTCTTTTTTTAGGGTTCATATATATATATATATTTTATCATTTTAGTGATGGTAACCTTACCAAATATTCTCATAACAATACATGTTTTGTAAATCCTAAACTAAGTGGTGGTTGGGAAGGTGGCTAGAATTGCTACAGTTGGGCAATGTTGTTTTATATTTGAAGAATCTACATAGGCTAATCAAGATTTAATGAGGTATGGATTGGAGCTCTATACCGGGACATAATCCTAGGTCCAACAAATATTGAACTTCACTGACAATTTATTATAATTATAATGAAGTCATTCAACTTAATGATAATTCATTAGAGTTCATATAAAAATTTCTTAGGACCATACATATAATATTTTTGCAAATTTATTGCAACTATCAAACTTTCATCATCCACTGGACTAGAAAAAATAAAGATTGAGTTTTCCAAACCAATGGTGACAGGACCCAAACATTGGTTTTCCCCAACCAAAATATGTATCATCAATATGAATTCAACCCCAACTTGTGATACAAATTCAACGCTAACCAAGCCAAAATATATAAGGCTCTACATCCTTAGTTTTTTTGAAAATCTTTGTATGATTTCTTTTTCTTCCAAATATCTTATTTTAAGAATTCTTTAAAAGATAATGAGGTCTTATTTAAAACTTCTTTAAAGGGTAACAAGATCTTACTATAATATCTAAGGTGATAGTGGAAGGTTTGGATAAGGATAATGAGTGTTGAGTGAGTAATTAGGACCATATACAAGGCATTTATTTTTTTCCTATATGTAAATCTAAACAAACATTTTTTCTTCAACCAATCAACGTTCACTTGTGGGTTAAAGTCAAGATTTTCTCGGATAAAAATGGAAGAATCAAGAAATGGAAACTATATTGAACTATACCATTTTATGAAGGATCTTGTTAAAGAGATATTGGTTTGAAAGCTAACTAAGATATCTTCTCGAGGGAGTTCAAAATTTTCCACTATAGTAGAGACAAGTGAATTTGACTTGATTTCATAGGTGTCCAGGGAGGGAGTTCAACAAAACTTGGTCTTGAGTGTAGTGTCTAGACATTGTAGACGAGGAGAAAATAGAAGTGTGTGGTAATTGCTGAGTATATGGGAGAATATGGATATACTTTATATGACATTGGATTACCATGAGACTATGAATGATACCCTTACGATATGAGTCTAGGTGTATATGACCTTATAACTGCCATGATATAAAATATTCATGTTGTTATGTTGCGAATTATAGTGATTCTCTATTACTACACATGGAAAATAATGACCCTTGTCTACAGCTAAAATATGAAACTATTATCATTGATTATTCTAGGGAGAACACAATAATGCAAATATGTACTTTGTGTAATTTTGGTGAAACCTCTCTATCTATGAGGCGGTTATATTATACAAAACTATCATGTGGTTATATCGGGGTATTGTATTATTTAGAGAATACAATAATCCAAATATGTACTACTTGCAACTTTGGTGAAACCTCTATATCTATGAGGTGGCTATATTGTATAAAACTATCATGTGGTAATATTGGCTTATTATATTCTCCAGAGAATACAATAATCCAAATATGCTGATTGAAACTTTGGTGAAACCTATCTATCTATTGTATTATAGAAAATATATTGATATTATTATTAGCTATAATAATACTTTAATAATGATAATGATAATGATAATAACAATAACAATAATAATAATATACGAGGAGCTAGAAACAAAGAGTATAAATAATAGAGAATAAGGAGGAAGGGAAGGGGAGAGACGAGGAAAATGACCATCCCTCTCATGGACAAGAACATTGTGAAGAAACCTGTGAAGAAGTTCAAGAGGCATCACATCACTGTCAAGGAGAATTGGCATAAAAAAAAAGCCGTTGATTCACGTTTGAGGAGAAAGTTTGTTGTTCCCTTATGCCTAATATTGGTTATGGATATAACAAAAGACTAGGAACTACTTTCCAAATGGATTTAAGAATTTTTTGTGTATAATGTTAAAGTTTTGGACCTTCTTATGATGCACAATACAACATTCTGCCCTGAAATTTCTCATAACATTTCAACATTGAAGAGGAAATATATTGTGAAGTGATATGCACAACTTGATATTGTGGTGACCAATAAGTTAGCGAAGTTGCATAACCAAGGGATGAGTAGAATTCTTAGCTTTTTCATGTTGATGTGAGTTACAGATGAGATGCGTTGTTGGTGTTGTTAAACAATGCTTATCCCAATAGAAAATTGGAGAACATATGAATTTTTATTACACATAGTATTTATTTTAATTATTAGAAGCTAGATTATGAGCATGCCATAGTTCAGGTGATTTTTCTAGGAGCTACTCCATTTGAGATTATCAAAATGGTGTGTTCTGGTGGGGCTTCGTAGGGAAAAGGTTTACATGTTTGACAATTAAAAAAATAAAAAAAATAAAATAATAGTGTTAAAACATGTACCAAAACCCTAAGGTTACCCTTTAGTTTTGGGTTTTCCATTAGGTCCTTCTAAAGGGAGAATAGATGTCTTGAAATACCAGATAGTTTGGCCTAGGCATAAGTTTATTTCACCAGCTAGATCTCCTTGCACTCCTAAATGTAAGATTCACCCAATGTTGTTTCATTAGTAGCATATTCTATATAGATATTTATTATATTATAAAAATATATTGATATTATTATTATCAATAATATTATTTTGAAAATATTTTGATAATATTTTTTTTTTCACTTACTGGTTCACGGATACCCGGGTCAGTGGGTAGCCGCTACGTCCAGGGTTTTAAACACTGAGTGGACGCCACCCGAAGGGCATCAACACCCCTCGGCCTATTTACTGACCTAACCCCAAGAGCTTTCGAAAAATATTTTGATAATATTATTGTAATAATAATAATAATAATAATAATATTTCAATAATAATAATATAATATAAGGAAATTTCACCCAAATATATACTGCTTGCAACTTTGATGAAATTAGTATGGTGGATATGTATAGATGATGAAAACTTTTTGAAAATTTTCTTTTAGAAGGGTGTGGATTGAAGAACTAATATTTATGGAAAAATCTAATACGTTAACATTGTATTTATCTAGCGTGAAAAAAATGGTGGATTGTTCACGCTTGATTCTCTAAAATTTCTAGAATATGTAATCATTTTCTAACAAATTACATGTTAAAATTCAAAAGATTTCAAATTACGAAAGTTCCAATTAAGTATTTCTCACAAATTACAAGTTCATATTCAAAAGATTTCAAATTAGCTCTGCTAAGTTCCAATTAGGCATTTATATAAAATATCCACGTTATAAACTTAGGGATGACTATACCTAAAGATATCAAATTTAGTGATATGCCAACCTTATCTAATTATTAACACTTAATAAAAATTTGATATCTCCACTCTAACTAATCCAAAAGTTAAAACGTATGCGTGTAGTAAAAAATTACAATTTTATATTTATTTCTTTTGTTTTAGAAGAAAATGTACCTCATCTTACCTCATAGATATCCACCATGGTGATTGTAGTATACATATTACAAATATATAGATGATATCTTTATAGAGTTTTATTTCTCCAGAGAATGATCAATGATACATATTAATAATCATAAATATTAATTATAAATGTAATATTAAGTACATGATGGAAACTAACAAGTAATAACTCTCCGGAGAATGATCAATGATAAATATAATATTGACTAAATGGTGGAAACTAACAAGCAATCGGGGGATGGGTAATGGGTAGATGAAGGTTTGATTGAATGGGGATGGTTAGACCCACAAGGGATGGGTAATGGGTAGATTAAGGTTTGATTGAATGAGGATGGTCAAACCCTCAAGTGGAAAGGTGTAGCAGTGGAGTGGGTGGGAGCTAAGCTCTCTGGTCATAGGTTGTGGGAGCTATCTTATTCATATAGAATATGCTCATGTATAACATATTGGTTATTTTTGCTTCTTATATATCTTCATGAGACTTATCTCAATCTATTCATATTTTCATATTTATGGCTCATTGTCATAAAAGGCATACTCATCTTTTCACATGCACCTCAACCTTTTGCACCTTATGAGAGCCCATTTCATAGTGCTATCATATTTTTCAAGTAAACCCTAAATTTATTTATATATTTAAAATTAACAAGAAATTACGATTTGATTAAAATTTTCTCACTTTCATAATGGTTGGAGTGAGAAATTGCTAAATAGATGATCCAAAATATTAATTTCAAAACTCAAACTCCAATTAAATGGAATATTTTTCACAAATTCAAAACTAATTTTAATTATTTAAACAAAGAAATTTGATAATTAAATAAAATTTTAACCCTATTTAATACATATATTGCTTCGTGAAATTCTATTTTATAATATATCTATAAATATAATCATAAATACAATAAAAAATCATTATGATGATTGCCAAACCTTATAGGTTGCTTGTCCCATTCAATTAGTTGCACATAGTAAGAATCCAGAGAGATGAGAAGTTACTGCATTTTATGAAGGTAGATATCAACATTATTGTATTAATTTGAATGACCCTTAAAAATAAATTTAATTGATAAACATTATAAAGTATTTTTTATTCTATGAATATATTAGTGTCTATGTGTAACCCCTTGAAATATACAACTTATTAAACTACATTAAATCATAAAACGAAATTTAAATACAAATAAAGCATAATTTTAATAATTTATATTCATATTTTTAATAATTAAAATATATAATATACCTATCCTAAAACAATGTGATAACTAAATTCTTATCCATATAGTAATTGAGTGATAACTAAATTCTTATCCATATAGTAATTGAGTAATATATAATGACCATATAAATATATAACTTTTTTTATATCCTTCCTTTACTATCTTTTTTATTATCCATCCAAAACATTACATTTTCATGCACAGTCTTTTCTATATATAAAATAATTAAAAATAATAATTTTTTAATTGTATATAGTGCTTATCATTCATTGGTTATTTAGATTGATTGATTATCTATTTATATTTATTTATTAGGTATGTTAGGATATTCCGACACATAGGAAATAGTTAAGTATAACTTGGTCTAGTATAGAGTTAGGTAAAGTGTGTTTCTTTACTATGTACATTTTGTAACTTACAATCTGACGATCATGATATGTAGTGATCTGACGGTTCATTCTCTCCTCGGTATTATCGACACTTGATCCGTGGCTTAACACCCGATTGGTCCATGATCTCTATTTAAAGAGCATGGAGGGTCATTTGTAGGTTAATCGTTCATGAGAGAAGCTTATGTAAAGTTTCATTCTTTTATTAATAAATTTTCTGAAGTGGCTGCGTTGGCTCAGGTCGTGGATTGTTTCCCTCTTTGAGGGTTTTAACCACGTCAAAGTACTGGTGTATTGATCTGCGATCTGTTTGTGAGCGATGTCCTTTGGTGTTCTATCTGAGGAACTTACCCTGTAAATTCCTACATGGTATCAGAGCTATTTGAGGGCCGCGTCCATTGGTGATCCAAATCTGAAGCCGGTAGAACTGCATTCGACTACCGTTTCCTAGATCTACCGTTTCTGACTGCTTTTGGGCCGAGAGGACTGCTCTGTTGTGTTGGGAGCATCTGTTCCAGTGAGGAACCCCTTTCGTTTCACGCGAAAAGGTTTCCGGTAGCCCTAGCTGTGTCATTTTTAAGATCTGGAGGTATACAATGTTTATTTGTAGTTTACAGTTATTTTCTCTCTGTTTATTTCGGTTTCGGTTTATTTAGCTTTTTTTATTACCAGATCTATACCTTTCATTTCTGCGTATGCTCTTTGTCCCGCGACTCTGTGCGATCTGGGCAAATGAGAAACAGAAAGGAAGGATTTTTCTCATGCGTATGCTCTTTTCCGCTGCGCCTTAGTGTGATCTCGGAAAATCAGAAACATTGAGGAAAATATTTAGTTTTCGGCTAAAGCTAATTTCGAGCTGTAAGGTTTGTTTTTTTTGTATGTCCGTGTTGGGTTTTGTGTTTTTTGTTTTGTAGGGAAAAAGAGCTTTCTCAAAGCAAGCACGCAACCCAAAGCTTCAACTCTCTCTCTCTCTCTCTCAAACTTTTTGTATAGCTCACTTGGTTCAAAGCTAATTTATGAGAGTAGAGGTATTGAGTTCAAGTCTCCTTTTTGTTGGAAAGGGGGCGTTTTTTTTCATTTCCGCACATTCCCGCACTTCATCGGTATCTTCATCAATTTTTTTTCAAAAAGTCATAACCTCTTCATCCGGAAGCCGTTTTCAGAACCGTTTTTTTTTAAACGGCCTAATTTTTTGAGATCTTTCCATTGGAACACTTAGTTTCAGCATCTATAGCTTCAGTTTCTGTTAAAATGGAAAGTCCATGCCAAGTTATTCTTGACAACACCAACTACTTCCAATGGTGGTCCTACATTGTGGATTTACTTAGAAGTAAAGGTCTCTACAGAATAGCCACAGGCCAAGAAACCAAACCGAAAGATGAAGATAAGGCAGCTAAATGGGAAAATAGGCAAGATCAAGCACGTGGGTTGATAGGGATGTCTATTTCTCCAGATCTTAGATTCCGTCTTGCAGAACTTGATGCTCCTGATGAAGTAATGAAACAGATTACTAAAGTCTTTGGAATTAAAAATGAACTTAGAGCCCATCAACTTGAAAATGAGTTGCTTACATTGGACCCCAATAATTTTTCTTGCATTGAAGATTTCTTGTCCAAGTTCAAGACTCTTAGACTTCTCTTGGAAGGTGTTAAGGTTAAGAAAGAAGATAGTAACCTTATATATTCCATTCTTACTAAGTTGGGACCAGCCTACTCTGTGTTTGTTTCCACCTTCCATTCTACAAGAGAAGCCTTCATTTCTCAAGGACAAGACTACAAGTCCCCTTCCTTTGATTCTTTTTGTGATTCTTTAATAAGAGAAAAAGAAAAACTCTTACACCTTGGTCTTCTTAATCTTGGAAACTCTTCTAAGAAAGCGTTAGCCGTCCAGCAACAACCAAATCCAAAGAATCCTAAGAAGTTGTATCCTAAAAAGAATGGTCCTAAACCAAATAAGGGTCCTAAGAAATTTCAGCCTCAAAATGGAAAATCATTTCAACAAAATGATAAGACAAATAAAAACAAAGGGAAGAAGACTGATAGACATTGCAACTTTTGTAATTGAGATGGCCACTTACAATCCAAATGCTTTAAGAAGATGGAAACCTTGGAAGCAACAATGAAGAAGCATAACATCCATTTGGAGCACTCTTCAACTTCAACTTCATCTTCAGGAATGGTACTTTCTGCATGTGGTTGTCAAGCATCTCAGTCTGGCTATGCACTAAATGTATCTTCTTCTTCTCATTCTCATGAGTGGCTCATTGATTCTGGAGCTTCTTATCACATGGCCAAAAGCAAAGCCATGTTTTCTTCTTTAAATGATTGTAACACCAAAAATATATATGTTAGTGATGATAGATCTCTTAGTGTTGTAGGGACTAGAACTGTTCATATAGACAATGGTCAGTTTAATGATGTATTATGTGTTCCAACCTTATCCTGCAACGTTTTATATGTATATCAAATAACCCATTCAGGTTAAGGTAAAATCGTTGAATTTTCACCTCACGATGTTGTAATTAAGGACCTAAGAGATCCTAGACAGATTTTAGCTACTGGCATTGCTGATGATTCTACAAGGTTGTATAAGTTTCACAACTTTGGGTCATCAAATCTTCCCTAAGTATTTGTTGCTCATAATGATGAAGTGAGAAAACTTTGGCATGAGTGATTTTGTCACTTAAACTATCGCTCTCTTCAGAATCTATGTAAAGAAAATATGGTGACAGGTCTTCCAATGGTATCTTGCAGAGATGGTGTTTGTTCCGGATGTGTACTCGGAAAACATCATCGGGACAGTTTTGAAAAACGTGCCTCTTGGCACGCCTCAGCCCCTTTACAGCTTGTGCATAGTGATTTATGTGGTCAGCTTCCAGTTGTTTCCTTCTCTGGCTACAAGTATTTCTTAACTTTGATTGATGATTTCTCCAGACGCACTTGGGTATACTTCTTAAAACTCAAGAGTGAAGTATTTAACATGTTCTTGGCCTTTAAGGCCTTTGTTGAAAAACAATATGGACATCAAATTCTTAAGCTAAGATCTGATAATGGCGGAGAATATGTTAAAAACAACTTCATCAACTTTTGCACTGAGCATGGAATTCAAATGCAACATACTGTTCCATATACTCCACAACAAAATGGTGTAGTTGAAAGGAAGAATCGCACCTTAAAGGAAATGGCTAATTGTATGCTTCAATCTAAAGGACTTAGTCTTAATTATTGGGCAGAAGCAATTAACTGTGCAAATTACATAATAAATCGCACTCCTCTAAGGTTTTAAATAATATCACTCCAGAAGAAGCATGGAGCTCAATTAAACCAGATGTAAGTCACTTTCGTGTTTTTGGAAGTGAAGCATGGGCCCATATTCCAGATGAGAAACATAAAGCTTTAGAACCTAAGAGTGAAAAATGTATTTTTGTTGGATATTCTGAAGATGTCAAAGGATATAGACTTATTCCACTTAAGTCCAAGAATGTTATCATTAGAAGAGATGTAAAGTTTGCTGAAAATATATCGGCCTACGAGCCTAGTTCGGCGGATGTGCCACCTCTTCCTATCTCTTCTACTTTTGAAAATATTTCTTCTTCAGATGATGAAAGCGAGGATGACAATCCTCCCCCACCTTCTCAGGATCCTCCTTCAGCTCCTCAGCTTCCAAAATGGGTTCGTGCTACTCGGGATGCAGCAGGTGATCTTGCCGGTGATCCTACAGATCAACGACATACACGTTCTCAGTTTGAGAGAGCCTCTTCTTTACTGGCTCAAGATTCAGTGAATTATGATCCTGACACCTTTGCAGAAGCTTCAGTCCATCCAGATTGGGAAGCAGCTATGAATGAAGAATATCATTCATTATTGGCAAATGATACATGGGATATTGTTCCTCTACCAAAGGGACAAAAACTTGTTAGATGCAAATGGGTTTATAGAACCAAGTATGGACCAGATGGGAAAGTTGATAAACATAAAGCTCATCTTGTTGCTAAGGGTTTTTCACAAGTTGAAGGCATTGACTACACTGAAACCTTCTCCCATGTTGCCAAAATGAACTCTATCCACCTTGTTCTTTCCCTTGCTGCCTCTTTCAAATGGGAAGTCCATCAGATGGATGTTAAATCTTCCTTCTTGCATGGGGACTTGCATGAAGAAATCTATATGGAACAACCTATTGGCTTTATACAAACGGACTCCAGCCTTGTATGTCGGCTTAAGAAATCCCTTTATGGTCTCAAGCATGCTCCTCGAGCTTGGTATGCCAAAATGGATAACTTTCTTTTGGAAAATGGCTTTTCTAGGTGTCATTCTAACAATACTGTCTACACCAAGAAAGTGGGCAAGTCTCTTATCATTCTTGTTCTTTATGTTGATGATCTTATCCTGATTGGTAGTGATCCCAACCTTATAAACCATGTGAAGTCTAGCATTAAAAGGAAGTTAACCTTTCTTCGCAATAGCTAACACCGTCCACCAACTCCCTTTGAGCCAGGACCAGAGACTCACCACTGAAACACTGCATGCAAACCAACATATACCTACGCCTTGAATGCCTCTCCCTGCCGCCACCCGCGATGATATTATCTTCCCTCATGAATGAGGCGACCCTACCAGCCTTGCCATGCATGTGGAAGGTGGTGATTTTGTCCTTCAAGGTACCCAACATTAATTAGGGTGAATGCTTCATGGATCTAGTACACACCCCGAACGGAGTAAAAAAATATTAGGTATTATCAAGGAAAATTTGAGGGGCTAATACTCACAAGTGGGCTAATTTTCCATGCTTTTCAAAAAAAAAAGATTCGTCAATTTCCAATTTTTTAAAAATGATTTGCCCAAATTTTATAGTACACCATTATTTTACCTTAAAAATTGTGAAAATATTATATTGAATAATATAAAATCATTGGAAATCAGAATATTTCTACAAAAATATCACCAAATTTTTTACAATTTGCATATTAGGGATTAGTAATATTCGCCAAGGTTTCTAAACTTTAAGATAAACTTCCATCCTTAAAATTTTCCCTAGGTATTATTATTATCAATAGTCTTATTTTAATAATATTATTACAATATATTACATTACTACTATTTTCAACAATATAATAATAATAATATATCATACATTAGTATTACTATTGTATTAATATTATATAAGTATGTATATAGCGATACTATTATTATAAAAATAACAAAAGTGTTATAGGAACATTATGATTAACCACATTTTAGCCAAGTTGTATGAACTCATTTTAGAAAACAATATTAGCCTTTGGCTTGGAAGCCATTGTAAAAGAGCTAAAGGACAAGCTGAATTTAGGAGACATCACTAAATATAGATCATCTAGTTACTCTTAGGATAATTGCAGAGGAATGTCACAATAATAAAATTGATCTCTCCTATTATTTTTTCGACTTTAGAAAAGCTTTTGACACCATTCCTCTAGATAAAGTATGGAATAGGCCAGAAGAGAAATGGTTCCACTTGAGTTGAGGGTTGTTGTGACTAGGTTGTGCGAGAATGATATTTCCAAGCTTAGGACCACCAAGGCTTGATTAGAAGAAATTAAATGAAATATTTGAGTTAAGCAAGGTTGTCCCTTATCCTGTACCCTTCTTGGCATTTACATTGATAAGCTAGAAGAGTGTTTGAAAGCTACATGATGTGTGTATAAATAACTCAAAATTTGTAGCTACTAATGAATTCAAAATAAAAATAATAGACACAAATTTATTCTAATCAATCTTTATAAAGGAAAAAATACAATAGAAACACATGTAATCATTCAATCACATTGAACACAATATTTTTACTGGGGAACCCAACTAGGAAAATCCCTCCCCTGTTTGTATTAAATTAGATGAGAATATGTATCTATTACAATGACAACTTCAATCCTTGAAGCTCAACCTACACACAATACTGAACTCCCACTCTCTGGGCTTCTCTGATCAACACTTAGCCAAAATAGGCCTCAAAATTTCTTCTATTTCCTTGTGCAATTCTTGAGGAAATTATCTCCTAAAAGATAGGAAAAAACTCCTATTTCCTTGCGCAAATCCTAGGGAAATTTCTCACCTGCTCCAATGCAAAACTTGTACACTCAATAGTATATAATTGATAATTACAATGTGCCTTTTCCTCCAACTCAACTAGGAAATTCGAATTGCATGCATGACTAGGGATACTTTTAGTAAATTTACTAGTTAATTGAAAGATCAGTTAGTTAACAATAGTTACAACTACTCAACTAAACTCCTACTGACTTTATTCATGTTTAGAGCTCCGGTAACTGAATTTCACTAACTATAACTCCAATATAATATTGCTAGATCTTAGTAACCAACTCATGCAAAAATTTAGTTCTAGCCCACAAAATTGATTGACTAATTTAACTAAGTGACTTGGCCATGTCACTCCTGCCAATGGCAATTCAGGTCATCCTGTTGATGTGGAATTTCAAATTTCTCCATTTGATTAAGGCACAAGTCAATTGAAGCCTTTTCTTGCTACAATTTAACACCCTCTTAGCAAGAAAAGTGTTTTGAACCACCCCTATCCTACTCCTGTGGAACTCAAACTTAACTCTTGGAAAGTCCTTTGCAAAACATTGACATCCTGCTCCTTTGCTGGAATGTATTGCAACATGATGATCCTCCTCTACACACAATTTCTTAGGTGATGCCACTTGATGTCTATATGCTTGGAACTATCATGAAACACTGGATTCTCTGAGAGTTTGATACAACTCTAATTGTCATCGTGGATCAATGTGGGCTCCATCCCCCGACTGAAGAGACCAACCAATATCTTCCTCATCCAAATAGCCTCACATGCTGCTTGAATAACAACCATATACTCGACCTCTGCTGAACTGAGTGGTAAAAATATTTGTTTCCTATTGTACCAAGAAATTACTACTGACCTAACACTAAATATAGCTCCGAATGTGCTCATCCTGTATGATGGAATCCTGTCTAATCTGCATATGTGAAGCCGTGAAGCTTCACTCCATCTGTCTTCCTATACCATAAACCCAAATATACTGTGTGTGTGAGGTATCAGTGAACATTTTTTTGCTCCTTTCCAATGAAGCTTTCTAGGCTCCACCTTAAACTAACTAAGCTGATTAACTGCAAAACAAATATTGGGCCTTTTGTTCAATAAGTACATCAAGGACCCCACCAACTACCTGTAGATAGTTCCATATACATCTTATCCTATAGAAGCATCCTGTTTCCTCCAGTTAGTATCTAGAGGAGTTTCCATGGGCTTACAATCCTTCAAATGGAACCTATGAAGGATTTCAAAGGTGTAATTCCCCTAACCAACGAATAGCTCTCCATCTTCTTTCCACACATCCAAACCAAGTAATTAGTGCATCAAACCCATATCCTTCATTTCAAACTCTCTTGAAAGGTCCTCGTAGCAAGAATGGATCAACCTCTCATCTCTTTTCAGTATCAAATCATCTACATATATGACTAAGATGAGCATATTGCCATCTACCAAAATGCAATAGAGATTGGCATTTGCTTCACTCTTAGTGAAGCCCAATCCACTGAGATAGGAATCTATGTGAGTGTACCAAGGATGAGGTACCTACTTGAGACCATAAAGAGATCTCCTGATTATGCACACACGTGTCTCCCTGTCAAATGTTTCATATCCCTTAGGCTTCTCAATGTAGATCTCTTCCTCAACCACTTCATTGAGGAAGGAAGTCTTAACTTGCATTTGGTGGATCTTACACCCCATTTGTGCTACCAATGTAAGTATGGTCCTGATAGCTGAGTATATTTCCACAAGGGAAAAAGTCTCCTCGTAATCAACTCCCTCCACCCGTGAGAAGCCTTTGGCCACAAATTTGGCCTTGTACTTCTCAACACTTCCATCAGCAGCATGTTTCACCTTATACATCCACTTGGAGACAATAATTTTTTTCCCTCAGGTCTAGGAACAACCCCCCCAAGCATGATCCTTCATGAAGGAGTCATACTCATCCACCATGGCATCTACCCACATGTTACAAATCCATTTGGGCACATCACTCCCATCATCCAGATTAGTGTTTTAAGGCTCATCAAACCCTGATTTCAATTACTACATGCCCTAAACAAGTCACCCTTTTGCATGCCTCCTTCCCAAACAATTTCATGACATGAAGACATCCTGAAATGACATCTAGAGGGACCAACATAGGTAGGCCCATGTAAGGGTGCACTGAAAAGTAGTTAATTCCATGCCAAGGTGCTCTGCAGAGCACTTAGGCTTCCTTTCACCTGCGCTGGGTGAGTTTGAGCAAAATTCACATAGGGTTTGTGGAATATTCTTATCTTTTGGAGTCATCTAGAAGGTTCCCTCACTTATCAACTCCTATGAGCTCGAAAATGGATGAGGAATGAGTTAAGATGAATCCTATCCTCTCATCCCTTCCTCCATGGAACTAATTCTAAGTATGGAAGGCCATTCAATACCACCATTTATGACAAAACCTCCTTCATCTCCCTATAAATTGACCACTCATCTAAGTGATTAGGGGTTGGACTATGTTGAATTGTAAGGAGATAATGTTTCTATGAGAATTGGCTTTAAAGCAATTATTGTAATGCTACAAGTTTGTCATGATTTTGATGTGATGTGGATGAGATACAAGCTAGAGAAATGACTTTGAATACGACACAATGGTTGTAATTCCTTCTTCTATTCAATAAAGTATTTGAACCTTTCTCCCATATGTTTGTATTGTCTTAAATGATGCTTATATGTGTGAAATGTATCTGATTCTATTCATTTGTATTCAATATATATTTTTCTTTGATCAGTTCTTTGTCTTCTATTTGTGTTTACAGGTACTTCTCAAACGTGTTAAGTACAGGAAGGAGCGACAGGCTTGATACAAAGGAGACACGAGGAAAGTGGAACTACAAGTAGGTCTTCTCATCTTCTTTTTCTTATCTATTTCTTATAAGAAAAGAGCAGCCGTTTCGCCACTGTTGTTTAATGTTGGCATCGCCTCGGCCCATTTGGTAAAATAGTCAATGACGACTATAATATACCCATGCCCCCCGGCCAAGGTGGGGTTACATGTCATGAAGTCAATGCCACATTTGGTGAATGTTCCAAAAGCAACGACTGGATGTAATGGTGCAGGTGGTAATCTAGTTTTTCGGTCATAAATCTGGCATGCATGACAACTTCTTACGACAATAATACAATCTTTCAATATAGTTGGCCAAAAGTAACCGGCATGGAGAATTCTTTGTGCGGTAGCATATCCAGATAAGTGTCCACCACAATCACTTGAATGGAAATCATTCAATGCTTTCTTGGCTTCCTCATGTGTGAGGCACCTCTGTAAAATCATATCGATACCATGACGATAAAGAGTGTCACCAATGATCAGATAATCTTTGGCTTGGTATCAAGTACGTCACTGTTATGAGTGAGAGGTATCAGGTCGGAAAGTTTGGGTTTGTAGATAGATCAGTATATCTCCATACCACGGGTCAGATGACGATATGAGAAACAAAGACTCATCCAAAATTGATGGTTCAGATGTTGAATCAATGGAGGTTGAGGGAAGGTCACAAAGTAGCTCAACAGAAACAAGAGATTTCTTTGATTTAGAATTAATGAATTCCAAATCAAACTCCTGAAAAATGACTATCCATTTTGAGTATTTTCCCCCAACAATTGACGTGACAAAATGTATGTCATAGGGTTGCAATCTGAAATGACAATGGTCTTCCAGAGCAGGATGTAATGGCAAAATCTCTAAACAGATTGCATAGCTGCCAAAGCTAGTTTCTCGACATAAGAGTACTTACTTTTTGTGTCTTTTAGATTGTGACTCAAATAATAAATCGGATGGTCAATACCATTTTCCTCTTGGACTAAAACCATGCCAATGGTTGTATCTGCAGCGGCAAGATACAAGTAATAGTCATTTTGATAATTTGGAGAATACATTAATGACACTTTAATCAAGGTATCTTTAAGAGCATCAAAGGAAGCTTGCACAACTTGATCCCAATGGAAGGGTATCCCCTTTTTCAAATGACGTGTAAAACCTTTAGCCATTTCAACGTAATTGGGAATTAACCTCCTCAGAAAGTTAGCCTTCCCTTGGAGTCTATGTAACTGTAAAAGATTTGAAGGTGGAGGCAAGCCAAGAATTGCCTGAAACTTTAATGGATCGAGTCGAATTCCTTCTTTAGACACTACAAATCTAAGCAATCGACTAGAATAAAAACAAAACACAAATTTGTGTGGATTGAGTCGTATCTTGTAGTGTCGGCACCATAAAAATATTGCTCTCAAATGTTGCGGGTGATCAGTCCGCTTTTGTGAATGAGTAAGTAAATCATCAAGGTAAGATTGAACAATGTGCTTGATGTCATGGAAGGTATAGTTCATTTCCCTCTGAAAGGTAGCCACTGCATTCTTCAAACAGAATGGGAGTTTCCTATATGCGAATGTGCCCCATGGACAAATAAAAGCAGTTTGTATGATCTATTCAATAAAGTATTTGAACCTTTCTTCCATATGTTTGTATTTTCTTATGATGCTTATATGTGTGAAATGTATTTGATTCCATTCACTTGTATTCAATAGATATTTTGCTTTGATCAGTTCTTTGTCTTTTGTTTGTGTTTACAAGTACTTCTCAAGTGTTTTAAGTTTGGGAAGGAGCGATAGGATCGATACAAAGGAGACAAGAGGAAAGCGGAACTACAAGTAGGTCTTCTCATCTTCTTTGTCTTATCTATTGCTTAATAGAAAAGAGTAGCTATTTCGCAATTGTTGTTTAATATTGGCATCGCCTCGGCCCATTTGGTAAAATAGTTAATGGAGACTATAATATACCCATGCCCCTTGGCCGAGGTGGGGTTACATGTCATGAAGTCAATGCCCCATTTGGCGAATGGTCCAACAGCAACGACTAGATGCAATGGTGCAGGTGGTAATCTAGTTTTTCGGTCATAAATCTGGCATGCCTGATAGCTTCTGACGGAAATAATACAATCTTTGAATATATTTGGCTAGAAGTAATCGACACTAAGAATTCTCTGTGCGGTATCATATCCAGATAAGTGTCCACCACAAGAACCTAAATGGAAATCATTCAATGCTTTCTCAGCTTCCTCATGTGTGAGGCACCTTCATAAAATCGTATCGATACCACGATGATAAAGAGTGTTGCAAATGATCAGATAATCTTTGTCTTGGTATCAAATACGTCGTTGTTGCAAGCGAGAGGTATCAGGCCCAAACGTTTGGATCTGGAGATAGATCAGTATATCTCCATACCACGGGTCAGATGACAATATGAGAAACAAAGACTCATCCAAAATTGATCGTTCAAATGTTGAATCAATGGAGGTCGAGGGAAGGTCACAAAGTAGCTCAGAAAAAATGAGATATTTCTTCGACTTAGACTTGATGAATTCTAGATCAAACTCTTGCAAAGTGACTATCCATTTTGAGTATTTTCCCCCCAACAATTGATGTGACAAAATGTATGTCATAGGGTTGAAATTCGAAATGACAATGGTCTTCCGAAGCAGGATGTAATGGCGAAATATTTGAACAGCTTGCACAACTACCAAAGCTAGTTTCTCGACATAAGAGTACTTACTTTCTGTATCATTGAGATTGCGACTCAAAGAATAAATCGGATGTTCAAACCGATTTTCCTGAAACACAATCATAAGCTTAGTTAGGATCCTTTCCATGCAAAAAACAGGTCAACTTTTGGAGAAAACAACTAAAACAAATTGGTGACTCCACTAGGGATGATCATCCTTCCTAGTAGCTTATCCACCTCCTAGGACATTCTTGTAGACCCTACTTGTGTTCATTGATTGTATTTCAGTTCTTTTGCATTGAATTTTTGGTCAAAACTGTGTCAAATTGCCTTTTGAAATGGCTCATTGTCACCAACGCAGGCTTGTGAGGGACACAGTGTGCTGCAGAGCACCCTTGGCTTAGGGAAAATTCTCTAAAGTGCATTGTTTCCCATTTAGGGTTGCATTGATCCTCATAGGGTCAGTTTACCACCTTTGGAATGAGTTTTTGCCAACTTTTTTCTATTTGTTTGTTTGCTGATTGATCAATGAATGTCATGTCTCAGAGAACAAGTTTCTATCTCCTTTGCTAGCCCTACTTTGACTTGATTGATTAATGTTTCTTAAATGTTTTCTTTGTCATTATCAATCCATATTCAAAGTTAAAATATAGTTGATTAATCTTTGTTCGAAAGAAAGTATCGTAAAAGTCTTCTTTTCCTTCAAAACAGAACTGTCGTAAAGTCTTCGTTCTTGTTAAATATTGATTGATTGTATGTGCATAGTTTCCTTTTTGTTCACATTCACATTAAGGAAATCGAAAATAAATACTTGCATGTTGCATTGAAAAAGTTTGTGCTCTTTGCTCTTTGATTGAAAGAAATCTGATTGTTCTATCCCTAGTAGCTAGGATTTTCATCGTTAAATTGAATTGAAAGTATAGTTATCATGTTAGTTTCATTCCTAGGAATTTCAGAATACATCACGTGGTGAACTTGAAAGGAAAATTCCTAAGAAAGATCAACTTAAAATTAACATCAATTTACCTAACGGAGCATTGTCATTAACGAAAGACATTTAGTGGGTCTAGCCTAGAGGCGTGTTCCGGCGTCGTAAAACAAAGCAGATGTCACTAACTTGTCTGCAATATATCCCGATTGTGATACCTCATTCCATGTATGTGAGTATATTGTAGCTCGTCCACGTATCTTTGGGTATATAGGGCGGTGTTACAGTACGTAAAGTATATGGGAATGCTCTCACTGTGTCGTTTTGCACTAGACAACACTTATACGGATTGGGCCTCCATGTACCTTCGGGTATGTATGGGAGGACAACACTAGGTTGCTATCCATTTATGTAACTGAGTCGACTGCCTTGTACACTATGATACACCGAACACAACATTCGGGGAGATTGCCTGCCTGCACTTCTTGGTTTGCCAAGAGGTATTCTTCAATTCACAGTTTCTTGGTAAACCTTTTGCCTACTTACCCCTTTTTATTTTTTCTTTTTTGATAATAAAATTAATCAGCAATCGTGGAGGAACATCAACCCTTACCCTGTCATTCGCGGAGAACAACGAGTAAACTGCTTTTGCCACCCGAAGCTACACCTATTTAGTCAAAGTGGTCTCGCTTAACTGAGTCAAGTACATCAAGAACTCCTAGTTCTTCGTCTGAATTACCTGAATCATCCATTTCGGTAAGTACTTAGACTCCAGTTACTCCAAATATTTCTGGTACATCTGTTTTTGAAGAAGAAGTTTCACAATTACCTGAGGACATTATCACTGATCCTAGTGAAACAGTAACCGAAGTTGTTCAACAACAAGTTGATCCTCAAATTGAAATTGCTCAACAAGAAATTACTTCTGAACTTGAATCAGTTCAACCAGAAGTTAATCCATAACCTATCACAGTTCAAACAGAAGTTACATCTAAACTTGAAGTTGTTCAGGAACCTCTCCCTAAAACTGTTGTTCTTTTACCAGAACATCTGGACTTCGAATTTGAACATTCAGAAGTTGTTACTTTACTAGAAGACGATCAACCGGTTACCCCTCATACATCAGTAACTATTGAAACTTCCACTTTATCAACACCAGAAGTCTATTACGGACTAGACGGTGAAGTTCTTCCACCTGGTTTAATTGCTGTCGAGGAAGAATTGGAAGAAGATTCTACACCTAGAACCCCATTCCATTTTGGAACTGGGCTTAATCTTTATCCTTATACTCCTCATTTTACTGCTTCGTTTGACCCTGCTTCTTTTCAAGTACCCGCCGATTCCTTTTGGGCCAGCTAACTATGGTTGAACAATCGTCAACATCCCAGACTGATGCAGCTGTGGTAGAATCTTCTGTCATAACCTCTTCGATGTTTTCTACTACACCTGAGTCACATTTATATGGGGAATTTTCCGTCGTAGTTGGTTACCAGTCTTTATCTAGAACCCACTCAGGGGTTGCTCCTACACCATGGTCATCACCCATGTCCTCAACCAAAATTCTACCTGGTTCTTCTTTAACGGGAACTCAACAGTGTGACCTTGCATATCAATATCAAACTGGGAAATCTAGTCAACAAATACCTATGTATCCATTGCATACTAGATTTCCTCCATATGGAGAACAATATGCTTATTCACCTTATCCTCCCTATCCTGGAGGACCATCATATGGTAATATCCCGCAGTATTCAGGTCAGCCTGGAATTCGAGTTTGTCAATGGAAACCAACAATGGTAGTTCAACCAGGGCTTGTGCATCCAACACAACCAATGCAAACTGTGTCAACTATTCCTACTACACCTATTGTTACCACTGTACCACAATCACAAGTTCAAACAGTTGTATCTCAATCTGTACAAACTGGTGCTTCTACCTCGCAATCACAAGTTTCGGGTCAAGAAGTTCAAGTTTCTCAAGCTGTTATACAAAAACCACTTATGTCTGGGATCCAACAACCTCAGGTTAGTATACCTTTATCAGGAGTGGTTCAGGCTTACACTAGTATAGTTTATTCACAACCTGACCAACCTTTCATTGCTGGGAACAACAACCGATAAATCAACAATAGTTGTACCAACAACAACAATAGTTGATTCAATAATAGTTGGCAACCCCAATTTCAACAACCTCAATTGCAGCAATTCCAACCCCAATTTGGACCTGCCCAATAGGCTCAACCTAGGTTTGGACAATATCAAGCTTACCAAGGTCTTGGTCAACAAGGCTTTGCTGGTTATGGACAACCGCAAATTCAACCTGGTTATCAACAACCACCTTATGTCAGATTTGTTCAACAACCACCTTATCAAGGTTACCAAATGAAGATGCCTTATGTTGGTATGAAAAGACCTATTTCTCAAGCAATTCCATCATATCCTGGGTATGCTCAACCTGACTTGAATTGACAGTTTCCATTTGTAGCAACTCTATAATTACCAGATTTAAACTGGCTCACTAATGATCCAATCTTATATGCACCTTGGTGGCTGGTAATTCTGCATAATTTATCTTTTGAAATTCCAAAATTTAATGGAAATCCTGGAGAAGACCCATCAAATCATGTCATGACCTTTCATTTGTGGTGTTCATCAAACTCATTAAATGATGACTCGGTTAGACTCTGTCTTTTCCAAAGAACGCTTACTGGTCTGACTGCGAAGTGGTACATTGAGTTACCATGAGCTTCTTTCGACAACTTTACGACTTTAGCCACCACATTTTTGACCCACTTCCAGTTACCTATCAGATACGAGACTGGAACGAAACTCCTAACCAACTTTAAATAGACTACTGGTACTCATATATTAGATCATATTCATGAGTGCCGGCGTCGTCGTCGAATGGTTAAGACCTATGTTCCTTATCAGCTTTTGGCTAAGTGGTTCATAAAATCCTTCTTTCCATCAATCACCAAGGATGTGGAAAAAGGTGGATTTGTCACAGAAGAGAAATTAATTGCTCGTGCCCAATATTTAGATTTTTTCTATACACAATCCGACACGCTCTACGACAAGATTCCCAATGCACCCCGACCAACTTTCACTGTTCCTCCTCCTCCATAATCGAGTAAGGACTCTCATGCTGGTGACAGTGTGATTGGTTCTTTGAGCATGCAAACAGCAGGAATACCATCTAGTCAAACTCTTTCCATTATCAATCAAACTACCAATGCATCAGAAAACACTCTTGCTTCCGAAGTCAATGCCGTGTCATCTGACAAAGGAAAAAATCAAAAGAAACTGGGAGGCAAGAAGAAGGGGAAAAACAAGAAGAAACAAGATAATTCCCCTCAAGAGAAATCATCTGATTCCTCTACTTCGGCAAGGAAACCTCGTTATCCATGTCTAATATGTAATGACGATCATTTTACAAGAGATTTTCCACACCGCTCAGAAGTCTCTAAGCTTCTAAAGATTTCTAACACATCGGAAATGATGACTGATCCTTTTCCAAACCCGAAGACACATTTGGTTGCGATAGACCATGCTTCCACATCCCAAGTACTTATTTTATCCATCACAAAGCCACAAAACAAAGTTTTGGTGTCAACGAGAAATAAATATTATGGAAATCCACCGTCATCGTCAAATAATCAGGCCACTGATTAACCTAATCCTTTAACTTCAACTTCATCTAAAAATAGTCCACCACCTATTGCACCAGAATTGACAATAAAACCACCAAAGGGAGTTGTTCATAAATTGAAATTTAACCCTCGGGCTCGAGTAGCTTAGAACTATAACATAGTAGAAGATCTAGCTCAATCACCTTCTGCTATGTCGACACTCGAGGTATTACAAAATTGTCCCTCCTAGAAGCAGGCTTTACTGTCAACAATTGGTGGAATAGACCCTATGGATTCCAATCTTGTAGTTTTTAACCATGCGGGATATACACCACAGTTACCGACGCAATTAGCTTTCCTAATTCAAGTAAAAGCTCTCAATAAGAATGTTCACCAAACTATTATTGACGAGGGGGAATCTACTTGCATTATTTCAACGAGCTGCTGGAAAACACTTGGTTCACCACCGTTGTCACGATCACCAACCACGTTAAAATCTTTTTACGGATGAACATATACTCCTTGTGGGATTTTGAGTAACTGTTATGAAACCAACTCACAAAAAGATAGAAAAGAGAGATCCACGCCTTAGAATTCAGCCTCTTCGAGGGGGCAACCTCCTTTACATTACATAAATGAAAAATTCTTGGATGATACAAATGAAAAGACCTCCTTTATATATATAGGAGTCTAAGGGGTTATAACATAATCAGAGCCGACATAACAATAATAATGTAAAGGCACAATAATAACAATAGTGGGCTTCTATGTGGCACAATAGTAACAATATGGGCACTACATGGGTACATCAATATAATAAGTGGGTTATACTAACAACAATAGGGGGTTACACTAGTAGTATAGGGGTCTAACATGCCCCTCTCCTTCAAAAAGCGTTGTCCTCAACGCTTGAGTAGTTCTTGATGCTTCTGTATAAAATTCTTGTCCTCCCATGTGGAATATTTAGCAGGTAAGTTCTTCCACTTGATGAAATACTCTGAAATTGATCGATTTCGTAGCTGTCGGGTTCTTGTTTCTGTGACTGCTCCAGGTTCCAATATGATTTTTCCTTCCTCTTCAATTTCTGACAATATTGCTTGAATTGGGATCTTTTTCAACTTTTGAATAAGTGGCCATACTTCTTCGTCCTTCTTCCATTCATCCCTTGCTTCGTTTATCCAATTTGGTTGGATAATATAAATAGCAAGAAACAATGCATCCACATCCTCATCCTTGAGGAGTATTCTCATTCGGTAAGGTCGCCATTTTTTAAGTGCATGTAGTATTGCCAACCTTTCCTTCTCATAAATAGATTGCTTGAGATGTAGCAGTAAAAATACCCAATCACCTACATCAAAACATTTTTCACTACGATGTTGATCTACCTGTTGTTTCGTTTGATTTTGCACCGAAGTGGCGTTATCCTTTAAAAGTTGGAGAACTTGCTGTTGATGCTCGATGTGATATTTCTCTGCTTGAACCTTTTTCTTCTTGAAATGTCCTTCTATCTTTTGAGGAGTGGTAATTTCTTCCCGTCCTTTACAAGATATGGTCAGATTCATTTCTTGATGCTCAATGTGATATTTCACTTCTTGAACATTTTTCTTCTTGATGTGTCCTTCTATCTTGATAGTTTGAGGAGTGGTAATTTCGTCCATTGAATTACAAGATATGGTTGGATTCATTTCTTCTTCCTCGATGTGATCTTTCACTACTTGCACCTTTTTCTTCTTGATATGTCCTTCTATCTTGAGAGTTTGAGGAGTGGTAATTCTTTCCAATGCTTTACAAGATATGGTCTGATTCATTTCTTCTTTCTCGATGTGATCTTTCACTTCTTGCACCTTTTTCTTCTTGATATGTCCTTCTATCTTGAGAGTTTGAGGAGTGGTAATTCCTGCCAATGCTTTACAATATATCGTCTGATTCATTTCTTCTTTCTCTGGGGTGGGTTCCTGGCGTATATCTTCTTCTTTTGATGTTTCTTGATCCTTTTCTTCCTCCTCTTCATATTCTATGTAAAATAATTTCTTCTCAGCACACTTATGACCTTTAGTACATTTTCTATCACAATTGTAACAAAGCCCCTTTTCTCTTTTTTCTTCCAATTTTTGTGGTGTAACCCTTGTAGGTTGCGGAAGTTTAGGAGAAACAACACTTCCATCTCTATAGTTGAGAGGGGTATGCTTCCTGGTTTCCATAATTTTGCTTTCCAATATGTCACAAAGCCCTTTTACTCTTTCCAATTGTTGTGGTGTTGCTCTAAAGAAGGTGTTGCTCTTTGTATCCTCATAATGTGCTATCATTTCCTCCGTGAAAATTGACCACGTAACAAGTTGTTTACGAGAACAAAGCCCTTTATACCATAAAAATTGATCTGGTTCTAAATATGAAGATGCAATACATACCTTTTGTAACAGTTGTACACCATGTAGATCAAAATATTGCTCCATCTGAAGTATCCAATTTACCGGGTCCTTGCCATCAAACTTCCTCATCTTGTTTTTTCTTGATTTTAAGAGCTAAACCTTGAAACGAGTATAACTATGTACTTTCAAATCTTTAAGTTCTGAAATTGTGATCTATAGTAGCCCTCTGTGTCCTCTTTCCAATGTCACAAGTCTGACCGAAATTTGATTCTCCAAGGAAAAGTTATGCGAAATCTCCCACAGTGACTTGATTATAGACTAGTTCAGTAGAGCTAACTTGTATGACATTCCACGTGTCACTGTTTCAACCTTTGACTCTGAAAAATATTAAAAGAAAACTACAGTCCGTTCTCTTTCTGTACCTTCTTACGAAATTTCAATCCGATGCTCAGAAAGAAAGTTATGACGATTTTCCCCAGGT
This sequence comes from Pinus tabuliformis, assembly GCA_031772625.1. NCBI lineage: Eukaryota > Viridiplantae > Streptophyta > Pinopsida > Pinales > Pinaceae > Pinus > Pinus tabuliformis. The sequence goes on along the minus strand of CM062815.1, from coordinate 150,758,223 downwards.
CACCTGTTTTGAGTGTAATTCAGGAGTCTGCAAAAAGACCAACTTCCTCAGATCATATCTCTGAAAATATCGCGAAAAAAGCTCTGAAATTCAGACCCAAGGTTCAGCACGATTTCTTCTCAAATGGGTTATTTTTGCGACTTCTGAAACGTCACAGAAACAAAGTTATAGAGAAAATGCCACGATGACATTTTGGAGCAGCGAAACCCTAGAATCCAAAGCTCTGATACCAAATGTTATGAAACCAGCTCACAAAAAGATAGAAAAGAGAGATCCATGCCTTAGAATTCAGCCTCTTCGAGGGGGAAACCTCCTTTACATTACATAAATGAACAATTCTTGGATGATACAAATGAAAAGACCTCCTTTCTATATATAGGAGTCTAAGGGGTTATAACATAATCATAGCCGACATAACAATAATAATGTAAGGGCACAATAATAACAATAGTGGGCTTCTATGTGGCACAATAGTAACAATATGGGCACTACATGGGTACATCAATATAATAAGTGGGTTATACTAACAACAATAGGGGGTTACACTAGTAGTATAGGGGCCTAACATATAATAAGTGGGTTATACTAACAACAATAGGGGGTTACACTAGTAGTATAGGGGCCTAACAGTAACCTGCAAATCGAATTAGGGGGAAAAACAGTTACTGTTGAGGTTGAGGTAGCTGACGGACCCCTCGACTACAAAATTTTACTGGGAAGGCCATGGGTATATGAGATGGCTGTTGTGGTTTCCACATACTTTCGTACTATTGCATTCCCTCATAAGGGTGGAATCACAATTATCTATCAACTCACCTTCTTTGCATCTAGTTCTTAGGCTATGAGCAGCATTCTGTTGGTACACGAACCCTTGTTGTCACTTCAAAGTGTTGGTGTAGGTCTCTTTAAAGATCCTTCCCTAATGGGTACTTTTACGCTACCGTCACCATCTAATTTGGCAAAAGTGGCAAGAGTAGAGACTTGCAACATGATTTCCTCCACCTCATCTGATTTAAGGAGGATTACCAACAATTCTGAAGTTGATAGTAATACTGAGGTTATGCTGCTAAGCCCCATTGAGCTTGCATAGCAATCAATTTTTCTGGCTTGTGCGGCAAACCCAAATCCACTTTCACCAATTTTATGGGTAGACATTCATTAGAATACGGTACTTCTTTGGATCCTTTTTCACATATACATTTTACGAATGAAGTAATCGTCCAATCCATGATGATATGAGAATAACCTTGGGGAGATTATCATCATCGTTCCCATCTTCCAGATGACATCAAAGATTATTCAAATGAACTAAACCACCATTCAGTTGTTGACTTCCTTTCGAATTCAGTTTTCATAGACAAAGTAGATTCCGAGTGAAAACTGTCAAATATTGAAGAAACGATTTCTATTAATATTTCGACCAAGCCTAATGTTGTAGAAAACATTCATGTCAACAAATATTTTTCTCCATCAGAACTTGACAGTTACCATACTCTCTTTTGTGAATTTCGGGATATATTTGCATGGTCATACAAGGAGATGCCAGGCATTGACTCTAGTATTGTTGAACACGAAATCAAAATGTACCCTGATGTCAAACCAGTATGACAACGACTTCGACCTGTTCATCCAAAGAAAGCCACTGCCATTTAAGTAGAAGTTGAAAATCTTTTGCATGCCGGCTTCATTTACCCTGTACTTATTACTAACTGGGTTTCCAACATTATTCCTGTCATGAAGAAACAAGGGACAATTTGAGTGTGTGTCGATTATAGGGATGTAAATCAGGGATGTCCAAAGGACAATTATCCTACTCCTTTTATCGACCAGATTATTGATGAATGTGCCGGATGTGAAATATTCTCATTTATGGATGGTTTTTCTGGCTACAATCAAATCAATATCTGCCCACAAGACCAATCTAAAACTTCTTTTATTTGTCCATGGGGCACATTTGCATATAGGAAACTCCCATTCGGTTTGAAGAATGCAGGGGTTACCTTTCAGAGGGCAATGAACTATGCCTTCCATGACATCAAGCACATTTTTAAACCTTACCTTGACAATTTACCTGCTCATTCACGAAAGCGGACTGATCACCCGCAACATTTGAGAGAAATATTTTTACAGTGCCAACACTACAAGATACGACTCAATCTGCACAAATGTGTGTTTTTTGTTGATTCTGGTCGATTGTGTTGGGTTGTGTTATATTCTTTCCACGACTAGCCCACGTAGTTAACCGGGGGGTTAGAAGGGGGGCGGAGCCCCCCCTTCGTTGCGCCGATTGTGTAGCGGGGGGAGTCATAGGGGGTGTGAGGGGTGTAGATAACCCCACTCTATGGGGTCTGTGGCAGCGCCCCGGAAAAATTTGGTTTTGGACCCTATGTTAGGTTGGGCGGACCTACCTATGGTTTTGTGCATGATTTTCACACATGGTTTTGGACGCAATGGTTTTCAGTCCATGGTTTTGGACGAAATGGCTTTTGATCCATGGTGTTGGATGCTTCGGCAAGTATAAATATGTATTGTAACATTGAAAGGAACATAATGAAAAATCAAGCTGGTAGTCCTAATTTTAGGATTCATGGGAAATCTCTGTGTATATGTGTTTTATGTGTTATGCTCTCACATTGTTTATTTTCTGTGTTTTAGAATTTGTATGCAGGTAATTTCTATACGTGGTTAAAACCTATAGATTGCTTGGATTTGTAGTGTCTAAAGAAGGAATTCGACTCGATCCATTAAAGGTTCAGGCAATTCTTGACTTGCCTCCACCTTCAAATCTTTTACAGTTACAGAGACTCCAAGGGAAGACTAACTTTTTGAGGAGGTTCATTCCCAATTATGCTAAAATGGCTAAAGGTTTTACACGTCTTTTGAAAAAGGGGATACCATTCCATTGGGATCAGGTTGTGCAAGCTTCCTTTGATGCTCTTAAAGATACCTTGATTAGAGCGTCATTAATGTATTCTCCGAATTATCAAAATGACTATTACCTGTATCTCATCGCTGCAGATACAACCATTGGCATGGTTTTAGTCCAAGAGGAAAATGGGATTGAACATCCGATTTATTATTTGAGTCGCAATCTCAATGATACAGAAAGTAAGTACTCTTATGTCGAGAAACTAGCTTTGGCAGCTGTGCAAGATGTTCAGAGATTTTGCCATTACATCCTGCTCTGGAAGACCATTGTCATTTCGGATTGCAACCCTATGACATACATTTTGTCACGTCAATTGTTGGGGGGAAAATACTCAAAATGGATAGTCATTTTGCAGGAGTTTGATATGGAATTCATCAAGTCCAAATCAAAGAAATCTCTCATTTTCACTGAGCTACTTTGTGACCTTCCCTCGACCTCCATTGATTCAACATTTGAACCATCAATTTTGGATGAGTCTCTATTTCTCATATCATCATCTGACTCGTGGTATGGAGATATACTGATCTATCTCCAGACCCAAAATTTCTAGCCTGATACCTCTCGCTTGCAACAACGACGTATTCGATACCAAGCCAAAGATTATCTGATCATTGGCGACACTCTTTACCGTCGTGGTATCGATACGATTTTACGGAGGTGCCTCACACATGAGGAAGCCGAGAAAGCATTAAATGATTTCCATTCAGGTGCTTGTGGTGGAAACTTATCTGGATATGCTACCACATAGAGAATTCTCCGTGCCGGTTACTTCTGGCCAACTATATTCAAATATTGTATTATTGCTGTCAGAAGCTGTCATGCATGCCAGATTTATGACTGAAAAACTAGATTACCACCTGCACCATTGCATCCAGTCATTGCTGTTGGACCATTCGCCAAATGGGGCATTGACTTCATGACATGTAACCCCACCTTGGCTGGGGGGCATGGGTATATTATAGTTGTCGTTGACTATTTTACCAAATGGGCCGAGGCGATGCCAACATTAAACAACAATGGTGAAACAACTGCTCTTTTCTTTTTTAACCATGTGGTTGCTCGGTTTGGTGTACCACAAGCCATAGTTACAGATCATTGGTCGCATTTTCGCAACCACATGATGATTGATTTGACTGCTGAGTTAGGACTATCACATCATAGTTCTACCCCTTATTACCCGCAAGGGAATAGACAAGTTGAGGCTATCAACAAAGTCCTGAAGAGGATGTTGCAAAGAATGATAGGGGTTCATAAAAGAAACTGGCATTTAATCTCGTACTCTGCCTTGTGGGCATATCGAACCTCAGTGAGAAATGCAACTGGATTCACACCCTTTCAGTTGGTGTATAGTTTGGAAGCAGTCTTACCGATACAATGTGAAATTTCATCTCTCAAACTTGCGATTGACTTGTTACCCGACACTTTTGACGAAGAAGCACGTTTCTTGGAACTAATCCATCTAGATGAAACCCGTTGTGATGCTGCATTGGCTAACGAAGCACATAAGAAATGAATCAAGGCACAATATGATAGAAATTTCAAGCCTCGTATCTTCTCAAAAGGAGACCTGGTCTTGATTTACGATTAGGAAGCTCAGAAACTTGGAGCAGGGGAATTTGAACCAATTTGGATGGGTCCTTATATTGTCAAGCGTGTTTTGGAGAAAGGTGCCTATGAGTTAGTAGATTATGATGGGATTCCATTGTCATAGCCTTGAAATGTGCTGTACCTGAAACGTTACTATGCTTAATTAAGTGTAGTAAAACTCACTGTATATATGCTTTTATTGCATGTGTGTGTCAGTGTGTGTCTTTTAGAGATTTTTTCTAGTTAGTAATCTGATTTGCATTTGTTGTAGATGTCAGAGTCTTTAGAACCATTTGTTATTTATGCCGATGGTGCTAGTCGTAGAGTGCAAAACCTATCTTTTATAGCATGGGCCATTTTTGCTCCAAGTGGCAAGTGTTATCGGGAAATCTAGTGTCTATGTAGAGCTGCTAGTCCCACTAAGATGAGTAGCTATCTTAGAAACAAACAGATTAAAGTTACTTTCGTTTTCCTTTATGAGAAGTAATAGGAGAGGATCCAAGAGTACCAACCTCTATCTTTCGCTTGGTTCTTTTCTTCTTCCTTCTCCTCACTGATAGGTCTTTGCTACTTCTCCCTTGACCGCTCTGCTTCAAAGAGTACCTGTAAATTCAAAGCAACATAATACCTTCAAAGTGCAGAGATCTACAATCATAAGCAATATAGGACCAGATATATATTAACCACACAAATGCATATACTATCAGACATACAAGAATGTGGAGGAAAACTTGAATAGCTTTATTGATATAAGGATTAGAAGAGAGGATTACAACCAATTGATCTGACCCAGTGTCATCCTCCCAACATGAAAGCCATTCTTCACCTCATGAAAAGCTTAGATCACCCAACACTATGATGTTCCACCAGGAAACCAATAGCACTTCCTTACAAGATACAAAATTCCAGCCTCTGGATCTCTGGGATGAGGGATCCATATATAGATTATTGTAGGGAGATGAGTCAGCTTCTGGGATTTTTATTAGTGTCTTCTCTCTGATAGTTCTTGATTCCACTTGGAGATTGATGATCTCTTACTCATCCCAGGGCGAATTCATAGAGGCAAGTGTCACAAGAGAAGTTGCTGGAAGATTCCATGATGATCCACCTTGCAAACTGTCTCTGCCATTTGTCCATTCTCGCCCATCGCACCCTACAGAAGGGCTTTCCAGTATGCATCACACCTTTTACAATGGGCAGGTGAGATGCATCGTACCCTTAGCACTGAGCAACCTGTATGGTCCAATTTTGACCAGTTTCCTGTGGAGATCTTCTGGGAGATGATGTAATCAGCTGACCTTGTTCTTTTAGGGCATGAAACAAAAATTTTAGGGACTTAGAAGCCTTTGGTTTATGGACATATATGATTGGGGTTGCAGTGTGCAAAAATGTCTATAACAGTTTCCCCCTAAAGCATGAGGTCGTTAATCTTCTGATGTCGGGTGAAATGCTTTATCATGAGGATCCGAGGTTTTTTGAGATGGAAGGTGACCTGTAATAAGATACAATACAATACATTATCTTCATAACATTTCATGATCTAGCTGAGGTGGGCATTCCCATGCTCAGCTTTATAAATTCATTTTCATGTACATAGGACAGATAACCGTCTGTGTGGCAGACTGATGATTCTGATAGAGCCATCATCCTTTGATTCGGATGATCATCTGTGTAGTAATGATGTACATTTGATGTCTTTATTTTCCTAAATATATCACAGCTCGGATGGATGAAACTAGATCCAGGGTCTTCAAACTCATCCAATCTTCACTCGAAGTACAAGTCGATCCATGTGAAAAAATGTTCTGGAGTCGAACATGGAAAGACATCGCCTGATTACCAGCCAATGATGTAAGCCGTTAACAGGTGCGAGAGGAATCACCGATAGTGATGATGACCCTCAAGGTACGACAATACAATTCGCGTGGTGTGAAAATGGGACTTGGCGTCAAACACCACACAAAATCTCTCGGTCGAAGGCCATTGATGTAAACCTATCGCCGAAAGTGAGAAACTTGCCATTGCGGCATGCAAGCTTCAAAGTACTAAAAGGGTTGTTCCTAGGTCAACTTCTTGGATAATGAGCTGATGTTGACAAGAAGTGACCCATTGTAGGAGGGCCTTAATGAATCCAACATCTATGACATGGAACAGAGCAAATGACTTTTGGAGGTGAAAATGATCTGATGATATAGGGTTCAGGGTGGCGGTCATGAAAGAATGAAGCGTAAAGGTATTGCAGTGGATGAGACACAAAATAGGTTGGTGAATTCTCTGATCGACTTCTCTTGAACATATCAGTGACAATTGAAATGGATTGGTAGCGTTAACCCCAAAGATGGATGGTACGGTGGACCAACGGTAATATGACCGGTGAACGGAATAACCCACCCAACTCAGACATGGAGTGAAAGTGTCATGTTCAAGAGTGACTCGCTACCAATAAAGTTTCTTCAAGTTTTCTTTCCAATTTTTCCCCAGTCATTGCTGACCAGTACTGTTTATTTTTATCAAGCTTGAGGAGGATAACATATGCTTGTTCTATAATTTTCCCTTCGGGCAAACCCGTCTCTATGTTTTAACGAGCCTAGCGGCAGTGAAACTCATTCTTGTCTATATGGACAAGTTTGTCGCTATTGGTTTTAACGAGTTTAATGACAAAGATAACTCGGTCCTTTTTCAATTTTAGAGAGTCTGAAAAGGGATGTAAAGGAAAATCCAATAATCCTTTTTCGTCATATATCCCTTAAGTCCGAAAAAGCATAAAATAATATGAAAGGGATGAATTTTTGATAATTTTAATGAGCCAAAAAAAACAAGCACTCGATCTTTTTGTGTAATAATCCCTCAGGTCCAAAAAGATTAAAATCTAGAGGAGGGATAACACTCCCAGTAGCTTTAACGAGCTGGAGAGGCCAACTGATCGACAATATTTTCATATTTTACGAGTCAGACAAAAAGAGCTTAAAGGAGACTTGTTTTTTGAGGAACGAGTGATAATTTTAGGTAGCAGCTGATTCCAGGTAAGGTTTGGAATTTCCAATCACGGCAGTGTCACAAGGATGGCTAACATAATCACTCTTCGCAGCTGTTCCTCAAAAGGGGTAAAAAATCAAATGGAGGTGAATGATCGGCTAAAACAGAGTGGAGGTGATGATGAGAACACGACCAAGGCTCAAAAGATGATAATAATGCATTCACAATGGTTATTTACCAAAAATTGGTTCATTTTTTAATGAGCTTAAACTCTGGGGAAAGAATTTCCTCATTGCTTAGGTTTAATTTTTAACAAGCTTGAACTTCACATAAAAACTGCTCGTGCCAGTCGTATAATAAGGACATCTCATCGGTAGATTCCATTTTTATGGAGATTCCACCTTTCGAAGCTTTGCTCCGTATCCTTTCTTTATGTAAGTTAGGAACGACCAATCCTATGAGTTTAAAGGGTTTGAGAATCTACAAACTAAGAAAATAAATGGTCGCTCTTCACTTGCATGCAAAAAGGTTTGCATGCCCCCAGGTATAGTGAAGTAGAGTTTCAAGGTTACCCCTAAATTTGCAAACAAAACATTTGCTTTGTTAGGAAAGGCCTACCTTTTACAAGTTAGCCATCAATTTGCAGACAAAACATTTGTTCTATCAGGAAAGGCATACCTTCTAATGGAGGTATCTTATCCGGTCTAATCCCATTTTCCTATACGGACGGGTGTCAAACTCGTCATATATCCTTCATAGAAACCCACCCTATACCTAGAGTTTTCCTACCGAAGCAGACCCGGGTGCATGCCCCCTGGGTTTCAGTCATGACTCCCGAATTACTCGCGTTCTTCAGGTGGACGGACTGGAGGTTGATGAGATCTTCCTTGCATGAAAAGACCATTCAGGGATGGTATTTGACTATTTGCCATGTGTGAGCCGGGGAACGAAAGCTGGTCTACGAGCTGGACCACTTTTCCTTCATGCGGAAAACACATTACTCGAAAGAGTGAGGAGACAATGGCTCCCATGCAATAAATATAGCCATGCCCAAGGAGTAGATTGTAATCTAAAGGCCCTTGGACTACCATTACGTTCATATACACGGTTTTCCTTCTCAAAGTTATAGGCACATTTGGAAGGATCCCCAAAGGTCGACTGGTTCATTTGTCGAAGCCTGTTAGATTTCTCATCTCAGGCATAAGCGTTGGCGAACCAAGCACTTTCCAAGCAGTCGAGAAAAGGATACTCACAGAAACCCCTTCATCTATGATAGTACCAACCATGACCATTCCGTAAGCTTGTACAATGATTCGGAATGGTACATTAGACAGTAGATGGGGTTTGCCTAGTAGATTCCAATCGAAGGAAACCACTAGGTTGCTTGGAGGTGGGACCGAATAGACGGCCGGATATGACTCTGGCGAACTTCCTTTCTACGGTAAAGGAACGGGTAGATTGCCCCCATGTTCATTGGAGTCTGTGTTTACGAAAAGAATTTGAATGGTGTCGTTCTCATTCTCTTCGGTGATTGTATCATCTGAAGATGGACCTTCCGAAGACAAGACCGGGTCGACTGCCACCTCAACCTTTTGAATTTCATCTGGTATGGATTCAGCGGGTTTATCTTCAATGATAGATGGTTCGATCGACCACAAAGTTGTGTCGGTCAGATTTTCAACTAGCGATGGACTCGGCAAGAGTTTCTTGTATCTAGGAGGAAGCTGCAGTGGTGAAGCGGGACGGTTATCCAAGACTCTTTTTGCTTTGTCTAGGAAGGGACAATGGTGGACGACGTGATCGCCTTCACACAATTTACAAGGAAATTTACATTTCCTTTTCTATCCAAATGCTTCGCTTTCACTAGTTGATGGTGTATTTTCAACATGATTTTCAGAGGTTGATGACATCGGATTGTGCAAACGAGGAGACCAGTCCCTTAAGATCTGAGGGATACAAGGAAAATCTCGATGATAGTGGTCTCCTTTGCAAATGACACATGGAGATTTAGGCTTGGACGGTGTAGTGTGTGGATTTTCACTGGACGACATACGGTTACCCCTTTTTGCCTTTGGCTCCTTCTTCTTCTTTTCCTTCTTCTCCTTCCCCTTCTCCTTCTTAGTTACTTGATTTTTGGCTTTACTAGCTTCATCAAGCGAAAAGGAAGAAGGAGAGGGAGAAACAGAAAAAGTAGAAGGTTGGAGGGTAACTTTAGTATTGTCTAGTTGCTGACTTGATTGTTCAGGAATCATGGTATTCTGAACGACAGAGGTCGAGAAGAGCCATATCAGCAAGCCAATCGTCAACCCTGGAAGTGATAATGTGGCCATATGAGGTGCACCAACATCTCCCCAAGAGGAGAAAGGACCAGGATTTCCTCCAAGGGGAAATCCTTGGTTGGTGGACTCCATTTTCTTAACCTAAGACCAACGAGGGAACAATGACGTTATTCCGATTAAAATAAATTTTAGACGCTTTGACACAACTTGCTTTTTCAATTTTTAAGAGTCGAGAAAAAACAAAATATGACTCTAGTCACCTTCGATTTTTAATGAGCCTGAAGTGACAAGTTCTCAGATGGACCTTTTCCTTTAAGGAGTCTGAAAAGGAACGAAAGAGACTACTCTAGAAATCTAGATAGAGGCATTACCAAACCAATCGCAAAACTGTAGAATACTTTTTACGGTACGGAAGTCAATCTTCCCGAATGCTGTGTTCAGTGCATTACGATCGATAGGGCGGCAGACACAACTTCCTATGGATAAAGGATATAGCCTGTTGTGGTCTCCCAATATATACTCGACGGTACGTGGGAGCACAAGTCCGTACTGGCACTTGTTGTCTCAAAGAGGAGGAATCACCCAACCAACAATGAAAGCGATAGTTACCAGGCTTTACGACGCCGGAATACGTCTCTAGCCTAGACTTCTAAATGTTGTGCGTTAGGTTCCAAAGCATTTTTATGTTCATTGAATTTATTTTAAAGTTGATCTTTGTTAAGAAATTTGCATTTCAGGTTCACCGCGTGACGTAGATATACAATTCCTAAAATGCAATCTAAGATGATAAACAATCGTTTAATCTTCTTTTTGCAATGAAAATCCTAGCTACTAAAGAAAGAGAGATGATATTCTTTCAACATAGACCAGAGAGCACACACTAGATGCACTGTAAAATCAAACCAACAAGCAGTCTAAATGCAAATGCACATGCATGTATTTATTTTCAGCTTTCTTAATGTGTGAATGACAAGAAGAATGCTAAGTACAAATCTGAATTATCTTTTCAAAGCGATAGTACTAATAAATTTCTCTTCAAAAATGAAAGGAAGATAATGACGAAACTTTGCGACTTTGAATTGAAAACTATTTTCGACACTTGAAAAACTACTAATTCAAATCAAATACAAGAGTAACTATATAATCGACCATCAAGAACAATAGAATTATTTTCTTTGACTGAAAACGACACTTGCGACACTTCCAAATCAAAAGACAACAGTTTGATTACACTACTTTTTTGTAAAAGAGAACTATAAATGGCGCACAATACATAAAAGACATTCACAATTATTTGTACTATGGAGGCAGAATCATGCAAAGGAAGGGAGTTTCCACAATGGTATACTGATCAAAGACAGCAAAACTCCTGAATAAAGCTAAAGAGTGTGAACAAAGAAACCAAAATCTGGAAGCAGAAGAGGTCTTATCTGATCAGTGCACCTGCAACACAGGGAAAGTGCGATGCAGCGCACCTACTGCACACTGGAGGTGCGATGCATCCAGATTCCCAAGATGAGAAAGTGTGATGGTCCTAGGACAAGACTTCAACTTGGTTCTTGGTCACAGTTTGCAGCTTAGTTCAGGGATTTAGGCCGAGCTAATGATAGTCAGTAAATAGAAATCACAGGGGTTGATCTAATGAGGTTACTAGAGCCACCACTAGGGCAATTAGGATGTTTGCAAATTGATTTTTCATCTTATAAACAAAACCCGGAGATAGACTGAAGCAACATTGATCTACTTTGCACTTGCATAGAAAATGCAATTCGAAGGCTAGTTGGCTTAACTTCAGGCTCCGTCTATAAGTATATAAAGCAAACAAGTATAAACAAGCAAAAAAGCTATTCGTTCCCTAATGGAGTCGCCATTTTGTTATCGGGAAATCTAGTGTCTATGTAGAGCTGCTAGTCCCACTAAGACGGGTAGCTATCTTAGAAACAAACAGATTAAATTTACTTTCGTTTTCCTTTATGAGAAGTAGATAGGAGAGGATCAAAGAGTACCAACCTCTATCTTTCGCTTGGTTCTTTGCTTGTTCCTTCTCCTCACCGACAGGTCTTTGTCGCTTCTCCCTTGACTGCTCTGCTTCAAAGAGTACCTATAAATTCAAAGCAACATAATACCTTCAAAGTGTAGATATCTACAATCATAAGCAATATAGGACTAGATATATATTGACCACACAAATGCATATACTATCATACATACAAGAATGTGGAGGAAAACTTGAATAGCTTTATTGATATAAGGATTAGAAGAGAGAATTACAACCCATTGATCTGACCCAGCATCATCCTCCCAGCATGAAAGCCCTTCTTCACCTCATGAAAAGCTTAGATCACCCAACACTATGATGTTCCACCAGGAAACCAACAACACTTCCTTACAAGATACAAAATTCCAGCCTCTGGATCTCTGGGAGGAGGGATCCATATATAGATGATTGCAAGGAGGTGAGTCAGCTTCTGGGATTTTGATTAGTGTCTTCTCTCTGATAGTTCTTGATTCCACTTGGAGATTGATGATCTCTTACTCATCCCTGGGCGAATTCAGAGTGGCAAGTGTCACAGGAGAAGTTTCTGGAAGATTCCATGATCATCCACGTCGCAAACTGTCTCTGCCATTTGTCCATTCTCTCCCATCGCACCCTACAGAAGGGATTTCTAGTATGCATCACACCTTTTACACTGGGCAGGTGAGATGCATCGCACCCTTAGCAGTGAGCAACCTGTATGGTCCAATTTTGACCAGTTCTGAGCAGTTTCCTGTGGAGAACTTCTGGGAGATGATGTAATCAGCTGACCTTGTTCCTTTAGGGCATGAAACAACGCTTTTAGGGACTCAGAAGCCCTTGGTTTATGGACATATATGATTGGGGTTGCAGTGCCAAAAAATGTCTATAACAACGAGTTACTGAGTTTTCAAGGGATTTGTACTAGTTGATTGATGAACAACATTGCTGAGTATAGCGTGTTGATCGAACTTCTCTCTGATGCCATTTCACATGGCATTCACCGAATCATCGTTAGGCTGGACTCACAACTCATTTTACTACAACTAAAAAACATTTATACTGTCAGAAATCCAACAATTCTTCGCATGTTCCTTAGAGTTCATATTTTGGAAAGGCATTTTGAATATATTCAATATCAACATGTTTCTAGGAACTTTAACACATTAACTGATTCTCTAGCGAATTATGTGTTAAATAGACATTTGCAACACAGGTAAAGTAATATTTTTAATTCACATCATCAATTGAATAGGATTTCACATAACCATAGAAAAATCTGAAAGTAAAATAGATAGGTGTTTTAAAAGTTTTTACAAAATTTGTGTCCAAGACACGTTTGGTCATTTGACCCAAAAACTCAAAATGCATGCAAAAACATCCTAAGTAGATCTAGTGGTGCTCATGATAACATGTCACAGCCTGTGCTATCATGCACAAAAACCTCGCCCAGCAATTAGGAACACCAATAGTGTGGCACTGCAGCCTCATAGGTAACTCCTCGATCCAGACATCTAGAATACCAAGGGTTAATCCCTCTATGTGATCCTGCAACTCTGCCAAGGTTTTGGCCAAATCCGAGTCTTGGAGAACTTCTCTCCCAATGTTTCTTTGTGCTAGCCCACTTGGACCCTGTTGGTGCCCCACAGGTTGAATAATACCCACATTTGCATGCATGAGAATGATTTTAATTTAGTCTTGGAAACATTAAAAAAACAAAAAACATGTAGAAACTTGAAAAATAAAAAAACACTTTGGTCAAACAATTTACCTGTAGCACTCCATTGTGCTCCAACTGGTAGAATCAAATCTGGATCTCCACGGATATCCATCCCTGAGTATGGATGCTCCTCGATGATGAGATGTTGTCGATCAAGCCAACTGAAGAATGCAGTGGAAAAAATGATTGTTGACTGATCTGCATGTCGAGCCATCAATTCAACCCACCTTTGCATACATGGATCTCTAGGACCAGCTATACCCAGTGATACATGTTGTGGTTGCATCAATGGGATTCTCTCTAAGGTAAAAGCGATTAAGATTGAACCATAGTAGAAATTCTTCGTCTTACCACTTTTTACCTTGGTCAGTTGTTCGTTCAGTGAAGAAAGCATGACCTCGCACTAGTTGAATACCTTTGGTTCTAGATACTCAAGTGCATACTGCATATATGATTTGTTCGCCAAATGTAGTGTCACATTGCCAGCCAATTTTTCGATTGTGAAGAGGATCGTTCTTAAAGGAAAATCACCTACATCCCTGATTTTTATTTTCCCATCCTTGCTAGGCTGTGTACCTAGCTGACAAAACTTTTGATTGTAATCTCTCACCGAAACACCTCCACGGGAAAATCCAGAAAGTGAGATGGGGGCACCTCACCTCGATAGTCCGATAAGAAAGTAAATATCATCAATGGTAATAGGGACCATCTTGTCCCTTATGTGAAATGTCTGATCTGTCGGATCCCATGCATGAACAAGGAACCGCAATAGTTCTTTTTGTTGCCTCATTCCAGACAACTCGAAGTATTTGAGTAACCCACAGTTCTTGAGGGCCTCAACTGTACCCGGATTGTTTAGGGAAACCATGTCTTGTTCTTCATTCTCTCTTTCTCACCATGTAATCGACATTATGATTCGATGAAAGTCTGAAACACAGTCATAAGCTTAGTTAGGATCCTTTCCATGCAAAAAACAAGTCAAATTTTGGAGCAAACAGCTAAAACAAATTGGGGAAACTCACCCAGTGCAGCCTAGGCACAAAGACAATGCACTATAGAGTAGGAAACCATCTATCTAGGTGCTCTTCATTGCAGTTTTTGATATGAAAGCCTGCACTGATCCCAAGGCGAAAAATGAAACCCCAAAGGCTCCAAAAAACCCTAAAACTTGCATGAAATGACAAAATAATGACTTGAAAAGAAAGAGGAGGGGTAGATCTCCTACCTGGTCTGGACGACACGAGAAATGGTCTGCAGAATCTCTCGCAATTAGCAAATGAAGTTCGAGGTGAAAACTAGCTCAAAGCACAAAACTGAATGGTAAGTTCCAAATGGTAAAAATGTCATGGTAAAAACTTGTTTTTATGTTTATTTCATGTTCATTAATCGAGTAAACATTAGTATTTGCCTATTTTTGCCTATGAAATAGGTATTTTTAATCCATTTGGTGGTGTTTTGAGTAGGTTTTACAGCTGACTTACAGAATTCGATGTGCTCAATTGTAAATTGTACCTTTGACCATAGAGATTAATTTTATCTCTTTTTCAAACTTTGTTAAAAATGGAAAACAAACCCCTTGGAGTCCTTTTTAAGCTCTTTTTCAGACTCTCTAAACATGAATAGATTTCCGAGCACTTGTCCTTTTCAGCTCGTTAACGGATTGGAAACGACATCTCTCTCGTATTGTTTTACGCTTTTTTGGGCTTGAGAGATTAATTGACGAAAAAAAACTCATGGAGTTTTCTTTTTGTCCCTTTTCAAACTCTCTAAACATGAAAAGGACTGAGTTATCTTTGTCGTCAAACTCGTTAAAACATCAAATAGCGACAAACTTGTCCATCTAGACAAGACCGAGTTTCACCTTTGCTAGATTCATTAAAACATCAAATAGCGATGGATTCACCCAAAGGGTGGAATAATACAACAAGGATATGTTATCCTCCTCAAGCTTGATAAAAAATAAAGAGGTACTGGTCAGTAATGACTAGGGAAAATGGGAAAAAGGGGAAAAACCACTTTATGGTAGCAGGTCGCTCTTGAACATGACACTTTCACTCCATCACCGTGACTATTTGGGTTGGGTTATTAGCTTGATGGTTATCATACTGTTGGTCTATCATACCATCCATCACTTTGTTTTGGGTCAATGCTATCAATTCATTTCAGTGTCGCCGACATGTTCAAGAGAAGTCATCTAGTCAAAATTCATCCTTTGCAATACCATAAACCTTCATTTTCATGACCGCCATTCCTGAACCTTGTGTCATCAGTCAAATTACGTCTCCAAAATCACTAAAATTGTTTCATGTCATTGATATGGGATACATCAAGGCCCTCTTGCGATGAGTCACTTCTTGTCGACATCAACACATTATCTAAGAAGTTGACTTAGAAACACCCTTCTAGTACCTTGAGGCTTGCATACATCAATGGCAGGTTTCTTGCTTCCGGCGATAGGTTGACATCAATGGCCTCCGACCGAAAGAATCTGTATGGTGTTCGACATCAAAACATCTATTCACACCATGTAGAATGTACTACAGTACCTTGAGGATCATTATCATTATTGGTGATTTCTCTTGCGTCTGTTAACAACTTACATCATTGGCTGGTAATCAGACGGTGTCTTCCCATGTTCGACTTCAAATCACATATTCACATGGTTAGACTCATACTTGAGCGAACGATTGAACGAGATAGAAGACCCTAGATCTAGTTTCATCCATCCGGGTTGGGATTTCAGGAGTACTAAATCATTTGTACAATGGCTTTACATTGATGGTCATTCTGATCATGGGTCTATATTTGTATACGACCGTCTTTGTACATGTATGAAAGGTTATAAGCTGAGCATGGGTATGTCTTCCCTCAACGATTCATGTAAAAATCAAAATATCATGATATATGTATTGTAATTGATGCAGGTCACCTTCCACTTCGAAACCTCCTCATCACATTGTAAAGCATTTCATTCGACATTGACATTTTTTCGACTTCATGCTTTAGGGGGAAGCTGTTACAGATCCATTTGGGCACATCACTCCCATCATCTAGATCAGTGTTTTAGGGCTCATCAAACCCTAATTTTAGTTGCTACATGCCCTAAACAAGTCACCCTTTTGAATGCCTCCTTCCCAAATAGTTTCATGACATGAAGACATCCTGAAATGATCTCTAGAGGGACCAGCGCAGGTAGGCCCATGTAAGGGTGTGCTACAGAGTAGTTAAGTCCATGCCAGGGTGCTCTACAGAGCACTTAGGCTTCGTTTCACCTGCGCTGGGCGAGTTTGAGTGAATTTACATAGGTTTTGGGGAGTATTCTTATCTTTTGGAGACATCTAGAAGGTTCCCTCGCTTATCAACTCCTATGAGCTTGAAAATGGATGAGGAATGAGTTAAGATATCCTATCCTCTCATCCCTTCCTCCATGGAACTAATTCTAAGTATGAAATGCCATTCAATAGGACCATTTATGACAAAACCTCCTTCTTCTCCCTATAAATTGACCACTCATCTAAGTGATCAGGGGCTGGACTATATTGAATGGTAAGGAGATAATTTTGCTATGAGAATTGGCTTTAAAGAAAGTATTGTAATGCTACATGTTTGTCATGCTTTTGATGTGATGTGGATGGGATCCAAGCTGGAGGAATGACTTTGAATTGAACACAATGGTTGTAATTCCTTCTTCTACTCAATAGAGTATTTGAACCTTTCTCCCATATGTTTGTATTGTCTTATGATGCTTATATGTGTGAAATGTATCTGATTCCATTCACTTGTATTCAATAGATCTTTTTCTTTGATCGGTTCTTTGTCTTCTATTTGTGTTTATAGGTACTTCTCAAGCGTGTTAAGTATGGGAAGGAGCGACATGCTCAATACAAATGAGATGAGAGGAAAGCAGAACTACAAGTAGGTTTTCTCATCTTATTTGTCTTATCTATTACTTATAGGAAAAGTCTAAAGTGATTTAAACTGTTGTTCTAGATATGGCTACTTATCTAGGGCATTAGTATTTATTCGTAGATATCAAATTCTCCAAAACACCACACCTACTTGGAAATTTGTTCCTCAAATGAAGAAGGCTGAGAATTAATCAATTATGTCATGAGTGCCATATATCTGGTATATCTGTCTGGTGGTCTCCTTTGTCTGCGCAAAGAGCTAGGAGCTCCAACATGCTCTTGAGCATCCTTCACTAAACCATTTTACTCCCTAGTTCTCTTTCTCCCTTCTCTCGAAGGCTTTGTGTGAATGGGAGCCTCCACTTGATCTAATCTCTTCTCCTCCACATGTGGCTTCTCCATAACATCTTGTGGATCTGAATGGGGCTCCTCATGAACTTACCCTCATCACAGACATCTGGAGTGAAGGCATATACACTCAGTAAATATGAGGTGTCTTTGTGTATCCTACAAAGATCCCCCTCTTTACAGTAGGCTCCAAATTTTTTCTGCTATCTTTGGAGACATGACAATAGATCATGGATCCAAAAATGTGAAAGTGGGAGACATTTGGCTTCCTCCCAGAGAAAGCCTCTTCAGGTGTGATCATTCCAAGAATTTTGTGAGGGATCCTGTTCTGTAAATAAACAATTGTATTGCATGCTTCTGCCCACAGGTATAGTGGTAGTCCCTAATCATGCAACATTTCTCTTGCAGCCCCTACAATGCTTCTATTTTTCCTCTTTGCCACCCCATTTTTCTGTGGGTTGTGAGGTGTAGTCAACTCCCTTAATACCCTCCTTGGCACATAATTCTTTGAAGGCATTAGACACATACTCTCCTGCATTTTCACTTCTCAGGAATTTTTTTTCCAGTCTTCAACTAAGGCTTTGAATTCAACAAACTTCAATAACCTCATCTTTCTTCTTCATGAAATAGATCCAAAAATTTCGGGAAAAATCATCTACAAAGATCACATAATACCCGTTCTTTGCAACTGAGACTATAGAAAATGGTCCACACACATATGAGTGAACTCGCTCCAAGATGAATCCAGGTTTGCTATCTCAACCTTGAAAGGAGGATCTAAGATATTTTCCAAGAGTGCATCCCTTGCAAACATCATATTGATCAAGGGCGCATTTTGGAAGTCTAGTGGTGATCTACTTCATTATTTTCAAAGCTCCATGTTGTAGGTGTCCCATCCGCCCGTGCTAGAGATATCCAACATCTCGATGATGAACATGTTCTATTTTATTTCTCAATGTATCACATGCATCCACCTCTAGCTTGTAGAGTTTTTAACCTGAAAACCAATTTGTTTTACTTGTCCAGTAGAAACATGCTTCAAATGAGATTTCCCCTTACTAAACACCACATCATATCCACGGTCTTCAAGTACAACTACAAAAACTAAATTTTTCTTTAGACCAAGCACATACATTACATTCTTTAGGTGAAGATGGGAGCCTGACTCCTTCTTAAAGGTGATAGTGCCAATCCCTTTAGTACTATACCTCCCATCATCTCCAAGTTCGATGTGTAATTATAGGTCCTTCTCTTCTAAGATATTGAAGAATTCCTTACTTCCTGTCATATGGAATGAAGCACCATAATATAAGTGCCATACATTGCCTCATACAATACTTTCCATGCATGTAATGAGGGTGAAATCCAACTCAAATTGTGATGTGAGAGCATCACCTCCTGTTGCTCCTACAAGCTTCTTACTGGATTTCTTGTGCGGACACTTGGTTGCATAGTTTCCATATTCATGATAGTGAAAAAAATTAATTTTACTGAGGTCTTTCTTCATTCCATGCTTTTGGATGGATTTTGTTTTCCCTTGTGCCTTCTTTCCCTTGGATTTATTTCCTTTTCTTGCTAGAGAAAAGTTTTTCTTCCTCCTTGGATTTGGATGTGACATCATCTCTAACGTTTCTTGTAATATCCTCCTCCACCAAATCAGACCAAAGTATCTCCTAATCTGGGAGCTTCTCTCTTCCATTAACTGAATCCTAATACCCGTGCCAGGACATCGGAAGGCCAAGGTGTGCTAAGCTCCCAATTTCATATGATGACACATTTTCTCCTACTCCTCCAAGTTCATCTCAAACCTGAGTGAATATGGATAGGTATTAAATAACAATTTCATTTTTTCCCATTCAAATGTTCTTGAGCTTATCTCTCAATGCTAATTTATTGGCATCACTACTGCTTTGGAATATATATATATATATATATATATATATATATATATATATAGAGTTTTTCACATTGCAAATGCAGTCTCCTTTCCATGCAAGTTCGAAACCACATGACCTCTGACACCCTCCAAAATAATCCTTCCAACTTTTTCTATGTCTTTCTTCCATTGATCAAGTGCTTGTGCATCAGAATTTGGTGGTTTTGGAATATCAGTTGCTGTGTACTATAATACTCCATTGTCATTCAGGACAACTTCCATCCTATCTTTCCAAGCACAAAATTTCGAGTTGACTTCAAATGCATACTCAAGCCCTAATCCATTGAAAGACATTGTTCCTGCACTGAAGAATATCTGCACCAAAAAAATTTGCAATTCGAAATTTATCTTTTAGAAGATCTAGAACCTGGTTTCTATGTAGTCTTCAATTTCTCTGATACAATGTAGAAATAACTCGAAATTTGCAGCTACTAATGAATTTAGACTGAAAACAATCAACACAAATTTATTCTACTCAATTTTTGGAAAGGAAAACATACAATAGAAACACATGCAATCATTCAATCACAATGAACACAATATTTTTACTGGGGAACTGAACTGGGGAAAACCCCTTCTCTGTTTGTATTAAATCAGATGATAATATGGATCTATTACGATGAAAACTTCAATCCTTGAAGCTCAACCTGCACTGCAATACTGATCTCCTGCTCTGATGCCCAGTATTGGCTAGACCATTGGAGGGTAAAGGAGGAGATCATCTTAAAGAATAAAGATCATATTAAAATTATTATTACTTCCAAATTTAAGGATAAGTTGAGGGGCGATAAGGAGTTAAGGGAAAAGTAAGCTAAGGTATTATAAGGAGGTGATCAACCCCAATCTTGAAAACTAAATTTATCTTTCTCAAGAATGTTAAGAAGAAAATGAACATTTCCAAGATAAAAACTAATTCTCATGAGCTTCAAAGTGAAACCAGACATTGGTCAATTCCAAAAAAACCTTGGAATGAAAGAGTATGTCACCTTTGCGGTACTAAGAGGGTTGAAGATGAAAAACACTTTCTCTTGGATTTCCCAGCTCTTATTCACACTCATTCTAATTTTCTTTTTTTCCCCACATTACCAACCTTCTCGACTTGTTAAGTAAAAAAACTATGGTGATCTAGGAACACTTCTCTCCCTTTTTTTATTATCATAAAAATAAAATGTTAAAGAATCTCAATTAATCTTTTACTTTCTTAAGGTCCGATAGACCATATTAGTCTTAACATATGTTAATCATCATCATCATCATCATTATTATATTACAATGATATCATTTTATTACTATATTAAATATATATCAATACTATCTTATAATACTACTTATTTATTATTATTACTATATTATCTTAATAATATTATTATAATATTAATAGCCCAGAGGGTTAGGTCAATTCGTCCAATCATGTTGGTCACCAATCTTGGGATTCGTAAACCAGATAGAAAGAAAATAAAATACAATATTATATTAATATTAATTTAATAATAGTACTATTATACTAATGTTATCTTTATTTTTATTTATGATAATAATATTTCTTTTTATTTTATTTTAAGTATTATTTAATTTAAAATTTATTTTTAAGTTTTTAAAATTTTAAGATTATCTTACTTTTATCTTGAAATTCACCATGTTTTAAATTTTTTTCCAAATATTTATTTTATTATGCAATTAATAATATTATTACAATTTATTATATTAACACTATTTTAATAATAATATTACCATCCGGGCAACTCAATTAGTGATCAAAATGGGCTATTAGGTTCCTTTAGCATATATAACAAAAAATTACAATCATTATATATATATATACATATAAGTTAAAATGATTTAATTAATAATTTTATTATTTTAATTTTATTTTTTATGTAATTTGGTTGAGTCAAAATGTTTAGACGTAGATCCATCTCAATTCGTGATTTATGAGTTGAGAGGATACAACATTTCAAGATGGAAACCTATTTTTGAATGCAAAACTTGAGGAAATGTTTGCACATTGAAAGATTTGATTCCTCTAGACTCTTGTCAGATCTGAAATTAAGATGGATTTATACTCATTTTGAGCAACACATTAATAAAATATATATATATATATATATATATATATATATATATAGATTCACTTATTTTATATAATAATATTTACATAGTTGACACTGAAATTTTTTATTTATGTTTCACATTCTCTATTATTTATTTTTTATTTACATACTCTGCCTCGCTTTGGTTTTGAATCTGTGACCTCTTAGGAGGAAACACATGCTCTTAACCATTAGGCTCACTCAAGTTGTATATATATATATATTCACTTATTTTATATAATAATATTTACATAGTTGACACTGAATTTTTTTATTTATGTTTCACATTCTTCACTTTAAAATGTTAATACATCCGCCTAATATTCTGAAGTAGAAAACACATATCCATAGGATTTTCTCTCTCTCTCTCTCTCTCTCTCTCTCTCTATATATATATATATATATATATAGAAAAATACTGAGAATTATTTTTACTATCAATAATTTTTAAAATGTTACATCTCTCTCTCTCTCTCTCTCTCTCTCTCTCTCTCTATATATATATATATATATATATATATATATATATATACATACAACTTGAGTGAGCCTAATGGTTAAGAGCATGATTTCATCCTAAGAGGTCACAGGTTCAAAACTAGAGCAGGGTAGAGTATGTATGCCTTTGTAGACTTTAGCAGTCAAATCGCTGCGCATAGGTGGGTCCTTTGTCCCACAAACAAGGAAGCCTCATACACCAATTTGGTGTATGGCTTGGTCGTGACCTTAAAATTGGATAATAATAATAAGTCCACGGGGCCTTGGATAGATGGTGATTGGGTTTTTGCTAAGGCACTCCTTGAAGTGAAGTCATCGGTTCAATTCCCAGCCCTGATCGGAGTGATGAAGATGTAGTCTTTCCAAACTTACAAAAAAGAAAAAAAGGTTAAAAATACAGCTTGAGTGGGCCTAATGGTTAAGAGTATGTGTTTCCTCAGAGGTCATAAGTTCAAAACTAGAGGGGGGTAGAGTATGTATGACTTCGTAGATTTAGCATTCAAATCACTGCGTGGAGGTGGGTCCCTTGTCCTACAAACAAGGGGTTCAAATAATAATAATAATAAAATTGCATAATAATAATAAGTCGACGAGGTCTTGGATAGATGGTGATTGGGTTCTGGTTAAGGCACTCCTTGATGTGAGGTCATTGGTTCAATTCTCGATCCTGATTAGAGTGATGAAGATGTAGTCTTTCCAAGCTTACAAAAAAGAAAAAAAAGGTTAAAAATATAGCTTGAGTGGGCCTAATGGTTAAGAGCATGTGTTTCCTCAAAGGTCATAAGTTCAAAACCAGAGGGGGGTAGATTATGTATGCCTTCATAGACTTAGCAGTCAAATCGCTGCATGGAGGTGGGTCCCTTGACCCACAAACAAGGGGGTCTCATACACCAATTTGGTGTCTGGCTTGGCCGTGACCTTAAAATTGGGTAATAATAATAAGTCCATGGGGTATTGGATAGATGATTATTGGGTGCTCGTTAAGGCACTCCTTGATGTGAAGTCAAAGGTCCAATTCCCGGCTCGGATCGGAGAGATGAAGATGTAGTATTTCCAATCTTACAAAAAAGAAAAAAAAGTTAAAAATACAGCTTGAGTGGGCCTAATGGTTAAGAGAATGTGTTTCCTTAGAGGTCATAGGTTCAAAACCAGAGGGGGTTAGAGTATTTATGCCTTCGTAGACTTAGCAGTCAAATCGCTGCGTGGAGGTGGGTCCCTTGTCCCAGAAACAAGGGGTTCTCATACACCAATTTGGTCTTTGGCTTAGCTGTGACCTTAAAATTGGATAATAATAATAATTCCACGAGGTCTTGGATAGATGGTGATTGGGTGCTTGTTAAGGCACTCCTTGATGTGAAGTCATTGGTTCAATTCTCGACCCTGATCAGAGTGATGATGATGTAGTCTTTCCAAGCTTACAAAAAAAAATATATAGCTTGAGTAGGCCTAATGGTTAAGAGCATGTGTTTCCTTAGAGGTCATAGGTTCAAAACCAGAGGGGGGGTAGAGTATGTATGTCTTCGTAGAGTTAACAGTCAAATCGTTGTGTGAAGGTGGGTCCCTTGTCCCATAAACAAGGGGGTCTCATACACCAATTTGGTGAGACCGATTTCCTTAGTTATTTATTACGTATTAACTTCATATTAAGAATGGAATAAATTACACACTTTCCTGTGTGTGTGTGTCTATATATATAATGAAATATTTTATTTATGGCTAACACTAAAATATTTTTTTTGTTGTTAATATATTTTTGTTTTAAATATTACATATGAACTAAAGATAATAAGAACTATAGGCATAATGTATTATCAATAATATTATGTTTACACGCCATTTCTAAACTCAATATTAAGTAACTGAAGAAATTACATATTAAGTAAATTGATTTTTTATTACTTTCAATTACTTTATAAATCAAGGTAGAAATTGAAGTAATTTATCAATGTCAGATATTAATTAATTATTATTATTATTTTTAGTTTTCTATTGTAAATATTATTTCATTATTTTTAAATGTACTTTACATGACAACATCTCCCTCATAGTGTGTTGTAAAGCTCTTGTTTGCACAATTATAATATTGTTAATATTAATATTTTAATAATACTTTAGTAATTGTTGTGCCAAGAAGCACTCAACATCTCCCTCATAGTGTGTTGTAAAGCTCTTGTATGCACAATTATAATATTCATAATATTAATATTTTAACAATACTTTAGTAATTTTTGTGTTGAGAAGCATTCTACAACCCAGTATGTATGTAGGAGATGTTGTCACACAACATTACATTTAAAAATAATATTTACATTAATAAATTAAAAATAGTAATAGAGAAAAAAATAATGTGTAATTCATTCTATGTTTATATGTAAATATTAAAAAAATATATATATTAATAACAAAATATATTTAACCTAGATAGAGCCCAAAACCCTTACATATCCTTTCTGAGACCAAAAACCGCTTCAACAAAGTAAACCAAAAGATTACTATCTCCAAAACTAACTAACTAGTTAAAATGAGAAAGATGACAACTAACATCTTTCCTATTTGTTACTTCGATGGGGGCTTTGTGAATGGGCGATGTGGGTGTGGAGTCTCTCTCCAAATTGACTCTCATCTATCTTTTCACTTTAGATGGTTCGGGGGTATTGGCAACAACTGCAGGGCTGAGATGTTGGCATTGTGGGGAGCTTTGCAGGTGGCGCTCTGGCTCAACATCGATAACATTTTGTTTGTTGGGGACTCTCTTACCACGATAAATTGTATACAATATCGCTTTGTTTTACCGGTCTTGACCCTCTTCAATTGGATGCAACGTATCTTAGATCTCAAGGCTCTCTTCTCAGAGGTTTCCTTTCAACATATCTTCAAAGAGAAAAATGTTGATGCTGATGTCCTCTCCAAGCGTGCTCTTTCACTTTTGCCTGGGTATATATTTTTTGAACAGATTGTGGATGGATCTATTTGAAGGGAGGTCTCTTTTTCTTGTGTCTGATACACTCTGTTTCTTTGTCTACAACCTTCATTGCCTTATATGGGGCGGTTCCATGCTTTCTGCCTTAGTTTTTTGTTTCTCCTTCAAAATTTCTTATAGGTTTCCTCGATGGAATGCTTGTTGAGCATTGTTTTGTTTCTTCATGAAGTGCTGGAGAAAACCACTGCTCTGTTTTTTTTGTCGGATGTGAATTAGGGTTAGAAAAATTGAGAGAGAACCGAGAGAGTAATTACACACAACACAAAACACTCTTCAATACCTTTATTGACCATCACATGTTCAAATATATAAGGCACAAATTACTGACTTCGACACAGCCAGATCACCATTACAACTCAGACATTGGAAACAACGACTTCTAGACTGACTCCTCATAACCCCAAATGACAACTACACATGACATGGAAGCATTACTTCCAACACCCTCCCTTAATTCTTACATGGAAAAAATATCACAACAATAATATAATATTTGTCTCATTGGTCTTCATCAATCCTCACATCCACTTTGGAATCTCGCAAACTAGCTCTTTCACCACCACATCTTTGAAATGTTACTTGAACTCCATTTAAAACGTATCTGCCTTGACCATCATTGATGAACTTTTCAAGATCAACAATATTGACACCTCTCCTCGTTGGGGCTTTCGCGATAAGAGCTATCAAGTAATGAACCATCCTATGAACCAACCACCATCTGTCGAATATTTCTCTTTCGACTATCCGTCAATTGATAGGATGGAGGTTTGGATACTGAATGTGCTGAAGAGTTGATCAAATAACTTGACCTTACACACAAGAATTGATGTTTTAGACATAGAAGCTTTCAGTTTAAGAACCACCAACCCTTTTTATAACCAAAATTACTAACACACAAGAATTTTCGTTTCAATACTAGGGCTTCCAATTTAAAAACCATCAACCCTTTTATAACTAATAAAAAATACACAAAAACCATCACAATATCTCATAATTAATTTTTTTATTTTTCATTTTACACCACACCCAAACCCAAAAAAGAGATAAAAAAGAATCAATTATACCGATCAACCTTCAACAAACTGACAATGCCAATGATTTTTAAATTATGATTCATAATTAACAGTCTCACTCCTAATTTTTGCAGACCTCGTTGACGTGGAGGAAGTTGTGTTGTAAGATATTCCTCAGGCGGTCGGATCTGGCTGTGGCAGTCTGAAAGTTGGCTACATCTGGCTGTGGCAACAACACTATAGGCTCGTTGTGTACGGGAGGTCGTCATGGTAGAGGAGAGGAACTGCAAGAGAATTTAATTCGGGAAGACAATGATGCTTGAAGGGGCTACTGATTCTGATTTCTCCCCTTTGCTGGCAGCGACTTTCATCGATGGAGAATTTCTCACCGAATGACCATTAATCACATTTCTTCTAAGCAGAGATCGGAATAATCAACTCATACTCATTTTCTAATATTTCAACGGATTCGTTATGGAAAATAAATTCGCATCATAGATCTGTTGCTTCAGAGTCTTGAACCGAGATCTAGATTCCACGCTACAGAGCTTCACGTAGTGCAGAGAGATACATGTGGCTCAGATCTCAGAAAGGAGATCAAGACGGGCCTTTAAGAGGGATAATGACTCCCAACAATAAACTATTGATTTTTTTTTTTTAATTCCTACGCTGCCCACGTTGAGATCTGCCGCAAAGCATAACATGTTGGCTATTTCTATTCAGGTAGCAAAGTGGGGTAAATTCCTACTCGCGTGAATTGCAATGAACCTTCATGTGCAAACAGAAAGCAAGTCCTATTGCACACCTCGACCAGAGAAAAAAAATTCAGATCCCACTAGAATGGATATGCTGCCCTCTGCTACCGACTTGAATATATACGCTGCTCCAATCACTTCTCGTCTTTCCTCAATGCGGTAAGAGTAATAAACACAGATCTCATTTGAGTGGATCCGCTGCTCGCTGCTACATGCTTGAACAGATCAATAGTTTCATGCTCCAGAATAACCTCTTGATTGTTTAGATATTCCTTTCACACGGACCATGAGGGAATCAATGTGCTCTGACTTTCAATACCCTAAAAAAATGAAAGAATGGCCACCATCCTCGATATGACCACGATGCCAGCTATCACAGGGCCGATTCGGAGATCATGTCTCTCACACTTGCACACACTGACCATACACGCTAAAACATTACACAAAAATTACACAGTCTCGACCTTTGCCTCTGACACCAAAGTTTTTACATTACACAAAAATTACACAGTCTCGACCTTTGCCTCTGACACCAAATTAGAAAAACTGAGAGAGAGCCGAGAGAGTAATTACACACAACACAAAACACTCTTCAATACTTTTATTTATCATCATATGTACAAATATATAAGACCAAAACTATTGGCTTCAACACAACCAGATCACCATTACAACTTACACAGTGGAAACAATGACTTCTAGACTGACTCTCGTAACCCCAAATGACAACTACAAATGACATAGAAACATTACTTCCAACAGGAGTCTTTTTCCTTGGCCTACCAATGAATGTATGTCTGTCACAGTTTTTCTTATTGAAAAAAAAAGAGTTTTGCAAAAACACCCAAGAGAAAGATGCATTTACAAAATATCATTGATGACATAAGGAAAAACAAAAAATTAACTACATAACCTAGGGTGATGACTAGCACGTTACAAAATCACTAAGTTCCACGTCCATTTGTGTCATGCCCCTACACCTGCGGTAGTCTTCCAACCGCTTGTAGCAAGGTGCGGCACCACCGAATGTTTTCTTTTTACCAATACTAACATTCATGGACTACGGCTACTTCACTTTAACATTACTTAGCTTGTGTTTCACAACCAAGTAAACATACAATTATCCTTTATACCAATGAAGCCCATACTCATTCATTATCCATAGCAATTATAACAAGAACATCAACAATTGCAACAGTATAAAGGGGAGGGGCAACTCCCCGTAATGTGAGTCTGCGCGACAATATATTAAGAATATCAGTTTACAATATACAAGTGTGTCTTGGCCAAACCAAGTCTCACACTTAACCAAATTTACAAAGAGAGGCAACCTTGCCTTTTACAATCTTGTGCACCTCTTGCACAAAGGGCGGTGCTCACCCGAGCCACCTAGATACCCTTGCCAAGTCCTACACAAAATCTGCACATCCGCACTAACCCGGGCACACCTTGCCCAACCCACAACCGGCTTCAAGAGACACTCCAAGTGCACCTTCAAGACTTGTGCATGAGGTATGCGCACTACCTCTTAAATCTGCGCATTCTTTTACCTCTCTTCCTTATGCAAGCTTCAAGTGCGAGTTGTTGTTCTTCAAATGACTCCAACGCTTGGTTATATATACACCCTTCTGCGCATTGGTAGTGTGGGCGGTGGCTCTCCAGCCGACCCCCCAAAACAGTCATAACACACCCCTGTGTGCGCCCCTCAATATGTCAGCCTGCCCATATGTTCATCCACACACTAAGGGTATAAACCTTCCATCGTTCCACGCATTTTCAAAGTGTCGTAACTCTGTTGTCCTTTCGTCGCATTCCCGTGTCATGGCGCCCGCCCGTTGTGCAGCCCTCGCCCGCCCGTCGTGCAGCCCGCGCCCACTTAGTGAGCCTGTGCGCCCGTCGTGCACTGCGCGCCCGTCGACTTGCCCGGCGCCCAACTGTGCCCGCGCTCAGGGTAGAACGCGAGGACCTTACAATTTGTGTCCGAGCCTCTTGGACATCGAGACCTCTTGCGAACAACAAGTCGTGGGGTCGGGATATTCAGAAGACACCCTACCTACAGATGAGAATAATTCTAGTGCTCCCATCCTTGAGATGAGTAGATGAATTCGTCTTTCATATCTTCAAGAGAAAGTTCCATTTCTACATGGTGAACCAGTAGCTCATTCTCTAAAAATCGTTGAAATGAGCACTTTTTCCGCTCCATTACATCTCGCTAGCTCTATCGAATCTTCTAATTTCTGGGTTGAGGTTATGATCAACATAGATCCATCTTAAATAAGGATCTAACATGAGGCTAGAGGATCCAAATTCACTTGCAATTTTTTTACTACCCCACATTATTTATTTAAATTTTTTGTATAGTTATTTTATTTTTATTTTTATTTTTTTATTTTGGCTGATATGAGCAAAATTTTTTCTTTGATGAAATTGACAGAGTTACACATCACACTGGGCTATAGAATAATCCTTTGGACTCAAAAACCTGAGAAGAGTCCAACATTTCGTCAATTATATGTGTTCCAAGCGATTAGAATTGCCCTCCATTATGAGAAAATAACTTGATACACTACTCCCTGACTCAAAAATCATTCACCCCACAATATCCGTGATTTGAAAAGGGACCATAACCCAAAAAACCAAGACACAGGAAGGCTAGTATGAAAAACAAGGACACAAAGGGGGCGATAAATATATAGAGCCCAAACTCTAGCAAAAGCCAAGAGCCATTCTACAATAAAATGACTCGAGACTCCATAGAAAATTCATTTGAATTGAGAAACAATGTCATAAGATCATAACAGGAAAATGATATTAACTTCATGCTCACTCAGATAGCACCAAATACTCCAACTGAAAAGAATTGCATGACATAAAAATTGAAACATAATAAATAGATGTGGTTCCCAAAGGAGAGAGGGGTCAGGAATGGAGGCCATATGTTCACCGTAAATTGACACTTGGGACAGTTCGTAAGATGTCGAGGCTAGAAAGGGAAGGCCAATTGATGACAATAAAATCTTGAGCCCAAAAACCAAATATAGAATCAAGGTGATTCCTCCTCGAGGTGTACAACGAAGATGATGCAGGTGGAGGGAGAAAAAAACCTATCTCCCAAGGCTTAATATAAAGAAATGTGGAACCTTGTATTACTAAGGAATTTGGGAGAGGCCTAAAATCTGATTCAATTCAATGTCCCTTTGTCTCATAGTAGCTCTTTTTTTTTGCCAACTCATCAACCGTCAAATTTAGTTTTCTATAGACATGATAGAAATCCACCGGATCAAACTGGGAAATTAAGGAAAGAATCCTTTGACATAACGTCAATGAATCAGGGTTAATTATATTTCTGGCTTAGTGAACTGATGCATGACCACCAACACAGAGTCCCCAAAAACATTGATTTTGGATAGATAAAGTCCCTAGTAATATATAATCTCTTCTAAGGGGCAAGGAATTCCACTTGATTATTTTTTGTTGTTCCAAGACCCCAAGGAATTTCACTTGATCATTTGTTGTTGTTCCAAGACCCTAAGAAAATTGGGAAAGTATTTTTTCATTAGGGCCAAGTATGACCCCTTAGGCTCCCAACATAATTTTAAATTTTATATAGAGAAAAATAAAGTAATTTAAATTTAAAATCTTCTTATATTTTCACTTTCCATTGTTATGGAGATGTGTGATTTATTTCATTCTTAAGATGAAATTGATATATAAAATTTAAAAATTATTAATAACAAAGCAAATTTTAATATGGATTATAAATCAAATATTTCAATATGCATGTTGAGTATTTTTTTATATCATCAAACATATATAGATAGAGAAAGAGTGAGAAAATTCTTATTCCATTAATAAGATTTTATCATAAAACATATATAGAGACTGAAATAGTGAGATAATTCTTATTCCATTAATTGGTGAGTTCTAATTAAGGGTAAAAGAATATTAATAAAAAAAAAATCTAGAGAAATGATATGTAACATTTTAAAAAATGTTAATAATAAAAATAATTCAACATATGCATCCACATATATATATGAGGAGACATGCATTTAACGTTTTAATGTATGTCATTTATTTTCACAAAACAAGTGAAAAACAAAATCTTATAGTTAAAACATCTTATTAATGTGTTTCTCAAAACCAACATATATCTATTTTAACTTCAGATCTATCAAGAACCTAGGAATCAAATCTCCCTTTCAACCATAAATAAAAATTCCAATGCCAATGTTGAATACTCAAATTTGGAGAAATAAAGTAATTAAAGTTTAAATAAATAAAATTATAATTACCTTATAAATATTTCAATATAAAACCTAAATAAAAGATTTGAATATCCATATTAACTAATATATATCAAAATGAATTTCATATGTGTATATATAAAGAGAGTATATATGTGTGTTTTGAAGATATTAAAATATTTCAATGCCCACGAGAAAAAAGTAACTAAAAAATAAATAATTTAATGTGTAATTCATTATATTCTTAAAATTGATATGTAATATCTAAAAATATCAATAATAAAAAAATATTCAATATGAGTCATAAATAAAATATTTCACTATTTAAAGTTAAGTAATATTGATGTTTATTTAAAAATATACTAATAAGATAAAGTTAAGTAATATTGATGAATATTTCTAAAGTTAAGTAATATTGAAGTAATATTGATGTTTATTTAAAAATATACTAATAAGAAAAAGACATTCCAATATGAACAATGTGGTCCAAAAATAAAATATTTTACATCAACTTTATATAGAGATAAAGTAGTTTAAAATTAAAAAAATTAATATACCTTTTACTATGAGAGAGGTATGCCATTCTTTCACTACTTAATAGGGGGGACTATTCCTTGTCACAAGGGGCCAAAGATGTCCCCCATGAAATTTGAAACCAATTGGAGTGGATAACATCTCATTATGTCAACCGCTCAGTTATCTCACTAGGAGACATATTATCTATATATATTATTAATGATATACATATTACATTAAAAAAGTTAATCTAAAAATTTATTAAACATGAAACTATATTCTTTATCATAGTTTTAATAAATTTAAAAATAAGAACATTAGAAGTGTGAAATTTATATAAATACAAATACTATTATTAAGGACCAACATAGATCCATCTTAACTTCGCATCTACCAAGCATTGAGAGAAAACAAATTTGTCAAGTGCAAACATTTCTTCAAGTTTTGCACTCAAAATGAGGTTGCATATTAAAAAAATTGACATCTCTTTCTGCTTTGGAGATCCAAAGTTAAGATGAACCTATACTAATATTATTACAATTTATTATAATAACATTATTCTTATAATAATAATAATAATAATAATAATAATAATAATAATAATAATAACAACACAACAACAACAACAACAACAACAATAATAATAATAATGTCCATGGGTTTTGGATAAACGATGATTAGGTGCACTATTAAGGTACTTCTAGATATTAAGTCACCGTTCAATTCCCACCTTATTCTAGTGTTATTCTTAGACATGACCATGATGTAGCCTAATTGTTGCTAAACTTATAATAATAATAAAATATATTGATATTATTTTTGTATTAATATTATATTAGTATTTTTATTATAATTATATTGTAATATAATATTACTATCATATTAAAATATAATACTAATATATATAATAGTATTATTAATAATATATTGATATTGTTATAGTACAATTATTTTAATAATACTTTAATAATATTATTGCAATATATTTTAATATTATTTTTAATTTTTTCTAATTGTCATTTTTTTACTTGTTATGTCAATAAAACTATGACGATGTATGAAAATTTTTCTTCTTTCTTTTAGATCATAGAAATAAAATATTAAAGAATCTCAATTAATCTCTTACTTACTTAAAGTCTTGTTAGTAGAAGTTAATCATCATCATTATCATATAAAATATTATTATTGTATTCAAATTAAATACCTTTATTATAATTTATGATGAATAATACCATTATCATGATAAAGATAACAAGATTAGTACAATACTGTCAATAAAACTATGACGATGTAGGAAAATTTTTCTTCTTTCTTTTAGATCATAAAAATAAAATATTAAAGAATCTCAATTAATCTCTTACTTACTTAAAGTCTTGTTAGTAGAGGTTAATCATCATCATTATCATGTAAAATATTATTATTGTATTCAAATTAAATACCTTTATTATAATTTATGATGAATAATACCATTATCATGATAAAGATAACAAGATTTGTACAATACTATATATATATATATATATATATATATATATATATATATATATATATATATATATATATATATATATATCCTGAGATGATTACATGTTTCACTTTTGGCTTGAGAAATTGTGACCTAGGGGTGTCTAAGCCATCAAAATCAATCGGGAACCGCAACCAACCTAGGACTCACGAGCCCTTAACATGACCCAACCCTTAACATGGTTGGATTTTTCCCCATTATGACCTTCACATTCGGAAGTGTCTTAACAATACCCTCCATCATTGTTTATTCTACACCCCATAGGCATATTATAACATAATATTACTATTATATCTAAATTATATTATATTATTAATTTATAATAATAATAAATTAATATTTTAATAATATTATTATAATATATTATCTATATATATGTTTTTTTTAATTTTTAAGTTAGTTTTATCTCTTTTTATTTAACTCATTATTTATGTTTTTTTCCTTTGTGTCAATTTTTAGTTAGGTTACCTTCTTTTCATATATGAATTGGATTGTGCAAGTGATCCAAAACCTATACATAATTTTAATAGGTTTATTTAGAATTATATATATATATATATATATATATATAAAATTATTATTATTATTTTAAAAATATATTTTAACATAGTTTATAAAATATATTTATATAAATTTAAAAAATATTTATAAAATGAAAAAAACAATAAAAGATAATATAAATGAATTTCTAATATTTTTGGATTCACCTCTTAGGTTTAAGACTTTTCATTTGATCTAAACATGAGAGGTAATACCACCAAGGTAACAATCAACGGCTTGCATAGTAGCCTCCCCTCCATTGTTGCCTATGAGATTGAAAGTTTCCTTCAAAAAGGGTTTAAACAACAATATGTAGCTTAATGAAGGTTTTTCTTGTTTGTAATTGATTTTTCCTTTATTCATTTGTCATCAACCCTTTGTTTTAATGACCTTTTTTGATGCAAATTTATTTTATTTGGTTTCATAAAAAATAAAAAAAATATAAATAGATATAGATATTCTATACTTGGTAGGAATTGTACTAATTTTATATTATTTTTCTTATGCAAGTTTTATTTTTGGTTTCTAAATCGATTTGAAATTTCAATTGTGGAATATTTAGTGAGATGTCAAATATCGATTTTGGGAAGAAAACATTATGAAAAATAAGATGTATTATCATACTTTCAAAGGCCTCAATCCAAAGATCCACATTCTCTTCATGCTTCAAGGTCATTTGAACAACCTATCACTGAAGGAGATGTCAACTCTTGTGAAAATGCATCTAATATCCAAATAAGAGATGAGAGCATAGGCTCTTCTAATGATCAAAGTGATATAAATGCATTTACTCTAGAAATTCACAACAAAGATGTTGAAGGTTTTTCGTTGTGAAAGGATTAAAAAACATTCACGAAAAAGAAAAAAAGGCCAATGGGATATAAGGAGAAACTTCCTAGAAGATTGGGTCTCAAGATTTACATGTATTCAAAGAGTACCTCCAAAAACTGAGAATGAGAGTTCACGAGAATTTAAATGCAATGATTGTAGTTAGAATACTAGAAAGGAAATGGCATTTCAAAATAAGTTAGATATAATAGGGAAGCATGCTAGAAAGGTGTATGAGAAGAAAATTGTAAACGGTCTATTCAGAAAGACAATGGAAATAAATTTGTTATACAAGATGACACAATTAAGCAATGTATTTCACATCTTATCTAAATTACATATATATGTATGTGTGTGAGAGAGACAAAGGGTACAAATATAATAAAAATATACAATGGAAGGTTCTATCTGACCTAATAATTTAACATTAGAAATTTAATAACTTAATACACACACACAGAGATGTGTGTGTTTATAATATAATATAACACACACACACACACACCCCAAGTTAGTCTTAAGATAGCCATATATTGTCTTGTACATTGAGTAAAAGGGTGTTTCCCCCTCTAAGAGGATTGTATTAATTGACTTTTTATCATTTCAAAACTCTTGGATCATAACATTTAGTATTAGAGATATGATCCTAGGGTTTTTCTTCTTCAATAACGATGCCTTAGAATTTTCACTATAACCTTTTTCTTGAGATGTTTTAGATATAAAAAATTTGAGAAGATTGGGAAAATATCAAGGTATAAATGGTAAAAATTTCAAGCTCTAATGCATTATACGTTTAGAGATATAACCTATGAAATATGAGACTTGTAACTAATCCTAAAATCAATTCTAAACAAATCATCTTGAAATTTTTGATATAGCTCTTTCTTTGGGAAGTTTTAGATAATGAAATTTTATGGAGGCTAAGGAAAAATAAGACGGCATAGGTGGTAAAAATTTCAGATTTTGGTTCACTATTTTGAGAGATATGGTGTATGGAAGATAGGGCTTATGACTAATCCCAAAGCTAGTTTTTTTTCCTTGGAAAAAACCATATTTTCATTCATAGACTTAAAAGAAAATACATTTTTCATATACACACATAGTGTGCATTCACTAGGAATTTTCCTAGATCTTCTATTGACATATAAATCAAAGAGAAAAAAACAAAAAAAGTGTTACTATCCTATCCAAAAAAGGACTTACATTTGCTATACACTAGCCAAAAAATAAAATCTGTAATAATGCCGTTAAGCATCAACCCTTGTTTGCAGTATCAAAAAAGTATGCTGAAAATATCTACAAAAAAGTGTTGAAAAGTATCCAAGAATAAAACCAAAGATATTATGAACCTGAAAATGAAACATGATTAGCAGGTAGGATTCCATCCGTAAAAGGTGTCCCAAAACTGTTTTAAATTATAAAATTTTCAAAATATTGAATGTTCTAGTGAGTTGCATATGATTTTTTTTTCAAAGTTTGAATCATTATATTTTATGTTATATATCTTGTGGAAGTTAGGGTTTTTGACTAATTAATTTCTAGTGATTTTAAGAGATTTTATGAGGTTAGAAAGCTCACCTTTTTTTTTGTTAGATACATTTCAACATATTTAAAAAACATGATCTATAATATGGTGGATACGATTGTGGTTGGGATAGAATATAGTAGGCACTACACATGGTTGGAAATTCCTGTAAACATTGTTGACGTCTCTTTGAGTAGTACAACATCAGACAATACCTATTTATGGAAGTTCACTTCCATTTACCTTTTGTATATAGGAAATA
This sequence comes from Pinus tabuliformis, assembly GCA_031772625.1. NCBI lineage: Eukaryota > Viridiplantae > Streptophyta > Pinopsida > Pinales > Pinaceae > Pinus > Pinus tabuliformis. The sequence continues at coordinate 150,721,747 of CM062815.1, read as the reverse complement.
CCTTGAGTATTCCTGAAACTAGCTACTTTAGATAAGTTAATCATCCATATTTTTGCTATAGTACACTGAGAATAACACTCAAGGAGATCACTCTCTAATGCTAGGGAAGTCAAGGAGTATGGCTAAGGGCATGGTTGAGCCTCCTTACTTAGTGCCTTGAGATATTGGGTCGAGTACTACTATTGGACCATACACATATATCAAATAGCTATAACACTTGACATTCCCAGACCCCATAATTTTTCTAGTGAGCTCACACACATAGATCACACATCCAAATATTATCCAAAGTAAGTGGCTTAAATTTGATTGGAAGATCTATTTTTGGAGATTAAAAATATATGATAAAGAGGACAAACATGAACATCATTATTTTTTCACCTGGCTCCAAAGGGTGCTTCAAAACTTCACTAACTAAATATCTAGAAAGATCAAGCATGGCTTAATAAGAAAGAGATTTTTTTTTTTCACAAAATTGAAGAAAAAACGGAAAAGATGGATGAAAATAGGAAAAAAAAAGAAAATACCATTTAAAAGAAGATTGTATAATTGCAAAGATCCATATTACAAACCATAGATGGGAGACTGCCTAAAGGAGATATCAAGATGAAAAAAAATCATGAAAATGTAGAGGAAATAAAAATTTGGTCACAGGATCATGATTATTCATCACTTCCATGTCAACATCATAGGGGGTTTAATCTAGTATCAAGGTACCATTTAATTCCAACTATTGATATGAGGAAGCTTGATGGAAAAGATCCTATTTAATGGATATTGTAAATGGAACAATATTTTGATCTACACCAAGTTTCAACCTTACAAAAGGTAATTATTACATCTTTGCATTTAGAAAATGATCATTTTTTCTAGTATCAATGGCTTTGTGAAAGAAGGATCTTATTATCTCTTGGTCCATTTCTATAAAATAATTGATAGCACATTATGGGGATATTAAGGGTAATGCATTCTTTAGCCAATTGATAAATATTTATCAAAGAGGTCTAATTACAAAGCACATTCAAAAATCCTAGAACCAAGTCTTAGGGTAAGGAACATCATGGAAAATTTTAGAGGTAAAATTTCGCCCTTGGGAGAAATTAGGGGGTTTCAGATTTTTATTAGATAATTTTTTTGCATGATAGTGTATTATTATCAATCACCCAAAATTTATTTGATAAAAAAAATAGGTATGGAGGTTAGCTTGACCTTATTTCAAGGGAGAGGGGAAAAAATAAATTTAGCCCTTGAAATTATGAGCTACAAACTTCCATGCGCCCCAATTTGCAAGAATTGGTAATTATGATAGCTACTCCACCCTCCCAATTCGGTGTAAAATGAGCTTCTTGCGTTCATTCACCCCTATTTCATGGTATTAGGATTAATTTGGAGAAAATGGTCCCCCTTTTTTGGAACAAATGGTAAAAAAAGAATGATTCCTCTCTATTTAAAAATTCGAGAGTCTTCTTTCCTTCTCTATTTAAAGGTTAAATAGTTTTCTTTCCATTTTCAGAGTTTTCATTTGCTTATTCATAGTCATATCTAATGCATGAGGCTTGTTTGCAAAGTTGTGGAATTTGAATTTCAAATTCAAGACTCAACACACGATGATACATGTAACTCCTCTCAATATGTTGTGTATTTATTCTACATACCAATTCCTCTTGCATACTCTCCTTTAACGTCTTCATTTTTTTGCTTCATTTTTGGGAGCTGTAATATTTTTTGTTTAGAAAAGTTTTGGGTTTTAGTATAAAGCTCTAAAATTGTAGTTTCATTAGTATTATAAAGATTTCTACTTTCCATTATTATATTTTTTTATCTAATTTATTTTTTTCCTGAGGAAAATCTGGGTGGATCAACCCGAAGGGATCACATCCCGCTAGCCAAACTAGAAGATCCTAACCCTGAGGGTGTCGAGGAGAATTGAACCTGTGACTTACCAATGGTAAGGTACTTTAGGAACAGGACCTCGACCAATTGATCTAACCCTTGGGGATACTTGTGTATCTAATGTTTGGAGTAGAATATAGTTTCATTTTTAATTTCTGGCAACCATTTAGTTGGGCTTGTCTTCAAGTTCACTAGAGAAGCCTCCCATGCTTTTCATTTTTTTTCTTGAAGTCTAAACCCTACTGCAACACATTTTTCTTCTCTATTATTGGTTGGGATTCATTCATAGTCTAGATTAATGGAGTTTACTTCAATAATAGGAATTTTATGATATAACCGACCCATCAAAATATATTTTCATTTTAACCACTCCATCCACAGATAAGAGATGCATAAAACAAAATACTTATTGGTTGTTTTTTATTTATTTAGGAATATCCAAAAGTAGGATTGAAGCAATGTACAAAATTAAACTACTTTAGTTACCCCAACATTTATGATATTGGTTTATCTTGTCTTGGTAAGAATTTCCAAATGTCACAAGTGATAGAGCCACATTATTGTATTGATGAGCCGTTTGGTGCCATATTTTCTTGTCACAAATTATAGATTCTTCTTTTGTTAGGGTTTGTCTATGCATTTTATCATTTTAGTGATGGTAACCTTACTAAATATGCTCATAATAATAATTTTCAGTAAACCATAAACTAAGTGGCCATTGGGAAGATAACTATAATTGTTATAGTTGGGAAATGTTGTTTTATATTTGACGAATCTACATAAGCTAATAAATGTTTTGATGAGGTATGGATTGGAGCTCTATCCTAAGAATCAATCCTAGGACCAATCAATATTAAACTTACCTGGCATTTTATTATAGTTATAATGAAGTCATTTATATGAAATTGGATTACCAAGAGACTATGAATGATACCCTGAGGATACGAGTCTAGGTGTAGACGACCTTATAACTGCCATGGTAAAAAATATTCATGTTGTTGTGTTGCGATTTATAATGGATTGGTACTATGCAAATTGTATGGAGTGGAATTTTTACAAATTCTCATAGCATAGTGCTACACATAGACAATAATGACCCTTCAATAGACTCTCATAGCATATTGTTACACATGGAAAATAATGACCCTTCTATACAACTCATATAATTTTTTTTTTTAAAACTAATATCATTGATCATTATAGGGAGAATATAATAATGTAAATATGTATTCTATGTAACTTTAGTGAAACCTCTTTATCTATGAGGTGGTTACATTGTACAAAACTGTCATGTGGTTATATTGGATTATTGTATTATTTAGAGAATACAATAATTTGAATATATACTACTTGCGACTTTGGTGAAACCTCTCTATCTATGAGGTGGTTATATTGTATAAAACTATCATGTGGTTATATTGGGTTATTGTATTATATAGAGAATACAATAATCCAAATATGTATTGCTTGTGGCTTTGGTGAAACCTCTCTATCTATTGTATTATAAAAAATATATTGATATTATTATTCACTATAATAACACTTTAATAATAATAATAATAATATTCGAGGAGCTAGAAAAAAGAGTAATAGTAGCAAAGAGTAAGGAGGAAGGGAAGGGGAGAGACAAGGAAAATGGCCATTCCTCTCATGAACAAGAACTAGCATAGACCGAAAGGTATCGATTCACATTTGAGGAGAAATTTCATTGTGCCCTTATGCCAAATATTGGTTATGGATCTAACAAAAGACCAGACACTACTTTCCAAATGGATTTAAGAAGTTTTTTGTGTATAATGTTAGAGACCTTGACCTTTGTATGATGCACAACAAGACATTTTGACCTGAAATTGCACACAATGTTTCAACATTGAAGAGGACATATAGTGTCAAGTTGAACAACTTGATATTGTGGCGACCAACAAGTTAGCGAAGTTGCATAGCCAAGAGATGAATGGAATTCTTAGTTTTTCATGTTGATGTGAGTTACATATGAGATGTGTTATTGGTTTTGTTAAACAATGCTTATCCCAATATAAAACTAGAGAACGTATGAATTTTTATTGCACATAATATTTAATTATTAGAAGTTATATTATGACCATGCTATAATTTAGGTGATTTTTATAGGAGCTACATTGTTTGAAATTACCAATATGTTGTGTTCTGGAGGGGCTTTGTAGGGAAAAAGGTTTACAAGTTCGACAATTAAAAAAAAAAATCATTAAAATAATAACGTTAAGACATATACCAAAACCCGAGGGTTACCCTTGATGTTGTAACATGCCAAGGAAGGGAAACAATGATTTAAATGCAATTATATATGATTTTTTGAATCAAAATGAAATCTAGTTTTAGGTTTTCCATTAGGTACTTCTAAAGCGAGAATAACTTTGGAGGGTTCTTGAAGAAGGCATATTTGAGATGCCTCTAAGAAGCCTAAATAAATCAAAGGAAAAATTTCGAGTAGGTGTGGTTTGAGCTTCTACTTTTGCAATTGTGATCCGATAAAAGACATGATTTTTTACCCTTAAATGGAAACTGGAGATGTGTAGATGGAGGTAAAGCATGGGATGCCAAATCCACTTATGGACTCCATGTTATTGATTGACAAGATTCTAAAGTCCAGGAAGTTCATTCAAGAAAACATAATTCATTCATAAGGGTTCATATGTTTCTCGAACCCCTTCTATATAGGAGAGCGGTTGCCCTAAAATGCCAGATAGTTTGGCCAAGGCATATGTTTATTTCACTAGCCAAATCTCCTTGCACTCCTAACTGTAAGGTTCACCCAAGTTTGTTTCTTTAGTAGAATATTCTATATTATAGATATTTATTATAGTATAAAAAATATATTGATATTATTATTATCAATAGTATTATTTTAATAATACTTTAATAATATTATTGCAATATATTAAGTTAATTCTATTTTTAATAATAATATTACAATAATAATAATAATATATAGAGAAGTTTTAGCTAAATATATATTGCTTGCAACTTTGATGAAATCAATATGGTGGATATTTATAGATGAGGGGAACCTTTTGAATTTTCTCTTTTAGAAGGGTGTATATGGAAGAACTAATTTTTATGGAAAAATTTAATACATTAACATTGTCTTTATCCCTTGTGAAAGTAATGGTGGATTGTTCACGCTTGATTCTCTAAAATTTCTAGAACATGTATTTATTTCTAACAAATTATAGGTTCAAATTCACAATATTTCAAATTACCTTTGCTAAGTTCCAATTAGGCACTTATATAAAGTATCCACATTATAAATGTAGAAATTTGATAGAAATTGCAACTGATCAAAATTTCAAACTGAAAACTAGAGACACAAATTCACTCTACTAATCTGCGGAATGGAAATCAAAATTTAGAAGAACATGCATAGACATGCAACAAGAAAAACCACAAGTACACAATGATTTCTAGGGTAACCTAACTGGGAAAAACCCCTCAAGCCTCTTTGCATTAATCAATTGAATAGAAAACCTATTACAATTGCATGCTCTAGCTCTGAGCACAACCTACAAAAGAAACACTGTTCTCCCTACTAAATGAGAGCTCTAGCCAACACTTAGCCAATTTATGCCTACCCTAACCGGGAAAAACCCCTCAAGCCTCTTTGCATTAATCAATTGAATAGAAAACCTATTACAATTACATGCTCCAGCTTTGAGCACAACCTGCAAAAGCAACACTGTTCTCCCTACTGAATGAGAGCTCTAGCCAACACTTAGCCAATTTATGCCTCCTCCAACTTCCTATTTCCTTCTGCAAGTCTGAGCAAATTTGATCTCCTAAAAAATAGGGAAGTCCTTATTTCCTTGCGCAATTCCCAAGGAATTGATCCCCTGACTGCATGCAACAACTGTACACTTAATTAGTATACAACCCATGTTACACTAGCCTTATCTCCTCCACTCTAGTTGAGCAATTCAAATTCCATGCATGCATGAGCTATTTTGGGCTAATTGATTAGTTAACTGATAGATATTTGAGTTAGACTATTGTCTCGCTGCACAACTGGCCTTCAACTGACTCTATCAATAGTTATAGGTCAGTTAACTAAGTACAATTGAAAATAACTGAACTAGATTGCTAAAATTTAGCAATCACACATGCATGACTGAAATCCAAGCCCAATAACTCAAATTTACTGAACTGAGTGACAAAAGCGATGTCACACTATTTGACTACCTCCAAGTTGTCCCGCTGATGTGGAAATTCAATTTAATCAATTTGACTAAGGCTAAAGTAAAATTGAGCCTTTCTTGCTACATTTTCTAACACTCCCTCTTAGCAATAAAGGGAATTTTCACCACCCCTATCTTGCACATGTGGAATTCAAATTTACCCCTTGACAATGCCTTTATCAAGATGCCAACATCTTTCTCCTTAGTTCGAATGTACTGTAGCAACATAATTCTCCTCTGCACATAGTCCCACAAATGATGATGCCGAATATCAATGTGCTTGGACCTGTCATGAAATACTAGATTCTTAGAGAGCTTAATGCAAATTTGAGTATCACAATATATCACTGTCTGATCCATCTCATGACTACAAATATCCACAAGTAGTTTCCTCATCCATATGGCAATTCTACTTTATTTGCAACCATGTATTCAATGTCTGCTGAGTTGAGTGCCCAAACCTCTATTTCCTGCTATACCAGGAAATAGCAGCAGACCCAACACTAAAGATAACATCTGAAGTACTTTTCCTGTCTAATGTAATCCCTTCCAAATCTGTATTAGTGAAGCCTTAGAGCTTTACTCCCTCTATCCTACTGTACCATAATCCATACTTGGTAGAACATCTGAGGTATCCTAGCATATGCTTTTCTTCCTTCCAATACAACTTGGTAGGCCTCACGATAGATTGACTAAACTAGTTTACTGCATAGCACATGTTGGGTCTTGTGTTCACAAGATACATCAAAGACCCCACAAGCTACCTATATATGGTAGCATCCACCTCTTCAGCTTAAGTGGCATTATCCTTCCTCCAATTTTTAGCTAGAGGTGTGTCCATGGGCTTACAATTCTCCATGTGAAATCTTTGAAGTATTTTAGAGGCATACTTCCCCAGAGACACAAACAATTCACCATTACCTTACCATACTTCTAGCCCTAGGAGGTAATGCATTAAGCTCATGCATTTCATCTCAAATTCCCTTGCAAGATCCTCTTTGCAAGAGTGGATCAACTTCTCATCACCTGTTAATATTAATAGAGGTTCATAGAGGTTCATATCTGCTTCACTCTTGGTGAATCCCAATCCATTTAGCTAACTGTCGCTCTAAGTGTACCATGCTCAAGGCGCCTGATTGAGACCATACAATGCTCTCTTGAGTCTGCACACATGTGACTCCCAATCATATGTCTCAAATACTTCTAGTTTCTCTATGTAAATTTCCTCCTCAACAGCGCCATTAAGAAAGGCAGTCTTCACATCCATCTGGTGGATCTTCCACCCCATATGTGTAGCTAATGCAAGAATTGATTTGAAGGAGGAATACCTTGCCATAGGGGAGAATTTTTCCTCATAGTCAACTCCATCTACTTTAGAAAATCCTTTGGCCACAAATCCGACCTTGTACTTCTCGATGCTCCCATTAGTTGCATGCTTCACTTTGTAGATCCATCTGGAACCAACCAATGATTTCCGTACTAGTCTTGAGATCACTTCCCATACACTGTATTTTATGATGGATTCATATTATTCCACCATGGCATCAACCTAAATAGGTTGAGAAACTACCTCCTCAAATGAAGAAGGCTCAAACTCAATGAGCTTTGTCATGAGAGCCATGTAACCAATGTAGCTGTTAGGGGACCTCCTTTTCGTTCACTATGATGCAGGAGCTCCTACATGCTCCCGTGCATCCTGTATCAGTCTATCAGTTTCTTTGGCTCTCTTTCTCCCTTCTCTATATGTTTCTAATTTAGAGGGTGTCTCCACTCGGCCTCCTCTCTGCTCCTCCATTTGTGTCTGCTCCACAAATTCCTAAAGCTCACCCTGAGGATCCTCCTTTAGAGCTAGAAGCTCCTGATATAGTGGGATACTCATCTCTCATTCCAGAGAGCATCTCATATCCTCCTCCTCATCAAACTTGGCATATATCCTCACCACTTTCATCCTCAGTGAAGGTAAATACACCCAATAATTGTGTGGAGTTTTGGTGTATCCTACAAAAAAGCCCAACTCTGATTTAGGCTCAAGTTTCCTCCTCAAATCCTTGGAGACATGACAATAAACTGATGCTCCAAAAATTCTAAAATGGGATACATCAGGCTTTCTCCCAGAGAAAGCTTCCTTTGGTGTGATCATACCAAGTATTATATGAGGACTCCAATTCTGTAAGTAGACTATTGTGTTACATGCTTCTACCCATAGATGTAATGGAAACCCTTGATCATGTCACATAGCTCTTGCAGATCCATCTATGCTCCTGTTCTTGCTCTTATCTACCCCATTTTGCTGTGGGTTATGGGGTACTACCATTTCTCTTTGAATACCTTCTTTGGCACAAAAATAATTGAAGGAATTTGAAACAAATTCACCTCCATTGTCTCTCCTAAGAGGCTTTACCTTTTTCCTAGTCTCCTTATCAACTAATGCCTTAGATTATACAAATTTGGAAAACACTTCATCCTTCTTCCTCATGAATAAAATCTAGCATTTTCTAGAGAAATCATCAATAAAAATTACATGGTATGTATGTTTTGTTGTGCAGGCTATAGAGAAGGGTACAGAAACATTAGAGTGGACTCGCTCTAAGATTTCATATTCTCTGCTATCTCAGACATGGAATGTGGACTTGACATATTTCCCCAATGTGCAACCCTTGTAGACATCCTACTAGTCAATGGAGCCTTTAGGGAGACTGGTGGTAATTTGATGCATGATTTTTAAGGCACCATGATGTAGATGATCCAATCTCATATGTTAGAGTTATCCAACATCTTGACTTTGCACTTTTTCTGCCTTGCTGCTCAATGTAGCGCAATATTTGACTTCAAGTTTGTACAAATTCTTTACTTGAACTCCAATCTGCTTCACTATCCCAGTAGCTATGTGTCTTAGAAATAATTTCCCTTTACTGAAAATAACATAATATCCTATATCCTCCAATACTGCTACAGAAATAAAGTTCTTCTTTAGCCCAGGTACATAAAACATCTTTGAGGTGAAGAGGGGGAGGATTTTTCCCTCTCAAAGGTGACAATATCAATTCCTATATCATTGTACCTACCGTCATCCACCAATTCATTATGCATATGAAGATTCCTCTCCTCCAGGTTACTGAACAATTCCTTGCACCCTATCATATGGAACAAGGCACCAGAATCAAGGTACCACACACTACCCATAATAGTGTTGGCCATGAATGCTATTAGGGTGAAGTCTGATTCAAATTGTGAAGCCAATGATTGACCTCCTACTCCTCCTGAAGGCTTCTTGTTAGACTTCTCGCGTAGACATTTTGTTGCATAGTGCCCATATTCGTGGTAGTGGAAACATTTTATCTTTCTCAAGTCTTTCTTATTTCCATTATTTTGGCTGGATTGAGGTTTTCTTTGTGTCTTCTTTCCTTTTACCTTCTTCCCCTTCCCAACCAAGGAAAATTTTTCTTCATCCTTTGCTTTGGATGATGTTCCATCTCTAGTATTCCTCCTGATCTCTTCTTGAACCAAATTAGACCACAACCTTTCCCAATTTCATAATTTTCCCTTCCATTCACAAAGTCTTGGTAGTTGTGCCAAGATTTTGGAAGGCCTAGAATATCTAGGCTCACCAGGTCATCTTCTGCAACATTCAACCCAACCCCTCCAAGCTCATCTCGAACTTGTGTGAATTTGGAGAGATATTGTGCGATAATATCATATTTCTGCATCCTGATGTTTCAAAGTTTGTCTTTCAAGGCAAATTTTCTATGGTCACTACTATTTTTTAATAGCTCAGTCGGTGTCTTCCATATAGAAAATAGTGTTTATTTTCCATGGATATTTTAGACCACATGGTCTCTCACACCTTCAAGAAGAATTCTCCTAGCCTTTGCAACATCCTTCTCCCAATGGGCTAATTGTTGTGCATCAGACTATTGGGGTTTCACAATGTCAATTTTAGCATATTATAACACACCATTATCATCAAGCCATTCTTCCATTAAATCCTTCTAGGCTATGAAATTCGATATACACTCCAAGGCATACTCCAATCTCAGTCCGTTGAAAGACATTCTCCCAAATTTGAGGAAAAAATACTGCACTGAAGTTGAAAATTCGAAATTCCTAAGGGAAAAGTTAGAAATAATGGTTCTAATGTGATTTTGGGGCCCTGATACCATGCATAAATTTGATATGAATTGCAACTTCTCAAGATTTCAAACTGAAAATAAGAGACACAAATTCTACTCTACTAATATGCAGAATGGAAATCACAATTTAGAACAACATGCATAGACATGAAATAAGAAAAACCACAAGTATGACAATGATTTATAGGGAAACCCAACTAATAAAAACCTCATCAAGCATCTTTGCATTAATTAGTTGAATAGAGAAACTATTAAAATTGTATGCTCCAACTCTGAGCACAACCTGAAAAAGCAACATTGTTCTCCCTCTTAAATGAGAGCCTCTAGCCAACACTTAGTCGATTTCTGCCTCCTCCAACCTCTTATTACCTTGTGAAAATCTGAGAAAATTCAAGCTCCTAAAGAATAGGGAAGTCCCTCTTTCCTTGCACAATTCCCAAGAAATTGATCTCTTGACTGCATGCAAAAACTGTACACTCAACTAGTATACAACTCATGTTACACTAGCCTTGTCTCCTCCACTCCAACTAAAAAGTTATAATTCCATGCATGCATTAGAAATTTTGGGCTGATTGATCAGTTAATTAATAGATCTCTGAGTTAGACTGTTGTCTCACTACAATGAACCTTTCACTGACTCTATCAATAGTTAGAGGTCAGTTAACTGAGTACAACTGAAAATAACTGAACTAGATTGCTAAAATTTAGCAATTACACATGCATGATTGAACTCCAAGCTGACTAACTCGAATTTAGTGAGATAAATGAGTGACAAAATCCATTTCACACTAGTTAACTACTTCCAAGTTGTCCTGCTAATGTGGAAATTCAATTTACTCAATTTGACTAAGGCTAAAGTCAAATTAAGCGTTTCTTGCTACATTTTCTAACAATAAACTTAGGGCTAGCTATATCTAAAGTTATCAAATTTCGTGATATTCTAACCTTATCTATACACAACATGTTGATTGTTAACACTTGAAATATGACGAATTTGATATCTCTAGTGTAACTAATCCAAAAGTTAAGATGTATGTGTGTAGTAAAAACATTAAATTTTCTATTCATTTCTTTTGTTTTAGAAGGAAATGTACCTCACCTCACCTCACCTCATAGGTATCCACCATGGTGATTGTAGTATACATAGTACAAATATCTAAATGATATTTTTAATAGAGTTTGATTGCTCCATAGAATGATCAATGATAAATATTAATAATCATAAATATTAATGATAAATATAATATTGAGTACATGGTGGAAATTAACAATTAATCAGGAGGGCACTGGGTAATGAGTAGCTGAAGGTTTGGTTGAATGGGAATTGTCATAACCTCAAGTGGGAATGTATAGACTGGAGTGGGTGCGAGCCAAGCCATCTGGTCATAGGTTGGGGGAGCCTCTTATTCATATAGAATATGCCGACAATGTATAGAATATGCTGGTTATTTCTACTTCTTACCTATCCCTGTGAGATTTGCCTCAATCTATTCATATTTTCATATTTATGGCTCAATGTTAACCCACTGTGAGATGATTAAAAGGTCAGGATCATAAAGCAGCTCACCCTTTCACATGCACCTCAGCCTTTTGCAACTAAAGAGAGGTTAGTTCGTAATGCTATCATTTTTGTCAAGTAAACCATAGATTTATTTATATGTTTAAAATTAATAAGAAATTAAAATTTGATTAAAATTATCTCATTTTCATAATGGTTGGAGTCACTAGTAATATGCGATTGATGAATAGATAATCCAAAATACTAATTTCAAAGCTCAAGCTTCAATTAAATTGAATACTTTTCACAAATTCACAACTAATTTTAATTATTTAAATAAAGAAATTTGATACATTAAATAAAATGTTAGCCATATTTAATAGGTATATTTCTTCTTGAAATTCTATTTTATAGTATATCTATAATTATAATTATAAATACAATAAAAATTCATGATCATGATTGCCAAACATCATATGTTTCTTGTCCCATTCAATCGGTCTGTTTCGTTCCTTGTGCACATGTTAAGAATCTAGAGATGTTAGAAGCTACTACGTTTTATGAAGGCACATATCAACTTTATTGTATTAAATTGAATTAATCTTAAAAATAATATTATTGGTATGCTTAACTTTTGAAATTATGTATGAGAGTTTTTTAATTGACTAAATTTAATAAAAATATATTCTTTTTTATGGATTAGTGTGTATTTTTATCCTTTTGAAATCAATAGTTTTTTAAATTACTTCTAATCATAAAATGAAATTCAACTACAAACAAACCTAGATCTATCTTAACCTCAGATCTATCAAGCGCCAAGGGCGATCAAATCTCTTGAGGTGAAAAATTATTTTTTGAGTGCAAAACTTGAGGAAAGGTTTACACCTAGAAAGATTTGATTCCTCTCGGTGCTTGATAGATCTGGGGTTAAGATGGATCTAGGATGGTTTCAGTTGTGTGTGGCCATGGAAAATTTGTTGAACATCTAATTATTCTGATAATTTGAAATATGTTAAATATGTCTAAGATTAATCTGGTAATTTTAATTTTAAATTTGCTTAGTTACCTCAATTTGTTGATATGATAAAGACTATTAATAACTTGAATGATGAAATAAAATTTTTAAATGCAAAATGACATTGTAACAATGTTAAATGATAGAAAATCTAAATAATAATAGTGTAGTCAATTACAAATATTTTTCATTGTGCTCAATCTCAAACTATTTTTGTCTACTATTCTTATTGTCACAACCGTTAAATTTTCCATCTTTTCATATTGATAATATAAAAAGGGTATTTGAAATTTGTTGATGGCGTTGGAAATCCATTAACCAAGGGGGTCTCCCTGATGTGAAGTCCCAATTAGACCTCAAATCGTTTGGTGTAGGAGCCCCATCCAGTGTATCGACTCGACTGCCATGTATTGTTGTATATTTGCCTTGGCTACAAAGCTCAACACAAGAAAGTAATACACATGTATCTTTAGATCAACAAGTGAGTATGCCTTGTGAAATGTTTAACTGCAGAAAGTATCAAGGTCCTTATAGAGAAAGGGGAGAGAAAAGTGGGCCCTTTAAAGATAAGTAATAGTAGTAATCTAGAAAAGGCACATGAGCACATATATGAGAATGAGTCAATGATCAACCAAAAAAATAGTTCACAAGGAAGCAATGATTGCTAAAGCGTATACAACACACCTTTAACGAGATAAGTACCAGAGCCACTGAAAGAATTCAATTTCGTAAATATAGATGAGAAACAACATACATCGCAAACATTCAAAGAATAGTCTTACGATATTCACGACATATGCATGAAAGTGTGTCGGCTTGATGAGATCATGAATTAAGTAAAAGTTCCAAGATACATCAAGACAACGAACACCACTAGCCCCAATAGTGGAGCATTAGAGAAGTCACTTTCTCCTCCAAAACAATTAACTTCCTCTCCAATCTGTGGTGGGAGGAGCCAAGGTGACAAGTCCTTTGCATGTACAATGAGAGTGTATATATAACAAATGGGGTGATCATTCACCTCCTATGTGACTCTTGGGCTACCCTCATGACTATTTGACTTCTCTATGACCTTTCGACTCCCACATGACTTTTCACATTACATGGATGACTCTTGGACTTCCACTTTACATTACATTTTCCAATATAGAATTTACATAATCCATAAATGATGTGGAACATGATGACTCATGACATGATGTGACACTAATGCCATGGATTGCATGATGGCATGGCAATATCAAGCCACTTTTTGTTGTTTCTTTGTCTTCAATAAGAGATGTGTAATTCTTCATCTGTTGAAAAATGGCAACAAGAAATTGCTAAAAATAGAAGTGCTAAAAATAGCAGTTTGGGCATAAGTGCTGGATTGGGCAACAGGGAATGAAAAATGGAAGTGCTAAAAATAAAAGTTCTATTTTTAGCAGTTCAAGTTCGATTTCTATTTTTAGACAGTCCCTGGTCTAAAATAGGAAGTAAAATTCGAATTTGGTCTTACCAACAGTTTGAATATTAATTAATTAATTCTCCATGAGTTAATTAGTTAAGGAAAATCAAACTTGAAGTCTTTGTGAGAACATGCAATAAATTCTCCACTGGTTGGGGAATGTGTCCTTGATTTGCTCCACTGATTGAGGAATTAAGGATGAGTTCTATATTGAGAGGATAAATTGACTTAGTTTAACATAGTCAAGTTCAGTTAGATAAATTTAACAAGTTGTTAAATTAATGAGATTCAGTCTCTTGATGCTTTCATGCATGTGATAGCTCGTATTTTCAGATAACTGAGTATTCACTCATGGATAACTGATGCATGTCAATTCTGTCAGAGACCCAGTTGAGATCAGAGAATGGACAATGTACTATTAGTTGGATGAATACTTTTCCTATAAAGGAATCTCATCCATGATGAGGATTTATCTCCTTCAGATTTGTGCAGTTATTTCAGAGGTCAGTGTTGTGTGTGAGGTGAGAATCACACAGGTTGCAGTTGGAGGACCTAGGAAAAACTGTGCATAGAAATAGGAGGCTTGGAGGGAAGAGGAGAAGGTTTTTGAGAAGCCTTTGACTGTCTATGAGTAGCAGAGGGATTGTACTGAGAGATGGATAGCTTCTGAGCTAAGACTTTGTGTAATCCGGACATATTTCCACTTGGTTGATAATACAGTGTTGGGGTTTTATGCTGGTGCTTTCCCCTGTGATATATTCTGTGTTATGTGTGATTGATTCCTTCTTATCAGTTATATGTGTTCATGCTTGATGTTGCTCATGTTCAATTAAGCTTCCGCTAAGTTTATGGTAGATGTAGATCTAGTATTATGCTTTAGTACATTGCATATATCAGTTGGATCTGCAGGTGAAATTTCTACATGATATTAGTGAGCTAGCTGATTTGTAAAGAAAATTCTACACCATCTTCATGGGATATGTGCTTTATTATTCATATCCACCCTCCAAAGGGTTCTGAAGCAGATGGAGCCTTCATGCGGTCCTAATCTTTGATCTTCTATTGTAATCTGGTGTTCTTTTGTCTTCTCGCCCGATGATCTCTCATCCATTCAACTTCATACGTGTCTTCTAGCATGGTCCCCTTCTCCTTTTCCTCCATCATCATCCTGTCATGATAAGATAGAGTACTTGCAACTAAAAGCCATTCATGACAAGCCAACATCAATATGAAAACCCCTAACCTAACATATTTCATGAACTCACCTGTTAGGGCTGGAACTGGTGACTGGTTAAGTGATTGGCTAGGGGATTGCACATTTCTAGAGGCCAAGGTCTAGGACTAAGGCTTGAGACTATGCAATGTGCAGTTCAGGATGGACAGATTCAAGAGATTGCACAGTTGAGGGGCTTAAGCGCTCAAGGATGGGGCTTGAGGCTTAAATATTCCCACTGCACAGTTTTGGAAGGATAGAGGCAAAGGAATTGCGTATTTGAGGGACTAAAGGACTCAGTATAGAGGCTTGAGCCTTGAGACTACACTATGGAATGCATAGTTTTGGAGGCTTTCATAGAGGGAATGTGTAGTTGTGGGACTCAAGGACTTAGGCTAGAGGCTTGAGCCTTGAGTTTTCCTACTGCATGGTTCTGGGAGGAAGGGAGGCTAGGTGATTATGTAATTGTGCAGCTCAAGAGCTCAGGGATAAGACCTGAGCCTTAAGACTGCACAATGCGCAGTACTGACAGGGAAGGAGAGAGAAATTGTGCAATTTTGGAGGTTAGAGGTTGTATTTGAGCACTGTAATTACATAGTGCATAGTCTTGGAAGGAAAAGACTATAGGGTTGAGACTACATAGTGCATAGTTAAGGCTAGGTAGAATGAGGCTGAGTGGCCCGGTCGGGGAGTTTTCCTAGTTGGACTAAGTGTTGGATTAGTGAGATGAAGATGAGAAAAAAAGATACTATGATCATGGTCACACACTTAGATCACTTTATGACATGACGGGGAACACTTATAACATATGAACAACATGCCTTCCTCAATTCAACAACTTTGCAATGACTCCTACCAAGTGCGACACAAAAGATATACTTAACGACGATAGTGGCGAAACTTGTGTGTCAGTGCTTGAAACTTTGGAAATGAGTGTGAAACATGTCTACATGATAGGAAAAAACATTATCACAAATATTTCCCCTTGAAACAAGCCAAAACTCTGGTTTACACAATAAGTGACACTCCCGTGCCCAAAAACGACACATGCGATATGGAAGGGAAAGAGTGAACGACACTTGCAATATGCGAAAATTGGTGAAAGTGACACATGCCAAAGAGAAACTAACATGAAAATGAAACTAATTAGAGAGAAATCAGGCAAAAGTGACAATAAAAACATGAACATGATACTCATGAGAGAGAAGGTGCGCAAAAGCGATAGTTTGAAAAACTCACCAAAATAGAAGTACCAACACAACTGAAAGTGAGAGACTGTCAATGAACATGCACACTACCTATTGACATGGGTTGATGATAGCACATACATTGTATTGACGGATTGTGCTAGGTCTATTCAATCTTGCGTGAAAGAATGCGCTCATTAATTCATTACAGATTGAGCATCTATAAGAAGGTGACCTCAACACTTGAAATCCAAGAAGGGAGCTCAAAATATTAACAAAGAATTACCAACCGAGAAGTGAATACAGAACGAATGACCACAAGATCCATAGTAGGATCCAAAATTTGAGTGTAGGAAAATTTAGGAGGGTGTTTGTCGCAAAGACAATAAAATTGTAGACCATTCAAATCTTTAACTCAATCTATTGTAGCAAACATGATATCTTGTCTCTTTTGCTCTCCAATATTAATAGTAGCTTTCTTTGATGTCAATAATTGTGACTTATGGAGTGTTAAACCCCATGTAAGTGTCAATGGTAGTTGTTTTCAATTACCTCATTTGAATACAAAGTGACTCAACATTGTTGAATGATGGAAAATGTGAATAATAAGGATGTAGTCAATTACAAATAGTTTACAATTTCAAGAAGAAAACATTTTAGGTAAGTGAACATTTTATTTAAGATGAATATTCAAGTATTTTATTTATGGTTGAATTATTGTAACATAGAAATAAATTCACATCATTAATAATTTTTTTGTGCTTATACTGAAATCAATGTACACTATTAAAATAATTACTTTTAAATTCATACATCTAGTTACTCCAAATCAGAAATCAACATCTACAATAAAATCAATGCACCTAGTGAAAGCAATTAGTAAGGATTAGAAATCAACATCTGCACTTAAATAGATGCATCTAGTGAAAGAAATCAAATATGATTAGAAATCAACATCTACTCTGAAATAAATGCATCTAGTGCAAGCAATCAAGTAGGATTAGAAATCAACGACTACATTGAATCAATGCATCTAGTGAAATCAATCAAATATGATTAGAAATCAACATCTACACTAAAATCAATGCATCTATTTTAGTGAAAAACCAAAATATTCATGGCTTTCTAAATTCAACTTTTTTTACCTTTTGTAAAAGCCTTACTTCCTGTTTCTCTATGGTTAATAATGTTCAATATTATATAATACTATATAGTATATGTCTTTGTCTCCGTGTATCTCTTTATTCTTCCCTCTCTCCCTCTTCTCCACCTCTTTGTATATCTCCCTCCCTTCCCCATCTCTCTCTCTCTCTCTCTCTCTCTCTCTCTCTCTCTCTCTCTCTCTCTCTCTTCTTCCTCTCTCTCCCCACACCATCTATATCTATATATCCCTCCATCTCTTGTTATTTGTCTCTCTATCTCACTCCCATAAACACACACACACATGAACTCTCTCCATATCCATTTATCTATCCCTCCCTCCCTCGATCTGTCCCTTTCTTCTTCCCTCTCTCCCCCTCCATCCATATGTCTATCTCCCTCTATCTCCCCTTCTTTGTCTCTTTATATAACCCCCAAAACACACACACACACACACACACACACACACACACACACACACACACACACACACACTATATATATATATATATATATATATATATATATCCCTCTTCCTCTCCCTCTCTCTTTCCCTTCTCTCGCTTTCTCTTTCCTTCTTTCTCTATTCCCTCCCACTCTCCTCTCTCCCTCACTCTGTCTCCATCTCTCCATTTTCAATCCCTCCCCCTCTTCACATTTCTCTCTATATGTATTTCTTCTCCCCTCCCTTTCTCTCCCCCTCTAACTCCATCCTTATTTCCATCCCTCTTTCATTCTCTCTCTCAAGTCCTCTCTCTCTTCCTTCCTCTCCCTCCCTTTCTCTCTCATCATCACTCTCTCTCATTCTCTTTGTCCTCCAACTCTATCACTATATCCCTCCCTCTATCCTTCTATCTCTCTCTACCCTCCATATCTATCTCTCTATCTCTCTTCCCCTTCTCTCCCTCACACTCTCCTTTCCATCTCTCTCCCTTCCCACCTTCTCTCCTCTCTCCCTCACTCTCTCTCCATATTGTTGAAGAATCTAGGACAAATCAAGTTTAATATGATTCTTATGGTCATGATAAATATTTGTGAGGTATTTTAACTTTTATTCTTAGCACAATGTTCACTTGTTATTATTATAGTGTGTCTTCTTAGTTCATCAAATAGCTACCAAAACAAAAGAGACACGAACACAATATGTTGGATTTCTGCCAGGGCCAGAATCTCTCACTCTTTGAGAGGAAAACCTACAAAAAAATCTTCTTATAGAGATTCCAATTGATGAATACCAAGAACATGACCCTTAACCTATTAGGCCACTCCAAGACCAAGACACCAATCCTCTTCTTTGTCACTGCTGAGTTCATCATCATCATTATTGCTTCACTGAGGTATTCATTACTATTGCACTATCAAGGTCATCACTGAGATCACTACTATTGCAACATTGCTGCATCTTCATAGAGATCATAACAACAAGATATTATATTGAGACATGCACATATAAGGGTGTTGCATCTAGATGATATTCCATCAAGATTATGATTATATTTAGAGGTATGCCGAGATAGTAGATATCCTTATCACAAATATACTGAGACTTATGACAACATCTAGAAGTATGCCAAGAGAGTATGACTGAGATCCTCATCATAATAATTAAGCCAAGAACGTGACTATGTTTTTCTTTCCTACACTAAGATGCTTATTACTATAGCTATGCTGATACTGTCACCATCGAGAATGTTACATTGTAATTACATATTGTAATCACCACCGAGATTTCAGAAGTATCCAAGATCCTGTACTCATTGTACCCACCAAAAATTACAGTGAATTTGAATTCCTACACTGTACTATACCCATATGAAATCATGTACCTCTGTACTCATCTAAAGTTGCAGATATGTCCAAAATTCTATCTTTCTGTGATGACCCTAACCGCTTATAAATAGTGGTTAACCTTGAATATAAGCCGACATGACAGTGAACTGTTGTGTCTCCTAATTTTGAGCTGACATGACTGCTTTTAATTCGATTTGTAGGCTGACATGACAAAGAGGATTGTGCTTGTCATTTGGAGAGCTACTTGACATTATTTATGACTCAAATACATTAGATACATGCCCAAGAAGGGTTCTTCAACATTTTCTTTGACTCTTTGACTTTCCTATAGCACTTCAACACGTGCTAGACCTATGAAATGATCAAGAAACTCATTTTTCCAATTTACAAAAATAATATTTCTTTTCTTTTACAAGTACAAAGATCAAAATTACATATATGAAGGCCAAACCTAGTAACACTTTCTTCAACACTCCCTCTCAACTAGGGAGGTATTCATAATGGTACTTTGTCATTCTCAATCTGAAGAATTTCTCATAAGAAGAATCAGATTGATAACCCATTTGTATAGCATCATAGTAACCAACATTATTTCCACAAAAAGGCTTTGACTGACAACTTTATCGCTCATCAGATCAGAGCACAATGTTGGCGAGACCAATGACTATAAACACCTTCATCATTGTCTCTCAAGGTACATACCCACCCGAGTGGGTGATCACTGAGTATGACCTTCTAGAACTATTCTTATCTTGGGTTCCCAACCCTCAAGGAATATCAGTCCTCTTGCCTACTCTTATCTTGGATTCCCTACACATCCTCAAAGAGCATCGGATGCCAGATGGTTACCCAATCCTTCCATTATTTGTTCTCTAGTGAAGACAATAATCTTGCGTCTATCTCTCCTCTCAATTAGGGAGGATACATCCATCATGTGTATACATTTCTCTTCATGTCCTTCACTAAGACTTATGGTTGTTAGTCCTGGTCTAGTGCATGACACATGAAATAGAAAAACACAACTGTCACTCCTTTTTAATCAGGGGTGACCCAATCTAAGATCCCTCTTGATTAGGGAATTTTTAGAGCTCCCTCTTAGCAAGGGGATCTCCTTTTTCATTAGCAAATTCTTCTTTGTGGGTCCTTTAGTTGCTTGATCAACTTCTTTCCTTGATGTCATGAAATTCAATTGAGATTCTTCCTTATAGGGCATCAACCATTGATCACTTTCCTTATTGGTTTGTCATGTCATTCATTTCTTCATGGAAAGTGGCCTTCTTGATACATATCTAGAACCTTCATCATGTGACTACATCTTCCTCATCATGTTTCTTTCAGGAGTTCCATCCACCACATGAATGCTAGTTGTACTTGTACTTACCTCATCTAAATATTATTCAAGAAATCAAATCATAACATTAAAGCAAATCATGCCTTTCTAGATGACTCTTCATCATGACATATTATTGTAGATATCAACATCCTGCATACTTGTTGACACATTTCCCAAAGATATCCATTGTCAAGGGTCTTCATCTTTTCCATCAAAGTCTTCATATCTTTCTTAGAAATTTCCTAGTCAAGTCTTCTTGGTGTTTTGGATGTTTATCGCCTTCATTAGGGTTGCATATCTCATGATCTCTTCCTTCCTCACACATTCCATTCCCAAGAGCTTTCAATCAGCATTTCTTAATTGTAGTCAGCCACCTCATGCTTCATATGAGGACATAATATGTTGATTTCATCTAGTGTGACTTATTCCTTCCCGCATCCTTTCAGAGGATGAGATCCTTTTTTCTTTTGATCATGCTTCTCAAGATAGAAGTAATGATCCATGTTACCTTCAACCATACAACATGACATTATAATATTAAACACAAGAATACATACCTCATTTTACCTTTACATCATCTAGGATTCTTCCAACAACTTCCTTGATTGAAAAGATCTTCAATCCCTTGATCTGCTTCATTTCTCATGTCATAATACCATCATCTCACATATTCCATAAGTTGGATTTCCCGACGAAACACTTGCTTCCTCTATATATTAGTGAACCCTCTGATGAGGATTCCTTCAGAGAATCTTGAGGATTTTGTATATCCCCATCTGGAAAATGTTTCCTTTTTGACTTAATGTATGATGAGCCTTGTCCTGGTGTTATAGACATTTTTGTGCCTTACAGCATGAAGCATGAAATGTCGATAATCTGAGGGATCCAAAGTCCCTAAACATGTTGTTCCTACCCTAGAGGAACAAGGTCAGCAAACCACAGCACTGAAAATCAGTTCTCCACCTGAAAACACTCAAAAACAAGCTATTTCTGGATCATGTCAGCTGCTCCACTGAGCATCTGCGCTGAATGTCAACTGCTCCACTCTGTACCTGCGCTGAATGTCAAAAGCAATGAAGGCTACCTGCGCTGGGCGAGATTGGCCAAGTGGCACAGTCATTCTGCAAGGTGTCAAATGCCCAGGAAGCTTCCAAAATGACACTTGGATCAGGGAATTCGCCTTGTGATGAGTAAGAGGATCTAGATCTCCAAGTGGAAGCAAGAAACTCCAAGTGGACTCAAGAACTGAAGTGGGAGAGGACACTAGTCAGCTTCATGCCAGCCTCAAGCTGACTCATCCTTTCTCCAAAACTCCTATATATAGATCTCTCTCATGAGGTCTAAGGGGGCTGGAATCTTGTGAATGTAAGGAAGTGTTGTTGGTTTGTGCATAGAACTATTGGGTGATTGCTTTGAAGGAGGTGAAGAGGAGATTTCTTTCTGCTGGGAGGTGTTGCTGGATTAGGCCTATTATGGTTGTAACACTCTCAGAACTTTACTTCTTCTATTAATAAAGTGTTTGAGGTTCTTCTATATGCATGTGTCTCTATGGTGAATTGATGCTTGTATATTTGATTTATTCTAATCCTTGAATCAGTTATGGATGTATGCTTCTTGTAGTTTCCTTTCTTTGTGCTTTTACAAGATCTTTGTCTAGCTGGGCCGGTGAAAGAGCAAGGAGCTAGGAGCAAGCAGCAAGAGGGAAGATTGGATCAACCATTAGCGGAAGATAACGGTTAGTGGATCCCTTTCCTCTTCTCTCTCTCATCTCATAAAGAAGTAATCTTGAATAGCTTTGCATTCAGTTGTTGCTGAGGTACTATCACCCTTAGAGTGGGATAGGGTCATTCCGTATTGGATACTTTTCCCAACAACAAATTGGCGACTCCGCTGGGGATCGTATCTTGTTGGTTGTTTGTGTTTTTGCTATTCATTTCATAAACAAAGGGAGTACCGAATCGAACTGTGTTTGAATCATTCAAATACAAAGTAGAGGGCAGCTACTCTAGCTCAGTTTCTGGGCAAGTTTATGATTTGAAGAGCTGATCCACAAGGACTCTAATAAGCTCTTAGTGATAGCTTTTCATCCTCCTTGTCATCCCTTAGTGTGTCCTTGACTGATAGCTTCTGATTTGAGAAAAAACTGTGAATGTTTGAGCAATCTGTGACCCGGAAACCACCAGAAACGAAAGTTTCTTTCTT
This sequence comes from Pinus tabuliformis, assembly GCA_031772625.1. NCBI lineage: Eukaryota > Viridiplantae > Streptophyta > Pinopsida > Pinales > Pinaceae > Pinus > Pinus tabuliformis. The sequence goes on along the minus strand of CM062815.1, from coordinate 150,698,690 downwards.
CAGTGCAGGCTGTACAAAGGCTGTTTGCATTTCAGCGCAGTTCCTGAAGGGGCTACCTGCGCTGAAGGTCAAATAGGCAGTGTTCCACCTGCGCTGGACCAGTCCTGCCTTGTGCTGCTGGGGTTTCCTGCTGTTTCTTGCCCTGTTTTCACTCTTGTTTTTGCTGTTTGTTACCAGTCAGTTGGCCTATCTGAAACCAACTTTCCTTGTCACTATTCCGCCTCAGTTGTATAAAGAAACTGTGTTTGTTCTTTGTGTATTTCTTGTACATTTACAGTTTCCCATAACGAAAGTGAACTAGTCTTGCTGTGACCTCTTAGATCTAGACCTGTGATAAAGTGTCGTTTTGATCTTAAGAGTTAGCTTGTTTGCTGTTCATAGCTGATTGGGTTTTTGCTTTCGTCATTTGGTTTGAGTTTATATATTTCTAGTGTCGACACAAGTAAATCTTAAGGTGTCTTTTGATTTTGGACAAGCTTGTTTGCTTTCACTTGAAATTGAATTCAAAATTATACAACAGCTTTCTTTTTGCATTACGCCAACATTAAGAAAGAGAAAAGAAATACTTGCATTTTTGCATTTTGCATATAAGTTTGTATGTTGATTTAAGGAAAAAGTGCATTAGCGAGTGCTCTTTGATCTGTGTGAAAAGATTTTGTCTCTCTTTTCCCTCAGTAGTTAAGATTTTCATAAGTCGAAAAGATTGAAAAAGCTTGCTTCTCATCTTAGACTGCATTTAGGAATTTGTATCAATACATCTCGTGGTGAACCTTGAAAGGCAAACTTTAAAAAGATCAACTTAAAATATATTGAATGAACCTAACAACGCTTTGAAACATAACGCAAACATCTAGAGGTCTAAGCTAGAGACGTGTTCCGGCGTCGTTAAACGTAGTGACTGTCGATCTCGACGAAGGTGGGTGATTCCTCCTGAGAGTCGGTGGCACTAATACGGACTTGTGCTCCCACGTACCGTCGCGTATATATTGGGAGACCCCTATAGGAATAAAGCCTTTATCCAATAGGAAACCGTGTCGGCCGCCCTACTGATCGCAATGCAGTGAACACAGCATTCACGAAGATCGACCACTCGTACCGTAAAACGTATTCTGTGGTTTTGCGAAAGGTTTGGCACACCCTCTGCCTAGATCTCCAGAGCAGTTTCTTTTGGCCTTTTTCAAACTCTATAACTGAAAAAGTCCAACCGAGCATTTGTCACTTCGGGCTCGTTAATACATCGAAGGAGACTAGAGTCATCTTTAGCTTTTTCTCGACTCTTAAAAAGTGAAAAAGCAAGTTGTGTCTAAAAGCGTCTAATAAAATTCATTCAATTCGGAAACACAAATTTCCCCTTTTAATATTTTAGTTGATTGAGTAATCCGCAATCGTGGAAGAAAGTCAATTGAAACCCCGTCGTTCGCGGAGGCTTACGAGTCAACCGTCTTTGTCCCCGGAATCGAAAACAGTACGGGCAAAGCGAACTCGTTTAACCGGTTCAAAATCTCCTTTGAAAGTTAGAACAAGTGTTCCTACTGCATCCGAGGTTCCGGTTACTCCTAACATTTCTGGAAACCCTGCCTCTATAGAAGAAGTTCAACAGCCACAGAAGGACAGTAATACTGATCCTAGTCTGGGGGCAAATACTTGTGTAACTGAACCAGTTCCATCTGTAACCGGTCCAGAAAGTTTTGTTCCCCAAGCAACTGTCGCTGTCGAAACAACCACTTCTTCGGCACCAGAAATATTTTACGGACCTGACGGTCTTCCTCTTCCACCGGGTTTGATTGCGATAGAGGAAATTGCAGAGGATCCGCAAGCAAGTACTCCAACTCATTTTGGAGTAGGGGTCACTCTCTTTCCTTCATCAGAGGTTAATCCACCACAAGTGGAAGTTCCTGTAGAATCGCTAGGCAATCTATTGGATAGACTTAAAATGTCTGAACAACCGTCATCATCTAGGACTGTGTCAAATGACACAGCGACAGCAGAAGCCCCTGCCGTCACTTCAACGATGTTTGCCGGCATACCAGCTGTCCCAACTAGCTCTCAACAGCTAGAAGGAGTCCACCAAGGGACTATTTCGACAGTATGGTCTGTTCCAGTTTGTTCATCCGGAGTAATACCCAGTAATTCTTATGTTGAAACTCGACAGATTGATCCTCATGGAGGTCAATTTGGGCCATCTAGTCCTCAAGGACTAACAATCCCTCTGAGTTCCGGATTGCTACCATATGGGGGGCAGTACGCCCTTTCATTACCTCCTCCGGGAGGATATCCATATGGCAGTTCTCAACAGTATTCTGGTTATACTGGAATTGCATCAAGTAGTTGGGTACCTATGCTACCTCAACAACCAAGGATTGTATATTCTATGCAACAGTGTGTACCTATGACGAACATCCCAACCACCCCGGCTATTGTAACCGTGTCGCAAGTTCAAGCGATACCTGTTACATGTCAACCTCAGATTTCTCAGGTTGTAATGCAACAGTCGCTTGACCATGGGTCACAACCACAATCGCCAACTGGTGGGACGACACAAGTACAAACGGGTACAATTACCCCACACCTTGGTCCAATGGTTAGCATGGCGCAACAGAACATGGCGTCACAACCATGGCTTGTACAATACCAACAACCGCAGTTCCAGCAAGTGTACCAAGGTTCTGAGCAGCAGATCTTTGCGAACAGTGGACAACCGTATATCCAAAACGGTCAAAACCAACCACTTTACAGTGGTCAAGTCCACCAGCCGTATCAGTCATACCAACATCAATTACATTATGCTGGTATGCAAAGACCCACTGCTCAAGCGATTCCATCGTACCCTGGTTACGCTTCGCCTAACCTGAATCAACAGTTACCATTCGTGGCAACTTTAGAGTTACCCGATTTACACCGTTTAACCAACGATCCGATTGCTTATGCCCCTTGGTGGCCAGCGATTCCTCATAAACTTCCATCTGACATTCCTAAATTCAATGGAAATCCAGGTGAAGACCCGTCGAATCACGTGATGACTTTTCATCTGTGGTGTTCGTCGAACACCCTTAACGACGATTCGATAAGACTTCGCCTTTTTCAGAGGACATTGACAGGTCCAGCGGCTAAATGGTATATTGAATTGCCAAGAGCCTCTTTCGACAATTTTAGTTCCCTAGCCACGACTTTCTTAACCCACTTTCAATTACCGATAAGGTATGAAACGGGAACAAAAATATTAACCAACTTCAAACAGACAACTGCTACCCATATATCTGATCATATACATGAGTGGCGTCGTCGTCGTAGGATGGTGAAAACATATGTTCCCGATCAGCTATTAGCTGAATGGTTTATAAAGTCGTTACTTCCGGCTATTACGGAAGATGTGGCCAAGGGGGGAGTCGTAACAGAGGAGCAAGTTATTGCTCGTGCACAATATTTGGACTTAGTTTATACTCAGTCCGGCACACTCTATGACAAAATACCTGACGCCCCTAGACCAGAGTTTTCAATTCCTCCCACTCCTAAATCAAACAGTGACTCTCATGCCGGTGACGGCGTGATTGGCACGGCAAACGCGAAATCGATAAAGGCTTCGTCAAAGAAAGCCTGTAAGAATTCGGATCAAAATGCAAAAGAAGAAATTCTTGCTTCGGAAGTAAATGCCGTATCGGAAGATAAGGGCAAAGAAACCAATCAACCAGGAAGCAAGAAGAAACAAAACAAAGGGAAGAAGAAGAAACAGGGTGAGTCATCCCCTGGAAAAGATTCTTCAAACCCTCCTGGCAAAGGGAAACAAAATTATCCATGTCTAATATGCGATGATAAGGATCATACCACAAAGAATTGCCCATTCAAAGCTGAGTTAAAGAGGTTCTTTAAAAGTTCCCAAACCTCAGCTGTGTTAACTGATCCATTTCCCAACCCAGGTCAAAATCTGGTTGATAGTGGAAATACTTCCCCGTCGCAAGTCCTAATGTTGTCGGTTTCGAAACAGCAGAATGATGCTTTGATTTCGACAAGGAACAAAGATTATGGGAATCCTCAGGTGTCGAACGAAAAAGGTAAAGATCAACCAAGTAGTTCGACAACAACTTCGACAGAAGTTGTAACACCCACCATCCCTGAATTAACAATAAAACCGCCGAAGGGTGTAGTACACAAGTCGACATTTAATCCTCGCGCCAGAGCGGCGCAGCATTATAATATAGTGGAAGATTTGGCCCAATCGCCATCCGCTATGTCGACTCTTGAAGTGCTACAAAATTGTCCGACCCAAAGACAGGCATTGTTATCGGCAATTGGTGGGGTTGATCCTAAGGATTCCAATCTAGTATCCTTTGATCACAAGGGATATGATCCTCAGTTACCAGCTCAGCTAGCTTTCCTTATTCAAGTGAAAGCACTCAACAAAACTGTTCACAGAACGATAATTGATGAGGGAGCCTCGACATGTATTATGTCAATGAGTTGCTGGAAAACTTTAGGATCTCCAACCTTGTCGCGATCTTCGACGACATTAAAAGCCTTCGACGGAAGGACTTATACCCCTTACGGTATCCTTAATAACTTGAAAGTCGAACTAGGAGGAAAGACAGTAGAAATTGATGTAGAAGTCATCGATGGAAATCTTGACTATAACATCCTACTGGGTAGACCATGGATTTATGCCATGGCCGCTGTCGTGTCGACTTATTTTAGGAAGATCGCATTCCCGTTTGAAGGAGGGATTACGATCGTCGACCAACAGAATTTCCTCCCTAATGGTTCACAAGTTACAGGAAGCATTCCCATGATCCATGAGAGCAACCATTCAATTCAAGATATCGGAGTAGGATTATTGAAAGACCCCACATTGATGGGAACTTTCGCGCTACCACCTCCTATTTATATAGGAAATGTACCGTTTGTAGCAACCTGCAACATGATATCTTCCACGAAGGTCAACATGGATCATTCAATGGTTTTGCCCCCAAGCCCTTTAGAAATATTGTAGCAATCAATGTTTCAAGCATGGGAGGCGAGCCCAAATCAACGCTCGTCAAGCGTTTGGGTAGATAGATCTAGAGAATATGGAACCCCATTAGATCCTTGGTCGAAAGTACATGGGACTGACGAAGGAATCTTACAATCAATGATGATTGAGGGGGCACCATGGAATGATCACCACCATCGTTCCCTTCTTCCGGAATATGAAGAAGATACTCAAAGTGACCTTTATCACCCTTCAGTATTTGAGTTCCTAACGAATACTGTAAATACGGTGGATTCCGAGCGAAACCTATCCAATATTGAAGAGACTATAGCCATAAATATCTCGACCAAAACAGATGTTGTAGAGAATATTTATGTCGGCAAAGGTTGTTCCCCTTCAGAACTGGAAATATATAACGCTCTTTTTCGCGAATTTAGAGATGTCTTTGCGTGGTCATATGATGAAATGCCAGGCATTGACTCGAGTATCGTTGAACATGAAATTAAAATGTATCCTGATGTCAAACCAGTAAGGCAACGGTTTCGGCAGGTGCACCCGAAGAAAGCCGTTGCCATTAAGGCGGAAGTTGAAAAACTCCTCCATGCTGGGTTCATCTACCTGGTTCCTCTAACCGATTGGGTATCGAATATTGTCCCTGTTATGAAAAAACAAGGGACGATTAGAGTGTGTGTTGATTATAGGGATGTAAACCAAGCTTGTCCGAAGGACAACTACCCTACACCCTTCATCGACCAGATAATTGATGAATGCGCCGGATGTGAAATCTTTTCATTTATGGATGGATTTTTCGGGTATAATCAAATAAATATCCGCCCACAGGACCAGTCAAAGACTGCATTTATTTGTCCGTGGGGCACATTCGCTTATCGAAAATTACCCTTTGGTTTAAAGAACGCAGGGGCGATGTTTCAGAGGGCAATGAATTATGCCTTCCATGACATCAAGAACATTGTTCAACCTTATCTCGACGATCTTCCGGCTCATTCGCGAAAGCGGACTGATCATCCGCAACATTTAAGAGCGATATTTCTACGTTGCCGACACTACAAGATAAGACTCAATCCGCACAAATGTGTGTTTTGCGTCGGTTTTGGTCGTTTACTTGGCTTTGTAGTCTCTAAGGATGGGATTCGTCTCGACCCCTGCAAGGTTCAGGCAATCATTAATTTGCCTCCACCTTCAAATCTGCTTCAGATTCAGAAACTCCAAGGGAAAGCAAAATTTCTGAGGAGGTTCATTCCAAATTACGCAGAACTTGCTAAGGGTTATACTCGTCTATTGAAAAAGGATGTACCTTTTGTCTGGGACCAGGTGGCGCAAGCTTCTTTTGATGCTCTGAAAGATTGTCTAGTAAAAGCATCATTAATGTACGCCCCGGACTATCAAAGAGATTTTAACCTGTATCTAGCTGCAGCGGATACGACCATTGCGATGGTTTTAGTTCAAGAAGTCGATGGAATAGAACATCCTATCTATTATTTAAGTAAAAACTTAAACGATACAGAAAGTAAATATTCTTATGTTGAAAAACTAGCGCTTGCAGCTGTTCAAGCGATTCAAAGGTTTCGACATTATGTCCTCTTTCGGAAAACTACCATCCTGTCAGATTGCAACCCCATGACTTATATACTGTCGCGACAGTTGCTGGGGGGCAAATATTCAAAATGGATAGCGATCCTTCAAGAGTTTGATCTGGAATTTGTAAAATCCAAATCAAAGAAGGCCCTAGTTTTCGCAGAATTATTGTGCGATCTCCCATCATCGTCCAACGATGAAACATCGGAAGAGTCAATCGTGGACGAAAGTTTGTTTTTGATATCTGTAAGCGATGAGTGGTATGGGGATATCATAGTTTATCTCCAAACCCAAAATTTCAGGCCTAACACCTCTCACTCCGAACAAAAACGTATACGATACCAAGCAAAAGACTACATGATCGTCGGTGATACACTTTACCGTCGTGGTGTCGATACAGTTCTGAGGAGGTGCCTTACCCATGAGGAGGCCGAAAAAACCCTGAATGATTGTCATTCAGGCGCGTGTGGGGGGCATCAGTCTGGATATGCAACAGCACAAAGAATCTTACGAGCAGGATACTTCTGGCCAACCATGTTCAAAGATTGCATAACCGCAGTCAGAAGTTGCCATGCTTGTCAAATCTTTGATAGCAAAACCAGACGACCACCCGCACCTTTACAGCCGATAGTTTCTGTTGGGCCCTTCGCCAAGTGGGGCATCGATTTCATGCAATGTAACCCCACCTCGACCGGGGGGCATGGGTATATTATAGTCGCTGTTGACTATTTTACCAAATGGGCCGAGGCGATGCCTACATTGGATAACACTGGTGAAACAGCCGCCCTTTTCTTTTTTAATCATGTAGTCGCCAGGTTCGGCGTACCACAGGCTATAGTTATAGATCATGGGTCGCACTTTCGCAATCACATGATGGTCGAATTAGCTGCCAAGCTAGGGCTATCTCACGACAGCTCTACCCCATATTATCCGCAAGCCAACGGACAAGTTGAGGCAATCAACAAGGTCCTGAAGCGTATGTTGCAAAGGATGATTGGGGTTCACAAAAGAAGGTGGCACCTAATCCTGTACTCAGCCTTGTGGGCCTACCGAACGTCGGTAAAGAACGCAACCGGGTTCACACCTTTTCAATTGGTGTATGGCCTGGAAGCAGTCTTACCGATCCAGTGCGAAATTTCGTCGCTTAAACTCGCAATTGATCTTCTCCCCGGAACCTCAGAAGAAGAGGCTCGTTTCTTGGAATTAATCCAGTTGGATGAAACCCGTCGTGACGCCGCTTTGGCTAACGAAGCTCATAAGAAACGAGTCAAGGCTCAGTTTGACAAAAATGTCAAACCCCGTGTCTTCTCAGAAGGTGATTTGGTCTTGCTTTATGACCAAGAATCCGATAAATTGGGAGCAGGTAAATTCAAGTCCTTATGGATGGGCCCCTATATTGTTAAAAGGGTGTTAGCAAAAGGAGCCTATGAGTTAATGGATTACGATGGAATTCCACTGGCGCAGCCCCGCAACGGGTTGTACCTCAAGCGTTACTATGCTTAAATAGTAACCTGCATGCTTTTGTTGTATTTTGTTTTCGCTAAAGTGTTTGTTCTGGTTGAGTGATCCACCTTTTTCCGTTGCAGATGTCGAACCTTCTGGAGACATGTGTTGGATATGCCGACGGAGCGAGTCGTAGTTCGCGGAACCTGTCCTCCGCAGCCTGGGCCATTTTTGATCCAAGCGGCGAGTTAGTAAGTTTCAGAGGTGTATGTATTGGGCAATCAACGAATAACATCGCTGAGTATAGCGCGTTGATAGAACTACTCTCTGATGCCATCACACGTGGCATACGCCGACTAATTGTCAGGCTAGACTCACAGCTCGTAATACTGCAACTCAATGGTATATATTCTGTTCGCAATCCAGCTATTTATCGCATGTTCCTAAGGGTTAAGATCTTGGAAAGACGATTTGATTCAATTCAATATCAACATATTTCAAGAAACTTAAACACATTAAATGACTCATTAGCGAACTATGTGTTAGATAGACATTTGCAACATTTATAAAAAAGGGGACACATCACCAAAAATTGTACATATGGATCACGTAAATCAACCAGAATAAAACCCGAAAATCAAAATATATAAGCTGTTTATATAAGTTCATACATAATTTTCTGTAACCAAGACAAAATTGGTCATATGACCTAAGAACTCAAAAAGATGCTAGGGGGCACCCTAGCCTAGTGGTGCTCATGATAGTACGTCACGGCCTGTGCAATCATGCGCAAGAGACGAGTCCATCGTCTAGGCACACCAATGGTATGCCGCTGCATCTGTAAAGGTAACTCGTCAATCTGTACATCTGGAAGGCCACGAGTAAGGCTCTCAACCTGCTCCTGCACAACTGTAAGGGTCTCGGTGTCGTCAAGATCGCGAATAACAACTCTCCTAGCAGGCTCCCCTGCCGGGGCAGCAGCTGGCGATCTCGGACGAACTGCTGGACGAACAGGACCAATATCTGCATGCACCCAAGAGTACAATTAAAAGTCTTGATAGAATAAAGCACAGCAACATTATGAGTAAGAACAATAAACAGTAATATGGTCAAAGAGTTTACCAATGGCACCCCACTGCTCGCCATCCGGTAGCACCAAATCCGGATCACCTCGGAAATCCATACCCACATATGGATACTCAGAAAACGCCATCTCCTGACGCTCGAACCACCTAAAGAAGGCCTCAGTAAAAGTAATCTGAGGTTGACCTGCATGCCTAGACATGTGGTCAACCCACCTCTGCATGCGTGGCTCGGTCGGAGAAGGCAAGTCAAGTATGATGTACTGAGGCTGCATCAGTGGGATTTTCTCCAAGGCAAAGGCAGTCAGAATAGAACCAAATCCAAAGTTCTTCAGCTTCCCGTCCTTTACCTTGGTCAATTGACTTTTCATCTGAACAAGTACCGCATCACACCAGTTGAATACTTTCGGTTGGAGACACTCCAAGGCATGCTGCATATAAGACCTGTTGGCAACATGTAAAGCTGCGCTGCCGGCCATCCTACCAATAGTGAACAGAATGGACCTGAGAGCCCGATCAGTAATCTCACGGATAACAATCTTGCCGTCTCTGCTCGGCTGAGAACCTTCCCTGCAATACTGGCGGACATAATCTCTGGTGGAATCAGTCCCCCGGGCCGTACCTGATAAGGAAATGAGGGCACCTCGTCTTGACAACCCAGTCAAGAAGTACATGTCCTCTATAGTCAAGGAGATGGTCTTCCCCCTAATCTGGAACACTTGGTTAACAGGATCCCAAGCATCAAGCATATACTGCAGTAAAGAAATCTGTGCTCTCATGCTAGAGATACGGAAGAACTTCAGCAGGCCACAGTTCCGCAGCGCGTTCACCGTGACCGGGTCATGGAGGGCAATCATGTCCTCCTCTTCATGTTCTCGTTCTCGCCATGTAAGGGACATTTTGTTCAAGGTTCCCTGCAAAGCAAACAAGAGAAAGAGTGAATTCCTGATTTGATGAAAAACTGGCGAAAAATTCATCAAAAATAACCTTAAAGCTCAGTCTTTTTGAGCCCAGCGCAGGCAGGAAGTCTCCCACTTGCGCTGAGGGTCAGGCTGCCTTAAGGCAGCTTGACCTTCAGCGTAGGTTTCGAAAGGGAAACCTGCGCTGATCCTAGGGCGCCCTGGCAAAACCCCAGGGGCTCAGAAAGACCGGAAAACAGGCAAAAAACAGGAAAAGAAAACCATGAAAAGAAAGAGCTAGGGTTTAGCTCCTACCTGGTCCAGACGGCACCAAAAATCGTCCGCAGAATCTCCCGGAATCAGCTGGTGAAAATCAAGGGGGAAGAGGCACCTCCAGAGCTCCAACAAACCAAATGCAAATGAAATGGTAAATGAGAGGTAAAAACACCTTTTAATGGCTTTTTACACAGTTTAAAGTGAAATATTAGGGTTATAATCTCATTTTCATACAAATATTATCCATTTCTAACAAAGTTTGTTGCAGCAATTGAAAAAGCAGTACTATATTTGAAGAGAGAAAAGCTAGTAATGGTAAAAAATCAAAATTTTGACCATATAAATCGAGCAGTTTTACCGCGGAATTTATGCTCGTTAAAAAATAGAAAAGCGAGATCCGAGCAGTTTTAGCGTCATAGTTCATGCTCGTTAAAAAATAAACATAAGCTTTTGAGCAGTGTTTTGGCGCGTTCAAGCTCTTTAAAAAATGAACCCAGTACCGGTAAATAACGATTGTGATCGTAAATTTATTAGCCATAAAAGCCTTGGTCGTGTTTGCACCCGCCACCTCCATTTCATTTGGCCAATCGTTCACCTCCATATGATTGTTTACCCATTTTGAGGAACAGCTGCGAAGAGTGATTTCACTTAGCCATCCTTGTGACACTGCCGTGATTGGAAAATTCCAACCTGTACCTGGAATCCGCTGCTATCCCTGTTTATCACTCGTTCCTCAAAAGACGAGTCTTCTTTGAGCTCTTTTCTCCTGACTCGTAAAATATGAAAAGTTTGCCGAGTTTTGGCCTTCCAGCTCGTTAAAGTGACCGGAAGAGCTATCCCTCCTCTAGATTTTAATCTTTTTGGACCTGAGGGATTATTGCACAAAAAGTTCGAGCGCTTGTTTTATTCGGCTCGTTAAAGTTATCGAAAACTCATCCCTTCTGTATTGTTTTATACTTTTTCGGACTTAAGGGATTAGATGACGAAAAAGGAATTTTGGAGTTAACTTTCTGTACCTTTTCAGACTCTCTAAAAATGAAAAGGACCGAGTTTTCCTTGTCGTTAGACTCGTTGAAATGGTTAAATAGCGACAAACTTGTCTTTAGATGAGAACGAGTTTCCCTATCGCTAAGCTCGTTAAAACATAGCGATGGGCTTGCCCGAAGGGCAGGTTATAGAACAAGCATATGTTATCCTCCTCAAGCTTGACAAAAATAAAGAGGTACTGGTCAGAAATGACTGGGGAAAAATTGGGAGAACCTCAAAGCTTTAATGGTAGCAAGTCGCTCTTGAACATGACACTTTGTCCTCCGTATCACATCGGGTTGGGTTGTTTCATTCACCGGTCTCATCACCATGGTCCTCGCCAAACCATCCACATTTGGGGTAATGCTACCGATCCATCACATCAGTGTCGTTATATGTTCAAGAGATGTTGTTCAGAAAGAGTCAACCATGTCCCATCCACTGCCATACATTATCCTTCATCCACCCATGATCGCCACCCTGAATCATATTTCACAGATTGTTTTCGCCTCCACTAAAATCATTAGCTCCGTTCCGTGTCATTGATGTGGGATTCATTAAGGCCCTCCTTTGACGGATCGCTTCTTGTCGACTTCAGCTCATTATCCAAGAAATTGATCTAGGAACAAACCCCCCCAGTACTTTGAAGCTTGCATGCCTCAATGGCAAGTTTCTCACTTCCGGCGACAGGTATACACCAATGACCTTCGACCAGAAGATTTTGCGTGGTGTTCGACGCCAAGTCCTTTATTCACACCACGTGAATTGTACTGCAGTACCTTGAGGGTCATTATCATTATCGGTGATTCCTCTCGCGCTTGTTAACGGTTTACATTATTGACCGGTAATCAAGCGATGTCTTTCCATGTTTGACTTCAGCGCAATTCTCACATGGATCGACTTGTACTTAGAGTGAAGATCGAACGAGTTTGAAGACCCCGGATCTAGTTTCATCCATCCGGGCTGCGATATATATATTCAAGATATAAAGACATTTGTTATGTACATCATTGCAACAGATGATCATCCTACTCAAAGGATGATAATTTCGGCAGAGAATTATCAGTCTACCATCAGACGATCGTCTGTTCTATGTACCAAAATGAATTTATAAAGCTGAGCATGGGAATGCCCGCCTCAGCTAGATCATGAAAGCAGAATGAAAAAATAATGTATTGTATTGTATTTTATTACAGGGCACCTCTCAGCGATTGAATGAACTTCGGATCCTCCTGATAAAGCATTTCACCCGATAAACGACCTCATACTTTAGGGGGCAACTGTTATAGACATTTTTGTGCCTTACAACATGAAGCATGAAATGTCGATAATCTGAGGGATCCAAAGTCCCTAAACATGTTGTTCCTACCCCTAGAGGAACAAGGTCAGCAAACCACAGCACTGAAAATCAGTTCTCCACCTGAAAACACTAAAAAACAAGCTATTTCTGGATCATGTCAGCTGCTCCACTGAGCATCTGCGCTGAATGTCAACTGCTCCACTCTGTACCTGCGCTGAATGTCAAAAGAAATGAAGGCTACCTGCGCTGGGCGAGATTGGCCAAGTGGCACAGTCATTCTGAAAGGTGTCAAATGCCCAGGAAGCTTCCAAAATGACACTTGGATCAGGGAATTCGCCTTGTGATGAGTAAGAGGATCTAGATCTCCAAGTGGAAGCAAGAAACTCCAAGTGGACTCAAGAACTGAAGTATAACTGAAGTGGGAGAGGAAACTAGTCAGCTTCATGCCAGCCTCAAGCTGAGTCATCCTTTCTCCAAAACTCCTATATATAGAGCTCTCTCATGAGGTCTAAGGGGCCTGGAATCTTGTGAATGTAAGGAAGTGCTGTTGGTTTGTGCATAGAACTATTGGGTGATTGCTTTGAAGGAGGTGAAGAGGAGATTTCTTTCTGCTGGGAGGTGTTGCTGGATTGGGCCTATTATGGTTGTAACACTCTCAGAACTTTACTTCTTCTATTAATAAAGTGTTTGAGGTTCTTCTATATGCATGTGTCTCTATGGTGAATTGATGCTTGTATATTTGATTTATTCTAATCCTTGAATCAGTTATGGATGTATGCTTCTTGTAGATTCCTTTCTTTGTGCTTTTACAAGATCTTTGTCTAGCTGGGCCGGTGAAAGAGCAAGGAGCTAGGAGCAAGTAGCAAGAGGGAAGATTGGATCAACCATTAGCGGAAGATAACGGTTAGTGGATCCCTTTCCTCTTCTCTCTCTCATCTCATAAAGAAGTAATCTTGAATAGCTTTGCATTCAGTTGTTGCTGAGGTACTATCACCCTTAGAGTGGGATAGGGTCATTCCGTATTGGATACTTTTCCCAACAACACTTGGATGAGTCCTTCCTTTCCATCGATGTCCATTGAGGTTCCCAAGAGATATATCCTTCATGTTTGTCTGCCATGGATTTTTTCCTTGATGATTCCCATGGTCATGTCACAAGCTCTTGTTTCTAATGCTTCCATGATGCCACAATGCATCTTATTATCATGGTCATTTCTATAACAAAAGATTATGATAGGACCCTTTTGTGAGGGATACCATCTCAATCATAGTACAGGTCTATTATTCCCTCTTACTTTGGCCCTTTTTGTCATATTCCTCCATATTTCCGGTGATATGAGCTTCTTTCTATAATATTTCCATAGCTTGAATCTTAGCTATACTAGTCTGTCTTGTTTGAGAACTAAATTTCTCTTTCTTTTCTGCACATGTTTGAGTCCTTTAACCTTCAACACTTTTGCCTACATTATAGATAATGATGTTTGTCTTCCTTCCTAGATCTTGTAGATGAAACCTTATGAATATATCCTACACCCTTTGATACATTTACTTTCATGTAGATCAGATTTCATGTGACCTTGTTCATTGCACCTTCAGAGAATGCGTTTATCATATACATCTCTTTGATGTCTCCAATATTTCTGTATGAGGGATCTTTCATAAGTATCGCTTTCCATGAATTCATAAGAGACCTTTTGATATGTTCAATGAATTCAACCACTTAGAGGACTATGTCTATCCTCCTTCTTCATGCAAGGAATTTCTAGATCTCCTTGCAAAACATGAAGTCAAATTGATTAAGGAAGGAAAGATACTTACTTGACATGTGAAGATGAAATCTTCACCTTGATTTCTTTGATGATGGTTGAAGAAGATATATTAGAGCTTCTTCTTGGATGATCTAAATGAGAGAGCCTTTCCTCAATATAAAAGGTTTCTCATTTTGATGAGGATGATTTGCTGATTCCTCAGATGATCTTCTTCTCGGGAAAGGAGATGATCCTTGCTTGATTTATAGCCTTGAAGATAATGAAAATACCCTCTTGCCTTTAATATGTTTTTCCTTATTTTGTAGTGTCGACTAGGACTGCTTCTAGGATTTCAACCTTCTCCAAGATGATGTAATCTTCAATTTTGAGGTCCTTTGAGCTACCTTACTTTGTAGAAAACTTGATGAAGGACTTGGTAGCCTTTTGATGATGACTATGGAGATTAATTTTCTTGTTGTTTTACACTGGTTCTTTGATCATGTACACAAAAACCTTTGCTGTTGTAGATCGATCCTTTAATTTTGATAAATCACTTCAACTTGCTTTGATGCCCTTCTTGAAGATAATCCTTTAGTGTCTCTTTTTTCTGCCCTTCCTTTGACTTCAACACCTTAGCTTTGATACCATGTTGAAGAATCTAGGGAAAATCAAGTTTAATATGATTCTTCTCGTCATGATAACTATTTGTGATGTATTTTAAATTTTCTTCTTAGAACAATGTTCACTTGTTATTATTATAGTGTGTCTTCTTAGTTCATCAAATAGCTACCAAAACAAAAGAGGCAAGAACACAAGATGTTGGCTTTCTGCAAGGGATAAAACCTCTCTCTTTGAGAAGAAAACCCACACAAAATTCTTCTTATAGAGATTCCAATTGGCGAATACCAAGATCATGACCCTTGACCTATTAGGCCACTCCAAGACCAATACACCAATCCTCTTCTTTATCACTATTGAGTTCATCATCATCATTGCTGCTTCATTGAGGTCTTCATTACTGCTGCACTATCAAGGTCATCACTGAGACCACTACTGTTGCAACACTGCTGCATCTTCATAGAGATCATAACAACGAGATCTTATACTGAAACATGTACATATAAGAGTGCTACATCTAGATTATCTTCCATCAATATCATGATTATATTTAGAAGTATGCCGAGACAACAGATATCCTTATCAAAAATATACCGAGACTTATGAAAGCATCTAGAAGTATGCTAATAGAGTATCACTGAGATCATCATCATAATAACTAAGCCAAGAATGTGATTGTGTTTTTCTTTCTTGCATTGAGATCCTTATTGCTATAGCTATGCTAAGACTGTCACCACTAAGAAGGTTACGATGTAATTATATACTGTAATCACCACCGATATTTCAGAAGTATCCAAGATCCTATACTCACTATACCCACTGAAAATTATAGTGAATCTGAGTTCCTGCACCCTATTGTACCCATCTAAAATCTCGTACATCTATACTCATCTGAACTTGCAGAGATGTCCAAAATTCTATCTTTTTGTGATGACCCTAGACACCTATAAATAGTGGTTAGCCTTGAATATAAGCCCACATGAGAGTGAACCATCGTGTCTCCTAATTTTGAGTCGACATGAATGCTTTTAATTCAATTTGCAGGCCGACATGATGAAGAGGAATGTGCTTGTCATTTGGAGGGCTACTTGAAATTTTTTATGATTCAAATACATTAGATACAAGCCCAAGAAGGGTTCTTCAACATTTTCTTTGACTCTTTGACTTTCCTTTAGCACTTCAACATGTGCTAGACCTATGCAATGAGCAAGAAACTCATTTTTACAATTTACAAAAATAATATTTCTTTTCTTTTACAAGTACAAAGATCAAAATTATATTTATGAAGACCGAACCTAGTTACACGTTCTTGAACACATATCTCCCTTGTCACTCCTTCTCTCTCTCGACCTCTATCTCTCTATGTCTTCATTCTTCCCTCCCTGTCTCTCCCCCTCCAACTCCATATATCTCTCCCTCCCTCTCTTCTCCCTCTCTTCCCTCCTCTACCACTTCCCTATGTATCTCCCCCCATCACTATCTCTCTCTCTCTCTCTCTCTCTCTTTCCACTCTCCAACTCTGTCACTATCTCCCTCTCTCGCCCCTCTGTATTCATGTCTCCTTCTCTCTCTCTTACCCTTGTCTCCCTCTCTCTCTCCTTTGCTTCTCTCTCTCTTCCCTCCTTCTCTCCTCTATCCCTCACTCTCTCTCCATATCTCCCGTGTCACTCCCTCTCTCATTCTCCACATATATCTCTTTATGTCTCTTTAATTCCCTCCCCCACTTGCCCCCTCCAAATCCATATATCTCTCTCTTTCTTCTCATCTCTCCCTCTCTCTACCACCTCTCTCTCTCCCATCTCTCCCTCTCTCTCTCCACCCCCCGTATTACTCTCTCTCCTCCCTCCAATTCTGTTACTCTCTCCCTCTCTCTTCCCCCCTCTCCCCCCCCCCACTCTCTCTCTCCACCTCCTACCCTCTCTCTATCTCTCTTTTACCCTCTCTCTCCACCCTCCATGCATATGACTAAGAATGATGGAGAATTGTCACTCTGTCTATGGTTTTTGGGCCTATTATCACATTGATAAGCCATGATATTGGCCCATGGTATTGTAGCAAAATCTATTTACAAGTTAAATATCCATGGTAAAGTGGGGGTGAATATCCAGAGTTAAGAATCTTGTTATATTGTAATTTTATTGTAAGTATTAAGCTTTTATGTGCTTATTACTTAAATTTAAATATGGTTACATAGTCATTATTAGTCTGTGCTAAGGCATGACTCTAGTAGTTTACAATTGAACTATATAATACCATGTCAATAATTGCCTTACATATTTTATGCTATAGTTTATTGGTTTGATTGTATTATTCATGCATGATTTTTAGATATTTGTGTAGTGATTTTTTATTCTTAATCTTTGCAGGAAAACCATCCAAAAATAAAATCCTTGAAAATAGCTCATACTCAAGTAAATAACATATTTACCATCAATTACTTCCCACCATAATTTAAGCAAGCCTTTTTATAAAAAATGGATAGGAATAATATGTAAATAAATATACTTACCAAGAGTTACTTCCCACCATTATTTATGTTTTCCTTAGCACTTATGTAAGAGTAAAACTGTAAATGTGTAGACTTACTAGTGGTTACTACCCACCAAAATTTATGCAAGTTCTTTTTCCTGAGCAAGCAATTTACTTATCCACTTCACATCTCAATTTATTAGTTCTTACCAAAGAAAGACTATAGGATGATTTTCCTATCAACCACTATTAATTTAGCATTGACCAATGTAAGTTATAATTATTTATGCAATTGTTCCTAGAGCATAATTTCTAACTTGAGTTGGAGGGACTAAGCTTCCTTGCAAAACAAAACTACAATATAACAAATTCAATTTTATTATTTTTATTACTTTTAACTTTTTATTATTAGTTGAGCCAACATTTAAATGCTTACACTCATTTATGACCATTACAACATCTCCCCCATACTGGGTCCATGTTAATTTTAGCCTTTCATTATTTTTTAATTGAGCCTACATATAAATGTTAAATGTTTACCCCAAGTAAGTGTCAATGGTAGTTGTTTTCTATTACCTCATTTGAATGAAAAGTGACATTCATTCATTAATGATGGAAAATAATAATTATAATAATGTAGTCAATTACAAATAATTTACAGATTCAAGAATAAAACATTTCAAGTAAGTGAACATTTTATTTAAGATGGAAATTCAAGTATTTTATTTATGGTTGAATTACTATAACACATTTTGTGCTTACATTGAAATCAATGTACACTATTAATGTAATCGTTATCAACCTAATTTACTCCTTAGAGTTAGTGACATGAGCCTCTATACTGATGACCTTTTTGTTAATGCATGACCCTTGTTTTTCCTCATTTTTATGCATCATTCTCATAGATTGATAGGCCTTTCTCCTGAAGAGGAGGTTCCAGCACCTTGTAGATGTAGGTTGATTTTGGCATCGAAAAAATTAGACCATACTCAGGTTAGGGGGGATAATATTGGTCCTTGGGAGGAAGACTATTTACTACTGAGGTAATTGAAAAAATTCTCTTGCCACACTTTAATCCATCTTTGACTAACCCTCTTGGCCAAGTTCTAGTCCAGTCGGATCCTGACAGTAATAAGCCTTATACATGAAAGTTCCTTACATGGCCAGTGAAAACATTTACTTCTACGTAGGGGTAGGTCCTACTTTACCTTCTAAAGATACAACCTCTGCTACCTTTTCATCCTTATCTCCATTCAATATGGTGGGCTCTATACCTCCTTCTACACCTATCACTTATTCTTAGGGAATTCAACCAGTTATATCTATGACCCCATCAAGTTTTCCACCTTTGTCTGTGGTTATTCCTTCCTCTAGCATTGTGTTCGGAGTAGGGACAAGTTAAATTTAATCCATAGGGTCTAGGATATTTACTTCTAGTTCATCTCAACCAATGATTCCTAACTTTGGTATGGGCATTTTTACTTTAGCAAACACAACGAGAGGACCATCCATTGCCTCTAGTCATTCTGGGGGTAACTTTTCTTATGGAAGTACTTCTCAACTTTGGTCAAGTTCTATGTTTGGAGGGATGCCTTTCTCTAGAGCTTCCTTTTTCTCTAGAGGTGCTAGTATACCTAAGGGCATTATCCCCATTAGTACCACTATGCCTATGATTTCTCATGCTTATGACATTACTTCTGCATAAGGAGGTATTTTCTCTAGTGCCAGGTATAATCCTATGAGAATTCAAGCTTATGGGGGTCCTTTTTTCTCTGGGGGTAGTTATCCTAGGTGCAATAATCCTTATACCTCGTATGTTGGCCTATATAATGTTCTATCTAATCCAACCATTAAAATTGAATTATTCTTCTTGAGGCATAAGCCACTGGAGATGACCAATTGATCAATTAAGAAAATATGAGTAGTAAAGTTACAATAACAGAGAAATGAATAAAATCATTCGCTTGTTAGCACATAAAGTCAGCGTAAAAAATGTGAATACATTCCATAAACCACAAGATATTATGAAATTTTAGATTATCACTATGGAAGAAGTAAAACATAACACATTGATGGAATCAAACCACATCAAAATGTCAAAACTGTCATTCATTCCAAAATAAAAAATAACACTTATCTATCAAAATAGTATCTCCCTCGCCTCTCTCGGGTTCCCCACTTTTCCCTTAAAAATTAAGGGCTTTATATAGGATACTACAATATTAGAAAACGAAACTTTGAAACAATATGATTACAAAATAGTAAAATAATTATTTTTTGCTAGGCCAACTCACCGATCTTATAAAAACACTATTAAAGAAAAATGATAAGATAACTTTTGGTGTATGTGCCAATTCAAACAGGTGCATCTTGCAAGTAGAGTGATAGAAAATTTCATCAATGATTTGGCCTGTGATAATACATTAGAAACAATTCAAAAATAGTATAAATCGAATAAGGCTGTTACATAATTAGAAATTTTGTAACATCCTTTATTATTATCTATTCAATCTTCTAATTTTACTTTATATAATAAAAACAAAAATCAATAATAAAACCTTACCTCAAGACTAATCTAAAAGAATATCAACCTATAAACTTTATGTAGTGCTTTCTGGTTCCTGAGAAATAACCAACTTGACTCTTGAGATTGGTAGATTTCACTATAATGTGAGTGTCTGACCCTTGAGAAATTTCAATAGACTAGGAAAATTCTGACTTCTTATCATTAATATGAAGATTACATGCATCCCTCAACTACTCATTTTCATGGGTCAATTTTTCAATTTGACGAGTGAGTCGTGGAACTGTCACCAAATAGTGTTGGTTCCAATAAATATCTAATAGTGACTCAAAAGCATCCTTTTGAGACTTGTTCTAAGATTCTAGTGGCTTTTGAATATCACGGGGAGAATTTTGTTCCTAGTTAACTTAAAGTTTAACCCCTTTTGATTGAGTTTCCTCCATCTCTACAACATTTGGGTCAGAGGGGGGTTTTTTCCTCTTGCGCAACAACCTAGATACTTTCCTATTTAATAATTTGTCCTTTTTATGATTATCGTTATCGTGACTTTTTGTGTATTGTGTTGCATGATCCAAATCAAAAGAGTTGACTTGAGGTTTTTACTTCTTAAATGGAGCTTTACCTTGTTGACTAGATACCTTTTGAACCATACCCTCCTTCACAATGGAATTAACTTTCTGACTGTGACATAAATTTGGGGTTTCAAGTGTTGAGACCTGTCTTCCCTTTCCCCTGAATATATGGGTTGTGAAACTGACACAAGGTCGCTAAGTGGGGTATTATCACCCAAGGGCTCATTAGGAGCATCAACAATTTGTACATCAGGGTTAGAAGACACATGCAGGTAGGATTCCTTGGGTTGGGGTTTACCAATAAAACCATTATTTGAAAGAAAATACTCCCACTTGAACCCTAGTTTATTCAACTGAAACTTTACCAAAATTGCAATTAAATCATGATGAATCAAGTAGCGGTCGTTTTTCCGCTTCTGCTATGTCGAAACCATTTTAACCAATGAAACATACAAGAAATGTGGGATATTTAAAGGGTAACCCATAAAAACCATTAATAGTCTAACATGATATAGAAACACCAAACTTTAGCAGCCTTCACACGTTGTATACATTCTTCTAAAAAATAACATGTTTTGACATCCATGTTTCAAATGGGTAATTGACATACCTTTAATATAAGAGGAGTATAACCTTTTAGAAAACAATTTCTTCTAGGGGACCTTTTTAATCCTCTTGTTCTTCGACCTTGATTCCTCTTCAAGTGATAAGCTAGTGGCTTATGCAATGAACTCAGGGTCAACAGTAAACTATATATCACCAATTTTAACCCTACGACCATTGAAAGAAGAAGAAAAAATCCTATGTGATTACCTGGTTATGTCCTTGAAACAATTTTAATAATTCAAGATAAACAATGGTCTAAAACAACTACAAACAATCCTCATAGACCTTTAGCAAATCAATTCACATAGTCTCATATTGAACCACTTGAGACATGGCATAACAATACCAGACATACACATTCCAGGACTTTTATAGGATGAACAAAAACCTTAAAACCCTCACTTTCTACTGGGAGAGCTAATACTATAAGAGACTACTGAAACAACAAATGGATCAGGATTTGAAAAGCCTTGTTAATTCGAGCAATGAATTGAGAGGTACAGTCATGACAGAGCTCAAAATCTATAGCACCCAAAAATTAACAAGTGTACAAGCTAATAAATACTGTGATCATGTCACTTCAAACCATCATGATAATCCTGTATCCCAATCCTCATGATCAGGGTCTTGTTCCAGAGGGTTCGAAATACATTTAATAGTTTAGGCTAAGTTTTTAGAAATACACATTTCCAAAAATAATAATCATCTGAGAGGTGTTTAGTATTAGGTTTAAACAATAACGATAACACCATCGAAATAAGTTTGGAATATAATAGGATAGGACTAGGTATCTTGAAAGGGTATAAAAATGAACATACATGCAATCTGAACATAGTAACAAAAAGAAATTTCAAATAATAAATAAAGGGTTTTTAATAAATTCTAATACAATATTTCTTCTATGAGTTCGATGCACTAACAATTATGACCTTAGAGCATGATCATTAATGTTAAACGAGATCAAATCAAATAAAATATAAGTCAAAATATACAATGTTATCTATTCTCAAGTGATCAGAAGGCATTAAAAACTAACAACAATAAGAATCAAATCAAAAAATTAAAAATAATGAAGAGGGGGCCCATGTCATCAGCAGTGAATGAGATGGGAGGGGTTGCCGTGCCAACAATTGGTGGCTCACTAGGAAGGACCAATTAGCTCCACCCATAATTAAAAAGAGAAGATCAATTAATAACATTGCTAACTGAAAGATATTGAGCATGTTTTCCTTTAGATGGATCTATAGAAAACCAAGAGCCAAAATTAGTTACACGTTCAATGAAAATAGTATACATATTTTTAGAAAGAAAGCTCAAAGTGCAAAAAATAATAAATAAGTAGCTTTTAAAATAAGACTAGCTAAAGATTTACTTCAATACCATTGCTAGAGCCACTTTTTCTAGCAGACATGTATAGCCTTGACAGGGTTACCATTTAACCCATATATGTCAATATCCCATTTGTTTAGGGCTTCAAAGTGAGCATATTCTCCATATACTTATTTATCATTATTGTTTTTGTTTTTTTTTAGATTACTAATTGAAAGCCAATGTTCAGGCTTGGTGACCTGTAAGATACCACTTCTATTCACAAGACATAATATATGTGAGCAGGTTGGCTCATGATGAGACCCCCTGTCTTGTTATCAGATGAATACAAGCCATTATCTTGACTTGGTGACCAGATACAACACTGTCACATTTGTTAAAATCCCATGATCATGGTAGGAAGGTTCATGACAAGACCTCCTATCTTTCAGTTAATAACTTTAATATTTTTGAATTACAATTTGAATTTTTTTAAAATTTAACTTTTAGCATATGGGAAGACGCATCCACTCCTTAAGAGTGGGCTAGCATAAGAAGTTTAAGTAACTAGTCTAATCAGAAATATATTTGCTAGAATAAATATGTTGGCTTTGAGACATTATCTTCCTCAGGAAAACAAAGATAGTAAGTTTCATGTAACATATTTTAGCTACTTTATCAATTAATAGATCAAAAGGACAACTGAAGGAAATATTTACATTGGTTGGCCAACTAACAATGTACAATTGAAAGTTTTATAAAATGCATTGCAGACGGATTTACTGTGGAATGAAACATTTTGCAGCAATCAAAGCAAAATATTCAAACAGAAAGAAAAAGATAAACATAAAAAATTTGCAATCCAAAGGAAAATATGTACAAATATGGACAAGAGGGACTATGCAAAATACTTTTTCAAAAGAAAACCATTGATATGAAGTGACTTAGGCTGTCCTTCTAAGTTTTATAGCTGAAATGTGCTAGGACCTAAATTTTCTTCAATGGTGTAGGGTCTCAACCACAAATTTTGGAACTCGATGTGCTCTCCTTTATATGCATGGGCTTTGTCTCATTTTAACACGAAATCACCAACTTGAAAATATCTCTTGGAGTAAAATTTACTATCGAACTGAAGTTTTACAAGTTTTTGATGCTGGTTAAATTTAGTTTTGGCTCTAAGTCTCTCTTCCTCCAGCCTTATTAATTCATTACCCCATTTTCCATGGCTGAGGATTTTAATTCTTGAACATTCTGGGACAATTGTAGAGATGGCAAGAAAATATGCAGTGGAGAGTTTCCATTCTAAAGTTTTGGAGTAAACCTATCAGCCCAGAATGCATTAAGCAGAGCAACATGCCAATTTCTTTTATTATTAGATACAATATTTTTAAGAATTCTAAGCAAATTTTTATTAGATGACTAAACTAAGTCGTTACCTTGTGGGTACTAATTTCATGAGTATTTAATACTTATGCCTTTATCAACTTCATATGCATCTAAATCATGTGATGAGAAATATGATGCGTTATCAAAGACTAGAGATTGAGGAATGCCAAAACATAAAATGATATGAGTCTCAAGAAAGTTAATCACTTGATTTGCATTTAATACACAAAGTGGCACTGCCTTAACCCACCTTGCAAAGTAATCTGTTGTTGTTATAATATACTTGTGTTGCTGGGTTGAAGTAGGATTAACATAGCCTATGATATCTAAGCCTCATTGTTGAAAGGGAGCTTCAATGGAGATAGACTGCAAAGGAAATGCAGGATTACACAACCTTGCATAGAAATTTGGCAGGCTTGACACTTTCTCACTAAGGCGTGGGCATACCTAAACATGGTTGGCCAATAATAGCTCGCCCTTAATATTTTTTGAGCAGTAGACTGACCACCAAAGTGGCCATCGGAAGAACCTGAATGAAGTTCATGAATAACTTTAGATTCTTCCTTTGGCTCAAGACAATGGAGCAACACTCCATCATAATTTTTCCTAAAAAGAACGTCACTAATAAAATGGTACGGAGTAGATTTAGTTGCAACACCATTCTTTGGGTTGAATTTAAATGATATGGGGTGGTACCATTTCTTAGATAATATTTTATGTCTACATACCAAATATCAAAATTATGATTAGTACACAAAACTTCATTTTGAATAAAATCAACTTTATTGTTAAGAGGACATTGATCACGAGTGACAAAATGATTATCAATGGGAGGAACAGATTCAACAATCAACTTGCAAATAAGTTGACCTCTAAAAATATGGGAAGGTTTAATCTCAAGATCAAACTCTTGCAAATATATCATCTAATGTTACCTTTTTCCCCAAGTTCCTTTTGGACAAACAGGTTCCTAACCATAGGGTAAGGTAAAATTATTTTTGTCCTCGATTTTAATAATAATAATAAAAAAATTGACTGCTTTATAAATTGCTAAAGGTTGTTTTCCAACCAGTGAATAATTTAAATAAGCTCCTTTAAATGAGGAGTTCATAATTGCAATAAGGATTTCACCATTTTGGTCAACCTTCTGTGTAAGGACAACATCATAAGATGAATCTGAGGTAAAACTCTGTAAAAGAAATTACTTAGAAAAATATGGGCTTCTAAGAGAAAGGGCATATGAAATGGCTTGTTTGATTGTGTCAAAGGAATCCTTTTGAGGATCTCCCCACTTAAAAACAATAACCTTTTTAACCAGATCTTGAAGGGGTTTGAATTTTTTTGAAAAACTTGGGATAAAACGTTTTACAAAGTTGATTTTACCCATAAAAGATTGGACTGCTCTTTTAGAATTTGAAGGAAATAAAGATTTGATTGTATGAATCCTTTCTGGGTCATTCACGATGCCATCTTTAGACACAATGCATCCTAATAGTTTCCCTTAAGTGACTACAAAAAATGAATTTTTGGGGTTACGGGAGATTCTTGTTTTCCTGCATATTTTAAGTACAACTTTTAGATGTTGGAAGTGATCTGATCTATGTTTGGAAAAAACAGTGAGATCATCAAGATATATGACAACAAATTCATTAATCATCCCTCTGAAGGCTATGTCCATGGCACGATCGAAGGTAGCCCCAACATTTATCAATCCAAAAGGCATCTTCTAGTATGCAAAAGCGCCCCATGACATTATAATAACAATTTTCAATGATTTGGTTGGATTTAACATAACCTAATTATATCCTGAGAAACTGTCCATAATTGACAACATCTTGAATGACCTGAAACAAATCAAAGTATTTGTTCCATGGGTGGGATAGGATAATGATATTTTTTAGAGGCTTGATTTAAATTTCTGAATTCTACACATAAATATATATCACCATTTTTCTCTCCGATAGGGACAATATTTGCAACCCACTGTGTGTGCCTAAATGGAAAATAAATCTTGGCTGATAAGAGTTTATTTAACTCTTATTTGACAGCTGATTCCAGATTTAGATGAATCTTCCTAATTTTTTGCTAAAAAGGTTTAATCAAGGATTTTATAGGGATAATGTGCTGCATAATATTAGGGTCAAATGTTTTAAGACCATCATATGTCCAAGTGAATACATCCTTGTATTGCTTGAATAGACAGATAAAATCAACCCTTTCTTGGGGTGAACAATTGAATCCTAAATTAACACACTAAGCATGTTCTTATGTGCCTAGGTTTATAAGTTCATACAACATGATAAAACTATTGGCCTTACAATTAACTTTTTAAAATCTATCATGTAAATCTAGAGATGCTCTAACCTTACAACATACCTAGGTATTGGTTTTACCAATTTAAGAAGCTCATCAAATGATTTTTCTTTAATTTTCATTGAATTTTTTTTCATATTTTACTCGTGCGTAACCTCATCGATAACTAAATTTTAAAGGTTCCATCCATGTGTAAGAAATCAATGATTTGCTTGTAATCATCAAATACACGCAAGTTAGAAATTGCATATGGTACTGAAGGTCTAAAACGAAGTTCAAAAAAAAATGCATCAATATTAAAATTATCGACACGAATTATTTTGGAAGCAAAATTTTTTAATAAATCAACTTCTAGATTAGCTATTCGAGGCACATATTGAATATTAAAAGCCAAAAATTTATACATTAAATCCCATACCTTGTTTTGATAGCTTTGAGATGAGTTTTGAGGAAATGTATAGTATTTTTTACCTGTCTTGTTATTATCTTATAATCCCCATAAAATTTCAGATATTTAACTCCTGGATCAATAGCATTTCATAGTCCTTGAATCAAGGCTTGATATTCTGCAACATTATTTATGCACTGAAATTCAAGTCTATAAGCTATAAAAAATTTGTTACCTTTAGAATCCAAAATGACACATCTGGCACCATCTCGTTTCGATTTGGAACCATAAAAGTATAAATACCATACCCGAGTTTCATCAAAATTAGACAGATCACTAATTTCAATGATTTCATGATCACTAGTAACAATTGATTTAACTAGTTCTAGATCTGATTGTTGGTTTAAATTAGAAATTTCAGCTAAATCAATAATTAGATTTCCAAAGAAAGAATCAACAACTGTCAAATTAATTGGTTCTACTAGATGATTTTAATCATTAATATCAATGATTATATGTTTCATAAATGGTTCCCTATTAACCTTGATTTCGCGGTTGGCCTTTCCAAGGTAACCATCACTGAGTTAGGCTAATGTCCATGAATCCCTTCAAGTGTTGTAGCCAATCCCTACTAAGAAATAATCTATAAAATTCAGGTATATCTCCTATTACTATGTCAATTATTTGGTGGACTCTACTATTAATTGATAATTAAATCAAGACATCTATCACCTCCCCAACGACTTTAACAAAAGATCGATCTAGTTGAACAATTTTAATATCTGAAGGTTTCATTTGAGCATTTATTTTCTTTCAAATAGATAAATGCATTACATTTGAAGATGCTCCCATGCCTATCATTCAGTTATGAATATTTCTGTTAAAAATGTGAAATGTTAGGAGGAATGGTGGAGGTTTCTTAATTCCATTTTGAGAATCATTAAGTGATCGTTTTAAAATCTTAATATTTTCTATGACAATTATCATAAACAACAATATCCTTAACAAGTGGAGTTTTTGAATGCTTAGTATGTTGTTGTACTTTTTTTTGAATAATAGGGTTTTTTCACAATTCATACAAAGATATATTGGCTTTTATCTTTTTAATATCATTGATCAGGTCATATTCAATTTCTAGAAGTGAAACTTTTTTAAACCATAGACCTGTTTTTCTGTGTCTTTTCTCTATTGAGGTTGTGCTTGTTTTTAATATTGGGCTTTACTTTTTGTAAGGGAAAAGACAAAACTATGATCTTCGAAGAAATTGAGCGAAAGGGAAGGAAGTTGAGGCTCATCCTGATATTCAAGATCAACTTCCTCCTCCTTGCCTTCACCACTTTCAGGATTAAAATCATAATCAGATGTCAAAGTTTGAAGAATATTTTCCACCCCTTCAGTAGTTACATCTTCATTTAAGGAAGGGGGATTATTATTAGGTGGTATCTTAAAATCCTATCTAAAATTTGACTTATTGATTGACCTTTCAAGTTTTCCCTTTTTTCATATCAATTATCTCATTTGGCAATTTATTAATGATCGTTTATAGACTTTCAAGATCTAGGGTAGATTGTTCTTTTTTTCTAGTAGGCAGTTCAGAGCTTTTTTCTTTCTTACCAAAGGAAGAAGAAGATTCAGAGTGTTTTTCCAAGGCAGGTTTAAGACTCATGATATCTTTTTTGACAAATAATGATTCATCAAATGTGGCCTGCAAATAGGTTTTCTGGGCCCTTTTAGCCCACACAACAATATCATGGTGAAGGGATTTGATATAATAGGAAATGGTAAGATTATGTAGGGGTAGTGAATCTGTAGGAATTTTATTTTTAAAGATAAGAAGCTGAAATTAGAATCCCTAACCTTTTATTTAGGTTGCATTTTCATAGTAGGTAATTTATCCACTAGGACTTCAGGTAGTTTTTCATCTCCGAATTTCCCCAGAAATGCCTTCTCAAATTGGGTCCACAAAGTTATACTTCGAGAGGGTTGAGCGAAGTACCAAGTGGTATATTTTCCATCAAAAGTGTATGGAAATATTCGACATACCAGATATTCATGGTGTACATTTTTCTCTCTAATAGCAAGCATAAATGCTTTTATGTGATCTTCAACAAGAGTTTTGTCATTGAGGTCATACTTAGGGAGGAATTTATGCAGATGTTTGGGTAAAGGGTTTTGTATGCCTTACACATCGATAACATCTTGGTCAAGCCAAGGAATGGCAAAATTATTTTGGTCATTTTCATGGTTTTCTAGATTATTGTCCATTCTCAGAGAATTATCAGATTCAGATGAGCTTCCTTCACCAAAGTGTCTAGAGGATGAAGGTTAACTAGGAGGTGAAGGGGGAGATTGAAGTCCTCCTCCTAATAGAGTTGGCTCATGATTAGGTATTTCAAATGACTGTCTATTTTCCAGTGAGGATGGTGTGCAATCTATCATTCACTAATTCAGTAGTTTATGTAGGAGTAACAAGTGGTTGTATTACTGAAGGTTCTTCTACATTGAAATCAAAATGGGTGGCAAGACAAGGGGGTATGATCTTTTGTAGAGAAAAAATTTGGTCAATTCTTTCCTGCATTCTGGAGATAACCTCAAAGAGACCTTTGCAAGACCCATTCAATATCATATTAGGAATAAGACCTAATTTTGGTGTTTGATTCAACGTTGGGTTATTCAACTGTTGGCTAAGAATCTTGAGATTTCCTAGTAGGAGGAGGGTTGGTGTTACTCCTAGTGATGAATGAGGTTCTTACATTTTGAATTTTGATACCTTTTTCCCTATAGAGTTGAATTCACCCTCCTTCTAGCACCATTCTGTTGACGTGGGCATTGATACGCCTATGTCAACAAGGGAGAGACAATCCATACCAAGCTCTTCACACAACCCCAACTGTTTGGAGTAGTCATTATCGATGGGTTTAAAGGCTCCATTGGCCTTTGTCTTCCTCCTCTTATGAAGGAGATAAACCAGGAAAGTATCCTAAAACAATGGTATACATTATTCTTATAAAACTAAGTTAAATGATACCTAATTTTTTCAGTTATGTTAATATAATAAAAATATAAAAATATGTAATCAATATAACTAACTAAATTATATTATAATATTTACAATATTCTCATACAAAAATAAGGCTAAAAATCAATGTAGCTAGCGCAATGAAAAATTGTTATAAAATAACCACTATTTTAAAGAAGGGAAAATCTAAAGAAGACTCTTTCATTAATAGAAATAAAAATTAGTTCTTTTCTCAATGTAATATAAAATAGAATGAAAATTTGTAATCAAAACAAGTAGTTCACACTATTAAGTAAACACAATGTAAAAGAACTTTGTTTGCTTTTCAAATCATTAAGAAAAGACAAAAGTTAAAATTAGTTATTGTTCCTTACAATTACAACTTGGCCAAGACTTATAGGCGAGAGAGGAAAATCAAAAAATGAATGATAGGTATTTAAAAAATTCAGACTATTAGTGGTGATAAATGAATCAAACCAGGTTATCATCAAATCAATACTGAATGAAGTAGTATTTACAGCATTCACTGTAATATCCCTACTACAAATTCAAGAAAATAATAGTAAAATTAACTAGATACTATTCTAGCTAATACAACCATTAAAATCGAATTATTCTTCTCAGGGAACAAGCCACTGGATATGAACAATTGATCAATTAATCAAATATGAGTAGTAAAGTTACAATAACAAAGAAATGAATAAAAACATTTGCTTGTTAGCACACAAAATCAACTTAACAAATGCAAATACATCCCATAAACCATAACATATTATGAAATCTTAGATTATCACTATGGAAAAAGTAAAACATAACGCACTAATGGAATCAAACCAAATCAAATTTTCATAATTGCCATTCCTTACATAGTTGAAAAATAACACTTCTTTGTCAAAATAATATCTCCCTCTCATCTCTCGGGTTCCCCCGTTTTTCCTTAAAAAATAAGGGGTTTATATAATATCAAAAAACCAAACTTTGAAACAATATTATTACAAAATAATAAAACAATTTTTGGTTTTCTAGGCTAGCTGACCAATCTTACTAAAATCACTACTAAATACAAATGATAAGAGAACTTTAAGGGATATGTCTTGATTCAAACAGGTGCATCCTGCAAGCAACGTGATAGAAAATTTCATCAATGATTTGACCTATGATAATACATAACAAACTATCAAAAATTGTATAAAGGGGATAATGATGTTACCGAATTAGAAATTCTATACCTTTATTATTGTTTATTCAATCTTCTAATTTTACTTTATACAAGAAAAACTAAAATAAACTATAATATATTACCTCAAGACCAATCTAAAAGAAATATCAACTTAAAAACTTTATTTAGTTCTTTATGGTTCCTGAGAAATAACCAACTTGAGATTAGCAGACTTTACTATAATGTGAGTGTCTGACCCTTGAGAAATTTCAATAGACTGGGAAGATTCTGGCTTCTTAGCATTAATATGACAATTACAGGCAGCCCTCAACTGCTCATTTTCCTGGGTCAATTGTTCAATTTGATGGGTGAGTTGTGGAACTGTCACTAAATATTGTTGGTGCCAATAAAGATCTAACAATGATTAAAAGCACCCTTTTGAGACTTGGTCTTTGATTATGGTGGATTTTGAACATCACGTGGAGAACTTTGTTCCTAGTTAACTTCAGGTAAAACCTTTTTGACTGAGTTTACTCTAGATCTACAATATTTCGTTCAGAGGAGGTTTTTTTCCTATTGTGCATCAACTTGGATATTTTCCTATTTAATAATTTGTCCTTTATATGATTATCGTTACCTTGATGTTTTGTGTATTGTGTTGCAGTTTCAAAATCAAAAGAGTAAACGTAAGGTTTTTCCTTATTAACTGGAGGTTTACCTTGTCGACCAGAGACCTTTCAAACCATAACCTCCTTCACAATGGAATTAACATTTTGGTTGTTACATAACTTTGGTGTTTCCAGTGCCGAAACCTTGTCTTCCCTTTTCCCCGAAGATACAGGTTGTGAAATTGACTCAGGGTCGCTAAGAGGGGTATCATCACCTAAGGGCTCATTAGGAGCATCATCAATTTCTACATTAGGGTCGAAAGATACCCGAGGGAAAGATTCCTCGGGTTGGGGTTTACCAACAAAATCATTCTTTGAAAGAAAAGACTCCCACTTTAACCCCAGTTTATTCAAATGAAACTTAACCAGAATTACAATTAAACCATGATGAATCAAGTAGCGATCATTTTTCTAGTTGTGATATGTCGAAGCCATTTTAACCAATGAAACATACTAGAAGTTCAGGATATTTAAGGGATAATTCATAAAAACCATTAACAATCTAACATGATATAGAAACACCAAACTGTAGTGGCCTTCACACGTTATATACATTTTGATAAACAATAACATCTTTCTCCATTCAGGTTTCAAATGGGTAACTAACATACCTTTAATGTCATAGGAGTATGACCTTTTAGCCAACAATTTCTTCCAGGGAACCTTTTTTATCCTCTTGGTGTTCACCTATTTTTCCCCTTCAAGCGAAAAACAGATGGCTTTTGCAATGAAATATAGGTCAACTCTAAACTGTATATCACTAATTTTAAACCTAAAACCATTGAAAGAAGCAATGAAATCCTCTATGACCACCCAGTTATGTTCATGAAACAATTTTAAAATTTCAAGCCAACCAACGGTCTGAAACAACTGCATACAATCCTCATAGACCTCTAACATATCAATTCCCACAGTCTCATATCGAACCACTTGAGACATGGTGGAATAATACTAGGCATACACATTCCAGGACTTCTGTAGGATGAAAAAAACCTTCAAACCCTTGAAACACTAACTTGCTACTGAGAGAGCTAAAACTAGAAGAGACTACCGAAACAACAAATGGAGTGGGCTTCGAAAAAGCTTGTTAGTTGGAGCAATAAATTGAGAGGTACAATCATGATAGAGATCGCAATCTAGATCGTCCAAAAATAACAAGTGTACATGCTTATCATTACTGTGATCATGGAA
The DNA here is from genome assembly GCA_031772625.1 of Pinus tabuliformis. Classification (NCBI taxonomy): domain Eukaryota; kingdom Viridiplantae; phylum Streptophyta; class Pinopsida; order Pinales; family Pinaceae; genus Pinus; species Pinus tabuliformis. The sequence continues at coordinate 150,666,140 of CM062815.1, read as the reverse complement.
CTTCACATCATCACGATAATCCCATATCCCAATCCTCGTGATGAGGGCCTCATTCCATAGCTTCAAAATACATTTAAGAGTTTAGGATAAGGTTTTTAGAAAAACAAATTTCAAATAATAATAATCATCCAAGAGGTGTTTAGTCATAGGTTTAAACAATACATATAACAACATCAAAATATGTTTGGAATAGATTAGGATAGGATTAGTTAAATAGGTCCCAAAAGGGTATAAAAATGAGCATACATGTAATATAAACATAGTAACAAAAAGACATTTCAAATAATAAATAAAGGGATGTTACAAAATTTTTAAAAATTTGTAATAAATTCTAATACAATATGTCTTGTATGAGTTCAAATGCACTAACAATTATGACCTTGGGGTATGATCATTAATGTTAAGTGAGACCAAATTAAATAAAATCTAAGTCCAAATATACGATGTTAGCTATTCTCAAGTGACTAGAAGGTATTAAAAACAAAAAACCATAAGAGTAAAATCAAAAATAAAAATAGTGAAGAGGGGTCCCATGTCATCAGCAGTGAATGCGATGGGAGGGGTTGGCTTGCCAACACGGTGTAGTCCGAAAGTCAACACACAACCCTAATGTGTGGGCTACTCGACATTATAATATTCTTGAGGACCTTTCCCAAGCACCATGTGCCATGTCTATCCTAGAGGTTTTGGAGAGATTCCCTCAACAACATAAATCCTTGTTGACTGCAATCATAGGGGTGGATTCCTTAGAGACTAGTTTGATCACTTTTGATGTTGATGCTCCTCATTATAGACTCTCCCATCAAGTTTCCTTTTAGATCTCAGTGCAAATTTGTAACCACGATATATATTGCACTTTGGTGGATGAAGGGTCTTCCACTTGTGTTATGTCAACATCATGCTGGAAATATCTCGGGTCTACAACACTCACAAATCCTATTACCACTCTATAATCATTTAACAAACACCATTTTTTGCCTTAGGGGTTCTTCCAAAGTTTTCCATCGAACTAGGGGGAAATACTACCTATGTTGATGTTTAAGTTGAAGTTGTAGATGTTCTCTTAGATTATAATATACTCCATAGACATAGTTGGTTTTATGCCATGTGTGCTATTATGTCTTTGGTGTTTTGTGTGATTTACTTTCCCCATGAAGGCAATATTGTCACTATAGATCAACTTGGGTATTATTTACCATCGACCAAACCTACCACTACGGGAATTATTGTGCCATTCATTGGAGATTACCCTTGAATCTATGAGAGTGTTGGGGCGGGTTTGTTTAAAAATTTGTCTCTTATTGGAGTTTTATCTTTACCCCTACCCAGCATTCCTTTTTCTTCTATTGTTGCTCCCTTGCACATGATATCTTTTGTGACCTATGGACCCCATGTGTCACCTAACCCTTGGGTGGTGTCTTCTTCTATAGATTTAGATTGACATGGTAAGCATACCCCACCTTTAGTGGAAGATATTGCTTCCTCGGTAGTCCCATCAGTACCTCTTGACGCTTGTCAACAACTCCATCCTAATATGGAATATGACTAGGATTCTTTTCCCACATGGGCCTTCACTCTGCCTCTTCCACGTGACTCCCTTGACGATCAATATTCTTCTCGAAAAGTCATCTTGGAGGTCATGGATTCACCCATTGGTAATCTTAGGGAGATTATGTCTCTTAATGCCTCTAGTCTTCCCAATTTGGAAACAATATAGATTGGCAAACAAAATATTGAATTGACCAAGGGGGAATTTTCTCAATGATCCCTATAAGAGTCACCCATGGATCAACTTAGGTATTTGGTTTCTAGTGTTGAAATTTCCATTGAATTTTCCAATTCATTTCCACTTGTGGATGAGTGTCTTTTACCTTCTTTATGTCTTGATAATCCTTTTCAAGGAGCTACAGTAGCTCACGATACAACTCACCTTTTATGTTGGGTTATTCCTGATAATGCTATGTTTCTATGTGTTACTTGGCATCATGAACCTTTAGGAATCGAGCAATTCAAATTTTTATGGCATGGTCCCATCATGGTGTGTCATATGGTACCTCTAGTTCTCCATGAGTTAATGTATGAGAATCCTTGGCCTATGCCTGGTAGTGGGCACACCTTGATGTGGCCTATTTGACTAAGTTACGCTTGTGCATATTATACATAGGAGTGCGTGTGATTTTTTCTCTTTTTTTGATTTGGTGTGTGATGCAAGCACTTTTCTAGTATCTCATATATGCCAAAAAATAAAATAAAAAAATTATGGTACTATTTTTTTCCTAATCCATGTTTTATCTCTTTCATTATGTGATTTAATCATGGGTATAGTCTTTGTGGATGGTTTTTATAGGATAGGGTGGTGTTTTTTATTGCATCATTCGTTGGACCTTTGTTGCGTTTCTCTTGAACTTGGCTTATAGGGGTAAGTCACATATCACCATCTTCATTGCATTATTGATTGTCATTTCCATATTCATTGTGCCTTAGGTTTGACCCTGTCAAGTTGTGACATTAGCCTCTCTCTTTTATGCACATTGTAACTTGGTAGTAGAGCCTACTTGATCATGGATTCCCTAGATTAGAACCTTCGTTTCATGTTGGTTTCCATGCAGTTTCAATATTATCCTCTTTTCAGAATCCCTCCTTTTGACGCGCCATGACTTATAATTTGAGCTACATTCTTCTATTCTTCATCACTTCTTGGCCTTACCCCAAGAGGATTCCAAACTCTATCCCTTGTGATTGCCACATTTTATTAGCCTATTTTTTCACAATGAGCCTTGGTTTTATTTCACCACCGCTATCATCCTCTACTTTTCCCACCATTCACTTTCACTTGGTGTTCTTACCATTTCCTAGAGGGACTGCTATGATGAGTGGTCTTATTCACCAACCTCTCTACCTCCTTCGGGATGAGCTTCATTTTGGGCTTGTTTTCATGATTTTTAAACAATGAAATGCCAATATCCTTTTGTTATATTTTCATGCTCGTTAAATCTATATGAAAACATCGAGTTTGTTTTAGTTTTCCTTTCATGACTCATTAAACCCATGAAAACCCGAGCTTATTTTTCCCATATTCTCATTCTTGTAAAACCTATATGAAAATTCCAAGTTCTTTCCATCTTTTCTTCTCATTAAGTAAATTGAAAGTCAATGAGTGATCTCTTTTCCATTCTCAAAGCTCATTAAATTATGAGAAGGGTATGAGTGTAATTTTCTCTTTTTTCAGCCTTGTTAAAACTTACAAAAAAGGAACCTATTGGGCATACTTGCATTCTATTTCATGCACATTAAACCATGAAAGAGACTAAAAATAGAAAATGGGAAGGGAACATTTATTTTTGTTAGTCATCAAAACAGCAACATCAATCATGTCACTCTTGAAAATAACATCTGTTTGAGTCATTATCTCACAACTGGGTTTTAGCTTTCCTAGGAGCCATACCATGCATATGAGTTTGTCTACTGGTATGGCTGGTTACTCTTCCAGTCACTATGGAGTATGCTTCAATACCTCTTTTGTTGTTGCATGATATCATGTGGTGCTCGTTAGTCATGATACCAAGTCACTTTTGTGTCATGTTGTTATGTGTTTAAGGGAAGTCTCAACCTATGTTAGCCATCTACAGTCCTCGTTGACCATTTTGTGTCGACCATCCCTGTATCAGTTGTACTTCATCATATAATGACTTCATCCATTCACATCATCTCTTGGTCTAGTCCATGTTTATGGATGGGGGATACATCAAGGCCCTCCTTCGACGGATCTTCACATGTTGACTTCAACTCATTATCCAAAAGAGGAACCAATAGTACCTTGGAGCTTGTAGACCTCAGTGGAAAGTTTCCTTGCAATCAACAGTGGGTCTTCCTCATTGACTCCTGATCGATCAAGTTCATGGGTGTTCAATGTCAACTCATCTATTCGCACTTTATGGACTATGGTAGGTACCTTGGGGTCCATTTTAATCATGGTGTGTCCCATGGAATCTATTAATGGTACCCCTCACTGATTGCTAATCAGGAAATTTCTACCATTCTTGAAATCAACACATCTATACACATGTTGTATGTTCATACTACTGGGGTTATGTAGAAGGCCCTGGGTTAGGGACATTTCACTCTTATATGGAACCCTTCCTAGGTTGCATTGGAGTTATGTATCATTTATGTACTTTTAGGACTACGCTATGATACTTCCTTAGCGATGTGTCGATAGTCATACTGATGTATATTGTAACATATATCCACACTATATTTACTGGTGGTTGTGATCTTTCTGATGTGTCACATGGATCCACTATGTATTGTTTGTGGAAATGTCTTAGCCTTTCATGTCATGGACCCACAATGTATGTTTTGTGACCATGTTTAGTTTATATTTATGCCTGAGCATGGGTATGCCCACCTTGGGGATGTTATCAACAAAGTTGAGACTCCACCATTTTAGTTCCTCCTATATAGATTCACAACTATGGCTCCTTCCTCCCATTCCAACCTTTGAGACTTGTTGTAATGAATTTCGGCCATCAATTAATCTGCTTATCTCATGCATTAAAGATCATATGTTATCGGCCTAATTTACTCCTTAGAGTCAGTGTACATGAGCCTCTATACTGATGACCTCTTTGCTAATGTCTGGCCCTTTTTTTCCTCATTTTTATGCATCTTCGCTAGGACCTAGTGCTGAACAAAGTAAGAATAACCTATAATCTCTATGATCCTTTTTCTTCCTAGCGAGGATCATCCAACATTGAATCTTCTATCCTGGTGAGGATGACTAAGATGTGTTGGCTGTGTGGGGCCTAACCCAGGTTCAGCGTTAGTTAGCCAAACAAGTCCTTACACTACTGGCCCTTTCGGCATCAACCTGTGGAGTGCTGACCAAAGTCTTACCTAAAGCAGTATGGGGGGATGCTGGAACCAAGTTTCCACACCCTGATATGGTTGTGATGTCGGGTTATACCCTCTGTTCCTACATTCGTGTAGGTCACTAAGCTTTAGGGCTTTGTCAGTCTAGCCCTTTATTCCACCCTTCAGTACCCTCGCGAAGGTGTACGATTGACCTTCGCGTAGCCTTAAGTTGTAGTCCAGGTACCTTCGTGCTGTTGTGACAACGTATTGTACAGTTTCCCAAGTTATCTTATGTGTTTTACTTATCTTACTAAACAATCACAGTTGGGAAAACTGATATTCTTACTTGTATTCAATTAACCAATACAATCACATACATTCGCGCATCACATAAACATGTAAATGAAACCAAAAATACAATATAACCAGATGTATTAACAGGAAATAAATACACAGAATTTGTAGAATAATTCTCTTTATTGATATCTTCGGTTTGATATAGACTCTATCCACCTTGTGCACATAGCTACAAGGGTCCGCGCACTCAGCTGTGGACTTCTACCCTAGGCCTTTGCGCACTCAGCTGCAGAGCCTCTACCTATGCTAAGACCCGAAACACTTAGACTTCTCTACCAAGACTCTTCACTTCATTCTTCAAACTACAAACTAAAAACTACTTAGAGCTTACTTACTTATCTCCTTTTTATACCATCCCATGGTCTGTGAACGATGGGTGGATATTTACAGCCGACTTTACACTTTAGAAAATAAGGGCGAAAAACCCTTTATGACTCTTGACACCTTCATGCTCTGCGACCACAAAATGATGAGACTTTACAACTTTATTACACAATTGACCCAAAACATGGGATTTTAGCCCCAAAACTATTCTTGGCGGATCCCGTTCCCAACAAGTCCCCAACACAAACATGGTGACTATTCCTCAAGTCACTCTGCAGGTGTGGAGATCTTGGTGTGAAGACCTCCCAGTTCGACCTGTATGACCACAACCTCAGCAGTGCACTGTGTGGCTGCCTGCTTCGCTTCCTCAACCAACTCCTTAGTCACTAGTCTTGAACTATCAGTCTGAAGCTTCTGTTGAGTTGCTTGCAGATTTGTAAGATTTCCTTCAATTGAGGCAGTGACCACATAAGCCTGATCCAACCAAGGCTTCAAGCGCACCTTCAGCACTACCTCCTTGTGATGCGCTGCATCTACCTATTCTTTCAACTTCTTGGCCTCTTACAGATTCACTAGTCTCTCCGTGAGAGTGACGGTTCACACTGTAGCTTTTATTTCATCATAGCGTTGTTGTAGTTCTCACGCTTCTGTCTCTAGCCACTATACATTAGGGTCCTCCTGCAGGCTCGTCAAGACCTCGAATGACTATTCAAAAACTTGTGTGCAGTCTGCTACTGCACTTTCGATCATCGCTATTGCCTCTGTGATAGCGGTTGTAAGATTCTCCTTTACTTATGGAGGAGTTGAAGGCTGGGCCTTCAACTATAATTCTATAATATGTAGGTTCAGGTCCAGCTGAATCCTAGCAATCTCTATGCGAACGTTGCACACCCATGTAGCAAGCTTGCATACGTGCACCTCGATTGGTTATTCCTCAGGAATGGCCAACTCTGGGACCATTCGACATGCCTCCTCCATGACATGAATTATACGCTTATTTTGGTTGGTTACCTTAGTCACAGCGGTGATGGTAGATTCTTGCTTTAGGGCCATTGTTCATTATTAATCCTCTATTCACTGATCACCTATAGAGCGCGTGTTCTTGGGCCCTCATCTCTGTGATTACTCCATCCTGCAATAGGTGGAGTGCCTCACCAGGGAGCGCTGCCAAGTTCAACCCCACTCCCTTGAGGGCGCTGACAATGGGCCTGTCAACTTCATTCTCTGTGGTCAGTGCTCCATCTAGCAGCACTATCGCACTAAAGACCTTTGTGTGTAGCATCTCGACATCTTCTAATGTACCGATCATGAGGATGGTGGACACCGTGCCAGCTTGGGATGCGTGGGCATGCAGCTCCTGTAGACCTGTCTAGATAACCCCCAATAGTAGTTGCTACTACTATTCAAAATACTATAGGGCCTTCATGGTGACATCCTGCACCGTGTCTCCATTGTCATTCAAATCACCCTCTATAAGGGTGATTGGGTCCAGGGACGTCTTAGTGGCCTTGGATTTCTTCCTTGACCCTCCTTTCTCTTATTCCCTTGGATGCTTGATGCGGGAGGATGTCTCCTGCGGGTCCGCGCTGTGTTGCTCTGTTTGCTTTTCTGTATGCTGGGTGGCATCGTGCTCTGCCTAGGCCTTGTCAGTGACCTCCTTCTTAATCTTTTCAGCCAGTTGTGCCATCTTGAGCTTGGCCTCCTCCTTCTTACGCTGCGTGGCGGACTTGCTCGCCCCCACCACCAAGTTTGATGTAGTGCATCACTCTGCTGGCCAAGGATCAAGTGATGCATCAATGGCGTCATCCGTTGCCAAGTAAGGTAAGTCATACCATGTCTGTGTGGGGTCTTTCCATGCCTTGATCGACACATGGTGAAAGTCTGCCTTGAACTCCACGTACCCCTGTAGGTTGGAAAACACAATAGGCAATAACTGTGGTTTGTGATTGATAGCCATGCGGATGTTCATCTCCATTAAGATCCAGAAGATCTTGCTATCCTTGATGCGTTGAGCATCCTTGGTCGCCCACAACGAAGCATACTTTACTACTTTTGGTAGGTTCAACACGATTGAGGGGAATTGAATGTTTTCTGGTAGCTCTCATGCTACCAACACAATAGACAACAAGATCCATGCGTAGTGGAAAGTCTTGCTGAGCTCTTGTGCCTCACGACAGTTCGCAAGGAACTCACCGTAGAGATAGTGTGCCCAATTGAACTGGACTCCTTCAGCGCATTGTGCTACAAGATCAACGACTAGTGTTGGAAATTCATATGCGCAACACTTCCTCATAACCTTTCCCAGTAAGATCTGTGTGGCCACCTTGACTGGAGGGTCACTAATACTTGAGATGGCATAGCCTCGCGGTTTCTTCACAAGCTTGAATTTATCCTTCATGGCCTTTGCAAGGTAATGCTCGGCGCCTTTTTCACCAAACATCATGGCTAGATTTTCTCCTGTGAAGGGCAGCAGTGTGATCCTATGGATCAATCTGTTGGTGATGGGTATTGGCTCCTCCAACCATAGACACCCATTTTTCACCAAGCATAACAGTTTCTTGATGACCAAGACTATAATGGGGGTGTGGTTGTAGTGCGGCACCCATAGCAGGTTGAGAAGATCTACCTTGTCTGCGCCCTTGAGCCACTTCTGCAGTTCGAAGGCAGTCATCCTGGTGGTTGTGTCAATAATGCGGTGCATCAGCTTCTCGATCGCCAAGTGCAAGAAATTCTCATGGTCAGCTAAGTCCCAATCCTCCAGTTTTAACAAAGGAACCCGCCCCAAGTGCAGTCCTTCAAATACAATCTCATCTGGCAGCTGAGGGGTTTGCAAGGGGACCTTACTCTCGTCAATGTCCTTTGGCACCTTGGTCTTGCCCTTGCACAAAGGGATGTACTCAGGCAACTGAGTGATAGGGTTAGCACCCTAGACTTCAACTTCCTCCATGTCTATCCCTAAGTACTCATCATCCATTGGGATGTCTTCAATTTCTTCCTCCTCCAGATCTAGGTTAATGGCTTTACCCTTTTCTTGTGCAGTGGGCTTGTCCTTTGGTGGCTTCCTTCTCGGCGATGCACGCACCTGTATCAAAGGCTACTTGCCCTTTTTATACTTCACATTCTCCTTGGTTGGGGTCAGCTTTGGTCTAGGTGTCGTGGTGATTTGGGAACTTAAACTAATGCTTCTACAACCTCCGGGGCAACTTCCTCTACCTCCCTAACAACCTATGGCACAATGTCCTTAGCTGTCACTGCTTCAGTGTCCATAGCTTCTGCGGGTGTCGACATGATGCTATTCAACAACTCTTGTGTCGCTTGTGGTAATTGCTCAAACGCCTAACTCGCTATTAGACCTTCAAAGAATTCATGGTTCATGTGTGCCTGAGAGCTCAACAACTCAATTCTCAAAATGCCAAGTGTTTTTTGTTGGGCAGGCATGTGTAATTTATAGGGCATTTTGAATTCAAATCTGACCGTTCCCCCCACATTCGCTTCGTTAATGCCATATTGGTGGAAAATTTCCAAGGATCTGACCCATAAAGTTCGTCTTAAATGCTGGTCGCCCACTCCATTTGGCTGCATTTCTACCGTCAAATCATGAACAGTGAATTTAATGGTCACTTTTCGGCTGACCTGTGTGATTTCTCTCAGGGTAGCGCAACTCCCTTCACGCTGTCGCGAACTCTGTGACATTTCCTCGCTTTGCACAATCCTCCAATCACATAACCCCCCAAACTGGGCTGTGTATTTTATAGTCTTGTGCCTCCTTTCAGCTGTGTGGAGCACTAAGACTATTTTACCTCATATAGTCACTTGGCCAGCTCATCGGTGTATGGCTTCAATCGGATGCCATTCACCTTTCATGGGAAGGTATCTCCATTCCATTTAACCAACTGAACCACTCCACCATCGGTAATCTCCTTAATGACATAGGGCCCTAACACGTGCATTCTGAACTTCCCTGGAAATTTTTCAAACTTGCTGTCATATAACAAGACCAAATCATTTACCTTAAAGGTGCGTAGTTTAATGTGCCAATTATGACATGCTTTTTCATGCTACTTTTGGACTTGTTGGTGAAATCCAGCTAGAAATCTCTCTTCCTCAAGCTCAGCCAGTTGCACGAGCCTCTCTTTTAGGGCTCCACGATCCATCATACTCATGAGTGCCACTATGCATAGACTAGGCATAATGTATTCCATGGGCATCACTGTTTCAACACCATATACAAGCCTAAAGGGTGTCTGTCCAATCAACTTTTTGCATGTCATCCGATAGGCCCATAGAACCGTGGGTACACGTAGGTCCCAATCACTTCACTGAGTGTTGAAAACCTGGTCAGCGCGTTCTCCAACACCTTATTGAATGCTACCATTGTCCCATTAGCCTGTGGCTGATAAGGCGTTCTCTTCTGGTGATACACCTGGAATTCCTTCGTCAGCACATTGATCGTCTCATTCAGAAAGTGCGTACCACGGTCACTCATCATAACCTTTGGACACTCGAATCACATCAGTACATACTCAAAGAAGAAATTCACAATGGTCACACTTGCGCAATCCTTCATAGGCTGTGCCTCCACCCATTGAGTCAAATATTCAGTCACGATGATAATGTACCACTCTCTCGTCTTCGTCCCTTGGGGCTGAATGGGTCCCACAAAATCTATCACCCATTTATCAGAGGGTTGTAACATCATCTATGGGTTCAGAAGTAGCTCATCTCTCCATGATGGCTTGCCAGTCCTTTGACACACATCACACGCCTTGCAGTAAACTTTTGAATCCTGATGGAGGGTTGGCCACCACAACCCTATGCGTAAAATATTCTGCGTGGTCACTCTCCCTGCATAGTGACCTCACGCGGTGCCCCCATGAGCGTCCGCAAGGATATTTCTCCTTTCAAACTCTGGTACATATTGTTGTAATACTTCATCAAACCCCATTTTGTATAGATTCTCGGCAATGACAGAAAAGTTTGCCGCACGCACCACTAACTCCTTCTTCTACTAGACGATGTAACCTTCTGGGGCAGTTCTTGTCATTAGGAAGTGTATGATGCCTTCAAAGTGACCATCTGCAATGCGCATTGCAAATAGCTGCGTGTCAGGCAATCCCTTCTCCAAATTAGTGGGCTCTTCCATTCTTTCAATGCACGACAGATGGTCTGGTCCCGCATTCAGTTGTCTAAGCTTCAAAATAACCTCAAAATCACACTCCTAGAACAATAACAACCACTTGCAGATTCTCCCCTCCAACATAGGCTTATTGACTAGGTATTTCAACGCAGAATGATCCGTATACATCTTAAAATGGCCACCCAACAAATAGTGTCCAAACTTCTGTAGCAAGTATACCATGGCTAACCCTTCGTGCTCAGTGGTGGAATAGTTCTTCTCAGCCTTGGATGACTTCCTACTTGCAAATGCAATAGGATGGTCCAATTGTCCTCTACTAGCCTATGTTGGTACTGCTCCCAACGCTATACATGACGCGTCTACATGTACGTGAAACTCATTCTTACAATCTAGGAAGTCTAAAATTGGTGAGGTAACCATTTTCTCTTTCAATACATCCAAGCTTTTCTTACAGTCCTCGTTCCAACAGAACGTGACATCCTTTTTCAACAACTTCTCCATAAGCACAGTGATCTGGGCATAGACCTTGATAAACTTCTGGTAATACCCAGTATGTCCCAAGGTTGCGCGTAGCTATTTCACACTCCTCAACACCTCCAAGTTAAGTATCACTATGATCTTCGCAGGATCTACCATCAGTCCCTATCTACAAACCACATGACCCAACAGGGTCCCAAAAGGAACACAAAACAGGAATTTCATCAAATTGAGCGCAATCTGGTACCTTCAACAAGTATCTAGCATCATGCACAAACTTGCCACATGGCATTTTACCAGCCCAAACGCAATCCAGTCATTAAAGTACACCTCTAGAAACTTATGAATAAATTCCTTGAACACAGCAATGACTACATGCGAAAAAATCGCAAGCGCATTCTTCAATCCGAAAGGAATTATAGTGTACTGAAAACATCCCCACTTAGTCACGAAGGTCGTCTTACTTCTATCCTCTGGCATGATTTTTATTTGATGGTACCCAGAGAACCCATAAGTCAAGGAGTACACTTCTTGGCCACCTACATTATCCAATACCTCATCAGTGAATGAAGTCGGGAAAGGATCATGTACGCAAGCATCATTCAACTTCCTAAGATCTACGAATATCCTTATTTCATCCTTCTGCTTCTTTTCATGTACCACCATTGGGCTTACCCAATCAGATTCTTCTATGGGCTTAATGATGCCTGTTGCAAGCATCTTGTCTAGCTCTAAGAGAACCTTCTCCTTATACTTCGGATTGAGATCGTAAGGTCTTTTCTTAACCGGATTCATGTTGGGCTTTAACGTGATATTCATAATGCCTAGGTATCCTATTATCCCTTTTATCTATGTAAACTTGGTAGGGAACAAATCTTGGTATTCACGGAGCAATTCAACAACCTTATCCACCGTCGTGTCATCCCAATGATCTCGAATCTTCACGAATTTGGGCTCTGCCTCCATACCAATAGTAACCTGTTTTGTTTTCAGTGGCAAGGTTATATCAGGATTCTCAATCTGTTGTCCCTGAACTCGCGGTGACCCTCTGTTTCAAGGATGTTAATCTTTCACGGATCCTCATCTTCTTCTTCAGTAGTCATGTTATAGCATTCCATCGTGTGGCTTAGCTGAGTAGTCCAATTAGGTTGTATCAGATCCAAAGGATCCTGCGATATCCTAAATATTTCCGCTTTAACTTCTTATAGCGCTTCGTCAATACAGTAAAACCCGTCTTCGAAGCTGAACGTCATTATGAATCCTTCACGCAGAATATCCCATTCACCTGTACCATGGTGGAGCTCTGTTTCTAAGTACCATTTCATTGGGATGACATCCAGGGTATGACAGAATAAGTGCACCCATTCAGGTTGGGGCTTCGCTCCATAAGCCTTAGCCCATTTGGCCAAGTGTGTGTGCGGATCATCCTTCCCATCATATTTTTTCTGTTATTCATACCTTCGGCTTCCCAAAGCGTGTTCAAATCATCCTTCTACACTTGTGCCAATCATCAAAACTACCCTTGTGCGTACCCCACCATCTCACAGGCATAACACGCAGGGCCAGTCCAAAGCCTAGAAGCACTGCTTCTCTGGTACATCCCTCTCAAATGCATCCAAAAATACATCCATATCATTCAAGCCATCGTAAGTGGGAAGATTTCTTACCTTTGACGATAGACAATGCAATGACCAGGTCATCATGTTACAGCTCAGTGTGGTTACTTCATGTAGCTGGTTCTACCAGCGCTCTAATTCTTCATCAGACTCTGAGGTGCAGGAAATCTTGTGATCCCTTGTAATTCATCCATACACTGTTGGATTCACCCAATCTTGGTCTCGCAATGTTATCTTATATATGCAGTCCAAATCGTCACCATTCTCATAATCGCAGACTATTTTAGTATAGTGCGATCCTTCAGCAGGATCTAGGGGTAATATTACGTAGAGTGATTTCTTTTCAAATATCATTTTTTGCTTCTTTAGGTTGATCACTTTGTTCATGTCAGTAGCCCAATCAATGCCAAGGAGCGTAGGGTAGGGGTTGTTGTCATCCACAATTTATATTACTTCAAAGTCAGCCAATGCGCTTGCGCCTTTAGTATCTACAGTTACTCCTTGCAACCATCCCATGGGGATGATCTTCTGCTGATTTCCCATCCTTAACTGAATCGGAGACCACTACAGCGCGGGTCTTCCCATCCAGTCCCAAGTATTCTTTGGTAGAACATTTGCATCTGACCCCAGATCCAAAATAACCTAATCCATTTCATATTCTCTTATTTGTGCGGTTAGTCTCATCTCTCGTCATGTCCTTGCTTTATGCTTACCAATCTTCCATACCACACGCAGTTCACCCGGAGTGTTTTCGGTGCATCTATTTATAAGCTTGTGTAATCCCTTCATAGCCTTGCTATCGTGCAGCAGCTTCATGCAGGTTTCTAGAAAGGTCGTAAGCATAGAAGGGTCCATTTCCTGATCGTCTTATCCTTCCTTCCTAAGGTGGAGGCCTCAGTGAATTTCTTCTTTGCTTCCATGAACGTTTCATGTGCGTGCTCCAAATCAAATTCAGCCTCCTTCACCAGAGCTTTGTGAACCCATGCGCTGTCTTCAGGGTATTTCCCCTTATCATCGCCTATTGCAATTCCACTTCGGAGCACTATATTCACATTCGGATCCTCTTCATGAGGCTTAACCCTCATCATCTGTAGGTTTTGAGTCAGTTGAGGTGGTAGCACCCCTTTGTCGCATATCCTCGCTATCAGCGTAGGACAGCCCTCTGTCTCATGATCAAACTAAGTACAATACTTACACGACGGACGCATCGAGTTAGTGCATTCATAGGCATAGTGTCATGGTCCTCTACAGTTGTAATGGATCAGTTGTGTCTGACCTCTTCGAGGTCCTCCTCAGCCTCAGCCTCATCCACGCCCCTAAAATCCTATTCGTGCCATCCCAAAATTCTGGTCAGGGGGCCACATTTCTGCCTGAACCATATAGGCAAGTGTTCTGTCCATCATCAATTCATAACTTCTGCAGTTGTGCTCATCATGCCCTACCGACCTACAGAATTTGTAGAACAGTTGTTGCGGTGTTTTTACAAACTTCTGTAGCAAATGACAGTTATCCGTCGCATGTTTTCCTACTACTTGACATATAGCACACCACAATGCAGGCCCCACACTCGGTTCTGCTTGGACTTTCGGTCTCAAAGGCATCGGTCCTCCTCCTGCAATATAGTTCACAAAGACCAGGCAGTGGTCTTTATCATGCCCCTGACCTTTACATTTCAAACACCATACCTCTTCGTGCACCTCCGGTTGAACTGCTTTTTATTGCTTCAAACTTTGCATTTCAAGGAAAATATCTTGCAACTGTGCATGGATCTGCTAAACCCCTAGATTTGGATCTTGCATCGGTGTTTCATGTAGTCTCATTGTAATCTCCAAGGCCTATTCTTGAGTTGTAATATTCTGTTGTGACAATGCAACCCTTAGGTGTGGTAGGAGCGAAGCCACGAACCATTCATGATGTTGTCCATCTATTAAGTTCATATTAGCTTCGTAGATTTTACACTTCAATATCTGATACAATTCCTAAGGTGTCTCACCTAGTTTCACTGCGATTTCCTTAAACCCCACATTTGTCTATGCCTTAGATTTAGGTCTACTGAATTCTTTATTCAGCGTGGTCTAGATGTCTGCCACCCCAGCGTTTGGGTTATCATTAGAGCACTTGATGTACCAAGTTAGCGTGTGATCTTGCAAAGCACTATCCAATGTTGCCCTCTTCATGTGATCATCTGTGACACCCTGAGCTTCCCATATATCTTTCATGATGAACCAAAATTGGTTTGGGTCCTCATTTCCCAAGCCTTTAAACAAAGGCAACTTCACTTAATTTTCCATGTTGAACTGTGGTGGAGGTGGTGTGGGTGGAGGTGGCAGTCGTGGGAATCCTTGTCTTATTAACTGAATTGTAGTTCATGGAGAAGCTTGCGCTACTCCCTCTTCATCACCCAATGGATGTGAAATCAGTGGGATATATTCAGGACCATTCCTTCCTTCGTTTTTGTAAGTATTTCCACTTCGCGTAGCTCTGAACATCAAGGTAGCTGCATAACCTGTTTTTTGCACAATAACATCTTAATCCAGGTATTCAAATACTTCAAGTACTTACCTCGTGGACCTTTGAAAAAGCGCCTCTCCATATCGCTGTAACTAGCTGAGGTATTGACCGCGAATTTAGTCACAAATACTCCTATGATGCAATTCAGCCAATGATCGATAGCACGGGTGATCTTATCCTCGGAGGCTTCTAGTCTCTGTACTAACTCCTGTGTCCAGACAATAGGACCGTCAAGTCTCCACCTTCCTTGGCTATTCGCTAGCTTCACGATCCACTCGTATAGCTCAACCAGAAAGGACTAGAAAAAGATCTTGTGGATTTCTGTATACAGGTACTTGTCTAGCCACTGTTCCTTTTTCAGTAGTCGATTTTTGTTCTCCTGCACAGCGAATTCGTGGATCTTCCTATCCAGCCAGTCTTCGATCTCTTTCTTAGTCGGATTCCAGTGATACAACATCACACATCTTTTATGCAAATTCTGGTCTCGAAAACGGAACATTTATTGGCTGTGTGGGGCCTGACCCAGGTTCAACATTAGTTAGCCAAACAAATCTATACACTACTAGCCCTTTTGGCATCAGATCGTGGAGCGTGGACCAAAGTCTCACCCGAAGCAGTATGGGGAGATGCTGGAACCAAGTTTCCACACCCTGAGATGGTCGTGATGTCGGGTTATACCCTCTGTTCTCACTTTCACGCATGTCATTAAGCTTTAAGGATCTATCAGTCTAGCCTTTATTATTCCCTTCAGTACCCCTGCGAAGGTGTACAATTGACCTTCACGCAGCCTTAACCTGTAGTCCAGGTACCTTCGTGTTGCTATGACAACGTATTGTATAGGTTCCCAAGTTATCTTTTGTGTTTTAATTATCTTACTAAACAATCACAGTTAGTGCCACGTAAACTGATATTCTTACTTGCGTTCAATTAACCAATATAATCACATAAGTTTTTGCCTCACATAAAAACTGTAAATGAAACCCAAAACAGAATATAATCAGATGTATTAACATGAAATAAATACACAGAATTTGTAGAATACTTCCCTCTATTGATATGTTTGGTTGATATAGACTCTATCCACCCCACGCACATAGTTGTAGGGGTCCATGCACTCAGTTGTGGACTTCTACCCTAGGCCTCTGCACACTCAGCTGCAGAGCCTCTACCTACACTAAGAACCGAAAAACTTAGACTTCTCTACCAAGACTCTTCACTTCATTCTTCAAACTACAAACTAAAAACTACTTAGAGCTTACTTACTTAGCTCCTTTTTATACCATCCCATGGTCCGTGGACCATGGGTGGATATTTACAGCCGACTTTACACTTTACAAAATATGGGTGGACAACCCTTTATGAATCTTGACACCTTCGCACTCCGCGACCACAAAATGTGGAGAATTTACAACTTTATTACACAATTGACCCAAAACATTGGATTTTAGCCCCAAAACTGTCCTTAGGGGATCCCATTCCCAACAAGATGATAGAGTCCTATTTTCCATATGGGATTAGATTAGAGGATCATGTATTTGAGTTGGCTTGGGAGCATTATTGTAGAAGCTTCCTAACTTCTCTTTATCCCAAGTGCCCATATTCATCCTCGAGGTCTATAAGCCTATTTATATTAGTGATTCTAAAGGGTTAGGCTAATGAATATATTTTTAGTCTTGGAGAGAATGGTATTTCCTAAGATATGATATATTTAACTTAGGTGATCAGAGATACTTTCTTGCACTTAGGGGAGGAGGCTATGTTGCATGTTTGAGGAGAGGGCTCTCTTAAATGGATGAATATATTTTTTATTGTAATTTATGATTAAGATATTATTGTTCGCTTCTTATAATTGTGATCCAATCATGTTTGTTGTTGTTACATGTTGTTTTTAGACTGGAAAGCCCTCTACGAAAGGATATTGTTTGCTTGGTTGGTGGTGTATGTGTGCAGGGCATTTGTTTGTGGAGATTGGAAGTGATATCTTCAACTAGGAGTGGATCTCTCTACACCAGTCCCGCAAGAATCCATTGATCTGCGAGGATGCCTAGTACCGTTATTCAAACTGCCTTCTTATTGTATCATGTATGAGTGAAAATTGATTGATTGTATAAGAGTGATCTAGGGATAGATTTTTTGATTCATCTTATTTATTACACACACAACTTTGCATAGATCCTAACTAATCTACTGGGTTAAAAGTAGCATGCTAGCTCAAGCAAAATTCTCCCACAATAGTAATTATATTGAAATTAATGTACATCATCCATCTAGTTATATCAAATCAGAAATCAACATATACACTGAAATTAATGCATCTAGTACAAGAAATCAAATAGGATTAGAAATCAACATCTACAATGAAATCAATGCATATAGTGCAAGAAATATAATAGGATTAGAAATCAACATCTACACTAAAATCAATGCATACAGTGCAAGAAATCAAATAGGATTAGAAATCAACATCTATATTGAAATAAATGCATTTAGTGCAAGCAATCAAATAGGATTAGAAATAAAAAACTACACTAAAATCAATGCATCTAGTGAAATCACTAAAATAGGATTAGAAATCAACATCTACACTGAAAAAATGCATCTATTGTAGTGAAAAATCAAAATATTAATGGCTTTCTAAATGCAACTTCATTTACCTTTTATAAAATCCCTACTTCCTCTTCTTCTATGGTTAATAATGTCCAATATTATATAATACTATATAGTATATATATTTGTCTCTATGTATCTCTTTCTTCTTCCCTCTCTCTCCTCTCCACCTATGTGTCTATCTCCCTCCCTCTCTCCTTCTCTCTCCCCCATCTCTCTCCCCCCTCTTCGTCTCTCCCTCCCTCTCTTTATCTCTATCTTCTTCTCTCTCTCCCCTCACCATATATATATATATATATATATATATATATATATATATATATATATATATATATATATATATATATATATATATATATATATATATATATATATATCCCTCCATATCCCCTTCATTGTATCTCTATCTCACCCATAAAATAAAAAAATATCTTTCTCTCCATATCTATCTATCTATCCCTCCCTCCCTCTCTCTATCTATCTCTTATTCCCCTCTCTCCCCCCTCTATCCATATCTCTATCTACCTCTGTCTCTCCTTCTTTGTATCTCCATCTCACTCCCTAAAAATACACACACACTCTCCCCATATCTATATGTCTCCCCCTCCCTCCCTCTTCCTCTCTCTCTCTTCCCCTTGTCTCCATCTCTCTCTCTCCCCTCCCGCTCTACTCTATCCCCCACTCTCTCTCCATCTCTCCCTTGTCATTCTCTCTCTTTCTCTCTACCATTATCTCTCTATGTATTTCTTATTCCCCCCTCTCTCCCCCTATAACTACATATATATCTCCCTTCCTCTCTCCTTCTCTCTCTCAGGTCCTTTCTCTCTTCCTTCCTCCCTCTCCCTTTCTCTCCCACCTCCTTCTATCTCTCCCCTATCAAACAAACACTCTCTCTTCCCCTTATCTCTCTCTCTCTCTCTCCCCTCCTTCTCTACTCTCTTCCTAACTCTTTCTCCATTTCTCACTTGCAACTCCCTCTCTCTCCCTTTCTCTTCCATCACTCTTTGTCTCTCTCCCCATCACTCTCTCTCTCTTTCTCTCTACCTTCCTAATCTATCACTATATCCCTCCCTTTCTCCTCCCCCTTCTCTCTCCCCTCTCCATATTTGTGTCTCCCTCTCTCTCTCCTCTCCTTCTCTCTCTATTCCCTCCTTCTCTCCTCTATCCCTTAATCTCTCTTGGTCTCTCCCTTGTCACTACCTCTCTCTCTCCACCTCTATCTCTCTATGTCTTTGTTATTCCCTCCCTCACTCTCCCCCTCCAACTCCTTATCTCTCTCTTTATTCCCCTCTCTCCTACTTCCCTCTCTCTCCCACTCCCTCCCTCATCACTCTCTATTTATCTCCTTCTCTCTTTACCCTTCCTCTCTCTCTATGTCTCTCCCACTCTCCGTGTCTCTCTCTTTTTCCCTCTCTCCTCCAACTCTGACACTATCGCCCTCCCTCTATCCTTTTCTCTTTTCCCCTCATCTCTTTCTCCACCTCTCCCACTATCTATATCTCTCTCTTTTTCCCTCTCTCTCCTCCCTCCATCCATATGATCAAGAATGATCGTGAATTGTCATGATGTAATCAATAATATATGTAAGGACTAATGTTATGTAAACATATCAGAAAACATAAGAAAATATAGATCAAAGACTTGAAAATAAGCCTCTTTGAAGGGGTAACCTTATTTTACATCACATAAATGAACAATTCTTGGATGATACAAATGAAAAGATCTCCTTTGTATATATATGAGTCTAAAGGGTCACAATATAATTAGGTTCTACATAAGCATAATAGTGTAAGGGCACAATAATAACAATAGTGGGCTTATATGGTGCACAACAATAACAATATGGGGGCTACATGGGACACAACAATAACAATATGGGGGCTACACTAGTATTTTAGGGACCTAACATGCCCCTCTCCTTCAAAAACGTGTTGTCCTCAATACATGAGTAGTTATTGATGCTTTTGTATAAAATATTCATCCTCCCATGTGGAATCTTCCACGGGTAAGTTCTTCTACTTAATGAGATATTTTGAAATTGATCGATTCCGTAGCTAGTAAATTCTTGTTTCTGTGATTGCTTCAGGCTCTAATATGATTTTTCCTTCCTCATCAAGTTTTGGAACTATAGTTTGAACTGGAAGCTTGTCACCTATAACCTTCTTCAAAAATGAAACATGGAAAATTGGGTGTATTCGTGAAGATGCAGGTAGCTCAAATTTGTATGCCATCGTACCAATATTTTGCAATACATTATAAGGGCCATATTAGTTGGGTGATAATTTATTGTCCTTCTTAGATTTCTTGAGTTACATTTGCTTATATGGTTGTAGCCGTAACAACACCCAATCACCCATGTCAAAAATTCTTTCGTTATGATGTTGATCCACTTGTTTCTTCATTTGATTATGCACTAGGGTCAGATTATCCTTTAAGTGTTTGAGAAATTGTTGTTGATGCTCGATGTGATATTCCACTCCTTGAACCTTAGCAGTATCTCTTAGAGATGATGTGATGGATGGTGGATGATATCCATAAAGTGCCATAAATGGGGTCATTTTTGTTGAAGTATGGAATGGAATGTTATATCACCATTATGCCAGAGGTAACCACTTTACCCATTTGTGTTTGTTTATCATATACAAAGCAATGAAGACATCCTTACAAAATTTGTTCACTATCCTTGTTTTACCATCAGATTGAGGATGATAAAATGAGCTATGATTCAATTGAGCACTAAGACAAGAAAATATTTCTTTCCAAAAATTTCCAGTGAAAATGGGATCTCTGTCACTTACAATAATATTTGGATTTCCATGTAACTTTTGAACTGTTTCCACAATTGCAAAATCAACAATATTGGCTTTGAAAGGATGAGATAGAGCACAAAAGTGTGAAAACTTGGTAAGTCTATCAACTATCACCATGATGACACTCTTTCCTTCAGACTTGGGTAGACCTATGATAAAATCCACTGAGATCTCCTCCCAAATTTTACTTGGAATGGATAATGGTTGTAAGAGACCTGGAGTTTTGATTCTCTTGACTTTATTTTGTTGGAAGACCAAACATTCAACCACAAACTACAGAACATTAGATTTAAGGCCATCCCAAAAAAATCCTTCTTGACCTTGAGGTAAGTTTTTAAAAATCTTGAGTGCCCTCCTATAGGATAGGTGTGAAATTCTACAAGAACTTTTTCTTTGAGTTTGGAATTCTTACGTAGATATAAGCGATCCTTTTACCATAATGAATCATTTTTATCAATAAAAGTATCAAATGCACTGAGATCTTGCTGCAACTTTTGAATGAGTTTCCACACTTCTTCATCATTCTTCCGTTCATCCATTACTTCATTTATCCAATTAGGATGGATAATATAAATGGCACAAATCAATGCCTCCACATCCTGATCTTTTCTTGAGAGTGCACCTGCAATAACATTTTTCTCCCCTTTCTTGTAGATGATTTCAAAGTCATTACCCAACATATTTTGACCCATTTTTTCTTCTCCTCTGAAGAAAATATTTGTTCCAAGAAGTATTTAAGACTATGATGATCTGTTTTTACCTTGAAGTGTCTTCAAATTAGGTAAGGGTGCCATTTCTTTAGGGCATGTAGAATTGGAAACATTTTCTTCTCATAAATGGGTTTGTGTAAATTCTTTCCTTTGATTGGATGACTTTAAAAGGAAACGAGTCTTCCTTCTTGCATTAAAACAACATCAATTTTATTTCCTAAGGCATCACATTCCACAATAAAGGTTTTTGTGAATTCTGGTGTAGCTAAGACCAGAGCTTGACACATTGCCTCTTTAAGATGTGTAAAGGCCTTAGTTGTTATTGGAGTCCAATAAAATGCATATTTCTTTAGTAATGTTGTATGAAGTGTTGCTATTTTCCCATAATTCTTAACAAAACTTGCGATAATACACTGTTAACCCGAGTAGTCATCAAAGATGCCTTAACATTATGGGGATTTTCCATTCCTTGATGGCTTTAATTTTTTGGGGTATACCTTAACACCCTCATGAGATACAATACGTCCCAAATATTCCACCTCCTATACCCTAAAGAAAAATTTGGAGGGTTTTTCATACAATTGTTTCTCTTCCAATAGTTTGAGCACCTTGTTAACATGCTGAACATGATATGTCCAAGACTTTCTGTAGATTAGTATATCATCAAAAAATACAAACACAAATTTTCTAGGGGTGGGCTTGAAAATGGAATTCATCAAAACTTGAAATGTGGAAGGTGCATTAGTAAGGCCAAAAGGCATGACCAAAAATTCCTAATGACCTTCATGATATTTGAATGTTGTTTTCAAGATGTCTTCACCCTTAATTCTAATTTGATGATATCTTGAATGAAGATCCAATTTGGTGAAGTAAATTGCTCCATGTAATTCATCCAAAAATTCATAAATGACAGGTATAACACCTCCTCCCACATATACCCAAGTAAACAGCCAATTAGGGTAATCATGTGATGAAGAGTTACTATGATATGATTCAAATCCCTATGTGTCAGTTAAGGAAGTGGAACTGATGGAATACAACAACAAAGACCTTTCAGACCTTCTGCAAAACCCCTAGGAGTAATCCTACCTTCCAGGTGACTAGCCCTTGAGACACACTACCTTTTTACCTCATTAATCCCCTAGTCACTCCCATGACATGAGAATGAATGTGATTGGGACCTTCCAATCTCTCCCACAACATGGGTATGCCTATGACTGGGGACTTTTCCAAGCAGTTCAATGCCTGCGACTCTGACTTATGTGCCACTTTTTCATGCCCAGGGGTCAGGTCACTGCCTAGAAGTCGATGCCACTTCCAAAAATAAAATATAACAACAAAATAATGATACAAATGGAATTACTTGAACAAGGACTTGACTAGACCCCTACTAGCCATGACAAATATTTCATCAAACATGCTACAAATATGCATTCTTTAGGTTTAAACAACAAATATGACCATAGGGGTCTCATACTTATATGATAATCACTAAGAAGCATTCATGCCTCATCAGAATAACTACATTTCCATCTATTAATTCACATAATCATTGTACATTCATTGATTAACCAAAACATGATGAGAACCATACAATTTCATTGTCATAAAACTCATTCATAACCAACATATAACTAACATAAATACCAGGGATATAACAACCATATAATCCACATATAAATAAGTATATTTACCCATTAAATACCAAGGAGAAAGAGAGACCTTATGATGATTGCATAAGCCGACTAGGTATGTGACTTCTGTGAACCACCTGACCGTAGACTAGGTTGAACTAAATATTTCTTTCGACCAATCACCCCCATGCCATATTCCAAGCATAAATGTGGGATCTCATAAAAAAAATCAATCGAAACCATTGAGGGATTCTAGAGGCCAAACCACCTCAATCCACAACCAGTGATTCCACCTCATGGTCGGACATCACTAACGATCACTAGTTTGTCTCTACCCAAGATGTCCAGGGCTCCAAGGCATTTGTTCCAACCAGGGCTTCTAGGGCTAGTAACTCAATGCACTGTTGCCGTTGGGATTTTAGAGAATTTGTCCAACTAGGGCTTCCAATACTAGTAACTCAACCCACCAAGGGCTTCTAGAGCATTTTTCTAACCAAGGATTCCAGGACTAGTAACCCAACCCAAGTTATTACAGGGCTTCCAAAGCGTTTGTCCAACCAAGGCTTCCAGGAACTAGTAATTCAACCCACAACCAAAGGCACAAGAAAACCAATGAGAAAATAAAAGTAAACCCACAACACCATGGCTATCTAGGAAATAACAAGGCTAGGAAAATCCAATTTCAATCCAAGCAATCCTCCATGCCGATGACATATCATAACCAAGAAACCACATGCATATTCTATGCATGCCAAAACTCGTGAGGAAGACATACATGCAACTTGATACCTGCAAGAAACACCTATTGTAGCTGCTAATCCTGATGTCCTCTTACACTTTCTTTCTCTTCCTTTGCCTTCTTGTGCCAAAACTCCCAGTATGCCACACTCCTCCAAGAGTGCTCCAAGAAAACTCTACGTGTCCAAGAATATGAGAGACAGATAATAGAGAGAGATCTCCAAAACTAAATTGACAAAAGCCACGAAATGATCCTCAAAAGCCTGTTTATTAATGAGGCCTCTATTTTCTTCATTTTCCATTATTTTCCTTCATTTTCCTCTTCACATGAAACCTGTGACCTTTCACCTCCCTTTTCACCTAATTTCAGTTATTTCATAAATAAATGACAATAAATGCCACTTTGACTTTTCAAAGCCTTAGCCATTTCCTTTTCCAATTTCCTTAGCGATTAATTAACCACAAGTGATCCCCATCACTATGTTTTTACCGAACATTCATCTTGGAATACATGTCCCATGAACAAGGTCTTATTTTACATTTATTAGTTTTTACATGGTTTTTTG
This sequence comes from Pinus tabuliformis, assembly GCA_031772625.1. Lineage (NCBI taxonomy): Eukaryota > Viridiplantae > Streptophyta > Pinopsida > Pinales > Pinaceae > Pinus > Pinus tabuliformis. The sequence continues at coordinate 150,641,799 of CM062815.1, read as the reverse complement.
ACCAGGGCTGTTCCAAAACCATCCCCCTTGGGGGAATAATGTCCTCAGTTTTCAACGACACCTACAACCAAAAAAATGCTATAAACACAACATACTACCCATGGAGCTTTATAATTAATCTCGTTGTAGTATTTATAATGATCAACTTGTTGAGAAGAAAACCAACATGACAACATAACAACATGACAACCAGAATGACATGACACCCATACCACTTATTGGAGCTTTATAACACAACTCATGGTGGTCTTTACATCCATATACATATGTACATATGCCAAAACATCATGCTAAAACATATACTAAAACATATACCGAAGACAAATACCAAATCATTTGCTCAACGAACGATTCGGGAAGGATACATAGGCCAAATTTGATCTGCCATCTCCCATGTAGCTTCATCATGCCCAAAGTGCTTCCACTACATTTTAACCTACTCAATTACTTGGTTCCGTAGCATGATCATATTTCTCTATGAAGTGCACTGAGGTTCTAGCTATAATTCTCCTTCTCGCTCCACTTGCAATATAAACCAATCAATCACATGATAAAAATATTTGACATACTTATTAAGAAATGACACATGGAAAACATCATGGACTTTCATTGTTAGAGGAAATTCAGGTCGATAGGCTATTGGCCCAATCCTCTCAAGAATCATGAAAGGTCCACGAAACTGGGGGTGCTAGTTTGACACATGATCCAATCCACAAGGAACTATTCTTCAGCTTGATGCCCAAGTACACCTTCTCCCCAACCTTAAACTCCTTAAATAACCTATTCTAATATGCATACCTCTTCTTCCTATCTGTTATGCTTTCAGATTCTTCTTGATTACCTACATTTCCCATTCCATTTTTGCCAACATATATATGGCCCTATCAATACCCTATGAAATGGATCACTCCAACTGATGGGAGTATTGTAGCTCTGCCCATACAATGCCTCAAACAGACTCATCCTCAAATATTCCTGATACCCATTATTGTAAGAAAACTCTTCCAGTGGAGGATAATCTTCCCAATTCCACTGCTGGTGCATCACATACATCCTCAACATGTCCTATAAAATATTTTTGACCCTCTTTGTCTGTCCCTCTGTCTGCGGATGATAAGTTGTATTGAAGGCCAACTATGTACCTAAACCTGCAAACAACTCCTTTCAAAACTTGGAAGTGAACTTCACATCCCCGTCTGACACAATATTCTGTAGAACACCATGCAAACTCATGATATATTTGATGAATACCAGTGCTACATCATTTGCTTACTATGTAGACTTTATTGGAATGAAGTGCACTACCTTCGTCAACCTGTCCACCACAACCATGATGGAATCATGCTGCCTAGATGTCCTCGGAAAACCCATGATAAAGTCAATGGAAATGACCTCTCATTTCCACTCTAGAATCATAATCAACTGTAGTAGTCCACCTAGATGCTTACGCTTTGCCTTCACCTGATGACAGTCCAAGCACCTAGCCATGAACTCGACCATGTCTCTCTTCAAATTCAGCCAATAGTAAAACTTCTTCACTGCTATTAGTGTCTTCTGATAGTCTGGGTGACCTGAATATGGTTTCACATGAAATTCCCGCAAGATCACCTTCTTGAGCTCACTATTGTCTTGCACGTATATCCTATCTCTAAACCTAACCAATCCATCTATCATGAGACAATATTTGACATCCTTTTCATCTATACTTGCACCTATACCAGTACCTGTACCACTTCTTGTATCTATACCTATACCACTACCTATACCTGTACCTGTACTCTACTGCAATTTGTGCCTAAGCTCCATATACCTGACATCCTGCAAGATCCTATCCTGTAGATTTGTCCCATAGAAGCTCATAGCTGCTATATGATTAATATTCACCTTCTAAGAGCATCTAAACCTTGTTCTCTTTACCTTTAATATACTTGATCTCAAAATAAAACTCATTGATCATGGCCAAGCATATAGCTTGCATGGCATTCAGATTTGGTTGGTCAAATAGATACCATAATCCACTATGATCACTCATCAATACAAATCATCTACCAAGAAGATAGTGCCTCCACATCTTCAATACATGAATGATCACTGCCAACTCAAGATCATGTGTTGGATAACTATGATCATGCTCATTTAGTTTCTGTGACTCCTAACATACCACATATCTTTCTTGCAAAGGACTCCACCTAGTCCTCTCTTGCAAGCATCTGTACATACCACAAATTCTTTGTCTAGATCTGTGACCTTTAACACTAGAGCATGTGTCAACAAATGCTTTAACTGCTCAAAACTGGCTGCACATTCCTCTCTCCATTCAAACTTCTTACCTTTCCTTTGCAATGACATGATGGGATAAGAAATCTGCGAGAAGTTCTTGATGAACCTCCTGTAATAACTTGCTAACCCCATGAAGGATCTCACCTCATCCACATTCCTAGGAGCTTCCCACTCCATGATAACTCTTACCTTTTCTGGGTTTACTACTATTCCTTCCTTGGAAACCACATGTCCAAGTAATGTATGTTAGTCTAAAAGAAACTGCACTTGCTGAGCTTAGCATACAACTAATTCTCTCTCAATAATCTCAATACTAGTGCTAAGTGTTCGACATGCTCTTCTTCATTTTTAGAATATACCAATATATCATCAATGAACACAATAAAAAAATTGTCCAAATAAGGATGCAACACACTATTCATCATGCACATAAAAGTAGTTGGAGTATTAGTCAAACCAAATGGAACTACAACAAAGTCATAATGTTTGTGCCTGGTCTAGAAAGATGTCTTGTGAATGCCATCTTCTTTAATGCATACTTGACGATATTAAGATCTTAGATCAATCTTTAAGAACACTGCTTCTCCCTTTAACTGATCTAACAAATCATCGATCCTTGATAACGAATACCTGTTCTTGATGGTCACTTTGCTCAACTTCCTGTAATAAATGCACAACTTGAGAGTACCATCCTTCTTCTTCACAAACAGTATTGATGTGCCCCATGGTGATACACTCGGCCTAATGTATCCCTTGTCAAGCATTTCTTTCAACTACAAATTCAACTCTCCTAACTCTGGTGTGCTCATCCTGTAAGGTGACTTAGATGTTGGTGTTTCCCTTGTGTCATGCAGAAGGAGTCAATTTTGCGGACAAAGCCGACCTCCCTAGAAGCTAAGGCTTTCTAGTGACAAACATGACAATCAAGCACTATCTTTCCCTAAATATGCATTTAAAATACAAGCAACCAGGTGTTTAAAGCATACCTTTAGTCCAACGTTGTTTGTAGCAGTCCAGCCTCTCCGATCCATATGAGCTCCTCCTTCTCTTTGAAACCTGCATTCACTAACAAGCAAACGATTACATAGCACCTGAATAACTCATAAAATAAAACATATTCATCATAAAGACCAAGGAGTATATGAAACAAATTATATATAACAACTTGTTGAGAAAAATGAACTTAATTGTATTAAGTGGAAACAAAAGAAACCATTACAACCAGTGCCTTGGTGTTGTGCAGGTCCCTCCCAGGGTCCAGCAAGAGTTCTCCTTTACTTTGATCAGCTCACCCACTTCCAAATGAAGCTAAGAAAGGATGGGAATCTCTCCTCTCAAGCTCTATAAGGGAGTCCTAATTTCAGCAGCATCTACCCTTAGGAATGTTCAGCTTTCAACCTCCCCTCCCTCTGGCCCAATGCCTGTATTTATAATGCTTTGGAGGAAGTTAATCAGGTCCACCATCAATGGGATAAGCCCCTCTTTCAATGGGATAGCTCCCCTCTTGATGGGATAAGTTCCTCTTTCATAGGGATACATGAACCATCTGGAGGCGCTCAATACACATCAAACCATCTTCTAGAATGCTCTAGAATCGACCACAAGTAACTTTTTTGAAGTAAAACTCACACCTTTTGACCTTTACAGGAGTACGCACCCACCCCTTTACAGATAGAGCGTACAAGTACGCAGGTATTGTGAACTTGAGGTGCGTACACGCAGGTAAGGTTAAGGGAAACTGCGTAACCAGAGTTAATTGACTTTTTAAGGACTTTCTCTCTTTCTTGGAGTTTGACATGAGGAGCAGAGGTATAAGACTTGCCAAGGAGGACAGTATGACAGTTGATAGAGCCATACTGACTGCAAATAGTCATGGTGACAAATTTTGGTGTAACAGATTGCCCCCTAAAGTGCGAAGCCTGTAGTAGATTAGGGTTTCATATCATCTAGGAAGGGTGAAGTACTTTATCATTTCAAGGATTATCTTGTGGAGAGCCCAGTCAGAACCTGCAAATATTCAACACAAAATACATATATAAGATCATATCATCGCTGAGGTAGGCATTCCCATACTCAGATTGAAAACTTTAACTAAAAAACTAACTACTGCTCTGATATAGGAATGATTTCGCAATACATCATATTTATAGACTCATGTAGACATAGTATGGATGCAGCCATCTGTTTATGATTAGTCTACTATATAATGAATACAAAACTCCTCGCAGCCTGGATGGTGGAAACTAGATCCAGGGTCTTCATTTCTACTTCCCGATATGGTATGATTCTATCCATGCGAATAAATGAGTTGATGTCGAACATGGTAGAAACCACTTGATTACCAGTCGATGATGTAAACTGTTAACAAGTGTGAGAGAGACCACCAGTGATGTCAATGGTTCTCAAAGTACCCAGTACAATCCATGAGATGTGAATGAATGTGTTGATGTCGAACATATCACGGAATCCTTCGATCGAGAGTCAATAATGTAAACTGTCGTCAAAGGCGAGAAACCTGCCATTGATGCATGCAAATTTCAAGGTACTAACGATTTCTAGGTCATCTTTCTAGATAATGTGCTGATGTCGATAGAAAGCGACCCGTTGCAGGCAAGCCCACAACACGAAATCATTAATCAAGTTGAAGAAATGTAGCTGTAAGGACTGACTCAGGGATGGTCGAGATGGATGACAGGTATTTTGCAGATGAATGGTTTATTTGCAGTGACCTCTTGAACACATAACGACATGACAGATGGCTTGGTGACAATTGACCCAAAGTTAATACCCGGAACCGGCTGAAGATTTTCAATGTGGTTTGATCAACTGTTAGGCAAAGGATTTCCCAACCCAGGTGAATGAAAAGTGTCGTGTTCAAGAGTGGTGATAAGGTTTCTTCTGAGACAAAGGATAACAAATAGGCTCATTTTCCTCTCTTTTCCCCCACCATTTCTGGCAAGTACCTCTTTATTTTTTACAAGCTTGAGGAGGATAACATATGCTTGATTATAAGCTCGTCCCTCAGATGAGTCCAACTTAGTTTAGATTCGAACCCTAAGAAGGAGTGGTCCGTTCCTGTTTGTAATCGAACAGGTCCTTTACTGTGAAATTTTAACGAGTCCAGTATAGGAGAAACTCGACGTTTTTCAATTTTAGAGAGTCTGAAAAACTTAAGAAGACTCCAGGGTTGACCTTTTTCGTAAATTTGTGTCTCCCAAGCCCGAAAAAGTATAAAATAATACTTGAGAGAACCGCTTGATCTTTACGACCAAGGAGTACTTTCATGATTAGTGTCTTTGACCTGAAAAGTAAAAAGTGATCAAGGACACGTCGTTTTATTTCCAGTATCGAATTTGAAACGACAAAAATCCGGCAATCTTTTCCTGTTTTTACGGTCAGAAAAGGGCTATAAGAGGACCGTCTTTTAATTCCGTTTTAACGAGTGTAAAAGAAACGCTCGGCAATCTTTTCATGTTTTAGGAGTCAGAAAAGGGCTTAAAGATGACTCTGATGTTTTTGTTTGTAAAAAATGACAATTTTCCCTGAAAATCCTTTATTCTGCACAAAAACCAACACATTACTCATACCTGTTTAAAGATAGATAAAAATACTTTGAAAAATACCTTTTCATGGTGAAAAATAAACAAATTTACCATTTATTTAACCAAAAAACCTATAAAAAGGGCTTTTACCAATTCATTTTTACCATTTTACTGTTGAGGAGAGAAAAAGGGCTTTTGGCAAGAAACTTCCCGTGGACATTGCGGAGAATCCGACCGTCGAAATCGAACGCCGTCTCTTTCAGGTATTCTACAACATCCTCCTCTTCATTTTCATCCATTTAGAATTTGTTTTTAGGCCCTAGCTTCATTTTTTTGGAGGCTTTGGGGTTTCAAGGTCCGCCTTTCGGGGTACGCAGGTGCTCCACTGGTGACCTGCATACCCCGACATTTTCTCAGTTGGGAAAATGGTGGGCATACACACCTTGCCTTAAAGGAACCCGCGTACCCACGCTCTGTTCCTAAAGGCAGGGTGCGTACTCTGCGCAAAGGGTTTACAAACCCCAAATTCTCCAAATCGGACCAATAATTTTTGATTTTATGGATTCTAATGGATGTTTTCTGGTGTGTAGATTTCCCACAATGCTTGATTGGCGTGAGAGAGAGCATGAAGATGTTGATTTGGCCGCCATTAATCATGAACCGTCCATTGATGATTTGAAGGCATGCGGCCTTTACAAATACTGGGCCATACCTGGCATGAGGGCCCAGGTGCGCTTTCTAGAGTGGCTGGTAGAGAGATGGAACGTTCAGGACCAGTGTTTTTACATTGGAGGGCACCAGCTTGAGATAGAGCCCTCCAATATCTACTTCCTCACTGGTTTGCCCAAGAGAGGCGAACACTTGACTCTGTTTGGGACTAGGCTGGGTGGCCAGTCCATCGCTAGTCTCCGACAAGAGTGGTGTAACACTCAGTCTCAGGAGAAGGGGATAGAGATCAAAACTATATCCCGACCTGAACTTATGGTGATTGCTTTTACAGTTACCAGACTTTGCGGGGTTGTCGTTTTACACATTGCCACTGGATCCCAGATGCGGATGGCGATTGATTGCTATCGAGGCACCATTTTCAACTGGTGTGATGCTGTGTTGGCCAATTTAAAGGGCCAACTGACTAGAACCAAAAACGGACAGCTAAAGACTTTTGGTTATGGGCCTTTAGTTGTGAGTTTTGCCTTAGAGAGGGTTTCGATGCTGATCCCACAACAGCTCACTGTTGAGGTTGGGCCTCCCCGAGAGCCTAAATTGATGCGATGGGTTGCGGTTATGGCCCGTCATCCTGATGAGGGCACGGAGGTTGTCCGATTTACTCCGGAGTACTTTCACTGGTTGGAGGACCAGATATTTTCTATACAGGATTTTCCTTATGCCAGAGTTGATTTTCGTGGAGATCTGGACATGGTTCTTCCACCGGGAGAACAATGGGATGACACAGGTAATTCATTTTTCACAAGTTTTTAAATTATCTATTTTTTTTTATATCGTCTCAAAACTGATAGTAACAATTTTCAAAATGCAGATGTAGGCCCACGTCGTCCAGCCAATCTCCGGCCTTTCGAGAGGAGACTACCAGTTGCAGCGGCACCGGCCCCACGGGACGAGGCCACAGAGACCCTAGCTGAGTTGGAACAAGACCTAGAGCGTCTTACAGCAGACATACCAGAGACTACTATAGATGATATTCCTATCAGGCTTCAGCGCTATGTAGTCGCAGTCCCAGGACCTTTTAGGAGGTTTTTGTGTAGGGTGGCTCGTGCAGTGGTGTCATATAGAGAGCATCACCAGTGATTGGATGGTCATTTTTGTAGACACATGTGACATTTTTGTTTTTTGTACTTATCATTTTTGCTGATCATAAGGTGTTTTTCAACCTATGATCGAAGACGATGTATTTTTTGACACACTCCTATCTATATATATCATTATTACCGGCTTATCTTGTTAAACATGTGTGATGAAATGTTTTTAAATTTACATGTATGATTATTGCAAATGTCTGTTTAACATTCGAGAAGCAATTGCATCTGCTAATGTATTTAAAGACCTTGGAATATGCTGATATTCAATGTAATCAAATTCACGTTCCAAGAGACGCACTCTCAAAAATAACCTTAATAACACTGGATTTCTAATGGCATATACTCTATTAAGCTGTAATACAACGAGTTCAGAATCTAACCTCACTATCAAACTCCGAATCCCAAATGAAATAGATTCAGACAATAACTCAATCACTGCACTGTATTTAGCAATGTTGTTTGTTGTTTGACCGAGGCTCACCCCATGCATAGAAACTAACTCGTCAGAGGGCGAATAGATAACCCAAGCTGCGGAAGAGATATTCCGTGTACTACGACAAGCACCATCAGCAAATCCAATGTATGTTTGGAGAGGCATCGACATCTGCGAACATCAAGGGTAAAACCAAGATAAGCAGAATAACGACGAAAAACATGGCAAAAAACGCACTCTCTAAGCTAAGCACACTGTCTAAACTAACAAACACACCAGCTAGAAAGAAAAACCTAACCTAACTAAAATCTCCATACCCATCATTTAAGCATAATACCTCTTTAGGTAAAGTCCATTTCTGGGTTTACCCAAAGAGTCCCCATCAAAGTCTACGAGCTCATAGGCCCCTTTTGCTAGCTTTCGCTTGACAATATAGGGCCCATGCCACATAGGAACGAATTTCCCAGCACCTAATTTATCGTTAGCTTGATCATATAATAGCACTAGGTCTCCTTCCGAAAAATTTCGAGGGGTCACATTTCGATCATACTGAGCTTTCATACGTTTTGCATGAGTCTCGATTGCCAATGCAGCATCACGTCGAGTCTCATCTAATTGAGCTAAGTATAATAAACGCTTCTCCTCTTCGGAAGTAGCTGGAAGTAACTCGATGGCCATTTGAAGTGACTGGATTTCGCATTCAATGGGCAGCACAGCTTCCAAACCATAAACTAGTTGGAAAGGAGTGAACCCTGTTGATGTTTTCACTGAGGTTCGGTACGCCCAAAGTGCGGAAAATAACATGTTGTGCCAATTCGACCGATGAATACCAATGATTCGTCGGATCATGATAACTAAAACTTTGTTGATGGACTCAACCAGACCATTCGCTTGTGGATAATAAGGAGTTGAGCTATCGTGACGCAAACCAAGCTGGCCTGTAAGTTCTGTCATCATAACGTTTCGAAAATGGCGCCCATGGTCAGTGATTATCGCTTGTGGGACACCAAACCTAGCAATAATGTGATTGAATACGAAAATTGCAGCTGTCTTGCCGTCTGCCTCGAATGTAGGCATCGCCTCGGCCCACTTAGTAAAATAATCAACCGCAAGGATGATATACGCATGCCCCCCGGCCGAGTGAGGGTTACATGTAATAAAGTCGATACCCCATTTGGCAAAAGGACCAATGACAATTATAGGGTGGAGAGGAGTAGGTGGAGCGCGCATCTTGCGATCAAACACTTGACAGTTGTGGCACTTCCGGACCGCAGTAATACAATCTTTAAACAAGGACGGCCAAAAGTAGCCAGCGCGCAATATCTTTTGGGCTGTGGCATACCCAGACATATGACTGCCACATGCTCCAGAGTGACAGTCATTCAGAACCCTTTTAGCTTCCTCGTGAGTCAAGCAACGTCAAAAAACCAAGTCTGCCCCACGGCGATAAAGAGTATCTCCTATAATTTTGTACTGTTGGGACTGGAATCGAATTTTCCGACGGTCCGACTTTGAAACTTCGGGCCGAAAGGATTGGGTCTGGAGATAGACGATGATATCCCCATACCACGGATCTAAAGTGCTGATGAGAAACAAATATTCGTCCGCAATGGGTTCCTCTGCCACAGTTTCTGTGTCAGCACGCGAGAAGTCACACATTAACTCTGCAAAAACTAAAGATTTCTTAGACTTAGATTTCTCAAACTCCAAGTCGAACTCCTGCAGGATAACAATCCATTTGGAGTACTTGCCCCCTAGCAATTGTTTAGTCAAAATGTAGATCATAGGGTTGCAATCCGAAATGACTGTAGTTTTACGGAGTAAAATGTAGTGACGAAAACGTTGGACAGCTTGAACGGCTACCAATGCCAATTTCTCCACATGTGAATATTTGAGTTCAGTTGGATTTAACGTCCAACTAAGGTAATAGATCACATGTTCCGCTCCGAATTCATCTTCCTATACTAAGACCATTCCAATGGTGGAATGAGCGGCGGCGAGGTACAAAAAGTAATCCTGGTTGTAGTTGGGAGGATGCAACAACGGTGCATGGGTCAACGCGTGCTTGAGTGCATCAAAAGATTTCTGAGCTATCTCATCCCAAGAGAATTGAGCGTTCTGTTTCAACAACCAGGTAAAACCCTTTGTAATCTCGGCATAGTTAGGAATGAATCGTCGTAAAAAGTTTGCTTTCCCCTACAAACTTTGGAGTTGGCGAAGACTCGAAGGAGGAGGCAATTTGATGATGGCTTCTACCTTCGAGGGATCGACGCGAATGCTGGCTTTTGAAACTACAAATCCCAGCAATCGTCCCACTTCTATACAGAAGACACATTTGTGTGGGTTCAACCGAATACGATAATGCCTACACCTTATGAAGATTGCTCGTAAATGGACAAGGTGATCAGCTCGATGTAATGAATGAGCATGCAAATCATCGAGATACGGTTGCACAATGTGTTTGATGTCATGAAACGCATAAGACATCGCCCTTTGAAAAGTGGCTCCAGCATTCTTAAGTCCAAAAGGTAATTTGCAATAGGAAAATGTCCCCCATGGACAAATGAAAGCCGTTTTTGGTTGATCGGCAGGTAGAATATTGATTTGATTGTAACCGAAAAAACTGTCCATAAAGGAAAATATTTCACTGCCGGCACAATCGTCAATTATTTGATCGATATAGGGTGTTGGGTAGTTGTCCTTCAGACAAGCTCGATTAATGTCCCTATAGTCGATGCATATTCTTATTGTTCCCTGTTTTTTGTTAACCGGAACAATATTCGATACCTAATCCGTTAACGGGATCGGATAAATGAAACCTGCTTTCAACAGCTTCTCAACTTCTGCTTTAATTGCAACCGCTTTTCGTGGGTGAATCTGACGCAAACGTTGCCGGACGGGTTTAGCGTCCGGGTAAGTCTTGATCTCATGGACAACAATCGCGGGATCAATTCCTGGCAGTTCCTCATAGGACCAGGCAAACACGTCGCAGAATTATTGAAATAGGGCCTTGTATGTTTGAATTTCGTCATCTGAACACGAGGCACCTATATGAATGTGCTCAACAATTCCGGACTTGACTGAAATGTCAATGGGAATAGTGCGAGAAATGTTTCCCAAATTCAGCTCTGAATCAGGATGTTTCATTGGATTCTGAGCTTCTTTGACATATTCAGCTGTAAAGATTGATGAGAAATCATTTTCAAAATGATCCTCCTCAGGTAAAATCGAAGATCGATGATGGAGATCTTCCCATGGTAAATCGTCTACACACAGGACTTCACGAAGTTGCTCGTCAGATGACACAACTTCGGGAAACACTATTAACTCCAAGGTTGACGTGAAAAGTGATTCCTCATGGACCACATTCATTTGGTCGCTTTTGGTTGAACGCGGGTCGGTAAAAGACTGCACGACTTCATAGGCAATTTCATATGGACTCAAAGGCATAGCATCACCAAATGAGTCTATATCAGATTCAGAAGGAACGATCCAAGGATCGTCATAAACAATGGTATCTGATGTAATCATATGAATGGATGCAAATGAAGACAAGGCGTTGATTGGAGGAAAAGGAAAAGTTCCCAGTAAACCGGCATCTTTAACTAATCCTACTCCAACATCCTTATAAGGGATAGTCGTTTTACCGACATGCTGGATACTCTCTGAAGAGGCTGGGTCGGATGAAAAGTAAGCCAGCTGGTCTATTGTTACGATCTTTCCATTATATGGAAACTTTATTACTCGGAAGACCGATGAAACGACCGCTGTCATAGCGTAAGACCAACTGTGACCCAAGAGAAGGTTGTAGTCTAGAGGGGCATCAACCACCTCCACATCTAGACTAACGGTTTTTCCTTCAACCCCTATAGGCAAATCCTGTAGAATGCCAAACGGATGAAACCCACAGCCATCAAAGGCCTTAAGAATTGTCGGGGATTGATTTAGTGAAGGAGAACCAAGCGATCTCCAACATTGTATCGACATAATACACGTGGAAGCTCCCTCATCAATTACAGTCCGATGAATAGGCCTGTTTTTGACTATCACTGGGATCTGGAAAGCCATTTGATGAGGTAAACGCGGTGTACTATTTTCTAGATCAAAGATTATTAGGTTCGGGTCCTGAACATCAACAGCTCCTATAGCCGACAAAAGTAATTTGCATTGTGCTGGGCATGACTGCAGCACTTCCAAAGCCGACATCGCTGAGGGAGAAACAGCTAAGTCCTCAACAATGTTGTAATTCTGGGCCGCTCTCGCATCTGGATTGAAAGCAGACCTTTGAAGTACACCCTTGGCGGGCGGTTTGATTACTAAGTCCGGGTTAGGTTTCTCGATCTGTAGTGGATCGGAACCGGGAGCTGAGGTTGATGGATTAGAATGAGAAGATTCTGCTTCTTTGCCATCAACAGGACTTTTACTACCATAATCTTGCGATCGAGTCGCAATCCTTACATGAGACATCATCAATATGGGTTCTTCACTGGCACTCGAGGAAGAACCTATCATCTTACTCTCCTGCTTTGGAAATGGATCTTTGAAAACAGCAGGAGTTGGGGAACCTTTGACGATTTTCACAACCTCTGCCCGATGAGGGCAATCTCTTGTAAAATGATCCTCTTCACAAATAAGACAAGGATATCGAGGTTTGCGTTTTTCGTCATTGGTTTCCGACTTTTCAGTTTTCTCCTTTGGAGTTTTGTTTGCTTTATTCTTATTCTTGCCTTTCTTTTTCCCACCGAATTTTGATTTAGCCGTAGATGACTCGACAGCGTGAATATCGGCAGAAACTTCAGCAGAAGATTCTCCTGTCGGGGAGTCTGGTAAGGTTATAATAGGTGAAGAATTCTTTGAGGATTTCTTCTTGCTTTTAGTATTCACCGTACCAATCATGCCATCAGCGGCATGAGAACCCGATGGAGCAACAACGATTTGATTTGACTTAGGAAGATCTGGGATCTTTTCGTGTAACGTACCTGACTGAGTGTAAACTAAGTCAAGGTACTGTGCTTGAGCAATCACTTGCTCCTCAGTAACTACTCTGGCCTTAGCTACGTCTTCAGTAATCTTCGGTAACAATGATTTAACAAACCATTCAGCTAAGATTTGGTCCGGGATAAAAACTTTCACTAATCGCCTTCGACGTCTCCATTCATGAATATGATCGGAAATATAAGTGGACGTCGATTGTTTTAATGAAGTTAGTAACTCCGTGCCATTATCATATCTGATTGGCAACTGAAAATGAGTTAGGAACGAGGTAGCTAACTGACTAAAATTATAAAAAGAGGCCCGTGGTAACTCAATGTACCACTTGGCCGCGAGGCCAATGAGAGTACGCTGGAAAAGACGTAAGCGGATTGAATCATCCGAGATGGAATTAGAGGCACACCAGAGGTGGTAAGTCATCACATGATTTGACGGGTCCTCTCCAGACTTACCTTCGAACTTGGGTATGTCACTGGGAAACTTATTTGGCATTGGCGGCCAAAACGGAAGATAATTTATTGGATCGTTCGTTAGGCGCGACAAGTCTGGTAAATCCAAAGTTGTGATAAACGGTAATTGCCGATTAGGATCCCTAAAACTCTGGGTCACGAGACCAGTCCCAGGAGGAGGATATCCAGGATAACTAGGAATAGGAATCACGTTCGGGATATTGTATCCTCCCGGAAAACCAGGATTAACCGGACCGTACTGGGGTTGTTGATAAGTGTACCCAGGATACGGTTGATACTGGTAAACTGGCTGCCGGACAGCAGGCCCGTATTGGTCCTGTCCCTGGTACGGTTGATAAGTGAATTGTGGTTGACTTGTGACAACCGTACTTAAACCAGGTTGTCCTACAGGCATCTGAACCGTAGTTTGAATCGTGTATCCAGACAATGGTAAAGATGTCTGAGGAATAGTTACAGAGACAGTAGAAACCAAAGCTGTCGATACTCCAGAAGTAAGTGGGGTAGATTGAACAGATGTTGCGGTAGTTGCAGCAGTCGTTTGAGATGGAGTACTAGGTGCAATAGGCCCAGACTGAGAAACTACCGAATGTATAGAAGTTTGAACATTAGACTGGACAGGTTGCTGGGGTGAACCAGAAACTAAGGGTTGTCCAGTTTGAGATGACAACTGTACACTTGGCTGCAATACCTGTTGAACTTGCGATGGATCCCACACTATGTTCATTCCGGGGTATTGACCCATAACAGGTTGAGGATATTGAGATCCATAACCAGATTGAGGGTAGGATTGATAACTGAAAGGTACATTTCCCATACCTTGAACATAAGATTGACCTTGGGGTGGTTGGTAACCTTGACTCGAGTACTGACCTTGAGGTAGATACCCTTGAGGTAGGTACTGATACTGGGGTTGACCTTGAGGTATAAATTGATACTGAGGTCGACCGTGGGGTACATATTGAGGCTAGGGTTGACCTTGAGGAATGTATTGCACCACGGGTACATACTGTCCTTGAGGTTTCCCCCCAGACGCAATTTGTGTACCTTGAGGTTTCCCCCAGGCGTTAATTAAGGCTGCCCCCCAGGCAGTAACTGGCCACCTTGAGGTTGAGAACTGGGAATTGAACCTGACATCATGTAAATGTCTCCTATGCCCAACGGTTTATTACCATTGTTTCCAGTTAATAACCCATGTTCAATGGGTTGAGGAGACGCTCCCGCAAAAGTACCAGAAAGTGACTGATACCCAGAGGGAACAGAAGGACCGCCGTACAAAAAATATTCAGGAGATTGAGTAAACATGGACGACTGACCAGACATATTTACAGGAGTATAAATACCTCCAGGTGGATAAGGAGCACGAGGTGGAGAAAAACTTAACCCTGAGTTGTCCAAATAATTAGTTAACGAAAGATACCAAGTAGTACTTCTAGGTGGACTGTAAAAAATGGATTCATGCTCCCTTAGATCAATAGTAGGTTGATTTTTAGGGATAGGGACGCCTATTTCTTCTTCTGGAGCAAGTTCTTCAATAGCTATCAAACCAGAAGGAAGATTTTCGGTGATGACTCTTTCTACCCTAGGTGAATCAGGAGCACTAGAAGTTGGAGTAACAGGTTCAGATATCTCAGGTTCTTCGCCTATATCACTAGTAGATGAAAAACTACCAGCAAGCTCGGAAACTGCAATAGCTTCGGGATTATAACCTGTTTCTAGAATTTGGTAATCAGGATGAACTACCAATGAAGACTCTCCTTCTTCAGGTGAACCTACTTTACTGCCACTAGGAGTTACAAGGACTTTCAAACCTTTGTAATGACCCGGGACGTCTTCAGGAGGTTGGCCCCGAAGTCTACGGGACTTCCTCAACAAATCGGCCACGGTTACAATCTCAAGAGACTGGCCCCGAAGTCTACGGGACTGTCTCGGTAATTCAGCCACAGTTAAAAACTTTTAACTACTGCGCACGCAAACAAAGTAAAATCTCAAAGCAAACCGCCTAAAGTCTCTAAAGAACCAAACAAATTTGAATCACACGCCTAAAGAATCTAGGGTGTCAAACCATACACAAACAGTAGCCTTTCGGACCGAAAACACTAGTTGGTGATGAAATCCAACATCGCCGAATTCAGTACAGAAGTGGCGGGTGGAACAGTTACCCTGGCAAATTGCTTAATGAATAGACCAGCACAAGTTCCTCCACTTTAACCGTCTCGAGTGAAGTGAACCCCCCGGAAAATCCAAGTGAGTCTAGCCGACGTCTGCTCCAGGTACAGTGGGATCTTCCCTCCACTGTCACCTTGGGTAGAACCCTAAAGATAATGGTCACTAAGGTCACCAACAACAACAAATATACCTGGGGGAACAGTCTACGATCCGATAGCACGCAAGGGCAGAGTATCAAGCTCAATCCCCTTGCCGGCTCCTTGACAATAATCCAAGGTTTACCGACAAGTGAGCCCAGGCTCCTCGATAATAATCCGAGGTTTACCGTTTGTAGTACGTGCGTATATGGTGTCGTTCCCAATGAAGGAGGATTGATCCCCTCACTGGTTCAGACACGATCTCGTGCTTCTCCTTTAAGAGGAGCTTTCCCAGAGCATAAATGTAACTATTGGATTTATCCTACCACAAGATGAGCTACTTGTTTGGTTTTGCTGTCTTGGAGAGTTAATTACTCTCCTACTCCAAGACACTAGCCTGATCTATATTGGTGTTTCAGAGCCCTAGTAAATAAAAAGTTACTAAGTAAATTTTACTTTAAGCGTTAATTTTATGGCTTTTCTTTAGGACAAAAGGTAGTGGAGATGAAACTGATGGTGTGTAGACTCGACTCAAATCCACTAAAAAGATGCACCTAGGATGATTTATACTATCTTTCCTTTTTCAATGAATTCCCTAGCTAAGAGAGTTGGAGAATGCAAAATTGATATAAATACAACTTTCTTGGCAATGAAAATCAAAGAAACAATCTCTTTATCTTTTCCAAAGCATACAACACATGACCACTAATTATTTCACGAACTTCCTTTCTCTTTTCAAAGACTTCAAACGCTACTAAAACAAACTTTTCTTCAAAAGAGATTTTTGTATTTTTTCCTATATTAACAAAGCATGTAAAACTACTTAACAAAAATCAATTTTTAAAAAATCTATAACAATCAAATCAATTTTACCTAAAAGAAAATCTAAGATAAATTCACCTAAAAGCAAATCTAATGAGGCAAAAGCCTACAAAGTATAATTCCAGGATGTTTTACTCAGTTACAATTCAACCAAGGACTAGTTCATGCAGAATCATAAACCAGTCAAAAACAAAAATCAAAATCTTTTGTTCTTTTTCTTAAGAATGAAATTCACAGCTTAACCAACAAGCTTTCTCGAAATTCCGCAAAGAGACAACGCAAAGGTAGGTTTCTCACAAAGGTGGATTTTACGAAAGGTCCGACTCCTAAGAAGACTGAAAAGACCAAGGATATCCAAGGTTTTTACAACTTCTAAAGCCAAAGTCACTACAGGACCAATACAAAAATCAAACCTAGGGCTAGAACTTCTATGAATTTCACTAAAACCCTTGATACTAATGAAACAAGCTTAGATGAAGACTTCTGATAGGTAACCAGTGGATCTGGGCAGCAAAAACAAATTATAAACAAAATCTAAAAGGAAAAAAGGAAAAAAATGGAATTTTCTCAACTTTTGACAGGGTACGCAGGCAGCCTGTTTGCACAGGTGCAGCCACGCTCTGTGTACAAAGCTGCAGTGCGTACAGGTACGCACTGTGCTTAACGCAGAGGGTGCATACTGCTAGCAAAACCAAGAAAAATAAAATCTAACTTAACCCTAAGCTATTCCACCCAAATTCACAGTCAATCAGTAAAAAACCAGAAAGAAATCGACTTTTCTCAAATCAAAGTATCAATCAAAAGAGAAATCAATCAAATCCATGGATCCCCAGCGGAGCCGCCATTTTTTCATGCGGAAAGAGTCAATTTTGCGGACAAAGCCGACCTCCCTAGAAGCTAAGGCTTTCTAGTGACAAACAAGACAATCAAGCACTATCTTTCCCTAAATATGCATTTAAAATACAAGCAACCAGGTGTTTAAAGCATACCTTTAGTCCAACGCTGTTTGTAGCAGTCCAGCCTCTCCGATCCAGATGAGCTCCTCCTTCTCTTTGAAACCTGCATTCACTAACAAGAAAACGATTACATAGCACCTGAATAACTCATAAAATAAAACATATTCATCATAAAGACCAAGGAGTATATGAAACAAATTATATATAACAACTTGTTGAGAAAAATGAACTTAATTGTATTAAGTGGAAACAAAAGAAACCATTACAACTAGTGCCTTGGTGTTGTGCAGGTCCCTCCCAGGGTCCAGCAAGATTTCTCCTTTACTTTGATCAGCTCACCCACTTCCAAATGAAGCTAAGAAAGGATGGGAATCTCTCCTCTCAAGCTCTATAAGGGAGTCCTAATTTCAGCAGCATCTACCCTTAGGAATGTTCAGCTTTCAACCTCCCCTCCCTCTGGCCCAATGCCTGTATTTATAATGCTTTGGAGGAAGTTAATCAGGTCCACCATCAATGGGATAATCCCCTCTTTCAATGGGATAGCTCCCCTCTTGATGGGATAAGTTCCTCTTTCATAGGGATACATGAACCATCTGGAGGCGCTCAATACACGTCAAACCATCTTCTAGAATGCTCTAGAATCGACCACAAGTAACGTTTTTGAAGTAAAACTCGCGCCTTTTGACCTTTACAGGAGTACGCACCCACCCCTTTACAGACAGAGCGTACAAGTACACAGGTATTGTGAACTTGAGGTGCGTACACGCAAGTAAGGTTAAGAGAAACTACGTAACCAGAGTTAATTGACTTTTTAAGGACTTTCTCTCTTTCTTGGAGTTTGACATGAGGAGCAGAGGTATAAGACTTGCCAAGGAGGACAGTATGACAGTTGATGGAGCCATACTGACTGCAAATAGTCATGGTGACAAATTTTAGTGTAACACCTTGGTACCAACTCAATGGAAAAGTATACTTCCTTGTGAGGTGGAAAGTATGAAATCTCTGTGGGAAATACAACCTGAAAGTGCTATAGAACTGGAAACTTACTCAAAACATCCACATCCTCAACTTCTTTACCATTTTCACTAGAAATATGCACTGCAAGCAACACACACCCTTTCTTGGGACTATGCTTGGCCTTCATAGCTGTCACCATTCTCACTGATGTTGCTTTCTTCTTACTCTACAAGACTCTTTGTTCCCCATTGTCATCCAGACACTCAATAGCCTTGTCATAACAATCCACATTGGTCCTATGAAGATACAACCAATCTATACCCAACAACATATGGTATGATCCCAATGGTAATACATTCAAATGTGCTGAGGTAGGCATACCATTCAAATAAAATGAAAAAGCTCTTACCCAATGATGAACTCGCTTCTTTGTACCTATAGCCAAATGCACTAACCAATACTCTACATGTACTTATTTATTCAAACCACACTTATCCACAAGGTCAGGATTAACATAACTATAATTAGATCCAGGCTCAATCAAAATATAAACAACTTGAACACAAATCTTACTGTCCATCTTGATAATAGACGCCTAGCGATCTGCCTACTTGTTATCAAACACTACATATATCCTCGGAATAATCTATCCAACATCTCCCACTTTCTGTGCCTCCTGATCACTGTAGATCTACGGCCTACCACCCTGATGTTGTGGACAATCTCTCCTACGTTCTCTCCTCCAAAAGTCCAACATTGCAAAGGCTTCTAGCCTTCATCCTTATTTTTCTCCTCAGATCAAAGTCCTTGTCATTTTTCAGATGCAATGAACTTCTTATATGGCACTGCATTATATTTATTACCTGTTCCCTAAGGTATTTCTCTCTTCTTCTCCCATTTACATTTGTTCTTTGCATTACCTCTCTAGTCCGTCTTGGTCTCAGATCTGTGCTTTGATTGCTCGTAACAATGATTTAGCTTCTGTATGGCCTCTAATGATCTAGGCTCATCAAACTAAATATTTTCTTTGAATGCTATCGGAAACCCACTGATGAATCTCTAAATATTGGCATTCTCCTCCTTGAGGTAATGCACATACCTCAACAAATCCATAAATATACTAGTGTACTCCTCGTTGGTCATAGAGCCCATCTTTAGTTCATAAAATTCCTTTGTCCTGTCATCATAGTATCTCTCCGATAGATACTTCTTTTGGAATAGCCTCCTAAACTCACTTCAAGTCAGCTCCTCCTCATAAATATCTCTAACATTATTTACATCTTGCCACTAAATATCTGCCTTACCTTTAAGACTGAATGTAGCTATTTCGACCTTCATGTTCTCTGAATAATCATGAAATCTGAAGAATTTATTCATTCCTAGCAACTATAGTTCTGCATCTTGTGACTTCTTCATCTATCCATCAAATGTAGGTGTCTTTGATTTCTTAAACACATCCAGAAAATATCCCCTATCACTCCCCTATAAGGATGATAACAATGACGATCATAGTTCCTGTCAGAATAAAAACTATAATAGTATCGTGTCTATCACCTCTCCTATCTAGAGTGTCCAAGAAACTGTCATCTTTGATCATGTCATATCTATTTGACTTGTACCCACTTGGAGACTTACTGCCATATGCCCCATTAGTTCTGTCCTCCTATCCATGACTGATACAAAGTGGTCCCTGTCGCTGCGAAGGATTATTGCATTAAACTCTGTTTGTTTCTCTTGTTCTTGTATGATTATGTCATTATCTGCTTTGCAACTCCTTATTTCTACCTTCAAGCTTTTTAGCGTGTCTTCCAAGTCAAAAGAATTCCCAACACCATGCTGCTCCTCTGATTTATAAGGAGAATCTCATGAACTGTAGTCTACCATATTGCTAGTCATATTGATCTCTTTCCTGCAAAGCATCTCATGTCATCTTAACCAAATAATAAACAAACCAATTTACCTTAGCATCATTTAGGGAGGATATCTCCTACAAGATCAACCAATCAACATAATACATGTATGAACATAATCATAAGATCACGTAAACATGTAGCATATAGATAAACCAACATATAGACATCATTCTAACCATATTCCAATCGTCAATGCACGACTATATCAATCACATACCATGAACTCATGTATGAAAACAAAAATCGTACAAATGTACACTTGACAACATGGAAGCACTTGACATGCATAAATAACACATAACCGATCATACACTCATGATGACACATTCTACAACAACACCATCAAACTTCACATGGTGACATCACTACAACCATGACCAACACTATGCATACACAACAAGCACATAGACCACACATATGAGTAACACATATGAAACTGACATGAATGCATGACCAACACATCGCCCATTCAGTCTGAGGGGTGAACCATGCTCTGATACCACTCTGTAACACTTCCTCCCACATCTAACCAAGTAACTAGCCAAATGAAGTAAACATTTGACAAAGAGTTATTATCATATGATTCAACTCCCTAGGTGTCAGTTAAGGAAGTGGAACTGACAGAACACAACAACACAAACCTTCTAGACTTACTACAAAACTCCCAGGAGCCATCCTACCTTTCAGGTGACTAGCCCTTGAGACAAACTAACTTTTTACCTCATTAATCTCCCAGTCTCTCCCATGACATGGGCATGAGTGCAAATGGGACCCTCCAGTCGCTCCCACGACATGGGTATGCCTGTGACTGGGGACTTTCCCAAGAAGTTTTGTGCCCGTGACTCTGACTTTTATGCCACTTTTTCCAGCCTAGGGCTCAGGTCACTGCCCTTAACTCCATGACACTTCTAGAAATGAAATATAACAATGAAATAACGATACAACTGTAATTACTTGAACAAGGACTTGACTAGACCCTACTAGCCATGCCAGGAATTTCTTCAAACATGTCACAAATATGCACACTACAACTTTAAACAACAGATATGAGCATAGTGGTCTCATACTTATCTGAGAATCATTAAGAAGAATTGATTCCTCATCACAATAACTTCATTACCATCTATTAAGTCACATATTCATTGTACATTAAGTGATTAACCAAAACATGATGAGAGTCATACATTTTCACTGTCATAAAACTCATTCATAACTCACATATAACCAGTAGAAATATCAGGGATATAATAGCCATATAAGCCACATATAAAAAAGTATATTTACCCATAAAATAAAATGGAGAAAGAGAGATCTTATTGATGATTACATAAGCTGGACATGTATGGGACTTCCACGAACCACCCGACGGTAGACTAGGCTGAACCAAATATTTCTTTTAGCCAGTCACCTCCATACCATATTCCAAGCATGAATGTGGGATCTGATAAAACAAAACAATCAAAACCATCCAGATATTCCAGAGGAAAAAGCACCTCAACCCTCAACTATTGATTCCACCTCACGGTCGGACGTCACTAACCATCACAAGATTGGTCTCTACCCAAGCTATCTAGGGCTCCAGAGTGTTTGTTCCAACTAGGGCTTCCAGGACTAGTAACTCAACCAACAATTACTAATAGGATTATAGAGAGTTTGTCCAACTAAGGCTTCTAGGACTAGTAACTCAACCCACCAAGGGATTCCAGAGCGTTTTTCCAACCAAGGCTTCTAGGACTAGTAACTCAACCACTGTTATAGGGATTCCAAAGTGTTAATCGAACCAAGGCTTCTAAGAGCTAGTAAGTGAACCCACAACCAAAGGCACAAGAAAACCAGCCAAAAAATAAAATTAAACCCACAACACCATGTCTATCTAGGAAATGGCAAGGTTAGGCAAATCCATTTTCATACCATGCAATCCTCCATGCAAATGATAGATCATAACCAATAAACCACATGCATATGCTATGCATGCCAAAACTATTGAGGAAAACACACATGCAATTCAGTACCTGCAAGCAAAACCTGCTATAGTTGCTGATTCTGATGTCCTCTTGTGCTTTCCTACTCTTCCTTTTCTTTCTTGCTCCAAAAATTCAAGTATGGTACACTCCTCCAAGAGTGCTCCAAGAAAACTCTAAGTGTCCAAGAGTATGAGAGAGGGATAATAGAGAGAGAGATTCAAAATTGAACTAACAAAAGCCATGAAGTGACCTTCAGAAGGATTTTTATTAATGAGGCCTCTTTTAACACCATCCTCCCACATCTACCCAAGTAATTGGCCAACCGGGGTAAATATGTGATGAGAAGCTACTATGATTAGATTCAAAATCCTGTGTGACCATAAGGAAGTGGAATTGATGGAAACATAACATACAAACCTTTCAAATCAACTACACAACTCTTAGGAACCATCCCAACCACTTAGGTAGCTAGCCCCTAGGTCCCTGTTATGAAACCAGCTCAAGAAAAGATAGAAAAGATAGATCAACGCCTTAGAATTCAGCCTCTTCGAGGGGGCAACCTCCTTTACATTACATAAATGAACAATTCTTGGATGATACAAATGACAAAACCTCCTTTCTATATATAGGAGTCTAGGGAGTCACAATATAATCCAGCCGACCTAACAATAATAATATAAAGCCACAAAAATAACAATAGAGGGATTCTATGGGGCACAGAAATAACAATATGGGGGTAATAGGGGCACAACAATATAAATAAGGGGTATAACTACAATAGTAATGGGGTAATCACTAGTATTATAGGGACCCAACATGCCCCTGTCCTTCAAAAAAGTGTTGTCCTCAACGCTTGAGTAGTTCTGGATAATTCTGCATAAAATTCTCATCCTCCCATGTGGAATCTTCAGCGGATAAGTTCTTCCACTTGATAAGATACTCTGAAATTGATCGATTTCGTAGCTGTCGAATTCTTGTTTCTGTGACTGCTTCTGGTTCCAATATAATTTTTCCTTCCTCGTCAAGTTCTGGCAATATTATTTGAATTGGGAGCTTGTCACCTATAACCTTCTTTAAACATGAAACATGGAAAACTGGGTGCAATCGAGAAGCTGCAGGAAGCTCCAATTTGTATGCCATAGTACTAATCTTTTGTAACACCTTGTACAGACCATAATACTTTGGTGATAATTTATTATCCTTCTTAGCTTGCTTTAGGGACATTTGCTTATATGGTTGTAGCCGTAGGAATACCCAATCACCTACATCAAAACTTCTTTCACTGCGATGTTGATCTGCCTGTTGTTTCATTCTATTTTGTGCCAACACGAGGTTATCCTTTAAGAGTTGGAGGACTTGTTGTTGATGTTCGATGTGATGTTCCACTGCCTGAACCTTAGAATTTTCTCTTAAATATGATGTGATGGATGGTGGTTGATACCCATAAAGTGCCATAAATGGGGTCATTTTTGTTGCTGTATGGAAGGAAGTGTTATACCACCATTCAGCCAGAGGCAACCATTTGACCCATTGTGTCTGTTTATCATATACAAAGCAACGAAGATATCCTTCCAAACATTTGTTTACTATCTCAGTTTGCCCATCAGATTGAGGGTGATAAGATGAGCTATGAGCTAACTGAGTACCAAGAGAAGAAAATAATTCTGTCCAAAAATTTCCAGTGAAAATGGGATCTCTGTCACTTACAATAATCTTTGGGTTTCCATGTAGCTTTTGAACTGTTTCCATAAATGCAGTAGAAACTGTACTGGCTTTAAATGGATGTGATAATGCACAAAAGTGTGCATACTTGGTAAGTTTGTCAAATACCACCATGATGACACTCTTTCCCTCAGACTTGGGTAAACCTGTGATAAAATCCATTGAAACCTCCTCCCAACGTTGGCTTGGAATGGATAAAGGTTGTAATAGACCCGGTGTCTTAATTGTTTCAACTTTATTTTGCTGGCAAACCAAACATTCCGCCACAAACTTTTGAATATCTGATTTAAGGCCATCCCAAAAAAATTCCTTCTTAACTTTGTGGTAAGTTTTTAAAAATCCTGAGTGCCCTCCTAAGGGAGAAGTGTGCAATTCCATAATAATCTTTTGTTTTAGCTGGGAATTCTTACAGAGGTATAAGCGATCTTTGTACCATAACGAATCATTTTGCCAGCTAAATGTATCAGAAGTACTGGAATCTTGTTGTAGCTTTCGAATAAGTGCCCACACTTCTTCGTCATTCTTCCATTCCTCCTTTGCTTCGTTTATCCAATCTGGTTGGATAATAGAAATGGCACACAACAATGCTTCCACATCCTCATCCTTTCTTGAGAGTGCATCTGCCACCACATTTTGCTTCCCTTTTTTGTAGATGATTTCAAAGTCATAACCCAACATCTTTGTGACCCACTTTTTTTGCTCTTCAGAGGATAATCTTTGTTCTAAAAAGTATTTAAGGCTATCATGATCCGTTTTTACCTTGAAGTGTCTTCCCATTAGGTAGGGTCGCCATTTCTTAAGTGCATGGAGTATTGCCAACATTTTCTTCTCATAAATAGCTTTGCTTAAAAACTTTCCCTTGATTGGACGACTTTCAAAAGCAATGGGTCTTTCATCTTGCATTAGAACAACACCAATTCCATTTCCTGAAGCATCACATTCCACAATAAAGGTTTTTGTGAAGTCCGGTGTAGCTAAGACTGGTGCTTGGCACATTGCCTCTTTAAGATGTTCAAAGGCATTTGTTGCTTCCGGAGTCCATGAAAATGAATCTTTCTTCAATAATGTTGTTAGAGGTGCTGCTATTCTCCCATAATTCTTAACAAACTTGCGATAATACCCTGTCAACCCAAGAAATCCTCGCAGATGCTTTATGGATGTGGGGATTTTCCATTCCTTAATGGCTTTAATTTTGCTAGGGTCTACCTTAACTCCTTCATGAGATACAATATGACCCAAATATTCCACCTCCTGGACTCCAAAGAAACATTTGGATCTTTTTGCATATAATTGTTTCTCCTCCAATAGTTGTAGCACCCTGTCAACATGTTCAACATGATCCTTCCAAGACTTGCTGTAGATTAGTATATCATCAAAAAATACTAACACAAATTTTCTAAGGAATGGTTTGAAAATTGAATTCATCAAACCTTGAAATGTTGAAGGTGCATTGGTAAGGCCAAAAGGCATGACCAAAAACTCATAATGACCCTCATGAGTTCTAAATGCCGTTTTCGAAATGTCTTCAACCTTCATTCTGATTTGATGATATCCCGAACGAAGATCCAACTTGGTGAAGTAAATTGATCCATGCAATTCATCCAGTAATTCATCAATAACAGGAATGGGGAACTTATCTTTAATAGTGAGCTTGTTGAGCTCCCTATAATCTGGACACATGCACCATGATCCATCCTTCTTGTGCACCAATACTACTGGAGCTGAGAAAGAACTTTGACTCGGTTGAATTATACCAGCCTCTAGTATTTCTGCAACCATACGTTCAATTTCACTTTTTTGGACATAGGGATATCTGTACGGCCTGATGTTTGGAGGAACAATTCCTGGAATCAGATGAATAGCATGAGCATGATCACGCATAGGTGGGAGACCCTTGGGAGTCTCAAATACCTTCGAATGATTGTCTAGGACTTTTTGGAGATCTGGAGAAATAGATGATTCCAATATGGAAACATCTAGTGAGCATAATTGTGCAATTACACCTCTTTGCTCCTTTTTTAGAAGCTTTGTCATACCATGAGAGCTGATTATCTTTCCTAGTTTCCCTGCAATACCCCTTAATTCAACTTCCTTTCCTTCCGTAGAAAATTTGATGAAAAGTTCTTGAAAATTAAAAGCTATTGTACCCAAGGATTGTAGCCATTGGACTCCTAGTACAACATCCGCACCTCCCATTGGAATGGAAAGCATTGGGCTATTCAATACATATTCTCCCATGGATAGCTTTATATTATGGCACTTTCCAGAGCAATTTATTGTTCCTCCATTTGCAATCATCACTTGACACTCTGGTGCTGGATATAGGAAGCAATTCAATTCTTTTGCTACCCTACAATGAATAAAATTGTGGGTGCTTCCTGAATCAATCAACACTATTACCTTTTTCTTCTTGATTTGTCCTTCTATCTTGATGGTTTGAGGAGTGGTAATTCCCGCCAATGCATTACAAGATATGGTCGGATTTATTTGTTCTTCATCTAGGCTTTGTTCCTGAAGTATATCTTCTTCTTTTGACCTTTCTTGCTCCTTTTCTTCTTCCTCTTCACAATCTATGTAGAATAATTTCTTCTCAGCACACTTATGACCTTTAGTGTATTTGCTATCACAACTGTAACAAAGCCCTTTTGCTCTTTTTTCTTCCAATTTTTGTGGTGTCAAACTTATAGGTTGTGGAAGACTAGGGGCAACAACACTTCCATCTTTATAGTTGTGAGTGGTATGCTTCCTGGTTGCCATAATTTTGCTTTCCATTTTTCTTACTAACCTGAATGCCTTCTCTAATGAATCAGGTTCCCAAAGGCGAACATCATGTTGGATATCATCCTTTAAAGACCCTATGAACACATCAATCCTATGCTCCTCTGGAATATCTTTTACCCTTATGTTCAATTTTTGGAACTCCTCAATGTGCTCCATTACTAAACCCTTTTGTTTGAGACTTATCAATTGGCTAAAAAAAGTGTTGCTTTTTGTATCTTCATAATGTGCTATCAATTCTTCCGTAAAAATTGCCCAAGTGATAAATTGTTTACGAGAGCAAAGCCATTGATACCATACAAACTGATTTGGTTCCAAATATACAGTTGCCATACGTACCTTTTGTGCGTTTTGCACATTATTGAGATCAAATAATTGCTCCATCTGTAATATCCATGTGGCGGGATCCTTGCCATCAAACTTCCTCATATCGATTTTTGGAATATGGTGATTCTTTGATCCAACATTAGCGTCTATGGAATCATGATTAACATTTCTTTTGTTCTCATCATGAGTTTCCTTTACTACCTTTTCACCATTAGTGACCCTTTCTTGTAGCAACTTCTTCAATTCTTCCATGTCTGTCTTCATATCTATCTTCAAATCTGCCATGTCTCTCTTCAAATCTGTCTTCGAATCATCCATCTTAGCTTCCATGCCATTTATCTTAGATTCCACACCATTTATCTTAGATTCCACGCCATTTATCTTAGATTCCACGCCACTTATCTTAGCTTCTGTTAGCTTTTGTGAGCGTGACATTTGTTGCACTTGTTCTTGTAATTTTGATATATCATGTAGCATTTCTTCCTCTTCTTCATGGGTCATGCTAGAGCTTTCAGGTTCCTTACTAGGTGTTTGCATTTTCTTTCCTCGGGGCATCAGTTATCGATAATAATGCTTTACTATGCCCTTTGAATTCCGTTAAACCAAGCTTACACAAAAAAATAAAAAAAAACTACACACCTTTTTTCACTTTATAGAAGCCTGATATTGAATCTGATGTATCTCTGTAATTTCAGATCATCCAATTCTGAAATTGCTACCTGTAGTATCCTTCTGCGTCCTCTTTCCAATGCCACAAGTCTGAGCCAAATTGGATTCTCCAAGGAAGAGTTATGTGAAATCTCCCACAGTGACTTGTTTTTAGACTGGTTCAGTATAGCGAACTTGTACGACATGCCACGAGTCACTGTTTCAACCTTTGAATCTGAAACACACACACACGAAACTACAGTCCGTCCTCTTTCTGTACCTTCTTACGAAATTTAAATCCGATCCCCAGAGATAAAGTTATGACGATTTTCCCCAGGTCACCTGTTTTGAAAGTAATTCAGGAGTCTGCAAAAAGACCAACTTCCTTAGATCATATCTCTGCCAATATCTCGCGAAATACTCTGAAATTTGGACCCATGGTTCAGCGCGATTTCTTCTCAAATGGGTTTTTTTTGCGACTTCTGAAACATCACCGAAAAAAATTTATTGCGAAAATGCCACGATGACCTATTTGGAGCAACGAAACCCTAGAATCCAAAGCTCTGATACCAAATGTTATGAAACCAGCTCAAGAAAGATATAAAAGATAGATCAACGCCTAGAATTCAGCCTCTTCGAGGGGGAAACCTCCTTTACATTACATAAATGAACAATTCTTGGATGATACAAATGACAAAACCTCCTTTCTATATATAGGAGTCTAGGGAGTCACAATATAATCCACCCGACCTAACAATAATAATATAAAGCCACAAAAATAACAATAGAGGGATTCTATGGGGCACAAAAATAACAATATGGGGGTAATAGGGGAACAACAATATAAATAAGGGGTATAACTACAATAGTAATGGGGTAATCACTAGTATTATAGGGACCCAACAGTCCCACTGAATTTTTTCACCACTTGACCTCTGGACTCTCTCATGCTATAGGCCTTCCAGCGTCCAGGAGGCTCTTGATGCTCTCATGACAAGGCATGCCACCATATAGGTAGTATTTTTCTCAGCGTTATGCCAGCATCCCCGATATTTGAGCCACTTTTTTAGGCCCAAAGCCAAGGTCACTTCCGAAAATGGAATGACACCTTCAAAACAATAAAATAACAGGGAAACAATGATGCAGAAGAAAATAGTTGAACAAGCCCTTAACCAGACCCCTAGCCATGAAAAAAATTTCATCAAACATATCACAAATGTGTAATCTATGGGTGTAAACAACATATTTAAGCATAGGGATATCATACTCATCTGAGAGTCACTAAGAACCATTGTTACCTCATATCATTTGCTGCATTATCATATATTAGGCGATAGATACATTGTCCATTCATTTACAAGTAAAAACATTATGAGATCCATGTTGGGTGTAGGAATTGCGATTAGGCAGATTCCTTCAACACTTAATTGTCAACCCGGGGATTTCGTAAACTTAGAGACGAAGCACAGGAAATGCCAGAGATGATATGAACTTTTCCTAACTCTATTCCTACTTCCTTAATTACAATCTTGCAGAATCGAAAAGAAAAGATCACCCGACAATTTACACCAAAGAAATTCTAGTGCTGGAATGTGAAATAAAGATTTTGCAGAAAAATAAATGAAAGGAACTCTCAAACTTCTTGTAAGCAATCCTGGCTAATGGAAATATAAATCTATGTTTATATTTAGTATGGTTGTATGTCAGGTTAATAATTGGACCCTTGAAGATGTTTGACTTCTTTATAGATCTTTCTCCCTGGACTAAGATGTTATTCCTGTACTCTTACAATATGCTTGCACTAGTACCAGAATAGAGTTTAGGTGCTGGAAGTATATTTTACACCTGTACTAAAGATTTATGTCCTCATGCAGGGGCTCTAAGCCTTAGGATATCGATTCTTGTACCGGAAGAGAGATTCCTGCACCAAGTTTTCACATTCCTCTTATAAGAAAATAAAGAATGTGTTAACTTAGAGAAAGAGTTTGCAAATGTAACAAAACTTCGAAATAAATTCCTCAAACAAAAATATGCTTCAACCAATCTCAATCTTTAAAATAAGAATTAATTTCTAAAGTTAAAGCACACTTTTCTTCAATCAAGGAACTCCTTCATGAAACTAAAGAAATCATCTAGTTGTGATAACAGAATTCATCCCTGTAATAGTTATTCACACAAATCCGATCTGCATTCATAACCTTCTTAGCTCAGAAAGATTCTCTTTAAAATAATTAAATATGCAGTTCGATCCTTCCCTGAAAAGTATGAAGTGCAGTACAGGTTAATGTGTTATAACAACATTCATTCTCTAATTACTAAAGCAGATCCATTCAAGATATCAAGAACACTTTGGAATTATAATCACACACTTGCAGAAACACATCAAGGCTCATATGTCATACAAGAACAAAAGACTATTACTGTAATGAACCAAAGGAATCAATATGCGAAACTATAAATGCACTAGTTCATGAATGCGTGCTTGCATGATTGTTTCACAAACGATGTTAAGATTTGAAGAAAAGAAATCACAAAGGATAAAATCAAACTTAGTTCAGCATGTACACCACAAATCCATCACACTGTTATCTCAAAATCATGCCCTGGAAGGCTGCAGACCAGGAAGACTTCAAGTAACTATTTCAAACCAATCTTTTAGCTAAGGCTTAGCCTCCTTAGCCTGAGAGGGCTCTCTCAAAGGGTTAATGATATTGATTAAAGATATGGATAGATGGCTAACTCTATGGTTTGGATTTTATATGTTTGTAGATTGGAAGATGGAGACTTGCTACCATTGGGCTATGGAGTCAGTGACAGAGATAAGGACAAAAAATAGCTCTTCTTATAAAACTGAGGCTTGTATATACTCCAATGAAAGAGTGACACATTCAATATAACAATGAACTCAACCTTACATGGAAGTCAGGGCATTCAGCATTTAAACATTCAGAACATAAACTCATAGGGGATCACACAGTTTATAAATGTATACAGGAAGTCAGAGCACATTCAGTGAATTCTGAGTGATTATACATCCATACCACTGTAAGAATTAAGAAAAGGACAACATCACATATTCTGAACATAAAAAATCCTTCATGAATCCTGAGAAGTAAAGTCAAGCATGTATTACTGAAAATGAGTCTTACATAGGCCAAATACAAGCTTTTCCATAAAATTTCCAACCCTTTGCTAATTCGACCTCTTGCTCTATATAAAGCATTTAAAATTAGGATTCCATCATCCCTCATCAAGAGAATTCGAATTTGCCATCAGTGACACCTATTCTAACCATAAAACAAACCATTAATTAGAACTAGCTGTTAACTAGGAGTGCTAGTGACCTAATACGACTAGGAGTGTAACTCCTTATTATGATTACAACAACCTTATCTAAACATTTAAAACATTATTTGACACCTAAAACTCCATGAAGTCAAATTTGATGAAGCCTCCCACGTGGTCACCCAACTGCTGATGACAAACCCTAGAAATTAGGGAACATGTTTTCCTGTTTTTAGGTTTAGATCCTTGAAAATTGGCACGTGGGACAGAGCCTTTATCTCTTCATCCATGACACATTTTACGAAACTGAAGGAGGTTTTTGTAGCCCATGTTGTCTAGAACAAAAACCTCTCCTTTTTTTTTAAAACATTTCTCCAGCTATCCAGAAACTGTCCTTGAAAAACACGTGACAAACAGGAAAAATCCGTTTTCTGAAAGTAGGGTCTCAATGAAAGCTTAGTATCTCCCAACTGAAAACACTTATGAATAAAGTGAGATAGGTTATTGTATCTGGAGAGTTTATGAAGATAAAAATCCCTCATAATTCCAAAATACATCTTCTTGTAACTGGAAACGGATCTTGAAAAAGACTGCTAAAACCAGAAGACAAAGCTTGACTTTCAGCAGTTTCGTAGCGCAAGTTTAACCATAAATTTCTCCCACCTCAGAATGGAATTGAAGAAAATGAAAGAGGTTTATGTAGTGAAGCATGTTAAGAAGAAAAGCCTCTTCCAGTTTGCAAAATTAAGTTCTCGGCTGCTCAGGAAAGCTTTTCGAAGTTAACTAGTAAAAACAGTTTTTATGCTAAAACAGGCTGCTACAGGGGTTTCGTAGCGCGCTACGAAAACTCCTAGTTCAGTGATTTCGTAGCTACTTTCAAAATTTCTCTAAAATGATGTGAGATATGACTTATAAACACCTGGTGAGACTTCTAAAACATGGAATGAGGCTGTCAAACATTATTTGGAAAAGAGATATGATCTTAAAAGACTTCTAACCTTATGACCTAACCCTTAAAGCATGAAATGACCTAGAGACCCTTTAACACCATGACTAGAAGAAGGGTTTGTAAATGAGAATGACACTAATTGTGATGAGATGACTAAAAAATTATAAGACTATGACTAGAAACAAGGAAACTTACCAAAGCTTAGAGACAAAGATTTTAGGGTGATAACACACACAATGATTATAAATAAAATCGAGCCTAGACTTTGTGGAAGAATGAAAACTTCTATTTAATTCACACCTTGCATTAAAAAAAATCAACACACCTTTAACGAAAAAGAATAATGCAAGGGGGAACGAGCTGGGTTGTTTAGGCCCTAGCCAACCAGCTCATTTTCTTATTTAGGAAACTTGGAAATTCATCTCTCAACAATGCATCAACATAGAATTACAACACAAGATCAAAATAACATGGCACAGTCCCTTTCTATTAATAATCAGCAAATGTACATAATGAATTTTAATACTGCCCAAAATGAGGGTGATACAAGAAAAAATACAGAAGACCAAAATTACAGTATCATTTCTATAGCTATCACTCGCTACCGTTTTCTATCTAAATCCTATGTTATATACATCCTTTCAGGCCTGTGGCCGTAACCAAATTAGATCCAGTGTTACAATCTAAGCCTTTCGGTTATAACAAAATAATAACAATAGTACATACTAAGCCTTTTGACTATAACAAAACGCTAATATTGAGCATTTGGTGGGCAACCTAATCTTCATCATATCCCTAACTTATCTCCACCTTGAGCCTAACTCGAGATGACTGATCTGGAACAAGGTGTTCGTGTTAGGTAGTGAGTTGTCACGACAGTTTAGGATTCGCCAACGGTGCAAGAATCCTACCTACATTGGACCATGCTAACGAAATGATCAATATGTTGCTTATCAAATACTTTAGGAAAGGAAATATTAGTTGAAAATAATATTAAATGTATAAAATCTATAGAAACAATTAATTAAGCACATTTTTAACCCTTAAATATGAAATATAAAGCTAGTGCAGGAAAAGGCATGATTCTTGGAATAGTACAGGAATAAGGAGGTTGCAAGGTTAAAACAAAGGTCTAAGGTTATGATTTTGAAGTGGAAAAGGGGTTAAAAATGAAGCAATTTATCCTACCAACATCCTCCCCTCCTTAAGCTATTGTGGGTCCTCACACAAACTTTACCTACTGCAAAAAAACAAAAACAAAAGAGCCTCCCTTCAATTCTAAACTTGCATGCTGATCCCTGCTTTCACTGTCTTTTCTTTCTTGCTTTGGGCCTTTTTGAGTTTCTTGGTCACCTTTTTAAGATGTTCATAACACTTTGAGGCCCGAAATTTCCATATCTTGACTTGTCTTTTCTGCTCCTTCACCTCTCCTGCCAACTCTGCATTTGCTCGCTTCTGCATTGCGTGCTGCTCTTTCATGGCTTGGTCTAAAACCTCCAAGCCATAAACATGCTACTTGAGCTCTTCTATTTGACTATTCAAATAGAGGGTGGAGTTTTATACTCCCAATTCCTTTGGCACAGAATTTTCGGTAGTCGATTCTAGACATGTGCCGACATCATTAGGGTCAAGGTTATCCTGGCCGCCCAGTTCCTACACTTCAATATCGTCAAGAGTTTCAATACCTAGAGTTTCAATGTCACTAAGGGTCTCAGTTCCCTACAGATTCACTTTATCAAGGGTTTCAGTACCCTTCTCACCTAATTTACCAGGTGTTTTAGTACCCTACTCACCCAATTTACCAAGGGTTTTAGTACCCAACTCATCGAATTTACCACAGGTTCCAGTACCCGACTCATCCAATTTACTAGGGGTTTTAGTACCCAAAATTTCAAAATCATAAAGGGCTTCAGTACCCTGCTCATCCATCTTACGAGGGGTTTCAATACCCGAAACTTCAAAATCATTAAGGGCTTTAATGTCTTGCACCCTATCATCCACCTAACCCTCCACCGGGTTTTTTCTTTCACTTGACATAATTTTTCTCTTCTTCATCCTACCAAAGAGGACCGACAAGGGTGTTTCGTCTTCCTTCTCCACATAGTCTCGTCAACCACTCTATGGGCTGACGCCTCAGCAAGGACCGAGAGGTTATTGTTACTTGGTGAAGTAGGTGGCGAGTCATCCAATAGTATCGGGGAGGTCGATTGAACATGACCCGCCCTTGAAGAGGCA
The DNA here is from genome assembly GCA_031772625.1 of Pinus tabuliformis. Classification (NCBI taxonomy): domain Eukaryota; kingdom Viridiplantae; phylum Streptophyta; class Pinopsida; order Pinales; family Pinaceae; genus Pinus; species Pinus tabuliformis. Next base: position 150,607,406 of record CM062815.1, on the reverse strand, counting down.
GTCCTTCTACCGGCTGACCTCCGAGTCTCGATAGGGCGTGGGGTCAACGTTTCTGATTTTTTTTTCTTGCTTGCACTCTTCTTATTGATTGACTTCCCTGCACTTCACCCCTGAAACTCCTTTAAGAATTCCTCTGAGGTCAAGTTTTTAGCCTCTAGCTCCTTGTTGATTAAAATTGTGATCAGCCCTTGGTGATATAACTTGTATGCAACCAGGGTTGACTTACCTTTCTGAACACATTTCGACATTTTTTCTAAGCTCCTAAGAAAATAATATGGAAAATTAATGAGCTTACCAAACTAAAAATGCAGGAGCAATCGTATGTGATAGAGGAAGGTTAGTGAGTAACAACCCTCGCAGGTAAGAAACTTCTGCAACACATAAAGGAGATCCTTCCATTTTCCAATCATAGCATTACGCTGGAGACCGTTCTTCCAGTCCACCTTTTGCTTCGGGTTGACCACGAATTGACGCCGCCATTTCTTTTCTATCTTCTCCTTCTTAAACCATTGTTCCCCCACTGCTAGTAAACCTGTAGCTTGAGATATGGACTCCTCTGTGACTGTAAATTCCAACAAACCAACCTTGGATCAACTCCCATCAAAAGTCCGGGCAAATGTTAATACCATGGCTGAGTAAAATCCATCAATTTTTTGCAGAAATGGGAGGAACCCAGGTTCGTGCAATATTACAAGATTGTTTCTATACTCAACTATTTTCTCCATCTCCTTTATGGATTGTGGTTCAATCCTTACATGCGCCATGTCTGTTTGAATTCACCCAATCTCTGTCTAAATTTTTGAAAAAATATTACAATATAAATAACCCAAAATGATGGTCGAGCTATACATCTGCCACTATATTAACCACTTCCTGAATGATCATGCTTCATCATTAAAATTACACGGATGTGAATATGCATTGGTTCAAGTACATGCAGGCGATGATGATTGGAAGAGGCGGCGATTTAGATAATGATTCCATGTAACAATCATGCAAGGTCGGATATGGAATAAGGCCATTATTATCAGGTGATGAGTTTTTCAAGGAAAGGAAGTATTGGATTTCAGGAGAATCATACCATCCCACATTTACTTCATGATCTCACATAAGGTGTACTTAGTACTCATTAAAAAGATGAGATTTCATAACCTAAAATATATTTGTACTTAAATGATTTATTCCTAATTTTGTAAATGATAAAACAAAGTGTTAATCATAATACAAATTGAATGACATGATCTACAGGTGGTACAGTTATTCTGCTTGTACAAAAATTCATGAAACAAAAGATAATATTTTTAATACACATTTTTTGCGCTAGGTGTTCTTGCACCAGAACATGTGTTTTTCTAATTGGTTGCGCTCAGCAGTGTGGATTCATGTACTGAACATTCCTGCACTGAACGTGCTTGCACCAAGCATGCCTGCACTAAGCATGCCTGCACTAAGCATGCCTGCACTAAGCTTGCCTGCACTTAAACATGCTTGCACTAACCATGCCTGCACCAAATATGCTTGGACTTGAACACACATTCCTGCACTAGGGATATTTGTAGCATATCTCAAAAGAAAATTCTGATAGGGTATAATTCATAGGCTGGATTAAAAATTATGTTGGATATACAAGGGAGGTTTTATTCGCCATTCTTTGGTGTTGATATATGCCTTTCAATCTAATTTGTGAGTTCGCATCAGGTCCTGCAATCGATCCATGAGGGAAAAAAAGAAGTGGGAAAAAAGGGGTAAATTTTTAGAATGGGAGGGAAATTATGACAGAGAATTCAAGAGCGAGACCACCAAGAGGGACAAATAGAAAAGGGATTTCAAGGAAAAAAGAGGGAAATACGAAATCGAATAGGGAAAGTTTCTTTGAAGAAAGGGATGGTAAACTTCATGGGATGAAAAGAAGAAAATAAGGGGACTTTTTTTCTACGAAAATGGGAATAGAATAAGGGTAGAATTTCACCTGACATCTGCCTGTATAGTGTTGATCTGTAAAGAAAATGCAGCGAGAATTGAGTGTTTCTTGGATAAAATTTTTTGTGCCAGCTATCCCAAACTTGGATAAGGGCCTGGTTCCTGTACTTGAACCTGCTTCTTCTTGGTGACAGTTAACACATCTAAAGATCAAGTAACATTCCCATTTTATTAGAATTGATCTTCCTGCCACAAGATGGTTTTCATGTTGATCCTTTTGCAATCATGTCAGTAAAAGTGATTTTCACAATCACAAGAAAATATTTTTTTCTTTAATTCTTTTGCTTTTTTTTAGAATTTTTTTCTTTTTTTATATATATATATATATATATATATATATGGATTTTCTTTAAACTTTATTTCAAGAGAGGAGAAATCAAATTAAAATAGGCTGGCATAGCCACCTACCAATTGAAGTTCAGACTACTGTTGCACTTGTAGCATGAAGTCTTCCTTTTTGATGGGCTAAAAATATGCTTTAAGCCTATGCCCATTCACAAGGAAAACTGAATTTTTCCCATCGATAGTTTTGAATTCTACAGCCCCATTGTCGAAAACTTGAATTACCTCATACGGTCCCATCCAACGAGTATGGAACTTCCCTTTAAAATTTTTATATCTAGAGTCATAGAGAAGTACCCAATCACCTGGTTTCCTAATAAACTTGTCATGCCACTTCTTGTGTTGCTGCTGTACCAAAATATTATGTTGAACACCATCCCTTCAAAATTCATCTAGCTTTTTAAACTGTAATAGATGTTGTTGTTGTGCTTTTGAGAGATCTAGACCCAACTAAATTGCAGTTATGAAAGTCTTTACATGAAATTCAAACAACAAAAGGACTTGTTTTCTATACACCAGCTCATATGGTGTATGCCGCGTGTTGCTCCTCCAAGTGGTTCGATAAGCCCATAATGCTTCAGGAAATTGGTTAGCCCAATCCTTCATGTGCATTTTTACTATTTTGGTGAGGATGGATTCAATCACCTTTTTTATAGTTTCCACCTAGCCATTTTCTTGCGGGTGGTACGGTGTAGATTTCCTGTGCCGAATCTTATACTGATTCATGACTTCCTATACCAAGTTAGAAACAAACTGCGGTCCATTGTCAGAATCAATATATCTAGGAACACCAAATCTAGTAAAAACTTCATTGAATAGAAAATCAACAACAATTTTTTCAGTGGCAAAAGAAACAGTTTTAGCCTCTACCCATTTAGTAACAAAATCAATACAAACCAAGATATGCTTTTTATTTAAAGATGTGGGGTTTATGGGTCTTACGAAATCAATAGCCCATTTTTCAAAGGGCTCAATCATGAATTGGGGACATAAAGGCATTTCATTGTCTTGAACAGGTTGACCCATCCATTGACAACTATCACAACGCCTAACATATTGCTTAAAATATTTAAACAAAGAAGGCCAAAAATATCCAGTGCATAGCATTTTATATGCAGTTTGTTTATCAGCGAAGTGGCCACCGCAAGGTTCATAATGGGTAGATTTTAAGATATCAAACATTTCTTCCTCTCTCATAGATCTACAAATAACAAAATCTGGTCCAGTGTAAAATAGGTCTCCCTGTATCCAAGAATATGAAGCACTTTTCTGAATAATATTCCGCTTTTCACAAGCGGATAAGTGAGGTGGTGTTTTTTTGGTGACTAAATAGTTAGCTATGTTAGCAAACCATGGGGATTTTGTTGACATAGAAAAAAGATGTTCGTCAGGGAAATCATCATCAATAGGAATTACTTCACCATGATTGTTTAATCTAGAAAGATAATGAACTACACCATTAGACTTTCTTGGTCTATCAATAATTGTAAGATTGAATTCCTGTAATAGAAGCAACCACCTAGTCACTATATCGCTATTTAAAGGTTTATTCATTAGATATCTTATAGCAAAATGATCAGTATGCACATAAACTTCATATCATGTAATGTAATGTCTGAATTTATTAATAGAAAAAATAACGGCTAAAAAATCTTTCTCAGTCATTGTATAGTTAAATTCGGCAGGTGACAAAGTTTTACTGATGTAGTAAATAACATAGGACTGTTTATTCTCCTCTTGTCCTAAAGTTGCACCAATGGTAGTGTCTGAAGCATCGGAGGAAATATGAAATGGCAAGGACTAGTTTGGTCCTCTCAAAACTAGTGGTTGTACTAATTTTTCCTTCAATGTTTCAAACGACTACTGGAAAGCTGTGGACTAGGTGAATTCACTATCCTTAGCTAATAACCGAAAAAGGGGGGTAGCAATCTTGCGAAAATTTTCAATGAATCTCCGGTAATAACCAACATGTCCCAGGAAACCTCTCACTTCCCTTTGGATTTTGGGTGCAAGTAGATGAATAATGACTTCAATTTTAGCGAGGTCTACCTGGATACCTTTGTCAGAAACCAAATGACCAAGAACCACTCTTGATTTGCACATTAATATACATTTTTTATCACTCAAAGCAAGATGCGCTTCTTGGCAATGTAAAAGAACTTTTTATAGATTTTTAAGAGATTCATCAAATGAGTTACCAAACACAGAAAAATTGTCCATATAAATCTCAACACATTCAAGATCAGCAAAAATAGCCAGCACATCCCTTTGAAAGGTGGTGAGTGCATTACACAACCCAAAAAGAAGCACTCGATAAGAAAATGTACCCCAAGGGCATGTAAAGTTAGTTTTCTCTTGATCTGAATGTGCAATCTGGATTTAGTTATACCCACTGAAGCCATCTAAAAATGAAAAGTAATTTCTATGGCAAGGCTATCTAGTACCTGATCGATGAAAGGAAGGGGAAAGTAATCCTTGAGAGTGGCTTTGTTTAATTCTCAATAGTCAATGAAAATATGCCATATTCCATCTTTCTTAGGGAATATCAGTAATGGAGAGACCCACTAACTATCAGAAATGGGGTAAATGAAATTAGCATCTAAGAGTTTTTGTAATTCCTCTTTAACAATATCTCTTAGTGAAATATTCATTTGTCTCTGGGGTTGTCGGACAGGTCGGGCTCCCTCCTGGATATAGATATGATGAGTACAAGTCTCAGGAGGAATGCCTTTCATGTCTTCGTAACTCCAAGTGAATGCATCCAAGTGATCTCGCAACAAGGTAACAAGCTGCTCTTGCTGAGATGAATCTAGGTCTGAGCTAATGTGTAAATATTTTCCTGGACTAATTTCAACAAGAGTGGTCTCGGGCTCAAGAGTATAGGAAGATGATGCCACAATATGGGATAAGGAAGGTTGGGAATCAAAATTTTCTTGAAAATCTAGACTAAAGATCTGATGAAGTGTATCAAAACTAGGCATAGTGTCTAGATTGTTCAAGAAATCTCGTAATTCACCATCCTGGGTGGACTCAGTATAATGCTGAATCGAAGAGATAGGTCGGGTCTCCTCATCACTACTGTCATAATCTAACCATAAAGTGTCCTTGAGTTCCCGAATAGATCTAGCAGGTGGATATAAGGTGACCTTTTTCCTAGAGTCTCCATGTGAAATGTACATATCACTGGAGCGACATCCAATATAAGCATCGGCCGTGGCAAGCCATGGTCATCCCATAATCAAAGGATGTCCTCCCATTGGATTCTTTGGCTGAAGCACAATGAAATCCATGAGGTATTCCCATGAATCTATAGAGACAACCATGTCGTCTAATACTCCATTGGGCTTGATTTTAGATCTGTCTGCAAGTTCAAGCATGGTGGGTGTAGGACGAATATGGTCCAACCCAAGTTGCTCCATGGTTTTCCTGGTCATAACATTGATGGCTGCCCCCAGGTCTATTAATACATTAGAGACAAGGATGTTGGCTTATATGGGCCTGACCTAGGTTCAGAGATGATTTAGCTAAACAAATCCTGGTACTACTGGCCCTTTTGGCAATAGTCCACGAAACGTGGATTGAGGTCTCACCTGAAGTAGTATGGGAGGGTGCTAGAACCAGGTTTCCTCACCCTAGAGATGTCTGATGGTTTTTCATTGGTCTGCGGTTTGACCCTGCATGCATGTCACTATGTGCACCCATCTGTACCTTGTAGGCTACAATGTTGCCTTCGCGCATCTTTGTTCGAGGTGATCCGTGTTATTACCCAAGTTTCTTACTATTAACCTGAGATTATCTGATTACTTATCTATATGAGCCCAATTATACTTAACAGTGTTCAATATTCATATAAGTGCGCGCGATAAACAAAACAATATAAATGCATAGAAAATCATACAAAAATAGATACACAGTATTTAGAATCAAACTTCTCTTTATTATTATTCTTCTTGGGTTACAGACTCAACTTCGCCTTGTGAACTCAGCTGCAGGGGTCTGCGCACTCACCTGCGGACTCTACTAGGCCTCTGCGGACTCAGCTGCAAAGCCTCTTCCTACTAGTATGACCCAAGACACTTAGACTTCTTTTCTATCCGCTACTAGATCATTACATCAATCCATCTCTTGTTTTTTTTCCAACTTTGAGCCTCCCTCTATTTATACAATCCCATGGTCCACGGACCATGGGTAGGTCGACATTACATTACATTACATTACATTACATTACATTACATTACATTACAACACTTAGGGCAGACAACCCTATGACTCAATATACATTTTGCGGTTCGCGCTCGCAATTCACAGAGTCTTACAACATATTTGACCAAAACCTGGGCTTTAAGCCCCAAAACACGCTGTGGAGGCATTCCATGCCCAACAGGCCCCCAAAACAAACATCATGACTCACCCTCGAGTCACTCTGTTGGTGCAGCGATCTTGGCACGAAGTCCCTCCAACTGATCCCGAACAGCCTGAATGTCGGCAATGCACTAAGCTGCTACCTACTGCACCTATTGCATTCTGTCTTCTGAGCCCTCTGTTTCTGGCATGCTACGCTACATCTGTACCTGCATCCCCTAAATTTGCGTGAGCTTTCCTTTGATATTTGCTGTGATTGTGACGGCTTCATCAATCCATGGCTAGACATGTGCTTTGAGAACAACTTCCTTATGGCGCGCCGCATCCACCTTCTCTTTTAATGCCTTGGCTTGCTGCATCTTTGCAAGCTGTTGAGTAAGGACTACTGTCTGTGCAGTCCCTCTGATGTTGTCATAATGTTGCTGGAGTTCGTGTGCCTCTATCTCCAGAGGCTGAATGTTGGGGTCCTCCTGCAACGTCGTGAGGACCTCAAGCGCCTGCTCCAACATGGTGGTATAATGAACAAGTGTTGTCTCGTGGCTAGTCCTTGGAGTTTTATAGCACTTTTTGAATTCAAATTCGACCGTTGCCCCCAATTATGGGCCATCAATGCTTTCTTGGTGGCATATTTTCCAAAATCTTGCCCATAACTGCTGTCTCAAATGTCTGCGGCCCACTCCATTTGGCCTTAAACTGGACATCCCATCATGAACAATGACACGAACGGTCACTTCACAGCTTACCCACGCAGCAGCGCAGCCCCCCGTGCGTGGGTGCGAACCTTGTGACATGCTGACTCTGCGCGGACCTCCCTTATCACGTAGCTCCCAAACATACTCTTTTATGGTCCCACGCTCTCTTTCAACTTCCTGGAGCACTGAGACTGTGCTTCCCACGGCTAGTTAGGTGGTCACACCACCTGTGCAAGGCTCCAGCTTGCCTTCTAGTAGAGTCCGTGGAAAATCCTGAATTTTCCTCGCAACAGTCAGCGCTGTGCACTCTACTGTATGCAGTGCATTCCCCTGGTTACTGCGTGTGGTGATATGTGGTCCTAGCCATGGAAGTAGACTAATCAATTCTCGACGATAGTCTTCTAACTCATGTGTATGATCATTTTCACCTTGCTTCGTCATCATTGGTTTATCGACGAGACATGCTCGCTTGATCTTGTTTTCCAGCCTCTTAACCTCTTCGTCCATGAATTTTTTTTTCTTCCCTAGTCGTACCTGGTCCTTTTCAAGTTTGCGAAGTCTAAGGTTCCATCACTGAATGGCTTCCTGAAGTCTTATGTGTTCTACCTCACGTAACTGTGTGATGTCTTCGTCTTAGGGTTTGTGCACTGTCACACCTACATGTGCTATTATGTGTGGATTCATCATTGCATGCCCCTCAGAAATTACGGTCCCTATCCTATTCCTGAACCTTAGAATCATTTTCGCGGTCAGGGTTTTGTACATGGTCCTATAGGTCCATTGAACCGCTAGTATGCATAGGTCCCAGTCAGTGCGTTTCACCTAGTGAACCCTATTGAACACTTTGCACACCCTATCAAATGCTTCTTTGTGGATAATCCTTGGTGCGGTTTGCCTTTCCTACTGCTGTGTTTTGTTCCTATTCTCTATTCTAGGAGTGGTGTGTGCTTGTGTGGGCTGCCCATCACATGTCTATACCCATCAGGAAAGGTGGGCGCATAAGTTGTTTTGCCCCTGGTAATTGGCTCTCATCCTTAGTTGGGGTTTTCCAAATCATAGGCGCATCATCTTCTTGTATCCACGCCAGTCCTCAAAAATCCCCTGATGTGTACCCCACCATCCTGTGGGCATTGTGCACAATGCCCATTTCAGAGCATCGATCCGCTTTTGTTCTGGTACTGCGCTTTCAAATTTGTTTAGGAATTCATCCACCACTGTCAACCCATCATATGTAGGTAGATCCCTTGCCTCTCTTGTCACGCAGCGTAGTGATCTAACCATCATGTTGCAATTAAGCATTGTTACTTCGTGCAGCTGATTCTGCCATCTCTATACTTCTTCGTCTGAATCTAAAGTGCAGGAGCTTTCGCGCTCCCACAAAGTCTTTCCATCTGCAATCAGATTCACCCAATCCTGTTCTCATGTAGTTATCTTGTCGATGAAATTGAGATCGTCATCACTAACATCGTCGTGCACCGGTTCAGTGTATCATGCTCCTTTGGCTGGATCTAGAGGTACTACTACGCGTAGTGAATTTTCTCAAAGATCATTTTGCACTTCTTCAGATTTATGACTCCGTTCATATCAATGGCCCAGTCTATTCTTAGTGGCACGGGATAGGGTTTGCTATCATTGACAATCTCTATCACTTCAAAATCCACCTGCGCGCTCGCACCTTCAATATCCACTCTTACCCCTTGAAATCTTCCCATAGGCAAGATCTTCTGTTGGTTCACCATTCACAACTGAATAGGAGACCATTGCAGCATGGGTCTGCCCATGCGTTCCCATGTTTTTTTTGACAATACATTCATGTCCGAGCTGAGGTCTTGGATTACCTGATCCATTTCATACTCGGTGATTTGAGCAGTCAACCTCATTTCCCTTCCTGTGCATAATGCATGCTTTCCAAGTTTTTGGACCACGCGTGGTTCTCCTGACCTCGGTCACCTAGTGATAAGTTCCTGTAGTCCTTTTACTGCCTTGTTGTCGTGTACTAGTTTCATTCATGTCTCCAGAAAGGTAGTGAGCATTGAAGGATCCATCTCTGGTTCTAGTTGATCCTTACTACCTGAAGTGGAGGCCTCTGTGAAGCTCTTTTTAGCTTCCATGAATGTCTCTTTCACACGTTCTAAATCAAATTCAGGTTTCTTTGTAGGACCCTTGCGAACCCACGCACTTTCTTCTGACTGCTTACCTTTATATTTGCCAGTGGTCATACTGCTCCTGAGCATCATGTTTACATTCAGGTCTTCTTCGCGCGACTTAGACCTCATCATCTGCAAATTCTGAGTCGGAGGAGGCTGGAGTACCCCTTTTTCATGCAGCTCATGATGAAACTTAGTACAGTACAAACATGATGTTCTTATCGAGTTCATACAATCACGGACATAGTGCCATGGCCCTTCGCAATTGTAACAAATTAGTTTTCTGCGACCCCTTCCTGGTCCCATTCCACCTTGACCCTGTCTGCGCCCTTGGAATCTAGAGTGCACCATTAATATATTTGGGTCGAGGGCTCGCATTTCAGTCTACACCCTATAGGCAGGGATCTGATCCATCATTAGTTCATAGCTTTTGCAGGTGCATTCATCATGGCCTACCGACCTGCAGAAATTACAAAAAACTTGCTGGGTTGTCTACATATACTTCTGCAATAGATGATAATTATCTGTAGTGTGTTTTCCTCCTATCTGATATATCACACACCATAATTTAGGCGCCGCGCTCGGTCCTGCCTATGCTTCAGGTCTTAATGACATCAACCCTCCTCCCGTGAAGTAATTCGTGAACACTAGACAATGGTCCTTGTCATGCCCCTGGCCTTTGCATTTTATGCACCATACCTCCTTGCGTGCCTCTAGCCATGGTGTCTTGTCCTGTTTCAAACTCTGCATCTCCAAACATAGATTTTGTAGTTGCACATGGATTTGTTGGACTCCCAGACCAGGGTCTTGTATAGGGGTCTCATGCAATCTCATTGCCATCTCCAAAGCTTCGACCTGGGTGGAAAGTTTTTGCTATGATAGCACCGTCCTTAAGTGCAGTGTTAGTGACGCTACAAATCATGCATGATGTTGTCCATCCGTCAAAGTCATGTTAGATTTGCAAATCATACCCTTCAACCTTTGGTCCAGATCCTAGGGGGTCTCACCCAGGAGCATCATGCTCTCCTTAAAATCAATAATTGATTGTGTCTCTGACTTTGGTCTGCTAAATTCCTTGTTCATTGCGGTCTAGATTTCTGTTAGAAAATTATATATTACAGAGCAATGGAACACATAAAATATTGCAGAGATATAATCATAGAAAACGCATAAAACAAGAGAGACACAGAAATAAGTGGTTCACCCAATTTGGTCCACATCCACGGAGAAACAACCAATCCTTCCTTTTATATTATCCAGCAAATTGAAGAGATACAACCTACAACAGATCCGCTGTAACACCCTCTTTGCTCTCAATCTCCTCTCTCTTCCTCACTCAGAATACAAATATTCATAGACGCAATACAATTCCCTCATATATAGTGAGGGGTTGCCTTCTAGGGCAACAAAACCCTAAATTAAACATAACTTCTACCATTAGATCATCCACCTAATGAATGACCTAGATTGACTAGAAATTACTAGACTTTTACAAGGAAATTTTACATCTATTTTTAGCTTCAGGGGTGTTGTCCCCGAACCCCTACAGGGGGACTACTAGCGCACGGACCCCCAGCCGGGGGGGATTAGGCCCCCAGACCCCCGCGGGGGGGACAAGTCCCCCCCGCACCCCCCCGCGTGGAGGGGTGTACAGTCTTCCTGGGATATACATCTGGCTGAAACCTTTGAAAACAGAAGATAATCAGGCTCCACACCCAACAATCTCCCACTTGGAGACTTATTATAGAAACTCCACTGCTACTTCATTTTCTAGACAATAACTCCACTTTGGACCTGGCTGTTTCTCATCTTCTTCATCATACTTGAAGACCAACTGAAACTGAGCATATTCTCAGTTTATCCCTGGTTACAACTTTTGTTAACATATCTGCAGGATTCTGGATAGTGTGTATCTTTTCCAGCTTCAACTGTCCATCTTCCAATGCTGACCGTATGAAATGGTACTTGAGCTGTATATTTTTAGTCTTGGAATTAAATGCAAAGTTCTTGCAAGATGTATGGCACTTTCGCTGTCACTATATAACCTGCCCAACTCTTGCTTCTTGCCTAGTTCATCCAGAAACCTTTGTAACCAAATCATTTCTTTACTAGCCTCTGTAGCAGCAACATACTCTTCTTATGTTGTTTAAAGTGCAACAACACTTTGGATTTTTGAAACCCAACTGACCGCTGTTCCACCTACAGTAAACACATACCCTGTTGTGCTCCTCATGTTATCTCTATCACCTGCCATATCTGCATCAACATATCCCTGTAGAGCAATGCTTGAACCACCAAAGCATAATGCTTGATTTGTGGTACCTCTCAAATACCTAAGAATCCACTTCACTGCCATCCAATGTTCTTTTCCTAGATTGTTCATGTACCTGCTTACAACTCCCACTGCATGTGCAATATTAGGCCTTATGCAGACCATTTCATACATTAAGCTTCCAAATGCTGATGCATATGGAACTTTAGACATATTAGCCATTTCTTCCTGAGTCTTGGGACACGCCTCCTTACTTAATTTGAAATGGCTAGCCAAAGATATACTAACTGGTTTTGCATTCTACATATTAAACCTTTTCAACACCTTTTCTATCTACTCACTTTGAGACAATGTTAATTTGCAATTCTTCCTGTCTCTAGTTATTCTCATACCAAGGATTTGTTTTGCAACACCCAAATCCTTCATTGCAAATGAGTTTGCCAATTTCCTTTTGAGCACATTTATTTCCTACATGTTAGAACCTGCAACAAGCATGTCATCTACATACAATAACAATATAATATAGCTGCCATCATTTTGCCTTTTGAGATAAACACAATGATTAGAGTGACATCTAGTATGACCTTGTTCAGACATAAACCTGTCAAATTTTAGATACCACCGCCTTGGAGCTTGTTTTAAGCCATACAAGCTCTTCTTCAACCTGCACACTAGTTTCTCCTTCCCTTTTACCTCATATCTTTGTGGTTGCTGCATATATATCTCTTCCTCCAAATCCCCATGGAGAAAGGCTGTCTTTACATCTAACTGCTCAAGATGCAAATCTTCAGCTGCTACTAGACTTAAAATAGTTCTGATTGAAGTCATTTTAACAACAGGAGAAAATATTTCATCAAAATCAATACCTTTCTTCTATGCAAGCCCCTTCACCACAAGTCTAGCTTTGTACCTCTGTTTTCCTCCATCTTCTTCCTTCAGCCTGTAAACCCATTTATTCTACAATGTTGTTTTACCTGTAGGAAACCTGACTAAGTCCCAAGTCTGGTTATGTGCTAAGGAGTCCATCTCTTCTTTCATGGCTTGCTCCCACTTCTTCCTGGTTTCTACCTGCACTGCTTCTTCATAACATTCTAGTTCACCAGAATCAGTCAACAATACATAATATAATGAAGGAGAGAATCATTCAGGGGGTATACTTATCCTGGTAGATCTTCTAACACCACTTTCAGGTGTTTGAAGTGCTTGTTGCTGTTGTGGTTGTTGTTCTGGCTGTTGATCATTATGATTTTCAGGCATCATTTTTCCTGTGATATCGTCAAGCACTGTGTATTCTTTGTTTTCTTTTTCTTGTTTCTTTTCCTACAACTGATTCTTATACAAGACCTTTTCATTGAATATTGCATCTCTTCTCCTAATGATTTTGTGATTTTCATAATCATATAAGTGATAACCAAAATCATTAACGCCATATCCAATAAAGGTACATTTCTTTGATTTTTCCTCAAGCTTTGTTCTATTTTCTTTGTTAATGTGGACAAAGGCTTCACAACCAAAAGTCTTTAAAAATGAGTAGTTTACCTTTTTACCTGTCCATGTCTCCTCTGGAATACCACCATCCAAGGAACTTGCAGGTCCTCTGTTTATTAGATAAACAACAGTATCTACAGCATCTGCCCAAAATTGTAGAGGAAATCTTGCATGCAATCTCATGCACCTTGTACACTCCATGATTGTCCTATTCATCCTTTCCGACACACCATTTTCTTGTGGTGTTCCTGGAACTATCTTCTCTCTACGAATTCCATTCTCTGAATAGTACCTATCAAAATCTTTGCTGCAATGTTCACCTCCATTATCTGATCTGAGTCACTTCAACCTTTTCCCTGTCTCATTTTCAACCACAACTTTCCATTTCTTGAAAGTATCAAATACATCAGATTTATTTCGAATGCAATAAATCCAGGTTTTTCTGGTTGCATCATCAATAAAAGTAACATAATAACAAGAGCCACCAAGAGATGATACCTGAGCAGGTCCCCATACATCTGTATGCACAAGCTCTAATTTTTCGCTCTTCTTTTCTTTCCCAACTCTAAGGAATTTGAATCTCTTTTGTTTTCCATAAACACAATTCTCACAGAATTTTAAATCAACATGCTTCAAACCTGGTAACAAATTTCTTGAGTGAAGATTCTGCATCCCCTTCTCACTCATGTGCTCGAGCCTATGATGCCACAATTCCGTATCTTCTCCTTTAGAGGTTAAAGCATTAACAAAATTAGAAATACCATTGCATAAATGCAATGTACCAACCTTTTCTCCTTTCGCTATTATCAGGGATCCTTTAGTGACCTTCCAGGTTTTATCTATGAAAGTAGTTACGCAACCTTCACCTCCCAACTGCCCTGTTGAAATCATATTTTTCTTCAGATCTAGAACATGCCTTATCTTCTTCAATAGCCACTGATTTCCATTTTGCTGTTTTATGAAAACTGTACCCATTACAACAATTTTACAGGGTTTATCATCACACAATCGAACTTGTCCAAAATCTCCTTGAACATAATCATGAAAATGATTCTTATCAAGTGTGGCATAGAATGAGGTCCCTGAATCTATCACCCAGGCATCAATAATATTTTCTAATGAAAGAATCGAAGCATCTTGCAACACATCACCTGTTACATTCGCTTCATGATTAGTTTCTTACTGTGCATCTCCTTCTTTTCTCTTCCGAGACTTGCAGTCTTTCTTCAGGTGTCCTTTCTTCCCGCATTTCCAGCACACTATCCCTGATCTGGACTTGGATCTGCCTTTTCTTGAATTACTACGATATCTTGGGCTCTTTCCTCTTTACATTTTTCTTCCCCTAGTCTCTGCAGTCAAAGCATTACCTGATGTCTCACCGGAGCTTTTCCGTCGCATTTCCTCGCTAAGGATTGCACCAACAACATCATCAAACTTTAAAGTACTAGATCCAGAGACAGAGTTACTAACGGCCATAACTAAACCATTCCAACTTTCTGGCAATGAGCACAGAAATAACAGAGCCCTAACTTCATCATCAAAATTTACCCCTACAGAACTTAATTGACTTGTAACTATATTAAAATCATTTAAATGATCTGCAACAGATCCACCTTCTGACATCTTCATATTAAATAAACGCTTCATAAGAAATACCTTATTTGAGGGTGAGGGTTTTTCATACAGTTTGGCCAATGCTGACATTAAACCCTATGTTGTCGTTTCCTTTGAAATATTAAATGCTACCAATGCCACTAGGCATAGCCGTACTGTTCCAAGTGCCTTTCTGTCTAGAATATCCCATTCCATGTCTATCATACTCATCATCTTCTTTGTCTTTCTGCTCTGTTAGTTCCAATCTTCACAACCTGTCACCAGGGATCAACATGAGCTCTTACTATGTCTGGTTTTGTTAGATGTTTTGCACATGATGTTCAACACAAAGCATGTCACAAGTGCATCCATCAGAAGAAGCTCAGAAAAATCTTTCCAACAGTATATCACATTCTCGTAACTGGCTCCCAGATTAGAAGATATGATCGAAATGGATGAGTGATTCTTGGTTATGCATGTTTTGAGGTCAGTTACTACACACAATGAAAAGTTTAGTACAAAATCAGTTTCTGAAATAATGGTAAGGAATTTTTGAAAAGTGAAAGAGGTTTTTGTTCATCACATACCAAATAAAAAAAACCTCCTTCATTTTATGCACAGGTACTACTATGTGGGAGATATATGGTGATATTTGGAGCCTAAATTAAAACAAAGAAAAATTTTCATATTTTTTACTGTTTTAGTCATTTTAGTACGAGGCCATTTTACAACAGATGGAAAGTAATTTTGCAAAACCCAAGGAGGTTTTTGTTAACCACGAGCCACATAACAAAAATTTCTTTCAGTTTATTCACAGGTGTCACGAATTGGGATATGTGGCTAGATCTTTACAACTCATTTTCACAGAACTAAATTTTTAATGATTTTCTGTTTTAGAGATGATTTTGTGGAACAGATTGCGAGCAACTGGAAATGAATTTCCCAAATTTGAGAGAGGTTTTTATCTAACATGACCTTATCTACAAAAAAATATTTCATTTTTGTGGTATGGTTTAGGAGATATGAGGTCATCTTCAACACCTATTTTCAGAAATTCGTCCCAAGTTTAATGTAACTGATTCTATTTTGAAGAAAATGGTTGAGCTCAATTCCCTTAGTACAAGGATGAGAAAATGTATATTGTATGATTTTCATAGTGTAGGGGTTGGAATTTGGTAGAAGGTTGGACTTTTGGGAAAGCTTGGAGCTTCATTGTATACTCATTTCAGTAGTTTGGCTAAGGAATAGACCAGTGGTTTGCAGCACTTTATGGGATTCATGTGGAATTTTGATTTGGTATTGTGTTTTCCTCTGTAATTGTAAGTTTACATGTGTTTTATGTATGACATATCTCTCTTTACTTCATCTTAACTAAATCAAACAATGATAAAAGGTAGAATACATTGAAATTGCAGTGCTCTACCTAGGGTTTGTTTAGTTATCTATGTTTTCAGCTGTTTGAAGAGGGTCCCTGAGTTTTTTCATGCCCTTTTCAACTCCTCACTTGTCTAAAAGCTCTCCATCTCACTAAATTTGAAGTACCAAATCACTTTCCTATCTTTCCCCAAAGAGATCTCTACAAAACTGAGCCTCATTCCCCGGACCCAAATATGCCTTTCACATTTAAGCCAACAAAACATCATTAAATTCAATCAAACACCTCTGTACACATACCTAGCCTAAAATCAATAATTACATCAATCATCTCAAGCTTTAATAGCCATATTTTCTTGAGATTGACAAGGAGAGAGCCCTCTCCCGACTTGGTAGGGCTAGCTACCAGGTTAAGCGTGGTTTGATGTTACCCTAGATCCTACCTTTCTCAGCCTAAGGTAGATTTAGGCCCTAACACGATCAATGGTAGGTACAGATCTCTCAGACACATATAATCTTCCATTTGCATCTTCCACAACTGGTAGTTTTGGCCGTTGAATTTTTTGACCTTAAACCTACCATCTTTCGCCATTGCCCACTTGAACTAGGAACCCTTCTCTCCTACCCATTTATCAGCTAAATAGACCTTCAGCTCTGATACTAGTTGTTAGAAAATTATATATTACGGAGCAATGGAACACATAAAATATTGCAGAAATATAATCAAAGAAAACGCATAAAACAAGAGAGACACAGATATACGTGGTTCACCCAATTTGGGCCATGTCCATGGAGAAACAACCAGTCCTTCCTTTTATATTATCCAGCAAAATAAAGAGATACAACCTATAGCAGATCCACTGTAACACCCTCTTTATTCTCAATCTCCTCTCTCTTCCTCACTCAGAATACAGATATTCGTAGACGCAATACAATTCCCTCATATATAATGAGGGGTTGCCTTCTAGGGAAAGAAAACCCTAAATTAAACATAACTTCTACCATTAGATCATCCACCTAATGAACGGCCCAGATTGACTAGAAATTATTAGACTTTTACAAGGCAATTTTACATCTATTTCTAGCTTCGGGGGCGCTGCCCTCGAACCCCCACCAGGGGACCGCTGGTCCCCAAATCCCCCAGCTGGGGGAGATTAGTCCCTATAGACCCCCATGGGGGGGACAAGTCCCCCCCACACCCCCCCGCGTGGAGGGGTGTACAGTCTTCCTGGGGTATACATCCGGCTAAAACCTTTGAATACAAAAGATAATCAAGCTCCACACCCAACAATTTCTGCGATTCCTGCATTTGGATGGTCATTAGAATGCTTGATGTACCATGTTAACGCACGATCCTGCAATGCTCTTACCAGTGTATCCTTCTTGATATTGTCATCCACTACTCCTTGTGCTTCCCATACTGCCCTTACCACGAACTAGAATTGGTCCGGATCTTCATTCCCTACTCCTCTTAATACATGTAGCTTAATCACACTTTCCATACTGTACTATGGTGGTGGTGGAGGTGGGTTGGATGGAGATGGCGGTACGGAGGGTGAGACAGGTGGTGGTGTAGGTGGAGGTGGTAAGTGTAGAATCTGCTTCCTTATCAGACTAAACGCGCTTCTCGGAGATACTTTCGCGAGCTCTTCCTCACTTTCTCGTGAGGGTGAAATTAAGGGACTGGTTTCTAATTCTTCAATACTTCCGCCTCTGTAGATCTTCCCACTTTGCATAGTCCCAAACATTAATTTATTTGCATAACCTGCTTTTCACACAATAGCATATTAATCCAAGTGTTCAAAGATTTAATATACTTACCTCGCAGTCCCTTGAGGAAGCGTCGCTCCGCCTCACTATAAATGATAGTCGTATCTACTGTGAACTCAGTGATAAATCCTCCTATAATTTGGTCGAGCCAATGGTCCACAACTTGCGCGATCTTATCTCCTGACGCTTCTAGTCTGTGCACTAATTCCAGAGTCCACACAATTGGTTTGTCGAGCCTACACCTTTTGTGACTGTCTGCTAGCTTCGTGATCCACTCATACAACTCAGAAGGGATGAAAAGAAAATTTCATGGATTTCCATATATAAGTAGCACTCCAACCACTGTTCGTTAGATACTCACGGATTTCTATTTTCCTGTGCTGCAAACTTGTGAATCTTCTTGTCCAACCACCCTTCAATTTATTTCTTTGTTGGATTCCAAGTGGCACGACATCAGAAATCCCTTATGCAGATCTTGGTCCCAACAACGAAACCATTTGTTGGTTTGTATGGGCCTAACCTAGGTTTGTAGATGATTTAGCCAAACAAATCCTGGTACTACTGGCCCTTTCAGCAATAGTCCATGGAGCGCGGATTGAGGTCTCACCCAAATTAGTATGGGAGGGTGCTAGAACTAGGTTTCCGCACCCTGGAGATGTCTGATGGCTTTTTGTTGGTCCGCGGTTTGACCCTGTGCGCACGTCGCTACGTGCACCTATCTGTACCTCGCAGCCTGTAATCCTGCCTTTGTGCAGCTTTGTTCGAGGTGCGATCCTTGTTATTACCCAAGTTCCTTACTATTAACCTGAGATTATCTGATTACTTATCTGTATGAGCCCAATTATACTTAACAGTGTTTAGTATTCATATAAGTGCGCGCGATAAACAAAACAGTATAAATGCATAGAAAATCATACAAAAATAGATACACAGTATTTAGAATCAAAATTCTCTTTATTATTCTTCTTCTTGGGTTACAGACTCAACTTCGCCCTGCACACTCAGCTGTAGGGGTCCGCGCACTCAGCTGCGGACTCTAATAGGCCTTTTCACACTCAGCTGCAGAGCCTCTTCCTACTAGTATCACCCAAGACACTTAGACTTCTTTTCTATCCGCTACTAGATCATTACATCAATCCATATATATATTTTTTTTATAACTTAGAGCCTCACTCTATTTATAAAATCACATGGTCCATAGACCATGGGTAGGCCAACATGACATTACATTACATTACAACACTTATGGTGGACAACCATATGACTCAATATACATTTCGCGCTTTGCGCTTGCAATTCGCGGAGTCTTACAACATATTTGACTAAAACCTAGGCTTTGAGCCCCAAAACATGCTATGGGGGGATTCCATGCCCAACAAGGGATATCACCTATCTGGAAAGAAGCAACTGGGTTTCTAGGATCTGTGTATTTCTCCATTGATATGCATCATGTCATCAACTTAACTGCTCTACCAACAAACTGATTGGTTCGAGGTTCTACTCTCTTCCTCTCTGGATTTTTAAGACATAATTCCCTAATGATCTTTGTACAGATGGGAATTTCTATGATAGCCTGAAGTAAAGGGACCTTTATACAAAGATTCCTTAATTCAGAAGCTAGAGTGGACTCGGGGTCACTATTCTCCATGGCCAACCTCTTTGGATAGGGAGGCTGGTTTGAAGAAGATGGTGAATCTGAAGGTATGAGAATGGGCTAAATCGTGACACTGTTTTTTGAATGATCAGGAGTTACCTCCTCATTTTTCTCCTCAATGATCACCGTGGATTGTTTTTGTTTTTTATGGTTTAACTACCCTTCCAAATCAATTGAAGCTCATTTATCGCAACCAGAAGGGTTCCATAGGTAGGAAGAGGGGAGGATCCAAAAAAATGAATGAGTTGTACCATCTTATTATTAAAATTCGGTACCGGTTAAGTAGGTAGTTGAGGTGGTCTAAATGGTGGTGGCAAAGGCAATGGTGGCAATGATTGACTTTGCTAAGGTAGGGAGGGAAAATATGGTTGTGATATATGGTGTGGTGCATATGAAGGAGGATATGATGGCATCTGAGACCCAATCGTTTATCTCCAGACCCAATCCTTTCAGCCAGAAATTTCAAGGTCAAAACGTCGAAAAATTCGATTCCAGTCCCAACAATTCAGGATTATTGGAGATACTCTTTATCGCCGTGGGGCGGACTCTGTTTTTCGACGTTGCTTAACTCACGAGGAAGCTGAAAGGGTTCTAAATGACTGTCACTCTAGAGCATGTGGCGGTCATATGTCTGGGTTTGCCACAACCCAAAAGATATTGCGCGCTGGCTACTTCTGGCCGTCTTTATTTAAAGATTGTATTACGGGAGTCCACCTGCTCCTCTCCACCCTATAATTGCTGTTGGTCCTTTTGCCAAATGGGGTATCGATTTTATTACATGCAACCCTCACTCGGCTGGGGGGCATGCGTATATCATCCTTGCGGTAGATTATTTTACTAAGTGGGTCGAGGCGATGCCTACATTTGAGGCAGATGGAAAGACAGCTGCAATTTTCGTGTTCAATCATATAATTGCTAGGTTTGGTGTCCCACAAGCAATAATCACTGATCATGGGCGTCATTTTCAAAACATTATGATGACCGAACTTACAGGCCAGCTTGGTTTACGTCACGATAGTTCAACCCCTTATTATCCACAAGCGAATGGTCTGGTTGAATCCATCAACAAAGTTTTAGTTATCATGATCCGACGAATCATTGGGATTCATCGGTCGAATTGGCACAACATGCTATTTTCAGCGCTTTGGGCGTACCGAACTTCAGTAAAAACATCAACAGTGTTCACTCCTTTCCAACTAGTCTATGGTTTGGAAGCTGTGTTACCCATTGAATGCGAAATCCCATCATTGCAAATGGCCATCGAGTTACTTCCAGCTACTTCTGAAGAGGAAAAGCATTTGTTATACATGGCTCAATTAGATGAGAATCGACGTGATGCTGCATTGGCGATCGAGACTCACGCAAAACGAATGAAAGCTCAGTATGATCGAAATGTGACCCCTCGAAATTTTTCGGAAGGAGATCTAGTCTTAGTTTATGATCAAGCTAATGATAAATTAGGCACTGGAAAACTCGTTCCTATGTGGCATGGTCCCTATGTTGTCAAGAGAAAGCTAGCCAAAGGGGCTTATGAATTGGTAGACTTTGATGGGGACTCTTTGGGTAAACCCAGAAATGGCCTTTACTTGAAGAGGTATTATGCTTAAAAGAATGGGTATGGAGATTTAGTTAGGATAGTTTTTCTTTCTAGCTGGTGTGTTTTAGTTTAAACAGTGTGCTTAGCTTAGAGAGTGTTTTTCGTCATTATTCCTGCTTATCTTGGTTTTACTCTTGATATTGTAGATGTCGGTGCCTCTCCAAACATACATTGGTTTTGCTGATGGTGCTTGTCATAATACATGGAACATCTCTTCTGCAGCTTGGGTTATCTATTCGCCCTCTGACGAGTTAGTATTTATGCATGGGGTAAGCCTCGGTCAAACAACGAACAACATTGCCGAGTATAGTGCAGTGATTGAGTTATTATCTGAATCTATTTCATTTGGGATTCGGAGTTTGATAGTGAGGTTAGATTCTGAACTCGTTGTATTACAGCTTAATAGAGTGTATGCCATTAGAAATCCTGTGTTATTAAGATTATTTTTGAGAGTGCCTCTCTTGGAACGTGAATTTGATTATATTGAATATCAGCATATTCCAAGATCTTTAAATACATTAGCAGATGCAATTGCTTCTCGAATGTTAAATAGACATTTGCAATAATCATACATGTAAATTTAAAACCATTCCATAACATGATTTACAAGATAAGCCGGTAATAGTGATATATATATAGGAGTGTGTCAAAAAATACATCGTCCTCGATCATAGGTTGAAAAACACCTTATGGTCGACAAAAACAAAAAACAAAAATGTCACATGTGCCCACAATAGGCGATCATCCTATCACTGGTGATGATCTCTATAAGAAACCACTGCATGGGCCACCTTGCAAAGGAACCTCCTAAAAGGTCCCGGGACCCCAATCACATAGCGCTGAAGTCGACGAGGAATTTCGTCTATAGTGGTCTCAAGAATATCTCCTGTCAAGTGCTCAAGATGACCCTCCAACTCGGCCAAAACCTCTGCTGATTCGTCCTGTGGGGCTGGCGCGGGTGCAACTGGTTGCCTCCTCTCGTAAAGCCGGAGAGCGGCTGGTCGCTGTGGACCCACATCTGCATTTGAAATTTTTACTATCAGTTTTGAGATGATGGAAAAATAGCAAAAAAATTTTAAAATAGGAAAAATGTTGAAAAGGATTTTACCTGAGTCATCCCACTGCTCTCCTGGTGGAAGAGCCATGTTTGGGTCACCACGAAAATCTATCCTAGCGTAAGGGAAGTCCTGAATAGAAAAGACCTAGTTTTCCAGCCATTGGAAATACTCAGGTTTGAATCGAGCAATCTTTGTCCTCTCGTCCGGGTGACGGGCCATGACTGCGACCCATCGCATCAGTTTGGGCTCTCGAGGAAGCCCAGCTCCATTAGTAAGGTGTTGTGGGATCAGCATAGGAACCCTCTCCAGGCGAAAACTCACGACTAAAGCCCCATAACCAAAGGTCTTTAGTCGTCCGTTTTTGGCCCTGGTCAGTTGGCCTTTCACATTGGCCAACACGGCATCACACCAGTTGAAGATGGTGCCTCGAAAGCAATCAACTGCCATACGCATCTGAGATCCGGTGGCAATATGTAATGTGGTAGCTCCGCAAAGTCTGGTGACAGTGAATGCAATCACCATGAGCTCAGGACGGGATATCGTCTTTATGTCTATCCCTTTGTCTCTAGCCTGGCTGTTGCAGTGCTCTAGCCGGAGGCTATCGACAGACTGGCCACCTGGCCTAGTCCCGTGCAGAGTCATGTCTTCGCCTTTCTTAGGCAAACCAGTCAAGAAATATATGTCCGCCAGCTCAATTTCGAGCTGGTGGCCGCCGATGAAAAAGCACTGGTCCTGTATGCTCCATCTGTCAACCAGCCAATGTAAGAAATCCACCTAAGCCCTCATGCCAGGAATGGCCCAGAATTTGTACAATCCACATGCCCTCAAAGCATCAAGTGAAGGCTGATGATTCCATGTGGCAGCATCCACGTCCTCATGCTCTCATTCACGCCAATCTAGCATGATGTACTCTCTGCATCAAGTATAAAGACAAATCAAAATGCTAGAAAATATTTTGTGTGGTCCATTTTTGAGAATTTTTGGGTTAAAAACCCTTGCGGTGGGGACCGCACCCTCCAGGTTAGACAAAGTGTGTGGGACCACACTTCGTCTACACAAAAGGTGCGGACCTCGAGCTTTTTCCCAATGGAGAAAATGTCGGGGTCCGCAGGCCCGCAATGGTAAACCTGCGGGCCCCCGCGCGCGGGTTTTGCGCCTAAAAACCCTCCCAAAAATGAAATAGATGATTAAAACAAAAAATTAAACGGTTAAAAATGAAGAGTGGGATGATGTGGATTACCTGGAGAAGACGGCGTTCGATTCCGATGGTTGGATTTTCCGCAATCTTCACAGGAAGTTTTCTGAGCAAAAGCACTATTTTCTCACCCAAACTCAAACGGTAAAAATGAATTGACAAAGGCCCTTTTTATAAGTTCTTTGAGTAAATAAATTGTAAATTTGTTTATGTTTCACTTTGAAAAGGTATTTTGTGACATTTTTATCCATTTCAAACAGGTATGAGTAATGTTTGCGTTTTTGTGCAGAATAACGGATTATTCAGGTGAAATCTATTATTTTCGACGAAAAAACATGTAGAGTCATCTTTAAGCTCTTTTCTGACTCCTAAAACATGAAAAGATTGCCGAGGGTTTCTTTTAAACTCGTTAAAACGGATTTAAAAGACGGTCCACTTAAAGCTCTTTTCTGACCGTAAAAACATGAAAAGATTGTCGGATTTTTGTCGTTTCAAATTCGATATCGGTCATAAAACAATGTGTCGTTGATCGCTTTTTTACTTTTTTGGGTCAAAGGCACTAATGACGAAAAGTACTCCTTGGTCGTAAAAGATCAAGCGGTTCTCTCAAGTATTATTTTATACTTTTTCAGGCTTGGGAGACACAAATTTACGAAAAAGGTCAACCCTGGAGTCTTCTTAAGTTTTTCAGACTCTCTAAAATTGAAAAACACCGAGTTTCTCCTATACTGGACTCATTAAAATTTCACAGTAAAGGACCTGTTCAATTACAAATAGGAACGAACCACTCCTTCTTAGGGTTCGAATTTAAACTAAGTTGGACTCATCCTAAGGATGAGCTTATAATCAAGCAATTGTTATCCTCCTCAAGTTTGTCAAAAATAAAGAGGTACTTGCCAGAAATGGTGGGGGAAAAGGGACAAAAATGAGCCTGTTTGTCATACTTTGTACCCACTCTTGAACACGACACTTTTATTCACCTAGGTTGGGAAATCCTTTGACTAACAGTTGATCAAACCACATTGAAAGTCTTCAGCCGGTTTCTGGGTATTAACTTTGGGTCAATTGTCACCAAACCATCTGCTGTGTCATTATGTGTTCAAGAGGTCATTGCCAATAAGCCATTCATTTGAAAAATATCTGTCATCCATCTTGACCATCCCTGAGCCAGTCCTTGCAACTAAATTTCTTCAACTTGATCTATGATTTCATGTTGTGGGCTTGCCTACGACGGATCGCTTTCTATCGACATCAGCTCATTATCTAGAAATATGATCTAGGAATCATCAGTACCTTGAGATCTGCATGCCTCAATAGCAGGTTTCTCACCTTTGACGACAGTTTACATCATTGACTTTCGATCAAAGGATTTCGTGACATGTTCGACATCAACACATTTATTCGCATCTCATGGATTGTACTGGGTACTTTGAGAGCCATTTACATCACTGGTGGTTTCTCTCACACTTGTTAACAGTTTACATCATTGACTGGTAATCAAGTGGTTTCTACCATGTTCGACATCAACACATTCATTCGCATGGATAGAATCGTACTGTTTCGGGAAATAGAAATGAAGACCCTGGATCTAGTTTCCACAATCCAGGCTGCGAGGAATTTTGTATTCATTATATAATGGACTATTCATAAACAGATGGCTGCGTCCATACTCTGTCCACATGAGTCTATACTTGTGATGTTTTACAAGATCATTCCTGTATCAGAGCAGTAGTTAGTTTTCTAGTCAGTTTTAATCTGAGTATGTGAATGCCTACCTCAGCGATGATATGATCTCATATATATATATCTTGCATTGAATGTTTTTACAGGTTCCAACCAGGCTCTCCACAAGGTGATCCTCGAAATGATAAAGTACTTCACTCTTCCTAAATGATAAGAAATCCTCATCTACTACAGACTTCGCACTTTAGGGGGAAATTTGTTACACAAAAATATCGCCACCATGATTATTTGCAGTCAGTATGGGTCTATCATCACTTGTACTGTCCTCCTAAGTAAGTCTCAGACCTCAACTCTTCAAATCAAGCTTTGGCAATGAGAGAAAGACATTAAAAATCAATGTAACTCTGGTTTCGCACTTTCTCTCATGGTCACCTACGGTCCCGCACCTTCTGTGTACAAAAACTGCGGACCTGCCCGCTCTGTCCCTAACGGTGTAGGTGCGGACCCCTGTGAAAGTCAAAAGGCACAAGTTTTATCTTAAAAAACTCACTTTGGGCTAATTCTAGAGGTTTCTAGAAGGAATTTTGATGTGGATTGTTCGCTCTAAGGTGGTTCATGCATCCCAAAAGAGAAGGAGCTAATCCATTGATGAGAGGAGCTATCCCTTTGAAGGAGGACCTAGTAACCTCCCTCCATTGCACTATAAATATAGGCATTGGGCTGGTTGCTGGAGAGGTTAGAAGCTGAACATTTTTTAGGGTAAATGCTGGTGAAATCAAGACTTCCTAGTTGAGCTTAAGAGGAGAGATCACACATCTTTTTGGGTTCATTGGGGAGTGAGTGAAACTTGTCAAAGTAGAGGAGACTTCTTGCTGGACCCTAGGAGGAGCTTGTACAGCATCAAGGCAAAGGCTGTAAAGTTCTTCTTCTTTTGAATTAATATAATCAAACTCATTTTTCTCAACAAGTATCTTATGTTATTTGTTTCATGGACTCCTTGACTTTCATGTTAAATATGTTTTATGAAATTGGCTTTTCAGGTGCTATTTAATTTGTTTTCCTTGTTTGTGTTTGCAGATTCGCGAAAAGGAGCTCATTTGGATCAAAGGAGCGAGGGCATCCACAATCTTGCGTTGGACTTAAGGTAGGCCCTAAAAACACTTGTTTGCTATTGTCTATCAAAGCATATTTAGAGAAAGATAGTGTCTGGTTGGTTTGCTTGTCATTAGGTCTTCTTTAGATTCTAGGAAGGTCTATCTTGTCTGCAAGATCGACTTATTCCGTGTGACAATGGCCATGCGGAAAATCAACTCCATCAATACCCATAAAATTTTTGTTTTAGTAGCTCGCATGGGGTCCTTCATGGCCCAACAAGAGTAAAATTGTATAGCTTCCGGCAATCCAGCCTCCACGAGAGGAAACTGGTTATCCTGTGGCAGATCCCAAGAAACCAGCAAAATGGAGAGCAACAACCACGTGTAGGGGAAGGTCTTTCTCTCATCTTGGGGCTCGTGACAATTTTCAAGGAACTCACTACATAAGTATCAAGACCAGTTGAAATGCACGCCCTCTGCGCATTGTGCAGCCAACGATACCATAAGCACCAGAACCTCCTCTGTGTGAAACTTCCTCATAACCTTGTCAGCTAGTATCTGGGTGGAAATTTTTACCACGGGATTGTTGATGGATGTTATGGAGTACCTGTGTGACTTCTTGATAAGCTCGAATTTCTTCTTCATCCACTTTGCCAAGTCTCTCTCGCTTGTATTTCTGCCAAACTCCTTGGTCAGATTCAGACCTTCGTGTGGTAGGTGTGTAATCCTATGAATGAGCATATCCTTGATGGGGATAGGTGCACCAAATCACAAGCATCCATCATGCACCAGAGTAAGAAGCTTCCATATATAGGTGGTATTAACGTTAGAGCGGTGGTAGTGGGGCACCCATAGTAGGTTCAATAATCCAGATTACTCTACTCCACGGATCCATTCAACTGATTCCAACTCAGTGACACCTGAGTCTTTGTAATACACTGGCCTCATACAATTCTCCATAGTGAGGTGGGGGAAATTCTCATGGTCATCCAGGTCCCAATCTTCTATTTTTAAAAGGGGAACCCATGCCAGGCTTGGACCTTTGAAGGTTATATTTTTCGGTAACAGGGGCGTATGAATGACGAATTTCTCTGAATATGGGTCCTTAGTGGCCTTCACCTTCCCTTTACATGGAGGGATATAATCTGACAACTTGGTGATGTGCTCTGTGCCCTCAGAATCTATATATTCAGCACCCTCTTCGGCCTCCAAATATACAACCTTCTGAGGCTGCTTATCCTTCTTCTTCGCCTAGGCAACAAAATTCTTCCTAGGTGACTCATGTACTGGCACCAACCTCTTTTGTTTGTCTTTATTTGACTTTTGGGTCTCTTTCACAGGTGTAGGCTTCGACCTAGGTGACCTCGGTGCCGTAGGCACATGAGCTGGAGCCTCCATGCTCACAACCTATAGAGAAACTCCTTCAGAGGTGATAGTTCCTCTAGTGCTTATAGTTTCAGCAGGACCTGGTCCTGACATGATGTCACAAATGAATTTCCTGTCTAACTCAGGAAATTTATCGTATGCAGGGCTTGCAATCAAAGCTTCAAATAACTCACGATTCATAAGCGATGGACAACACAACTCAAAAATTCTAAGGGTGAAAAGTATTCTATACTAGACTAGCATGCGTAATTTATAGGGGAATTTGAATTCAAATCTAACCGTTCCCCCAAAAATTTGTCCATTAATGTTGATTTGGCAGTAGATCTCCAAATATTTCAGCCTTAAATTCCACCCACCTGCTCCTCTTAACCGTCTCCTGGCTGTCAAGTCATGAACACAGAGTCTAATGGTCATTTTTTAGATGTGTTGCATGATATATTCATCCATATCGCAACTCCCTTTGTGCGGCTTCTGGTACTGTGACATCACCTTGTTGTGCACAACCCCCTTGTTGTGTAGTCCCCAAAACCGAGCAGTGTAGTTTATAGTCCCACACTACCTTGTAGCTGCCTAGAGCACTAAGACTGTTCTGTCATCATATAGTCATTGAGCTGGATCTCCTGTATATGGCTTCAACCAGATTCCATTCACCCTTCTCGGAAAAGGTTCTCCAGTGAGGATGCTATTTCATTCAAAATTTGGCACATACTGTTAGAGTATTTCATTTGATCCCATCTTATACAAATGTCCCACAATTACGAAGAAATCTTCTTCTCGTACTACTAACTCTTTCTTATGTTGACTGGTGTATCCTTCTTGAGCCATCCCTATAGTAAAAAAGTGGATAATATCTGCAAAATGATTATCCGCTACGAGCACCATGAAGAGAAGCGCATCGGGTAGCCCTTCCTCCAAGTTAGTAGGGTCCTCCCCTGTTTCAATTTGCACAAAATGATCAGGTCCTGCATTCAACCTTTCGAGCTTCACAATTACCTCATAATCATATTCCTGAAATAGCAGCAACCATCTGTATATTTCTGCCCCCAACATAGGCTTATTGACTAGGTACTTCAAGGTGAAGTGGTTTGCATTCATCTTGAAATGTCCACCCAACAGATAGTGTCTAAATTTTTGGAGCACATACACCATAGCCAACCCTTTGTGCTCTGTTGTTGAGTAGTTCTTCTCAGATTTTGATAAATTTCGACTCGCAAATGTTATAGGATGATCCATCTCTCCTTCACCAGCCTATGTTAGCACTACCCCCAACACAATACATGAGGCATCAACGTGCACATGGAATTCCTTTTTCCAATCTAGGAAGACTAAGATCGGTGTGGTGACCATCTTTTCTTTTAATAAATCTAGACTGCGCTGAAATTATTCATCCCAAAAAAATGTAGTGTCCTTCTTTAATAGCTTTTCCATAGGCGCGGTATCTGAGCATAAGCCTTGATGAACTTCTGATAATATCCAATATGGCCCAGCATTGCACGCAACTGTTTGACACTCCTCTGGGCCTACAAATTTACTATCACCATGATGTTGGCAGGGTCCACCATTAGTCCTTGCTTGCACACCACATGCCCTAACAAAATTCCAAAGGGGGCACAAAATAAGCACTTATTTATGTTCAATGTGATTTAATACCTTCGACACATACCCAACATTAAGCGTAAACTGGATACATGACGCTTTACTAACCCAAACACTGTCCAGTAATCAAAATATACCTCCAATAATTTGTGAATAAACTCCTTGAATGCTACGATGACTACTCAAGAGAATATTGTCGGTGCATTCTTGAGTCCAAATGGCATTACAGTATACTGAAAACACCCCCATTCCGTTGTGAAGTTTGTCTTACTCTTGTCTTCTGGTGCGATCTTAATCTAATGGTATCCAGAGAACCCATCAGTGAATGAGTAGCCCCCCTGTCCTCCAACATTATCTAGGACTTCATCAGTAAATGACATTGGGAAAGGATCATGGACACAGGCATCGTTAAGCTTTCTTAGATCTATGCAAATCCTTATCTCTCCCTTCTGCTTATTTTCCTGAACTACCATTGGGCTCACCTAATCAAATTCCTCCACTGGTTCAATCATGTCTGCCTCAAGCATCTTGTCCTATTCCAAGCAAACCTTTTCCTTGTATTTGGGGTTAAGGCGATATGGCCTCTGCTTAATAGGCTTCGCGTTTGGTTTTAGGGTAATCTTTATCACACCCAGGTCACCTATGATGCCTTTTAGGTCTGAAAATTTTGTAGGAAACAAATCCTGATACTCGTAGAGCAGCTCGACAACCTTATCCACTGTGGCATCATCCCAGTAATCCCCAATCTTTGCAAATTTAGGCTCTGCTTCAATATCGATGTTTACTTGCCTAGTCTTCAACAGCGCAGTGATGTTTGGATTCTCTATTTGCGGACCTTCAACTGTGCGATGGAATTCTACCTCTGGAATAGTAATATTCCTCGGATCCTCATCCTCCCCATCAACAATCACATTATAACATTCCAATGCATGGTGCAACTAGGTGCTCCAATCTGGTTGAACCAATTCTAAAGGATCCTACAGAATTCTGAAGATTGTTGCCTTAACCTCCTGCAAAGCCTCATCAATGCTTTCGAACCCATCTTCAGAACTGAAGGTCATAAAAAACATTCCCTTAAGATATCCCACTCCGTGGTGCTGTGGCAGAGCTTCATTTCGAGGTACCAACTCATAGGGATTATATCCAGAGTGTGATAGAATAAGTGCACCCACTTTGGTTGCGGCTCCGTTCCATAAAATTTAGTCCATTTTGCTAAACGATCACGTGGATAATTCCTCTCATCGTCTTTCTCAGTCAGTTGTACTTTTGGGTGACCAAATCGCATCCTCATCATTCTCCTATAATCGCGCCATTCATCAAGGTTGTCTTTGTGCGTACACCACCACCATGTGGGCGTAGCGTGCAGTGCCAAATCCAACGCTTGAAAGCGATGATCCTCCATGAATTATCTTTCAAAAGCATCCAAAAACGTATCTACATTAGTCAAACCATCATGCCATTCATCAAATTTGTCTTTGTGCGTACGCCACCACCATGTGGGTGTAGCGCGCAGTGCCAAATCCAGCGCTTGAAAGTGATGATCCTCTAGGAATTCTCTTTCAAAAGAATCCAAAAA
Source organism: Pinus tabuliformis (assembly GCA_031772625.1). Lineage (NCBI taxonomy): Eukaryota > Viridiplantae > Streptophyta > Pinopsida > Pinales > Pinaceae > Pinus > Pinus tabuliformis. The sequence continues at coordinate 150,576,547 of CM062815.1, read as the reverse complement.
ACTATCTACATTAGTTAAACCATCGCAATAAGGTAAATTTATTACCTCTGATGACACACAACGCAATGATTTAGTCATCATGTTGCAGTGCAGTGTAGATGCTTCATGCAACCTATTCTGCCAATGCTCCAATTTTTCATCTGAATCATATGTACGAGAGATTTCACGATCCCATGCGATCTTTCCATAAGCTGTTGGATTAATCCAGTCTTGGTCTCGCACTGTAATTTTGTAGATTGGATCCAAATCATCATCATTTTCTTCATAGTTGCAGACTGGTTTTGTATAGCGCGGTCCTTCTGCAGGGTCCAATGGTACTACAATGCAGAGCGATTTCCTTTCAAACGACATTTTCTGCTTCTTCAAGTTGGTGACCCCATTCATATCAATTGCCCAATCAATTCCAAGGAGTGCAGGGTATGGATTGTTGTCATCGACAATTTCTATCACTTCAAAATCAGCTAGTGCGCTCGCACCTTCTATATCTTTAGTGACTCCATGTAGAGGTCCCATGGGGATAACCTTCTGCTGGTTCGCCATCCCCAACTTGATCAGAGACCACTCTAGTGTAGGCCTCCCCATTTTCTCCCATGTTTGTTTAGGCAAAACGGTCGCATCAGATCCCATATCCAAAATAACCTGGTCCATCTCATAGTCTCCTATTTGCATGGAAAACCTCATCTCATGCCCTGTTCTTGCCTTATGTTTGCTAATTTTTCGGGCTATGCGGTGTCCTTCAAGAGAATTTTCCTTACTCGCACACGTGTTTATCAACTCCGGTAGCTCTTTTACAGCCTTTCTATCGTGCAATAGTTTCATACAAGTCTCTAAGAAGGTGGTAAGAATAGAGGGGTCAACCTCTGTAAGCATGCTAGTTTCAAGCAGTTTGTTCTGACTTCTTCAGGTAAAGGCCTTAGCAAAGATTTTCTTCGCCTCCATAAACATTTCCTTTGTGCACTCCAGATCAAACCCAATCTCCTTTTCTGGGGCCTTGCAAACCCATCCATCCTCTTTAGGTCATTTCCCTTTATCGTCACCAATCATGACCCCACTTCTCAACACGATATTCACATTTGGATCCTCTTCATGGGGATCAGCCCTCATCATATGTAAGTTTTGGGTAAGATGCTGAGGCTATGCCTTCTTCTGCAACTTAGCTATCAACATAGGTAATTCTTCCATTGTGTGGTCAAACTGAGTGCAATATTGGCATGATGGGCATGTCTAACTTGTACACTCCTGTGTGTATTTCCCTGGTGTTTCGTAATTATAAAAGATGTCCTGTCCATGACCTCTACAAGGTCCTCCTCCTCCTCGGCCTCATCCATGCCCATGATATCCTCCACGTGCTCCTCATGCGCTTTGTTCTGGAGGCCAAGTTTTTGCTTGCATTCAATACATAGGTGTCCTTTCCATCATTAATTCGTAGCTACGACAATGGCGCTCATCATGGCCCATCAATTTGTGGAAACCGCAAGACCATTGTTGTGGTGCCTGTACAAACTTTTGTAGCAGATGAAATTATCTGTGACATGTTTTCCAGCTACCTGAAAAATAGAGTACCATAGCACGTGCCCCATACTTGGTCCTGTTGGAGCTTCTTGCCTCAAGGGCATCAACCACTCCCCTATGAGATAATTATTGAATACAGGGCAATGATCCTTATCATGCCCTTGGCTCTTACACTTAAGGCACCAGACTTCTTCGTGCACCTCTGTTCTGGCATCCTTTTCCTTTTTCAAGCTCTGAAATTCCAAACAGAGGTTCTGCAACTGCGAGTGAATTTGTTGGACTCCCAAATATAAGTCTTGAATAGGTGTTTCATGTAATCTCATAGCAATTTCCAGAGCTTCCACCTGAGTTCCTATCTTTGCTGCAATAAAGAAATCCTTAGGTGGGGCAAGAGCGAGGTTATAAACCACTCGTGGGGCTGACTATCTGTGAGATGCATATTAGCTTCACGGATTACACACTTAAACCTTTGATCTAATTCCCAGGGTGTTTCACCGGCCCTCATCATAATTTCCTTAAATCCAATTACTGAATGTGAGTCAAAGTTTTCTAATGACGCCAACATATTATCGGTGTAGTACTTAACGTACCATGTCAGCACGCGATCTTGCAGAGCAGTAACCAACTACGCCTTCTTTATATTATCGTCCGTAATCTATTGTGCTATCCACATAGCCTTCGTAACAAACCAAAACTAATCCGGATCCTCACTTCCTATGCCCTTGAAAACTGACAACTTCATTGTATTCGACATGTTAAATGGAGGTGGAGGTGGTGGCTGTGTGGGTGAAGGTGTGTTTTGTGGAGGTGAAGTTGGAGGCAGTGTGGATGGATGATGGGTTCGCAAAAAACCCTACCTTATCAATTGGACAATGCTTTGTGGCAAGGCCTGTATTGCTCCCTCATTGTCACTTGAAGAAGGTCCAATCAACAGGTTATATTCAGGACTTGCTTTTCCTTTATTTCTAAAGCTCAATCCACTTCACCTATATCCAGACATCAAGGCAATGGCATAACCCATTTTTCACACAAGAGCATCTTAATTCAAGTATTCAAAGGTCTCAAATACTTACCTCGTGGTCCCTTGAAGAAGTGTCGCTCTACTTCACTGTAACTGAAAGAGGTGTCAATTACAAATTCTGTAACAAATCCTCCTATAACATGATGGAGCCAATGGTCCACAATGTGTGCGATCTTATCTTCAGAGGCTTCCAACCTCTGCACTAGCTCCGGAGTCCACACTGACCGTCAAGCCTCCACCTTCCTTGGTCGTTTGCCAATTTAGCTATCCACTCATATAGTTTAATCAGGATGGTTCAAAAGAAAATTTCATGCATTTATGTTTACAGATATCTATCCAGCCACTGCTCTTTTGTTAGGCACAAATTTCTATTTTCTTGTGCCAATTCGTGGATCTTTCAATCCAACCACTTCTCAATTTCCTTTTTGGTCGGATTCCAGTGATGCGACATCACACATCTCTTTATGTAGATCCCGGTCCCGACAATGGAACCATTTGTTGGCTTAAGGGGGGTTGACCTAGGTTAAAAGTTGGTTGCGCCAAACAAATCCCTACACTACTGGCACTTTCAACATCAATTCGTGGAGCCTGGATTGAAGACTCACCAGAAGCAGTATGGGGGGATGATGGAACCAAGCTTCCACATCCAGAGATCAGTGTGATGTCTTTTTATGCCCTAGATCTGTCTCCACGTAGACCTGTAAGCCTTTAAGGCTTGGTACTATAATTCCCTCTGAACGGTCTTTATACCTTCACGAAGGCCTACGATTGGCCTTTGCGAACCCTGACTAGACGAATTAGCTACTTATGTGCACCTTAGATTACTCTTGGATCAGTTTGTGCTCAGATATACCCAAGTGTTCAATAAACCTAACAAAAAGTGTTATGATATTCTCATAATCACTTAACATTAATTTTGTTCAGTTAATAAGACGGATCGAGTAAATTCACGCATAAATACATCATTATTTCATAAAGACATTATTCATGACATCATATATTGAAACCATAAATAATAGAGAGAAACAAATAAAACAGATGAATTTTCCCAACAATATTCTTTATTGATATTCAGTATAAGGTTATAGACTCAAAAATTCCCTTTGCACTCAGCTGCAGTGGTCCATGTACTCAGCTGCAGACACTACTCTAGGCCTCTGTGCACTCAGCTGCAGAGCATTTTCCCCCTCTAAGACTTACTTCTCTGTGTTAACCATCTAGATTCCTTTCGTCGTACCCATAGACAAAGACATATATCTCCCTTAGACTCTATAATACACACTGATTTATACAATCCCATGGTCTGCAGACCATGGGTAGACCTTCAAAAGCTGACTCAAGTTTACATAAGCAAGGTAAAACCCTTTTTGACTCTTAACTAAATCTGCACTCCGCATCCACAGTTCGCAGAGAATTTACATCTTTTTACATCAAAACTTGGGCTTTTGCCCCAAAACTGACCCAGGGTAGCCCATCCCAATAGTTTTGATTGTGGTAAATCCTGAGAGACTAGTCTCGGATTAGGGCCTAATGATCTGGGATTAGATTGCGGTAAATCCTGGGAGATAAGGAGATGGAAAATTTCTCAAGGATAATGATGGATTCCAAATGGCATTCCAAGTTTGGTTCGATTGTGATCAGAGCACCAGGTTTGGTGTGATCATGGTTTGGTGAGGGTGGAGGTGGTTTAACCTTTGGCTTCCCTTGGTTGTTTTTGGATTGGTTATTCTATGAGATCCCACATTCATGCTTGGAATATGGCACGAGGGTGACTGGATGAAAGAAAGATTTGGTTCAACCATGTCTATGGTTGGGTGGTATGTGGAAGTCTCAAACCTGGTCAGATTTTCCTATGATTAATAAAAGCTAAGTTCTCTTACTTTCTCACTTGTTTATATGTGGATTTAATGGCTGCCATATCTCTAGTATTTATATGCTTTTATGCTGGTTGGAAGCATGGTTATATGACTAGTTCATGTAATGGTTGTTTCATGTATTTACTTGTAATTGTTAAAATGATGGATGCAAGACCTAATTGATGTTATAATAGTTCAAGGGAGAAGGTGGTGATCCTTCTAGTTATGATTAATAAGGGATTTCAGTCATTCATTCCTTGCCTTGTATCCTAGACCTGTAAGTTGTATTGATGCCAAGTGTTTGACAGAATGCCAGTCCTTGTTGGGGATGCTCAGGCCTAATCTTGAGGTTGATTTTGATTTATTAACATTGTCATCACGTCTTTCATGGATTATGGAGGTTGTCACAAGTTCTGGGTAGAGACTCAAATCTCGGGGATGCTGGTACAGGTCTACTAAGAAGAGTCCATGGACATTGGCATATAGGCCTGTGAGAGCAACTCTGAGTTTCTGGACACTGTCATGCCTATAACATGAGAGAAACTGAGGGTAGGATGCCTGAGTCACTCACATGTCTCTTAAGGGTGTTGTTGTTGATGTGGATGAGTTTGGTCGATGTGTTCTGTCGATTCCATTTCCTTAAGGTCACCAAGGACGTTGAATCCCTTATAGTGGCCTCTCTAATCACATGTTTAGCTCAGCTGACCAGTTGCTTGGGTGGATATGGGAGGAGGGGGTGTTATATATTGGTATCGGAGCATGGTTGTGCTCTCCTTGGGTGAATGTGTTGTTCATGCACGCATGTCAGTTGAATGTGTGTCTCTTACACTTGCATTCCATGAGCTTCTTGCATTGCATCATGTTGATCATGATTGTAGTAGGGTTGTCTTGAGGAAATTGATGTTGATTTTTTGGGATGCATCGTCAGGAGTATGTGAATGGTTACATGATTATATACACCTTGATTACATCATTTTATGTTAGGTTTCATTCTTGGTTGTTTGATTACATGTATCAGTCTTGTAGGTTGGTTACAAGAATTTATCGCTTGTGGTCGACAACATGCATTCATGCATATGTGTAGTTGATTAGGCATTGCTTATGCATGTTGATAGTTTCATGTGGCAATGTACACAATGGAGTAATGGTTGTTGTCATGCATGAGGTCATAGCATGCATTGTTGATATGGAATTTTATTTATCGCTGGACCCTACCTAGAATGATGTTTATGTGTTGATGCACTTATTCAATATGTGGCTATATCCTATTATGAATATGTTATACATGTATCATGTTGATTTGATGATCTTGAAGATAAGTTATCCTCCCCGAATTATGTTAAGGTATGTTGGTTTATTGTGATTTGGTTTAGCTGACATAGTATGCCTTGTAGGAAAGAGATTGAATGGCTAACAAGGTGGTGGACTACATAGAATCTCCCTATGAATCAGATGGGAAGCATTGTGTGGTGCACTCATCTGACTTGATAGATACATTGAGAAGCCTGAAGGAAAAAATAAGGAGTTGCAAAGAAGACAATGAAAAAATCGTGCAAGCGCAAGAGAAACAAGAAGAGGTGAATGCGATACTACTTCAAAGTTTGTCAAAATTGCAGGGACAAAGGCCACTTCAGATCAGCCATGGAAAAAAGGACATAACTAATGGGGCATATGACAATACGTCTCCTAGTAGACACATGTAATATAGATATGACATGTTGAGAGATGGAAGGTTGTTGGATACTACGAATAGGAGAGGTGATAGCCATAGGTACTATTCTAGTTCTAGTTCTGACAAACATCATGATCGTCATCATTATCATGCTTACAGGAGGAGTGATAGGGGATACTTGCCAAATTACTTTAAGAAAGAAAAGCCACCCACCTTTGATGGAGAGATGAAGAAATCACAATATGCAGAGGGATGGTTTCTTGGTGAGAATAAATTCTTCGGATTGCATGATTATACAGAAAACATGAAAGCAAAGATAGCCACTTTCAGTCACAAAGTTAAAGCATATATTTGGTGGGAAGATGTGAATAATTTCAAATGGATACATGAGGAAGATTTGACTTAGCATGTGTTTGAGAGGCTCTTTAAGAAGAAGTACTTGTTAGAGAGGTACTATGACGATATGGATAAGGAGTTTTATGAGTTGTGGATGGGTTCTATGATAGATGAGGAGCATATTAGAAGATTTTTGAAGATGTTGAGGTATGTGCCTTACTTTAGGGAGGAGAAGGCCAAGGTTCAGAGATTCATCAGTGGACTGCTAGTAGTATACAAAGACCATATTGAGTTCGATGAGCCTAGATCATTGGAGGAGGCCATCCGAAAGTTGAAACATTTTTATGAGCAGTCGAAGCGAAAATTTGAGCCTAAGCATGACTTGAAAAGAAATGAGAAAGCTAAAGGAAAATGGCCAATTAAGAGAGGAAGACCTCAAGATGCAAGTGAGAAAGAAATGCAGTTCCTTACAAAAGGTTTAATAAAGCTGAGAAAGGACATGGAGAGCAGCAAGATAGAGGCGGTGGTAGGGAACCATTGTAGGGTTGGATATGTGGTAAGGATCTGTTGTAGCGACTATAACCACCCTCCAAAATTTTGGCTCACATGAAAATTTTGGAGCCTACCTGGGATCCTGCGATCGATCATCCGTTGGCACTTGTTGGTAAGATGATGATTTCAAGATCCCCTCCTTGATCTTAATATTTTTCAGTGTTCTCATATTTATGCAGCACATTCCATCATCGGGCATAGGGGTTGTTGTTTTTCATGCAAAAGGAATGTTGTTTTGCTTCAAGGGAATTGTGTGCGTATGGGTGGTCATCATCACATAGACATGTTTCACTCTCACTTCATGCACTCTTGTCACAAATGTTGTTGCATCAAGAAAATTATGTCTTATGCATTCTGGACGGTCTACTTTGTGTCACTAAGTGTCTGTGCATGATCACAGTCAAGTCCTATCAATGTTTACATATGTTTCACGGATCTCACACTTAGCCATTTTCCTGAGCAACCTAGCCTCATCCAGCTTCCTATAATTGTGTGCTTTGCTTCTGCAACCATCAAGATTCCTCCCTTACCTGCTAAAACCCCACAGTGCGTAGAGACCCCAACCTCCCCTGCTTGCTGAAACCCCACAACCTGCAGAGATCCCAGCCAACACTGCTCTCGAAAATGCATAGATAAGTATGATTGCACTGCACTCAAACATTGCACAGAGGTGTCCTCCTAGGACCCCCCATCTTGCAACAGTGTCATGTGCCTCAAAACTGTACAATGTTGTCAAAGTTCTCCCATCGGTCTTGCATGCAGAAACTATGCAGATGGGCCTCCCATGGCCTCATCCTGGTAGCAGTCACTTCCCATTGAAACCACACTGATCCATCACCTAGTGACTATAGGAAAAGGTGACATGCTGAGATCACTCCCAAGGAATTGAGGAGAAATACCAAGAGACCTAGTAATGGAAGAGATCAGGACGCATGCAAACTCCGTCGGATGCATGATCATCTTGAGAGTAAGTATGGTAAGTAAAGAGCACCTCTCGAAGTACACCTCTTAGTTGAGTTCGCAGGACTGCTTGCCATTGTCATATCATCCTTTCCATAGTAACAAGCATGTTCCAAACATGAAAAGTCATTTTATGTGTTTCTTCTACATGTCTTGTTTCCTTTTCACTTGTTTGACCAACTATCATCTTCAGCATGTTAATTTCTATGTCATGCTTGCGACCTCATTCTAGTGATTTTGAAGGTTGTGTTTGAGTTGTGTTCACTATGTAAACATCTATCACACTCACACACGATGTTGTAAGCACTGCCACACAAGTGTTGTCATGACCATTCGAAGGTCTATCTGAAATGTCACACTTGTCGCTTTCACCATTAGACAATCCTACAGTCATCCACACTGATCATATGTTGCTTTGTTGGTTTGAGGTGTCTTGACATCGAGTCATGTTGAGTGTGTGTCTGCAAGGTCATGTATTCACGAGTTCACTTGCTCACGCACTTAGTAATTTTCCTGAAACTCTGTCGACCGGATCACCCTCCAACAATTGAACCTCCGCTAAGCTACACTGCATAGTTTCAGCAGTCAGCGATCATGTACTACTGCCCAGAATTGCATAGAGCTTGAGGCTGCCTACTAGGTAGTCTGCACTATGCAATCTTGGAATAAAATCGACTGAGCGTCACCCAGAAGAACGCAAAATTTTCTCATCAAGTCATCTCAATTTGCGCTGTTCGCAAGAAAATCTATCAAGCTTCTTGCTGGTCAACCAGAGAGTTTGCCTGGGCAGTGACCCCAAGATTCACTCCAAATAATTGTGTAGAAGATGCCAGCATGCCCACCTCTACTGACTGAAGAAATTATGCAGACATGAAGGATAAGCACCTATTTCCTGTCATTGCACTGTCCCCAACATTTGCGTAGTTTTGTCAGTTAGTCCCCCTATCAGTCGGCCTGCCGCTCCTCCTGAAAACTATGCGGTTTTCATGGGCTATCCTCCAGCTTCCCGACACCCTGCTCAACCCAGAAATTGCACCGATATGTCCTTCAGGCCAACCTCCTAGTTTTTCACAGTTTTGGTTAGCAAACTCCTGTAGCCCATTGCTAGCCTCCTTGGAGAATCTATGCAATTTTCACTGCTAGTGTCCTCCCTTCTAATTACACTGCCTCCCTAAAAAATTTGCGCAGATCTTCCCTTCAGCTGAGCCAGATCCCATAGACTGTCAGTATTAATCTAGACTACCCATCTTAGCCTCCTAGTGACCTCTGTGCAATCTTCCTTAATAGTGCCCAAGCCCCGTATCCTGACCTGAAATGTGCTCTATGCAGTTTTAAAGCCTTGTTCTCTCTCCAGGTCACCTGCACTCGAAAATGAAAGATGATGCATCATGGTAGACTAGGATATTTTTGGATTTGATGTCATCTTGTCATGAGTGATTGCAGATACAGGTGCATGAATGAGACATGGTGTGACGATGAACGGGATGAACAAGGAGTGCATGCTAGGAGACTTGTTCGCAAATGGATGAACACATGAAGCGTACCAAGTAGCAAGTGAAGGAGACACATGCACATGCATGAACTATCAAGTGAACACCAAGACCATGCAGACGTGAAGCTATGATACACCAAGAGCACACTCATCACTCAGCAACACTGCAATTCGACATGGACACCATCATCAGTATGAACATACCAACACTGTCATGTTGAGTCATGTCATGAGTCATCTCGTCCACATCACTACTATGGGCCATACTGTTGTAATCAATGTAATGTAACGTGGAAGTCCAAGAGACCCACATGTAAATTTGAAGAGTCATGTAAGTCAAATAGTCATGAGGGAAGTCAAACAGTCACAAGGGTCAGTTTCACCCTTGGCTATATATACCCCTCATTTGTACATGCAAAAGAATTTTCACCTTGGTTCCTCCCACATAGCCTTGAGAGTCTATAATATTTTCTTTGAGGAGCGAGCAGTGGCTCCAACACCCTACTATCAGGGTTAGTGATGTAATGGTGTACAGATGTGTCTTGGAAATTTCACTTAATTTAGAAGCCTATTAACAGGCCAACACGTTTTCACACATGTATTGTATTCATTTGTAAGAATATTATTTGGATGATTGTAATGCATGTTGCTTTAACCCGTGTTAAGATAGTTGAACTATTTCGATTGTTCTAATACATATGATTTCGAAAATGTGTTGTATAAGCTATTAATGTTGTCTCACCCATGTGGAATATTCTGCTAGACACTCAACATAACCATTCTCATAAACTTGTTATAATGACTGCTGCACTCATGTGGAATATTCTTCTAGTTGTTGTACGTGATTTCCATTCATTATGTGTTTGTGACTGCCACATCTGTGTGGACTACTCTGCCGGAAGATGCGCATGTCTTGTTGTGTTGTGTGTCTCTAACAGAGTTGGGACTATTCCTTTTCGACTTGAGATTCACTCCCACCCTCTCCCTCTGCAGTGAAATAACCTTGACACAAGTAACACTAAGCACTCACCACGCAAGCAAGCCTCGTTGTTCGAAGACAAAGTGAACCACTCTCATGTACTGAAAAGCAAGAGCTAAGGCAAACCTTTAGGATAATGGCAACCAGGCCTGTCATAATGGATGGGACTCCTACACCAAACAATGTCAGGTCTAGTTGGGACTTCATATTGTGGAGATCCCCTGAATGTTGGTGGGTCCAAAAATTTCAACATTTCTGGGGCTAGAAGGAGGTCCAGATGACAAGCTAAGTGCTCACAATATATTATGAATCTTCTTATATCTATCATGGAGTTTGTTATAGTTCACCCTTCGAAATGTCTGTCCAACGGACATATCTTTCATGCCAAGAGGGAGTTATAGGATGACTTGTGAGAAATCACGTATGGCAGTGAAGGCAAAGTGGCATGTCTTGAGCACTTAGATGACTTCCATGTGCTCATGGAGAATGTGGAAGGTTTTAATGAAAAAAAGGTCTGTTCACTGCTCACACACACACTTCGCGACTACTCGTTGCTATGGTGTAGCATACTGCCTCATAACTCCGTGCACTCATTCAAGCAGTTCAGTGATCTAATAGAATCTATTTTTCACCATTTTGATCCTGAAGCACTTGATAAAAAAATGTTACAACAATGGAAGACCCTGCATGAATCTCTAGAGGAATTTTGGGGGCGCTTTCATCAACTCTCTTTTGAAGCTTTGAAAAGTCAGATGAACTTCCAATATCTTATTGAAAGATATGAGTATGTTTGTATCAAATTGCTCTATCCAAAAATGAAGAAAAATCTCAAACCCCACTCAACGTACTTCAGTGATGGAGTTGTGCAATCAAAAGTGGACACAGTCACTGCCACAAGTGACTGTCTGCCTTCCCCTCATAAAAAAACTCCATCCCTGCAAAGTGATGTGGGAGAGTGTGCACTCATGACTGTTCAACTGATACATGCTCCCACCCTCACTACTCTTAATTTGTGTGCAAAATTGGTTGGTAAGCCCATGGGTTGTCACATGCTCTTGTTACCTCAATCTCTGTCCCCACATTATGACGATCCTCTGAATTGCGCTGTATTTTGTTCTTCCTTTCTGGACTCTACACTTGTTGTGGACAAGGATCAAGCTATTGAAAAAGTTGATGCTTCAAAACCAACCTGTGATGTCATTTACAAAGAGTATGACCGAGCATCTGGGCATGAACTCATGGTGAAGGATGACGTCCTTCTGTCCGTGCCTCCTCTGCTTTTTCCTAACATCTCTAGTGATTCTACTATCTCTGATTTTCCTTGTGTAAATTCATCCATGGATGCATCTACTTCCAATCATTTGCAGAAGACACCCGATGCCATCCTATCATTTGATAGTGGAGAGGAAAAATATTTCATTGAGAATCCACTTGAATTTTCATCTATTTTTTCTGGAAATGTAGAGGGTGAAAATTCTTGATTCTCATCTACCCCTCTATATGATTCATCAAATCATGAGGATGTCGATAAACATCCTGAATTTTCTGATCATGGTTGTCATGATCTTTGTACTTATTTATTTGATCACGATGTCGCTTCACCCACTGTTAATCTTTCTAAGCCACTAGTCTCCGATGATCTATCTATTGACAGAGTGGAAACCCCGCAGGTTGTTGAGGCACTTCAACCTAGGATGATGGTTATGTAAGGCCTTCACTATCCTGAGGTTAGTTCCACTTTCGATCAGAAAATTTGTGAAACACCCAAGGCTCCTCATCACTCATCTATATGCATTGAAGATCAGTCAAACACATAGATTTCACTTCCTCCACTAGCATCACATGATCCCATCACTTATGCATTGGAGGAATCATTCACAACAAGTACACTCGCAAGGCATAAGTTGTCTTTTTTCTCATTTTTGCTTGTCTATCACAATCAAGAGAGTGCATATGCTTGTCATATGTACATAGTGTGTCACAACACCATGGTAAGTCCATAGAGTGTTTGTCTTGTTCTTTCACTCTTTTCTTTTCTTTGGATGTGTTTAAACTCATAGTGTGTTGGTATTCATTATTATATCATTCATGTTTGTTGGTTCGCTTGACTGTGATTTTCGTTAACCGTTCCTTCACTGTTAGATTGTTGGGGCCTAACCTAGGTTCGGAGTTAATTAACCAAACAAATCCCTGTACTACTAGCCCTTTTGGCAATAGTCTGTGGAGTGCGGACTAAGGTCTCACCCCAAGTAGTATGGGAGGGTGCTAGAACCACCTTTATGCACCCTTGAGATGTCTGAGAGGTTTGACTGGTCCAACTATTTGTCCTTGCGTGTAGGTCACTTCATGCACTTCCTTGTTCCTCATGCCTTGATACACTGCCTTCGTGCAACCCTAACTAGGGGTTGTAGAGCTTCCACGCTGCTAGAGCCGCACTTTGCACTATTACCTGAGATCTTACTTATCTTCCTATACCAGTTAATTACCTTCGTGTAATTGGATGTATTAAGTTATATTTACTTATAACAAACATTCATATGAGTTCGCGCAACAAATAAACAATATACTTGTAAATTATACCCAATCATATATTAAAATAGGAAGAGATACACAGAAATATGGTAAACTTCTCTTTATTGATTCTTCCAATAGTTACAGACTCGACTTTCCTACACACTCAGCTATAGTGGTCCGCGCACTCAGCTGTGGGCTATTAGGTTTCTGCACACTCAAGTGTAGAGCCTTCTCCTACTCTACAACCTAAAGACACACTTTACACTTTGACTCGATTACTCAGACTTATCCTTCTTCTTTCCTATTCCTTCTCCTATATAGTTAGAGCGAAGCTCTATTTATACAATCCCATGGTTTGCGGACCTTGGGTAGATCTATCAAGCCGACCTTAAATTACAAAACCGAGGGTGGACAACCCTGTGACTCTATTATAACTTCGCCCTCCACCCACAATTCATAGAGCTTTTACAAAAGTATTTGGTAAAAAATTGGGCTTTAAGCCCCAAAACATGCCTTGGGGGGATTCCATGCCCAATAGGTCCCCAACACAAACATCATGACTCGCCCTCGAGTCATTCTGTCGGTGCGAAGATCTTCGTGTGGAGTCCGTCCAACTTTGCTCGAACTACTATAAGGTCAACATCGAACTGAGTTGCTGCCTGCTGGATATGCTGTACGCGTTGGTCCAAGACCGCGGTGTCAGAAGTGATTCTCTGCATCTGTGCCAGTATCCCTTGCATTTGTGCAAGCTTGCCTTCAATTTCTGTTGTAATGGTGAAGGCCTCATCGATCCAAGGCTGAACGCGTGCCTTTAGGACTGCTTCCTTGTGTCGTGCCGCATCCACCTGTTCTTTCAATGCTTGGCCTGTTGCATCCGCGTGAGCCTCTAAGTGAGGGCCACCATCTGTGCAGTTCTTTGATGCTGTCATATTGCTGTTGGAGTTCTCGCACCTCTATCTCTAAGCACTGGATGTTGGGGTCCTCCTGTAGATTCGTGAGGACCTCAAATGACTCTTCCAACATGCTGGTGCAGTCTCGCACTTCACTACCGATGTCATCTAGTCCCACTGTAATAGCGCTAGAATGTTGTTCTTTGACTTCCAGAGGGGTGGACAACTGCACCTTTAACTGCAGCTTGACGATCTAAAGGTTCAGATCCAGCTAAACCTTTGTCATTTCCTCCTGCACCTCACGCACCCCTGCTGCTAGCCTTAATGTGGATGCACACCTTTGCTAGTGTGCCTGCTGGAATGGTTAGCTCATGGATGATTTGACAATCTTCATCTAGTACCTATACCAGCTATCGATTCTGTGACACCACTTCATCGCACTGCAAGCTCAATTGTTCCATGCTGATTTTCTACTCACTAAGGACTTGCAGTGCGCGGGTCTCCCTAGCTAGCAGTTTTGCAGTTATCTCATCTTGCAGAACGTATAAGGACTCCCGTGGGAGTGTAGCCATGTTGATGTCAAGACGCTTAAACGTGCTAACCGTAGGCCTGTCAGCCTCATTTATTTTCACGAGTGCCCCTTCTGGCAGCACTATGGTATTCGTCAGCCGAGTGCGTAACATCTGTTCTGCTACCATTGTTCCAACTACGAGGCTGGTCGAAAGGGTACCAGCTTGAGGAGTGTGCACCTACAACTCCTATAGCTGTGCTCTGAGGGCCCCCAACACAATCTGGTTCTCCTGCATAAAATTTTGGAGGGCCTCAGAGGTGACATTGCTCACTCTCTTGCCAAAGTCGTGTAGGTCACCCTCGGTTAGGGTGATCGGGTCAATAGACAAATTTGATTCCTTGACCTTATTGCACGACCCTATCTGCTTGGTCGAGTGCTGGTGCTTCAACTATGTTGATGCGGTTTGTGGGTCCGTGCCTCCCTCTTCTTCCTTTTCTTCTTGCCCATGCAAAGGCGACGTTTGTCCCTCACGTGCCTTCGTGACTGCCTCCTGTGCTGTGGCTTTTTCCTGTTCAGTTGCTATCTGTGCAGTGTCCCGCACCTCCTGCACTTCAGCTGCCCCTGTCTCCTTCCTTCTCTTCTTTGCCAACTGCGCCATGCGCAGTTTGGCTTCCTCTTTCCACCTCTATGTCATCGAATTCTCTATTTCTGCGATGTTTGGAGCATGCCACTCTGGCAGCCATGTATCCAATACATTGAAGATTACATCATTCGTGTCTACAAAGGGTAGCTCTCTCCATTGCTTGGCTAGGTCCTTGAGCACTCTGATGTATATGTTGTGGATGTCCACTTTAAACTCTGCAAAAATCTCCAGGCTGTTGTAGACAGTGGGTGAAAATCGCAGCTTGTTGTTGATCCCCATTTTGAGGTTCATCTCCATGAACACCAAAAATATCTTAGTAACGAAACCATTTGTTGGCTTGTTGGGGCCTGACCCAAGTTTAGGGTTAATTAGCCAAACAAATCCCTGTACTACTGGCCCTTTCGGCAACAGTCCGCGGAGCACAGACTGAGGTCTCACCCGAAGTAGTATGGGACAGTGCAAGAACTAGGTTTCCGCACCCTTGAGATGTCTGAGAGGTTTTATTGGTCCAACTATTTGTCCCTACGCGCAGGTCACTTCGTGCACTTCCTATTCCTCATGCCCTGATACACTGCCTTCGTGCAGCCCTAACCAGGGGTTGTGGAGCTTCCACGTTGCTAGAGCCACGCTCTGCGCTATTACTTGAGATGTTACTTATCTTCCTATACCAATTGATTACCTTCGTGTACTTGGATGTCTTATGTTATATTTATTTATACCAAACATTCATATGAGTTCACACAACAAATAAATAGCATACTTGCAAATTATACCCAATCATATATTAAAATAGGAAAAGATACATAGAAATATGGTAAACTTCTCTTTATTGATTCTTCCAATGGTTATAGACTCGACCTGCCCTGTGCACTCAGCTGTAGGGGTTCGCGCACTCACCTGCGAACTACTAGGCCTCTGCGCACTTAGTTGTAGAGCCTTCTCCTACTCTATGACCCAAAGACACACTTTCAACTTTGACTCGATTACTTAGACTTCTCCTTCTTCTTTCCTATTCCTTCTCCTATACACTCTGAGCGAATCTCTATTTATACAATCCCATGGTCTGCGGACCATGGGTAGATCTATCAAGCTGACCTTACATTACAAAATCAAGGTCGGATAACCCTGTGACTCTATTATAACTTCGCGCTCCGTGTTCACAATTCGTACAACTTTTACAAAAGGATTTGGTCAAAAATTGGGCTTTAAGCCCCAAAAAATGCCTTGGGGGGACTCCATGCCCAAAATTCACCAACATGGGATAGCCAATGCGCTGGTGGCTGCATTGGAAATATCACTTCACTTGAGTAGGCCCATGCACTGTTTAGTGTAGGAGTAGGAGTTGTCTTTGCTTATTTCTTGGATTTTCTTTTTGGTTTGCATGCTTGTTTCTTTGCTTACTTGGTTTTCTTTGATTACTTGTTTTAATTTCACTTTACTTCTACTTTTTTCTTATTTCTTTCTTTTCTTGCTTGTACCTGTAGGTTAGCCTCTCATGAAACCGTGTCTGGCTCTCGAGACAAGCTAGGAAAATCTAAGAGGACTTGTACAACTATAAAAATCTAGTTATCTATTGTCCTCTCTCTTTATTAAAAGCTTGTTGTCTCCAGTTGATGATGCCTTGATGGAAAATACGTTCTATTCAGAGTGAGTCTTGGTGAAAACACAATGCTTGCACTGTTAACTAGTACCGCCTACTCTAATCAGTTCTTTTGGGTTAACCCTTGTCAACTTAGTCAAGTAGAGTAAGGTGAGGGGGAAAACCTTAACAAGTATGTCAGAGGTATGCATAACATACTTCTCTAAGGGAACAACATGATTATCTGAAGGAACAACCTCTTATGCTCTTAATAAGTTGGGATCCCTCTTTTGTCTCTGAAATAAATAAGTGCATATGCACATTTCTTTCAAAAAATGAAGAAATGAAAAAAATGAAAAATGAATAAGGCAAAAGAAGAGAAAGACTTCCCACGCAGAGATGTGATTCAAGCAACTCCATTGGGGTAATGACCAGGCTCACTAGCAACAGAGCGGTGCTTGTGTTCCTGCATGACATTGCTGGGGTACTATCTAGGATTGCTGGCAGCGGAGCAACACTAGAGATGAAACTTAAAATTTGACAGTTATATTACTTGCGCATCAATATAACTAAGTTGACTTGGCTTGGAATGTGTGCTAACCGATCAAGAGAATGGTAGGGACTACATCGTTCACACAAGCTAGTGTGTAAACCATGATGATCAAAGAATCGAATAATACTTTTGAAAGGGTTAGACTCGCTTTTCATGAAACAAGGTCCATTCAGAGAGCTGAAGGTCTACTAGTGTGTCATTTAGTGTTGTAGCAACTACAAACACCCTCCAAAATTTTGGCTCGCATGAAAATTTGAGAGCCTACCTTGGGTCCTGCAATTGATCATCCTTGGTCACTTGTTGGTAAGAATATGATTTCAACCTCCCCTCCTTGATCTTAAGAGTTTTCGATTTTCTCATCTTTATGCGACATATGTCATCATCGGGCTTAGGGGTTGTTGTTTGTCATGCAAAAGGAATGTTGTTTTTCTTCAAGGGTATTGTGTGCATATGACTAGTCGTCATCACATAGACATGTTTCACTCTCACTTCACACACTCTTGTCACAAAGGTTGTTGCATCAAGAAAAGTATGTCTTATGTATTCTGGATGGTCTAATTTGTGTCACTATGTGTCCGTGTGCAATCACAGTCAAGTCCTATCAATTTTTACATATGTTTCACCCATCTCACACTCATCCATTTTCCTGAGAAATCTAGCTTCATCTAGCTTCACAGAACTGTGCACTTTTCTTCTTCAACCATCAAGATTCATCCCTTTCCTGTTGAAACCCTGTAGTGCGCAGAGACCCCAATGTCCCTTGCTTGTTGAAACCCCACAGCCTGCAGAGACCCCAACCAACACTTCTCTCCAAAAATGCATAGAGCAGTGCGGCTACACTGAACTCAAAAATTGTGTAGAGGTGTCCTCCCAGGACCCCCCGTCCCACAACAGTGTCCTATGCATCAAAACTGCATAGTGCTGTCCAAGTTTTCCTGTCGGTCTTGAATGCAGAAACTATGGAGATGGGCCTCACATGGCCTCATATTGGAAACAATCACTTCCCGTTCAAACCATGCCTATCCATCACCCAGTGAATATAGGAAAAGGTGACATGTTGATATCACTCCCAAGGAGTTGAGGAGAAGGACCAAGAGACCAAGTAATGGAAGAGATCAGGACCGCATGCAAACTCCATCAGATGCATGGTAATCTTGAGGGTAAGTATGGTAAGTAAAGAACACCTCTCGAAGTACACCTCTTAGTTGAGTTTGTAGGACTGCTTGTCATTTTCATATCATCCTGTCCTCAATAACATGCATGTGCGCAAACACGAAAAGTCATTTTATGTGCTTCTTCTACATGTCTTGCTTCCTTTTCACTTGTTTGACCAACTGTTATCTTTGGCATGTTGATTGCTATTTCATTCTTGTGACCTCATTCTGATGATGTTGAAGGTCGTGTTTGAGTTTTTTTCGCTATGTAAACATCTGTCACACTCACACACGATGTTGTAAGAGCTGTTGTGAAAATTTTGTCATGGTCATCTGAATATCTATCCAAAGTGTCACACTTGTCACTTTCACCATTAGACAGTCTTGCAGTCAGCTACATTGAGCATATGTTGTCTTGTTGGTTTTAGGTATCTTGTCACCAAGTCATGTTGAGTGTGTGTTCTCAAGGTCATGTATTCATGAGTTCAATCATTCAGACACTTAGTCATTTTCATGAAACTCTGTTGACCAAATCACCCTCTAACAACTGAACCTCCGCTAAGTTGCATTGTGTAGTCTCAGCCCTAAGTGATCTTGTACTACTGCCCAGAAATTCACAGAGCTTGAGGCTACCTCCCAGGAAGTCTACATTTTGTAATCTTGGAATTAACCCGACTGATTGTCACCCAAACCAGTGCAGAAGTTTCTCAACAAGTCATCTCAATCTGCACTTCTTGAAAGCAAATATATCAATATTCCCACTAGTCAACCAAAGAGTTTGATCAGGTAGTGACCCCAAGATTCACTCCAAAAAATTACGCAGAAGCTGCCAGCATGCCTGCCTCTGCTTACTAAAGAAATTGCGTAGACATGAAGGACAAGCATCTGTTGCTTGTTATTGCATTGTCCCCAAAATTTGTTCAGTTCTATCAGCTTGTCCTGCTGTCAGCTAGACTACTACTCCTCTTGAAAATTTCGTAGTTTTCATGGGTTGTATTGTAGTTTCCCAACACCCCTCTCAACCCAGAAACTGTGTAGAGATGTCCTGCAGGCCAGCCTCTCAGTTTTGTACAGTTTTGGCTAGCAAGTTCTCGTAACCCGTTGCCAGCCTCCCCAGAGAATTTGTGTAGTTTTCACTACTAGTGTCCTCCTTGCTTCCTGCACTTCCTCCCTAAAGAATTTTCACAGATATTCCCTTAAGCTGAGCCAGATCCCGCAGATAGTCATTGTTGATCCGAACTGCCCATCTCAGCCTCCCAGTGAACTCTACATAATTTTCCTTGACAATGCCTAGAGCCTGCATCATGTCCTAAAATGTGCTCTACATAGTTTTAGAGCCTTCCCTCTCTCCTAGTCACTTGCAACTGAAAATGAAATATGATGCATAATGGTAGGCTAGGAGATTTCTGGATTTGATGTCGTTTCGTCATGAGTGATTGCAAATACAGGTACATTAATGAGACATGGCACGATGATGAATGGGATGAACAAGGAGCACATGCTAGGAGACTTGTTTTCAAATGAAGGAATACACTAAGCATACCAAGTAGCAAGTGAAGGAGACACGTGCGCATGCATGAACTATCAAGTGAACACAAAGAACATCGAAGGCTTCGCACACCTTTCCATTCGAAGGTGAAGCTATGATACACCAAGAGCACACTCATCACTCAAAAACACTACAGCTCGACATGGACACCACCATCAGCATGGACATACCAGTACTGTCTGGTCGAGTCATGTCATGAGTCATCTCGTCCACATCACTATTGTGGGCCATACTGTTGTAATCAACGTAATGTAACGTGGAAGTCCAAGAGACCCACATGTAAAGTTGAAGAGTAATGTAAGTCAAATAGTTATGAGGGAAGTCAAACAGTCATAAGGGTCAGCTTCACCCTTGTCTATATATACCCCTCATTTGTACATGAAAAAGAATTTTCACCTTGGCTCCTCCCACATAGCCTTGAGAGTCTATAATCTTTTCTTTGAGGAGTGAGCAGTGGCTCCAACGCCTCACTATTGGGTTAGTGATGTAATGGTGTACGAATGTGTCTTGGAACTTTTTCATAATGCAGAAGTATGTTAATAGGCCAACACATTTTCACACATGTATTGTATTCGTTTGTAAGACTATTCTTTGGATGCTTTTAATTCATGTTTATTTAACCTGTGTTAAGATAGTTGAACTATTTCGGTTGTTCCAATACATATGCTTTCAAAGATGTGTTGTATAAGATGTTAAAGATATCTCGCCCGTGTGGAATATTTTGCCAGAAACTTGACATAACCATTCTCATAAACTTGTTATAACGACCGTAGCACTCGTATGGACTTTTCGTCTCAATGTTGTACATGCTATTTGTTCACTGTGTGTTTGTGACTACCGAATTCATGTGGACAACTCCGCCGAAAGTTGCACATGTCCTGCTATGTTGTGTGTCTCTAATAGAGTTGGGACTATTCCCTTTTGAGTTGAGACTCACTCCCACCCTCTCCCTCTACGGTGAAAAAACCTTGACACAAGTAACGCTAAGAACTCACCAGGCACATGAAGCTCACTGTTCGAAGACAAAGCAGACCACTCTTATGTGTTGACAAGCAAGAGCTAAGGAAAGCCTTTAGGATAATGGAAATTAGGCCATCATACTGAATGGGACTCTTACACCAAATGGTGTGAGATCTGGTTGGGACTTCATACTGGGGAGATCCCCTAAATGTTGGCGGGTCCAACACCATCAATAGGATCATTGTAAGAGGGATTTTCTGCAGTATCAGAGTGGTGGTAGACCCCAGATCTATAGTGCTCAGGAGGCGCATATAGTTGGTGATGTTGGTCATAGCATTCCTTGGATCTATGCAGTTGTGGAAAACATGTAGGTAGATCATCAGACATCGATCATTGAGACGGACAGGAAAATTGTGATCAAGTTGTTTCTATTTTGATTGATCCTAGATCTAACTATAGTTATATTAATCCTGACCTGGAAGATAAGTGTGGTGTGAGACAAGAAGTGCATGCATAATATTGGTTGGTATAGTTGGTATACGTACAAAGAAGAAAGTTCACCATTGGGTAAGATCTTGTGCATTTGAATTAAATGGTATGCCTACAACAACACATTTGAATGTATTGCGATTGGGATCATATAGTATGATTTTGGGTATGGATTGGCTATACGTTCACAAAACCAAAGTGGATTGCTTCGACAAGGGAATTGATTGTGTGGATGATAGTGGAGAAAACATGACTGTTGTAGTTTTTTGGAGCACAAGTGTACCAAAAGACACCCCCTTAGGAGTAGATTGTTCCTTGCAAAGGATCACAGTCAAAATTGGTGATGTTAATGGAAAAAATTAAATAAGAAAAGAAATGTAAGTAGTGGAAACAATGCATACATGAACATGAACTAAATAAATAGGTACATAAACAAAACAATTCTCAAATGGAGAAAAAATATCAAGAATATATTGGAAAATCTCCCTTTATTGATTGCTGGTGGTAGAGGTTGAATACAATTAAAATCTCAGACACTTGAAGAGAATTATTTGAGCTATGGAGCTCAAAAATCCCATGCAAGGGGGTTTCTTGCCTCAATATCTTTGCAAGTTTCTCCTCTCTCTCAAAGAAGTGTGAAGACTCTCCAATGGTGGGTTCATCTTCTCTCACTAAGATGTTGGGTTCCTTAGAAGAAATTTAGCCAACATGCTAGTGCTCTTCACTTCCTTGGCTTCAACAATGCAATGGTGGTTTTCTCAAACAATAATTTTGCCAGCATAATAATTTCTCGTACTTTGGTTCTCCCATGGCCTATTTATATAGAGTTTTTTGAATCCTTATTCCCTCTCTTGGTACATGTCACGATAACGACACATGAGTAGGACAAGAGGATTCTATTGAGGGCTGCATATCTCCAAGGCGACTCGAATTCGGCTATACTAGATCGATCTCATGTTAGAGAGTTGGACCCAAGTGTGCAAAGTGGTCTCGGATCACTGAATCATCCTCTTATGCTACCGTATGACTTTTGGAGGTTATGCTACGCGTCTGCATTTATCGAAGAAATATACATGTGGACTTAATTGCTTTTCCTTTATAAACTTTGGACCTTAGAAGAAACTTGATGTTTTTTAAACTTCATAATGTATTAAGATGGAAAAATGTCCACCCATGCATTCTGCTGGGCACTTTTAATGTCTTCTGGATTGTACTAGTAGGTGTACGATTTTTTGGTGTTAATAGTTGCCCCCTGATGTATGAGGCTAGGAGAAAACATATAATTGAAATAAATCATGTTTTCATTTCTTTTGGAGAGTCTGATCAACTTCTTGAGAGAGAGGATAACTTGTTGCAGAGATAAGTAGAGAAAAACCCCTTGACTGAGTATCAATGATATCCATGCTTTGGTGAAAACCTACAAAAAGTGGTGTGCCTATATGAGGCGGGCATGTCCCATGCTCGTTATGATGGCTATTCAGAACTGATTACAATTGGAAAAAGGCTAATTTTTGTCCAACCAATGTGGTGTTTTTTGACATGGTGACAGTTGGTGATGCTAATTTCTTATGCCCTTAAGGGTGCTTTCTGGTCAAATGGGAAAATTATGGTTCCCCTATGCATAATAACCCAAGTGAAGCACTGTTAATATGTGTTGCGGTATGCAAAAGTAGTTGACTATGGGTACCTCCCTCGTATTATAATGTAAGCGCTGTTGAATGAGGTCCTTAGTGATGTGGGGGTCTTCGACTAAATGAATGAACTGCAACAATAACTAAGTACGACACCACCTTGACATGAATGCTTGAGTTGATGTTGAGTTTCAAGGGGACTGATGACATCATTAGGTAATAATGGTTCCCAATGTGCCACCCGAGGATATCAATATTGAGGGAGGGAGTATCCAAGGTACTACCTCTTTCTTGGAATACATTTGTTGAAGTCGACAGGGAAGGGGTGTCAACCACCCAACATGGTGAGTCGGGAAATCCATGTGAGATATGAAAAGATTGTAATAACTTGGTTTAGAGAGGCATGATAGTGAGAGATATTGATATCAGAGAATACTGATAGTTATACTAAGGTCATAGCTTTATATGCAAATGGTGGTGGTTAAAACATGCTTTCCGATGATCCTGGAATCAATAGGATTTCTAGGATGGGTGTAAGTGTTGTTTGATGGACGTGTGAAATGGGGGATGATTTTGTGGTGAGATGTGACCAAAGGTCATTAGAGACTACAGGAAAGCAAAGGCCATGAATTGTAAGAATCAAATGTGGATGGGATATTTTTTTTTGTTGAAAAAATATTTTTACACTTGCCAAAATAATAGGGGGTGGTTTGGATGTAAAACCATGGAGACGGGTGCCCTGTGATGACAGTAGCCTGTGTAAAGGTGTGGTGCATTTGCTGAGGGTGGGGGTCCCATTGGTTGGTCTCCATGTCGAGTGGGTGAGGTGGGTGATGTGATACAAATGGGCTATGCGATATGGATGAATGATAGGCCAAATGTAGGATGCGAAGGTGCATCCGTTTAGTGTTGTGAGAGGGCCCAAAAACTGGGGTGTATGTGTAGTGAATGTAGCATAATGAGGCTAAAATTCCAGATATGCACGAGACATGGTTCCCGAATGGAGTGAGTGGTCATGGATCCTTTTACTGAAGAGGGGTCTACAACGATGAAGGGAGCCATGAAGTGGGGGTTCTATCGACCAACATGAATGTTTACCATATATAAGGGTGAGATGGTGATAAACATGGTCGAGATGATGGATCTGTTGTGGTACCAAACAATCCCCTATTATTTATAGTTAGAACATTTAAATAATGGGGACCCTTTTAAATTTTTTCTTTAGGTTTCATAATAAATAGATTAATTACAATCGATTTATATTTCAAAAATTCCAAAAAACCAAAAATATGTCATTTTTGACTATATTTTTAGGTTTAAGCCTTATTAGAATAGCTTAGGTTTAGTTTTTAAATGAAATCACGCATCATGAATGTTTAGAGGCCGTGATAATATCCCGTATCAAATAATGCGATGTGAAATAACCTTTGCAAATAAATATTCTCTTAATAAAACATAAAAAATAAAGGAAAAACACTCTACCACACATAAAGCTTCATCCGACCCACCACGAAGATACTTCATCATCGCATACCGTGAATACCACATTCCTATTGGCTCTTCCTTAGCTCCTACATTTCGATGTTGCAATCACGGTAGAAAAGAATTTTTCCTAATCCCCGATGTGATGTATGCAATATCACATATCACAAATCACACATCGTAGATCATAGCATTACTTCAAACGAAACACTTCCAAAACAGATTTGCGATGAAATTTTTTTGACTAAGCTCCACTTAATGAGGATTCATGTGTACTTATATTTTCATTAAATTTCAAATCTAGCGGTTTTAATATCCCTCGTTTGAAGAAATTGATTTGATTGGCAAGTTGTTATTTCAAGCATTTGTATATTGACCGCGCGTTCTTTCATCCTTGGAGATCTAAACATTCCTCTATTTTTTCCTTTCTGTAGGATTATCCTAATAAATGACATTCCATTGAAATGTCAAAAGAAGGAAAGAAAGGAAAATGGTTGTTAGTTCAAACAAAAGCAATTCAGTCCAAAGCAGAAGTTATAGAGATGGATCCATTATTCAGAGACACTACATGCACACTAGATTTTGGTACCTCCTCCCAGGAATCGATGTATAATCTATTTGAAGAAAAAAGTCCCAGGGTAGTAGCAGTCAAGCAAGCAATAGTAGACACCACATCAACATCTGAGGATACCTTCTCTGAAGTCGCCAATGTGTTTGTCCACTGAATTGCTGCACGACCTAAAATGTGGATTTGAATAGAATGTATTATTTTCCAGACCCCAAAATATTTATGATAAGCAGTTTCTTAAGAGGTTTGAGGAGAAGAAAAAAATAGATTCGGATCCCATTAGACAATGGAGACAAGACCCAAGCAAGCACAAACATGATAGTAAGGGTATGTATTATTTAGCTTCTCTTGTCGGTCTATTCTGTTATGTTGTTGTTATGATATGTATGTTGTTTGTTTCTTCGAACACAAATTTTTTTACAGTTGAATGGGTTCCCTTGATTCAAGATGCTACTAATTCTGAAATTATGGATTGGCTACTATATTGTCCAACAATATTGCATCCAAAATCTTAGAATATAGGTAAAACAATAGTCTTTCAGAGAGAACCGTGCCAACTTTTTATATGAGTGCCTATATTATGGATGCCATTTGTTTCTCTTTTTATTTTCCTTCAACGGGATGGAAATGGACACTTGTGGATCCTACATCAATTCACTTATATCATGATATCCTATGGAAGTCTAAGTACCAGCGCTATTTTTACTGAATTTACAATAAAGTGAAGATGCCATTGTACAAAGAAATTTTTGATCGAAATGCCCCTAGGTTGTCTCAAGAATCCATGACATTCTTAGTTGTTGTTGGAAGATGGTTTACTGAAGATAATTTTACTTATGTGAGAGTATTTGGGAGTCTTGTGACCCCACATGTTCTTCCTATTTATGTCCCCGATAAACTTTTGGCTCTGGATATTTCCTATCAAACCGGAGGTCATGGTGTGACTAAGGTCTTGAAATAATCCAAAAAGGCCATCTGGCAACAATTTCCTATCCAATGTGGAGTCTATGCTTTAGACAGCTATAATAATGTTGTCTTAGAAGTCAAACAAATTGAGGAAAAGTGGAACATCTAGCACAAATTCGATAGAGCCCCAAGGATTTTGTCTTATTCCAAGAATATAGAAATAAAAGGCTGTAGAAAGTGCCTTTTGAATGTCTGATTGATTTACAGGCAGAGTTTCCTACAGGAAAGTATTTTCCACCATCTACAAAGGCAACAAAAGATATACCCATTACTCCACTTTCAGAGAAACAAATAAAAGAGCTCATGTATACTAGCGAGCTTGATAAAGTGTGGGATCATTCAAAAAGAGCTAGATAAAACATAGGAGAAGGAAGTTTAGGATTCAACTTCAATGGAGATAGATAGGAATCTTGAAGAAAACAAGACAAAGTCTCCTATGAATGGGCCGTCAAGTCAAATGATGGATAAATAATCTATCCCGATAGTCCCTACCTCCGAGATTATTCTCAGAGTGGAAGAAATTCCACCTCTTGATAGTTTCTACAGTCCTGAATAGTGTTCCGTCGTTAGCTGAAAAAATAAGAAAAGAAGAATGGAACATTCTCAGGAACTTCTTCCTGGAAGCATCCCATTAGATGTGGTATGGAAAGATTACCAAGCTAATTCATCTTATGATTTAGCTAAGCTATCACAATATGTAGGAGCCTATGCTATGACCACCATTTTCAAAGCTACTGAGATTCAACAACTGGTTAAAGAGAAGGATGAAAAAATCATGCAGTTAGAACAAACACTACTTAATTAAAGACATGATATTAAGTAGGATTGGCAACTCAAGTTATAAAAATTACAAAGTGAGTTTAATCAATTGAAAGTTCAAAACGAAGCTAATATTCAAAGCCAAAATACACATATTGACTAGCTTCAACTTAAAATAACTCAGATACAGAAGGACACTGCCATTGAAGGATTCAGAAAATAATATGGAGAGATCAATGCTCTCCTTGCTCAACAACAAGTGAACTTCTTTAAGAAATTGAAGCTCATCAATGACCTATGAGAAAACAATGACTCATTGACTAATCAAATGTCTGAATTAAGAACATACTATGAGGATATCAACAAAAAGATTTCTAACTTAATTACTTGGTAGAACATCATAAAAAGAATGAAAGAAAATTTTCCTAGAATACAAGAGTCATATAAGGATCTTCTCTTCTAATATTGGGATATTAGATTAAAGCAGGCTAAAGAAGAAATCTATAGAGCAAGAGACCTTGCAAGCCAGGTTACCAAAACTGTTAGAGAAAGTCTTGCAGATGCTAATCTTATTACTGGGTGCCAAAGAGAATGCTTTCCAAATACTAAAACACTCATAGAGTATTGGAATAACAATTCTAAGGAAAAAGAATAGTAGCATCAAGAATTTATCCAAGTTAAATCTTGAATATCACCAATAGTTCTTGGTAAAGCCCTATGGTCAATGGTTATTACTTCACAACCTTGTTAATGCAATTGAATACATGCTCCCACCTCTTTCAGATGCCTTGTTTGCAGGACATATGCAGACCGGGCAAGCTCATCCCCCAGAATTGAAGCCGATGGAGGCTATTTATAGGTTATGAGAGAAAATGGGAGAGCAGTCAACTTCCCATCTTTAGTTTCTTGTTAAAACTGAATCTATTTTTGTCTTTTTGTTTCCTATTTTAAGGAGTGTTTGTTTTAACCTCCTCAGCAAAATATGCATTTTCTATTTTGACAGTATAACTTTTATTTATAAATACCCTCTCGTCTTTAGAGAAGGGGTTCAAAATTTTTGTAAGAAGACTCAAGGAACTTGCACTTCTATACTTCTTTGATAATTTTAATAGAAAGGTTGGGCCAGTGACTACCTTCTGCTATGAGCAGAGCACTGATATATGTGGTACTATTATCTTTGTATTAATGTTATGTTTTATGTTTGAAAATCAGTCAAATTTTATTATTGTTTTGTTATATGCAATATCATAATTCAATTAAGCATTGTTTCACTATTGAAAAGTGTATTAATTGTTAACTTTAGTTATATGTATGAAAAAATACAGTTTTTATGCGATAAGCACTTAACAATTAAATTGATTAACTATTTAATCAATTTAATTATCTTTAATTCATTTTAATTCTTGTAAATGTTTGATGATCTATATTGTCTTTCATTTATAAAGAAATATTATAAAATCACATATAAAAAGTTAGTTATGTCCCAGGAGTTAGATAGATAGATATAGATTTATTCATTTGCATTCGTATTTATTCTATCAAATCGCTTTCACCCAATCTATATCACACCTCAAACTCCATTATATATTTAAATAGGAAACTGTTCCCTATATCCCCAGTTGGAATCGCTATCCCAAATGGAAAAGGAATGGTATTCAAGTTCCTGACCGGGTGGTCTCCCTAATGTTGAGGCAAGCACATTTCAAGCCTTCAACATTTTTGGTGCTAGAAGGAGGGCCTTGACTATGAATGGCAAAAATAACTGAACCTAGATTTAGAGGTCATTCCAAGAGTCACTCCCCCTCAAGATCACCTCCAACTTCTATATCTTCATCTAAAACTCCTACTTCTAGATCATAAGTTGAACAAAAATCTACAAAATCTCCTAGACCACTACCCCAATATTCTAATCCACCTTCCTATCATTAGGTAACAAAGGCTAAAAACCTAATTAAAAAATTGGAAAGTATTTCTATTTATGAAGAAAAACCTCAACGATCGGAAGTATATGAAGGAAGTGTATCCTCATCTCTCCAACCTACTCAGATTTTAACTCGTTCTCAAAGTGAGAAGTTTGGGGTTACTCCATTTAGGTTTCCTCTTCCTTCTTTCCGAAAGAAGACCAAGAAATCTAAGTCACAAACATCCACTAGTGAGATTTTTTCACACTCACCTCCATAGACACCTTCATTCCATACATTCCCTCCAATCAATCCTCCTGTTCATACCCCTTCTTCTCAAAGTACTAGTGCCAGCACTAATACACAATCTTCCTCTTCTTCCACACAATCACCTTCTACATCCACCTCTACCCAAACTCCAATAATGGCAGGAATACATCAAAATCCACCCCCACCACCCCCACCAGTTAGACCATGGGAAAATCCTGGAGCTGTACAAATGTTAGCACCTCTTCATCCTCTACCTAAAAATCCTAAAAGATGGCTACCAAAATTTAATCCTGATGATGGACTACCTGCTAAAGAGCATCTCCACAATTATATGTTAGCCATTAATCTGAATGGAGTAGTTGAAGAGGACTATGTAGTAAGATTATTTCCCTACACTTTTGAAGGATCTGCAGGTTCATGGTATTTTTTATTGCCACCAGGGTCTATTACTAGTTGGGACATATTTGAAGAACAATTTTTAACTAATTTTTGTGATGATCGCACTACTGCTACTTTCATCAATGATCTCTCCAATCTTAAAGCTAGTCCCAATGAAAAAACCAAGGATTTTAATTCTATATTTACCAAACTCTTGAATAAAATCCCAGATACTACCAAACCTAGTATTGATGTACAAAATGAGTGGTATATATCTCCCTTACCTTCAAATATGACATTTTTTTTCGATAGAGATAATAAAACTACTCTAGTAGAAAATATGAAAGAAGAATTAGCAGTTGAGAAAAGGATAGTTGCTTTAGAAAAAAGAACTACATAGGATGAAAGAAAATCCTAGAAGGTTACATTTAAAGATTATCCAAAGAAGAAAACTCCAAAATATCCTTTTGATCTCAAAGGACTATAGAAAGTCCTCAAGACTATGTCCAACGAGATGGTCGAGATTAAAAAACAAGTGGTTGAATCTTCAAAGAAACCTTTCAGACCCTTTAAGAAAACTCAGACTTTGGCCTCCCAACCCCCCAATGTCATATTGAACGCAGAATCAGATGAAGATGACGATGAATAAGAAATAGATATGTCTGCCGATGATTCTCAAGATGAAGAATTTGTAGAAGTTCATGGGCTTTGGGACTTTATCCTCCCTACTTCTGATAATGAAGAAGACCACAAAGCCTTACCTATAAGCATGAGAAGTAAAGGACCACTTGATTATTCCTAACCAACCCAGAAACATAAAGCTTCTACTTATACTACCAAAGGCAAGAACATCAACAAACCAACTCCTTCTTCCTCTTCTAATCCTCCATCTACATAAAAAACTTTGGTTGTCTCTGATAACATTGAGTATAATATAGTGGAAGATATAAAGTTAAAGTTAACATTTCCTTATATGAAATTTCAAAATGAAAACAACAAAAAAGGTATATTCTTAATGAATTTAATGCATCTGCTTTGCCAGTTGTTGTCACTTGTAAAGCTTCTTGAGGAATAGGTAAGCCTCATGCTAATTTTCCATACAAATTCGCTTCCACAGATGCTATCTTGATCAGAGACAGATCAAATTCTCACACTCCCCCATTTGTTTTAAATTTTGAATGCTTCAATAAGAATGTGCATAATTTCTTAGTTGATTATGGAGAATCATCGAATATAATGCCCTATTCAATTTGCTCAAAATTAAATATTTCTCCCAAGAAATTTGTTGTTCATATAGTGCAACTTGATAGAATAAAAGTTAAAGTATTAGGATAAATCAACTCAGTCCTTATCAGACTTTCTTCTAACCTGGAAGTGTTTCAAATAATTGACATTATAGTTGTTGATATCCCTAATTTCTATGGTTTAATCCTAAGTAGAGATTGGTCTGAAAAGCTACATTGTTACTTTGCTATAGACTGGTCTCATATGTGGTTTCCATATAATGGAAAACCAAATCAAATCCGGGTGGACTACGAAAAAAATATGAAATATTCAATAACAGATATAGATGGAGAAAATGAACCAGTCATCTTCACTAATAATATTCTTGGGAATTATTTCTCAGAATATTTTTGGGGTAACTTCAGAGCTCAAGAATCCCCTTTCTCAATCAATTCTTTCACTTCGCAAATTGAAAACTATTCACAGATAGATTTATCCAAGTATGTAAATATTGTAGATAAAACTTTAGTTAAATCTTTGTTTCGGACTTTGTATTTTGATGGATCTAGATCTAATGATGGTGCTAGAGAAGGATGTCTTAATTAGTCTCGATGGGGAAAGAACAATGCTAGCTTGTCAATTAGAGTTTGAATGTACAAACAATGTTTCTGAGTATGAAGCTTTGGTTCAAGGCTTGTACAAAGGAATAACTGTCGATGTCCAGTGTCTTCAAGTGTTTGGAGATTCAGAAATTGTTATCAAACAGGTAATAAATACTATTCATTGTATCTCCAACCATTTGAAACATTATCAGACTCTAGTTCAATCTCTTACTTCACATTTCTTGGCTCTTGATATTTCTCCAATCCCTAGACTTCAGAATGCCAGTGCTAATTTATTAGCCAATGTGGCATCCAAAATAAGCCCACCTGAAGATTTCAGTACAGATCAATTTTTTATTGAATTGATTTTTTCCCCTTCCATTCCTGATACCATTACAAATTGGCATGTGTTTAACAATGATGGAGATATCTTAAGTTTCTTAACATTTGAAGAATCATATTCTGGAAAGATAATTGACGAAGATGAACACGACAGACATATGAAACAAACAACTAAAGATAATTCTCTCCCCAAGTCTTTGGTCAAACTAGAAAATCTTTATGATCTAAAAGATAGCTTCAAGAAAGTGACTAATTGTAAACTTTAGAATTCAACACTGAGGTTCGAATTAGTAAACCCTGGATTTAAATCTAAACCTCAAAATCTCAATTTAGGTCTGGGTCTTTCCCCTGATGATGTAAGTATCGTAAGTCTTTATATATTCATAACTCCAGGCAAAGAGAATTTTATATTTGTTCAACAGACAAAAAAAAGCTATTCTCTCATCTATGCAAATCCTAATGTCACCATTCTTTTTCTGACTTGTACTATCTGAATAAAGCTTGTGAAAATGAAAAATTTCCTTTACCACGTATAGAACAAAGCTTGCAATTAGTTGCCGATTCTGAGCTTATGTCCTTTCTTGATGGTTTTTCAGGGTACAATAAATTACTTGTCCATCCAGATGATAGATTAAAGACTACTTTTAGAACTAAGCGGGGAACTTACGTATATCAGAAAATGCCTTTCGGATTAATAAACACAAGAGCTAATTTTCAAAGGGCTATGGACATCAATTTCAAAGATATGATTACAAAAATAGTCGTTGTTTATTTGGATGACATTACCATATATTATAAGAAGAGAAACAACCACTATCATGACTTGAAACAAATATTTGAGAGATGAAAAAGTTATGGGATTTCTTAATCCTAAAAAGTCATACTTCGCTATAAGCAAAGGAAAACTTCTAGGATTCATTGTCTCTAAAGAATAATCTACACAAACCTAGACAAAATTAAGGCTATTTCGGAAATCCCTTTGCCCCATAACAAAAAATTGATGCAATCTTTTTTAGGACAAATTAATTTTGTAAAGAGATTTGTTCCTGATTTTTCCCAAATTGTTTTACCTTTACAGATCATGATCAAGAAAAATTATATTTTTAAATGGGGAAATAATGAAAGGGAATCCTTTCAAGCAATCAAACAAGCTATAATTGACACTCCCTCTTTAATCACTCCCAATTTTTTTGATCATTTTACTTTGTATACTTTTTCTTCTGAATTGTCTTATGCCGTAGTGCTAACACAAATCAATGATCAAAATATAGAAGCACCTATCTCTTTCTTCAACTCAATTTTTCAAGGAGCGGAACTCAATTATTATAAAGTAGATAAACATGCCTTCACAGTCTTCAAG
This sequence comes from Pinus tabuliformis, assembly GCA_031772625.1. Taxonomy (NCBI): domain Eukaryota; kingdom Viridiplantae; phylum Streptophyta; class Pinopsida; order Pinales; family Pinaceae; genus Pinus; species Pinus tabuliformis. Next base: position 150,543,842 of record CM062815.1, on the reverse strand, counting down.
ACCATCAAACATTTTAGACATTTTCTATTAAAATATCATATAAAATTTATTGCCCCATTCTCAGCAGTGAGGCAATTACTTGTAAAGAAAGGATTAGGTGAGAAAAGGGCAAACAGGGTAGCAACTCTGAAAGAATATGATCTTGACATTAAACTTGCTAAAATTATTAGAGGAAAAGGTTTTTGTAGACCGATCACTGGAGCCTCAAATATTATAGCAAATGAAGATTCAGGTAATATAGTTCAAATATCTGAGGTATGTCTTAGTAACACTGAATCTCAATATGCCGATCTTTTGTTTTATTTAAAGAATGGTTATGCTCCACTAGAACTTAATCATAAAAGAAAAATGGCTCTAAGACTGAAAGAAAATCAGTATGAGATCATTGATGGTGTATTATTCAGAAGAAATTATGACTCTATTTTATTAATATGCTTAGAAAAATTTGAGACAATTTTTTTTTGTAGGACCTACATGATGGGCCAGTTGGAGGACATTTTGGAGGAGATACTACTGCACATAAAATCCTTCATGTTGGATATTATTGGCCAACATTTTTCAAAGATACACATGCCTATGTGAGAAAATGCAATTTTTTTGAGACCACTGCAGGAAGACAAAAGAAACCATCCCTACCACTTCATCTAGTCAACATTGAACAACCTTTTGAATAATGGGGACTGGACATAATAGGTGAGATCGTTCCTCACTCTTCTAAAAAACATAAGTTCATCCTCACTACCACAAATTATTTCACAAAGTGGGTGGAAAAAATTCCACTAAAGGTAGATAATTATGATAACATTATTGAATTCATCAATCAATTTATTATTACCAGATTTGGATTACCTAATGCACTCATCTTTAACAATGCATCTTATTTCTCAGGAAACAGTATGACTGAGTTCACATTAAAAAGAGGATTTAAGCTAAAATACTCCGCTAATTATTATCCTCAAGGAAATGGCTTAGAAGAATCCACCAACAAGAACCTCATTAGGATTATCAAGCGAACTGTGGATCAAAGCCAAAAGAATTGGCATAAATATTTGGTGTTTGCCTTATGGGCTGATAGGATAACTAAGAAAGATTCCATCGAAACTACTCCTTTCAATTTAGTATATGGAAAAGAAGCTATTCTTCCTCCTAATCTAGCCCTTCCTTCATTGGCCTTAGTATAATTTATTAAAGAACAACCCTCCTCTTCTATATAACTAAGAATGTCTCGAATTCTAAAATTTGATGTAGAAAGAGAAAAGGCTAAACAAACCCGTGCACATCATCAATAGTTAGTAAAATCTTACTTTGATGCAAGCTCATTTAGCAAAAAATAATTTCAAATTGGTGACTTAGTTTTGAAATGGGACAAGGCACATGACGAAAAAGGTAAGCAAACCAAATTTCAGAAATCATGGCTTGGACCATTCCAAATCATTGAGCAGTTATTTCCATCTACTTTTGTTTTACAAAATCTACAAGGAAATAGGGATTCTCTTTATGTGAATTGACTATTCCTCAAACAATTATTTTTGTAGGACTTCCGTTCTACTATATCATATGTATATATCCATGTTTTTTATTATAAATAAGATTGAGTAACAAATTATTGGCTTTCATTAATACCTCTATTCATTTATGACTTTGACCTTGAAAGGTATCGATTTTAAGAGAATCAATTTTAAAATTGGGGATTAGATAAATACTTTAAAACTCTTAATTTTTTTACATTGAAATTGTAAATCCTTATCACTTCAAACTTCATAAAATATTTCATTTTGGATAATCAGTGAAGAAAGGTTCCTTTAACAAAGTAAAAGGCTATTTTGAAATCTTAGAATCTTTAACTTCAATTGTCATCCATTAATCTTAAGGAGTAGGTGGACCTCCCCACCCATTGTTCATGTATTTTTACAGTGTAATTAAAAAAGATAAGAAACTTAGAAGATAAGAAGTCTCATCACGAGCTTACTTACCACGATCATAAGGAAATAACAGGTTGACACTCTTATTACTGGCCACTAAACCAGGATAGTAGCTTGTGCTTAAAAAACATAAGACAAGGAGTCTCATCACGAGCTAGCTTTTTTAATTTGGTTATCACTTGTGAATGGCATTGTCATTATCTGGCCACCGAACCCGAAAAATGGCTTCTAAGGATCCTCGAAGGAAAATGAATCCTTAAAATTACCTTTAAATATTTACAAACATAGATGGGATACTAGTCTGCCATTTAGTAAAAGATAACCCTATCAAGGTTATGGAGGCCTGCTGGCAGCAGTGGCTCTATCTATGACAAAATAAGTTCACCCAAAAATGTAAGTTTCAAATATTCTTCTACTTTATCTTTATTAATAATTAAGGACTCATTCAAATGATTAAGATTTTTATCTATAAAAGTGGTAAGGAAAATTACAATAAAATGAAACTTTTTCTTCAAAGTAATTTTCTTTATCTCATTCTCAAAATTGTTTTTCTTTCCTTAGTATCTTTACTTTTAAGTTAAAAAGTTCATTTTATAGATTGTCATAGATAATTGGTTCTTCCAGTGAATCGCCAATTCTTGTGGTACCCAACAATCCCCTATTATTTATAGTTAGAACATTTAAATAATGGGGACCCTTTTAAATTTTTTCTTTAGGTTTCATAACAAATAGATTAGTTATAATTGATTTATACTTCAAAAATTCCAAAAAACACAAAATATGTCATTTCCAACTATATTTTTAGGTTTAAGCCTTAGTAGAATAGATTAGGTTTAATTTTTAAATGAAATCGTGCATCGTGAATGCTTAGAGGTCGCGGTAATATCCCATATCAAATAATGCAATGTGAAATATCCTTTGTGATAAAGCTTCTCTTAATAAAACATAAAAAATAAAGGAAAAACGCTCTCCCGCACATAAAGTTTCATCTGACCCACCACGGAGATACATCATCATCGTAGATCAAAGATCGCAAATCACACATTCCTACTAGCTCTTCCTTAGCTCATACATTTCGATGTTGCGATCGCGGTAGAAAATAACGTTGCCTGATCCCCGATGCGATATCGCATATCACAAATCGCAGATCGCAATGTCACTTCAAACAAAACACTTCCAAAAAAGATTTTCTATGCGAAATTGTTGACTAAGCTCCACTTAATGAGGATCCATGTGTACTTAGATTTTCATTAAATTTCAAATCTAATGGTTTTAATGTCCCTCGTTTGAAGAAATTGATTTGATTGGAAAGTTTTTATTTGAAACATTTGTATATAGCCTGTGTGTCCTTTCATCCTTGGAGATCTAAACATTCCTTTGTTTTTTCCTTTCTGTAAGCTAATCCTAATAAAAGACATTCCATTGAAATGTCCAATGCAGAGAATAAAGGAAAAGGGTCGTTATTTCAAATAGAAATAACTCAGTCCAAACAAAAAACAACAAATATGGATCCATTATTCACAGACACTAAATGTGAGCTTGATTCTAGTACCTCCTCCTGGGAATTGATGTATAATATATTTGAAGAAGAAAGTCCCAAGGTAGTATCAGTCAAGAAAGCAACAACATTTACCCCATCAGGATCTGAGGCTACCTTCTTTGATGTCACCAATTTGTTTCTCCTTTGAATTTCTGCACAACCTAAAATTCTACCCTACACAGATGTGATCAAATGGATGATTGATAATGTGAATATCGAAGACAAGAAATTTTTAACATCAAGGAAAATGACACTAGGATCCTTCAAAGCTATAGATTTGAGAAGAATATATCATTTGGCAGACCCCTGAAGATTTACGACAAGCAGTGTTGGCTTAAGGGGGCCTGACCCAGGTTTAGAGTTGTTTGCGCCAACCGATTGCTGGCCCTGTTGGCAACTGCTGGCCCTGTTGGCAACAACCTGCATAGCGCAGGCTGCAGTCTCACCCGAAGAAGTATTAGGGGATGCTAGAACCATGTTTTTGCATCTAGAGACCATGTGATAAGCAATATTAAGCCCTTGTCACTCAGATATACCTTCGCGTAGATCTACCCATTTCAACATAAGACATAATAGATTCAACCATTACCTTCGCGAAAACAGATTATTACTTATATCATCCATAGATATTTAAGATTTAATGGATTCACGCAACAATCAAACTTTATTTCATAGAAAACAAATCATTAAGCCATAATGCATAACTTGAACAAAAATAACAATAAGACATAGAGGCAATATATTCGTTCCAAAATCAGTCTTTATTAGAATCAACGTTCAATTTACAAACTCTTCCAACCTGTGCACCCAGCTGCAGCGGCCTGTGAACTCAGCTGCAAACTTGCCAAGGTCTCCACGCACTCAACTATAGACTTGCCAAGGTCTCCACACACTTAGTCGTAGGAGCCTTCCCCTTTCACCTAACTATAGGAAACAAAGCTTTCCTGCCCTAGCACTTGCCGAAAACAATAATCTTCTATCTTACTTATCATCTCTAGACTTGCTATGACTTAAGTATACATAACAATTTTTCTTACAATACCATAGCCCACGACCTACGGGTGAGTCTCAAAACCAACCTATCACTTACCCAAACAAGGGAATAAAGCCCCTTTGACTCCTACTTAGTTGCGTGCTCCACATCCACATTTCGTGGAGACTTTACATTCTTTACAAAATTCTTCTCAAAAATTGGTTAAACTAATCCAAAATTGACCCTTGGGACCCCATCCCAACGAGTCCCCAACACAAATATAGTGACTTGCCCTCAAGTCACTCTATTGGCACCTCAATCTTATTGCGGAGGTCACTGAACTCGACCTGCAATGTTTCTACGTCAGCAGAACCTTGTACCATGACTTGTTGCACTTCCTCTACTAGTTTTTCTGTTGTCGGGCCTTTGACTGCTAAGTGCATCATTCTTTGTGTCTGCTGAAGTGTCTTTAACTTCTCCTGAACTAATAGAGTAAGATGAAAGACTTCCTCTATCCATGGCTATATTCTGGCTTTCAGAAGGGCCTCTTTCCTTTGTAGCTCTTTAGTTTTTGATTGCAATTGTTTGCCTTCATGCAATCACGCGAGGCATTGGACAGGTGCCAAAGTGTGCGTAGTCACCTTGACTTCATCAAATTTGCACTGTGTCTCCTAGATATCTGTGTTAAGCTTATGCAGGCTTGGGTCCTCCTGCAGAGTCATCCATAACTCCATGGCCTAATCAAAGACCATCGCGTAGTCTATGACTGCTGTATCCAAAGTGACCATGCTTTCCTTGATAGTTGCTCCGCGCTTCTCCCGGACCTATGGTGGAGTAGTTTCCTGTAATTTTAGCTATAGCTATGAGATCTTCATCTAGAAGTCAAACGTGAATTTTCTTATTTCATCCATGGAAGCGCAGACTACAACAACCAATTTCCTGATTTTTTTTTGTAGCTATGACATCCTTCAGAATGTTTAACTCTGGAAGTGTTTTGCATGCCTGCGTTATTTCAGTTTCTAGGCTTTGAATTTGTGCTTCCAACTCTTCCTTTGCTTTCAGATCCTGAGACTTCTTCATGAAAATTTGTTCATTGTTTACGTTGAATTCACTGATGACTACAAGGGCACGCTACTCTCTGATCCTAAGCTTGTCCGAGACCTCCTAATGCAGTGCACGGAGAGTCTTAAGTGGCAACGCGGCTAAGTTCACCCTAATGTCTTTAATTGTGCTCAAAACAACGCGGTCTTCCTCTGATTCCATGTGAACAGAGCCTTCTAGTAAGGGTATGACTCTGAGATCCAGAGTCTGTTCTAGCTCCAAAAATTTCTCACTCCCTTGCACCAGGCTCGCTTGTACCCTGCTTTCTTACCCAATGCTCACTTGAATTTAGCCTGTTTGGATCTACAGCTCATGCAAATCCTTCTGGACGCTCCACAACTGTTGGGATATGGTCCCCTAGGTCTATTTTAGGGTTAAAAACCCAAGTTTTGATGTAAATTTTGGTAAAAATATGTAAATTCTCCACGATTTGTGGATGCAGAGCACATAGGTAATTAGGAGTAAAAGGGTTCTTATCCCCTTGTCTATGTAAAGTTGAGTTGGTCTTGAGTTCCACCCTTGGTCTGCGGACCATGGGATTGTATAAATAGGTGTGTCTTAAAATGTCTAAGGCAATAGTTTGATAATGATGGATGTAATGGGTCGATAGAAGATAGTGCAGAGAAGTGAGTCATAAAAGAGGGAAAGGCTTTGCAGCTGAGTGTGTAGAGGCCTAAAGTAGTGTTCACAGCTGAGTGTGTGGACCCCTGCAGCTGAGTGCACAGGGCAGTTTTGAGTCTGTAACCCCTTATTGAAGATCAATAAAGTAGATTGTTGAATAATTCTTGTGTTTACCATTTACTTCTATTTAATTGTGATTGCGATATATGTTGTGATTTAATAATGCCTTTATGAAATGTTGATCTATTGATGCGTGAATCTATGGGATACATATTGATAATTGTACGCAATGCATGTTAAATACTTTCACGAAGATTATAATACATTCTGCTATGTTTATTAAATACTTAAGTAGATTTGTGCAAGTTCATATCTAGGGTTATTTTATGGTGCGCATAAGTGGATGATGCATCTATTGAGGGTCTCCAAAGACCTTTTGTAGACCTTCGTGAAGGTTTGGAGGCCGTTTAAAGGAAGTTGCAGTACTGAGCCCTAGGGGCTTCTATATTTGCGCGAAGGTAGATCTATGGCAATAAAAGACATCACAATAATCTCTGGATCTGAAAAATTGGTTCTAGCATCCCCCCATACTGCTTTAGGTGAGACTTCAGCCTACGCTGTGTGGGTTGATGCTGAAAGGGCTAGTAATGTAGGGTTTTGTTTGGTGTAATCAACTTTGAACCTGGGTCAGGACCCACTAAGAAAACAAATGGTTCCGTTGCTAGGACCAGGATCTAATTAAGGAGATGTGTGATGTCGCATCACTGGAATCTGACCAAGAAGGAAATTGAGAAGTGGTTAGATAGAAAAATTCACGAATTCACAATGCAGGAGAATAGGAATCCACGCCTATCAATCGAGAAGTGGTTGGACAAATATTTGTATACAGAAATACACAAATTTTCTTCTCCGCCTTCTCAATCGAACTATACCGGTGGATAGCTAAGTTGGCAAACGACCAAGGAAGGTGGAAGCTTAACGGTCCAATAGTGTGGACTTTAGAGTTGGTATGATCATTAGAAGCCTCTGAAGACAAGATCACGTGTGTTTTTGATCACTGGCTTGATCGAATTGTAGGAGGATTCGTTATAGAGTTCACGGTTGATACCTTAATCAGCTACAATGAAATAGAGTGACACTTCTTCAAGGGATTGCGAGGTAAGTACCTGAGAGCTTTGAATACCTGGATTAAGATGCTCTTGTGTGAGAAACGGGTTATGTCATTTCCTTGATGTTTGGAGCTACATGAAGTGGAAAACTATTTAGAAATTGAGAGAAAGAAGGTCCTGAATATAGCCATTGATTGGACCTCCTTCGAGCGATGACGAGGGAATGGTACAAGCCTCACCGTGGAGTGATGTCTAGCTGAGCAGAAAGGGTTTTCCATGGATACGTCATCTATCCACTCCACCGCCACCTTCACCTCCATAGCATACACCTTCACCCACACCTATCATAGATGGACAACATTGCGAGTGGTTTATAGCCTCACTTCTGCCCCACCTGAGGATTGCTTTGTCACAGCAGAAGAAAGGAACTCAGGCAGAAGCCTTGGAAATGGTGATGAGATTGCATGCAATGCCAATGTAGGATGCAACCTTGGGGTACAACAAATTCACTCACAGTTGCAGTGTTGAAATGTGGCAACAAGAATATTCCAATTTAATTTGTCCTTGAATTAAATTGTTAATTAAAATCGATTTAGTCTTAACATCTACTTGAAAATAATTACTTAATTCATTTTGACTTAATTAGTTGGAGAAATTCAAGTTAGAAGTCCTTTTGAAGTCATGCAAGAGTTGTCCCTTAAATTAAGGAGATGAGCCTTAAATTAAGGAGATAAGATTGAGTTATATTTGAGTTGTAATTAGTTAACTTAGTTTACTGAGTTAAGTCTAGTTAAATTAGTTCCAAACTGTTTGAGGAACTAATAGAGAGTTAGCAGTCAGTTGATGCATGCATGTACTCAACTAGTGTACTCCAGTTAACTGAAGATTCCCTCATCAGAAACTCATGCATGTCTATTCTGAGAAAGACCCAATTGAGATAAAGTCAAGGACAATGTACTATTAGTTGCATGCGTTTTCTTATAAAGAAAACTCATGCATGCAGTCAAGGCACAATTCCTTGAAGATTGCACAGTTCTGATAGTGTGTGAGATTAGGAGATCATCCACTTAGTAAATCGAGTTTTTCCACTTGGTTGAAGGAGATCATCCTAGAGGAACAACGCAAGGAAATAGGAGGTTGGAGGGTAGAGAGGAAGGCTTGAGAGAAGCTTTGATTGAATGTGAGAATATGTGAGGATTGTACTGAGAGCTGGCTAGCTGTGAGAGCTAAGGCTTTGTATAATTCCTATGTATTTCCACCTTGTATGATAATACAGATAGTGGGGCTTTTAGCTGAGGGTTTTCCCAAAGTATTTTCATGTGTATTGTGCATTGATTCTTCTTCTTCTGGTTACATTATTCAGCTCAATCTTTAAGCTTCCGCAAATTGATAGTAGAAGTAGGTTATAGTATTCTACTTTGATTTATATTGCATTATCAGGTTAACCTATAGTTAGATTTTCTACATGGTCTCAGAGGGATATTTGTAGAGAATTTGAGAATTTCTACATGGTATCAGAGCCAAGTTTATCGGAGCTATGAACAATATACTGAGAAGAGATTTCGAAGTTTGAAGTTCGGGGTTGTAGGTGCAAATCGAGTTCTTATCATACTTCAAGGTTGGCCAATGACATTCTATGGCTTGAGACTCGAGTATGCCTTGGAAGGTAGCTCAAATTACATAGTATGGAAAGATAGAATGGAGGCAATATTAGAAGACAATCGCTTGAAGGAATTCATTGATCAAGAAATCCAAAAGCCAACTTCAACTAATGCACAAGAGTTGGCTGAGTAGAAGAAGTGTGTGGTGAAGGTGAGACAGATCATCCTTGAGGGAGTTCGAGATCATATTGTCTCAAGTCTCCATGTGAAGGGTACTCCATTTTCAATGTGGAAGACATTGAAGGACCTCTACCAGAATAGTAGCGACCAGAGGAAATTAGCGCTCAAGGATAAGCTTCGAAGAATCAAGATGGAGAAGGGCGATACTATTTCCACATATCTGAACAAGCTCACCACCTACAGAGATGAGCTTAGCAGTTTGGAAATAACTATTGTCGATGATGATATGGTGAGCCTTGCTCTCCTTGGCCTTCCAAAGAGCTGGAATAGCTACCAGGACTCTATGAATGGAAGGGATAAACTGCCAGATTAGGAATGACTATGGTCGGATCTCATGCAGGAGGAGATGAGGAGGAGCACATGAGATGGTTCTTCATCCAAGGATGATGATGAAGAAAATCTAGCCTTAGCAAGTAAGGCAAGAAAGGGGAGGGGAAGGCTTCCCATTCCAAATCAAATTCTTCTCATGGAGGGAAGAAGGGTGACAAGTCTAAAGTTAGATGATTTAATTATCATGAGATGGGACATTATGTGACTAATTTCCCATCGAAGAAGTCCAAGAAGGGATCCTCGGGAGGATCGGAAGGTGAGGCATTAGCCTCTCAGTTTGAAATGGACTTTACCCTCATCGTATGCATGGTGTCATTGATGATGGGTTGTGTTTGGTATGTTGACAGTGGAACCTCATTCCACATGACTGGTGATAAGAGTTTATTTAGTGCCTTGGAGGATAAAGACCTCAAGATGTGCATAGAGATGGGTGATGACGGAAGGTATAGTGTTTCAGGAGTGGGCACAATTGCTTTTTAGAGGGAGCATGGAGCTCCTGTCACCTTGATAGTTGTGAAATATGTGCCTGGACTAAAGAATAACTTGGTGTCAGTCGTGATGTTGGAGGACAAAGGCTACGATGTTGTCTTCAGTAAAGGAAAGGTGTTCCTAAGACACATAGCCACGGGTCAGACCAAGAGGATGGGGATTTAGGTGAAGAATCTCTATAAACTAGAGGTAGATGATTGTGTAGCATTGAGTACGAAAGTAGAATTGGTTCAAATCCAAGACATTGGTGAGTTGTTGCAGGTTTTAACCCCGTACAGAAATTGCCTGCATACGAATTCTGAAACACATAAAATAAACAATGCGCGAGGATAACACATAAAACACCTATACACAGAGATTTTCCCCTAGATCCCAAAACCGGGAGTACCACCTTGATTTTTCATTATATTCCTTTCAATGTTACAATACATATTTGTTATAGACATTTTTGTGCCTTACAACATTGAGCATGAAATGTCCATAATCTAAGGGATCCAAAGTCCCCAAACATGTTGTTCCTACCCCTAGAGGAACAAGGCTAACTAACCACAGCAATTCACAGAAGTTCTCCACCTGAAACCACTCAAAAACAAGTCAATTCAGGATCATGTCAACTGCTCCACTGAGCATCTGCGCTGAATGTCAACTGCTACACTGGCTACCTGCGTTGAATGTCAACTCCAAAAATAGCTACCTGCACTGAGTGAGTTTGGACAAGTGGCAGGCTCATTCCTCAATGTGTCAATGCTCAGGAAGCTTCCAAAATGACACTTGCCTCAGGGAATTCGACTGGTGATGAGTAAGAGGTTCCAAATCTCCAAGTGGAAGCAAGAACCTCCAAGTGGACTCAAGAACTAAGAGAGGGAGAGGACACTAGTCAGATCTCAAGATGACTCATCCTCTCTCCAAAATAACTATATATAGATCTCTCCTCCATGAGATCTAGAGGCTGGAATTTTGTTGTTGCAAAGAATTGTTGTTGGTTTGATACTGGAAACATTGGGTGCTTAATGCTTTGAAGGGAGCTGAAGAAGGAATTCCATTCTGCTGGGAAGGAGATGCTGGATTGGAGCCCTCTGGGTTGTATCTCTTCCTGAACCTTGTTATCAATCAATAAAGCTATCTTGGTTTTCTCCTATATACTGGTGTATTTGTATGATTGCATTAGTGTATTTGATTTACTTCTAATCCTGAATCATTTATGAATATGAATATTTGCCTTTGTGTTGTGTTCTTCTCTTGTCGCAAGTAGTTGTTCTCTTGTCATAGGTAGCTGTTCTCTTGTGATCTCGTGGGAATCAAGTAGCTGTTCTCTTGAGCAAGCGAGGAGGCAAGTAGTTGTGAACATCCAAAGAGAAGAGGATCTAGATTGAGGGACAAATGGAAGACAACGGTAAGTCTATCGATCTCCCCTCTTTCACATTTCATAAAGGAAGAAACCAGAATAGTTGTATCTGTTTGTTGCTAAGGCACTGTCACACCTTAGGTGGATAGGATCCTCCTGCATAGGCATTTTTCCCCACAAAAAATTGGCGACTCCACTGGGGATCGTTTTTTTATTCATTTCATTTGTGTTTCTATCATTTGTTTACTTCATAGACTTGACAGCAACAGTCGAACTGCATCTTTCCTGGATGCGAAGTAGAAAGTTGCTGCTTTGATCCAATTGCTGGACTTGTCTATGATCTGAACAATGGATTCACAAATGATTTGATGATCCTTGTGATAGATCTTAGTAGCTTTCAAAGCATCCCTTTGGTTATACCTTGCTTGTGTTTCTGATTTGGCCTGAAACTGTTGATTTTTGAGCAATTTGTGACCCAGAACCCAGGAGAAACGAGAGTTTCTCCTTCAGCGCAACTGCTGTGAAGGCAATCTGCATTTCAACGCAGGTCCCGTGAAGGCTACCTGCACTGAATGTCAAGTCCTCAGTGTTGAGGTTGCGCTGAACCAGTTTGGCCTTGTGCAGCTAGGGTTTTCTGCTCTCTGTTGCCCTGTTTTGATCTCTGTTTTTTGCAGCCTTTAACCAGCATAGGTACCAGTCAGATAACTCCTTTTCTTTGCTTAGATTCCGCCTCCTTTTGTACAAAAATACTGTGAGTGTTTTTATGTGTTTGTGGCGTCATTTACAGTTTTCCTCTGCATGAGTGAAATAGTCATCCTGTAGTCCTTGATTCAGATCTGTTGATTGTGATCTTAGAAGAGAGTTCATTGGCTGTTTGCAGATTGACTATACATTTACTTTTGCTTATTGGTTTGAATTTGTCTCTTTTAAGTGTCAAAACAAGTCTTTATTTCGAAAATCGTTAAGTATTGTAATCTCTTCTATCTTCTCTGATTTCGGAAAAGTGAACTTGTTTGTATTGATCATTTAAAAGCAAATTCAAAGTTGTACAAAAAGCTTTCTTTGTAGGCATCAATACTAAGAAAGTGGAAAACAAACACCTGCATTGTGCATTTGCATTTGATAGTTTGCATGTTGGATTTAGGAAAAGTGCATTAGAGTGTGCTGATTGCTCTTTGAGAAAAGATGGTGTCTTTCTTTTCCCTTAGTAGCTAGGATTTTCAAAGTTGAAAAGATATAAAGCTTGCTTATCATCTTTAGACTGCATTTAGGAATTTGTATCATACATCTCGTGGTGAACCTTGAAAGGCAAACTTTAAAAAGATCAACCTAAAATAAATTGAATGAACTTAACAACGCTTTGCAACATAACGCACAACATAGTGGTCTAGGCTAGAGACGTGTTCCGGCGTCATTAAGCCTGGTAACTATCGATCTCGTGGATGGTGGGTGATTCCTCCTGAGGGACGATAGCGCCAGTACGGATTGTGCTCCCACGTACCGTCGCGTATATATTGGGAGACCCCTATAGGCATAAAACCTTTATCCTTAGGAAGCCGTGTCAGCCACCCTACTGATCGCAATGCACTAAACACAGCATTCAGGAAGATCGACCGCCCGTACCCTAAAAAGTATTCTGCGGTTTTGCGAAAAGTTTGGCACACCCTCTGCCTAGAACTCCAGAGCAGTTTCTTTTGGCCTTTTTCAGACTCTATAACAGAAAAAGTCCATCCGAGCATTTGTCACTTCGGGCTCGTTAAAACATCGAAGGAGACTAGAGTCATATTTTGCTTTTTCTCGACTCTTTAAAATTGAAAAAGCAGGTTGTGTCTAAGCATCGTTAAAATTTATTTTAAACGGAATAATCATCACCATTCCCTCGTTGATCTTCGAAGTTAGTCTCTGTTCATCGTAAGTTCTTGTAGAATCGCTAGAAAATCTTTTGGATAGACTAGATATGTCTGAACAACCATCGACATCCAGGACTGTGTCATCCGACACAGCAGCGGCAGAGCCTCCAGCTGTTACCCCAACGATGTTCGATGGTATACCATCTGTCTCGGCAAGTTGTCAACAACAAGCCGGAGTCCCATCAGGGACTGTTTCGATGACATGGTTAGTTCCTATTTCTTCATCTGGATTATCATCTGGTATTTCTTATGTTGAAACTAAACAAATTGATCCAATGTGTCTTCAAAGGCCAATCTACCCTTTAAGTACTGGATTGCCGCCATATGGAGGGCAGTATGCCTTTTCATTGTTCCCTCCCGGAGAACAACCATATGGGAGTTTACAACAAAGTTCAGGTCAAACTGGAATTACATCCAGCGGTTGGGTACCAATACTGCCTCAGCAACCAAGGGTTGCATATTCAATGCAACCAGTCCACCTTGTGTCGAATATTCCCACTATACCTGGTATGGTGATTGCGTCGCAAGTACAAGCGCTACCTGTTGTATGTCAACCCCAAGTTTCTCAGGTTGCAGTACAACAGCCTCTTGTCTCAATGACTCAATCACAACCTCAGGTTAGTGACTCCTTATCTGGAGCGACTCAGGCTCAAACAAGTACTGTGACTCCTCATCTTGGTCAATCATCCAGTATTGGTCAACAACAAATGGTTCAACAACCGCCATTCCAGCAATCATATCAAGGACCTGAGCAACAAGTCTTTGTAAGTAATGGGCAACCATATTATAATGGTTATGCCCATCAACCTTGTCAAAGTTGCCAGCATCAAATACATTATGCTGGTATGCAAAGACCCACTGCTCAGGCGATTCTATCTTATCCTGGGTATGCTTTGCCTAACCTGACTCAAGAGTTTCCCTTTGTAGCAACTCTAGAATTACCAGATCTAAACCGGCTGACGAATGATCCAATTGCTTATGCCCCTTGGTGGCCAGGGATTCCGCATAAACTTCAGTCAGATATTCCTAAATTTAATGGAAATCCGGGTGAAGATCCATCGAATCATGTGATGACCTTTCATCTGTGGTGTTCATCAAACACCCTAAATGATGATTCGATTAGGCTTCGCCTTTTTCAGAGGACGTTAACGGGTCCAGCGGAAAAATGGTATATTGAATTACCTAGAGCCTCGTTCGACAATTTTAGCTCCCTAGCCACGAATTTCTTAACCCATTTTCAATTACCGATAAGGTATGAAACGGGAACAGAAATATTAACCAACTTCAAGCAGACAACTGCCACCCATATATCTGATCATATACATGAGTGGCGTCATCGTCGTAGGATGGTTAAAACATACGTTCTCGATCAGCTGTTAGCTGAATGGTTTATAAAGTCGTTACTTCCTGCTATAACAGAAGATGTGGCAAAGGGGGGAGTCGTAACAGAGGAGCAAGTTATTGCTCGTGCACAATATCTAGACTTAGTTTATACTCAGTCTAGCACGCTCTACGACAAGATACCTGACGCCCCTAGACCGGAATTCTCAATTCCTCCTCCTCCTAAATCAAACAATGACTCTCATGCCGGCGATGGCGTGATTGGTGCAACAGACATGAAATCGACAAAGGCTATATCTAAAAAGGCCCGTAAGATTTCTGGTCAAAATGCAAATGAGGAACTTCTTGCCTCAGAAGTAAGTGCCGTGTCGGACGACAAGGGCAAACAACTGAAGCAACCAGGGGGCAAGAAGAAAAAGAAAGGGAGAAAAAGGAAACCCCCTGCGGGGTGTCATATATGCGATGAGGATCATTGGACAACAGATTGTCCATACAAAGCTGAGCTTAAAAGATTCTTTAAGAGTTCGAAAACCTCAGCTGTGTTGACTGATCCGTTTCCAAGCCCGGGAACCGAACTGGTTTCTAATCAAAATGCTTCCCGATCCCAAGTGCTTATGTTGTCTGTATCGAAGCAGCAAAATGATGCTTTGACGAGGAATAAAGATTACAGGAATCCAAAGCTGTCGAACAACAAGGCTAATGAACAACCTAGTAGTTCGACAACAACTTTGACCAAAGTTGTGCCACCCATCATTCCTGAGCCAATGATAAAGTCGCAAAAGGGAGCAATACACAAATCGACATTTAATCCTTGTGCGAAAATAACACAGATAGAGGACCTGGCCCAATCGCCGTCCGCTATGTCGACACTTGAGGTACCGCGAAATTGCTTCTCCCAAGAGCAAGCTTTATTATCAGCAATAGGCGGGATTGACCCAATGGATTCCAATCTTGTGGCCTTTGATCATAAAGGATATGACCCTCAGTTACCAGCTCAACTAGCTTTCCTTATTCAAGTGAAAGCCCTCAACAAAACTGTTCATCGAACAATTATTGATGAGGGGGCATCTACATGCATTATGTCGATGAGTTGCTGGAAAACTTTAGGATCTCCAACCTTGTCGCGATCTTCGACGGCATTAAAAGCATTCGACGGAAGGACATATACCCCATATGGTATCCTAAGTAACTTGAAAGTTGAACTAGGAGGGAAAACAGTAGAAATAGATGTTGAAGTCATCGATGGGAATCTTGATTACAACATCCTACTAGGAAGACCGTGGATCTATGCCATGGCCGCAGTTGTGTCGACCTACTTCAGGAAGATTGCATTTCCCTTCCAAGGAGGAATTACAATCGTCGACCAACAAACGTTTCTCCCCAACAGTTCACAAGTTACGGGAAGCATTCCAATGATCCATGGAAGCAATCATTCGCTCCAAAATATCGGAGTAGGTCTCCTAAAAGACCCTGCTTTAATGGGTACTTTTGCCCTACCGCCTCCAAGTAATCTGGCGGAAGTGGCCACAGTGGAATATGAAACCTTCTACATCTAATGGATTTGGACTCCGAGGACGGTTCTTATCTCGTGTCAACCTCGTTAAAAAATGAAACAAGGAGGATAGTTCTTTTACTGTTTCAACCTCATTAAAAAATGAAACAATCCCCTTTCCAAATCTCAAAGGTAAACCTTCATTCCAACCACCAAGTTGAATGCAATGAAGCTTGGGGGGGGCATGCACCTCGATTTGTGTTATTATGTTGGGGGCATGCAAACTTATCATCGAGCAGTTTTAGCACACAGTTCATGCTCGTTAAAAAATAAACGCAAGATCGAGCAGTTTTAACGCGGAATTCATGCTCGTTAAAAAATAAACATAAGCTTGAGCAGTGTTTTGGCGCATTCAAGCTCTTTAAAAAATGAACCCATTACCGGTAAAATAACCATTGTGTACGTAACCTTATCAGCCATAAAAGCCTTGGTCGTGTTTCCACCGTCACCTCCACTTTTCATTTGGCCGATTTTTTACCTCCATATGATTATTTACCCATTTTGAGGAACAACTGCGAAGAGTGATTTCACCTAGCCATCCTTGTGACACTGCCGTGATTGGAAAATTCCAACCTGTACCTGGAATCAGCTGCTAACCCTATTCATCACTCGTTCCTCAGAAGACGAGTCTTCTTTAAGCTCTTTTCAACTGATTCGTAAAATATGAAAAGGTTGCCGAGTTTTGGCCTTCCAGCTCGTTAAAGCGACCGGAAGTGCTATCCCTCCTCTAGATTTTAATCTTTTTGGACCTGAGGGATTATTGCACAAAAAGATCGAGCGCTTGTTTTGTTCAGCTCGTTAAAACTATCGAAAACTCATCCCTTCTGTATTGTTTTATACTTTTTCGGACTTAAGGGATTAGATGACGAAAAAGGAATTTTGGAGTTAACTTTATGTACCTTTTCAGACTCTCTAAAAATGAAAAGGACCGAGTTATCCTTGTCGTTAGACTCGTTAAAATCACTAAATAGCGACAAACTTGTCTTTAGACGAGAACGAGTTTCACTATCGCTAGGCTCGTTAAAACATAGCGATGGGCTTGCCCGAAGGGCAGGTTATAGAACAAGCATATGTTATCCTCCTCAAGCTTGAAAAAAATAAAGAGGTACTGGTCAGCAATGACTGGGGAAAAATTGGGAGAAAATCGAGAAAACTTTGATGGTAGCAGGTCGCTCTTGAACATGACACTTTTCCTCCGTACCACAATCAGGTTGGGTTTGTCTCATTCACCGGTCACATCACCATGGTCTCGCCATACCATCCATATTTGGGGTAATGCTACCGATCCATCGCATCAATGTCGCCATATGTTCAAGAGAAGTCGTTCAGAAAGAGTCAACCAGGTCCCATCCACTGCCATACATTATCCTTCATCCATTCATGACCGCCACCCTGAATCATATGTCACAGATCGTTTTCACCTCCATTAAAATCATTAGCTCCGTTCCGTGTCACTGATGTGGGATTCATCAAGGCCCTCCTTTGACGGATCGCTTCTTGTCGACATCAGCTCATTATCCAAGAAGTTGATCTAGGAACAACCCCTTCAGTACTTTGAAGCTTGCATGCCTCAATGGCAAGTTTCTCACTTCCGGTGACAGGTATACATCAATGACCTTCGACCAGAAGATTTTGCGTGGTGTTCGACGCCAAGTTCTTTATTCACACCACGTGAATTGTACTACAGTACCTTGAGGGTCATTATCATTATCGGTGATTCCTCTCGCGCTTGTTAACGGTTTACATCATTGACCGGTAATCAAGCGATGTCTTTCCATGTTCGACTTCAGCGCAATTCTCACATGGATCGACTTGTACTTAGAGTGAAGATCGAACGAGTTTGAAGACCCCAGATCTAGTTTCATCCATCCAGGCTGCGATATATATTCAGGAAAAATAAAGACATTTGACATGTACATCATTGCAGCAGATGATCATCCTACTCAAAGGATGATAATTTCACCAAAATTATCAGTCTACCATCAGACGATCGTCTGTTCTATGTACAAAAATGAATTTATAAAGATGAGCATGGGAATGCCCGCCTCACCTAGATCATGAAAGCAGTATGAATCATAATGTATTGTATTGTATCTTATTACAGGTCTCCTCCCAGCAAATGGATGAACTTCGGACCCTCCTGGATAAAGCATTTCACCCGATAAACGGCCTCATACTTTAGGGGGCAACTATTATAGACATTTTTGTGCCTTACAGCATTGAGCATGAAATGTCCATAATCTAAGGGATCCAAAGTACCCAAACATGTTGTTCCTACCCCTAGAGGAACAAGGCTAACTAACCACAACAATTCACAGAAGTTCTCCACCTGAAACCACTCAAAAACAAGTCAATTCAGGATCATGTCAACTGCTCGACTGAGCATCTGCACTGAATGTTAACTGCTACACTGGCTACCTGCGTTGAATGTCAACTCCAAAACTAGCTACCTGTGCTGAGCGAGTTTGGACAAGTGGCAGGCTCATTCCTCAATGTGTCAATGCTCAGGAAGCTTCCAAAATGACACTTGCCTCAGGGAATTCGACTGGTGATGAGTAAGAGGTTCCAAATCTCCAAGTGGAAGCAAGAACCTCCAAGTGGACTCAAGAACTAAGAGAGGGAGAGGACACTAGTCAGATCTCAAGATGACTCATCCTCTCTCCAAAATAACTATATATAGATCTCTCCTCCATGAGATCTAGAGGCTGGAATTTTGTTGTTGCAAAGAATTGCTGTTGGTTTGAGACTGGAAACATTGGGTGCTTAATGCTTTGAAGGGAGCTGAAGAAGGAATTCCATTTTGCTGGGAAGGAGATGCTGGATTGGAGCCCTCTGGGTTGTATCTCTTCCTGAACCTTGTTATCAATCAATAAAGCTATCTTGGTTTTCTCCTATATACTGGTGTATTTGTATGATTGCATTAGTGTATTTGATTTACTTCTAATCCTGAATCATTTATGAATATGAATATTTGCCTTTGTGTTGTGTTCTTCTCTTGTCGCAAGTAGCTGTTCTCTTGTCACAGGTAGTTGTTCTCTTGTGATCTCGTGGGAATCAAGTAGCTGTTCTCTTGAGCAAGCGAGGAGGCAAGTAGCTGTGAACACCCAAAGAGAAGAGGATCTAGATCGAGGGACAAACGGAAGACAATGGTAATTCTATCGATCTCCCCTCTTTCACATTTCATAAAGGAAGAAACCAGAATAGTTGTATCTGTTTGTTGCTAAGGCACTGTCACACCTTAGGTGGATAGGATCGTCCTGCATATGCATTTTTCCCCACAACAATATTTATACATGCCAAAGCATCCAATACCATGGACTGAAAACCATCGCATCCAAAAACGTGTGAAAATCATGCACGAAACCATAGGTGGGTCCGCCCAACCTAATATAGGTTCCAAAACCAAAATTTTCCAGTGCGCTACCCCGAACCCCATAAAATAGGGTTACTTGCACCCCTCAAACCCCATGTGACCCCCCCGATGCACAATTTTCACAATGAAGGGGGGGCTCCGCCCCCCCTCTAACCCCCCGGTTAACTACGTGGGCTAGTTGTGGAAAGAATATAACACAACCCAACATTCTCCCACTTGTTGTTTTCTTTCCACAGGTGGCCACAAGAGAGCTTAGTCATTTATCTAGCCTTGCAACTCCCATTGCTTCTCTACACGAAGAGAACTTCTCAGAGCTCACAGATTTTGTCAATGCATCTACAGTATTCTTCAAAGTGTCCACCTTTACTAGCAACACCTTTTTGTCTTCTATCATATCCCTCACAAAGTGATACTGAACATCAAGGTGCTTTGTTTTTGAATGATATGCAGGGTTCTTTGCCAAGAAAATTGCACTTTGGCTGTCACAGTATATCCTTATAGCTCCCTGTACTAACCCCATATTTGAACACAAGCTTTGCAACCAAAATGCTTCCTTGCTTGCATGAGTGGCTGCCATGTATTCTGCCTCTATAGTTGGTAGTGCCACAACAAATTTTTTCTTAATCATCCAACTGACTACACCTCCAAATAGGTTAAACACATACCCACTTGTAGATCTTCTCTGATCCAGATCTCTAGCCTAGTCTGCATCAACAAAGCCATGAATATCCAACACTCTTTCCAATCCTAGTCCTCCTTGGTAGCACAAACCATAACCACTAGTGCCACGCAAATACCTGAAAACCCACTTCACTATTGTCCAATGCTCCTTTCCTGGTTTTGACATAAACCTACTCAATACTCCCACTGCATGTGCAATGTCTAGTCTAGTACAGACCATTGCATACATCAGGCTACCGACTGCACTTGCATATGGAACACGAGACATGTCCTCTTCCTCTTCTTGTGTCTTGGGACACTATTCAGCAGATAACTTTACACCTACAGGAATAGGAACCTTCACTAGTTTACTATCCTGCATATTAAATCTTTGCAATATTGTCTCGACATACTTCCTATGGTTTAACCAGAGCTTCCTCTTTGCCCGATCTCTTTTAATTTCCATGCCCAAAATATAGTTTGTAGCACCAAGATATTTCATGTCGAATTTGGAGGACGATTGGGTCTTCAAATCTTGGATAATTTCTTTGACATTTCCAACCAACAACATTTCATCCACATACAAGAACAAATAAATAACATGGTCACCAATTAATTTAAAATGTACACAGTGATCTGCTTTGCTTCTGGTGAAGCCAAGTCCCCGTATAAATGTATCAAATTTTTGATACCACATCCTTGGTGACTATTTTAACCCATATAGAGACTTCTTTAACTTGCATACCAATTCTTTCTTACCCTTCACTGCAAAGCCTTCAAGTTGCTTCATGTAGATTTCCTCTTCCAAATCCTCATGAAGAAATGCTGTCTTCACATCCATCTGTTCTACCTCAAAATCAAAAGTAGCAGCAACATACAAAAGTAATATAATAGAAGTTACCTTGGCAACAGGAGAAAAAATATCACCAAAATCAATTCCCAGGACTTGGAAATAACCTTTTGCTACCAACCAAGCTTTGTATTTCTTCACCTTTCCTTCTGCATTTGTCTTATTCTTGAATATCCATTTGCTGCCAATGGGTTTCCTTCTAGCCAAAAACTCCACCAGATCCTAAGCCTCATTTTTGTGCAAAGATGCCATTTCATCAACCATGGCCTCTTTCCACAGTTTTCCATCCTCTGAATCTACTACTTCCTTCAGAGTTCTAGGATGATCATCAGTAATAGATAAAACAAAATTTCAACAGGAAGCAAATGGACTATACCTTTCTGGCTTCCTTCTTTCTCAAACTGATCTTCTCATACCCGGAGTTTGTGGCTCTTCATCTTCTGATTCCTCCTCTACTGTAGAGTCTGATTCTTCCTCCTTTAGCTCAAACTCTATCTTCTCAGGCTCCTTTGGTTGGAATTCATGTTTAATAACATGTTTCACCTCTCTGAACACCACATCTTAATTGTACACAACCTTCCTTGTTACTGGGTTCCAAAGCTTATAACCCTTTAAACCATCCTTATACCCAATAAAGATGCACTTTTCAGATTTACTATCCAACTTGGTTTGTTTCTCCTTTGGAACATGTACATATGCATCACATCTAAATCTCCTCAGATGTGAAAGAGAGGGTTTCTTACTAGTCCTTACCTCTTGTGGAGTTTTATCCTCCAATGCTAATGAAGGTGATCTGTTGACCAGGTAACATGCTGTCTTTACTGCCTCTGCCTAGAATTCCTGTCCTAACCCGACACCATTGAGAATGCTTCTTGCCCTTTCTATCAACGTCTTGTTCATTCTTTCTGCAACTCCATTTTGCTGAGTTGTATATGGAGTAGTCTTTTGCCGTGCTATACCACACTTCTTACAGAATTCTTCAAATTCCTTACTACAAAACTCTCCACCGTTATCTGTCCTCAACACCTTTATCTTCTTCTCTGTCTGGTTTTCCACCAGAGCCTTGAATTTTTTAAACCTGTCAAAGAATTTAGGTTTCTTCTTAAGGAAATATATCCATGTATTCCTTGAGAAGTCATCTATAAATGATACATAGTACATAGACTTACCCAGTGATGGAACCTTCATAGGTCCAAACAAATCACTATGCACAAGCTCTAATATATGTTTCGCCCTCTTGCCATCAGAGGGGAAACTCACTCGATTATGCTTCCCATATAAACAATTTTTGCAGAAAACAAAATCCAGAGAGCTATTACTCATACCTTCTACCATACCTTTACCATGAAGTATTTGAAGGCCCTTCTCTCCAATATGTCCAAGTCTTTGATGCCATAGCATGGTCTTCTCTCCAGAGACCACTAGATTTTTTTCTCCACTTTCAGGAACCACAGAACTATTGCACCCATCAAAAACTGTGCTACCTTGCAGCTTGTACAGAGTTCCAATCCAAACTCCTCGTATCAATACCAGTTCTCCCTGAACCATCTTGCAGGTGTCCTTCTCGAACACTTTTTTTACACTTGCATCATCCAACTTACTTACAAAAATTATATTTCTGGCCAATGCAAGAATATGCAGAACACCCGAAAGTGTTCTACGCCTTCCACCTTGCATCTTCAACTTTACTTTTCCGCAACCAATGATTCTAGCCTTCCTATCATTCCCTAAGAAGACATCACCACCATCATATTTCTCATACTTGCAAAACCACTCTCTATGGGGAGTGAAGTGAAAGGATGCACCTAAGTCAATAAACCATGCCTCATGATCTACATGTGTACTTGAAGAAGCCAAGTACACATCCCCACCTTCATTTGAGGTTGTTTTCGCCTCTGCAGAAGGAGCATCATCAAATCCCTTTCCTTTATTAGGAGCTTTAGATTTACAGTCCCTTTTGTAGTGCCCTTCCTTTCCGCATTTTTAGCACACCACCTTTACATGTTTTCTTGGAGATTTAGATCTCCCTCTATATTTAGATCTCCCACTTGATTACTTATTTTTGTTTCTATTCTGGGACTGTCCTCGTACAAACAAGGCATCACCATTTTGGCTCTCCATATTTTTCCGTCCCATCTCCTCCGTTAGCAAGGATGAGACTATTTCATCAAACTACAAGGCAGTTGCATTGTTACCTATTGCAATAACCAGACTATCCCATGCATTTGGTAGAGAACACAACAAATTGATGCACTTATCTTCATCTGAAATTTTAATATCAATATATGCTAACTTACTTACCATAGTATTAAATGCGTTCAGATTCTCTGTTATCGAGTCTCCATCTTTCATCCTCAGGTTATACAACTATTTTCGTAGGAACAATTTATTCACTAGAGAATTATATTGGTACAAAGTTCCTAACTTGTCCCACAAAGCCTTCGCTGTAGCTTCCCCCGATACATTCAACAATACTGAATCTGAGACACACAATCATATTGTGCTCTTTGCCTTTTGATCCAACTTCTTCCATTCTTCATCGGACACTCCCATTGGTTTAGTACCTAGATCTACCACGATCCACTGATCTTTATCCACCAACAGATCCTCCATCTTGAGTTTCCACAACTCAAAACTCTGACCATTAAATTTCTCAATCTCTATCTTTCCACTGCTCGCCATCTTCTTTCACCACCAGAATTGATCTCGCAGATCTCCCACTGAACAGGGTCTACCACAGGCCTGAGAAAAACCCCTCAGCAATAAAGGCATCCCCTTGATGCCAAAATAGCTCTGATACCAAATGTAGGTTTTAACCCCGTAAAGAAATTACCTACATACGAATTCTAAAACACATAAAATAAACAATGCGAGAGCATAACACATAAAACACATATACATAGAGATTTTCCCCTAGATCCCAAAACTAGGACTACCAGCTTGATTTTTCATTATATTCCTTTCAATGTTATAATACATATTTATACATGTCGAAACATCCAATACCATGGACCGAAAACCATCGCGTCCAAAACCATGGAACAAAAACCATCGCATCCAAAAACATGTGCAAAAATCATGCACAAAACCATAAGTGGGTCCGCCCAACCTAACATAGGTTCCAAAACCAAAATTTTCCAGGGTGCTGCCCCAGACCCCATAGACTGGGGTTACCTGCACCCCTCAAACCCTTTGTGACCCCTCCACTGCGCAATTGGTGCAACGAAGGGGGGCTCCACCCCCCCTCTAACCCCTTGGTTAACTATGTGGGCTAGTCATGGAAAGAATATAACACAAATCAACAGTTGTGGCATAGGTGGTTGGGCCCTTTGCATCATGGGGCTTTGAAGATAATGTGGTAGATATCTACAGGAATTCCCAAAGGTAAACTTGAGCAAGTTGACACATGCAAAGGTTGTACCTTGGAAAAGTACACCAAGTCTTCCTTTCATGATCGAGACAGTCGAGCAAAGGCTATCTTAGAGTGAGTTCATACTGATGTGTGTGGACAATTCTCGATGACATCCACCAAGAAGTAAAGGTATTATGTGATTTTCATTGATGATTATTCTCGTAAATGTTGGACTTATTTCATGCAGAAGAAGGATCAAACATTCACAAAGTTTTGTGAGTTCAAAGCTTTGGTCGAGAAAGATTCAGGGAAGAAGATCAAGGCCTTGAGAAGCAATAAGGGTGGAGAATATGTCTCTCAATAGTTTAAGGACTTCTGTGTAGTGGAAGGAATTAAACGAGAGTTGACGACACCTCATAACCCACACCAAAATGCAGTGGCCAAGAGGAATAACAGAACAATTGTAGGGGTAGCATGAGAAATGATGCATGACCAAGGCCTACCACTTCACTTGTGGGCTGAGGCATGCAACACAGCAGTCTATTTGTAGAATAGAAGCCCACATCGCATACTTGGGATGAAGACACTAGAGGAAGCTTTCTTTGGTAAGAGACCAGATGTGGGTCACTTCAGGATCTTTGGCTCATCGGTATATTTCCATGTGAAAAAGGATGCACGGAAGAAGCTTGAGCCGACAACAGAGTTGGGAATACTTGTGGGGTACACTGATACACCTCACAACTATCAGGTGTACTTGCCTACCAGTCGGAGGACAGTGGTTTGCAGAGATCTCAAGTTTGATGAGCAAAAGGCCATGCGAGTTTCCCTTGAGAGGGAGCTCCAATTACAGGCTGTGGAGGAATTGTTGGTTTCTAAGGAGGAGGAGCCTTCAAATGATGCAGAGCAATTGCATGCAGAGGTTCCAGGAGTGGAGACATCCACTCAAGAAGAGTCTTCTAGAGATGGATGGAAGCGCACAAGAGAAGCTGAAAGATTTTTGGAGGATGCGAGAGAGAATGTGGGAGCACCATGTTCTCAGCGCAAACAGAGGAGGTCATCTGAGAGGTACAATGGATACATGGCCCTTGCTGGGGAATGTTTTGAGGACGAGACATCTTCCTTTGAGGAAGCAGTGCAGCAGCCGATTTGGGTTGATGCTATGGTGGAGGAGTATGACTACATAGTTTGTAACAGTGTCTGGGACGTGGTTTCGAGCCCGGAGAACAAGTCAGTTGTGAGTTCCTGTTGGCTTTACAAGGTAAAGAAATCTACTGATGGTAGTGTGGAGAAGCATAAGGCAAGATTTGTTGCTCGTGGCTTTTCACAGGTTGAGGGGATTGAATATGATGAGACCTTTTCTCCTGTCGCAAGGTACTCATCTATTAGATCTATGTTGGCACTATTAGCACAGATGGGTTGGAAGATCCATCAGATGGATGTGAAGACTGCATTCCTCAATGGTGAGATTGAGGAAGAGGTGTACATAGGGGCCTAAGATGATTCCTGACTTGCAGCCATGTATTCAGCCTCTGCCGAATACATCATGTGAGGCTACTAGTATAGGGGCCTAACACATGGCTGCAAAATCAGGCATCATGTTAGGCCATCTAGATGTGGAAAATCCTAGTTGGTTTGTTTGATCAGAGGATGGATCCAACTGTGATCTATTGTGATAATCAGAGTTGTATCAAACTCTTTGAGAATCCAGTATTTCATGATAGGTCGAAGCACATCAACATCTGGTATCATCATCTCAGAGACTGTGTAGTGGGGAGGATCATGTTACTGTAGTATATTTCGACAGAGGAGCAAGATGCTGACATTTTGACAAAGGCATTGTCAAAGTGTAAATTCAAGTTCCATAGAGACAAGATCGTGGTGGCAGATAATCCCTTTCTTGTTGAGAGGGAGTGTCGAAATGTGGCAACAAGAATATTCCAATTTAATTTGTCCTTGAATTAAATTGTGAATTAAAATCGAATTTAGTCTTAAAAGCTACTTGACAATAATTAATTAAGTTATTTTGACTTAATTAGTTGAAGAAATTCAAGTTAGAAGTCTTTCTAAAGTCATGCAAGAGTTATCCCTTAAATTAATGAGATAATTTGAGTTGTAATTAGTTAACTCAGTTTACTGAGTTAAGTCCAGTTAAATTAGTTCCAAATTGTTTGAGGAACTAATAGAGAGTTAACAGTCAGTTGATGCATGCATGCACTCAACTAGTGTACTCCAGTTAACATAATATTCCTTCATCAGAAACTCATGCATGTCTATTCTGAGAAAGACCCAGTTGAGATTAAAGTCAAGGGCAGTGTACTATCAGTTGCATGTGTTTTCTTATAAAGAAAACTCATGCATGCAGTCAAGGCACAATTCCTTGAGGATTGCATAGTTTTGACAGTGTGTGAGATCAAGAGATCATCCACTTGGTATATTGAGTTTTTCCACTTGGTTGAAGGAGATCATCCCAGAGGAAAAATGCAAGGAAATAAGAGGTTGGAGGGTAGAGAGGAAGGCTTGAGAGAAGCTTTGATTACCTGTGAGAATCTGTGAGGATCGTACTGAGAGCTGAGTAGCTGTAAGATCTAAGGCTTTGTATAATTACTATGTATTTACACCTTGTATGATAATACAAATAATGGGGTTTTTAGCTGAGGCTTTCCCCAAAGTATTTTCATGTGTATTGTGCATTGATTCTTCTTCTTCTAGTTATATTGTTTAGCTCGATCTTTAAGCTTCTACAAATTGATAGTAGAAGTAGGTTATAGTATTATACTTTGATTTATATTGTATTATCGGGTTAACCTACAGTCAAATTTTCTACATGGTCTTAGAGGGAGATTTATAGAGAATTTGAGAATTTATACATGCAGAACCTCTTCTTGGAATTGTAGAGGTTGAAGAAAGAGAAGGAGACTAAACCCGAGGTGCACGGGGAAGTTTGGTGCCTAAAATGTAAGAGCCAGGGGCATGATAAATACCACTATCTCATATTTGCAAAATATATCAGATGAGGGGGACCAATTCCCCTGAGGCTGGAAGCTGCAGTAGGACCAAGTGTGGGGGCTGCGCTATTTTTTAGGTGGCTGGAAAACACGAAACAGATAATTTCCATTTAATTCAAAAGTTCATTCAGACACCACAACAGTTGTTCTGCAACTTCTGCAAATCAGTGGTCCATGATGAGTACAATTGTTGCAATTATGAAGTAATGATGGAAAGAACGCCTACCTATTGAATGCAAGCAGAAACTCGGCCTACGGATCAGGGCCCAGGAGGAGCATGGGGGGGTTATGAAGGAAGAGGATGAGTCCGAGGAGGAGGAGGAATTGGTAGATGTTGCGGACATATTATTTTCTATAATTGTGGGACACTAGGTCACTACGCGTAGGAGTGTCATAATCACACACACCATTCCTGTCAATACTGCAGCCAGTTTGAGCACACTATAGAAGAATTCCTTGTGTTGATAGCCAAGATGTAGGAGAAGAAGGTGCAACCTAAAAACCTATGTAGAACTTACAAATGATGATATTTGAGCCACGCGAGGAATATTTGGATGTGAATATCATGTGAAGTAGGATTACAACTAGGGATGATAAGGGAAAACAACCTGAAGAGGATGGATGGGTCTGCAAGGCCCTAGAGAAGGAAGTTGGATTCGATCTGGAACATGTGAAAGAAACATTTATGGAGGCCAAGAAAAGCTTCACTGAAGCATCCACCTTAGGGAGCTAGAATAGAGTACCAGAAACTAGTGGGCCTCCAAAGGTTGATCCCTCTGTGCTTACCACGTTCTTGGAGACCTGGATGAAGCTGCTGTGTGACATAAAAGATGTGAAAGGACTACAAGAATTGATAAACAAGTGTTCTAACAAAGAAAATACCCCCGATGGAAACCACGTGGTTAGAAAAATCAACAAACATAAGGCAAGAATAGGGAGCGAGATGAGGCTCACCGTGCAGATAGGAGATTATGTGATGGATTAGGTCATTCTAGATTTGGGGTCTGACACAAATTTTTTTCCTAACTAGACATGGGAGAGAATGGGGAGACCTACACTGTAGTGGTCTCTAATCAACTTAGAATGGAAAACCAGCAGAAGATCATCCCTATGGGATAACTACAGGGAGTAACAGTGGATATAGAAGGTGCAAGCACGCTGGCTGATTTTGAAGTAATAAATATCATTGACGACAACAATCCATACCCCATGCTCCTTGGGATTGAAGGGGCCATTGATATGAATGGAATCATCAACTTGAAGAAGAGAACAATGTCATTCTAAAGAAAATCGCTTCAGGTCGTAGTACTGTTGGACCCTATAGAAGGATCGCGCTATACTGAGCGGTCCGTGACTATGTAGAAAGTGATGATGACTTGGATCATATCTACAAAATAATTGCGTGAGATCAAGACTGGATCAATACAACAGCTGATGGGAGGATTTCATGGGACCGAGAAATTTCTTGTACCTCAGATTTAGATGAAGAATTGGAGCACTGATAGAATAGGCTGCATGAAGTATCTATGCTGTAATGCAACATGATGACTAAATCACTGTACTGTGTGTCATCAAAGGTAAGAAATTTACCCTATTATGATGGTTTAACTGACTAGATAATTTTTTGGATGCATTTGAATGAGAGGTCCTTGAGAATCACTGCTTCTAAGCATTAGATTTGGCGCTGCGTACTACACCCGCATGATGGTGGGGTACGCACAAAGATAGCGTTGATGAATGGCGAGATTACAGGAGGATGATGCGGTTGTGATTTGGTCATTCTAAAATTCGACCGACTAAGAAATATGATGGGAGAAATGATCCGCAAAATCATTTAGCGAAGTGGACTAAAGTTTATGGAACGGAGCCGCAACTAGAGTGGTTGCACTTATTCTGTCATACTTTGGATACAATTCCTATGAATTGGTATCTGGAAACTGAGCTCCACTATGGCACTGCGGAGTGGGATATATTAAAGGAAGGATTCTTAATGACCTTTAGTTTTAAAGACGGGTTCGAGAGAACTGATGAAGCTCTGCTAGAGATTAAGGTAGCGATATTCAGAATTCCATAGGAACCTTTGGAGTGGGTTCAACCAAATTGGAGCACCCAACTGCACCATGTGTTGGAATGCTATACTATGACCGCTGAGGGGGAAGATGAAGATCCAAGAAATATCAATATCCCAGAGGCAGAAGGCCATTGCAACGTTGAAGGTCCAAAAACAGAAAACCCAAACATCATTGCCCCATTGAAAACCAAGCAAGTGAACATTGGTACTAATGTAGAACCAAAATTTGCGAACATTAGGGATTATTGGGATGATGCCACAACGGATAAGGTTGTTGAGTTCCGCGAGTACCAGGATATTTTTCCTACAATTTTTTTGGACCTGAAAGGCATCATAGGCGACTTGGGTGTGATGAAAATCACTTTGAAACCAGACGCGAAGCCTATTAAGTAGAGGCTGTATCACCTTAATCCCAAATACAAGGAGAAGGCTCGCTTGGAGTTGGATAAGATGCCAGAAGAAGGTATCATTGAACCTATGGAAGAATCTGATTGGGTGAGCCTGATGGTGGTTCAGGAGAAGAAACATAAGGGAGAAATAAGGATTTGCGTAGATCCAAGGAAGCTTAATGATGCTTGCATCCATGATCCTTTTTTGACACCATTTACTGATGAGGTATTGGACAACGTTGGAGGGCAGGAGGCTTACTCATTCACTGATGGGTTTTCAGGGTACCATCAGATGAAGATCACGCCAAAGGATAGGAGCAAAACAAACTTCGCGACAGAATGGGGTTGTTTCCAATATATTGTAATGCCATTTGGACTCAAGGATGCGCCTCCAATATTCTCTTGCGTAGTGATAGCAACATTTAAGGAGTTCATTCATAAGTTCTTGGAGGTGTATATTGATGACTGGACGATGTTCGGTTTAGTAAAGCGACATGTAGCAAGTCTGCGCTTGATGTTGAAGACGTGTCACAGGTACTAGATCATGCTAAATCTGAAGAAGTGTTTATTCTATGTCCCATTTAGGATCTTGTTGGGCCATGTGGTGTGCAAGCAAGGGACGATGGTGGACCCTGCCAAGATCATGGTGATAGTGAATTTGGAGGCCCCAAGAAGTGTCAAATAGCTGCAAACAACACTCGGACATACATGATATTATAGAAAGTTCATCAAGGCTTATGCTCAGATTACTGTGCCCATGGAGAAACTGTTGAAGAAAGACACCACATTCTGTTGGGATGAAGAATGTCAACGTAGTTTGGATGTATTAAAGGAGAAGATGGTCACCGCACAAATTTTGGTCTTCCCCGATTGGAAGAAATAATTCCATGTACATGTCAACTCCTCTTGCATTGTGTTGGGAGAAGTACTAACACAGGTCGGTGAAGGAGAGACGGATCACCCTATAGCGTTCACGAGCAAGAAATTATCGAAGGGCGAGAAGAATTACTCAACGATAGAGCACGAAGGATTGGGTATGGTATATGCACTTCAAAAATTCAGGTACTATTTGTTGGGTGGACATTTCAAAATGTACACAGATCATTTTTCCTTGAAATACCTAGTTAATAAGCCTGTGTTGGGGGGTAAGATATGCTGATGGTTGCTTCTATTCCAGGAATATGACTTTGAAGTGATTGTGAAGCCATGAAGGTTGAATGCAAGACCTGACCATCTATCATGGATCAGAAAAGGAGAAGAGCCTACTAATCTGGAGGAAGGGTTTCCTGATGTGAAACTCTTTGCGGTGCGTGTAGCAAATAACTAATTTGCAGATATTATTCACTTTTTGACTACATGGATGGCACTGGAGGGATATACAAGTCAACAAAAGAAGGAACTAGTAGTGTGCATAGAGGATTTCTCAATGATTGCATGACATTTGTATAAAATGAGTGCAGGAAAGATATTGTGATGATATGTGCAAGATTTTGAGGGGAATAACATCCTTGTTGAAGCTCATGGAGGGGTTGCGGGAGGAAATTATGCAAGAAAGACGACATCACAAAAGATTTTGTTAGTAGGGTTATGGTGGCCTATGTTGCATAAAGATTCTAAAGTTTATTGTAAGGCATGCGATGCATGTCAACGAACGAGAAGACCATTGCGGAGGGACGAGTTTCCACTAAATGCTCAAGTATCATTGCAGCCATTTGAAAATTGGGAAATTGATTTCGTTAGACCAATCTAGCCCCCATGGAAGAAAATTGGTGCATGCTACATCATCACTGCACCAAAGTATTTAACCAGATGGGCAGAGGCACAACCAATTAAGGATTGCATAGGAGCTACAATAGTGAAGTTTTGTTTGAATATGTGTTAACCAGATTTGGCTTACCTAAAATGTTGATGAGTGATCGAGGTGCGCACTTCCAAAATGAGACAATCAGCGAATTGAAGGAGTTCCAGGTCTATCATCAAAAGAGCACCCCATATCATCCTCAGGCTAATGGAACAGTAGAGGCTTTTAATAAAATTTTGGAGAACGCGTTGACAAATATTTGTAACATGTAGTGGAATGACTGGGATGTGCATGTACTTGAAGTGCTATGGGTGTACAGGACTACTTGTAAAAATCTGATAGCGTAGACACCTTTTAGATTGGTCTATGGCATAGAAGATGTGATGCCTATGGAATATATCATGCCTAGTCTACGCATAACAACTTTCACAGGTATGGCAAATCGTGAAGCCTTGGAAGAATGGCTCGCGCAACTGATGGAGCTTGAAGAAGACATATTCTTGGCTAGATTCCATCAGCACGTATAGAAGGAATGTGAAAAAGCATGGCACGATCGACACATCAAGATGCGCACATTCAAAGTAAACAATCTGATTTTATTATATGATATCAAGTTCACTAAGTTTCTGGAGAAATTTCAGATGCACTGGCTTGGGCCATATGTTATCAAAGAGATTACAGATGGAGGTGCAGTTCAACTCGTGAAGTGGAATGGAGAAACTTTTCCCTAGAAGAGTGAATGGAAGCCGATTGAAACCATATACAAGGGATTCGACTCAATTATTATATGATGAAAAGATAGTGTTAGTGCTCCAAGAAGTTGTAAGGCATCGGGGACTATAAACTACACTGCCAGGAGTGGAGGACTATGCGGTAGGCAAACTTTGTGGAAAATGGTGATGTTGCAGTATAAGAAGCTGCGCTATGGGGGGAGGTGCCATGCAGCACAGTAGGAGAGTGACCATTGGAGTCACTGTTCATGATTTGACAGTCAAAAGACGGTTAAGAGGAGCAGGCTATCGACATTTAAGGCCAAAATATTTAAACATTTTCCACCAAAACAACATTAATGATTAGATTTTGGGGGGAACGATCACATTTGAATTCAAAAACCCCTATAAATTATTCGTACCGGTCCAATAGAGAACACTTTGAACCCTTAGAGTTTTTGAGCTATGATGTCGGTTGATTATGAATCGGTCATCCTTTTAGGATTTGGTCGTGAGCCATATATTTTCCAATTTACCAGAGTTGAATAAGAAATTCATCCTTGAAACCATGTTAGGACCAAGCTCTGTTGAGACTGTGAAAACTGGGGGATATGTTACATCTGAAGGAGATGCTCCAGAGGTAGTGAGTATGGAAGCTTCAGCTCCTGTGCCTACGATGCCGAGATCACCTAGGCCGAAGGCTACTCTTGTTAGAGAAACCTAGAAACCGAAGAAGGATAAACAGAAGAAGTCGGTGCGAGTCCGTGAATTGCCCAAGAAACATTCTGCAACTCAAAAGAAGAAGAAAGACAAGAAACCTGAGAAGGTTGTTGATTTAGAGACTGAGGAAGGACAGGGCATTGAGGAAATAGACGCTGAGGGAATGGAGCCCATTCAAAGTTTCCTAACTATATCCCTCCATGCAAGGGGAAGGAAAAGGTCACCAAGGACACAAACTCGGATAAATTTGTCATCTCTACGCTCCTGCTGCTGGAGCAAGTTCCCTTCGAAGGTCATGCCTTGCGCGGATCCCTCGGCTGAAGATGGAATATTAGGACTTGAAAGACCATGAGCGATTCCCTCACCTAGCAACATCCAACTATATGAAGCATGTCTACTACTTGGACTCAAGTGTCACTGAGCTAGAGATGTTGGAATGGATCCGTGGAGTGGAGAACTCGGGGTTGTTGAACCTGTTGTGGGTGCCCCACTATCACCGCACCACTATCAAAACAACTTGTGTGCGTCAATTACTTACTCTAGTGCATGATGGGTGCTTATGGCTAGGAGGGACTATACCCATCACTGACATGCTCATCCACAGGATCACGCACCTACCGCATGAGGGTTTAATTTGGCCATGGTGTTTGGTGGAAAGGCAGGACAAAAGAATTTGGTAGATAAGATGAAGAAGGAATTTTCCCTCGTGAAAAATCTGCATGGATACTAAATCACTTCCATAAATGACCCAGTGGTGAAAATTTCCACACAAATCCTATCTGGGAAGGTAATGAGGAAGTGAAGCGCAGACGAAGTTTCAGCGCCCGTGGTTTCTCTACCTGCATAATGCGCAAAGGGTGTGCAGTTCAACTGGTCCAGGTACCTGTGAAATGAATTCATTGTGAATTTCTGTGAGTTCTAGGATGAGACCAAGCTATTCCATTATGCTTGGTTATTGGTCTCCATCGTGTTGGTTGCATGGGAGCTGCCGAAGGACATCCAATTTCCTCTGTTGAATGAAGGATTTCTAGAGGCCACACATTTTGCCTCCCTATGAGCCACAAAGGACCTCGCATGGGTCACAAAAACCAAAATATTCTAGGTTTTGATAGAATCAAGCCTCTACATGGCCATCAACCAGCGCCCAAGGTTGCCCTCGACCTTGTATGAGTAGTTGTCAGCCTCTGCCGCATTCAAGACTGAATTCCACCACAGTTACATTCAGGCCCGAAAGGACCCACAACAAAAATCATATGATTTACCATATTTGTTCATAGATCATGACATATAGGAGGTAATCAAGCGATGGCAAACATAGTGGTGCGCCCCTCAGACTTGGATGCTGGAACTAGTAAGGGCGTGGAGAGCTTGAAAAAAAGAAAAGGAAGGATGCAGCCAAAGCAAGCAGCATAAAATTTTACTGTGCAACGAAAGAAGGAAGTCGGAGAGAAGGATTAGATGGAGAAGGAGCACACTGCTAAGGAGCAGGATGAGTGAGAATAGCGCGAGTTAGAGTGAAGCAACAAATCCCCTCCGCTTGAGATTGAGGAGGAAGAGTAGTCTAAACAGGGAGGTGGAGGAGATGAGGGGCAGAGCACCCCATTTTGGCTAAGGAAGCGTGGACAGGAGTAGAGGGAAGGTCCCCAGAAAAAGAAGAAATCATACAAGTCGTTGGGTGATCCCATGGTGTTGACAGAGGGCGATCTAGATGAGATTGGGAAAAAAGTCCCGGACACTACAACTAAACTAGTGCAACAGTTTGAGTAGTGGTATATGCAGACGCTGGGGAGCATTCACAAGAATCTGTGTGAGTTGCAGATCCAAACTAGTAGGATATAGGTGGGTGTAGGTCAAGCAAGCGCAACACAAGTGAGCCTGGCACTGGGGACAAGTCAGGTTGCGGAATTGGTAAGGGCCCTGGACCTTTGAACAATTTCTTTGCCAGAAGGGTCCATATGTACAAAGTTAGCCGATTACCACATCATCTTAAGTGCCCTTAAGAACATCAGGCTAAACATTGCAGCTCCTCGATGAGCTTCTTCATGCGTTGCAAGCATAAGTGACAAAAGAATTAAGAGCTTGGGAGCAGTGCGCTCTCAATTTGATCAACGAATACCGGGTGAACAATGAATAGATTTTCACCAAGAAGACGTAGGACTTGAAGGAAAAGGAAACAATGTAGTTAAAGAGTTCCAAGCTGGAGGTCACAGTAGCAAAGGCATGTAGAATAGTGCCAGAGCTACACATTCCATAGGACGCATAGCCAAAAGCTAAGATTCAGAAGTTAGCTACACGAGTGCATGAAGCAAAGGTGGAAGTTGGTGATCTGAAATCACTCATGAATGATCTCAGTTAATTAATGTAGGTATTACAAAATCATGCGCTGGGATATGCCTATGTTATTTTAAGCAACGGATCGATAAGATTGTGAAATACACAAGAATTGGAAAATAGTAAGAGAAACACAACAAGTAAATTCAACAAAAATACACAACAATTTAATAAGGAGTTCACCCAATCCTCCTGGGCTATCTCTCCTGGTCCAACTTTTAGTGCTGGCCTTTTTTTATTGTGTCTTTAAGAAGAGTTTTTACAATGAGGTGCTCAATTTGAGTCTCCTATAATAGATGATGCTCAGTAGGGTGGTACTTGGATTCTCCAAGCCACTAGAGTACACAGACTACCCCTTACCAAGTCTCGACCTCAATTGGTCCTAATGGGATGAGTCCATTTTGGTACTCAGTTCTCGACAGATATCCTCATAGGGATTGCTCGAACCTCTCAAGCCCTTCTTGGTTCTGTCTGCTCGATGCTGCCTTAGCTCTGCAGGTCAACTCAACTTCTCTGTTCTCTGCTTTTTTCTTCATTCTCTATTTTGTATTTTCTCTGCTCTTTGTCTATTCGTGGCTTAAATTCAATCTGTCCAATGACTGTTTGCTTCCTATTCTAGCTCTTCATATCTCCTGCCTCTGTCTCTGGAATTCCCTGCTTCTGTGTCATCGCCATTGTGTAACATTTCACAGAGAGGTGGCCACTTGTCCCCTCATGAATTGAGTGCCAGCTCTTCCTCGAACGATCGTTGTTTTGGTTATTTCGCGAAATGATTCATTTTCCAGCTCATCAGTCATGTTGGACCCCAAATGTCATATGCCTCAGCCTATTCTTCCCTCAAATCCGGTGTCCCATCGGGTGCAATCTCCACCGTTGATCTGGGGCCTCCAGATCCTACAGTCATTGCTTTTATCACACGGGTGAGTTGCTCGATCGTTACCCTGCGGTGAGAGCGGTTTTCTCTCTCATCCACTGGACATGCATCATTCAGTGTATGGCATCGCTTGGTCCTCTGCCAAACCCGCTTACCACCCAAAATGCCTCCGATATTCCACCGGTTTTGAGCGCAGGACCCGTCTTCAAATGTTTCGGGTACTTCCGCATGGTATTATTTTTTTTTCACATGACCAGGTGTTGGGGCTTTTCCTTCTCTGAGGTTTTTATCTTGCGATATGCGATTAGCTATCAAAAATGGCCTCTGCTTTCTGATTTGGACTCCCAATTGCTAATTTGTGCCACTACGTGGTCTCCATGGGCCAATGGTCAGCACGCTTTGAACGAGGATCCTCGTTGTTCCGTGCTGGCTACAACTACCAATGTCCAGAGGTCCTTCCTGATAGCTCGTTGTTTATAAGATTTTGAAGTTTGACATGATTTGAAATAGTCATAGAAACTCTGATAATTGTCAAGGATCTAATTCGGATCATGGCCTTCCCAATGAAAAAGATTTTGGACCACCAAAAGTTGGTTTTCAAGCATCGACTAAGTGAGGGTACAATTGTCTCACTTATCCAATATCTATCCATTTTGCACTGCTTAGCTTTGAACCCCTGAGCCCAATTCTAAGGTACTCAACATATCCCCTGCGCGTCATTCTCACCTTCTTGTCCAGAACTGTGTCTTCCTGCAATTCATTAATATATTCAGGTAGCAGGTCATTAATAGAAGGCAATTGACTCTCTTCTTCAGGATCTTCAATTAACGAAGGTTCAAATAATCTCAAGTTGTCTGCATTGACAATTGAGTAGATGTGCATATAAGTTGGCAAATCAAGGTGAAAAGCATTCTCCCCAATTTTCTCAAGGATCCTGAAAGGTCCATACCTTATTGGTTTCAGCTTTTTACCTTCACCTTGCATCTTGTCCTTGCTGATATACAACTACACTTGATCACCAACTTGGAAACTATGCTCCATTTGATGCTTGTCATGCCTTGCCTTGTATTTGGCCTGGCTCTTTTCCAGCTGTTCTTGTACTACCTGATGGATCTCTTGGATTTGTTTAATGAACCTAGTTGCCTTTTCCACATCGTTGTGTCCCTACCAAAGACAAAATCCAAGGGAGATCTTGGTGTGAAACCAAAACAGGTCTCAAAAGGAGATCTCTGTGTGGAAGAATGTTTGGCTCAGTTGTAAGCATGCTGCACATAACACAAATGTTCATCCCAAAGCTTAGGATGCTTGCTACAATATCCCCTGAGTAACTGGATCATTGTCCTGTTGACTACTTCTGTTTGGCCATCGGTTTGTGGATGGAAAGCTGTGGCTTTCTTCAGTTTGATGTCCATCAGTTCCCACAGACTTGACCAAAACTTTCCCACAAATCGGGTGTCTCAATCAGATATAATGGAAGTGGGTAATCCAAAATGAACCCATACATGTTGAAAGAACAATTTTGTAGTTTGTTCAGCTGTAATCTGTTTATTACAAGGTATCAAAATACACATTTTGCTGAACTTATCCACAACAACATATAGATAATCACGACCTTTCCTAGATTTAGGCAATCCTCCAACAAAGTCCATGGAAACACTTTCCCAAGGATGAGAAGGAATTGGTAATGGAGTGTACAAGTTTAGTTTTCTATTGCTGGGCTTGCTTTTAGCATACATAGTACACCCTCTTACATATCTAGAAATTGTCTTGTTCATTTTTGGCCAATAACAAAATCTTTGCAGCTATGCAACTGTTTTACTTACCCCAAAGTGACCTGATATTAGAGAAGTGTGCGATTCTCTAATTATCTTTACTCTTTCAGTTTGTGGAATGCATAGCTTCCCACAATGATACAAGAGTTGGTCCTTAATATGATAATCCAATTCTTCTACTCGTTTGCCTTGACTTAAAGTTGCATATACATCTTTAAAGTCTATATCATGAGCATATTGTTCAATGTAGCTTTCACGTAACACATAATTATGCTTAAGTACAGTAGATGCATTTATAATGGGTCTAGATAACATATCCACAACTTTATTATGTATGCCCTTTTTATATCTGATGACTGAATGAAACTGTTGTAGAAAACCCATCCATTTATAGTGTCTTGATTGCTGCAACTTAGTCTGGGAGTGTAGATATTGAAGTGGTTGATGATAAATATGTATAACTGTCTCTTTTCCATTAAGTAATGTTTCCACTTTTTCACACTCTGTACTAATGTATACAATTCTTTATCATATGTGGGATAGTTAACTACTGCAGAATTAAATGTCTCAAAATGATAACATATGGGTTTACCATGTTATATCAACACTGCTCCCATGGCATAGTCACTTGCATCCGTTTGGATCT
Organism: Pinus tabuliformis; assembly: GCA_031772625.1. NCBI lineage: Eukaryota > Viridiplantae > Streptophyta > Pinopsida > Pinales > Pinaceae > Pinus > Pinus tabuliformis. The sequence goes on along the minus strand of CM062815.1, from coordinate 150,505,214 downwards.
CAAATGGTCTTTGAAGATCAGGCAGTGTAGTACTGGTGCTGTACTAATCTTCTCTTTCAAGGTGTTGAAGGCTTTCTGCTATTTTCCTCCCCACTGAAACACCTTGTTCAATCTTGTTAAAGCATGTAAGGGGGATAAAATTAAGGAAAAGTTAGAAATGAACTTTCTCCAATATTGTGCTACTCCTAAGAAGCTCCTAACTTCTGTAGCAGATTTGGGTTTAGGCAAGTTTACAATGACTACCACCTTAGAGGGATCTATCCTCAATTCACCACCCCATACTATATGTCCCAAATAATTCAAAGATGTTTTGCGAAATTCACATTTTGAGAGTTTAACATAAAGTTTTTCTCTTTTCAAAACATCTAGTGTCTGCTTAACATGCTTTAAATGTTCTTCCCATGTTTTGCTAAATATCAAAATGTCATCCAAATATGCAATAACAAAATCATCAAGAAAAGGTCTGAGTACATCATTCATTATTCTCATGAAAGTAGCAGGAGCATTAGTTAAGCCAAAAGGCATAACCAGCCACTCATACAATCCCTGTTTTGTTTTGAAAGTAGTCTTCCATGCATCTTGTTCTGCAACTCTGACCTGATGATGTCCGCTATGTAAGTCTAACTTGGAAAAATAAACAACTTCTTTCAATTGATATAATAGATCATCTATGCGAGGAAGGGGATAATGGTTTTTTATTATTATCTTATTCAGTGCTCGATAATCAATGCATATTCTCCACAAGCCCTCTTTCTTTCTCACCAAAATGATTGGAGACCCACATGGTGATGTGCTAGGTCTGATGAACCCCTTCTCGAGCAACTCCTGTACCTACTTCTTGATTTTTTCATTCTCTAAAGTAGACAACCTGTACATTCCAATGTTAGGCAATGGAGCATCTTGATGCAAATTAATATCATGCACTATTTCCTTTTTGGGTGGCAGACCTTTAGGTTCTTGAAACAAGATATCATAATCTGAAACAACTTTTTCTAAATCAGCATGCTGTTTAGAATCACAGCCCTAAAATACATTGGTTTTATCAGGTTTCTTTTCCTTTACAACCATCAGTAAAAATTGTTTGCATGAATTTATAATTTATTTCATATGCCCTGAGTTTATGAGAGTGTAATTATTCTTGATCTTATGAGCTCTTACAAAGCATTCGATTCCATCTTTAACGAGTAGATACTTGTTCTCAGCTCTATAGAAAATATCTTTTTTGTCATACAAGTAAGGACTTCCTAAAACAATTCCACATATATCCAAAGGAATTATGTCTAACTCAACCTTATCTACAAATGCTGACCCAAAAGAAAACTTGAGTTTGCATTGTCTAGTCACTTGTAGTTTTGCTTTATCACTTAACCATCCTAATTATTATGGTTTCTTGTGAGGTGTAGTTAGTAATCCCAACTTCTTTACAATTGATTCAGAAATTAAATTTACTTGTGAGCCACTATCAAACAAAGTATCAATATTTTGATGTTTGGAAATAACTCAAATATGGAAAAGCTCATGTCTTTTTCTCTCATTTTCTTCATCAATAGTAGATTGTGCAAAATTACTAGTAGATGCTTCAGAATTCTTACCTTTTATACCTGTGGCTGCAATGGTTGTTTCATCTCTTGAGTCTGACTCCAAATCTTTCTGAATAGCTACAACAATCTTCTTCTTCTTGCCCTCGAACTTCTTATGTCTCAGCTCCGGATGCAGAATCCAAAAGTGCTCATCATCATGCCCATCCTTCTTATAGTGAGTGCATGAATATTTGCTTTCCTGTGCAGTGCTAGCCTTCCTTGATTTCCATTTTTGTTTTCTTTTCTCCTTATTCTTGCTTGCAGTGGGTTGGGATGATCCCCCAACTTCTAGGTTTCCATTCTTTCCTCTAGCTTCTAGATGTGTAGCTTGAACATATACCTCATCTATACTAGTGGGATTAAACATGAGGATAGTGTGCCTCATGTAGCTGTGTAGACTGTATTTCAACAGTCTTACAGAATCTTTATCCTTGTACACTTTTCCCTTTCAATTGTCGAAGAGTTTGCCAGCTCATCATGGCTTGCTGCATGTAGGCCAGTGGATAGAATTTCTTTTTGATTGCAGAAACAAATTCACTCCAAACAAAAAGAGTCTTACCATGTTTCTTCATGTCAGCTTGGGTCCTGCCTTCCCACCAAACCAAGGCAGTGCCTCCAAGGCATGGGCTAGCCAGCTAAATCTTACTATTGTCTAAATCAATACTCTGCACTCTACAATAAACACCAATTTGTCTGATCCAATTGTCTAGCTTTTTTGCATTCAACTCTCCATGATATATCGGTAAATCAAATTTAACATCTAGTTTAATCAAAGATGTCTTCTTTTTATGTTCAGGGCTATTAGGAGGTGTGAGAAAGTTTTCTTGTTTCCCTTTGCCTTTTGAGTGGTCATGGAGGAGAGACTCTTCTTCTCCTTTATCTTGTTTGGAGCCTGATGAATCTTCACCTTTATGTTTTCTAAAGTCCTTATACATTTCCTCTACCATGGACCTTATGGCCAGGAAACTATCTATAAATTGAGGGTCTAGCCCCATAGAACCTTCCTCCGACATTGTCTTCTGACGATATACTCTTCCAATTTTAGGGTTAGTTTCGACCAACACTCCTCCTAATTTGAGCTTTGATCTAGTTAGCATTCAACAGCTAAATCCAGCACAAGCTTGTCTAACCTTAACAACCTATAGCTCTGATACCACTTGATTTGAAATCACTCATGAATGATCTCAGTTAATTAATGTAGGTATTACAGACTCATGCGCTGGGATATGCCTTTGTTATTTTAAGCAACGGATCGATAAGATTACAAAATACACAGGAATTGCAAAACAGTAAGAGAAACACAGAAAGTAAATTCAACAAAAAAACACAACAATTTCAAGTAGTTCACCCAATCCTCCTGGGCTACGTCTCCTGGTCCAACTTTCAGTGGTGGCCTTTTTTATTGTGTCTTTAAGCAGTGTTTTTATAATGAGGAGCTCAATTTGAGTCTCCTGTAATAGATGATGCTCAATAGGGTGGTACTTGGATTTCCCAACCCACTAGAGTACACAGACTCCCCCTTACCAAGTCTCGACCTCAACTGGTCTTAATGGGATGAGTCTATTTTGGTACTCAGTTCCTGATAGATATCCTCACAGGGATTGCTCGAACCTCTCAAGCCCTTCTCGGTTCTGTCTGCTCGATGTTGCCTTAGCTCTGCAGGTCAGCTCGACTTCTCTGTTCTCTGCTTCTCGCTTCACTCTCTATTCTATATTTTCTCTGCTCTTTCTCTATTCATGGCTTAAACCCAATCCGTCCAGTGATTGTTCGCTTCCTCTTCTGGCTCTTCGAATTGCCTCTCTCTGTCCACTGGAATTCCCTGCTTCTATGTCATCACCACTATGTAATGTTTCACAGATAGGTGGCCACTTGTCCCCTCACGAATTGAGTGCCAACTCTTCCTTGAACGGTTGTTATTTTGGTTATTTCACAAAATGATTCATCCACTAGCTCATCGATCATGTCGGACCCCAAATGTCATATGCCTCAGCCTATTCTTCTGTCAAATCTAGTCTCCCATTGGGTGCAATCTCCATCATTGATCTGGGGCCTCCAGATCCTATGGTCATTGCTTTTATCGCACGATGAGTTGCTCGACCATTACCCTGTGATGAGAGTGGTTCTCTCTCTCATTCGCCAGACACGCGTGATTTAGTGTATGGCATTGCTTGGTCCTCTGCCAAACCCACTTACCGCTAGAAATGCCTCTGATATTCTGTCGGTTTTGAGTGTGGGAGCCGCCTTCTAATGTTTCGGGTACTTCGGCATGGTTTTATTTGTTTTTCACATGACTAGGTGCTAAGGCTTTTCCTTCTCTAAGGTTTTTATCCTGCGATACGTGATTAGTGGGCCTCTAGTTTCTAATCTAGACTCCCAAATCGCTAATTTGTGCCACTGCGCGGTCTCCATGGGCCATTGGGTTAGCGCACTTTGACTGAGGGTCCTCATTGTTCCATGTTGGCTACAACTGTTACTATCCATAGGTCCTTCCTGATAGCTCATTGTTTACAAAATTTTGAAGTTTGACATGATTTGAAACAATCATAGAAACTCAGACAATTTTCAAGGATCCAATTCAGATCAGTTGGACGAGTTCAATTCGAGCTCAATATGAAAATCACAGAGTTGTAGCTCAAATTACAGCCTATGACTCTGCCCAAGGTCGGGGAGTAGTGTGAAGCCGCCATTAAGGAAGGGATGGCCACTTTGGATGTTGTAGTCGCTAACTGCTCGACCTTATTTGAATAGGCGATGGAATTGGTAACAACTCTGTAGGAAGACCCAACTTGTAGATTTTGAATACGGAGGTTCGCAAGTTCTAGAAGCAGTACGAGGAGGTCAGGGCAACGACGCGCTCAATTTCTCTTGCGCAGTGCCTCGCCAAGTTGTAGGAGGGGAAGCAACTCCTCACATAGGTAGAAGTAGCCCAAAAGAAGGAAGCCATGCTTAAGGCTAGGTTGGGACCTTGGTTAGAAGAATCTTACCAAGTCACCACCAACATTTAGGAGAAGCTGACGAGCTTGTAGCAGACACAACAAATGATAAGGCTAGTCGTGGAAGGACCAACTACAGAGCATCTAGTAGAAGAGGTCAAGCAGGTAGCTACAAAAAGCGCTATCGAGGTTGCAGTCATGCAGGTGGAGTTGGGAGATCTTTGCAACATGATCGCAATGCTAGCCAAATGACTCGAGCGCGAGTCACGACCTTTGTGTTCGGGGCCTGTTGGGATGGGGTCCGGGTCTGTTTTGGGGTTAAAAATCCAAGTTTTGATGTAAATTTTGGTAAAAAGATGTAAATTCTCCGCGATTTGTGGATGTGGAGCACGTAGGTAATTAGGAGTAAAAGGGGTCTTAGCCCATTGTCTATGTAAACTTGAGTCAGTCTTGAGTTCCACCCTTGGTCTGCAAACCATGGGATTGTATAAATATGTGTGTCTTACAAAGTCTAAGGCAATAGTCTGATAATGATGGATGTAATGGGTTGATAGAAGATAGCACAGAGAAGTGAGTCGTAGAAGAGGGAAATGATCTGCAGTTGAGAACACAGAGGCCTAGAGTAGCGTCTGTAGCTGAGTGCACAGGGTAGTTTTGTGCATGTAACCCCACATTGAATATCAATAAAGCAGATTGTTGAAGAATTGCCGTGTTTACCTATTTACTTCTGTTTAACTGTGATTGTGATATATGCTATGATTTAATAATTCCTTTATGAAATATTGATTTATTAATGCATGACTTTATGGGATACATCTTGATAACTGTACGCAATGCATGTTTAATACTTTCGCAAAGATTATAATACATTATGCTATGTTTATTAAATACTTAAGTAGATCTATGAAAGTTCAGATATAGGGTTATTTTATGGTGCATGTAAGTGGATGATTCATCTGTTGAAGGTCCACAAAGACCTATTTTAGACCTTCGCAGAGGTTTGGAGGCTGTTTAAAGGAAGTTACAATACTGAGCCCTAGGGGCTTATAGATTTGCACAAAGGAAAATCTAGGGAAATAAAAGACATCACACTAATCTCTGGATGCGGAAACTTGGTTCCAGCATCCTCCCACACTTCTTTGGGTGAGAATTTGGCTTGTGCTATGCGGGTTGATGCTAAAAGGGCTAGGAGTGTAGGGTTTTGTTTGGTGTAATCAACTCTAAACTTGGGTTAGGACCCACTAAGACAACACAAGAATTTGGATGTATTTTTGTTCAAAATTCTGCCACAGTGCTGTTGTGGTGTCTCTGACTTTGTCTCTGATTTCATCTAGATCCCCTTCTGTGAGGATCATCGGGTCGATGCATGATTTTTTATTGGATTTGTGCTTCTTCCTTGGACCAACATTTTTCTCCTTATTGCGCTTTCTTAATGTGAAGGGAGTGCTCTATGCCTCTCCTCCATCTGTGCCTTGTTCCGATAGTTCCTACGCTTCAGCATGCTGGGAAACTGATGCTTCAACTTCCTCTATGCCAGTGTGCTCTATCTTGACACGCTCTTTTGCAGCGCGCTCTTTTTCCACAGCTACCTTAGCAACAACTTCTTTCTTTCTCTGCTCAGCCAATGCTCGTGCTGCTTCTTTTCACTTTTATGCAGTTGTTGTCTGCAGAGCATAGCTTTCTCCACCCTTACTGGTAACTTCACCAACATCCATGGGTTCACGCCACTTCGTTGGCCAACTGCCCACAATCTCTTGCACATCTGTCTCTGAGATTAAGTATGGAAGCTTATTCCATATATGTTTAGGGTCCTTCCTTGCCTTGATTGATACATTATGGAAATCAACCTTGAATTCCTTGAAGGCCCTCAACTGATTGAACAAGGTTGGAGACAACCTTGGCTGCTGACTGATTACTATTTAGAGATCCATCTCAACTAGTATCCAGAAAATATTCGATTCCTTTATCCTCTCTAGATCATTTGTCGACCACAACGAAGCAAACTTCACTGCCTCTAGTAAATCTTCGGCCTTTGGAGGAAACTAACTATCCTTTGGTAAGTGCCATGCTACTAAGATAAGTAACAATAGGAGCCATAATGAAAGGGCTTACTGTCCTCCTATGTTTCTCGACAGTTCACAAGGAATTCCTTACATAATTACTTTTCCCAGTTATATTGTACTCCCTTCATGTACTGGGCAGCCAACGACATTACTGGCACCCGAAATTAATTCGTGCGACATTTGCTCACAATCTTCCTTGCTAAGATTTGGGTGGAAAACTACACCGCCTATTCTTGAATGGAGTGGATAGAATATCTTCTTAACTAAGCTAAATTCAGCCTTCATCTTATATGCCAGCTCCTTTTCTCCACTTTTCCCTCCAAACTCCTTGGCAAGGTCCACCCCCTTATAGGTCAGCTTCTTAATCCTATGGATAAGCATATCCATGATAGGGATGGGTTCACTGAGCCATAAGAACCCATCGTGCACCAGAATGAGAAGTTGGTGCACACACACAATGTTGATAATTGACCTGTGAAAATGTGGTACACAAAGCATGTGCAGCAAACTGGCCTGGTCAACACCTTTGACCCATTTCATGGGTTCCAGTAGCGTAACCCTAGTTTCTTCATAATAGATATTCTTCATGTATTTGTGAGTATCCAAATGAGGGAATCTATCATGGTCCATGAGATCCCAATCCTCCATCTTCAGTACTGGAATGCACGGTAAGACCATGCTTTCAAATTTGACATGTTTTGGTAACAAGGGTGTCGAGACCATAAATTTTCTGGAATCATGGTCTTTGGTTACTTTTGTCTTCCCTTTTTGCAGAGGGATATACTTTTGGAGCCGCATGATAGGCTCACCATCCTTAGCATATAATTCCTCCACTCTATGGAATTCTTCTTCCTCCAGGTCCACAATTTTCTCTGGCTGCTTAACCTTCTTCTCCTTCTACTGAATCTCCAAGTTATTCCTCAGTGAATGTCTCATCAGCATAGGTTTCTTCTACTTCTCTTTTGCAACCGATTGCTTCAGCCTAGGTGACCTTGGTGCCTTATGCACAGCGAGCACAGCTTCCATAGATATGACTTTAGGGCTTTCTGCTTGAGAAATAATGACTTCAGAACTGACTGGAGTAGACATTCGTTCAATGAAAAGTTCATGGGCTTCTGCAGATAGGTTTACGAATGATGGTCCTAACAAAAGTTCTTCCCAGCCTTCGAGCTTCATAAACATAAAACAACAAGGCTCACAGACAATTCTTAGAATTCAAAATGTTCTTTGGCGTACCAACATGCCCAATTTATAGGAGGTTTTGAATTCAAATCCAACTTTTCCCTCTAATTTTGGATCATAAATGCGTCTTTAGAGGCAAATCTCCAAATATTTTTTCCATAATGGCACCTACCTGCTCCTCTTAAGGAAATTTTTGCCATCAAATTGTGAATAGTGACTCAAATGGCTACTTTTGGACCCATCTGCGTGGTACCATCATCCTTGGCATAGCTCATTGAGAGCAGCTTCACCTATCGCACTCTTGTCCTTCATCATGCAGGCTCCCTACTATGTTTTTCTCCACTTTGGGTAGCGTAGTTTATAGTCCCGCAATCCCCTACAGCTACCTAGATTACTAAGAATGTCCTACTGCCATGTAGTCATTGCATAGGGGCAGGATCCCCTGTATAGAACTTCAACCTACTTCCATTCACTTTTCCAGGGAATGTGCTGGGATGGGGTCCCTTGGGGCAGTTTTGGGGCAAAAAACCCAAGTTTTGATGAATAAAATATAAAGTCTCCGCAAATTGTGGTCGCGGAGAGCGTAGATAGTTAAAGAGTCATAAAGGGTTTTACACTTATTTATGTAAGTTAAGTCAGCTTTTTGAGGATCTACCCATGGTCCACGGACCATGGGATTGTATAAATAGGTGCGCCTTAGAGTGTCTAAGGCAGAAGAAAAAGAAAGTGATGAAGTTTGTCTATGGGAGAAGTCTAGAGAGTTAGTGTAGAAGAGTAGGAAGAAAAGATCTGCAGCTGTGTGCACAGAGGCCTAGAGTAGAGTCCGCAGCTGAGTGCATGGACCCCTACAACTGAGTGCACAGGGAAGTCTTGAGTCTGTAAGCTGAAATAAACATTAATAAAGAATATTGTTGCAAAAATACCTATGTTTATCTCTTTACTTTTGTTTTATATGAATGCACTTTAGGTTGTGATGGGTTTATGAAATAATGATGTATTGATGTGCGACTTTACATGATTTATATTATTATATGAACGCAATTGATGTTAACTACTTAAGTGAATATTATATTGTTGTATGTTAAAGTTATTGATCACTTAGGCTAATTTGAGTAATTGTTGGGTTAAGAGTAATATTTGATACATGTAAGTAGCTGATTAGCCTGTTCAGGGTACGCAAAAGCCAGTCGTAAACCTTTGTGGGGGTCTAGAGGCCGATTCAAGGAAGTTATATCTATAAGCCTTTAAGGCTTATCAATCTACATGAAGGTAGATTTAGGGCATAAAATGACATCACACTGATCTCTGGGTACGGAAACTTGGTTCCAGCATCACCCCATACTTCTTTAGGTGAGACTTTAGTCCGTGCTCTGCATATTGATGCTGAAAGGGCTAGTAATGTAGGGATTTGTTTGGCACAACTAACTTTGAACCTGGGTCAGGACCCACTAAGCCAACAAATGGTTCTATTTTCGGAAGCAGGATCTTCATAAAGAGATGTGTGATGTCGCATCACAGGAATCTGACAAGGAAAGAAATTGAGAAATAGTTGTATAAAAAAATCCACGAATTCGCAGTGCAAGAAAACAAAAATCCAAGCCTGACAAAAGAATAGTGGTTGGACATGTATCTATACACAGAAATACACAAAATTTTCTTCTGCACCTTCCTGATCGAAGGAAGGTTGAGGCTTGATAATCCAATAGTGTGGACCCCAGAGCTAATGTGAAAATTGGAAGCTTCTGAAGATAAGATCGTGCATGCTATCAATCACTAGCTTGATCGAGTCATAGGAGGATTTGTGACAGAATTCGCGGTTGATACCTTAGTCAGCTATAGTGAAGCAGAGAGATGTTTTTTCAAAGGACCGCACGGTAAGTATTTAAAATATTTGAATACTTGGATTAAAATGATTTTGTGTGAAAAGTGGGTTATGCCACTACCTTGATGTTTGGACATATGCGAAGGGGACAATTCTTTAGAAATTAGGAGAGAGGAGGTCCTGAGTACAACCCATTGATAGAACATCCTTCAAGTGATGATGAGGGAGCGGTATAGGCCTCACCGTGGAGCATTGTATAGTTGATAAAGCAGGGTTTTCCACGAATACCTCAACCGCCCACACCACCTCCACCTTCACCTCCACAACATACACCTTCACCCACACCACCACCACCTTTGCCATCATTCATTATGTTGAATACCATGAAGTTGCCTGTTTTCAAGGGCTTGGGATGTGAGGACCTAGATCAATTTTGGTTCATTGCGAAGGCTATATGGGTGACACAGAATAATATAGATGATCATATAAAGAAGGCGTAGCTGTTTACTGATCTACAAGATCGCACGTTGACATGGTACATTAAGTACTACATCGATAACCCATTGGCATCGTTAGCGGACACTCAGACTGCTCTGAATAAGGAATTTGATAGGCCCAAGTCTGAATCGAAATCAATCGTTGGATTCAAGGAAATCATGATAAGGCCTGGTGAAACACCCTGGGATCTGGATCAGAGACTGAAGTGTCAGATCCGTGAGGCTAACATGAATCTCACAAATAGTCAGCACCGCTAATGGTTTGTAGCCTCACTCCTGCCCCATCTAAGGGTTGCTTTATCACAACAAAATATTGGGACCCAAGTAGAATCCCTGGAAATTGCGATGAGATTGCATGAAATGCCTATTTAGGATGTTTCTTTGGGAGTTCAACAGATCCATGCGGAGTTGCAGAACCTCTACTTGGAGTTACAGAGCTTGAAGAATGAAAACGTTCTTCGACCGAAGGTGCGCGAAGAAGTTTGGTGCCTAAAATGTAAAAGCCAAGGGCGTCTTGTTTTTGCGAATTATATTACATTGGGAGGGCCAATTCCCTTGAGATAGGAGGTTGCTGCAGGACCAAGTATAGGGCTTGTGCTTGTGCTGAAGATATTTTCTATAATTGCGGAGTGCTTGGACACTACACGCAAGAGTGTATGAGTCAAACAAAACTGTCATGCTGTTACTGTCTTCAATTTGACCACGTGATAGAATAATGCCCTATACTGATAGCTAAGATGTAGGAGAAGAAGGCGCATCCTCAACAGCCTACCCAGAATTTACAGATGAGGAGGGCCGAGCCCTGCGAAGAGGATCACAATGTGAATATTGTGTTGCAAAGTGGAATGATGACTGGTGATGATAAAGGGAAGAAACCTGAAGAAAGTGAATGGGTCTGCAAGGCTCTAGAAAAAAGAAGTTGGGTTTGACCTAGAGTGCGTGAAGGAAATGTTCATGGAAGCAAAGAAAAGCTTCACTGAGGCCTCTACCTCAGGAAGTTAGGACAAGCTATCTGAAGAGGTTGACCCCTCCATGCTTACCACTTTCTTGGAGACTTTTATGAAGCTTCTGTGCGATACAAAGGCCATGAAAGGGCTACAAGAACTGATAAATAAGTGTGCTAGTAAGGAAGGTGCTCCTGAAGGACATTGCACGGTCAGAAAGATAGGCAAACACAAGACAAGATTATGGCGCAAAATGACGATTACCGCACAAATAGAAGACTATGAGATAGATCAAGTTATTTTGGATCTGGGGTCAGATGTGAAATTTATGCCTAAATATACATGGGAAAGAATGGGAAGACCTGCGCTGCAGTGGTATTCGATTTAATTAAGGATCGCAAATCAACAAAATATTATCCCTATGGAAGATTGCATGGAGTGACTGCAGATATAGAATGCGTGAGTACGTTGGTCGATTTAGAAGTAATAGAGATTGTTGATGACAAAAATCCATATCCCGCGCTCCTAGGAATTGATTGGGTTATCAACATGAATGGGGTAATCAATTTGAAGAAGCAGACAATGTTATTTGAAAGGAAATTGCTCCGCATTGTAGTTCCATTGGACCCTACAGAAGGACCACGCTATACTGAATTGGTCCATGAATATAAGGAAAGCGACGATGATTTGGATCAGATGTATAAGATAATAATGCAAGACCAAGACTGGGTCAATCCAACAACTGATGGACGAATCACATGGGACTGCGAAAGCTCCTGTACCTCAGAATCAGATGAAGAATTGGAGCACTGGAAGAATAGGTTGCACGAAGTATCTACACTACACTGTGTGTCATCTAAGGTAAGAAATTTATCTTATTATGATGGTTTGACTGATGTAGATAAATTTTTGGACATATTTGAAAGGGAATTACCAAAGAAGCATCGCTTCCAAGTGTTGGACTTGGCACTGCGGGCCATGCCTGTAGGGTGGTGGGGTACACATAAAGACAATTTTGATCAATGGTGTGAGTACAGAAGAATGATGAGATTACAGTTTGGTCACCCGAAAGTTCAGCTAACTAAGAAATACGATGGAAGAAATGATCCGCATGATCATTTAGCAAAATGGACTCAGGTCTATGGCATAGAGCCGCAACTAGAGCGGGTGCATATTTTCTGTCACACTTTGGACATCATTCCTATGAATTGGTTCCTAGAAACAGAGCTCTGCCATGACACTGTGGAGTGGGACATCTTAAGGGAAGGATTTTTGATGACCTTCAGATTTGATGATTGGTTTGAATGCATCGACGAAGCACTACAAGAGGTTAAGGTAGAAATATTCATGATACTGTAGGATCCTTTAGAATTGGTTCAACTAGATTGGAGCACCTAGTTGTGTCATGCGCTAGAATGCTATAATGTGATTTGTTGAAGGAGATGATGAGGATCCAAGTAATTATAACATCCTAGAGGCAGAAGGCCACCACAAATTTTAGGGACCGCAGATAGAATCTAGACATCACCATGGCACTGAAAACTAGGCAAGTAAACATTGGCATAGAAGTGGAGCCAAAGTTTGAAAAGATTGGAGATTATTGGGATGATGCCATAGTAGATAAGGTCACTAAGTTGCTCCGTGAATATCAAGATTTGTTGCCTACAAAACTTTCAGACATGAAAGGTATCATAGGAGACCTGGGTGTAATGAAGTTTACCTTGAAGCCAAATGCAAATCCAATCAAGCAAAGGCCATACCACCTTAATCCCAAGTATAAAGAAAAGGTACGCTTAGAGTTGGATAAGATGCTTGAAATAGGCATTATTGAACCAATGAAGGAATTTGACTAGGTGAGCCCAATGGTAGTCCAAGAGAAGAATCAATGATGCCTATGTTCATGATCCTTTTTTGACGCCATTTATAGATGAAATATTGGATAATGTTGGGGGGAAAGAGGCCTATTCATTCACTGATGGGTTCTCTAGACACCATCAGATTAATATCGCGCTAGAAGATAGGAGAAAGACTAGCTTCGCGATAGAATGGAGATGTTTCCAGTATACAATGATGCCTTTTGGTCTTAAGAATGCGCCGACGATCTTCTCGCGTAGTCATAGCAGCGTTCAAGGAATTCATTCACAAATTCTTGGAATTATATTTTGGTGATTGGATGGTGTTTGGGCTTGTAAATCGCCATGTAGCCAGTTTTTGCTTGATGTTGGATACATGGCGAAGGTATCAAATTGCGCTAAACCTGAAGAAATTCTTGTTCTGTGTCCCTTTTGGAATCTTTTTGGGTAAACAAGGATTAATGGTGGACCCTGCTAAGATCACTATCATAATTAATTTGGAGGCACCAAGAAGTGTTAAACAACTTTGCCAACACTGTGCCACACTGGGTACTATTGGAAGTTCATCAAAAGTTATGCTCAGATTACCGCGCCTATGGAAAAGCTACTGAAGAAGGATGCCACATTCTTTCCAGATGAAGAATGTCAGCGTAGCTTAGATGTATTGAAGGAGAAAATGGTCCCCGCACCAATCCTAGTCTTCCTAGATTGGAAGAAGGAATTTCATGTGCATGTGGATGCTTCATGTATTGCACTAGGAGTAGTGTTGATGCAAGCTGGTGAAGGAGAGATGGATCATCCTATAGTGTTTGCAAGTATGAATTTGTCAAAAACAGAAAATAACTATTCGATGACAGAGCGCGAAGGGTTGGCTATGGTGTATGCACTCCAGAAATTCAGACATTACCCCCTAGGCAAACATTTCAAGATGTACATAGACCATTCTACATTAAATTATCTAGTCAATAAGCATGTGCTGGGGGGGGATATGCAGAATGTTGTTGTTGTTTCAAGAATATGATTTTGAAGTAATTTCGAAGCTAGGAAAGTTGAACATAGTACTAGACCATCTGTCGTGCTTTGAAATAGGAGAAGAACCTACTAATTTGGAGGAAGGGATGCCTGACGTGTAGCTCTTCATGGTGCACATTGCGGATAATCACTTTGTAGATATTCTCCACTTTTTGACTACATGGATAGCTCCAGAAGGATATACCAGTCAACAGAAGAAAGAATTGATGGTGCACGCAACAGATTTCTCTGTAATTGCAGGGAATTTTATAAGATGGGATCGGATGAGATACTTCGACGTTATGTCCCTAATTTTGAATGAAACAGTATCCTTGTTGAAGCTCATGGAGGAGCTGCGGGAAGGTATTATGCAGGAAAATAAATAGTGCAGAAGATTTTGTGCCTTGGGTTGTGGTGGACAACGTTACATAAAGACTCTAAAGCATATTGTAGGGCATGTGACGCATGTAAAATGGCAGGTAGGCCATCACGGAGGGATGAGCTACCTCTAAATCCATAGGTGTCATTACAACCATTTGAGAAACGGGCAATTGATTTTGTAGGACCGATTCAACCTTCAGGCAAGAAAATAGGTGCACGATATATCATCACTGCGACTGAATACTTGACCAAATGGGTGGAGGCACAACCTGTGAAGGACTATACAGGGGAAACAAAACCGAAATTTCTATTTGAATATGTGTTGACCAAGTTTGGTTTCCCAAGGGTACTGATGAGTGATCGCGGTACACATTTTCTCAATGAAACGATTAGCGTGCTCACAGAAAAATTCCAGGTTTACCATTAGAAGAGTACACCATATCATCCTCAAGCCAATGGAATGGCTGAGGCTTTTAATAAGATATTGGAGAATGCACTGAAGAAGGTTTGCAACACACAACAGAATGATTGGGACATGTGTGTACCTGCAGTATTATGGGCTTACAAAACTACTTGTAAAAAGCTTACTGGTCAGACACCTTTTAGGCTGGTCTATGGCATAGAACCTGTAATGTCTTTGGAGTACATCGTGCCTAGTCTACACACAACAAATTTCACAGGAATGGTGGGCTGCAGAGTCTTAAAAGAATGGCTCACGTAGCTAATGGAGCTCGAGGAAGATAGGTTTTTGGATGGATTCCATCAGCAGGTTCAGAAGGAATGTGAAAAAGCTTCGCACGATCGACACATCAAACTGTGCACCTTTAAGGTAAATGATTTGGTTTTATTATATGATAGTAAGTTTGATAAGTTTCCAGGGAAGTTTTAGATGCACTGGCTGGGACCATATGTCATCAAAGAAATTATTGATGGTAGAGTAGTTCAACTCACGAAGTTGAATGGAGATCCCTTTATGGGAAGGGTAAATGGAAGCCGATTGAAGCCATACACGGGGGATCTGACCCAATGCCTACATAGCACTCCAGGCAGCTGCAAGGGAGCGTAGGACTATAAAATACACTGCTCGGTTGGTGAAACTACATGATAGAGGGGCTACGTGAAAAGGGGTCATGTCACAACATCTGGAGGCAAGCGAAAGGAGCTGCGCTCTGAGGGGAGAGACTACGCAACATAGCCAAAAGGTGACCGTTACAGTTACTATTCATGATTTGATTGCTAGGAGATGGTTAAGAGGAGTGGGGGGCGATAGTTAAGGAATTTAAGGAAATTAAGGCTGAAATATTTGGAGATCTATTGCCAAATCATCATTTATGAATGGATTTTGCGAGGAACGATCAAATTTGAATTCGACTTCATCTATAAATTATGCGTGGCCATCCATCAAAAATCACTTTGCATCCTTAGAGTTTTTATTGAGTTGTGTTATCGCTTGCATATAAATCGCTTGTATTGGGAGGATTTAGTCACGAGCCCTGCATTTTCCAAGTTATCAGAGCTAAATCAGACATTCATCCTGGAGAAGATGCTAGGACCAAGCCCCGTGAAAACTATGAGCACTGGTGGGGATGTCACTTCTGAGGGAGCGATCCCAGAAGTTGTGAGCGTGGAGGCTCCAGCTACTATGCCTATGGTGCTGAGGTCACCTAGGCCAAAACTTACACCGGTGCAGGAAGTCCCCAAGCCTAATAAATACAAGCAGAAGAAGCCCATATCAGTGCACGAGTCATCGAGGAGGCATGTTTCTACCCAGGCTGAGAAGAAAGAAAAACAACTAGCAAAGGATAAGGGGAAAGTGGTTGATTTGGAGGCTGAAGAAGGTGTGGAGGATATAGATGTCGAGGGGGTGGATCCTATCTACAAACTTCCAGATTATATCCCTCCAAGTAAGGGAAAAGTGAAGGTCCCTAAGGACCCAAATGCAAGAAAATTCCTCCTCAATACACCCTTGCTATCGGAGAGCACCCCTTTTGAAGGTCCGCGATTAGTACGGATTCCACATTTCAAGTTGGAAGACTAGGATTTTGTGGACCATGAGAGGTTCCCCCACCTTGCAACAGAGAACTATATGAAAAGGGTATTTTACAAGGAATTAGGTGTCATCGCATTGAAGCACATGGAGTGAACAATTCGGGGTTGTTGAATCTGTTGTTGGTGCCCCACTACCACCGCTCCAACATCAACCTTATTGTTACCAAGAAGTTGTTGACCTTGGTACATGACATATGCTTGTGGCTAAGCATGCTAATCCCTATCACTGATATGTTGATCCATCGGATCACATTTTTGCCACACTCAGGGTTGAATCTGGCCAAGGAGTTTGGCAGAAAGAGGAGAGAAAGTGACCTCACAGAGAAAATGAAGGACAAATTCAAGCTCATGAAGAAGTCGTGTGGGTACTCTATCACCTCAATCATTGACCACGTGGTAAAAATTTCCACGCAGATCCTTGCTGGAAAAATCATGAGAAAATTCCGCATGAACGAGGTTCTGGCACTAGTTATTTCACTCGTTGCACAGTGGGTGGAGGGAATTCAATTCAATTGGTCACACTACCTTTGTAGCGAGTTCCTTGCGAATTGTCGAGAGGCATAGGATTAGAGTAAAACATTCCATTACGTGTGGCTATTACTCTCCATCGTATTAATGGCTTGGGATCTATCGGAGGATAGTTAATTTCCTCCCATGGAGAAAGACTTGTTGGAGGCTACACAGTTTGCATCCCTCTATGCAACAAAGGATGTCATGTGCGTCATAGAGACTAAAGTCTTTTGGGTGCTGATGGAGGTGAGCATTCGCATGGCCATCAACTAGAAGCCACAGTTGTCGCCAACTGGCTTTGAGCAGCTAGTAGATTATGTAGAGTTTAAGGCAGATTTCCACCACATCTACATTAGGGCGTAGAAGGATATGCAACAAAAATGGTTTGATCTTCCTTACTTGGCCATGGATGATGCCATCCAAGAAACCATCAAGCACTGGCCGATAGATTGGCACACACCATCCGATCTGGCCGCAGGCTCCAGTAAGTTCGCGAAGAAGAAAAAGAGGGACGCAACCAAGAAGAAGGTTTAGTAGTTGGTTGAGAAGCACAGAAAAGAGGCCGAGGAGAAGGCCCAGGTGGAAGAGGAGCACGTCGGGAAGCAGCAGGCAAAACAAGAAGAGTGCGATTCCGAGTGGAGTTGTAAGTCCCCTTCAACCCAAACAGAGGAGGAGGAGCAGTTAGAGCAGGGCGGCGGTGGTCAGGAGGAGTAGAGCACTCCCTTACGGATCAAAAGGTACAGGGAACAAGGAAAGGAAGGGCCGCAGAAGAAATCAAAAGTGGCAAAGCCGTCGCTGGATCCGATCACTCTGACAGACAATGACCTGGAAAAAATAGATGACAAGGTGTGTGATACCATGACAGAATTGTTCCAGCAGTTCGAACAGCAGCACCGATAGGTTCTAAGTACCATCCAAAATGATATGCATGAGCTACAAATTCAAATGAGTATGATGCAGGTAGGAACAGGGTAGATCAATGTTGCATCAATGAGTTTGGCACCGGGGAGAACTCAGGCAACAGAGATGGTTTGATCACTAGATCTCTAGGTTGTCGCGCTGCTAGTTGGATCCTTGAGCGTGGAGGTGGACAATGACAAGGTCATCATGAGTTCTCTGAAGAACATCAGCCTCAACCTAGCTGCACTCCCCAATGAGTACCTTCATACACTACAGGCAAGTGTGACAACAGAGTTCAGATTTCGGGAGCAGCATGCACTAAGCTTCATAAGTGAATATAGAGTGAAAAACGAATAGATTTTCGCTGTGAAGTTAGAGGCATTGTAGGCCAAGGAGAAAGTTTAGGCGTAAAGCGCCAAGCTAGCGGCCATAGTGGCAGAAGCATGTAGAACAGTGCCAGAATTGCATATCCCAGAGGAGGCATCGTTGAAAGAAAAGATCAGAAAGATTGTTGCTGGCATGCATGAGGCCAAGGCAGAATTGGCTAGAGTCTAGTTTGAGCTGAACATAAAGATAACAAAACTGGCTCTCAAGTCACAGCCTTTAGCCCTACTAGAGGTAAGGGAACAACGTGCAGCCACTGTGATGGATGGAGTCGTGATGGTGGATGCCGGAGTGGTGGACTGCACCACGCTATTTGAGAAGGATATGGAGGTAGTCACGACCTTGCAGGAGGATCCCACCCTATAGGTCTTGAATACATAATTATGCAAGCTATAACAACAATATGATGAGGTGAGGGAAACGATGCACATCGTTACTATGACACAACACCTTTCCAAGCTGTAGGAGGTGAAGAAGCTACTTACACAGGTGGAAGCGGTGCAAAAGAAAGAGGTTGTTCTTAAGGCCATATTGGGGCCCTGGTTGGATGAGGCCTATATCATCTCCGCCAATATTCAGGAGAAATTGGTGAACTTGCAGAGTACGCAACAGAAAATAAAGCAGGAAAGTGTAGGACCAACCAAAGAGTAGTTGGTGGAACAGATCAAGAAGGCAGCCACGCAGAGCACGATTGAGGTAGTAGTTGCACAAGTGGAGCTGGGGGATATTCGTAGTAAGATCTCTTCACTAGCTGAGTGACTCGAGGGCGAGTCACAATCTTTGTGTTGTGGGCTTGTTGGGTGGGGTCCCCTAGGTAAATTTTGGGGAAAAAGCCCAAGTTTTTATGTATAAAATATAAATTCTCAACAAATTATAGTCACAGAGTGTGTAGATAGTTAAAGAGTCATAAAGGGTTTTACCCTTATTTATGTAAGTTAAGTTGACTTTTTGAGGATCTACCCATCATCTGCGGACCATGGGATTGTATAAATAGGTGTGTCTTAGAGAGTATAAGGCAGAAGAAAATGAAAGTGATGAAGTTTGTCTATGGGATAAGTCTAGAGAGTTAGCACAAAAGAGTAGGAAGAAAGGCTCTGTAGCTGTGTGCATAGAGGCCTAGAGTAGATTCTGCAGCTGAGTGCGTAGACCCCTGCAGTTGAGTGTGTAGGGAAGTATTGAGTCTGTAAGCTGAACTGAACATTAATAAGGAAGGTTGTTGCAAAAATACCCGTGTTTATCTCTTTATTTCTATTTTATATAAATGCGCTTTATGTTGTGATGGTTTATGAAATAATGATGTATTGATGCGTGACTTTACATGATTTATATTGTTATATGAATACAATTGATGTTAACTGCTTACGCGAAGATTATCTTGTTGTATGTTAAAGTTATTTATCACTTAAGATAATATGAGTAATTTTTGGGTTAAGAGTAATCTTTGATACTTGTAAGTAGCTGATTATCATGTTCAGGGTTTGCAAAAACCAATCGTAGACCTTCACGGAGGTCTAGAGGCTGATTCAAGGAAGTTATATCGATAAGCCTTTAAGGCTTATTGATCTGTGCGAAAGCAGATTTAGGGCATAAAACGACATCACATTGATCTATGGGTGCGGAAACTTGGTTCCAACATCCCCCCATATTGCTTTGGGTGAGACTTCAGTCTACGCTCCATGGATTGATGTCAAAAGGTCTAGTAGTGTAGGGATTTATTTGGTGCAACTAACTTTGAACTTGGGTCAGGACCCACTAAGCCAACATAATGGTTCCTTGTTCAGCTTCGTGAGCTGAACTGCATCACCATCCGTGATCTCCTTAAAAACGTATGGCCCCAACTAGTGCATTTGAAATTTTCCTTGAAATTTTGTGAACTTACTGTCATATAGCAGCATTAAATCATCCACCTTTAAAGTGCACAACTTGATATGCCTATCATGACATGCTTTTTTGCATTCCTTTTGCATCTGCTGGTGAAAGCCTACAAGGAAGTTATCCTCTTCTAACTCCATTAGTTGCATGAGCCATTCCTCCAACGTTTCACGATCCACCATCTCTGTCAAAGCTGCAATATGTAAACTTGGCACAATATACTCCATAGGCATCACTACCTCAATCCCATAGACCAACCTAAACAATGTTTGGCCTGTCAAATTCTTGTAGGTCATCCTATATGCCCATAACACTGCTGAGACACGCATATCCTAGTCATTCCTCTGCTCGTTGCATACCTTTGTCAATGCATTCTCTAAAATTTTGTTAAATTCTTCCACCATTCCATTCACCTGTGGATGATAGGGTGTGCTCTTCTGATGATATTGATGGGCCTCTAAATTAGACATAAACTAAGGCTCGTGCCTCTAATTTAAAACATAAATTAAGGCCTATGACCATCCTTCAACACATTAAACCTCTCTTTTTGCATTAGATAATTTATTTTTAACTGTAATATATTCATTAGGAAGGTTTATGAATAATTGAATATTTGTGCCTAAAATTATTTATTTTTTTGTGGAATATTATGAGAATATTGGGCAGATTATGAAGAGTTGGAGGAGGTGATAATTTGGGACTTGTTCCCTACTACTAGAGGATCAATAATAAATAATAAGTCAACAAGATATTATGGAATTCTTGCACAAATTGTGGAAAACCAATGATCGAGAAAATCTAGGAATGTGTTCCACTAATCAAGGGAGCAGATCCACTAATCAAGGGATTTCGGTGGGGAAAGCTTCCTCCATTCATGGGGAATTATTCTTACTCATTTGTATAAGTAACAATTCAAATTTTCTTCTAGGGAATGATTGAGAAAATCTAGGAATGTGTTCCTTATCATTTAATGCAAATTCCTAGTACTAGGAACTAGATTCACTAATCAAGGGATTTTGGTGGGGAAAGCTTCCTCCATTCATGGGGAATGATTCCTAATAATTTTGTATAAGTAACAAGTCAAATTTTCCTCTAGGGAAAGTTTTTCATTAGTGTTATTGTGGAGAGAGCTTGTATTTTTGCAGCGCCATTGTATTCTCTTGTAGGGATGTAATTCTATTAACGAAGATAATGAAAATTGGTGTCATATTTAGCTTCTAAATATTGTTCTCCTCCATATGTATTTTAGCTTCCTAGGGCTTGGCCATCCCAGGAACCTCAAAGCCCTTTTGTATCATTTTATTTCCTTCTTTTCATTGCTTATTCACATGCAACTCTAGTTTTTATTTATTTCTATTTCTACATTTAACATTAATGATTTCTTGTTGCAGGATTGAGTTAAATGGTTGATGTAAGTTCTTTTTCAGGATCATAAGAATTATTTCATCCTTGGAAAATCTTTGGAATTTCATAGAAATCATTGAGCTTCTTGGATTAGTCTTCTTATTCCCAAATCTAGATTGCTGGACCTCCTTTTTAGCAAAGAAAAATAAATTTCTGCTATTTTTTAGAGGATGCTAACAAGATTCAATCGAATTGATTCAACTTGCATTAGATCACATAAACATTCTAGTTCATAAAAAAGTATACCCCATTTCATTTGCACTTGATTTTGTTAGGCATTTTTTAGATTTACTAGCTCACTAGTTCTCGAATTTCTAGATTTTCAACTAGTAATGTTTTTTTATTTTTTTTCATGGGTTAATAGAGGTCTTTTTGAGTGATTCCACTTGGAATAGGGACCTAAGACTTCCTATTTAATAAAAAAATTTATCACATCAAATTTGGATTTGATTTTCCTTGTCATTAAACCCTCATCAATTTCATCATTTCACAAGGAAACTTCTCCAAGTGTTTTGAGCAAATCCATCCATCTCCCAACTTTGGTTTTGAGTTTTGAGTGATCCTAGGCATTTTCTCACTCCATTCCACCCATATACCACCTTCCCTAAGCCTTCAATCACCTCCAACACCTCACATTTTTCTCTTGGCTATATCTTGTAGGTTCACTTTAATTCCTACAAGATCAGCCTGTAGGTTTCTAATACATCTGGCAGATTTTCCTGAAATGGCCTGTTTTGAGGTCGAATTGATGGAAAACCTATAGGAAGTCACCAAAAGCCTCCCAAGGGTCTCACACTCCATCCAAACATCTCCTAACCCTTCCATCCAACCTCCAACATCCTTAGTTCACCTGCCACATCACCAAAGGAAATTAGTTTGCATACTTAATTTTGCATGAAAAGGAAAAAAGACAAAAACAGATTTATTTCAATACCTTTACTTGCACATTAGTGATGTTTGATGCTTCTTAATTCCATTCTTAGGTAGTAGCATTTGGTTCATGATAATTTAGCATTATTGCAAATCATAGTTTCTTGGCAGTTAATTAGGAAATGGTGTGATTTAGCTTGAATTTCCATTTTTTTCCTTGTACTTTCTTTCATGCATAGGTTAAGGTTCCATTTCGAACATTTTATTCTCTAAAATTAGTTTAGGATTTGACTTCAGTACATGCACTCCATTACATCATGATAGCAAAGGAAGGACACATTGTATGTCGCACATATAGTGTCGACACCTCTTAAGTTTGTGCGAACCTCGGGTTGATAATTAAAGTCGATAGCCTTAGGAGTTGCAACATTCTTGTTGCAATATCGAGGCTCATCACTTTTTGGCACCGCTGTCAAGGAGGTCTCAAAGTATGGATTGTTTTCTTCCCTAGTTGATTCATTTCTTTTTACTTTTCAAAAAAACAAAAAATATTTTCATTAGGCATATTTCATTTCAAAGATAGAAAATTGCATTGTGTTATAGTTTTCATTCAATCATAAAAACAAAAACAAAAGAATTCTCCAACACCAACCCACCCTCCCCATTTGATCACATGGTGCAGTAAGAGCCATATCACCATCCACTTTTGCAAGTAGTAGAAGAAGAAGAGATGGCAAAGAATGTAGAAGAAATGGATGGAGATGACAATGAGGAAGATCCTCTCAGATTTCCCATTCAAGATACAGATATCAATGTGCACATGAAGAACATCCCTCCATCTTTTCTTCCAAAATTTCATGGTATAAGGTCAGAGGATCCAAAAACCTTTCTCTTTGAATTTGAAATTGTTTGTAGATCTTATGGTTACTTATTGAAAACTCAAAAATTGAGATTGTTTCTGGCAACATTGAAGGATAGAGCTCTTAAATGGTTCATGAGTCTATGGATTAATTCAATAAGATCATGGAATGATATGCACCAGATATTTCTAGAAAAATATAAAGATAATGATCTTAAAGAAGAAATTTTTAGAATGAATAAAAAAGAAGATGAGAGCCTTTAGGATCTAATAGAGAGGTACATGTACAACGTTAAGACGGGAAAACTAAATCATTTAGGATCCGACACACTAAAAACCCTCTTACTTAGAACAATTATGGATAAGTGTATTGATCTCCTTAATATCATGAGTAGAGGTGATGTATATGAATTATCATTTGAGAATATTTTTTAAACATGCAAACAAATACCAAGAGGAAAAGCAAAAGTAGGTAAATCAACATCAAGATCATTAAGTCAAGCTAAACTTGGAAATTTGTTTGATGATTTTAAAATAAAAATTCTTAGCAATCTAACAAAACAAGTAGAAATGTTAAGAATGCAATATGAAGGAAAATAAAAAGTTGATATTTTTGTGGCAGAATCACATGATGTTAAACATTGTCCATCATTACCAAGGTTGAAGGAAGTTTACCAAGAGCGTAATGGAGAAAGTCAATTGCTAATGCATCAATGTTATGTAGCTCCAAGAGGACCATGGCAGCCTATTCAGCCTAATATGATGCAAGAGCCTAATGCACAATTTTAAGCTTATGCACATCCACCTCAAAGTAGTTGGAACACACCCTCTCCTTCGCAACATTGGCCATCTCAACGCCAAAACCAATCTTGGCAACAAGGTTGGTAAGAAACTTATGGGAGTCATCCACAATATCCTCAGTATTTTCCTCAATATCCTCCATACCAAACTCCATGTTATCCTTACCATTCACCTCCACCACAACCACAACCCTATCCAAATCCATCTCAAATATACACTCCCACTCAACTACTTATACCACCATTTCCAAATCCACACATTCAAGTAGCTCAACCCACTTACAATGTTGAGGTACAAAATTTCCAAACATCTCCTATTGAGCTCAATGGTATTCACCATAGCTCAAGAAGAGTATTGCAAAAAAGAGATTATCTTGATATCATTGAAGGACCACATCCAGAAGAAGAAGATTCAAATAAGAAGACCACGGAACCATGGGCTACGATTGATGAAGAGCAGACATCAAAATTAGAGATCGAGAGAACTCACTCATGGTTATCTTCAAATCCTCCATGTATTCAAGAGAACAATAAAAAAAAAGAGAAAGATTTGAAGGTCATTGTAGAAGAAGACACGAAGAATGATCTAGATTAGAAAAAGGACCAAGGACATCACAACTATATTGAAATATGGTTCCAGACGGTCACTAAGTTGCAACATCACTCTCTTCCTCAACTATGCTTGATCCTTTCAAATTCAAATCATTTGGTCTCTGAAATCTAGGTACATGTCAAAGCATACATTTCAAGCCTTCACATCATTTTATCTATCATCTTGATATGCACATGGCTCCATTGGAAGTATTCTTATACTTGAAAGTGATTTTGTTTTTCAAGTAGGGTAGGGTAGAAGATGAAAAAAATGAAAAATAAGAGAAAAAAAAATATAAGGTGAAAACATCCTTGGAGGCACCTCAGATTGGCTCATTGATTGAAAACCTCCATGAGGCGATCAATGGGTTGAGAAAAAGAAAAAAAAGAGAAAAAAAATATATCCTAGGTGAAAACCTCCTTTGAGGTGCCTAGGCAGACCTACTAGTTGAAAATCTCATTGAGGTGGCTAGCAGACCTAGAAGAAAAAAAAAAGAGAAAAAATAAAATAATCCTTGCTCCATGCATGCATGTACTCTCCAACATCTACAAGCAACAAGAACAAGTTGGTACCAAAAGGAAAATTGGTCAAGCCTAGTCAAAAGAAGTCATATTTTGACTTTCTCCTACTTCGCTCAAATGCTTCAACAAGGCCAAGGCCATGCCAATCCATCACTGTCATCTATTTTCACCATCTAATCATCATTCTTCAGCTTCTACCACTCATTTTCCTTACTGTCCTAAAAAAATACATGATGCTCTGTTTTACTACAAGATACAAAAATACATAGAGAAAAAATTTGTTTTTGTCATAACTTGAAAACCATGCATCCATTTGCTAAGTTGTTTAAGGGGGAGATGCATATGGATGATGTAACATGCTCAATCAAATTCAAAAAATTCCAGTACATAGTTTCCAAGAAATTGGCCTCCGTCACCTTCAGCCATTTTTGCATTTTCTCAATATTCGTGCATCCATTTAAAAAATTGTTTCATGGGAAGATGCATATGGATGATGGTAACATGCCTAAGCAATTTCAGAAAATTCCATTGCACAGTTTTCAAAAAATCGACCTCCATCACCTTTAGCCATTTTTAGTTTTTCTCGAGATCCATGCATCAATTGACCAAACTTGTTCTATGGGGAGGTGCATAATGATGATGGAAACATGCTCAAAAATTTTCAGCTCAATCCAGTCTACTGTTTGGGAGATATGGACAAAACAAGTTGATGTCCTGTAAACCTACAAGATACAGAACAACACCTACATGATTAGCAGTGAGCAGTTTTAAAGGAGATCCAAAGGTCAAATCAGCTCCTCCAGAGCTTACTAGCAGCATCAGAATCATCAACATCACCATCCAACACCT
Organism: Pinus tabuliformis; assembly: GCA_031772625.1. Lineage (NCBI taxonomy): Eukaryota > Viridiplantae > Streptophyta > Pinopsida > Pinales > Pinaceae > Pinus > Pinus tabuliformis. The sequence goes on along the minus strand of CM062815.1, from coordinate 150,479,338 downwards.
ACACATCAACATCAACTCAGCAACAACATGCATGTCTCTCCAACAACCATCAGGTAGGTACAAGTATGCAAAATATTTTTGACCTCTTCTCTTGTGCATATTATAGTTAGAATTTTTTTGTCAATGCATGTGAGATGAGGTTTTATGAGCTAAGGATTGGCCGACAGTCTCAACTGCCTTCAGCTAGTTAATTGCAACTCACTCCTTCACTCATGCAATGCTGGAAAGTCAAATTATGAAGGGTGATGATTTCAAGGAATGAAGACGACAGTTAAAAGAAGAAATTTTTGCGAAGGCCAAGGTCACCACAACACTCCAAGCCCTCCATCGACTTCATATTCACTATCTATTCATCATTCATCCATCTCATTTCATTCTTGAAAAAAAAACAAAGAGAGCATCTTCTCCATTTTCATGAAATTTCCATCTGCAGGTCAGCAAGAAGGACAATCAAAGAGAAAATGAGGATCACAAAGAGACCCCTGTCACTCACATTTTTATTTTACCACTCTTTACCATTCATTCCTCCACCATTTCTGTCATTTTTTCCACTCCCTCACTTCAGTTTACAAAGGGACTATGTTTTTTATAGGATGATCCCGTAGGAATTACAATGACCCAGAAATCCTACAGGAGGTGTCCAAATGACGGAACAAGGTAGCATAAGGTTGATAAGGATATGGAATACCTTGCTAAACAAAAAAATGTTCAAGACTCATCTTGCATTAGGGAAAGAAAGCAAGCTAATGGTCTCAAGAAACAATGATTTTTCTTTGAACAAATATGTTTTTGGCTTGTCCTTGTAGAGCTTACAACCAAGATTCTTAATGCACAAGAGAGAGGCCACCAGGGCCATGGATAAGGCACAATGAGGTCACTAAGTTGCTCACAGGATGAGCAAAACTTTCAGCAGGGAGGTATGATGGGCCTCTAAATTAGACATAAATTAAGGCCCATGCCTCTAATTTAAAACATAAATTAAGGCCTATGACCATCCTTCAGCACATTAAACCTCTCTTTTTGCATTAGATAATTTATTTTTAACTTTAATATATTCATTAGGAAGGTTTATGAATAATTGAATATTTGTGCCTAATATTATTTATTTTTCTGTGGAATATTATGAGAATATTGGGCAGATTATGAAGAGTTGGAGGAGGCGATAATTTAGGGACTTGTTCCCTACTACTAGAGGATCAATAATAAATAATAAGTCAACACGATATTATGGAATTCTCACACAAATTGTGGAACTCCAATGATCGAGAAAATCTAGGAATGTGTTCCACTAATCAAGGGAGTAGATCCACTAATCAAGGAATTTCGGTGGGGAAATCTTCCTCCATTCATGGGGAATGATTCTTACTCATTTGTATAAGTACCCATTCGAATTTGCCTCTAGGGAATGATTGAGAAAATCTAGGAATGTGTTCCTTTCCATTTAATGCAAATTCCTAGTATTGGGAACTAGATCCACTAATCAAGGGATTTTGGTGGGGACAGCTTCCTCCATTCATGATAAATGATTCCTAATCATTTTGTATAATTACCAAGTCGAATTTGCCTCTATGGAGAGTTTTTCATTAGTATTATTGTGGAGAGAGCTTGTATTTTTACAACTCCCTTGTATTTTCTTACAGGGATGTAATTCTATTGATGAACATAATGAAGATTGGTGTCATGTTCAGTTTCTAAATCTTGTTCTCCTCCATAGGTCTCTGAGTTTCCTTGGGCTTGTCCATTCTAGGAACCTCAGAGTCCTTTTGTATCATTTTCTTGCATTCTTTTCATTGCTTATTCATATGCATCTCTAGTTTTTATTTCTTTCTATTTATGCATTTAGTATTAATGATTTCTTGTTGTAGGATTGAGTTAAATGGTTGATGTAAGTTCTTTTGCAGGATCAAAAAAATTATTTCATCCTTGGAAAAGTTTTTGAATTTCATATAAATCATTGAGCTTCTTGGATTAGTCTTCTTATTCCCAAATCTGGATTGTTGGACCTCATTTTTAGCAAAGAATAGTAAATTTCTGCTATTTTTTAGAGCATGCTAACGAGCTTTAATTGAATTGATTCCACATTATATCACAAAGACATTATAGTTCATAACAAAAATTACCCCATTGCATTTCCACTTGATTTGGTTAGGCATTTTTTAGATTTACTAGCTCACTAGTTCTCGAATTTCTAGATTTTCGACTAGTAATGTTTTTTTTATTTTTTTCATGGGTTAATAGAGGTATTTTTGAGTGATTCCACTTGGAATAGGGACCTAAGACATCCTATTTAGTAAAAAATTTGTCCCATCAAATTTGGATTTGATTTTCTTGGTCATTAAACCCTCACAAATTTCATCATTTCACAAGGAAACTTCTCCAAGTGTTTTGAGAAAATCCATTCATCACCCAACTTTGGTTTTGAGTTCTGAGTGATCCTAGGCATTTTCTCACTCTATTCCACCCATATACAACCTTCCCTAAGCCTTCCATAACCTCCAACACCTGACATTTTTCTCTCGGTTGTATCCTGTAGGTTCACTATAATTCCTACAGGATCATCCTGTAGGTTTTCCTGAAATGGCCTGTTTTGAGGCTGAATTGATGGAAAACCTATAGGAATCCACCAAAAGCCTCTCAAGGGTCTATCAGCCCATCCAAAAATATCCTAACCCTTCTATCCAACCTCCAATGTCCTTAATTCACCCTCCACATCACCAATGAAAATTAGTTTGTATACTTGATTTTGCATGAAAAGACAAAAAGACAAAAACAGATTTATTTCAGTCCCTTCACTTGCACATTAGTGATGTTTGATGCTTCTTACTTCCATGCTTATATAGTAGCATTTGGTTCATGATAATTTAGCATTATTGCAAAGCATAGTTTCTTGGCAGTTAATTAGGAAATGGTGTGATTTAGCATTGAATTTCCATCTCTTTCCTTGTACTTTCTTTCTTACAATAGGTTAAGGTTCCATTTTGAACATTTTATTCTCTACAATTAGTTTATGATTTGACTTTAGTACAAGCACTCCATTACATCAGGACAGCAAAGTAAGGACACATTGTATGTTGCACATATAGTGCCAACACCTCTTAAGTTTGTACGAACCCTGGGTTGATAATTAAAGTTAGTAGCCTTGGGAGTTGCAGCATTCTTGTTGCAATACCGAGGCTCGTCACTTTTTGGTGCTGCTGTCGGGGAGCTGTCAAAGTATGCATTGTTTTCTTCCCTAGTTGATTAATTTCTTTTTACTTTTTGAAAAAACAAAAAATATTTTCATTAGGCATATTTCATTTCAAATATAGAAAATTGCATTGCATTATAGTTTTCATTCAATCATAAAAAAAAACAAAAGAATTATCCAATACCAACCTGCCCCACCCCCCCCCCCCCCCCCCCCCCCCCCCCCTTTGATCACATGGTGTAGTAAGAGCCATATCACCATACACTTTTGTAGGTAGAAGAAGAAGAAGAGATGGCAAATAATGTAAAAGAAATGGATGGAGAAGACGACAATGAGGAAGATCCTTTTGGATTTCCCATTCAAGCTATGGATATCAATGTGCACATGAATAACATCCCTCTATCTTTTCTTCCAAAATTTCATGGTCTAAGGTCAAAGAATCCGGAAACCTTTCTCTTTGAATTTGAAATTGTTTGTAGATCTTATGTTTACTTATTGAAAACTCAAGAATTGAGATTGTTTCCAGCAACATTGAAGCAAAGAGCTCTTAAATGGTTCATGAGTCTAGGGACTAATTCAATAAGATCATGGAATGATATGCAAAAGATATTTCTAGAAAAAATATAAAGATCATGATCTTAAAGAAGAAATATTTAGAATGAATCAAAGAGAAGATGAGAGACTTGAGGATCTAATATAGAGGTTCATATATAATGTTAAGAGGGGAAAACTACATCATTTGGGATCTGACACACTAAAAACCCTCTTACGTAGAACAATTAGGGACAAGTGGATTGATCTCCTTAATATCATGAATAGAGGTGATGTATATGAATTATCATTTGATGAAATTTGTGAAACATTCAAACAAATATCAAGAGGAAAAGAAAGAGTAGGTAAATCAACACCAAGATTGGTAAGTCAAGCTAAACTTGAAATTTTGTTTGATGATTTTAAAACAAAAATTCTTAGCAATCTAACAAAACAAGTAGAAATTTTAAGAATGCAAGATGAAGGAAAAGAAAACGCTGATATTTGTGTTGCAGAATCACATATGTTAAACATTGTCCATCATTACCAAGGTTGAAGGAAGTTTACCAAGAGGGAAATGGAGCAAGTCAATTGCCAATGCAACAATGTTATGTAGCTCCAAGAGGACCATGGAAACCTATTCAGCCTGATATGATGCAAGAGCCTAATTCACAATTTCAAGCTAATGCATATCCACCTCAAAGTAATTGGAACACACCCTCTCCTTGACAACATTGGCCATCTCAACCCCAAAACTAATCTTGGCAACAAGGTTGGTAAGGAACTTATGGGAGTCATCCACAATATCATTATTATTTTCCTCAATTTCCTCGATATCAATATCCAGGTTATCCTAACCATTCACCTCCACCACAACCATAACCCCATCCACATCCATCTCAAATATACACTCCCACTCAGCTACCTGTACCACCATTTCCAAACCCACACATTGAAGTAGCCTAGCCCACTTAAAATGCTGAGGTACAAAACATCCAAACATCTCCTCTTGAGCTCAATGGTATTCACCATAGCTCAGGAAGAGTATTGCAAAAGAGAGATTATCTTGATATCATTGAAAGACCACATCCAGAAGAAGAAGATTCAAATAAGAAGACCACAAAACCATGGGCTGCGATTGACGAAGAGAAGATATCAAAATCAGAGATCGAGATAACTCCCTCATGGTTACCATCAAATCCTCCATGTATTCAAGAGAACAATCAACAAAAAGAGGAAGATTTGAAGGTTATGGTAGAAGAAGACATGAAGAATGATCCAAAATAGTAAAAGGACCAAGGACATCACAACTATATTGAAATATGGTTCCAGACAGTCACTAAGTTGCAACATCACTCTCTTCCTCAACTATGCTTGATCCTTTCAAAGTCAAATCATTTGGTCTCTGGAATCTAGGTACATATTAAAGCATACATTTCAATCCTCCACATCATTTTGTCTGTCATTTTGATGTGCACATGGCTCCATTGGAAGTATTTTTATACTTGAAAGTGATTTTGTTTTTCAAGTAGGGTAGGGTAGAAGAAAAAAAAATGAAAAATAAGAGAAAAAAATTGAAGGTGAAAACCTCCTTGGAGGTGCCTCAGATTGGCTCATTGATTGAAAACCTCCATGAGGCAGTCAATGGGTTGAAAAAAAGAAAAAAAGAGAAAAAAATATCCTAGGTAAAAACCTCCTTTGAGGCACCTAGGTAGACCTACTAGTTGAAAACTTCATTAAGGCAGCTAGTAGGCCTAGAAGAAAAGAAAAAGAGAAAAAATAAAAGAATCCTTGCTCCATGCATGCATGTACTCTCCAACATCTACAAGAAACAAGAACAAGTTGGTACCAAAAGGAAAATTGGTCAAGCATAGTCAAAAGAAGTCAAATTTTGACTTTCTCCTACTTTGCTCAAATGATCCAACAAGGCCAAGGCCATGCCAATCCATCACCCTAATCTATTTTCACCATCCACCCATTATTCTTAAACTTCTACCATTCATTTTCCTTGTTGTCCTAAAAAACTACACGATGCTCTGTTTTACTATAGGATACAAAAACACATAGAGAAAAAATTTGTTTTTGCCATAACTTGAAAACCATGCATCCATTTGCCAAGTTGCTTAAGGAGGAGATGCATATGGATGATGGTAACATGCTCAGGAAATTTCAACAAATTCTAGTGCATGGTTCCCATGAAATTGGCCTCCATCTTCTTTACCCATTTTTGCATGTTCTCGATATCCGTGCATCCATCTAAAAAAATCTTTCATGGGGAGATGCATATGGATGATGATAACATGCCCAAACAATTTTAGCAAATTTCATGACGCGGTTTCCAAGACATTGGCCTCCATCAACTTCATCCATTTTTAGTTTTTCTCGAGATCTATGCATCAATTGACCAAAATTTTTCTATGGGGAGGTGCATAATGATGATGGCACCATGCTCAAAAAGTTTTAGCTTAATCCAGTCTACCATTTGTGAGATATGGACAAAACATGTCGTTGTCCTGTAAACCTACAAGATATAGAACAACACCTACAGGATTAGCAGTGAGCAGTTTTAAAGGAGATCCAGAGGTCAAAGAAGCTCCTCCAGAGCTTACTAGTAGCATTAGAATCACCAACATCACCATCCAACACCTACATATCAACATCAACTCAGCAGCGGCATGCATGTCTCTCCAACAACCATCAGGTCGGTACAAGTATGCAATATTCTTGACCTCTTCTCTTGAGCATATTATAGTTAGAAATTTGTTGTCAATGCATTAGAGATGAGGTTTTATGAGCTAAAGATTGGTCAGTAGTCTCATACACCTTCAGCTAGTTAATTGAAACTCACTCATTCACTCATGAAATGTTGAAAAGTCAAATTATGAAGGGTGATGATTTCAAGGAATGAAGACGGTAGTTAAAAGAATAAATTTTTGGAAAGGCCAAGGTCACCACAAGACTCCAAGCCTTCCATCCACTTCATATTCACTATCTATTCATCATTCATCCATCTCATTTCATTCTTGAAAAAAAAACAAAGAGAGCATCCTCTCCATTTTCATGAAATTTTCATTTGCAGGTTAGTAAGAAGGATGGTTAAAGAGCAAAGGAGGATCACAAAGAGACCCCTGTCACTCACATTTTTATTTTACCACTCATTACCATTCATTCCTCCATAGTTTCTGTCATTTTTCCACTCCCTTACTTTAGTTTACAAAGGGACTGTGTTTTTTACAGGATGATCATGTACAAATTATAGTGACCTAGAAATCCTACAGGAGGTGTCCAAATGGCGGAACAAGGTAGAATAAGGTTGATAAGGATATGGAAGACCTTGCTAAACAAAAAAATATTCAAAAACTCATCTTGAATAAGGGAAATAAAGCAAGCTAATGGTCTCAAGAAATAATGATTTTTCTTTGAACAAATATGTTTTTGTCTTGTATTTTTGCAGCTCCATTGTATTTTCTCGCAGGGATGTAATTCTATTGATGAAGATAATGAATATCGGTGTCATGTTCAATTTCTAAATCTTGTTCTCCTCCATAGGTCTTTGAGTTTCCTTGGGCTTGGCCATCCCAGAAACCTTAGAGCCCTTTTGTATCATTTTCTTTCCTTTTTTTATTACTTATTCACTTGCATCGCTAGTTTTTATTTATTTCTATTTTGCATTTAGTATTAATGATTTCTTGTCATAGGATTGAGTTAAATGGTTGATGTGAGTTCTTAAATAGGATAAAAATAATTATTTAATCCTTGGAAAAGCTTTGGAATTTCATAGAAATCATTGAGTTGGTTGGATTAGTCTTCTTATTCCCAAATCTAGATTGTTGGACGTACTTTTTAGCAAATAAGAGTAAAGTTCTGCTATTTTTTAGAGCACGCTAACGAGCTTCAATTGAATTGATTCCACTTGAATTAGATCAAAGAAACATTCTAGTTCATAACAAAAATCACCCCATTGCATTTTCACTTGATTTGGTTAGGAATTTTTTAGATTTACTAGTTCACTAGTTCTCAAATTTCTAGATTTTCGACTAGTAATGTTTTTTCTTTTTCATGGGTTAACAGAGGTCTTTTTGAGTGATTCCACTTGGAATAGGGACCTAAGACATCCTATTTAATAAAAAAATTTGTTCCATCCAATTTGGATTTGATTTTATTGGTCATTAAACCTCACCAATTTCATCATTTCACAAGGAAACTTCTCCAAGTGTTTTGAACAAATCCATCCATCTCCCAACTTTGGTTTTGAGTTTGAATGATCCTAGGCATTTTGTCACTCCATTCCACCCATATACCACCTTCCCTAGGCCTTCCATCATCTCCAACACCTCACATTTTTCTCTTAGCTGTATCCTATAGGTTCACTGTAATTTCTACAAGATCATCCTATAGGTTTCTAGTACATCATGTAGGTTTCTCTGAAATGGCTTGTTTTGAGGTTGAATTGATGGAAAACTTGTAGGAAGTCACCAAAAAACTCCTAAGGGTCTCCCACACCATCCAACCATCTCTTAACCCTTCCATCCAACCTCAAACATTTTTAAATCACCTACCACATCACCAAAGGAAATTAGTTTACATACTTGGTTTTGCATGAAAAGACAAAAAGACAAAAACGTATTTATTTCAGTACCTTTAATTGCACATTAGTGATGTTTGATGCTTCTTAATTCCATGCTTAGATAATAGCATTTGGTTCATGATAATTTAGCATTATTGAAAATCATAGTTTCTTGGCAGTTAATTATGAAATGGTGTGATTTAGAATGAATTTCTGTCTCTTTCCTTGTACTTTGTTTCTTGCAATAGGTTAAGGTTCCATTTCGAACATTTCATTCTCTGCAATTAGTTTAGGATTTGACTTCTATACATACACTCCATTACATCATGACAACAGAGGAAGGACACATTGTATGTCACACATATAGTGCCGACACCTCTTAAGTTTGTATGAACCCCGAGTTGATAATTAAAGTCGGTAGCCTTGGGAGTTGTAGCATTCTTGTTGCAATACCGAGGCTCATCAAATACACTTGGAATTCCTCAAGAATCATGCTGATTGTGTCACTAAAAATATGTGTACCCCTTGATGAGCCTCTGTCATGCGGAAAGAGTCGATAGTGCGGACACAACCGACCTCCCTAGAAGCAAAAGCTTTCTAGTGACAAACAAGACAAATAAACACTACCTTTCTCTAAACATGCATTGCGAATACAAGTAATCAGGGGACCTTTAACATACCTTTAGTCCAACGCTTTGTAGTAGTCCAGCCTCGTCGATCCGGATGAGCTCCTCCTTCTCTTCGAAACCTGCATTCACTAACAAGCCAAAAGATTAAATAACACCTGATAAACTCATAAAACAATACATATCCATCATACAGACCAAGGAGTATATGAAACAAATCATGAATAACAATCTGTTGAGAAAAATGAGTTCATTTGTATTAAGAGGAAACTAAAGGAACCATTACAACCTGAGCCTTGGTGTTGTGCAAGTCCCTCCTAGGGTCCAGCAAGAGTTTTCCTTTACTTTGATCATCTCACCCACTCTCAAATAAGGCTAGGAAAGGATGGGAATCTCTCCTCTCAAGCTTTACAAGGGAGTCCTAATTCCAGCAGCATCTACCCTTAGGAATGTTCAGCTTTCAACCTCTCCTCCCTTTGGCCCAATGCCTGTATTTATAGTGCTCTAGAGGAAGTTATTCAGGTCCACCATCAATGGGATAATCCCCTCTTTGGATGGGATAGCTCCCCTCTTGATGGGATAAGTTCCTCTTTGGTAGGGATACATGAACCATCTGGAGGCGCTTCATACACGTCAAACAAGCTTCTAGAATGCTCTAGAAATGACCACAAGTAACTTTTTGGGAGTGAAACTTGCGCCTTTTGACCTTTACAGGAGTACGCACCCATTGCTTTATAGACAAAGCGTACAAGTACGCAGGTATTGTGAACTTGGGCTGCGTACACGCAGGTAAGGCTAAGAGAAACTGCGTACCCAGAGATATATAGATTTTTAATGACTTTCTCTCTTTCTTGGAGTTTGACATGGAGAGCAGAGGTATGAGGCTTGCCAAGGAGGATAGTATGACAGTTGATGAAGCCATACTAACTGCAAATAGTCATGGGGACAAATTTTAGTGTAACAGATTGCCCCCTAAAGTGCGAAGCCTGTAGTAGATAAGGGTTTCATATCATCTAGGAAGGGTGAAGTACTTTATCATTTCAAGGATTATCTTATGGAGAGCCCAGTCGGAACCTGCAAGTATTCAACACAAAATACATATATATGATCATATCATCGCTGAGGTAGGCATTCCCATACTCAGATTGAAAACTTTAACTAATTGACTATCTATTGTTCTGATACAGGAATGATTCTGCAGTACATCATAATCATAGACTTTTGTAGACACAGTATGGACGCAGCCATCTGTTTATGATTAGTCTACTGTATAATGAATACAAAACTCCTCGCAGCCTGGATGGTAGAAACTAGATCCAGGGTCTTCATTTCTACCTCCCGAAAAGGTACGATTCTATCCATGCGAATAAATGAGTTGATGTCGAACATGGTAGAAACCACTTGATTACCAGTCAATGATGTAAACTGTTAACAAGTGTGAGAGAGACCACCAGTGATGTCAATGGTTCTCAAAGTACCCAGTACAATCCATGAGATGTGAATGAATGAGTTGATGTCGAACATTTCACGGGATCCTTCGATCGAAAGTCAATGATGTAAACTGTCGTCAAAGGCGAGAAACCTGCCATTGATGCATGCAGACTTCAAGGTACTGACGATTCCTAGGTCATCTTTCTAGATAATGTGCTGATGTCGATAGAAAGCGACCCGTTGCAGGCAAGCCCACAACACAAAATCATAGATCAAGTTGAAGAAATGTAGCTGTAAGGACTGACTCAGGGATGGTCAAAATGGATGACGAGTATTTTGCAGATGAATGTTTATTGCAGAGACCTATTGAACACATAACGACACGACAGATGGCTTGGTGACATTTGACCCAAAGTTAATACCCGGCTAAAGACTTTCAATGTGTTTGATCAACTGTGAGGCAAAGGATTTCCCAACCCAGGTGAATGAAAGTGTCATGTTCAAGAGTGGTAATAAGGCTTCTTCTAAGATAAAGGATAACAAATGGGCTCATTTTTCTCTCTTTTCCCCCACCATTTCTGGCAAGTACCTCTTTATTTTTTACAAGCTTGAGGAGGATAACATATGCTTGATTATAAGCTCATCCTTCGGATGAGTCCAACTTAGTTTTGATTCGAACCCTAAGAAGGAGTGGTCCGTTCCTGTTTGTAATCGAACAGGTCCTTTACTGTGAAATTTTAACGAGTCCAGTATAGGAGAAACTCGACGTTTTTCATTTTTAGAGAGTCTGAAAAAACTTAAGAAGACTCCAGGTTGAACTTTTCGTAAAGTTGTGTCTCCCAAGCCCGAAAAAGTATAAAATAATACTTGAGAGAACCGCTTAGTCTTGCGACCAAGGAGTACTTTCATGATTAGTGCCTCTGACCTGAAAAGTAAAAAGCGATCAAGGACACGTCGTTTTATTTCCAGTATCGAGTTTGAAACGACAAAAACCCGACAATCTTTTCCTGTTTTACGGTCAGAAAAGAGCTATAAGGGGACCGTCTTTTAATTCCGTTTTAACGAGTGTAAAAGAAACGCTCGGCGATATTTTCATGTTTTAGGAGTCAGAAAAGGGCTTAAAAGATGACTCTGATGTTTTGGTTCGTGAAAAATGATAATTTTCCTTGAAAGTCCTATTGCCCTGCACAAAAACGACACATTACTCATACCTGTTTAAGATAAGAAAAAATGCATTGAGAAATATCCTTCCATGGTGAAAAATAAACAAACTTAGCATTCATTTATCCAAAAAACCTATAAAAAGACCTTTTACCATGTTATTTTTACCATTTTACTGCTGAGGGAGAGAAAAGGGCTTTTGGCAAGAAACTTCCCGTGGACTTTGCGGAGAATCCGACCGTCGGAATCGAGTGCCGTCTCTTTCAGGTATTTCACAACATCCTCCTCTTTGTTTTCATCCATTTAGAATTTCATTTTAAGCCCTAGTTTGATTTTTTGGGGGCTTTGGGGTTTTAGGATCCGCTTTTCGAGGTACGCAGGTGCCCCATGGGCGACCTGCGTACCCCGACATTTTCGTTAATGGGAAAATGGCAGGAGTACGCAGCCTACCTTCAGAACAGCTGCGTACCCACGCTCTGTTTTCTGAACGCGGGGTGCGTACTCCGCGCAAAGTGAATTTAAAACCCTAAAACTCAAAACTAAACCATCAATTTTTGATTTAATGAATTCTAATGAATGTTTTCTGGTGTGTAGATTGCCCACCATGCTTGATTGGCGTGAAAGAGAACACGAAGATGTCGATTTGGCCGCAATAGATCATCAACCCTCCATTGATGCTTTGAAGGCATGCGGTCTCTACAAATACTGGGCCATACCTGGCATGAGGGCCCAGGTGCGATTCTTAGAATGGCTGGTTGAAAGGTGGAACGTTCAGGATCAATGCTTCTACATCGGAGGGCACCAGCTCGAGATAGAGCCCTCAGACATATATTTTCTCACTGGTTTGCCTAATAGGGGTGAGCAACTGGCTCTGTCCGGGACTAGGCCGGGTGGCCAATCCCTTGCTAGCCTCCGACTAGAGTGGTGCAACAATCAGAACCAGGAGAAAGGGATAGAAATCAAATACATATCCCTACCTGAACTTATGGTAATTGCCTTTACAGTTACCAGACTATGCGGCGCAGCTGCTTTGCATATTGCCACCGGGTCCCAAATGCGGATGGCGATAGATTGCTACCGAGGCACCATTTTCAATTGGTGTGACACTGTGTTGGCCAATATGAAGGGCCAACTGACTAGGGCAAAGAACGGGCAATTAAAGACCTTTGGGTATGGGCCTCTAGTTGTGAGCTTTGCCCTAGAGAGGGTTCCGATGCTGATCCCACAGCATCTCACTGTTGCAGCTGGGCCTCCTCGGGAGCCAAAGTTGATGCGATGGGTTGCGGTGATGGCCTGGCATCCTGATGAGGGAGCGGGAGTTGTCCGATTTCCTGCGGGTTACTTTCACTGGTTGGAGGACCAGGTCTTTGCGATCCGGGATTTTCCTTATGCCGGATTAGATTTTCGCGGTGATCCGGACATGGTTCTTCCACAGGGAGAACAATGGGACGATAGAGGTACTTCATTTTTCACAAGTTTTTAAATTATTTACTTTTTTGTTTGTTTTTATATCGTCTCAAAACTGACATTGACAATTTTCAAAATGCAGATGTAGGTCCACAGCGTCCAGCCAATCTCCGGCCATTCGAGAGAAGAGTACCAGTTGCACCAGCACCGGCCCCACAGGATGCAGCCACAGAGACCTTAGCCGAGTTGGAACAGGACCTAGAGCGTCTCACGGCGGACATACCAGAGACGACTATAGACGATATTCTTATCCGATTTCAGCGCTATGTGGTCGCAGTCCCAGGACCTTTTAGGAGGTTCCTGTGTAGGGTAGCGCGGGCAGTGGTCTCGTATAGAGAGCACCACCAGTGATTGGCTAGTCACTTTTTGTAGACACATGTGACATTTTTGGTTTTTTGTACTTATCATTTTTGCTGATCATAAGGTGTTTTTCAACCTATGATCGAAGACGATGTATATTTTTTGACACACTCCTATCTATATATATCATTATTACCAGCTTATCTTGTTAAACATGTATGATGAAATGTTTTTAAATTTACTTTTATGATTATCGCAAATTTCTGTCTAACATTCGAGAAGCAATTGCATCTGCTAATGTATTTAATGACCTTGGAATATGCTGATATTCAATGTAATCAAATTCACGTTCCAAGAGGCGCACTCTCAAAAATAACCTTAATAACACTGGATTTCTAATGGCATATACTCTATTAAGCTGTAATACAACGAGTTCAGAATCTAACCTCACTATCAAACTCCGAATCCCAAATGAAATAGATTCAGATAATAACTCAATCACTGCACTGTATTCTGCAATGTTGTTTGTTGTTTGACCGAGGCTCACCCCATGCATAGAAACTAACTCGTCAGAGGGCGAATAGATAACCCAAGCTGCGGAAGAGATATTCCGTGTACTACGACAAGCACCATCAGCAAATCCAATGTACATTTGGAGAGGCGTCGACATATGCAATATCAAGAGTAAAACCAAGATAAGCCAGAATAACGACGAAAAACACACTCTCTAAGCTAAGCACACTGTCTATACTAACAAACACACCAGCTAAAAAGAAAAACTAACCTAACTAAATCTCCATACCCATCATTTAAGCATAATACCTCTTTAGGTAAAGTCCATTTCTGGGCTTACCCAAAGAGTCCCCATCAAAATCTACCAGCTCATAGGCCCCTTTTGCTAGCTTTCGCTTGACAATGTAGGGCCCATGCCACATAGGAACAAATTTGCCAGCACCTAATTTATCGTTAGCTTGATCATATAATAGCACTAGGTCTCCTTCCGAAAAATTACGAGGGGTCACGTTGCGATCATACTGAGCTTTCATCCTTTTTGCGTGAGTCTCGATTGCCAATGCAGCGTCACGTCGAGTCTCATCTAATTTAGCTAAGTACAATAGACGCTTCTCCTCTTCGGAAGTAGCTGGAAGTAATTCGATAGCCATTTGAAGTGATGGGATTTCGCATTCAATGGGAAACACTGCTTCCAAACCATAAACTAGTTGGAAAGGAGTGAACCCTGTTGATGTTTTCACTGAGGTTCGGTACGCCCAAAGCGCTGAAAATAACATGTTGTGCCAATTCGACCGATGAATACCAATGATTCGTCGGATCATGATAACTAGAACTTTGTTGATGGACTCAACCAAACCGTTTGCTTGGGGATAATAAGGAGTAGAACTATCATGACGTAAACCAAGCTGGCTTGTAAGTTCTGTCATCATAATGTTTCGAAAATGGCGCCCATGGTCAGTGATTATCGCCTGTGGGACAACAAACCTAGCAATAATATGATTGAATACGAAAATCGCAGCTGTCTTGCCGTCTGCCTTGAATGTAGGCATCGCCTCGGCCCACTTAGTAAAATAATCAACCGCAAGGATGATATACGCATGCCCCCCGGCCGAGTGAGGGTTACATGTAATAAAATCGATACCCCATTTAGCAAAAGGACCAACGGAAATTATAGGGTGGAGAGGAGCAGGTGGTGCGCGCATCTTGCGATCAAACACTTGACAGTTGTGGCATTTTCGGACCGCAATGATACAATCTTTAAACATGGACAGCCAGAAGTAGCCAGCACGCAACACCTTCTGGGTTGTGGCATACCCAGACATATGACCGCCACACACTCCAGAATGACAGTCATTCATAACCCTTTCTGCCTCTTCATGAGTTAAGCAATGACGAAAAACCAAATCTGCCCCACGACGATAAAGAGTATCTCCAATAATTTTGTACTGTTGGGACTGGAATCGAATTTTCCGACGTTCCGACTTTGAAGCTTCAGGCCGAAAGGATTGGGTTTGGAGATAGACGATTATATCCCCATACCACGGATCTAAAGTGCTAATGAGAAACAGAGATTCGTCCGCAATGGGTTCCTCTGCCACAGTTTCTGTTTCAGCAAGCGGGAAGTCACACATCAACTCTGCAAAAACTAAAGATTTCTTAGACTTAGATTTTTCAAATTCTAAGTCGAACTCTTGCAAGATAACAATCCATTTAGAGTACTTGCCCCCTAGCAATTGTTTAGTCAAAATGTAAATCATAGGGTTGCAATCCGAAATGACTGTAGTTTTACGGAGAAGAATGTAATGACGAAAACGTTGGACAACCTGAACAGCTGCCAGGGCCAATTTCTCCACATGCGAATATTTTAGCTCAGTGGGATTTAACGTCCTACTAAGATAATATATCACATGTTCCATTTCGAATTCATCTTCCTGTACTAAGACCATTCCAATGGTGGAATGAGCGGCGGCGAGGTACAAAAAGTAATCCTGGTTGTAGTTGGGAGGATGCAGCAACGGTGCATGGGTCAACGCGTGCTTTAGCGCATCAAAAGATTTTTGAGCTATCTCATCCCAAGAAAATTGAGCATTTTGTTTCAACAACCGGGTAAAACCCTTGGTAATCACGGCGTAGTTAGGAATGAATCAGCGTAAAAAGTTTGCTTTCCCTTGCAAACTTTGGAGTTGGCGCAAACTCGAAGGAGGAGGCAATTTGATGATAGCTTCGACCTTCGAGGGATCGACGCGAATGCCGGCTTTTGAAACTACAAATCCTAGCAATCGTCCCACTTCGATGCAGAAGACACATTTGTGTGGGTTCAACCGTATACGATAATGCCTACACCTCATAAAAATTGCTCGTAAATGGACAAGGTGATCAGCTCGATGTAAAGAGTGAGCGGGCAAATCATCGAGATACGGTTGCACAATGTGCTTGATGTCATGAAATGCATAAGACATCGCCCTTTGAAAAGTGGCTCCGGCATTCTTAAGCCCAAAAGGTAATTTGCAATAAGCAAATGTCCCCCATGGACAAATGAAAGCCGTTTTTGGTTGATCGGCAGGTAGAATATTGATTTGGTTGTAACCGAAAAAACCGTCCATAAAGGAAAATATTTCACTGCCGGCACAATCATCAATTATTTGATCGATATAGGGCGTTGGATAATTGTCCTTGGGACAAGCACGATTGATATCCCTATAGTCGATGCATATTCTTATTGTTCCCTGCTTTTTGTTAACCGGAACAATATTCGATACCCAATCCGTTAACGGGATCGGATAAATGAAACCTGCTTTCAACAGCTTCTCAACTTCTGCTTTAATTGCAGCTGCTTTCCGAGGGTGTATCTGACGCAGACGTTGCCGAACGGGTTTAGCGTCCGGGTAAGTCTTGATCTCATGAACAACAATGGAGGGATCAATTCCTGGCATTTCCTCATAGGACCAGGCAAACACGTCGCGGAATTCTTGAAATAGGGCCTTGTATATTTGAATTTCGTCTTCTGAACACGAGGCACCTATATGAATGTGTTCAACAATTCCGGGCTCCACTGAAATGTCAATGGGAATAGTGCGAGAAACGTTTCCCAAATTCAGCTCTGAATCAGGATGTTTCATTGGACTCTGAGCGTCTTTGACATATTCAGCTGTAAAGATTGATGAGAAATCGTTTTCAAAACAATCATCCTCAGGTAAAAACGAAGATCTATGATGGAGATCTTCCCATGGTAAATCGTCTACACATAGGACTTCACAAAGTTGTTCGTCAGATGACACAACTTCGGGAAACGTTATTAACTCTGAGGTTGACGCGAAAAGGGATTCCTCATGGACCACATTCATTTGGTCGATTTGGGTTGAACTTGGGTCGGAAAAAGACTACACGGCTTCATAAGCAATTTCATATGGACTCAAAGGCATTGCATCACCGAATGAGTCTATCTCAGATTCAGATGGGACAATCCAAGGATCATCGTAAATAATAGTATCTGACATAATCATATGAATGAATGCGAATGAAGGGTCTGCGTTGATTGGAGGAAAAGGAAAAGTTCCCAGTAAACCAGAATCTTTAACTAATCCTACGCCAACATCCTTATAAGGGATAGTCGTTTTACCAACATGCTGGATACTCTCTGAAGAGGCTGGGTCGGATGAAAAATAAGCCAGTTGGTCTATTGTAACGATCTTGCCATTATGTGGAAACTTTATTACTCTGAAGACCGATGAAACGACCGCTGTCATAGCGTAAGACCAACTTTGACCCAAGAGAAGGTTGTAGTCTAGAGGGGCATCAACCACCTCCACATCCAGAATAATGGTTTTTCCTTCAACCCCTATAGGCAAATCCTGTAAAATGCCAAACGGATGGAACCCACGGCCATCAAAGGCCTTAAGAATTGTCGGGGATTGGTTCAGCGAAGGAGAACCAAGCGATCTCCAACACTGAATCGACATAATACACGTGGAAGTGCCCTCATCAATTACAGTCCGATGAATAGGCCTGTTTTTGACTATCACTGGAATCTGGAAAGCCATCTGATGAGGGAGACGCGGTGTACTATTTTCTAGATCAAAGATTATCAGGTTCGGGTCCTGAACATCAATAGCTCCTATAGCCGACAAAAGTAATTTTCGTTGTGCTGGGCATGATTGCAGCACTTCTAAAGCCGACATTGTTGAGGGTGAAACAGCTAAATCCTCAACAATGTTGTAATTCTGGGCCGCTCTCGCATGTGGATTGAAAGCAGACCTTCGAAGTACACCCTTGGCGGGCGGTTTTATTACTAAGTCAGGGTTAGGTTTCTTGATCTGTAGTGGATCGGAACCGGGAGCTGAGGTTGATGGATGTGAATGAGAAGATTCTGCTTCTTTCGATCCATCAACAGGACTTTTACTACCATAATCTTGCGATCGAGTCGCAATCCTTACATGAGACATCATCAATATGGGTTCTTCAGTGGCACTTGAGGAAGAACCTATCATCTTACTCTCCTGCTTTGGAAATGGATCTTTCAAAACAACAGGAGTTGAGGAACCTTTGACGATTTTCACAACCTCGGCCCGATGGGGGCAATCTCTTGTAAAATGATCCTCTTCACAAATTAGACAAGGATATCGAGGTTTGCGCTTTTCGTCATTGGTTTTCGACTTTTCTGTTTTCTCCTTTGGAGTCTTGTCTGATTTACCCTTCTTCTTACCCTTTTTCTTTCCACCGTTTTTTGATTTAGCCGTAGATGACTCTACAGCGTGAATATCGGCGGAAATTTCAGTAGAAGACTCTCTTGTCGGGGAATCTGGTAAGGTTATAATGGGCGAAGAATTCTTTGAAGATTTCTTCTTGCTTTTAGTATTTACCATACCAATCATGCCATCAGAAACATGAGATCCCGAAGGAGCAGCAACGATTTGATTTGACTTTGGAAGATCTGGGATCTTTTCATGTAACGTACCTGACTGAGTGTAAACTAAGTCAAGGTACTGCGCTTGAGCAATTACTTGCTCTTCAGTAACTACTCCGGCCTTAGCTACGTCTTCAGTAATCTTTGGTAATAATGATTTAACAAACCATTCAGCTAAGATTTGGTCTGGGATAAAAACTTTCACTAATCGCCATCGACGTCTCCATTCATGGATATGATCGGAAATATAAGTGGACGTTGACTGTTTTAATGAATTTAGTAGCTCCGTGCCATTATCATATCTGACTGGCAACTGAAAATGAGTTAGGAACGAGGTAGCTAACTGACTAATATTGTAAAAAGAGGCCCGTGGTAACTCAATGTACCACTTGGCCGCGAGACCAATGAGCGTACGCTGGAAAAGACGTAAGCGGATCGAATCATCCGAGATGGAATTTGAAGCACACTAGAGGTGGTAAGTCATCACATGATTGGACGGATCCTCTCCAGACTTACCTTCGAACTTGGGTATATCACTGGGCAACTTATTTGGCATTGGCGGCCAGAACGGAAGATAATTTATTGGATCGTTCGTTAGGCGTGTCAAGTCTGGTAAATCCAAAGTTGCGATAAACGGTAATTGCCGATTAGGATCCCTAAAACTCTGGGTCACAAGACCAGTCCCAGGAGGAGGATATCCAAGATAACTTGGAATAGGAATCGCATTTGGGATATTGTATCCTCCTGGAAAACCAGGATTAACCGGACCGTACTGGGGTTGTTGAGGTTGTTGATAAGTGTACCCAGGATACGGTTGATACTGGTAAACCGGCTGTTGGACAGTAGGCCCGTATTGGTACTGTCCCTGGTACGGTTGATAAGTGAATTGTGGTTGACTAGTGACAACCGTACTTAAACCAGGTTGTCCTACAGGCATCTGAATCGTAGATCCAGACAATGGTAAAGATGTCTGAGGAGTAGTTGCAGAGACAGTAGAAACCGGAGCTGTCGATACTCCAGAAGCAAGTGTGGTGGAAGGAGCAGATGTTGCGGTAGTTGCAGCAGCCGTTGTTTGAGATGGAGTACTAGGTGCAATTGGCGGCTGAGTAACTACCGAAGGTACAGAAGTTTGAACATTGGACTGGACCGGTTGCTGGGATGGACCAGCAACTAAGGTTTGTCCAGCTTGAGATGACAACTATACACTTGGCTGCAATACCTGTTGAACTTGCGATGGATCCCACACTATGTTCATTCCGGGGTATTGACCCATGACAGGTTGAGGATATTGAGATCCGTAACCGGATTGAGGATAGGATTGATAACTGAAAGGCACAGTTCCCGTACCTTGAACATATGATTGACCTTGAGGTGGTTGATAACCTTGACTCAAGTATTGACCTTGAGGTAAATACTGATACTGAGGTTGACCTTGACCTTGAGGTTGATACCCTTGAGGTAAATACTGATACTGAGGTTGACCCTGGGGTACATATTGAGGCTGGGGTTGACCTTGAGGAATGTATTGTACTATGGGTACATACTGTCCTTGAGGTTGCCCCCCAGACGCAATTTGTGTACCTTGAGGTTGCCCCCCAGGCATTAATTGAGGCTGCCCCCCAGGTGGTAATTGACCACTTTGAGGTTGAGAACCGGGAACTGAACCTGACATCATGTAAATGTCTCCTACACCCAACGGTTTATTACCATTGTTTCCAGCTAATAACCCATGTTCAATGGGTTGAGGAGATGCTCCCGCAAAAGTACCAGAAAGTGACTGATACCCAGAGGGAACAGAAGGACCGCCGTACAAGAAAGATTCAGGAGATTGAGTGAACACGGACGACTGACCAAACATATTTACAGGAGTATAAATACCTCCAGGTGGAAAAGGAGTACGAGGTGGAGAAAAACTTATCCCTGAGTTGTCTAAATAATTGGTTAACGAAAGGTACCAAGTAGTACTTCTAGGAGGACTGTAAAAGATAGATTCACGCTCCCTTAGATCAATAGTAGGTTGATCTTCAAGGATAGATACGCCAAATTCTTCCTCTGGAGCAAGTTCTTCAATAGCTATCAAACTAGCAGGAAGGTTTTCGGTGATGACTCTTTCTACCCTAGGTGAATCAGGTGCACTAGAAGTTGGAATAACAGGTTCAGATATTTCAGGTTCTTCGCCTATATCACTAGTAGATGAAAAACTACCAGCAAGCTCGGAAACTGCAACAGCTTCAGGATTATAACTTGTTTCTAGACCTTGGTAATCTGGATGGACTACTAATGACGATTCTCCTTCTTCTGGTGAACCTACTTTACTGCCACTAGGAGTTACAAGGACCTTCAAACCTTCGTAATGACTCAGGACCTCTTCAGGAGGTTCGCCCTGCAATCTACGGGACTTCCTCAACAAATCGGCCACGGTAACAATCTCAGGAGACTTGCCTCGAAGTCTACGGGACTGTCTCGGTAATTCAGCCACAGTTAAAAACTTTTAACTACTGCACACGCAAACAAAGTAAAATCTCAAAGAAAACCACCTAAAGTCTCTAAAGAACCAAACAAATTTGAATCACACGCCTAAAGAATCTAGGGCGTCAAACCATACACAAACAGTAGCCTTCCGGACCGAAAACACTAGTTGGAGATGAAACCCAACATCGCCGAATTCAGTACAGAAGTGGTGGGCGGAACAGTT
This sequence comes from Pinus tabuliformis, assembly GCA_031772625.1. NCBI lineage: Eukaryota > Viridiplantae > Streptophyta > Pinopsida > Pinales > Pinaceae > Pinus > Pinus tabuliformis. Next base: position 150,457,957 of record CM062815.1, on the reverse strand, counting down.
ACCCCGGCAACCTGCTTAATGAATAGACCGGCACAAGTTCCTCCACTTTAACCGTCTCGAGTGAAGTGAACCCCCCGGAAAATCCAAGTGAGTCTAGCCGACGTCTGCTCCAGGTACAGTGGGATCTTCCCTCCACCGTCACCTTGGTAGAATCCTAAAGATAATGGTCACTAAGGTTACCAACAGCAACAAATGCACCTGGGGGAACAGTCTACACTCCGATAGCACGCAAGGGCAGAGTATCAAGCTCAATCCCCTTGCCGGCTGTTGTAGGGAAAAGTATCCGACTCGGATGACCCTATCCCACTCTAAGGGTGATAGTTCCTTAGCAACAACTGTAAAACAAACTACTTAAGGTTTACTTCTTTATGAAAGCAAAAGAGAATGGAGAAATGCACTAACCGTTGCCTTGCGCTTAATGTCGAATCCAAACTCCTCTCTTTGGCCGCTTGCTCCTAGCTCCTTGTTCTTTTGCTTGCCCAGCTACAATGAGATCCTGCAAAACAACAAAGAAGGAAACTACAAGAGGCATGCAATCATAACTGGTTCATGGATTAGTGTAAACCAAACGTGCAATCATCACAATATATCATTGAAACAAGAGCACATAGAAGAACCTCAATAGCTTTTATTAATGAAGAAATAAAGGTTCTGAGAGTATTACAACCATTGAAGGCTCCAACCCAGCAACACCTCCCAGCAGAAAGAATTTCTCCTCTTCACCTCTCTCAAACAATCACCCAATAGTTCTATAGTGAAACCAACAGCATATCATTACTTTGCACAAAATTCCAGCCCCCTCAGCTCATAGGAGAGAGCTCAATATATAGATGAATTAAGAAAGGATGAGTCAGCTTGCAACTGATGTGTAGCTGCCTTGTGTCCTCTCTCTCTTCAGTTAATCTTTAGTTGATCTTCAGTTCTTGAGTCCACTTGGAGAACCTTGCTTCCACTTGGAGAAACAGAGCCTCTGACTCATCACAAGGCGAAATACCTGATCCAAGTGTCATTTTTGGAAGATTCCAGAGCAATGACTCAGTGTGCCACTTGTCCCATCTCGCTCAGCGCAGGTGGCCTTTGTTCCACTTGCTTTGCAACGCAGGTACACCATGGAGCAACTGAGTTTCAGCGCAGAAACCTAGTGGAGCACCTGCTTTGATTTCAGGATTGCTTGTTTTTGAGTGTTTTCAGGTGGAGAACTGATCTGAGAGCTGTTGGTTTGCTGACCTTGTTCCTCTAGGGGTAGGAACATCATGTTTAGGGAACTTTGGATCCCTTGGATTATTGACAATTCATGCTTGTTGCTGTAAGGCACAAATTTGTCTATAACACCGGCTCCTTGACTATAATCCAAGGTTTACCGACAAGTGACCCCTGGCTCCTCGACAATGGTTAATCCGAGGTTTACCGTTTGTAATACGTGCGTGTCTGGCGTCGTTCCCAACGAGGGAGGATTGATCCCCTCACTGGTTCGGACACAAGCTCGTGCTTCTCCTTTAAGAGGAGCTTTCCCAGAGTACAAATGAAACAGTTGGATTTATCTTACCACAAGATGAGCTACTTGTTTGGTTTTGATGTCTTGGAGAGTTAATTACTCTCCTACTCCAAGACACTAGCCTGATCTATATTGGTGTTTCAGAGCCCTAGTAAATAAAAAGTTACTAAGTTGATTTTACTTTAAGCATTAATTTTTATGGCTTTTCTTTAAGACAAAAGGTAGTGGAGATGAAACTGATGGTGTGTAGACTCGACCGAAATCCACTAAAAAGATGCACTTAGGATGATTTACACTAATTTTTCTTTTTCAATGAATTCCCTAGCTAAGAGAGTTGGAGAATGCAAACTTGATATAAAGACAACTTTCTTGGCAATGAAAAACAAAGAAACAAACTCTTTATCTTTTCAAAACATACGACACATGACCACTAATCACTTCACGAAAGTTCCTTTTTCTTTCAAAGACTCAAATGCTACCCAAGCAAACCTTCCTTCAAAAGATATTTTTGTATTTTTTCCAATTAATAAAGCATGTAAAACTTACTTTAACAAAAATCAAAGTTAAAAAAGCTATGGCAATCAAATCAACTCAATTTCACTCAAAATCAAATCTAAGAGAAAATCACCTAAAAGTAAATCTAACGAGTCAAAAGCTTACTAAAGATGATTCCTGGATGTTTTACTCAGTGAAAATGTAACTAAGGACTAGTTAATGCAGAACCAAAAACCAGTCAAAACAAAAATCAAAATCTTTTGTTTTTTTCTCAAGAATAAAATTCAAAGTTCAAACAACAAACTTTTTCGAGATTCGCAAAGAGAAGACACAAAGGTAGGTCTCTCACAAGGGTGAATTCTATGACAGGCCTGATTCCTAAGAGGACTGAACAAAACCAAGGAGATCCAAAGTTTGACAACCTCTAACGCCAAAGTCACTACAGGACCAGTTAAAAATCAAACCCTAAGGCAAAACCTCTATGAATTTCACTAAAACTCTCGACACTGACGAAACAAGATTAAGTGAAGATTTATGGTAGAAAACCAGTGGATATGGGCAAAAAAAACAAATTAAAAACAAAATCTAAAAGGCAAAAAGAAGAAAATTGAAATTTTCTTAATTTTGACAGGGTACGCAGGCGACCTGTTTGCACAGGTGCGGGTACGCTCTGTGCACAAAGCGACAGTGCATACAGGTACGCACTGTGCTCAACTCAGAGGCTGCGTACTTCTAGCAAAACAAAGAAAAACTAAAATCTAATTTAACCCTAAGCTAGCCCACCCAAATACACAGTCAGACAGCCAAAAACCAGAAAACAAATGACTTTTCTCAGATCAAAAGTTGATACAGAGGAAAAAACATTCACATCAATGGATTCTCCAGCGGAGTCGCCATTTTGTCATGTGGAAAGAGTCGATAGTGCGGACACAACCGACCTCCCTAGAAGCAAAAGCTTTCTAGTGACAAACAAGACAAATAAACACTACCTTTCTCTAAACATGCATTGCGAATAAAAGTAATCATGGGACCTTTAACATACCTTTAGTCCAACGCTTTGTAGTAGTCCAGCCTCGCCAATCCGGATGAGCTCCTCCTTCTCTTCGAAACCTGCATTCACTAACAAGCCAAAAGATTAAATAACACCTGATAAACTCATAAAACAATACATATCCATCATACAAACCAAGGAGTATATGAAACAAATCATGAATAACAATCTGTTGAGAAAAATGAGTTCATTTGTATTAAGAGGAAACAAAAGGAACCATTACAAACTGAGCCTTGGTGTTGTGCAAGTCCCTCCTAGGGTCCAGCAAGAGTTTTCCTTTACTTTGATCAGCTCACCCACTCTCAAATAAGGATAGGAAAGGATGGGAATCTCTCCTCTCAAGCTTTACAAGGGAGTCCTAATTCCAGCAGCATCTACCCTTAGGAATGTTCAGCTTTCAACCTCTCCTCCTTTTGGCCCAATGCCTGTATTTATAGTGCTCTAGAGGAAGTTATTCAGGTCCACCATCAATGGCATAAGCCCCTCTTTGGATGGGATAGCTCCCCTCTTGATGGGATAAGTTCCTCTTTGGTAGGGATACATGAACCATCTGGAGGCGCTTCATACATGTCAAACAAGCTTCTAGAATGCTCTAGAAATGACCACAAGTAACTTTTTGGGAGTGAAACTTGCGCCTTTTGACCTTTACAGGAGTACGCACCCATTGCTTTATAGACAGAGCGTACAAGTACGCAGGTATTGTGAACTTGGGCTGCGTACACACAGGTAAGGCTAAGAGAAACTGCGTACCCAGAGATATATAGATTTTTAATGACTTTCTCTCTTTCTTGGAGTTTTACATGGAGAGCAGAGGTATGAGGCTTGCCAAAGAGGATAGTATGACAGTTGATGAAGCCATACTAACTGTTGAGCTAATTTATGTTCCTAAACTAACACAATTATTTACTATCAATCCGGGTTGTTTATTCTTTGAGGCAAATTCACTATTTGTGAAGATCTAATATAACCAATCTTGAAAGATAAATGATTTAAAAGCTAAAGAAAATATATCTAATAACTCTAACTCAATCAGCTCAAAAGAGGAAACATTGAAAGGGTTCTTGAACTCAAGAAGTCCACTTTCACCTCAGTTATTACTTAATGAATTAGAGATTATAACCAAAAACTCAAGATGCATAAATTACACATGAAAAAGGCTCTTAACTTAAGAGACACTTAAAGTTTTCCATCATAACTCATTCATCTCAAGATATAAATCTAAATGGAAACAAACTATTTGCATGTAAACAAAGAGACTAGTTCTGCTTCACCATTTCATAGAGGGAATGCCCAACTTGAACACTTGTTTTCCAACTCAATTAGATGATGAATAAACCATTAACAAATGAAATCAATCACTATGAGTAACCATAAGGCAATCTGAAATAAGACTTTGAAAAACTAAAGCTACCATCAACCAGATTTGCAATGAAATAAAACTAGTTTAACTTGGAAGTGTACTTAGCTTGGAGTGGGGGCCCTCCACCCTTGCCTTGCACACTTTTGAAGATGATATCAGAAGCTTTATATCAGTCAAACATCCATGTATTGAGCAGCAAAAATGAGAGTAACACAAGTCTTCAAATTAAGTCTTCAAACCAAAAATATTACAGCATAAAAGTATCATAAGTCAATGTGTTGAGCCATCAAAGTTGTGGCTCTTAAATAAGGAGTTTCATGAAACCAACTGATCTATATTTACTCTAACAATATTATCTACTCTAAGCCACCTATCCAAGTCGAATCCACTCCTCTCATCCCAAGAAATATGACTAATATCATGGGATCTCAAAACTGCCCTACTTAGATGGGATTTCTGGATGACTAGTCATGATTGACTAGCTCCAAATAGGCATAATAAAGCTCGTTCTGTTGGAACCAAGCATAGGTGTCTTGGTCCTAGTTCCCAAGATTTTCATTCATATATCCCATTCGTGCTGAAGTGGCCTACATCTATATCAACCATGAAGTGATTACGGGAATTTCTGAAATTGCCAAAATTGCACTTAAAATCAAACTTTTATAAAAACTTTAGAAATTGACAAATTAAAGCTAAATACCTGATTAGACATCAAATATTCATTAAAATGGAATGGATGGAGTGAAAATAAGGGATAAATGGATGGTTAGGTAAGTTTCTCAAAGCAAAATAAGATCAAAACTGAGGCCCAATATCTCTCCCATGCTTATGATCAAGCATGTCCCCATGCTTGCTTGCTTCTCTTGGACCTTCTGCCCTCTGAAGTGGATGCTGTACCTGTAGTTGTTTCCCTGTTCAAACAATCAAATTCTGATTCCTGCTGTGCCTTTAACATTGCTGCTTTAACCTTTTGTTTTTCATATTTAGCTTGCCACATATTTTTGTCCTTTAACCATTGGAATGCCTGTTTGGAAAGCAATTCATTTCTCCTTTTCAACCTGCTTATTTCTTCTTGTAACTTTTCATTTGTTTTCATTAGCTTTGCATTGTCCTTTTTCTGTGCCTTATTCTCTGATTTTAATTGCTTTTCCACAATTTTGCTTATTTCTATCTGATCTGTTAAGTCTTGGATTTTGGCCAAATTAATTTCTTTTTCAAAATCCTGGGGGCTTTGGACAAGTACTCTTGAGTTACGGGGACAATGATTTCTCCTACTTGAGTTTGGTCTTGGCTGAAATTATTGATGAAATCTTTGGTTATCTGCTCAGAATGGCCATTAAACTTCTGTAGAAATCCTATCATCCCTGACTGATACAATTTTTCTACAGTTTCCTTTCCCCAGCTTTCTATTTGAAATTTTGGTTCTACCCGGTTTGTCATGATTTCTGTGAACCAATCAATATAATCCTCTGCTGTTACTAACTTCATTTTAACAAAAATTATGACTATTGTTTTTAAATGAAATTGTAGAAGCAACGAGGCTTACCTTCCTCCTCTGACTCAACTTTAATCTGTTTGACTCTGTCCTCTTTAACCTCTGCTGTCTTTCCTCTGCACAAACTCTGTTTCAATTCCCTGTTTAAGGCAACAACACCTGAATATCTCTTATCAATACACTGTTCTCTGTTTGTTTTTGAAAATTAAATACACATGCAGCAATAACCATGTTTTCTTAGCTCAAAATAACATGCGTTACTGTGTATTTAAACAAAAAACTTGCAAAATTTTTGCTCTCGGCCTCTCAAGAGATCTTCAAAAACATTCTCTGCCTATTCACAAAAAAAATGACTGTGTAATGCACAAATTGCTCTCGGCCTCTCAAGAAATTCTCAACAAAATTGACTGTATAATGTGCAAATTACTCTCGGCCTCTCAAGAAATATTCCAAAACATTCTCGGCCTAATCCTTCTCATCATTTTTTTTATAAAAATATGACTGTATAATGCACAGAGAGTTATAAGCCTAGAGGACTAATCACATGCGCTCGGCCTCATCATATTCACTGCTTATAACAAATGTCAAACAAATTTTTTAAAACGCAGACTATAAAACTCTCGGCCTCAAGGCACAAACAATGCAAATTTTGGCATTCAACTAAATTTGACAGTCAACATAGCATGTATGCAGGCAATCCTATGCGTTTCAATCCTCTGTATATGGCACAAATACATTAAAATTTCGATACAAAGAGGCGCACTAAGGCATGAATGCATTTGAAATGTGCGCAATCTACAACATTCCTCTGCTTTTCATTTGACAATCCACCCCTCTCGGCATATACCAATGCGTTTCTCGGTTTGGCAGCCCATACACATACAACAATGCTCAACAATCTGATTTAATGCGTTCTCTGTTCTGAGCAATCCACATATTCACATGCATATGACAGAGACTTAGCGCGCAGCAAAATGAAGGTTAAATGCAACAATGGTTGTAACAAGCAGCGCTCATATATAACAACCCTTAACAATCTGTTTCAATGCGTTCAACACCCATATGACAAACACTCCATGATTTATGCGTTCCTCTGTTGGCAGCCAATGACAATTGTGCACAGCAAAAAGGAATATGAAACAATAGTAAACAAGCAGTGCGTACATAAATAACCTTTAATGCTTCCTGCTTCTCCTACTCAAACTGACTCTCCGGGTTTATGGCTTCATATTCCATATTTAACTCAAAATGACTATCGTGTTATGCATGCAATGTTTAAAACTTAAATGCTGAGCGATTGACCACCGTTTCCACACCATAATTTATGCATACAAATCCGTTTTAGTCTATCCATACGTGCTGCAAACTTGGAGTTATCCCAGTTTTAGTGTTACCTGACTGTCACTGGCCGCGTGGGATGCAAACAAACACTTCAAATCCCTCCTTCTTTGGTCAGTCGAACTGGTGGCAAAGCAACAAAATCTGTGAGTTAATGGCGAAAACTCATACCTATCTACAGTCGCCGAGTGAAATAAACTCGAGTCTTACCTTGTTTGCCTGCAAAACTCGGCTTCCTCTACTCATACGACTCAGATTTTGCCTTTAATATCTCCCTCAACACACTCCTTTCTTTTTTTACTATGTTTCGGCTTCAAACTCGATTTTCTGAGCTATAGCAATGAGGAATTGTGGTTTGAACAGTGCAGGGGAGGTTGGTTTATGACCGTTTCTCTGCTGTACCCTGCGTTTCATTGATTGGTGCCGTTATGCATGGTTACATGGCCGTCCTCATTGACTTAGTCGCCCGACTGAGTCATGAGGATGGCCGTATGGTTGTTTCATACGCATATCTTCCGCCGCTACACCAGCCAATAGCCATACGCTGCCATAACACCGTGTCAAAATCCGTACCTGTGTGTTGGCCTGCGTGGCGCTTATGGTCTATCGTTTTATTCATTGCTGCAACGTTTGATTATGGCCACCGTCGTGCCCTTCATTGCAATGATATTTGATTATTATCATTTCCTTACCTGGCCGCAGCACTGCTGTTGATTATTGTCATATGGCTTGTGCATAACTGTGCCGAAAACTATTCCATACGATTTACGCCCAAAGCTTATGGTTTAACTTTATAACCTTTGCACTCTTAAATGTTATATCATAGTTATATCCATAACTTTGTTTAAATATCATCCTTTCTCACCATCGTATTTGAATGCTTACGGTTTGGTGCTTTTGAAATATATATGCCATACCATAGTTTCTCTCACCATCGTATTTGAATGCCTACGGCCTCCACATGTATCATTCCATTGCCCTTTATAACTATGTTATATGCGCTTTTTGATTTGTGTATATAAGCATTTCCATATGGCTAAAGTATTTTTGGAAAATAACTTTAGCGTTCATATATAAACTTTATAAGCATTTCCATAAACTTATGTTTAATGCTTTTTTTACTTATATAACACATACCTTTTATAACATAGCTTTATAATTTTAAAATGACCATTGGGGTCATGTTTAAAATTATAATCATTCTAATGCTCTGAGTTCATGTGCAGGTGAAAAGAGTTGTCCCAGTTTGATCTTTTTGCGTTTAAGGAAAATACCTAGGGTTATAGGAAATGTATGTGAATGAAATGGAATATGAATAGGGAATGTGGGGTATATATTGGGAATGAATATCAATGAATATTTGCAGATACTAACTTCAATTAGATCAAAACTAGAAGTTTCTAAAAAATTTGAATTTCAAGCACAAAATGGCTATGAATATACTCCCTTGAATGTTGTTTGTACAGGTGGAATGTTGAATGCTGTTTGTACAGGTGGAATGCTGAATGCTATTTGTACAGGTGGAATGGAATCCAAAATGTTGTGGATAGATGAAAAGTAGACTTTTATTACTGCTCCTTGTTCACTATGCTCCATTTCTTGAATTGTTCAGGTCCCTTTGAATAATGTTTTCATTTCAGGTCCCTCTGCAATGCTTCTGGTATATTGTGTCGGTTCTGTTCTGGTTCTGCTGCAACTAAGTTTGCTTCAGGTCCCACTGCAATACTATTTCATCTCAGGTCCCTCTGCAATGCTTCTGGAATGATTTGATCTGCTGCAACTAATGTTTGTTTCAGGTCCCTTCTGTAATGATGTTTCAACTCAGGTCCCTTCAGGTTCTGCTGCAACAAATTTGCTTCAGGTCCAAAGTAATCAACATAATACCTTAGCTGTGGCAGCTAAAAGCTTGCTACAAGACTCTCCCTTGCTGAAAGTTTGACTTGTCCTCAAGTCAATTGTGGAAAGGTCCTGCATTGAAATTGTGTGAGAATAGTAAAACAAGAATATAGAATTCATAGAGTCCAGGTTTCCCTGGTTTTCCCCTATGAATTCGAGTTTGCATGGTGCCAGTTGCTTGGTTTTCACCAGCAAACCAATTTTTTTATGTTTTGTTTTGTTTGTTTTGTTTTGTTTTTTTGTTTTTTTTTTTTTTTTTTAGATGGAGGTGGGGTGTAATGGAGTAGGGATGTATGAAAAGCTTATGGAAATAGGTTATATTGAAATCATAATGTAGTAGTAAGTCTGGACTTCAACATGCTTGGTCATGGAGCTTAACATACAGTATGGATGATGAACAATATGAATTCAAATCATGAACAAATGATGATGATCAAATCATGAACAATATGAATTCAATATAAAAGGCTTCTTTGAAGATTGATGTGACTTGACATGTTACTGAACTTGACTGCTTCTTCTAATGATTGTCTTCATGTCTTTTTGCCTTGATCTCGATCATGTTGTAGGGTTTGGTGGTGCTGTTGGTCAACATTGAAGAGCAAGCTTCAAGAGTTTGAGTTTCATTGAATGAACTCAACATCAGGTGTATCTTCACTTTTCTTTGACTTAAACATTTGTATTCATATTCTGAAATATGAATTTGATTTGGAAAATTACTTCATCTATGGAGTTCACTCCTTCATTCTTCCTATGACCTGCAAAAACATAGCACTTGCCTGCAATACAACATTAGATTATGGAGGAAGAGAGGTGTAAAGTCTCTCTTCTTCCAATAAACATGTAAATCATTACAATCATTGCTTATAAAACAAGTCCAAATATGATATGCAAACAAAATGTATTTATTTACACTTTTGAGGAATGGTGGCCAGCCTAGACCTCCTAGCGGTATTTTGTTTACAAAATATTTATTTGATATCCAATTAGAGTGATTCCAAAGCCAAGTTGAAGTGAATTCATATGGCTACCTCCTGTATAAACAGGTTTTCAAAATGATATAAAATGATATGGTAAAAATTATAAGGAGTGCCATGTTTGATAGAGCTTCTTGTTAATTTTTAACTAGACCAACAGTCACTATTTGAAGCGTAAATTCTTCGATAAAGATCAGATCAATGTGATTCTACTTGGAGATTAAATTAGATTCACTTTTGTATTTCCATTAGAAACAGGTTTTAAAAATTCTTAGGCTTGATATCACAAAATTTGTGATGAACAGGCCTAGGAGGCAGAGTTTTACTATGCTGGTTTGAAGACATTCAGTCACTAAATGTGGCATAACTTTTTCATTTCACCTCCAAATGGGATGATTCAAATTGTGTCTTAAACTAGACTTGAAGATATATCTCCCATATAAATAGGTTTTGAAAAGAAGATGATTTGGTATGTCAAATATGCCAATGAACAGTCAAGACCTAGAATTGTCACCATGCAGATTTTTCGACAAACAGTTAGTATTTCAAGAATAACTTTTTCATATGATGCCTGATTGAAGTGATTCAAATTGATTTTGAAACTAGATTCAAAGGGCTATCTTCCCTATGAATTTCGGATAAAAATGTTTCCATTAGACACTTCAAATATAGGCTGTACTAACTCTGTTTTCAACATTTCACTTGAGACCTAGTTTTGATTTTGATCACATTTTTATTGTGACATAAATTGAAAATTTCAAAATGGATTCCAAAACTAGATTTCAAGAGATATGTAAAATAAACCATGATTTCAAAATGATCCTATATGGTTACCCAAAATAGGCTTGGTCTTACTGCATTTTGCCATGTAGTCCTTTCAAATGAATATTGAACAATGATTTGAAGAAATTGTTTGAAACAAATTTATTATGGAAGTCTTATTGCGAATTTATTCCACTTGTTTATTCTATTCTATCCTATTCTATTTTAGAAAGATAATTCATTCTCTCAAGTATAAGAGAATTTCCAATGCATCCATTTTCGTAACAAGATCATAAGTAAACTCATATCCAAATTTGAAAAATATGCTTTAATGTATGTTTGGACATGAAAATTTATTTGAGCAAGATTTGATGAGAAAGAATGTTGAATAATGGAGTAGTGTTGTGAGCTAATGACTAGTTGAAACCAAGTTTTAAGATTATCTTTGTCTGCTTGGTTCTCATTAATTGTCATAGCACAAAACTCTTCTTGTGGTACTTGTTCAAAATCTTGTATGCACAAGGGATCGTGTGATATACTTGCTAGAAATTCTTCAATTTCTGGCTCTAATGTTTGATCTTCATTGCCTGTGATCCATGATTCATTCACCTCCTCACAAAGATAGCTAGAAGAAAGTTCTAGGTTCTCTTCCCATGGATCATCTTCATGGATGTTTTGTTGCTCTTCTATCCTTTGACATAAAGATTCAACCCTAGTGAGCATTCTAAATTGAGGACAAGGACTTGAAAATAGTTTTGTGGTAGCATACCCTCCTTCTCTAAATGATTTTTTTAACATCATTCTTTAGATCTTGTCTTGCAAATGGATTTTGTAGTTATTTTTTTTATTTTATTTTATGTTTTTGTTGGGGGGTTTTTGATAAATCTACCTTGAGGATCTCTAACTCTAGGCATAAAGAAACATAATTAAAGAAATGAAATGTAACTAATGTTTTTGTGTATTTTGGATTTTATCTCTCTATTGACTATGCCGATATTTGCCTCCCCGGCAACGGCGCCAAAATGTTGAGCTAATTTATGTTCCTAAACTAACACAATTATTTACTATCAATCCGGGTTGTTTATTCTTTGAGGCAAATTCACTATTTGTGAAGATCTAATATAACCAATCTTGAAAGATAAATGATTTAAAAGCTAAAGAAAATATATCTAATAACTCTAACTCAATCAGCTCAAAAGAGGAAACATTGAAAGGGTTCTTGAACTCAAGAAGTCCACTTTCACCTCAGTTATTACTTAATGAATTAGAGATTATAACCAAAAACTCAAGATGCATAAATTACACATGAAAAAGGCTCTTAACTTAAGAGACACTTAAATTTTTCCATCATAACTCATTCATCTCAAGATATAAATCTAAATGGAAACAAACTATTTGCATGTAAACAAAGAGACTAGTTCTGCTTCACCATTTCATAGAGGGAATGCCCAACTTGAACACTTGTTTTCCAACTCAATTAGACGATGAATAAACCATTAACAAATGAAATCAATCACTATGAATAACCATAAGGCAATCTGAAATAAGACTTTGAAAAACTAAAGCTACCATCAACCAGATTTGCAATGAAATAAAACTAGTTTAACTTGGAAGTGTACTTAGCTTGGAGTGGGGGCCCTCCACCCTTGCCTTGCACACTTTTGAAGATGATATCAGAAGCTTTATATCAGTCACACATCCATGTATTGAGCAGCAAAAATGAGAGTAACACAAGTCTTCAAATTAAGTCTTCAAACCAAAAATATTACAGCATAAAAGTATCATAAGTCAATGTGTTGAGCCATCAAAGTTGTGGCTCTTAAATAAGGAGTTTCATGAAACCAACTGATCTATATTTACTCTAACAATATTATCTACTCTAAGCCACCTATCCAAGTCGAATCCACTCCTCTCATCCCAAGAAATATGACTAATATCATGGGATCTCAAAACTGCCCTACTTAGATGGGATTTCTGGATGACTAGTCATGATTGACTAGCTCCAAATAGGCATAATAAAGCTCGTTCTGTTGGAACCAAGCATAGGTGTCTTGGTCCTAGTTCCCAAGCTTTTCATTCATGTATCCCATTCGTGCTGAAGTGGCCTGCATCCATATCAACCATGAAGTGATTACGGGAATTTCTGAAATTGCCAAAATTGCACTTAAAATCAAACTTTTATAAAAACTTTAGAAATTGACAAATTAAAGCTAAATACCTGATTAGACATCAAATATTCATTAAAATGGAATGGATGGAGTGAAAATAAGGGATAAATGGATGGTTAGGTAAGTTTCTCAAAGCAAAATAAGATCAAAGCTGAGGCCCAACACTAACTGCAAATAGTCATGGTGACAAATTTTAGTGTAACAGCCTCATAAATGGGTAATTATATGGGCTCATTTTACCTCCTAACCTAGTCAAATCAACCATTCTCTTAGCTTATTGTATGATTTTCTAATTATATTTATGCTTATAGGGTGAGTTGAGTTAGTTATTATGCCATGTGGTCTAACATGTATTTAATGCAGATTATTGATGGATTTCAACGTCAAAGTCAAGGATCTAGTGGTCAAACTACAACAATAACTTGAAATAGACAGAGGAGAGGACTTATAGGAGGAAATCACCCTCATTTATTACTTCTCACTTCAAATTCTCCTTCATTCAGCTCGGAGTACAAGCAGCTGAATCATGCACTAGAAGGTAATTGAGCAAGTGGAAGATGATTGATAGTTATCTCGAGTTTTGGGAGCCAAGCCTCCCTGATTTTAAAGAAGTTTTTGATAGCTTCAGATGTATAAGTAGAGAGACCTAGGGCCTCACTAGGTTTGATTTTTTTTTCTTGTGTAAACTTTGCTCAAATTTCGAGCTTACTATTTTATGATAGTTTTATGTAATCTTGCTATTTTTTGATAATGAAGATCGAATCCTTTTTGAGCTAGCACTAAGTTACCTTAGAGGGATGAAGCTCTTGGTTTAGGGCCCAATCCAAGCAGCCAAGCTTCTCTTTACTTGTATTTGTATGCTTTACTCCAGTTTGTAGATTAGTTTGCTGTTAGATGTATTTCTCTTATGGTTAAGAATAGGTTGCCTTTGGTGATTTAGTAGCTTGCTTCCATTCGGGCTTTCTGTAGAAGGTTAAGCAATGATCAAAGAAGATTCAAATGTCTAACATCGTGCCTTGGCCTCTCTTCCTCCCTCTGGGACCATGATTTGAGGTAATGACTCTCTTGCTACCCCAAAAACACAGATTTTTTTCATTCCTAGGACTTCTAGTGTTTGCAGCTCTCTAGTAGGTTGAGAGTCCAATTTTGCTTGGATTTAGATATTTTTTATCATGTTAACTTCCTGATTTGAAATAGTCCTTTTTCATTCTTTCCTTTTGTACAACATTTCCCAACATTTCCTTCTATACATCATAGTTTAGGCCATTTTAATGCAAAACTCTGTTTTTCCTAGGATGCACTCATTTCATTGGTTGTTTGATTTTATTGGTTGACTGTCAGTTTCTATGTAGTAGATCTCTTCTAACAGTAGGCTAGATTACCAGAAATCACACCCTCCATCTGATCCATGCCCTATAGGTCTCCCAAACCTCACCTCAATTCTACCCTAGTTTCCTTCATTTTTCATAGAACTTCTTCCTTTCTCCTTGAGCAAACCCAATCATATTTCTCTCTCCTGGTGATTCAGGGTAGACCTTAGGAACCCTAACACCTCATTCCAACCTTCATCCACATTTTCCACCCACTCTCATACCCTCAAAACAACGAAAATTTCTCTCGACCTCCTCCTGTAGGCCTCTTGTAGTTTCCCTATTTTCCTCCTGTGGTTTTCTTGTGTCCTCCTGTAGTTTTTCCTGTAGGCTTTCTTTTGAAGGCCGAGTGTGGGAAAAGCCTCCAGAAGGCCACCTAAGACCTCCTAGAACCCATCCACACCATCCTACGTCCTCCCAAGCTCCAAAACTGCCCTCTAATGCCACCTGTTTGCTGCCACACTCACACACAATAAATTAGATGCACGTTAAATTCACATAAAAACACATAACAATCCAAAAATATGTTTTTTTCTTATTTAATTCCAAAAATAGCATGGTTAGATGTTGTTTACTTCCTTGAGTAGATCATGACATTTCTTTCATGGTTTTCATAGTGTTTTTGGCAAAATTAGAATTATCTTGTTAATTAGGGTTTACTAGGTTTTGCTTTACATTCCAATATTTCTCCTTTCTGCAGTTCGAATAGAATCTATAGAGTAATCTTTCTTTCCTTTCATCACACATAGAGCTTCTTTTGAAATCTATAGAATTTGGCTTGAGCTCCTAGTGATCTCACGCCGGCTGACCAATTGAAAACTTGCAGTGAGAACTAGTACTTGTGCATATAGCACTGACGCTTCCAAGTTTGTTACGAACTACTGGGTTGATAAAAGTAAAGTTGATAGCCCAGGAGTTGCAACATTCTTGCTGCAATACTGGCTCTCACCACCCCTATCACTCATTAATATCTTAGGGCATCCAAACTGTGTTAAGACGTATTCAAACAAGAACTTCACAGTAGTGACAGTTGTACAATCCTTCACTAGCTATGCTTCTGCCCATCTAGTTAAGTACTCTGTTGCAGTAATGATATACCACGTTCTCGTCTTCTTTCCTAGTGGTTGTATTGGACATATAAAATCAATGGCCCACTTATCAAATACCTGCAACTAAACCTGAGGATTTAAAGGCAATTCATCTCTTTGTGAAGTCTTTCCCGTCCTTTGGCAAGCATTGCACGCCTTGTAGTATTCCTTAGAATCCTTATGTAATGTCGGTCACCATAACCCAGTGCACAAAGTATTCTCCGCGGTTGCTTTTCCTGCGTAGTGTCCTCCCGCTACTCCTCCATGTGATTCAGCGAGGATACTAGCTCGTTCAAAATCTGGAACATACCTTTGTAGTATTTCATCTGTTCCCATCTTATTATACAAGTGATCTGCAATGACTAAAAAATCTACGGAGTGGACTACTAATTCCCTCTTCTACTGAGTGGAATATCCTTCCAGAGCTATACCCGTGGTTAAAAACTAAATGATGTAAGAAAAATTGTCATCCGTGACGTGCATCACAAAAAGTTGCACATCCAATAGTCCTTCCTCTAGACTATTTGGTTCTTTTTCTGTTTCAATCTTTGATAGATGGTCTAGTCCTACATTCGGCCTTCCTAGCTTCATAATCACTTCAAAGTCATATTCTTAAAACAATAGCAACCATCTGTAGATCTTCCCTCCCAACACATGATTCTTGATCAGGTACTTTAGCGCGAAGTGATCTATATACATTTTAAAGTGTCCACCCAACAAATAATGCCTAAATTTTTGCAATGCATAGACCATCATTGCCAGCCCTTGGTGCTTTGTAGTGGAGTAATTCTTCTCAGCCTTCGATAACTTCCTGCTTGTGAAGACTATCAAATGATCAATTTCTCCTTCTCCTGCCTATGTTAATACCGCTCCTAACACAATGCAAGAGGCATATACATGTACATGGAACTCTTTCTTCTAGTTTGCAAACACCAAAATAGGCATAGTTACCATCTTTTCCTTCAAGACATCCAGACTGCATTGATAGTCTTCATCCCAGCAAAAGTTCACATCTTTCTTCAATAATTTTTCCATCGGTGTGGTTATCTAATCACATGCCTTGACAAACTTTCTATGATATCTAGTGTGCCCCAATGTCGTGCACAACTCTTACATTCCTAGGAGCTCCCAAATTCACAATCACAATGATCTTCACAAGGTCCACCATCAATCCTTGCTTACATATGACATGGCCGAGAAAAATTCCAAAGGGCACATAGAATATGCACTTCTTCAAATTTAGCGTGAATTGATACCTTCGACATGTATCCAGCATAATGCGCATACTCGCAACATGGCGCTTCACCAACCCAAACATAGTCCAATCATCAAAATAAATCTCCAAAAGCTTATGGATAAATTCCTTGAATGCCGTGATTACTAATCAGGGGAAAACTTCTGACACGTTCTTCAATCTGAATGGCATTATTGTATATTGAAAGCAACCCCACTCTGTCATGAAGGTTGTCTTGCTTTGATCTTCTGGCGCGATCTTTATTTGATGATATCCTGAAAATAAATCAGTAAATGAATAAGCCTTCTGTTTGCCGACATTCTCTAATACTTCATCTGTAAATGGTGTTGGAAACAGATCATGCATGCATGCATCATTCAACTTTCTTAGATCTACACATATTCGGATTTCGCCTTTCTATTTCTTCTCTTGGACCACCATTGGACTTACCCAATTAGATTCCTCTATTTATTCAATAATACTGGCATCCAACATCTTATCCAGCTCTTGGTGCACATTTTATTTATACTTTAGATTTAGCTGATAAGGTCTCTGCTTAATGGGCTTCACATTCGGTTTGAACATAATCTTCATAACACCTAAATCTTCGACAATCCCCTTCAAATTTGAAAACTTTATTGGGAAGAGATCCTGGTATTCACACAATATTTTAGCTACCTTATCGACTGTATCTTCATCCCAATAGTCTCCTATCTTTGAGAATTTAGGCTTTGCTTCAGATCTAATGTTCACTTGTCTAGTTTTCAAAGGTTCTGATATATCTAGGTTCACAGCTTTCGGTCCTTCGAATTTGCACTATCCTTCTATCTCTGGAATGTTAATATTCCAAGGATCTTCTTCTTCCTCTTCAATAGTCACATTGTAACACTCCAACACATGGCACAGCTGTGTACTCCAATTCAGTTGAGCCCATTGATCCAGGTGGATGTTGATGGCCACCCACCTATCCCATTTGGACCCCCACAACTGTCCCTTTCAGTTTTTTAGTTTCCTTAATTATAGCGCAGTTTATTATTTTTAGCAGTTTTTCGGGTCCTAAACTTCCAGAGCTGTTTTGAGGCCCTGAACGACGTTTTTTGGGAAATCTACCACTAGCGATTTGTCTATCAAAAAATTATCTTTTCCATCGTAGTCCTCAGAGAGATCTTTCCAACGGGCTATCATGCATGTCAAACAGAGATAATATGACCAATTCACAACCTCGGGAGGTTGGCTGTCCAACTCACCCCAACGAGGCCCACAAACTCTTGGTGTTACATCTCCTCGGGTTAGGGTTTTGGTTGTTTAGGGTTTTCTCTTATTGTTCAATAATAAAAAGGTTCGAGAGCCTCATTGTAAGACAGTTCAGAGGCATGTAGCCACCACATCTCTTCTCAGAGATAAGCTACCATCGCCCTAGCTGGTTTATTCCCATTACTGTTTATAAGCATATTTCAATATTTTACATTAATGAAATGAAGTATTATTTCTGCTGCATATCTGTGTTATGGTTATCTTTGTAATTTGTTGCGTTCCTGTTTAAGTTCAGATCACCCATTCTACCGGTTCCTTAGGTGTTCTAAATATAGCTTCTCTTATCTCATGGAGCACTTCATCAATGCACTCAAACCATCCTCAAAGTTGAAAGTTAATAAGAAACTATCCCTTAAGATTTCCCATTCAGTTGTTCCATGGAAAAGCTATATCTCCAAATACTAGTTCATTGGAATTGTATCTAAGGTATGACAAAAAATGTGCACCCATTTTGGTTGTGGTTCCATTCCCCAGGCCTTAGTCCATCGTGCCAAATGATCGATCATCCTTCCCACTGTATTTTTCTATCATTCAGGTACTAGAATATCCAAACCTTAATTTCATCATTCTTTTGTATTCCTTCCATCTAGCAAAGTTCTCCTTGTGCGTACCCCACCAACGGGCAAGTGTAGCGCGCAACGCCAACTCCAGTTCCTGGAAGCAATGTTCTTTCAGTACTTCCCTTTCAAATTAATCGAAAAACATATCCACATTATTCAAACTAGCATAATGCGGAAGCTTCCTTACCTCAGTAGAGACTCACCGCAGTGATTTGGTCATCCTATTGCAACAGAGCGTAGATACTTCATGCAACTGATTCTGCAAGTGTTCAAGCACTTCATCTGAATCTGAGGTGTAGGAGATATCCCTGTCCCATGCAATTCATCCATCGGTAGTAGGATTGATCCAATCTTAATTTAACATTGTGATCTTGTATATATGATCCAGATCATCATCACTTTCCACAAAGTTGCGAACATGTTCAATATAGCGCGCTCCTTCGGCAGGGTCTAGTGATACTACAACCTGAGCGACTTCATTTTAAACATCATCTTTTGCTTCTTCAAGTTGATTACCGCATCCATATAAAACTCCCAATCAATTCCTAGTAGCATGGGGTATGGGTTACTATCATCCACTATTTCAATGACCTTAAAGTCAACTAGCGTTCTTGCGCCATCGATGTCCACTGTTACACCATATAAGTACCCCATTGGAATAATCTTCTATTGATTTTCCATGCACATCTGAATAGGAGACCATGCAGCTTAGGTCTCCCCATCCTTTCCCATGTATGCTTAGGTAGGAAATTTGCATCAGATCCTAGATCCAAGATTACCTGGTCCATTTCATATTCATCTATCTATGTTGTCAACCTCATCTCTCACCCGCACTTCTTATGCTTACCAATTTTCCTCACAGTGCACTATTCAGTAGGAGTCTTTTCTATATTTGTGCACTTGTCGATTAACTCTTGCAAGCCCTATACCACTTTCTTATCACCCAGTAACGTCATACAAGTCTTCAAAAAAGTAGCTAGTACGGAAGGATCTACCTCTTCTGTTGTACTAGTTTCTGGCATTTTCTCCAGGCTCCTTGAGGTGGAGGCCTTAGCAAAGTTCTTCTTTGCTTCCATAAAGGTCTCTTTAGCATGATTAAGATCAAAGTATATTTCCTTCTCAACAACTTTACGCACCCACCCATCATCCTCAAGCTACTTGCCTTTATCCACACCAGATTCCATACCACTTCTTATTACTATATTTATACTCTGATCTTCTTCTGAGGGCTTTTCCCTCATCATTTGAATGTTTTGCATAGGCTACTGGGGTTGTGCCTTGTTTTCTTGCATCTTTGCCATGAGGAACGGATATTCCTCTATAAAATGGTCAAACCGTTGACAATATTGACATGATGGATATGTGGGGTTTGTACAATCTTGGGTGAAGTGTCTTGCTTTGCCACAGTTATAACAGATTACTTGCCCACGCCCTCGACTAGTTCCCCCCCATCTTCCTCGTCCTCAACCTTGGAATCCTCCATGTTCCGCTCCTATTCCATGATCTTGAGGCTAGTTCTCTACCTAAATTCGGTAAGTAGGGGTTCTATCCATCATCAGTTCATAACTCCTACAATGATGTTCATCATGTCCCACAGATTTACATAAATTGCAAAAAAACTACTGAGGGGTTTGTATAAAATTTTGTAGTAAATGGCAATTATTAGTCAAGTGTTGTATTGCAACTTGAAAGATAGTGCACCATAGCATAACTCCCATGCTCAACCCAACATTATTCTCTGGTTTTAGGGGAATAGGCCCTCCCCCCATCATATTGTTCTTATAAACCGGGCAATGGTCCTTATCGTGTCCATGACTCTTGCACTTCAAACACCAAACCTCAGCACGCACCTTCGGCTGGGCTTCCTTTCCTTTCTTTAGGATCTACAACTCCAAGTGCAGAATTTCTAGCTGTGAGTGAATATGTTGTACTCCAAGGTTTGTATCATGTATGGGCGAGGCATCCAACATCATCGCAATTTCCAAAGCTTCCACTTGCGTTGCTGTCTTTTGTTGTGACAGAGGCATTCTTAAGTGTGGTAGGAGTGATGCTATATACCAGTCATGATGTTGGGAGTTTGTAATCACCATGTTGGCTTGCCTAATCAATCATTTCAACCTTTGATTAAAATCCCAAGGTTTCTCATCTACCTTTTGTCGAATTTCTTTAAACTTAGTCAGAGACTGTGCCTCTGACTTAGGCTTTCTAAATTCCTTGTTCAGATCTTACTGGGTCTCTGCCAACATTGTGGTGGGGTCATCAATGCAATACTTGATGTACCATGTTCATGCTCGATCCTATAAGGTTGTGATCAGATGTGCTTTCTTGATGCTATCATCCATAATCTGTTGCGTTGTCCATACAACTCTTGCAACAAAATAGAACTATTTGGGATATTCGCTCCCTACTCCTTTAAAAATCAACATCTTCATCGCGTTCGCCATGTTGAGTGGTGGTAGTGGAGGCAAAGGGGGTGAAGTTGTAGGTGTATGAGGTGGAGGTGGAGTGGATGGATGAGGTATCCTTGGGATACCCTGCGTAATTAACTGAACTACACTTCACAGCGTAGTCAACACCGTCCCTTCATCGTCACTTGAAGGGACTCCAATGAGTGGACTATATTATGAGCTTGATCCTTCATTTCTTCTAAATAATCTCCCACTTCACGTAGACCCAAACATCAAGGTAACTGCATAACCCTCTTTTAACATAACAACATTTTAATCTGTCTTTAATGACTTCAAATACTTACCTTGTGGTCCCTTAAAGAGCCTTCATTCTGCTTCGCTATAGCTGATATTTCTATCGATTGCGAAATAAGTCATAAAACTTCCCAGTGTTCGATCAATCCAATGACCCACAACCTCCATGATATTGCTTCATGATGCCTCTAAGTGTCACACTAGTTCAAGAGTCCACACTATAAGGCTGTCAAGCCTCCACATCCCTTGAATATCGGCCAACTTAGATAACCACTCATGTAGTTCGTTAGGGAAAAAATATAAGAACGCTTCGGTTTCGTCTGTGTACAAAAATCTCTCCAACCAATGCTCCTTGGATAATTTAGGGCTCCTGTTCTCTTGAGCCACAAACACATGCACATTTTAGTCGATCCACTTTTCAATCTCTTTCTTTGTGGGAAACCATTTATCACACATCTCTTAAATAGATCCTGATCCTAGCAACGGAACCATTTTTTGGCTTAAGGGGGCTTGAACCAGGTTCAGAGCTGTTCACGTCAACCAAAAAAACCCTAACAGCTGGCCCTGTCATCAACAACCTGCATAGTGCATGCTACAGTCTCACCTGAATAAGTATTGGGGGATGTTAGGATCAGGTTTCTGCATCCAGAGACTATGTGATAAGTAATCTTAAGCCCTTGTCACTTAGATATACCTTCACGCAGATCTACCCGATTCAATAGAAATCATAAAAGATTCAACCATTACCTTCGCGAAAACATGTTATTACTTAGTTCATCTATATATATTTAAGATTCATTAGATTCACACAACAATCACACTTTATTTCACAGAAAATAGATCATTAAGCCATAATGCATAACTTGAACAAAAATAACAATAAGACACAGAGGCAAGATATTCGTTCCAAAGTGAGTTTTTATTAAAATTAGTGTTCAATTTACAAACTCTTCCACCTTATGCACCCAGCTGCAGGGGCCCGTGCACTCAGCTGCGAACTTGCCAAGGTCTCCGCGCACTTAGTTGTAGGAGTCTTCCCCTTTTGCATAAGTACAAGAAATAGAGCTTTCATACCTTAGCACTTTCCCAAAACAATAATCTTCTATCTTAGTTATCATCTCTAGAATCGTTATGACTCAAGTATATATAGCATTTTTTCTTACAATACCATGGCCCGCGGTCTATGGGTGAGTCTCAAAACTGACCTATCACTTACCCAAACAAAGGGATAAAGCCCCTTTGACTCCTACTTAGTTGTGCGCACAGCATCCACATTTTGATGAGACTTTACATTCTTTACAAAATTCTTCTGAAAAATTGGTTAAGCTAACCCAAAATTGACCTTGGGGACCCTATCCCAACAAGAAGTTTTAAAAAGGTTTGCAGAGAAGAAAAAAATAGATTCAGAGCCCATTTGACAATGGAGACAAGACCCAAGCAAGCAAAGCATGGTAATAAGGGTATGTATTCTTTAGCTTCTCTTGCCGGTCCATTCTATTATGTTGCTGCTATGATATGTAGGTTGTTCAATTCTCTGAACATAAAATTTTTTACAGTAGGATTGGTTCTCTTGATTCAAGCTGCTTCTAGTTCTGAAATTATGGATTGGGCTATTATCTTGTCCAATAATATTGCGTCCAAAATATTAGAATATAGGAAAAATCACAATGTTTCAGAGATAATTATGCCAACTTTTTATATGAGTGCCTATTATGGAAGCCATTTGTTTCTCTTTTGATTTTCCTTCAATGGGATATAAATGGACACTCGCGGATCCTACACCAATTCACTTATATCATGGTATCTTATGGGAGTCTACATACCAGCCCCATTTTTACAGAATTTGCAATAAAGTGATGTTGCCTTTGTACAAAGGAATTTTTATTAAAATGCCATCTGGTTGTCTCAAGAAGCCATGGTAGACTTCATTGTCATTGGCAGTTGGTTTACTAAAGATAATTTTACTTATGTCAGAGTATTTGGGAGTCTTACAGCCCCACATGTTATTCCTATTTATGTTTCTGATAAAATATTGGCCAGGGAAATTTCCTATTAGATCGTAGGTCATGGTGTGACTAAGGTCTTGAAAGAATCCAAAAAGGCCATCTACCCACAATTTCCTATTCAATTTGGAACCTATTCTTTAGAAAATTACAATCATGTTGTCTTAGAATGTTATGAAACCAGCTCAAGAAAAGATAGAAAAGATAGATCAACACCTTAGAATTCAGCCTATTTGAGGGGGCAACCTCCTTTACATTACATAAATGAACAATTCTTGGATGATTCAAATGACAAAACCTCCTTTCTATATATAGGAGTCTAAGGAGTCACAATACAATCCAGCCGACCTAACAATAATAATATAAGCCACAAAAATAAGAATAGAGGGATTCTATGGGGCACAGTAATAACAAAATGGGGGAAATAGGGGCACAACAATATTAATAAGGGGTATAACTACAATAGTAATGGGGTAATCACTAGTATTATAGGGACCCAACATGCCCTTCTCCTTCAAAAAAGTGTTTTCCTCAATGCTTGAGTAGTTCTGGATACTTCTGCATAAAATTCTCATCCTCCCATGTGGAATCTTCAGCGGATAAGTTCTTCCACTTGATAAGATACTCTGAAATTGATTGATTTCGTAGCTGTCGAGTTCTTGTTTCTGTGATTGCTTCCGGTTCCAATATAATTTTTCCTTCCTCATCAAGTTCTGGCAATATTGTTTGAACTGGGAGCTTGTCACCTATAACCTTCTTTAAACATGAAACATGGAAAACTGGGTGCAATCGAGAAGTTGCAGGAAGCTCCAATTTGTATGCCATAGTACCAATCTTTTGCAACACCTTGTATGGACCATAATACTTTGGTGATAATTTATTATCCTTCTTAGCTTGCTTGAGGGACATTTTCTTATATGGTTGTAGCCGTAGGAATACCCAATCACCTACATCAAAACTTCTTTCACTGCAATGTTGATCTCCCTATTGTTTCATTCTATTCTGTGCCAACACGAGGTTATCCTTTAAGAGTTGGAGGACTTGTTGTTGATGTTCGATGTGATGTTCCACTGCCTGAACCTTAGAATTTTCTCTTAAATATGATGTAATGGATGGTGGTTGATACCCATAAAGTGCCATAAACGGGGTCATTTTTGTTGCTGTATGGAAGGAAGTGTTATACCACCATTCAGCTAGAGGCAACCATTTGACCCATTGTGTCTGTTTATCAGATACAAAGCAACGAAGATATCCTTCCAAACATTTGTTTACTATCTCAGTTTGCCCATCAGATTGAGGATGATAAGATGAGCTATGAGCTAACTGAGTACCAAGACAAGAAAATAATTTTGTCCAAAAATTTCCAGTGAAAATGGGATCTCTGTCACTTACAATAATCTTTGGGTTTCCATGTAGCTTTTGAATTGTTTCCATAAATGCAGTAGAAACTATACTGGCTTTAAATGGATGTGATAATGCACAAAAGTGTGCATACTTGGTAAGTCTGTCAACTACCACCATGATGACACTCTTTCCCTCAGACTTGGGTAAACCTGTGATAAAATCCATTGAAACCTCCTCCCAACGTTGGCTTGGAATGGATAAAGGTTGTAATAGACCCGGTGTCTTAATTGTTTCAACTTTATTTTGTTGGCAAACCAAACATTCCATCACAAACTTTTGAATATCTAATTTAAGGCGATCCCAAAAAAATTCCTTCTTAACCCTATGGTAAGTTTTTAAAAATCCTGAGTGCCCTCCTAAGGGAGAAGTGTGCAATTCCATAAGAATCTTTTGTTTTAGCTGGGAATTCTTACAGAGGTATAAGCGATCTTTGTACCATAACAAATCATTTTGCCAGCTAAATGTATCAGACGTACTGTAATCTTGTTGTAACTTTCGAATAAGTGCCCACACTTCTTCATCATTCTTCCATTCCTCCCTTGCTTCGTTTATCCAATATGGTTGGATAATAGAAATGGTGCACAACAATGCTTCCACATCCTCATCCTTTCTTGAGAGTGCATCTGCCACCACATTTTGCTTCCCTTTTTTGTAGATGATTTCAAAGTCATAACCCAACATCTTTGTGACCCACTTTTGTTGCTCTTTAGAGGATAATCTTTGTTGTAAAAAGTATTTAAGGCTATCATGATCCGTTTTTACCTTGAAGTGTCTACCTATTAGGTAGGGTCGCCATTTTTTAAGTGCATGGAGTATTGCCAACATTTCCTTCTCATAAGTAGCTTTCCTTAAGAACTTTCCCTTGATTGGACGACTTTCAAAAGCAATGGGTCTTTCATTTTGCATTAGAACAACACCAATTCCATTTCCTGAAGCATCAAATTCCACAATAAAGGTTTTTGTGAAGTCCGGTGTAGCTAAGACCGGTGCTTGGCACATTGCCTCTTTAAGATGTTCAAAGGCCTTTGTTGCTTCTGGAGTCCGTGAAAATGCATCTTTCTTCAATAATGTTGTTAGAGGTGCTTCTATTCTCCCATAATTCTTAACAAACTTGCGATAATACCCTGTCAACCCGAGAAATCCTCGCAGATGCTTTATGGATGTGCGGATTTTCCATTCCTTAATGGCTTTAATTTTGCTAGGGTCTACCTTAACTCCTTCATGAGATACAATATGACCCAAATATTCCACCTCCTGGACTCCAAAGAAACATTTGGTTCTTTTTGCATATAATTGTTTCTCCTTCAATAGTTGTAGCACCCTGTCAACATGTTCAACATGATCCTTCCAAGACTTGCTGTAGATTAGTATATCATCAAAAAATACTAACACAAATTTTCAAAGGAATGGTTTGAAAATTGAATTCATCAAACCTTGAAATGTTGAAGGTGCATTGGTAAGGCCAAAAGGCATGACCAAAAATTCATAATGACTCTCATGAGTTCTAAATGTTGTTTTCGGAATGTCTTCAGTCTTCATTCTGATTTGATGATATCCTGAATGAAGATCCAACTTGGTGAAGTAAATTGATCCATGCAATTCATCCAGTAATTCGTCAATGACAGGAATGGGGAACTTATATTTAATAGTGAGCTTGTTGAGCTCCCTATAATCCAGACACATGCGCCATGATCCATCCTTCTTGTGCACCAATACTACTAGAGCAGAGAAAGAACTTTGAATTGGTTGAATTATACCAGCCTCTAGCATTTTTGCAACCATACGTTCAATTTCACTCTTTTGGACATAGGGATATCTATATGGCCTAATGTTTGGAGGAACACTTCCTGGAATCAGATGAATAGCATGATCATGATCACGAATAGGTGGGATACCTTTGGGAGTCTCAAATACCTTGGAATGATTGTCCAGGACTTTTTGGAGATCTGGAGAAATAGATGATTCTGATGTGGAAACATCTAGCGAGCATAATTGTGTAATTACACCTATTTGCTCCTTTTTTAGAAGCTTTGTCATACTATTAGAGCTGATTACCTTTCCTGGTTTCCCTGCAATACCCCTTAATTCAACTTCCTTTCCTTCCGTAGAAAATTTGATGAAAAGTTCTTGAAAATTAAAAGCTATTGTACCCAGGGATTGTAGCCATTGGACTCCTAGTACAACATCAGCACCTCCCATTGGAATGG
Source organism: Pinus tabuliformis (assembly GCA_031772625.1). Lineage (NCBI taxonomy): Eukaryota > Viridiplantae > Streptophyta > Pinopsida > Pinales > Pinaceae > Pinus > Pinus tabuliformis. The sequence continues at coordinate 150,431,038 of CM062815.1, read as the reverse complement.
AAAACATTGGGCTAGTCGATACATATTCTCCCATGGATAGCTTGATATTATGGCACTTTCTAGAGCAATTTATTGTTCCTCCATTTGAAATCATCACTTGACACTCTGGTGCTGGATATAAGAAGAAATTCAATTCTTTTGCTACCTTACAATGAATAAAATTGTGGGTGCTTCCTGAATCAATCAACACTATTACCTTTTTCTTCTTGATTTGTCCTTCTATCTTGATGGTTTGAGGAGTGGTAATTCCCGCCAATGCATTACAAGATATGGTCGGATTTATTTTTTCTTCATCTAGGCTTTGTTCCTGGAGTATATCCTCTTCTTTAGACCTTTCTTGCTCCTTTTCTTCTTCCTCTTCACAATCTATGTAGAATAATTTCTTCTCAGCACACTTATGACCTTTAGTGTATTTGCTATCACAACTGTAACAAAGCCCTTTTTCTCTTTTTTCTTCCAATTGTTGTGGTGTGAACCTTATAGGGTGTGGAAGACTAGGGGCAAAAACACTTCCGTCTTTATAGTTGTGAGTGGTATGCTTCCTGGTTGCCATAATTTTGCTTTCCGTTTTTCTTGCTAACCTGAATGCCTTCTCTAATGAATCAGGTTCCCAAAGGCGAACATCATGTTGGATATTATCCTTTAAAGACCCTATGAACATATCAATCCTATGCTCCTCCGGATTATCTTTTACCCTTATGTTCAATTTTTGGAATTCCTCAATGTGCTCCATTATTGAACCCTTTTGTTTGAGACTTATCAATTGGCTAAAAAAAGTGTTGCTTTTTGTATCCTCATAATGTGCTATCAATTATTTCGTAAAAATTGCCCAAGTGATAAATGGTTTACGAGAGAAAAGCCATTGATACCATACAAACTGATTTGGTTCCAAATATAAAGTTGCGATACGTACCTTTTGTGTGTTTTGCACATTATTGAGATCGAAGAATTGCTCCAACTGTAATATCCTTGTGGCAGGATCCTTGCCATCAAACTTCCTCATATCGATTTTTGGAATATGGTGAGTCTTCGATCCAACCTTAGTGTCTATGGAATCATGATTAACATTTCTTTTGTTCTCATCATGAGTTTCCTTTAGTACCCTTTCACCCTTAGGGACAATTTCTTGTAGCAACTTATTCATATTTATCTTCAATTCGTCCATGTCTGTCTTCAAATCTATCTTCAAATCATCCATCTTAGCTTCCACATCAATCATCTTAGCTTCTACACCTTTCTTTAAACCATCCATCTTAGCTTCTACATCTTTCTTTAAACCATCCATCTTATATTATGTTCCCTTTTGTGCAAGGGACAGTTGTTGCACTTGGTCTTGTAATTTTGATATATCATGTTGCATTTCTTCCTCTTCTTCATGAGTCATGCTAGAGCTTTCAATTTCCTTACTAGGTGTTTGCATTTTCTTTCCTCGGGGCATCAGTTACCAATAATAATGCTCTACTATGTCCTTTGAATTCCTTCAAAATAAATTTTCAAACCAAGCTTAAGCAAAAATTTAAGAAAATCTACACACCTTTTTCCACTTTTTAGGAGCTAGATATTGCCTCTGATGTATCTCTGTACTTTCCAATCATCTAGTTCTGAATTTGTGACCTGTAGTAGCCCCCTGTGTCCTCTTTCCAATGCCACAAGTCTGACCCAAATTGGATTCTCCAAGGAAGAGTTATGTGAAATCTCCCACAGTGACTTGCTTATAGACTAGTTCAGTAGAGCAAACTTGTACGACATGCCACGAGTCACTGTTTTGATATTTGGATCTGAAACATGCATAAACGAAACTACAGTCCGTCCTCTTTCTATACCTTCTTATGAAATTTCAATCCGATCCCCAGAGAGAAAGTTGTGACGATTTCCCCAGGCCACCTATTTTGAATGTAATTCAGGAGTCTGCAAAAAGACCAACTTCCTCAGATCATATCTCCGTAAATATCACGCAAAAAGCTCTGAAGTTTGGACCCAAGGTTCAGCGTGATTTCTTCTCAAATGGGTTTTTTTTGCGACTTCTGAAACGTCACAGAACAAAAGTTATAGCGAAAATTCCACGATGACCTGTTTGGAATAGCAAAACCCGAGAATCCAAAGCTCTGATACCAAATGTTATGAAACCAGCTCAAGAAAAGATAGAAAAGATAGATCAATGCCTTAGAATTCAGCCTCTTCGAGGGGGCAACCTCCTTTACATTACATAAATGAACAATTCTTGGATGATTCAAATGACAAAACCTCCTTTCTATATATAGGAGTCTAAGGAGTCACAATACAATCCAGCCGACCTAACAATAATAATATAAAGCCACAAAAATAATAATAGAGGGATTCTATGGGGCACAGTAATAACAAAATGGGGGCAATAGGGGCACAACAATATTAATAAGAGGTATAACTACAATAGTAATGGTGTAATCACTAGTATTATAGGGACCCAACATGCCCCTCTCCTTCAAAAAAGTGTTGTCCTCAACGCTTGAGTAGTTCTGGATACTTCTGCATAAAAGTCTCATCCTCCCATGTGGAATCTTCAGCGGATAAGTTCTTCCACTTGATAAGATACTCTGAAATTGAACGATTTCGTAGCTGTCGAGTTCTTGTTACTGTGACTGCTTCCAGTTCCAATATAATTTTTCCTTCCTCGTCAAGTTCTGGCAATATTGTTTGAACTGGGAGCTTGTCGCCTATAACCTTCTTTAAACATGAAACATGGAAAACTGGGTGAAATCGAGAAGCTGCAGGAAGCTCCAATTTGTATGCCATAGTACCAATCTTTTGCAACACCTTGTACGGACCATAATACTTTGGTGATAATTTATTATCTTTCTTAGATTGCTTGAGGGACATTTGCTTATATGGTTGTAGCCGTAGGAATACCCAATCACCTACATCAAAATTTCTTTCACTGCGATGTTGATTTGCCTATTGTTTCATTCTATTATGTGCCAATACGAGGTTATCCTTTAAGAGTTGGAGGACTTGTTGTTGATGTTCGATGTGATGTTCCACTGCCTGAACCTTAGAATTTTCTCTTAAATATGATGTGATGGATGGTGGTTGATACCCATAAAGTGCCATAAATGGGGTCATTTTCATTGCTGTATGGAAGGAAGTGTTATACCACCATTCAGCTAGAGGCAACCATTTGACCCATTGTGTCTATTTATCAGATACAAAGCAACGAAGATATCCTTCCAAACATTTGTTTACTATCTCAGTTTGCCCATCAGATTGAGGATGATAAGATGAGCTATGAGATAACTGAGTACCAAGACAAGAAAATAATTCTGTCCAAAAATTTCCAGTGAAAATGGGATCTCTGTCACTTACAATAATCTTTGGGTTTCCATGTAGCTTTTGAATTGTTTCCATAAATGCAGTAGAAACTGTATTGGCTCTAAATGGATGTGATAATGCACAAAAGTGAGCTTACTTGGTAAGTCTGTCAACTACCACCATGATGACACTCTTTCCATCAGACTTGGGTAAACCTGTGATAAAATCCATTGAAACCTCCTCCCAACGTTGGCTTGGAATGGATAAAGGTTGTAATAGACCCGATGTCTTAATTGTTTCAACTTTATTTTGTTGGCAAACCAAACATTCCACCACAAACTTTTGAATATCTGATTTAAGGCCATCCCAAAAAAATTCCTTCTTAACCCTGTGGTAAGTTTTTAAAAATCCTGAGTGCCCTCCTAAGGGAGAAGTGTGCAATTCCATAAGAATCTTTTGTTTTAGCTGGGAATTCTTACAGAGGTATAAGTGATCTCTGTACCATAACGAATCATTTTGCCAGCTAAATGTATCAGACGTACTGGAATCTTGTTGTAACTTTCGAATAAGTGCCCACACTTCTTCGTCATTCTTCCATTCCTACCTTGCTTCGTTTATCCAATCTGGTTGGATAATAGAAATGGTGCACAACAATGCTTCCACATCCTCATCCTTTCTTGAGAGTGCATCTGCCACCACATTTTGCTTCCCTTTTTTGTAGATGATTTCAAAGTCATAACCCAACATCTTTGTGACCCACTTTTGTTGCTCTTTAGAGGATAATCTTTGTTGTAAAAAGTATTTAAGGCTATCATGATCCGTTTTTACCTTGAAGTGTCTACACATTAGGTAGGGTCACCGTTTCTTAAGTGCATGGAGTATTGCCAACATTTCCTTCTCATAAATAGCTTTTCTTAAAAACGTTCCCTTGATTGGACGACTTTCAAAAGAAATGGGTCTTTCATTTTGCATTAGAACAGCACCAATTCCATTTCCTGAAGCATCACATTCCATAATGAAGGTTTTTGTGAAGTCCGGTGTAGCTAAGACTGGTGCTTGGCACATTGCCTCTTTAATATGTTCAAAGGCCTTTGTTGCTTCCGGAGTCCATGAAAATGCATATTTATTCAATAATGTTGTTAGAGGTGCTGCTATTCTCCCATAATTATTAACAAACTTGCGATAATACCCTGTCAACCCGAGAAATCCTTGCAGATGCTTTATGGATGTGGGGATTTTCCATTCCTTAATGGCTTTAATTTTGCTAGGGTCTACCTTAACTCCTTCATGAGATACAATATGACCCAAATATTCCACCTCCTGGACTCCAAAGAAACATTTGGATCTTTTTGCATATAATTGTTTCTCCTTCAATAGTTGTAGCACCCTGTCAACATGTTCAACATGATCCTTCCAAGACTTGCTGTAGATTAGTATATCATCAAAAAATACTAACACAAATTTTCTAAGGAATGGTTTAAAAATTGAATTCATCAAACCTTGAAATGTTGAAGGTGCATTGGTAAGGCCAAAAGGCATGACCAAAAATTCATAATGACCCTCATGAGTTCCAAATGCTGTTTTCGGAATGTCTTCAGTCTTCATTCTGATTTGATGATATCCTGAACGAAGATCCAACTTGGTGAAGTAAATTGATTCATGTAATTCATCCAGTAATTCATCAATGACAGGAATGGGGAGCTTATCTTTAATAGTGAGCTTGTTGAGCTCCCTATAATCCGGACACATGTTCCATGATCCATCCTTCTTGTGCACCAATACTACTAGAGCAGAGAAAGAACTTTGACTCGGTTGAATTATACCAGCCTCTAGCATTTCTCCAACCATACGTTCAATTTCACTCTTTTGGACATAGGGATATCTATACGGCCTAATGTTTGGAGGAACACTTCCTCGAATCAGATGAATAGCATGATCATGACCACGAATAGGTGGGAGACCTTTGGGAGTCTCAAATACCTTGGAATGATTGTCCAAGACTTTTGGAGATCTGGAGAAATAGATGATTCCGATGTGGAAACATCTAGCGAGCTTAATTGTGCAATTACACCTCTTTGCTCCTTTTTTAGAAGCTTTGTCATACTATTAGAGCTGATTACCTTTCCTGGTTTCCCTGCAATACCCCTTAATTCAAATTCCTTTCCTTCCATAGAAAATTTGATGGAAAGTTCTTGAAAATTAAAAGCTATTGTACCCAGGGATTGTAGCCATTGGACTCCTAGTACAACGTCAGCACCTCCCACTGGAATGGAAAGCATTGGGCTAGTCAATACATATTCTCCCATGGATAGCTTGATATTATGGCACTTTCCAGAGAAATTTATTGTTCCTCTATTTGCAATCATCACTTGACATTCTGGTGATGGATATAGGAAGCAATTCAATTCTTTTGCTACCTTAATGAATAAAATTGTGGGTGCTTCCTGAATCAATCAACACTATTACCTTTTTCTTCTTGATTTGTCCTTCTATCTTGATGGTTTGAGGAGTGGTAATTCCCGCCAATGCATTACAAGATATGGGCGGATTTATTTGTTCTTCATCTAGGCTTTGTTCCTGGAGTATATCCTCTTCTTTAGAGCTTTCTTGCTCCTTTTCTTCTTCCTCTTCACAATCTATGTAGAATAATTTCTTCTTAGCACACTTATGACCTTTAGTGTATTTGCTATCACAACTGTAACAAAGCCCTTTTGCTCTTTTTTCTTCCAATTGTTGTGGTGTCAACCTTATAGGTTGTGGAAGACTAGGGGCAACAACACTTCCGTCTTTATAGTTGTGAGTGGTATGCTTCCTGGTTGCCATTATTTTGCTTTCCATTTTTCTTGCTAACCTGAATGCCTTCTCTAATAAATCAGGTTCCCAAAGGCGAACGTCATGTTGGATATTATCCTTTAAAGACCCTATGAACACATCAATCCTATGCTCCTCTGGAACATCTTTTACCCTTATGTTCAATTTTTGGAATTCCTCAATGTGCTCCATTATTGAACCCTTTTGTTTGAGACTTATCAATTGGCTAAAAAAAGTGTTGCTTTTTGTATCCTCATAATGTGCTATCAATTCTTTCGTAAAAATTTCCGAAGTGATAAATGGTTTACGAGAGCAAAGCCATTGATACCATACAAACTGATTTGGTTCCAAATATAAAGTTGTCATATGTACCTTTTGTGTGTTTTGCACATTATTGAGATTGAAGAATTTCTCCATCTGTAATATCCATGTGGCAGGATCCTTGCCATCAAACTTCCTCATATCGATTTTTGGAATATGGTGAGTCTTCGATCCAACATTAGCGTCTATGGAATCATGATTAACATTTCTTTTTTCTCATCATGGGTTTTTTTTAGTACCCTTTCACCCTTAGGGACCATTTCTTGTAGCAACTTATTCATATTTATCCTCAATTCGTCCATGTCTGTCTTCAAATCTATCTTCAAATCATCCATCTTAGCTTCCACGTCAATCATCTTAGCTTCTACGCCTTTCTTTAAATAGTCCATATTAGCTTCTACACCTTTCTTTAAATCATGCATCTTAGCTTCTACATCTTTATTTAAACCATCCATCTTATATTCTGTTCCCTTTTGTGCAAGGGACAGTTGTTGCACTTGGTCTTGTAATTTTGATATATCATGTTGCATTTTTTCCTCTTCTTCACGAGTCATGCTAGAGCTTTCAGGTTCCTTACTAGGTGTTTGAATTTTCTTTCCTCGGGGCATCAGTTACCAATAATAATGCTCTACTATGCCCTTTGAATTCCTTCAAAATAAATTTTCAAACCAAGCTTAAGCAAAAATTTAAGAAAATCTACACACCTTTTTCCACTTTGTGGGAGCTTGATATTGCCTCTGATGTATCTCTGTACTTTCCAATCATCTAGTTCTGAATTTGTGACCTGTAGTAGCCCTCTATGTCTTCTTTCCAATGCCACAAGTCTAACCCAAATTGGATTCTCCAAGGAAGAGTTATGTGAAATCTCCCGCAGTGACTTGCTTATAGACTAGTTCAGTATAGCGAACTTGTACGACGTGCCACGAGTCACTGTTTTGATATTTTGATCTGAAACATGCATACAAGAAAATACAGTCCGTCCTCTTTCTGTAACTTCTTACGAAATTTCAATCCGATCCCTAGAGAGAAAGTTATGACAATTTTCCCCAGGTCACCTGTTTTGAATGTAATTCAGGAGTCTCCAAAAAGACCAACTTCCTTAGATCATATCTCCATAAATATCACGCAAAAGGCTCTGAAATTGGGACCTAAGTTTAGCGAAATTTCTTCTCAAATGGTTTTTTTTTGCGACTTCTGAAACATCAAAAAAACAAAGTTATAGTGAAAATTCCACGATGACCTGTTTGGAGCAGCGAAACCCTAGAATCCAAAGCTCTGATACCAAATGTTATGAAACCAGCTCAAGAAAAGATAGAAAAGATAGATCAACGGCTTAGAATTAAGCCTCTTCGAGGGGGCAACCTCCTTTACATTACATAAATAAAAAATTCTTGGATGATTCAAATGACAAAACCTCCTTTCTATATATAGGAGTTTAAGGAGTCACAATACAATCCAGCCGACCTAACAATAATAATATAAAGCCACAAAAATAACAATAGAGGGATTCTATGGGGCACAGTAATAACAAAATGGGGGCAATAGGGGCACAAAAATATTAATAAGAGGTATAACTATAATAGTAATGGGGTAATCACTAGTATTATAGGGACCCAACATAGAAGTCAAACAAATCGAGGACAAGTGAAACATCTAGCACAAATTCAACTAGGCCTCGAGGATTTTGTCTTATTCCAAGAATATAGAAATAAAAGGTTGCAGAAACTGCCTTTTGAATGCCTAATTTCTTTACAACTAGAGTTGTCTGCAAGAAAGTCTTTGCCACCCTCTGATGAGCCCCAATTTTTGGTATAATTTGGGCTCATTTGGCCTACTTGCTTTGCTCAAACCATTCACTTTTTACTGCTTATGCATGCATTTCTTAGTTTATTCGTGTTGTTTGTAGGAAGAAGGGTAGACATTTTATCTACGTGACTAATGCATGATGCTTTCAGGTTTTTGGCATTAAAAGGGAGAAAAAGACAACGAAAAAGGAGACAATGAGGTGGCACTGCTGGTTTTTAGGAGAGGATGTCCACGGTCTTGGGGACCTTCCTCGTGATTCCCACCAAGAACTCCGAGCTCCAATCCATCTCCCCACCGAGCTTAGAAGCAGCTAGCTGTTCTACAGGAACAACAGTTATAACTGTTCTACAGGAACAGTAGTTATGACTGTCCTACAGGATCAGCAGTTAAACTTTAGTTGGACAGCTGAGCTCCTAAAATCAAGGACGTCTGTTGGATGATCGTTTTTGCATAAATACTGAGGCCGTAGCCTTGCAGAGAAGCTTTTTGAACCTTGGCATTACTCCTGTAATTGGAAAGTACGAGCTAGAGCTCAGTTTTTGTTCCTTTTTGTAAGCCAATTTGGCATGACATCAGATTATGAATAAAGAAGGCAGATTTTGATCTAGTTCTGAGTTTTCTCAAGGAGCTATAGCTCTCAGGTTAGGGCCCAACCTGAGAGCAATAGATCTCCTCAGTGTTGTAATGTGTTTGCATTTCGTTCCAGCACTTTGAGTTTGTTTATTTTCACATGCAATTCGAATTTACAGTTTGTTAATTTAGTCATTTTCATGAGCATAGATAGGACTAGTTTATGGTGATTTGCTTTCGGTTGTTTAATTAGACTAGCAGGTTGATAATACGTTGGAGCTCCACGGAAAAAGGTTGAGGAAGTCTCCACTGCCATCTCTGTTTGAAGATTGGAGTGCAGCCTATACCAACCAAAAAAATACGCAGTTCTTCACTTTATACATGCTGCAACATAGTCTCGTTTATGATAGATCTTTCCATGCACTTCACGCTTGCACCATACACCTTCATCACAGCTTCATGCACATTCCTCTACACGCTTTATATTGCTGTTCATTGAGTTCATAGCACAGGTAGCATAGGTTAATGAATTTTCATCTTGGTGACAGTCATAAGCCATTTGTTTTATTTACACTGCTCTTCATCGTTCTATTACCTTCTTCTTCGTCTTGATCATGCATACAACCACATCCTTGACCTCTGCTCCGCTCTGTTATCTCCCAAACTCCTCCACTCCTCACGTAACTTTATTCTTTAGACATTTCGCTGTTATAACCTTCCATCCATCAACCCACTTCATACACTCGTTCTCCATCCTACTTCTCCACTCCTGAGCCATCACCAGCTTTATTCCTACCTTACACATCTCCCCCTACCATTCCATCACTCCACCATCACTTCAAACACCCACGGTAGGTCATCCTGTAGCAATTTGTAGACTTCCTGTAGAAACCCCTGCGGTTCCTGTAGAATCCCCTGCAGACATCCTGTAGGAGGCCACTCACTCGGTTGCTGAGCCTCTGAACGTGAGGAACCTCTGTGGACTGATGCTAAGGATCTCTGGGGACCTCTCCTAGCCTCCCCAACCTTTCCCAAGCTTTCCTTCCTTCCGCATCACATCTGCACAACCAAACCCTAATAAGCACAAAATCACAATCACTCCATCCACTTAAAGAAAAAATACAAAAACATGTCTTTTAAGATGCAAGTAGATTAGATTCATGCATTTTCACTTATTAGAAGTAATGGCATCATTGGTAGAAGTTTCCTTCACATTCTTTGCATCATAGAGGTTAGACTAGTTAAATTAGGGTTTCCTAGGGTTTCCGTGTTTTGATTTGCTTTCAGTTCATTTTTGCCAAGTAGATTAGTCTTCTTTGAGCTAGCTTTCGTCCATCATTTAACAAGCTTCTTCTGAGAGCCTATAGAAGTTGGCTTGAGCCCTAGCGGACTTGTGCCAGCTGACCAAGTGACAGCTGCGACAAGAGCTAGTACTTGTGCATACAGCACCGTCGCTTCCAAGTTTGTACGAACTACCGGGTTGATAAAATTAAGAGACAGGAAGCCCCAGGAGTTGTAGCATTATTGCTACAATACTGGAGCTCACCATCTTTTTGGCGCCGTTGCCGGGGAAGCGTCAGAGTATTAGCAATTGTTGCTTTTCTTCTACTTTCTTACTCTTACCTTCTGCTAAGTAGTTCACTTCATTTCCATTCTGCAAAAGTAGCATAGACTTTTCCTGCTTTCATAGATTAGCATTTCCTGCTTTCATAGATTAGCATTTCCTTTCTGCAAGCGTAGACTAGCATTTCCATTCCTGCAATTTCATTTGAGCAAAGTAGATTAGTCCTTTCCTGCTTTCAGTTAATTTTGCATCTTTCATAGATAGTTGTAGATCAATCTGTCTCAGTTTTGCAGGTACCAAAAGAAAAGCAAAGCAAAAGCAATCAAAGAGAAAAAAGAAAGTCTTTTCCATTTCATGCCTCGTAGGAACCGAGATAGATCAGGCAAATTCCTACCAAACACCCCCACCACATCACTGAGTCACCCTTCTCTCCTCTTTGGTGACAGTGACCCAGAAGAACCTATAGGTGAACATCCAGAGATATCCAAAGATCCTATAGTAGAAGACGAGTTAGAGACTACTCCATTTGAAGCTATGGCTGATAATAGAAGAGAAGATGAGAGAATAGAAGGTGCCTTCCCCATCCGAGAGACCAATGGAGAGATGAAAATGAAAAACATTAGCCCCTCCGCCTTACCTCACTTCCATGGGTTGACCACTGAAGATCCAGATACCTTCCTGTTTGAGTTTGCTGTCCTTTGTAGAACCTATGACTATACTGAAGATGAGCAAAAGTTGAAACTTTTCCCTTCCACTCTCAAGGATGCAGCACTACGCTGGTTCATGGGTTTACCTGGGAATAGTATCACTACTTGGGCTCAGATGCAGCAAGTTTTCAACACCAAGTACCGGGATTACTGTAGGTCCAAGGAAACAAAGGGGGAAATCTTTCGGATGTCCATGGGAAATGATGAGTCCTTAGAGGATTATGAGGAGAGGTTCCAACTAAGCTATAAGCGGGCCAGGTGCACACTTGACCCTGAATCCCTCAAGTTGGTCCTACTCCGAGGAGTCCCTGAAGACCTCTTAGATACCCTTCACATGTTAGCTGGGGGGGACATTTACCAACTGCCTTATGAGGACATCAAGACTGTGTTTAGAAACCACTCCAGGGCAGCTCGGAAACGAGGTAGAGGAAACCACCTCTCAACTAGTGTCCCTTTCTCCAAACATGAGCTTGCAAACCAATTAGAAGATCTTAAGAGTAAGGTGAGACAAACCATTGCCATGCAACTTGATACATTCAGGATTCAGCAAAAGAAAGAAGAGGCTGAGAGAGCCTTGGCTGTCTTCTGTCCTAGGTGCACAAGGAGGCACCCTAAGAACGAATGTCCATTGCATTCGGTTGAAGTGTGTTTCGTTTGTGAGGAGGACCATCCCACAAATCAGTGTCCAACCTTACCTGGGTTTAAAGCCATGTACCAAGGGACCGAAGCTCCCACAGAGCCTCTCTATTACCTCAACCAAAGGAGGCTACAAGGATCTAGACCTTATCAGCAGGGGATGCAAGGGGCATCTCAAGCTTATTACAACCCCAACCAGTCAACTCCTATGCCTTCCTGGGGTCCCCCTGCTCATCCTTCATGGTCCATGCCTCCTCCATGGTCTTATCCACCTCAGTACCCCACTCAACCTACTTCTCATCCATATCACTCACATACCCAGCCACAGCCTCAATGGAATGCACCTCAGTCGGGGTGGAGGCCCCAATACAACACTCCTCCTGCCATTTTGCCTCCACCACCAGTTCAACCTCAACCATTACCTCCTGCTCCTCCAAGGCAACCTCAAATGCCTGCTCCACCGAACCCGAACCCCAACAATAGACAGGCCCAGCAGGTATACACTGGGGAAACCTCATGCCCTACCTATGCTGTGGAGATCCAGGAGATCAACCTTCGATCTGGAAAGACTCTACCAGATCGCCAACCTCCTCCCCCAGAGGATGAGGAAGATAAACAGGAAAGTGAACCAAAGGCTATTCCACCCTTTCCTGAGAGACTAACAGCCACCACACAACCTAACCCAGAAGAAGATGAGCTTTTGGGTGAGCTCAAGCAGTTGTGTGTAAAAATACCACTTCTCCAAGCCATCAAGGATGTGCCAATATATAACAAGCTGGTTAAGGAGAAGTGTTTCAAACACCCAGGCAGACGGAAGAAAGATGCCTCAACTATCAATGTCATAGGACAACTGTCTGACCTTATGCTAGGACAAGTCATCTGCCCAAAGTACCTAGATCCTGGAAGTCCTGTAGTAGATGTTCACATCAATGGCACCATTATCCCCCACACCTTGATTGATCTGGGGGCGGCCATCAATGTGATGACCAGGGATACCATGCTTAAACTCAATCTTCAGGGTTCCTTGAGGAAGACCTCGACAGTACTGCAATTAGCAGATCGCTCCACCGTGACTCCCGAAGGGATTGTGGAGGATGTCATGGTCTCCATTGATTCTTGGGAATACCCTGCAGACTTCCTGGTTCTGCAACCAAAGGCCAAGCTTACTGGATATCCTCTCATTTTGGGAAGGCCTTGGTTAGCTACTGCAAATGCTTACATAAGTTGTCGGGCAGGAAACATGACAATCAAAAATGGTCCCATGTCCAAGCAGCTAGTCCTATACCCTCCTGCCCAACCTTCTTTAGAGCATGATTTACCACTCTGGTTGGAAGAAGGAGAAGAAGACGAGGTGTACTCAGCACCTCTGTGCACCTTAGATACCACTAGAAAAGACCCCCCAACCGAGGATGACTTGATCGAGACCTTGATCCAGAATCCACCTTCCAGTGCACTACCCTTGGAGGAATTGGTGGAGGATGCCCAAGCTAGCACCTTAGTGGATCTCTGTACAACCAACCCTGTTACTCCCAGAGTCAAGAATGTGGAGTTCGGCCCTGAGAAAGCATTGAAGATCAGCTCCTCCCTATCTCCTTCCCAGGAAAAGGAGCTGTGTAGTCTGTTGGCCAACCACCTAGATGCTTTTGCTTGGAGCTACAAGGAAATGAAAGGAGTCCATCCTTCGGTCTGTACCCATCATATATACATCAAAGAGGATTGTAAACCGGTTAGGCAACCTCAGAGGAGAATGAATCCAGCCCTTAAAGACATTGTCAAGGAAGAATTGCAGAAACTGTTGGATGCCGGATTCATCTACCCCATCTCAGATAGTGAATGGGTGTCCCCTCTAGTGTTGGTTCCCAAGAAAAATGGAAAATGGAGAATTTGTGTGGACTACCGAGAACTGAACAAAGCTACCAAGAAGGACCATTTCCCTCTACCTTTCATAGATCAAGTGTTGGATGGACTGGCAGGAAAGAAGTTCTTCTCTTTCCTGGATGGGTTTAGCGGGTACAATCAAATCCAAATCAGCCCGGAAGACCAAGATAAGACCACCTTCACTTGTCCTTGGGGTACCTTTGCCTATCGAGTCCTTCCTTTTGGGCTATGCAATGCTCCTGCTACCTTTCAGAGAGCTGTCTTGAGCATCTTCTCGGAGCTGGTCCATGATGCAGTGGAAATATACATGGATGACTTTACTCCTTATGGGGCCAACTTCCAGGAAGCATTGTCCAACCTGGGGAAAGTCCTAACCAAATGCACCGAGATGAACTTGTCCCTTAGTCCTGAAAAATGTGAATTCCTAATGACTGAGGGGACCGTGCTAGGCCATACCATTTCTTCCCAAGGATTGCAGGTGGACCCTAACAAAATTGCTCTCATCAAGAGGGTTCCACCTCCTCAAAAGGTAAGGGATGTCCGGAGTTTCTTGGGATTAGCAGGATACTACCGGAGATTCATTAAAGATTTCAGCAAGCTAGCCTCGCCATTGTTTGGTCTGTTGGCAAAAGATGTGGAGTTTAAATGGACTGACGATTGTCAGAGGGCTTTAAATGAATTGAAGGACAAGTTGGTGTCAGCCCCAATCCTGAGAGGTCCAAACTGGGCCCTACCTTTCCACATCCACACTGATGCCTCGAACAAAGCCATAGGTGCAGCTTTAGGATAAGTTGAGCAGAAACTTCCATATGCCATTTACTTTGTTAGCAAAAACTTGTCCAAAGCTGAGCTGAATTACACTGTAACCGAGAAAGAATTCTTGGCTGTCGTCCATGCATTGAACAAGTTCCGACATTATATTATTGGTTACCAGACCTTTGTACATACTGACCATGCTGCTATTAGATATTTGATGAATAAACCAGATGTGAATGCTCGTATTATTAGATGGTTACTTTTATTGCAGCAGTTTGATCTAACCATTGTTGATAAACCAGGTAGAGAAAATGTTGTTGCTGACTTTTTATCTAGATTGGATTTGTCTGCAGATGAGGATGGAACAGTGGACGATCAGATGCCTGATGAACATCTGTTTGCTATTTCAGTACTCTCTCCATGGTTTGCTGATATAGCAAACTATCTTGTTTCAGCACAGTTCCCTCCACACCTATCTTCCAGATAGAAGAGCAGAATCATCAGAAAAAGTGCCTCATTCACTTGGATCGGGGCAATCTGTTCAAGCTTGGCCCCGATCAGATCTTAAGGCGTTGTGTAAGGGAGGAGGAAGTCTTTGATATCCTCCTCACTTGTCATGATGGGCCTTGTGGAGGGCATTTTGCAGCAAAGAGAATTGCCTTCAAGATCCTGCAGGCAGGCTACTATTGGCCCACACTTCATCAAGATGTCAGAAGATATGTCAGTCAGTGTGACCAATGCCAAAGAATGGGGAAACCGACCCAAAGGGATGAGATGCCTCTCCAACCTCAAGTGACTCTTGAGCCATTTGAGAAGTGGGGCATGGACTTTGTGGGCCCAATCAACCCCTCTTCGAGGCAAAGGACTTACATCATTGTGTGTACTGACTATTTGACAAAGTGGGCAGAGACCAAAGCAATCAAAGCAGCAACAGAAGAAAAGGTGGCCGAGTTCCTAAGAGAGAACATCTTCTATAAGTTTGGCTATCCAAGAGAGCTGGTCACCGATCAAGGGAGCCAGTTCACCTCCAACCTGGTTGAAGATCTCCTAGCTCATCACAAGATCAAGCACAGGACTTCCACCCCTTATCACCCTCAAGCAAATGGGCAGGTGGAAGTCACCAATAGAGCATTAGAAGGAATCTTGACTAAAGTGGTGAGCAGCAGCAGAAAGGACTGGGCAGATCGCCTGGTAGAAGCCACATGGGCCTACAACACCACTTGGAAGACCACCACCGGTTTCACACCATATGAGCTGGTCTATGGGAAGAAAGCTTTGCTGTCCATTGAGTTTGAATACAACACCTTGAGGATGGCAGCTCAGTTGGACCTAGATCTCAGCCATGCTCAACAAGAAAGGCTGCTGCAGCTGAATGGCCTGGATGAGCACCGCATGCAGGCCCTCCTTCACTCAGAAGTGGTTCAACTTCAGAGGAAGGTGTGGCATGACCAACATCTCCATGACAAGCAATTTCAGCCGGGAGATTGGGCTTTGTTGTATGATTCCAGATACAAAGATTTCAAGGGGAAGTTGAGAACCAGATGGCTAGGACCATATACAGTAGAGAAATGCCATGACAATGGATCTGTCCTCATTCGAACCATTGATGAGGAAGCCATTCCCATGCTTGTCAATGGGCATCGATTGAAGATCTACATGAGACCTCTCTCAAGACAAGAGTTTATCAAAACTATGGAGAAATCTGTATTGGTCATAGAGAAGGGTTCTGCCTCTGCCTCTGGCACACCCTGAAAGAATATCTGAAAAAAAAAAAAAAAAAAAAAAAAAAGAAGAAATAAAGATCCTTGGGTGAAAACCTCTCTGAGGCGCCCAAGGCAAGTAGTAGGGGTGAAAACCTCATTGAGGCGCTCCTATTGCTTTTCAAAAAAAAGAAAAAAAAAGAAGAGAAAAGGTTGAAAAAGATCCTTGAGTGAAAACCTCTCTGAGGTGCTCAGGGCAGATGGCACGGGTGAAAACCTCCTTGAGGCGCCCCTGTTATCTTTCAAAAAAAAAAAAAAAAGAAGAAAAAAGAGAAAAAAAAAAACACAATAAGCAAAATATGGTAAAAATTGCAGGTTGCAGATGCTCTATGGAGAAGAGGAAGCCCTTCAACTCACAACCAAGGGTCCTTATCATGCTGTCAAGGAACCTCATCAGTACCTCCTCCAAGAGCACCCATGTTTTTCAAGGTATGTGCAATTTTATCATGGTTTGAATCTTCTACAGGAAGCTGCTGTCTTTCTACAGGAAGGCGCAGTCTTTCTACAGGAGGGCGCAGTCTTTCTACAGGAAGGCGCGGATTTTCTACAGGAAAGTGCAGACTTTCTACAGGAAGGCCGAACTTTCTACAGGAAGCTCTGTGTCTACAGGAAACTTCCTGTAGGAGTTTTGGGCGGCCAGAATTCATCTTAAAAAGAGATTTCATGACCATGGATTGGTTTGGATGCACGCCAGCCTCTGTTGGCATCCTTGCACGTTGCTGTCACCATGCTCCACCACCCGTGTCGACATGCGGCCAAGTCCCTGCACAAACAAAGAAAATCGATGAGTTCTCGCGGGAAAGCCATTTCCAAAGTTAACAAATGATGGAATCTCATACCACATGCATCAAGAGCTCCGGGATTGTGATCGAGAAGCCAAAACCGCCATCGTGCAGCATGCACCCAAGGAGAAAGGACTGTTACGAGACCCCTCGCGGGGATCCTGTAACAGTTCAACCTGCTCGAGTGGATACCATTCACAGCACCGCCATCCGAAATGAAATGCGGGCGCATGCAAGCAAAACCATCCACTCCAGCGTTGGCAGCCTGTAACCACGAGCTTCCGGGTCGGTGTAAGTCGCACGCAGCAGGTAGATCCGCTCACCATCGTCCGAGAACTGGAAAAATTGTGTGCAGCCGCGCAGGTAAGTGTCTCCACCCTTCCTTCCATCAAATCGCATGAATCTAACTTTGAAATTGTTTGCAAAGCGTAAAATTGAATGGTTGAGCGGCCGTATGGCCAGTCGACTAGCCACGTCGGCTAGTTAAAGTGTAATTGGATGTTTGGGTGGCGGCCACGACAAAGAGAATGAACGGCATGCACGTGGGAACACTCTCGTCAGAAGCATAAGTTTAACAGGAAAGGCGGTGGCAAATCTGTGGGAATGAATGCAGCAGCAAGTGAATACATAGGCGGAGGATGGATGACGTCGCCCAATGGTCCGGCGGGGACAGCTCATCCCCTGCGCCACGGATTGCGCCGATTCAAAATCCAATCGGCTAAATCATGCGCATGCATTTATCATCCAACACTTCAACTCGGATAGCTATTCTGATCTCCTCTGCACTTTGATACGCCGAGTTGTTGGCTACCAGAACGCTGGTCAAGCACACCGCGAGCGCGGCCAACTATAGTCCTCCCCGAGAATTGTGCGCGGCTTCTACAGGAACGCAGTTCTACAGGAACGCAGTTCTACAGGAGCGCAGTTCTACAGGAACGTAGTCTACAGGAATGCAGTCATCTACAGGAAAGCGGGTGCCTCGCGAAAAAGGTGGCCAATTAAGGAGGTAACCCTGAACTCTTAATGTAACTGGTTATTAGAAGTGGCAAGACCATCGTCCACAGTCGGGTTATAAAGATATTGGTGGAATTGTTGTTTGCTGTGCCGTTGCTACCGTTCTACAGGATGTTGGTATAAGTAGTCTGTGTTGAAATTTTGTATGTGCATGCTCTGTCTTCATAGACCAAATCTCTTTTGCATCTGCCACCTTTAGTTAAAACGACCGTGTTCATCATGCCGGGTGGGTTTATAAGATGAGAGCCCACTGATTCAACTAACTTAAGGAGAAACCCGGCAGTGGTAGAGCTCTTCACCAGAGCACAATGGATGCCTTTTTGTGATAAGCTGCAGGGCTACGATGATGAAGTAGCCGAGGAATTCTTGCAGGCTTTGAAGCCTAAATCCCAGACACTGGCCACAGTAAACTTCAGAGGTCTAAGTCTCAAACTCACCCTAGAACATATCATTCGGATCACAGAACTTCCTATGGGTCTGCCGTGGGATAAAGAGGAGAGAAAGTTGAGTCAGCAGGCAAAGAAGGAATTCTTTCCACCTGAGGAAGAATTCTCGGAGGATAAAAACGGGGTGAGAAGAACGAGTCTATCACCACCTTGGAATGAAGTTAGTTTGCAAATCATGAAATATATTACTTGTGAAGGCCGGTTCAGCATCGTGTATGCATATCACTTCCGGCTACTCACTGAGTTGAGGCACCGAATTGACCTTCCTGTAGAGCAAAAACTGAGCATCCCTTATTATCTCCTGCAGTCCCTAATGGAGTGTGCTACAAAGCTAAGAGAGGGCATACCTGATCAGATAGCCCACCATGGGTTAATAAAGCTGCTTGTGGAAGATGCATTGCACTCATATAAGGTCCCCCTCTCATGGGAATCCTTCCACAATTTGACCAAAGATGGGGATATTAAAATGTTGATCGAAGAAACCGGTTCCTCTAGCAATGAGGAACACGAAGCAGTGGCCGAAGAACAAAGGAAGAAGCATGCAGAAAAGAAGGACCAAGAAAAAGGTGGCACACCTATCCTGTCAGCAAGGGAAAAGAGGATGAAGAGCAGAATGGACAAAGCAGAGGTGGCCCACGTCAGCCCAAGTACCTCAACAGCACCTGCACCCAAAGCAAAAAGAAAAACTCAAGCAGGAAAGCAAGCGGAAGTGGAGACACCTGTGTCTACAGGAAAGCAAAAACAGGCTTCTACAGGAAACCCGAAAACACAAACTCAGGCTTCTACAGGAAGCCCAAAAATCATTGAAAAACAGGCTTCTACAGGAAGCCCGAAAACAAAGACAAAGGCTTCTACAGGAAGCCCGAAGATCAGTGAGAAACAGGCTTCTACAGGAAGCCCAAAGGCAAAGACCAAGGCTTCTATAGGAAGCCCGAAAGTGCAAACACAGGCTTGTACAGGAAGCCCGAAGACAGAGACAAGGGCTTCTACAGGAAGCCCGAAATTGGAAAAAGGGGCTTCTACAAGAGGCCCGAAAGTCATTGAGGAACAGCCTCCTACAGAGAGTCTGAAGGCAGAGAGAGGGCCTTCTTCAGGAAGCCCAACGGCGGGAAAGAAAGAATCTTCTACCGGAGGCCCAGAAGTGGGCAAAGCAGGGTCTTCCACAGGAAGCCCGAAATCTGAAAAGGAGGGGCCCTCTACAAGGAGCTCTGAGAGAGCAAAACGCAAGAAAGAGAAGGCTGGCATTCTCGAAAAGGAGGCAGCAGCGGCACTGGCTGCCCTAAGTACACCTTCAAAACCGAAGGAGAAAAGGGAGAGGGAGACCCCTCTACCATCTGAAGCCAGGAGAAGCAAGAGGATGACCACGGGCAAGCCACAGCCTCCACCCAGCAGCCAAACCACTTCAGGGGACGTCCTTACTTCACCCAGTGCAAGAACCCCCTCTAAAACATCAGCCACCCCCGAAAAGGGGAGCCCAAAAATAACTTCCTGGACACGAAAAATAGGCCAGTCGCCTTCCGAAGCCCGGCTCAAGGAAATAGGAAAGGGGAAGGAAGCATCACCTTCGTCACCACCAGGGGCAGCAAAGGTAGGGCCGCCAAAAACGGGAAAGGAAGAAGCGCCACCCTCGGCAGAAAAGGTAGAACCACCAAAATCAGGGGAGGAAAAGCGTGCTCCGGGCTCTAGTTCTCGGCCAAAGACGAGGAGCCAGGGCAAAATTGCTCAAGGATGAGCAAATAGTTTAGCTGGGGGGTGATGATGAGCCCCAATTTTTGGTATAATTTGGGCTCATTTGGCCTACTTGCTTTGCTCAAACCATTCACTTTTTACTGCTTATGCATGCATTTCTTAGTTTATTCGTGTTGTTTGTAGGAAGAAGGGTAGACATTTTATCTACGTGACTAATGCATGATGCTTTCAGGTTTTTGGCATTAAAAGGGAGAAAAAGACAACGAAAAAGGAGACAAGGAGACAATGAGGTGGCACTGTTGGTTTTTAGGAGAGGATGTCCACGGTCTTGGGGACCTTCCTCGTGATTCCCACCAAGAACTCCGAGCTCCAATCCATCTCCCCACCGAGCTTAGAAGCAGCCAGCTGTTCTACAGGAACAACAGTTATAACTGTTCTACAGGAACAGTAGTTATGACTGTCCTACAGGATCAGCAGTTAAACTTTAGTTGGACAGCCGAGCTCCTAAAATCAAGGACGTCTGTTGGATGATCATTTTTGCATAAATACTGAGGCCGTAGCCTTGCAGAGAAGCTTTTTGAACCTTGGCATTACTCCTGTAATTGGAAAGTACGAGCTAGAGCTCAGTTTTTGTTCCTTTTTGTAAGCCAATTTGGCATGACATCAGATTATGAATAAAGAAGGCAGATTTTGATCTAGTTCTGAGTTTTCTCAAGGAGCTATAGCTCTCAGGTTAGGGCCCAACCTGAGAGCAATAGATCTCCTCAGTGTTGTAATGTGTTTGCATTTCGTTCCAGCACTTTGAGTTTGTTTATTTTCACAAGCAATTCGAATTTACAGTTTGTTAATTTAGTCGTTTTCATGAGCATAGATAGGACTAGTTTATGGTGATTTGCTTTCGGTTGTTTAGTTAGACTAGCAGGTTGATAATACGTTGGAGCTCCACGGAAAAAGGTTGAGGAAGTCTCCACTGCCATCTCTGTTTGAAGATTGGAGTGCAGCCTATACCAACCACAAAAATATGCAGTTCTTCACTTTATACATGCTGCAACATAGTCTCGTTTATGATAGATCTTTCCATGCACTTCACGCTTGCACCATACACCTTCATCACAGCTTCATGCACATTCCTCTACACGCTTTATATTGCTGTTCATTGAGTTCATAGCACAGGTAGCATAGGTTAATGAATTTTCATCTTGGTGACAGTCATAAGCCATTTGTTTTATTTACACTGCTCTTCATCGTTCTATTACCTTCTTCTTCATCTTGATCACGCGTACAACCACATCCTTGACCTCTGCTCCGCTCTGTTATCTCCCAAACTCCTCCACTCCTCACGTAACTTTATTCTTTAGACATTTCGCTGTTATAACCTTCCATCCATCAACCCACTTCATACACTCGTTCTCCATCCTACTTCTCCACTCCTGAGACATCACCAGCTTTATTCCTACCTTACACATCTCCCCCTACCATTCCATCACTCCACCATCACTTCAAACACCCACGGTAGGTCATCCTGTAGCAATTTGTAGACTTCCTGTAGAAACCCCTGCGGTTCCTGTAGAATCCCCTGCAGACATCCTGTAGGAGGCCACTCACTCGGTTGCTGAGCCTCTGAACGTGAGGAACCTCTGTGGACTGATGCTAAGGATCTCTGGGGACCTCTCCTATCCTCCCCAACCTTTCCCAAGCTTTCCTTCCTTCCGCATCACATCTGCACAACCAAACCCTAATAAGCACAAAATCACAATCACTCCATCCACTTAAAGAAAAAATACAAAAACATGTCTTTTAAGATGCAAGTAGATTAGATTCATGCATTTTCACTTATTAGAAGTAATGGCATCATTGGTAGAAGTTTCCTTCACATTCTTTGCATCGTAGAGGTTAGACTAGTTAAATTAGGGTTTCCTAGGGTTTCTGTGTTTTGATTTGCTTTCAGTTCATTTTTGCCAAGTAGATTAGTCTTCTTTGAGCTAGCTTTCGTCCATCATTTAACAAGCTTCTTCTGAGAGCCTATAGAAGTTGGCTTGAGCCCTAGCGGACTTGTGCCAGCTGACCAAGTGACAGCTGCGACAAGAGCTAGTACTTGTGCATACAGCACCGTCGCTTCCAAGTTTGTACGAACTACCGGGTTGATAAAATTAAGAGACAGGAAGCCCCAGGAGTTGTAGCATTATTGCTACAATACTGGAGCTCACCACCCTCTATAAAGGAAACTTAAACCATACTCATTACTACAATTTCAGAGAAACAAATGGAAGAGCTCTTGTTTACTAGCGATCTCGATAAAATGTGGGATCAATTCAACAAAGATCTAGATAGCACACAAGAGAAGGAAGTTTAGGATTCACCTTCACTGGAGATACATAAGACTCTTAAAGCCATCAAGACAAAGTCTCATGTGAATGGGTCATCAAGTCGAATGATGGGTAAATAAGTTATCTCGATAGTCCCTACCTCCGAGATTGTACTCAGGGTGGAAGAAATTCCACCTCTTGATATTTTCTACAGTCCTTAACACTATGCCATTGTTAGTCAACAAAATAATAAAAGAGGAATGGAACACTCTCAAGAACTACTTCCTAGAAGCATCCCATTAGATGTGGCATAGAAAGATTACTAAGCTAATTCGTATGATGATTTAGCTAAGCTATCACAATATGCAGGAACCTATGCTACAAGGACCATTTTCAAAGCTACTGAGGTTCAACAACTGGTTAAATGAAAAAATCTTGTAGTTAGAACAAACACTACTTAATTCAAGACATTATATTGAGTATGGGTGGCAACTCAAGTTGTCAAAATTACAAACTGAGTTTAATCAATTGAAATATCAAAATGACGCTGATATTCAGAGCCGAAATACAAAGATTGACCAACTTCAACTTAAAATAACTTAGGTACAGAAGGTCACTGACATTGAAGGATTCAAAAAAGAAGCTGGAGAGATCAATTCTCTCCTCGCTCAACAACAAGTGAACTTCTATAAGAAATTAAAGCTCATAAATGACCTTTGAAAAAATAGTGACTCATTGACTGATCAAATGTCTGAATTAAGAACATACTATGAAGATATCAACAACAATATTTCTGACTTCATTACTTGGCAGGACAACATAGAAGGAATGAAATAAAATCTTCCCAGAATACAAGAGTCATACAAGGATCTTCTCTTCAGAGATTGGTATATTAGGTTAAAGAAGGCCGAAGAAGCAATCTACAGAGAAAGAGACCTTGTTGATCAGGTTACTGTTGAAAATGCCAACAAGAAATGCTAAAAATAAAAGTGCTAAAAATAGCACTACTATAAATAGAGTTCGGGTACCAGTGTTGGACATAGCAGCAAGGAATGAAAAATAGAAGTGCTATAAATAGCATTGCTAAAAATAGTAGTTCGGGATAGATTCCTATTTTAGTTAGTCCCTGAACTAAAATAGTGAAGTAAAATTCGAATTTGATCTTAGTAGATGTTTGTAAAATAATTAATTAATTCACCATGAGTTAATTAGTTAAGGAAAATCAAACATGAAGTCTATGTGGTGACATGCAATATTTTCTCCATTAATTGAGGAAATTATCCATCAGTTAAAGAGATAAGGATGAGTTGTAATTAGTTGACTTAGTTAATTGAGTCAAGTCCAGTTAGATTAATTCAAATAGTTTGTTGAATTAATTGTAATTTCAGTTAGTTAATTCTTGCATGCATGTAACTGTTGCAATATTCTCTCATAAATAACTCATGCATGTTAGTTCAGACAGAGACCCAGTTGAGATTAGAGGAGGGACAATGTACTATCAGTTGGATGGATTTTTCCTATAAAGGAAACTCATTTATGCAAAAGGATTCATCTACTTCAGGATTGCGCAGTTACTACTGGGCCAAGTGAGCAGTGTGAGGTGGGAATTCAAATGTGTGGAAGAACTAGACCCCAAGAAAAATTGTGCAAGGAAATAGGGGGCTTGGAGGGTAGAGGAGAAGGTTTGTGAGAGGCCTTTGACTGTCTATGAGCAGCAGAGGGATTATACTGAGAGCTGGTTGGCTTCCAAGCTAAGGCTTTGTGTAATTCTGTGACTATTTTCCACTTGTATGATAATATAGAGTTGGGGTTTTAGGCTGAGGCTTTCTCCCGGTTATTTCTTTTGTGTTATGTGTGATTGATTTCTCATTCTCAGTTATATGTGTTCTCTTGATCTTATTCAATTCGATTAAGCTTCTGCAAAGTGTTGTAGAAGTAGATCTTGTATTGTGTTTTAGTATATTGCATAATATGTTGATATACAATGGGAATTTCTACATGGTATCAGAGCAAAGGTGATCAAGGCGAAGAATAGTATACAAGAAGGAGAAGTTCAAAGTTTTTGATTCCTAAATATAGAAATCGAGTTCTTATCACATCTCAATTTCACCTATGGCGTTCAGTGGTTTAAGACTCGAGTATTCCCTTGATGGTAGCTTGAATTATATAGCCTGGAAGGATCGCATGGAGGCAGTATTAGAGGATAATGGTCTAAAGTACTTCATTGATCAAGAAGTCCCCAAGCTGATTGATGCTACTCAGCTGGCGGAATGGAAGAAATGTGTGGCTAGAGCAAGGAGAATCCTCCTAGAGGGAGTTCAAGACCACATTCTCTCGAGCCTCCATGGGAAGGAGACACCATTTTCAATGTGGAAAACATTGAAAGATCTATATCAGAATAACAACGATCAGAGGAAGCTGGCGTTGAAATAAAAGCTTTGGAAAATCAAGTGTGAAAAGGGTGATATGATCTCTATGTATCTGACCAAGCTCACCACCTGCAGGGATGAGCTTGGAAGTGTAGGGATCATGACCGTTGATGATGACATGGTGAGTCTTGCACTCCTTAGTCCTCCTAAGAGCTGGCATAGCTACCAAGACTCGGTTAATGGAAGAGAAAAAATCCCAGATTGGGAATGACTTTGGTTAGACAAATCAAAAGTGCAATGCCTTCGTTTTCATGAGGTGGGCCATTTTGCTACAAATTGTCCACAGAGGAAATCCAAGAAGGGATCCATGGAAGGATCAGAAGGCGAGGCACTGGCCTCACAGTTCGAGTTGGATTTCACACTTTTTTCATGCATGGTTTCATCCATGGTGGGAAGTGGTTGGTTTCTTGACAGTGGAGCTTCTTTCCACATGACTGGTGACAAGAGTTTGTTCAGTACCTTGGAGGAGAAGGATCTCTAGATGCGGATCGCGATGGGTAATGATGCAAAGTATAGCGTCTCAGTTGTAGGCACGGTTGTTTTTTAGAGGGAGCATGGAGCTCGCATTACCTTAACCGATGTCAAGTATGTACCAGGACTAAGGAAAAATTTGATGTCGATCGCCATGTTGGAAGACAAGGGCTATGATGTAGTTTTTAGTAAGGGAAAGGTTTTCCTTCGACACATCACCACTAGACAGGTGAAGCAGATTAGTTCATGGGTTAAGAACATGTATGATCTTGAGGTTCAAGATGCATGAAAAGCCTTGAGGAGCAAGGAAATTGATGGGAGAGTTGGTGGTTGAGAGGGAGAGTACATTACCTCTTAGCGTGCAGCCACAGGAGAAGTCTAAGATGATTATGGAGGAGCCACGATTGGTGAAGGAACTTTAGGAGGTTGCAGAGCAGCCACAACTAGGGAAGCCAGGAGGAGACAAATTGGAGGCATCCACTCATGTAGAGACCTTTAGTAGGGGAAAATTTCGAGCCAGGTGGGAAGAGGGATCACATGCATCCATACCTCTAGGTAGGAGGTGGGGCTATGTGGAGTGATCATCCCAAGAAGGCTGGAATAGGGGTAGGATCCTTGAGGTACCCAACCTCTTTGATTAGACCTTACTACGAGATCCCTGATGAGGAGTAGCAGGATTGGCTGAGTGGGTAGAGATGTGGATGGAGTGGTAGAGAGAGCTATAGTGCAGGAGTCCCAAGACTGTGTAGAGCTAGCAGGCTGCAACAATGCGAGAGGCACAGGAGTGTTGCACCAGTGCAGGATGGCACAAAGGGGTGTGTAATGGTGCGATATGCATGGAGTGTTGCAGTAGCTTAGAGGTCAGAGAGGGAGCACTTGTCAGCGGCAGAGGGAGCTTCAACATCACAGTATGTTTCTAGCCCAATAGAGAGGTCAGATGGGAGTTTTTTTGTTTCTAGAGTTGCTGGAGTGTCCACACTTGGAAGAAGTGTCCACACTTGGAAGAAGTGTTGCATGCAGAACATTCCAAAGGTTCAGGATCGTGTTCGAGTTGAAGCCTTTCTTGTTGAGAGGGAGTGTTGAAAATGGCAACAAGAAATGCGAAAAATAGAAGTGCTAAAAATAGCACTACTATAAATAGCAGTTCGGGTACCAGTGTTGGACATAGCAGCAAGGAATGAAAAATTGAAGTGCTATAAATAACATTGCTAAAAATAATAGTTCGGGATAGATTCCTATTTTAGTTAGTCCCTAAACTAAAATAGTGAAGTAAAATTCGAATTTGATCTTAGCAGTTGTTTGTAAAATAATTAATTAATTCACCATGACTTAATTAGTTAAGGAAAATCAAACATGAAGTCTATTTGGGGGCATGCAATAGTTTCTCCATTAATTGAGGAATTTATCCATCAGTTAAAGAGATAAGGATGAGTTGTAATTAGTTGACTTAGTTAACTGAGTCAAGTCTAGTTAGATTAATTCAAACAGTTTGTTGAATTAATTGTAAGTTCATTTAGTTAATGCTTGCATGCATGTAATTGTTGCACTTCAAATAACTGAATATTCTCTCATAAATAACTCATGCATGTCAGTTCATATAGAGAACCAGTTGAGATCAAAGGAGGGATAGTGTACTATCAGTTGGATGGATTTTTCCTATAAAATAAACTCATCTATGTAGAAGGATTCATCTCCTTTGGGATTGCGCAATTACTACTGGACCAAGTGAGCAGTGTGAGGTGGGAATTCACATGTGTGGAAGCACTGGACCCCAAGAAAAACTGCGCAAGGAAATAGGAGGCTTGGAGGGCAGAGGGGAAGGTTTGTGAGAGGCTTTTGACTGTCTATGAGCAGTAGAGGGATTATACTGAGAGCTGGTTGGCTTCCAAGCTAAGGCTTTGTGTAATTCTATGACTATTTTCCACTTGTATGATAATACAGAGTTGGGGTTTTAGGCTGAGGCTTTTCCTAGGTTATTTGTTCTGTGTTATGTGTGATTGATTTCTAATTCTTAGTTATATGTGTTCTCTTGATCTTGTTCAATTTGATTAAGCTTCCGTAAAGTGTTGTAGAAGTAGATCTTGTATTGTGTTTTAGTATATTGCATAATCTGTTGATCTACAGTGGGAATTTCTACAGTTACCAAAACTATTAGTGAAAGTCTTGCAGATACTAACTTATTACTGAGTGCCCAGGAGAATGCCTGCCAGATACTCAAACACTCATAGAGTATTGGCATAACAAATCTAAGGAAAAATAAGATAACATTAAGAATTTATCCAAGTTAAATATTGAATATCACTAACAGTTCTTGGTAAAGCCATATGGTCAATGGTTAGTACTTCACAACCTTGTTAGTGCAATTGAATACATGCTCCGACCTCTTTTAGATAGCTTGTTTGCGTGATAGATGCAGAACAGGCCATCACATCCCCTAGAATTGCCGCTGATGGAGGCTATTTAAAAGTTATGAGAGCAAATGGGAGAGCAGTCTACTTCCAATTTTTAGTTTCTTGTTAAAACTGAAGTTATTTTTGTCTTTTTATTTCCTATTGTAAGGAGTGCTTATTTTAACCTCCTCAGTAAAATATACATTTTCTATTTTGACAGTATAAGTTTTATTTATAAATACCCTCTCATGTCTTTAGAGAAGGGGTTCATAATTTTTGTAAGAAGACTCAAGGAACTTTGACTTCTGTACTTCTTTGATAATTTTAATAGAAAGGTTGGGCCAGAGACTATCTTCTTCTATGAGAAGAGCACTGATATATGTGGTGTTAGCCTCTGCAATGTCCCGGGATGAGGAGGAGATCGGAAGAGGTAACTTCAAACCACTTGCAGTTCAGCAGCTAGCCCTGCTAAACTAGAGAGGGATCTCTCTAAGATTTTCACAGTTAATGACTGAAGAGAAATTGATTTTAGGCTAGATATAATAGTTTTAGATGAGTTTTTGAAAATTTAGGGTTTTTGGTTGCTGGACCAGGGATGAGAAAAATAAATTAGGTTAAGGTCTCAGAGGTTTGCATTATTAGGCATAAAGAGGAGAAAAATAGCAGCGCCTTGTAATGGATTTAAGAGTTTTTTCAATGTAGTGTAGGGTCTAAAAATCTTAGAAGGTCATAATGAGCATGTTACCATGAAATCTGGAAGAAGAAATACACAGACATGATTTTCCACATAAACAGAGCTTTGAACATAAGAATTCTGCCTATATAATTGTAAGGAAAATCACTTAGGAAATAAGTGGTGGAATAGTTTCCAAGAATGTCTCAACCAACAAGTGAGAGTGAGAAGGTAAGAAAAAAACTCTTCTCTTAGACTTTGATTTGAGTTTTGCTTCATTTATGAGGCCTAATTAGCCATAAAACCAACCTATCACACTAATTTATTCATGATTACATCATCTAGACTTCGAACTACTCAAGTTACATGATCAAGTTATCTTTGACCAAGTCAAACTATAAATCTAAGAAATTTACAGAGTGGAATTTTTAATTAAAAACTCAAAAAATTACAGAAGCGCAACGCTATATTTGAGGCCATTTTTAGATTCGTTGCCTATCTATTTTCTAGAACATCTTTAATTTTTTAAAATGACCCATGGGAAGGACTTCAAAAATTGATTCTCCCAATATGTCTCTAAAGTGCAATGCCTATCAAAAAGAGTGGCATAATGTTGATTTTTGACCCCCTTTTCTCATTTTTATCAAAGTTTGAGCCTTGTATAAGAAATATGACGAAATTAGTTTTGAGTGGAGGCCACCAGATTTCCAAAAATGGAATCCACTTGTCATTTGGAGCTCTGAGGAAAAAGTGCAACACCAAGGCGCTGCGTTTCTGTAACTAGTGCAATTTCTGAGTTTTGCACAAAACTTCACCAAAGACCAAAAATGCTTATAAAACTCTGAAAATTGGTCCAGAAGTGCCAAATGAGGTGTACTATGATATCATGTATTCTTCAGCAAGCATCTTCAAGTTTTTTTTCTCATCTTTTCTTTTTAGGGTTTTCTTTGAGTTTGGCCTTCAACTGCTTGATTTTGACCTTGGCAACTTGAATCCTTGTGTAATAATGGATGGCCATCTTCCTTTGAAACTTGTTATACCTTTTAACCTTATCAAAGATCTTCTCAAGGTGGAAATTGATCTTTTCAAGCCAAAATTCCCTATCTTCATTTATTTCCATGGAAATCCTCTCCTCAAAGTTCAATTTTTCCGTTGGTGGGTTTGTTCTCTTCTAGGTCTAGTTTCATGCCTTTAAACCAATACTCCCCATGATTTGGTATGTCTATGGTAAGGAAGATTGGATCAAATAAGAATTTGAAATCAATCCCTGAAATGGTGGCCTTTTCTCCTTTTAGATTGATGGCATTCAAATCAGTGAGCTGCTCATCAAAACCTACCTCTCTCACTCTTTGACAAAACCCTAGGTAGTTGACATCTTCAAAGAATTGTCTTATGAATGGTGAAGAATTGGTCTCATTGAAATTTTTGGGCTCATACCTCAGAATATTCCCCCCTTTGTGATGTTTTCTTTTCTCTGATGGTGAAGAGTCTCCTTCCATTTTGTAACCCTAGATGATAGGAAAAGGGGGAAAATAGTGAAAAGTGATTGAAATGGTGAAATGAGGGAGTTAGGGAAGGGATATGGGAGTAGGGAAATTTTGGGAGATGGAAAGGGTTTTATAAATCCTTAGGAAGTTAAATGGAGGGAAATTAATGAGGGAGATGAGATAGAAAATTTAAACACAGTCCTAGCTAGGGAAACTGCCCAATTTGATAGATTAGGGCTAGGGTTTGTAGGGAGGTGAAGTGAACTTAAGGGAAATGGTTTGTTGGTGGATGGGATGATGATTTTCATGCAAAAAGAGGTATAGGGATAGTGATTTTAGGGTTTTAAATCTCCAGCTGATCATTTGCAAGCTTTAAAACATGAAACTCATACAAACCCTAGAGGACTAAACTCACCATCATTTTGTTTGTTTTTCCAAAGGAAAAGAGGGAGTGAAATGAGTGTACTTACTTCTTATGAGGCTTAGCGCATGAAGAAACTGGAATGAAAGCTTAAATTTTGAATTTGAGTGACTTTATATGAGTTTTGGGATACTCTTCCTTGTGCACAGTGTAGTTCACAGAAGTGCAATGCCTTTCCCAGAAATGCAATGCCACCTCCAAAAACGTAGTGCCATATTGCCACCCACTTTTGGAGGCCTTAAACTGCTCACAATTTTGAACTTTATAGCTCATTGGAAATATCTTGAATTTGATAGAAGATGGACTCATCAAGAATGTAATTTGGACACTTCAGTAGGGAGAAAAAATGATTTTCCCAGGGTAACTCCAAAAACGTAGGGTGTCTCTGACAAAAGCACATCGCCAACTTGTAGAGCACTTTTGGATGATTTCCACTAATCCAAATCACAATCTGAAGGTACCATTGGAAATCTTAGGATGCATCGTTATCCATAGAGTATTTAAACATCTAAAATTTCCTCTCCAAGGCTAATAACAATGAGTTTTCCCAATGTCACTCCAAAAAATAAGCATGCTTTTGACAAAAGTGCAATGCCAACTTGCAGATCACTTTTGACTGCCTTCCTGGAGGATTTGTGGGCTGAAAGTGGTATGGTTGGAAATATTATGATTTCTGATACACAAGAGGGTCCTTAAGAACTTCCAACACCTGCTCCAAATGCCTAAAAATCTACATTGAAGTCAAATTGTCCAGAAGTGCAACAACTCTCTTGTAGCAAGTGTAGTTTGGGAATTTCTCTCAAATCATAACACCTATGTGTAAAATGAAGGAGGTTTTTCTTCCTTGGACTATGGTTGAAAAAAACCTCTTTCAATTTTGTAAACTTCTTCTCCATTTTGGCAGAACATATTTTGAAGCAAAAATGTCCCTATGAGAAATGATGAGACAAGGTAGTGTAATGCAACATTGTCTTATTTGAAATAAAACATTACCTTTACCTTTATTTGTATTTCCCTAAGCTGCTAACTCCGTTTACCTACTGAATCACATGATGGACATGTTTTTGTTTTGACATATGTTATCATGATGACACAAGGAGTGAAACCCTAGACCATGACCTAAAATGAGGAATTTAACCATTTCATGACCCAAGACATTTAAATGAAGATATGACACCTCGAAGAAGACAATGAAAATGATGAGTGATTAATACCATGAGTAAGTGAAGGGAGAAGTAGTGAAATAGACACAAAAACCGGTGACAAAATTTTTATTTGAAGATTCACTGAAATGAAAAAAATTTGACTTGACACCGTAGCAACACCTTGTAAGAGAATATTTGATCACTGGTGATAGGATGAACTGACTGACACTAACATGTGGTACTATTATCTTTGTATTAATGCTATGTTTTATGTTTGAAAATTAGTCAAATTTTATTACTGTTTTGTTATATGCAATATCATAACTCAATTAAGCATTGTTTCACTATTGAAAAGTGTATTAATTGTTATCTTTAGTTGTATGTATGAAACAATATAGTTTTTATGTGATATGCGCTTAACAATTAAATTGATTAACTATTTAATCAATTTAATTATCTTTAATTCATTTTAACTCTTTTAAATGTTTGATGATCTATATTGTCTTTCATTTATAAAGAAATCTTTATAAAATCACATATGCAAAGTTAGTTATGTCCTAGGAATTAGATAGATAGATATAGATTTATTCATTTTCATTCATATTTATTCTATCAAATCGCTTTCACCCCATCTATATCACACCTCAAACCCCATTATATATTTAAATGGGAAACTGATCCCTATATCTCAAGTCGGAATTGCTATTCCAAAAGAAAAAGGAATGGTATACAAGTTCCTGATTGGGTGGTCTCCCCAATTTTGAGGCAAGTACATTTCAAGCCTTCAACAGGATCTTATGGTGCATTTTTGAGAAATGATGTCAGGATATGCAAAGCTTTAGGAGGGAGCTTATCATGCTGAGTGGAGAATGATACCCGCTCTGGTTATTTGCTTGCTAGGTTGTTGGTTGACGTCGACCATGTGTGATGTTCCTACAATGGATACAACCAAAAATCAAAGTGAAAGCATTGTCAAATACATACATATAAATGGATTTTATGCAGTTAGAGAGCTGGAGAAGTACCTAACATGCGTGATAGGCCAAAAAATGATTTTTTTTCATTTGCCAAAATGGAGAGTTCCATGATGAGTATGTCATGGGACTAATATTTATGTCTCTTCTTGTTTTGTCAATGGAGATCTCGGGCTACTGTAATGTATCCCAAGAGATGGAAAAGAGGGTGATAATTAGGTAAAAGGGGCCCAAATATCACTCATTTGCATTGTTGAGCTGTGAAGATTAGAGATAATTCTCGGATCATTTCTTGCCGTTGTGGTTAGCCTGAGTACCTGGGATTTGTGCGGAGAGAGACATGTAAGAGCTTGTGCCTTAACCATTGTAAATTTGGAATTTTTAAGTTAGGTAGGCCGTAACGGGGTCCCCTGTTCAACCTTTTTCAGTGCCACTGAACTAACCACATGGGTTTATCGTTCTGAGTCACACGATCTTCGCGTGAAGTTTGGAGTTTCACGTGAAGACTTCATGTAAAAAAGACACTCAGGTGCGCATTGTGTGCATCTGAGGTTAGGATTTACGCGGTGAACCCTTTCGAGGTTCTACGCACATTTATCCCTATTTTTTGTGGTGTGCACTCACCTATTCAATATACATGCATGCACACAGTGTGTCTATTTAGGAAACATGTGCGTAGTTTGGGAAAATGATTGATTTTTACCTTTTTTTGCTTTTTGAGGATTTGAGGGGTCCACATTTTTTACATGTGGGATCTTAGGTGATAGGATGATTTGATAGGAGAGAGGCTAGGAGACTCTTTGGACCATTGTGGCCTAGGATCCCACAACGTGCTAGTAGCTAGCACAGTGGGGGTTATTGAAGTTTCTTCAGAACCCTTTGATGAGGTTGCAGAATAGGTTCATATAGTTTTTGGTGCGATGTTGGGATACATACCATCAGATGATGGTCATATGGTGTACAGAACTCCCGATATTGTTGCAGACTGATATCTACTTGTTGTCTTGTTGGGGCCTGATCTAGGTTCAGAGTTTATTTAAGCAAACAAATCCTGGTACTACTGGCCCTTTCGGCAATAGTCCGTGGAGCGTGGACTAAGGTCTCACCCGAAGTAGTATGGGAGGGTGATAGAACTAGGTTTCCGCACCCTAGAGATGTCTGATGAGTTCGATTGGTCCATTGTCTGTTCTTGTGTGCAGGTGGCTTCGCACACCTTCCATGCCTCGTGACCTGATATACTGCTTACGCAACCCTACCCAGGGGCTGTGCACCACGCTCTATGTTATTAGCCCAAAACCTTGCTTATATTCCAATATTAGTTAATTATCTTTGCCTACTTGAGTGCTTTAAGTTATACTTAACAACATAGAACCTTCATACTAGTGTGCGCAGTAAATAAATAGTATATTTGCAAATTATATCAATCATGCATTAACCCAAGAACAAATACATAGAATTATAGTAAAACTTCTCTTTATTGATTCTTTCCATGGTTACAGACTCGACTCACCCTGCGCACTCAGCTGTAGGGGTCTGTGCACTCAGCGGTGGACTACAAGGCCTCTATGCACACAGCTGCAGATCCTTCTCCTACCATATGACCCAAAGACACACTTTACACTGCGACTCAATCCCTTAAACTTCTCATCCTCCTCTTTCACTCACTATCTCCCCTTTTACACTTAGAGCCTCGCTCTATTTATACAATCCCATGGTCCGCATACCATTGGTAGGTCTATCCAACCAACATTACATTACAAAACTAGGGTGGACAACCCTGTGACTCTATCATACTTTCGCACCCTGCGCCTGCAATTCGAGGAGCTTTACAACACGATTCCATCAAATCTTGAACTTAAACCCCAAAACATATCTTGGGGGGATTCCATGCCCAATAGGCCCCCAACACAAACATCATGACTCACCCTTAAGTCACTCTGTCAGTGCGGTGATCTTTGCGTAGTGTCCCTCCAACTGTTCTCGAACTGCGTGGAGGTCAGCAGTGCACTAAGCTGCTACTTGCTGGATCTGTGCATACGTTGTTTCGAGAAATCTGTGTTAGGAGTTCTTCTCTGCATCAATGTGTGCATCCCCCTGCATGTGTGTGAGCTTGCTTTCCATTTCTTCTGTGATGGTGAAGGCCTCGTCGATCCAAGGCTAAACGCGCGCCTTCAGGACTAGTTCCTTGTGTCACGCCCTGTCCACCGGCTCCTTCTGTGCTTTAGCCTACTGCATCCATACAAGCCTCTGACTGAGAACCACTGTCTGTGCAGTTCCTCGGACACTATCATACTACTGTTGGAGTTCTCGCGCCTCTGTCTCTAAGCACTGGATGTTGGGGTCCTCCAACAGATTTGAGAGGACCTCAAGTGGTTCTTCAAACATACTCGTGTATTCATGCAATGCACCTTTAATTTCCTCCAATCTCATCCTGATAGCGCTAACGTGATGTTCTATGACTTTCGGGGGAGTGGATGGCTGCACCTTTAACTACAGCTCATCGATCTGAAGGTTCAGCTCCAGCTAAACCTTTTTCATCTCTTCCCTTGCCTCGCGGACCCCTGCTACAAACCTGTGGATCCGCGTGTCTACTGCTATGTCTGCTAGGATGGCCAGCTCCAGGACACTTTGGCAAGCGTTGTCTATCACCTGTACCAGATGTTGATTTTGTGACACCAATTCGTCGCGCTGCAAGCTTATTTGTTCCATATTTATTTTCTATTCACTAAGGACTTGGAGCACACGGCTCTCCCTAGCTTGTAGCTCTACAGTTATCCCATCCTACAACATATATAAGGTCTCGAATGGGAATGCAACTAGATTGATACTGAGACCTTTCAGCGTGCTAACCAAAAGCTTATCGGCCTCATGTGATGGCACTAGTGCTCCTTCCAGCAACACTATGGTGTTCATCATTCATGCGCGCAATATCTGCTCTGTTGTCATGGATCCGACTGTGAGGTTGGTCGAGAGGGTACCAACCTGAGGGGGGCATGCTTGTAATTCCTGCAACTACACTCAGAGGGCCCCCAACACAATCCGGTTCTCTTACATGAAATCTTGGAGAGCTGCATTGGTGACATCGCGCACAGTTTCACCAATGTCATGTAGATCACCCTCAGTTAGGGTGATAGGGTCAATGGACAACTTTGATGCCTTGACCTTCTTACACGATCCTGCACACTCTGTTAGGTGCTGGTGCTTTAGTTGTTTTGACACGGTTTGTGGGTCTGTGCCTCCTTCTTCTATCTTTGCTTCCTCTGATTCCTTCCCCTATGTCATGTGGTCCTCGCTCACCTTCGCGGCTGCCTCCTGTGTTACTGTTGCTGTTGGGACCTTTTCCTGCTCAGCGGCTTTCTGTGCCATGTCCCACGCCGCCCGCACTTCTACTGCCACTACTTTCTTCCTTCGCTTTTCGGCTAACTGTGCGATGCGTAGCTTGGCCTCATATTTCTTTCTTTGCACTGCCAACTTCTCGATCTCTATGATGTCTAGGGCACACCACTCTGGTGGCCATGCCTCTAGTACATTAAAAATGATGTCGTTTGTGGCTATGAAGGGTAGGTTTATCCACTGCTTCATTGGTTCCTTGTGTGCCCTGATGTAGATGTTATGCATGTTCGCTTGAATTCTGCAAAACTCTGCAGACTGTTGTAGACAGTGGGTGACAACTGCGGCTTGCGGTTGATCCCCATTTTGAGGTTCATCTCCATGAACACCCAGAATATTTTGCTATCGTGGAACCTCTTAGCATCCTTCGTGGCCCAGAGCGAAGCATACTTCGCGGCCTCTGGTAAATCCCTATCAATTATGGGGAATTGACTATCCCCTGACAATTCCCCAGCCATGAGCACTATGGACAACAGAAGCCATGCATAGTGGAACATTTTTCCCTATTCCTAAGCTTCGCAGAAATTTTCTAAAAACTCTTGGTAGAGGAACATGGACCAGTTAAACTAGACCCCCTCCATGCACTACTTAGCCAATGCTACCACTGGCACGGGTACTTTGTCCATGCGTCACTTGTGCATAACCTTTCCTGCCAAGATTTGGGTCGCCATGTGTACTGCTCTCTCCTTGATGCTCGAGATGGTGTAGCCCCTCTTCTTCTTTTCCAGCTTGTACTTTTTCTTCATGGCCTCCGTGATGGCCAAGTCACTGCCCTTCCCTTCCGATATGTCCACGGGGTCCTCTCCTTTGCATGGAAGATGGGAGATGTGGTGAATCAAGTCTACTATGATGGGGATGGGCTCCTCTAGCCACAATCACCCATCATGCACTAGGGAGAGTAGCTACCTGATGACGAAAATGGTTATTGGGGCACGGTGGAAATGCGGCACCCAGAGCAGGTTCAGTAGCCCAACCTTTTCCACTCCGTGCAATCACTTCCATGGCTCTAATTCTATCACCCCCGCCGTGGTGTTCTGGTTGGGCTTCATGAGGTTCCTAGTCTCAAAGTGAGGGAACTTCTCGTGGTCAGCGAGGTCCTAATCTTCAAATTTTAGGCTCATCACCCGTCCCAGGGCGTACCTTAAAATATGATGTTATATGGGAGGAGCAGCGTCTGCATCAAGCTCTTGGTCTTGTCTAGGCCCTTGGTAACTTTAGCCTTCCCTTTTCGTGGGGGGACATAGACGGGCAATTTTGTCACGGGGTGCATAGGCTGAGTGTCCTCCTCCATGCCCTCATCCTCTTCCTTGCAATGATAAGATTCTCCAGATCTTCTTCTTCTTCATCAGTCTCTATGGTGATGACTTTCCCCTTCTCCATTGACATCTTGGTGCATAGCGGGTTCCGTGGGGACACACATACGGGGATCATTGCTTGTTTGTCCTTCTTGGGTCTTCACATGCGTGGTGATTTCGAGATTCCTGCCACAATCCCGGCTTGTTCAGGAGCATCTCCCATAACTAGGGCTTGCGTGGCCTCTCCAGTAGTCATCTCGGTTATCTCCATAACGTCTTCAGCTATTTCCATTATACTAGTCTGGAAATCTAGCACTCGTGAACTCAAGGGCTCAATCAACGCTTAGCTCACAACAATCAGGACTCTGCTTAATCGCTCAATTCGCAAATGACCAAGTATTATCTATTGGGAAGACCTTTGTATTTTATAATGATTTTTGAATTTGAATTCGACCATTCCCCCTAAATCCGGCTCATTAATGCTTCCTTGGCAACAACTTTTTCCAAATCCTTCCCATAACTTGCTTCTTAAATGCCTATTGCCTGCTCCATTTAGCCTCAAGTCAAGCATCCCATTGTGAATAGTGACTTCAATGGTCACTTTCGAGCCAACCCGCATGGCAACACAATCCCCCATGCACGGTCACAGACCTTGTGACTCTTCGTTTCTACGCGCAGCTCCAACCTCGCACAACTTTTGGGCAGAGTAGTTTATATTCCTGCGCTTCCTTTCAACTTCTTGGAGCACTAAGATTATTCCTTCCTTGGCTAGTTAGGTGGCCGCACCACCTATGTGTGGTTTCCTCTGGTCATCCAGAATTATTCTTGGGAAATACCTAC
The DNA here is from genome assembly GCA_031772625.1 of Pinus tabuliformis. Taxonomy (NCBI): domain Eukaryota; kingdom Viridiplantae; phylum Streptophyta; class Pinopsida; order Pinales; family Pinaceae; genus Pinus; species Pinus tabuliformis. The sequence continues at coordinate 150,393,192 of CM062815.1, read as the reverse complement.
CTTTTACCGTTACTAGCAGCATCGCGCACCTTATCATCTACAGCGCATCACCCTGGTTAATTCTCTTAGTAATATGCAGTCCAGGCCAAGGCATCAAACTGATCAATTCACGATAATAGTGCTCAAACTTGTCAGTATGATTGTGCACACCCTGTTTTGTCACCATGGTCTTCTTATCGAGAAAATTATCACTTATTTCATCTTCCAGCTTCTTGACTTCTGTTTCTACCACAATGCATTTCTTCCTTAATTGCACCCTTTCTTTTTCAAGCTCTTGGAGCCTAAAATTCCTTGTTGGATTTCTACTTCCAAGGTTTTACGAACCATCGTATCTATTGGTGCAATCATGCGCAGTCAAATTTCTCCAAGTATTATAGGGTTGACTTCAGTTGCTTCATACTCCAGCCTTGGCGGTGCCTGCACATCAGGGTTTTGCACATGGTCCTATATGCCCAGAGAACCGCTAGTATGCACAGGTCCCAGTCAACCCTCTTCACATGGTGGACCGTGTTTAGTGCTTTGTTTACTTTGTCAAAATCTTATCCATGAATATGCTTCTGCTCACTTGGTATTACCATACTTCCTGGTCCCAAATGGAGGGGTCATTTGCACCATTGTCTTGCTCGCACCTGCATATCGATCATGTCTCCTACCGCGAGTACTGTGTGTATTCCTACAAGTTTCATATCATATGCTTGTACCCACCTAGAAAGGTGGGCACGCAGACCATTTCATCTGTCATACTTGTCTTTTAACCACATTTGAGGTTTACAAAATCGTATGCATATCATCCTTTGGCAGTTGTGCCAGTCCTCAAAACTCTTCTGGTACATACCCCACCACCTTGCAGGTGTAGCGTACAGTACCCATTTTAGAGCGCCTAAACATTGTTGTTCTGATACTTCTTCTTCAAATTTGTTCAGGAACTCCTCCACTTCACCTAACCCATTGTAAGTAGGCAGATCTTTTACCTATGTTGTTGTGTAGTGCAATGGCCTTGTCATCATGTTACAGTTGAGTGTGGTTACCTCGTGTAACCAGTTTTTCCATCTTTCTATCTCTTTGTTAGAATCTGATGTACAAGAGCTTTCGCGCTCCCATGAGATTTGACCATCCATGGTTGGATTTACCCAATATTTCTCGCACGCAGTTATCTTTTAGATACAGTTTAGATCATTTTCGTTGTTGTAGTCATACACTTGCTTTGTGTAGCACAATCCTTCCATAGGGTGTAAAGGTACCACTACACGTAGTGACTTTTTCTCAAAAATCATTTTGTGCTTCTTTAGATTTATCACTCCATTCATGTCAGTGGCCCAATCTATTCCCAGTAACGTGGGATAGGGATTATTGTCATCAACAATCTCTATCACTTTGAAATCTGCTAGCGCACTTGCTCCTTCGATGTCTACTGTGATTCCCTGCAATCTTCCCATAGGTAAGATCTTTTGCTGGTTTGCCATGCATAGTTGGATAGGAGACCATTGCAGCGTAGGCCTTCCCATGTTCTCCCATGTCTTCTTTGGCAGGACGCTTATGTCTGATCCGAGATCCAGAATCACTTGATCCATTTCATATTCCCTGATCTGTGGGGTGAATCTCAACTCCTTTCCTATTCGTGTCATGTGCTTCTCGAGCTTTCAGACTACGCGCGGCTCCCCTTGTGTGGTCCCAACACATCTAGTTATGAGTTCTTGCAGCCCCTTCACAGCCTCATTGTCATGCAACAACTTCATGCATGTCTCCAAGAATGGAGTGAGCATCGATGGGTCCATTTCCGGCTATAGTATGTCCTTACTTCCTGAAGTCGAGGCATTAGCGAAGCTCGTCTTAGCTTCCATGAAGGTATCCTTAGTGCACTTCAAATCAAATTCTAGTTCCTTTGTTGGAGCCTTGCGAACCCAGGTACTTTCTTCAGGCTTCTTACCTTTTTCATCCCTTGTCGTAATACCACTCCAAAGCATGATATTTACATTGGGATCTTCCTTGTGTGGCTTAGACCTCATCATTTGCAGGTTTTGAATCGAGGAAGGCTAGAGTGCTCCTTTTTCGCACAACCTCACTATCAGGGTGGGGCAGTCCTCTGTCTCATGATCAAAATGCATAAAATATAAGCATGATGGTCTCGTTGGATTTGTACAATCGCGGGCATAATTCCCTGGCCCTCCGCAATTATAACATATCAACTGCCCGTGACCTCTTCCGGGTCCCATTCCACCTTGGCCTCATTTGTGTCCCTGAAATCCAGTACGTGCCATTCCCGCATTTTGATCGAGGGCTCATGTTTCAGCTTGAACTTTGTAGGCAGGAGACTGATCCATCATCAGTTCATAAATTCTACAGGTGCTCTCATCATGTCCTACTGACCTACAGAAATTACAGAACAACTACTGGGAATTCTGCATATACTTCTATAATAGATGGCAGTTATATGTAGCATGCTTCCCCCCTATTAGACAAATCATGCACCACTATGCAGGTGTCGGGATTGGTCCTCCTTGTGCCTCTGGTCTTAGTGGCATTGGCCCTCCTCCCGCGAGGTAATTCACAAACACTGGGCGGTAGTCCTTTTTGTGCCCCTAGCCCTTGCATTTTATGCACCATACCTCATCGCGCACTTCTAGATGGGACATCCTATCTTGTTTCAAACTATGCATCTCTAGGAACAAGTTTTCCAACTACACGTGAATCTGCTGGACTCCCAGGTTAGGATCTTATATCGAAGTATCATGTAATCTCATTGCGACCTCCAAAGCCTCAGCTTGAGTGGTTAGCCTTTGTTTCCACAACACATTCCATAGATGTGGTGTTAACAAGGCTACAAACCATTTGCGGTGTTTCCCATCTGTTAAGGTCATGTTTTCTTAATGAATTGTGCACTTCAGTCTTTGATCCAACTCCCACGGGGTTTCACCTGGTAGCATTGTGATTTCCTTGAATCCAATGATCGACTATGCCTCTGATTTTGGTATACTAAATTCCTTGTTTAGCTCAGCTTGGATATCTACTATCCTTGCATTCAGATTGTCATTGGAATGCTTAATGTACCAGGTCAGTGCGCGATCCTGCAGAGCACTGACCAACATTGCTTTCTTTATATTGTTGTCCCTGACACCCTATGCTTCCCATACTTCTTTTATCACGAACCAAAACTAGTCCCAATCTTCATTCCCTACTCCTTTGAACATTGGTAGCTTTATCGCGCTAGCTATACTGCTTCGCGGTGGTGGTGGAGGGGGTATAGGAAAAGTCGGGGGTGAAGATGGTGAAACGGGTGGTGGTGTGGGTGGGGGTGGTAAGTGTGGAATTCTCTGCCTTATCAGGTTGATTGCACTTCTTGGAAAAACCTTCACGAGCTCTTCTTCGCTCTGTCATGGAGGTGAAATCAAGGGGCTCTTTTCTAGTTCCATGCTACCTTTGTTTCTGTAGATTCTTCCTCTCTGTGTAGCCCCAAACATTAATTTATTCGCATAACCCACTTTTCACACAGTAGCATTTTAATCCAAGTGTTCAAAGATTTAATGTACCTACCTCGCGGTCCCTTGAGGAAGCGTCGTTTTGCCTCACTGTAGCTAACTGAAGTATCTACCTTGAATTCAGTGATGAATCCTCCTATGACTCAATCCAACCAGTGATCAACAATGCGCGCGGTCCTATGTTTTGTTGCTTCCAGTCTGCACACCAATTCTAGAGTCCACACAATAGGTTTGTCAAGTTTACACTTTCCAAGGCTATCTGATAGCCTCGTGATCCACTCATACAACTCAGTAGGGAAGGATGCAACAAAAATTTCGTGGATTTCTATATATAAGTAGCAATATAACCACTCCTTTGATAGTTGTGGATTCCTGTTTTCCTACACCGTGAACTCGTGAATATTTCTGTCCAACCACTCTTCAATTCCTTTCTTGGTGTTGGGCAGCAAATCCCCCCATAGTAGGTTTTTGGGGCTTATAGCCTGAATTTTGGTCAAATGTAATGTAAGACCCTAAAAAATGTGGGCGCGGAGCATGAGTCTAGGGTTGTCTGCCCTAAAATAATATAATTTATTGTATGGTATGTGGACCTGCCCATGGTCTGCAGACCATGGGATTGTATAAATAAGGCGAGGCTCTAAGTGTAAAGGGAGTTCTAAGCTTGGAAAAGTATTATGGGTTTTTGAATAAGGATTTCGTTCTAAGTCCGCAAGTCTGAGTCTTGGGTTGTAGTAGTAAGGAGAGGCTCTGTAGCTGTGTGTGCAGAGGCCTCATAGAGTCCGCAACCATGTGCATGGACCCCTGTAGTTGAGTGCGCAGGGCGGAGTTGGGATTGTAACTGAACAGAGGTTTAATAAAAGATAAGTTGATTATGAAATATTGTGCATCTACTCGTAGATCTATGTGTTTATGCTTCTGTTATATTTTTATGCATCTCTTTACAATTTATACTTTTTATGAATATTGAATGATTGATGAGAACACTGGGCCCAAAAAATTAAGTCAAATCTATAATAATAACACAGTAAGGACAAGGCATCTAGATAGTAACTTTTCATGCTCATTATAGAGCTACGTGAAGGTTAGATGGTTGCGCGGAGTAGTGCAAGCACGCAGGATCGGTTCACGAACTTCCTAGCCTTAATCAAGACATCCCTAGGGTGCAGAAAATTGGTTCTAGTACCCTCCCATACTACCTCGGGTGAGACCTCAGTCCGCCCACTATGGTCTGTTGTCGAAAGGGCCGATAGTTTTGGGATTTGTTTGGGTAAATCAATTCTGAACCTGGGTCAGGCCCCAACAAGCCAACAAATTGTTCCGTTGCCAGGACCAGCATTTGCCTAAGGGATGTCTGATGTTGGAACACTAGAATCCTATGAAGAAGGAAATTGAAGATTGGTTGGATTAGAAGCTTTATGAGTTTGTGACATAGGAAAACAGGACTCCACAGATATCTGAGAAGAGGTGGTTGGATTGCTACGTATATACAGAAATCCATGAGATCTTCTTCACGTCCTTCTCTTTAGAGTAGTATGATTGGATCACGAGGTTAGCCGACAGCCAGGGAAGGTATAAGCTCAGTCAACCAATATTGTGGACTCCGGAGTTAGTGCACAGACTAGAGGAATCAGAAGATAAGATCACGCGGGCTGTGTACCATTGGCTCGACCAAATAATAGGGGGATTTATCATTGAGTTCATGGTAGACACGATTGTGAGCTATAGCGAAGTAGGATGATGTTTTCTCAAGGGACCGTGAGGTAGGTACATCAAATTCCTAAATACCTAGACTAAGATGTTGTTATGTGAAAAATGGGTTATGCGAATACATTGATGTTTGGAACGACATGGAGTGGAAAGATCTACAAAAGTATCAAAGGATTAGGAAATAGTCCCTTAATTTCACCTTCGTGAGAAAGCGAGGAAGAGCATGCTCGGGTTTCTCCGAGAAGTGCGGTCAATTTGATAAGGCAGTGCATTCCATAGTTATCACCTCCACTTATGCCATCACCCAATTCACCTCCATCTTCACCCACCCCACCTCCTCCACCCCCACAATTCATCATGGCAAGTGCGATCAAGTTACCTGTATTTAGAGGAGTAGGGAATGAGGATCTGGACCAGTTCTGGTTTGTGGTAAGAGTAGTGTGGGAAGCACAAGGGGTCACGGATGACAACATTAAGAAGGCCACATTGGTGAGCGCATTACAGGACGTGCACTGACATGGTATATCAAGCACTTGAATGATCACCCAAATGTAGGAATAGTAGAGATCCAAAATGCGTTGAATAGAGAATTTAGTCGGCCGAAATCAGAGACACAGTGAATCATTGGATTTAAAGAGATCATGATTCTTCCAGGTGAAACCCCCTGGGATCTAGATCAGAGGTTGAAGAGTACGATCCATGAGGCTAATATGACATTAAAAGATGTGCAACACCGCGCATGGTTTGTGGCGTCTTTGACACCACACCTGAGGACGACGCTGTCACAACAAAAGCTTTCAACCCAGGCCAAAGCGTTGGAAATGGCGGTGAGGTTACATGAAACAATGATACAGGATCTGGGGTTGGGAGTCCAACAAATCCACGTGCAACTGCAGAATCTATGCTTGGAGATGCATAGTTTGAAGCAGGATATGGCGCCACAGCCAGAGGTGCATGAAGAAGTGTGGTGCATAAAATGCAAAGGCCGGGGCCATGGCAAAGATCACTGTCCAGTATTCGCGAACTACTTGGCAGGAGGGGAGCCAATTCCATTGAGACCAGAGGCATAGTCAGGGCCAAGTGTGGCGCCCGCGCTATGGTGCGCGATCTGTCAAATAAGAGGAAAGCACATGATGAATAACTGTAATTTGTTACATAAGTATACACAGACTCCCTAGCAGCTGTTTTGCAATTTTTGTAGATCAGTGGGCCATGATGAGTGTACTTGTCGCAACTACGAGTTAATAATGGAGCAGACCCCAACATATAGAATGCATACAGAAACGCGAGGCCTCGAACCAGCCATGGGGATGGCGTGTGCTAGATTTTAGGGCCAAGGTCAAGGACGAGGGGGAATGGGGCCAGGAAGGGCTGAGGACATTTAATTTGTTACAATTGCGGAGGACCGGGGCACTACGCTTGTGATTGTACCAACCCAACGAGAATATCTTGTTTGTATTGTTCTCAGTTTGATCAAAAAATGGTAGACTATCCTACGTTGATCACGCAGATGCGCAAGAAAGGGGTACTACATCCTACTCTGACTCAGAATATCCAAATGATGAGGTCTGAACTGCGTGAAGAATACCCCAACATGAACATGAACATGAACATGATGCTCAGAAGTGGTGCGACCATAGGGGAAGATAAGGGGAAGCAACTCGAGGAAGATACATGGGTTCGCAAGGCTCATACAAAGGAACTTGAGTTTGACTTGGAACGTGCAAAGGAGATGTTTATGGAAGCTAAGAAGAGCTTTGCGGAGGCCTCTACTTCAGGTAGTAAGGATCAACCAGAGCTAGGAATGGATCCTTCCATGCTAAATACCTTCTTAGAGACATGCATGAAATTGCTACGCGACAATAGGGTGGTTAAAGGACTGCAGGAGTTAATAACTAGGTGGGCAGGGTCAGGGGAATTGTGCCTAGTCCGAAAACTGGGAAAGCATGCATTGCACACTGGGAGGGAAATGAGATTGACGGTGCAGATTGGAAAATATCAAATGGATCAGGTAATCCTAGACCTCGATTTGGACGCGAATTTGTTACCAAAGTAGACATGGGAATGCATGGGCAGGCCCACATTGTAGTGGTCCCCTATTCAATTATGGATGGCGAACCAACAAAATATCTTGCCCATTGAGAGGTTTCAAGGGGTAACAGTTGATATCGAAGGCGCGAGCATGTAGATGGACTTTGAGGTGATAGAGATTGTTGATGACAACAACCCTTACCCCACATTGCTAGGAATAGACTGGGCCACTGATATGAATGGATTCATAAACCTGAAGAAGCGGAAGATGATATTCGAGAAAAAGTCCCTTCGCGTAGTAGTTCCGCTAGATCCAGCTGAAGGAGCGTGCTACATCGAACCTATGCACAACGATGAGATGGATTTTATTTACTAGATAATGGCGCAAGATTAGGATCAGGTGAACCCGACTACAGATGGGAGAATCTCACAGGAGTGTGACAGTTCCTGTACTTCGGATTCATATGAAGAAATATAATGCTGGTAGAACCGGTTACACGAAGTAACAACGCTAAATTGCAACATGATGATTAGATCACTACGATGTGTGACGACCGAAGCAAGGGAACTGCTAACATACGATGGGATAACAGGAGTGAATGAATCCTTAGACAAATTTGAAAGTGCAGTACCGGAACAACAACGGTACGTTGCGCTGGAATGGGCATTGCGTGCGGCACTCGCATGATGGTGGAGTACACATCAGAAGACTATGGGGAACTGGCATGAACATAGAAGATAGATGCACTTATGGTTTAAAAGTCCCCATTGTTGAATGCAAGCTAGGTAGCCAGGAAGAAATAGTTTGCACGTCCACTTGTGTCGATGGGTGCAGACGTGTGCTATGCAAGCACGTCTCGGAATAAGGATTGAAAATCAGAACCTGACATGATAGTAGGAAAAGCGTCGAAAATTCCACGTCAGAGCCTTCACAAAGCTATGTAGAATCATGAACAGAGTCTACTAGATAGGATGAACTAATTGGGACTTGCACATGCCAGTGATCTGATGGGCCTATAGGGCCATGTGCATGAACCTGAGCGCAGAAATGGTTCTAAAGACGACAAGCAGAGTCAAGGCCATAGCTTTGGGAAATAATCCTCACACAATCACTCCCATAATTGCGACACCACGTGAGGACCAGAACGAACAGATTATGCAGCCGCGCGAGGATGAACATATGTAGATTCAAAAAGCCATTCACTGAGGGAACCTTGAGCTTCGCGAGCTTGAAGAAGATCGAGTACGAATGAAGCAGGAAAGCATATTAATGAACGAGGATATCAAAAAATTTGAAACCTAAATCTCGCAAGCATTACGTGTTGACAAAAGGACGAGGCCACATATGGGCAACCCTACCACTACACTAGAATATTGTCACCGAGAGTTTTTGGCCATACTACCATGGCTAAGACTGGCCTGTGGACCGAGCCAGAAGGTGACTTGAAGCCTTGCACCAGTAGTGCAACCACCTGACTATCTATAGGAAGCACAGTCTCTGTGCTCCAAGTAGTTGAAAGAGAGTGCGGGACTATAAAAGACTCTCTATGGGAGTTGCGCGACCCGAAAGTTGCGCGTAGGATCAGTATGACACACAGATCGCATTCGCACACAAGGGATTGTGCTGCCGCGCGAATAGGTTGGAAAGTGACCGTTGGTGTCACTGCTCATGAAAAGATTTCCAATTAAAGGCAACAAGGAGCAGAGGACGAGCAACTAAGACATGGAGTCAGAACTAGATTTGAAATGATTTTCCGCCAATATAGCATTAATGAGCCAAAAAAGGGGGGAATGGTCGAATTTGAATTCTAGCGAACCTATAAATCCCAGATGGTCATCCACCAAACAACCCTTGGCATCTTGAGAATTCAGTTATTGCATATGGACTTTACGGCTTTAGAGGCTTTGAAAGCATGTTCAGTATTTGAAGCATTACCAAAGAGACGCAGGACCTTCTGAGAAGAGCAATTTTGACTGCCAAGGAAGATGCACCGAGCCCTATGTCACCGTGGGGGATGCGGGGGAAATTCCAAAATCGCCCAGGACACCGAGGCCCAAAAAGGATCCACAGGTAGCAGGACCAGTCTGTATGTCTCCATGAAATTCGTAGTTCGGCAAACTGTCAATGGAAGAAAAGGGAAAAACAATTAATATTGAGAGAAATGATGAGGAGGAGGATCCTCAGACCTTTGTAGAAGAGATGGAACTAGATGAAGAGATGGAAGAAGACATCCAGCCAGTACGTGCCACAACAAAGCTGCCCAAGTATGTCCCTCCGCGGAAAGGGAGGGTAAAGGTACCTAAAGATTTGGATGTTGTTAAAAGCACACTCAACACCCCGTTCCTCCCCACGGGAGTTCTGTTTGAAGGTTCAGTTGTGGGCCGCATACCCACTATGAAGTTTGGATACTAGGACCTCACGGATAGCAAGAAGTTCCCTCATTTGGAAACTAGCCAGCTGATGGAACAAATCATGGAGGGGGCAGTTACAACACTGCAACCATAGAAATGGTTGCGTGAGGTGGAGGAGGTCGGGCTAATCCATCTCTTATCGTTACCACACTTTCATAGGGCACCAATCATGATATTTGTCATCAGGAAACTGCTTTGTTTAGTGCACAATGGGTACTTGTGGCTGGAGGAGCCCATTCCCATCACATCAGAGCTTATTCATAGGATTTCTCGGCTTCCTTATATGGGAAGGGACCCCGCGGAAATTGCTGGTACAAGTGGAGACTTGGAAATTGTAGAGGCCATGAAAAAGAAATATAAGTTGGAGAAAAAGTAGAGGGGTTACATTATTACTAATATTCAGGACAAAGGGGTCCGCGTCGCTACCCAGTTGTTGGCAGGAAAGGTGATGAGAAAATGCCATGGCAATGAGGTACCAGCAATGGTCATTGCATTGGCCGAGCAATGCGCAGAAGGGGTACGGCTCAAATGGGCATAGTTCCTCTGTGAGAAGTTCCTGGAAAACTGTAGGGAGGCCCAGGAGTAGGGTAAGACCTTCCACTACACGTGGTTGCTCTTATCCATCCTTTTGGTTACAGGAGAATTGCCTGAGGATAGTCAGTTTCCTCCCCTTGACCAAGACTGGCTAGAGGTAGCAAAATACGTGTCACTATGGGCGACGAAGGATGCCACGCGAATTCGAGAAACCAAGATCTTCTGGGTACTAATGGAGGTGAGCACACGACTATGGATCAACAAACGGTTGCACCTATCCCCCTCAGTATGTGACAGTCTCAGGAGCTTTGCAGAGTTTAAAGTAGATATGCACAATGTGTATATCAGCGCACAAAAGGATCCAGAGTAGAAGTGGACCACACTCCCCTTCATCGTAATAGATGACACTATTTTCACGGTGCTCGACACACGGCCACCAAAATGGCATGCACCAGATTTGGTGGTGCGCGATGAGACAGAGATTCAAAGATAGAACACTGCCACCAAGTTGCTAGTAGAACAGAAGCGGAATGAGCAGCTAGCTGAAGAAGTACAGGCTTCCCGGGAGGCAGTGTAGGCTACCGTGGAAAAGGCAGCAATAGTACGGGCCACTACAATGCAAGAAGAAAGAGGCCTGGACCTAACCACGGGACAGGGGACAGATGATACAACGGAAGGTGCAAACCCAATTACCACTTCGACACAATTGAAACAGTCACGCAGGATGGAACGAACAGGGCCACGAAAGAAGACCAAGGCTTCTAAGTTGGATGGGGAGCCTATTACACTGATCAAGGGTGACCTATATGACATCAACAACACAGTTCGTGAAGTCACCAAGGAGGCACTCCAAGAAGCAATTACAAAGTAGCAGAATGTGGTGGAGGCACTTAGGGCACAACTCCAGGAACTTTAGGTGTAGCCCCCACAACAGGGAATGGTAGCCTTCTACGGGGCTATTGGTACATCAACAACAGAGTAGTTGCTGTAGGCCAAAATGGCTAATACTGTCACGTTGCCGGAAGGAGCACTGACAGTAGACAACAGGGAGGACAGAGCCACAGTAGGTCGGCTCAAGGGACTTGGCCTAAACTTGGTTGCCTTTCTGCGAGAGATATTATACCAGTTGCAGGATGGAGCGATGACAGAGCTCCGCGCTCAGGAAGGACGGACAGTACAGATTCTCAGTGAACAGTGAATCAACATCGAGCAACTGAGCCTCTAGCATGATGAAGCGGAAGCACAGGCTCAACAATTGGAGCACATCGTCGAGGAAGCATGTCACCACATCTCAGAGCTAGAGATTGCAATAGACTTACTTGTAGGCATACAAATCCACAAAAATTCCAGTGGATTCTGTGAGGAAAAGGAAGAAGCAAAAAGGATCTAGCTGGACCTCAACCTGCAAATCGCAAAGCTGCGGCTGAAGGCGAAGCCCTCTACACTGCTGAAAGTCAAAGAGAAGAAGCACCACGACATTCAATCGGAATTGGAAGTAATAGAGCATGCCATACAGGATTGCACAGGCTTGTTAGATCATAACTCTTCACCCTCACTTCACTACAGGAAGACCCAACGCTACAGTAGTTAGAGATAGAAGCGTGGGAGTTGTAGTAGGCCTATGACAATGTCCAGGGGACTGCATAAATAGTCACCCTTACTTAGCGACTGGCCAATATGAGGGAGGCCCATGCTCTAAAGGAACAGGTGGACGTCATGTGGTAGAAAGAAGCAGTGCTTAAAGAACACATCCAACCTTGGCTCGAGGAAGCATTCATGGTCACTGCCAAGATCAAGGGAAAGCTAGCACAGATGCAGGGCATATATGCACTTAGACAAGGAAATGAACCTAACAACGAAGCATCAGAGATATGCACACAACGGGTACAACGGATAGCGGAAGAATGCGCTACAGACGTAAGTGAGGTGGAGAGGTTTCTGGATGAACTTGGCACGAAGATCACCACACTAGCTGAGTGACTTGGGACGAGTCACGATGATTGTGTTGGGGGTTTGTTGGATAGAGGATCCCCCCATAGCAGGTTTTTGGGGCTTGTAGCCCGAATTTTGGTCAAATGTAATGTAAAACCCCACGAAATGGGGGTGCAGAGCGTGAGAGTCTAGGGTTGTCCACCCTAAAATAATATAATTTAATGTATGCTATGTCGACCTACCCATGGTCCGCAAACGATGGGATTGTATAAATAGAGTGAGGCTCTAAGTGTAAAGGGAGTTCTAAGCTTGGAAAAGTATTATGAGTTTTTGAATAAGGATTTCGTTCTAAGTCTGTAAGTTCAAGTCTTGGGTTGTAGTAGTAAGGAGAGGCTCTGCAGCTATATGCGCAGAGGCCTGGTAGATTCCAGAGCTGTGTGTGCGGACCCCTGCAGCTGGGTGCGCAGGGCAGAGTTTGGATTGTAACTGAATAGAGGTTTAATAAAAGATAAGTTGATTTTGAAATATTGTGCATCTCCTCGTAGATCTGTGTGTTTATGATTCTGTTATATTTTTATGCATCTCTTTACAGTTTATACTTGTTATGAATATTGAATGATTGATGAGAATACTAGGCCCACAAAATTATGTTAGATCTATAATAATAACACCGTAAGGACAAGGGATCTAGACAACGCCTCTTCGTGTTCATTACAGAGCTACATGAAGGTTAGATGTCTGTGTGGAGCAGCGCAAGCACATAGGATCGGTTTGCGAACTTCCCAGCCTTCATCAAGACATTCCTAGGGTGCCAAAACCTAGTTCCAGCACCCTCCCATACTACCTCGGGTGAGACCTCAATCCACGCATCGCAGACTGTTAACGAAAGGGCTGGTAGTTTTAGGATTTGTTTGGCTAAATCACTTCTAAACTTGGGTCAGGCCCCAACAAGCCAACACTTGGTCAGATTCCAGTGATACGACATCAAACATCTCTATGCAGATTTCTGTCCTAGCAACACAACCATTTGTTGGCTTGTTGGGGCTTGACCCAAGTTCCGAGTTTATTTAGCCAAACAAATCTCCGTACTACTGGCCCTTTTGGCAACAATCCATGAAGTGCGGACTGAGGTCTCACTCGAAGTAGTATGGGAGGGTGATAGAACTAGGTTTTCGTACCCTGGAGATGTTTGATGAGTTTGACTGGTCCTTTGTCTGTTCTTGTGCGCAGGTGGCTTCGTTCACCTTTCCTGCCTCGCGGCCTCATATGCTATGTTTGTGCAACCCTACCCAGGAGTTTTGCGCTGTGCTCTACGTTATTACCCCAAAACCTTGCTTATATTCCAATATCAGTTAATTATCTTTGCCTACTTTAGTGCTTTCAGTTATACTTAACAACATAGAACCTTCATATAAGTTCACGTAGTAAATAAATAGTATATTCGCAAATTATATCAATCATGCATTAACCCAAGAACAGATACACCAAATTATAGCAAAAATTCTCTTTATTGATTCTTTCCATGGTTACAAACTCAACTCACCCTGCGCACTCAGCTGCAGGGGTCCGCGCACTCAGCTGCAGACTACTAGGCCTCTGCGCACAAAGTTGCAGAGCCTTATCCTACCCTATGACCCAAAGACACACTTTACACTACGACTCAATCCTTTAGACTTCTCATCCTCCTCTTTCACTCACTATCTCCCCTTTTACACTTAGAACCTTTCTCTATTTATACAATCCCATGGTCTGCGAACCATGGGTAGGTTTATCGAGTCGACATTACATTATAAAACTTGGGTGGACAACCCTGTGACTCTATCATAATTTTGCGCCCCACGCTTGCAATTTGCGGAGCTTTACAATAAGATTCGGTCAAAACTTGGACTTTAAGTCCCAAAACATGACATGGGGGGATTCCATGCCCGAAACTACTTCATGATAGGTTTGATGCCACACGGTGAGGTTTTTCCTTATCCACTACTAGGAGGGGATGTGGACATGTGTGTTTGGGCTGAGCCGGAGGGGGAGTGTCATTGTGGCCCTAACCCTATTTTAGATGGTTGTGTGAGGATTGCAGAAATTTTGGAATTATTTGAGTGAGCAACAATGGCTATGATTTTTAGATTGTTGGGGTCGGCGTCCCCCAACCTGTGTTCAGGGCCACACATAAAATTTTTATAGCGACTATGGGCGGGATAGTTCTTTAACTGGGCACGACTTTTACATCAAGGGATGATGTCCCAGCATACCCAGGTTAAGCATGGGATATTGCAAAGTTTTTGTTATGGGAGTGTGATCTGCAACATACTTTATGAGCGGGTGGTCATGCTTCACCCGATCCTTGCAGTACCGGTAGGACCTACTCAGGACCCTCACATGCACTGCTGGGGAGGGGTGATTTCGAGGGAGGGTGGTGGAGAAGTAGGGAGTTATTGGAATAATACATTAAAGGGTTGGTTTGACTCCAACCCTCAACTGATCCTAGAGTTTCTATACCATGGAGTCAACTTCTGGGGAGATTTGGATATGGGGCTTCCTCCAGGTGTTGCCTAGGGACTACCAGGTATATTTTTTATTTATGCATTTGTATACATATGTGTATTTTCATGTATTTATGGTTTTGAATTTACGATGATTTTGACACTATGCTTTGTTTACTTGTAGATGCAGGACCACGGGGACGTCCACTGGCCTATCTAGTAGGCCACAATCTAAGGAATTTGGGTGTTGCAGGGGTTTCCCTTGTTCCACAGAGACCGAGGGTGGCAAGGCCACCGATTATTCCTCGGGGTGTTGCAGAGTGCCCGACGCAGTGGTGCGAGTTTGAGATTGATGGGCCCTATGGATAGGGGGCGATGGATACATAGAGACTGGTTTCACTTGCTGGGGATGTAGAGGCATGATTGGTTGCTACTAAGGCAGAGTTACCCCGATTCCTGTGGATGGGTTGAGTCCCTGACCAGAGGGTTTCCCTCTGATGGATGGACCAACCTACTAGAGGTTGTGGTTAAGACTATGATGTCCCCGGAGTGGGCACATTGGCTGATTTTGAGCCATATTTATATGGCTATGTCTATAGCTGGTCCTATTTTAGCTCTAGATGCAGAGATTGGGTCACTAGGGCCCTAGGTAGACTTGCTATTTATTTTTTCTTTTTTTCGACATGATGTATGTACTAGGGAAAGCACCTGTTTATGAGGATGCTCCCCTATCCCTCTTGACATATTCCTCCTGGTCATGGGCCAGTGATTTTTGTACTCATATATTTTTTGATGTATATACAAGGTTATTTTTTTGCGGCTCTCATGATGTGATACATGCATCTATAATTTTGGTGTATTTTTGCATTTATGTTTCCAGATGTATCTTATGTTGATGTTTAATGTATCTTGATGGTTATATATATGTGATGCATCCCAGTCTAGGATTTGATTAGTGATGCGATCAACTATATGATTTTGATCTCTCAGTATATGTGTAAATGTGATTTGATCAAAATATCTAGCTAACCTTTGTGCATGTAGATATTTCCGAAAAAGACATGGATCATAGATTTGAAAAGTCTTGTTTAAATGTGATAGTACGAGTTGGGAATCAAGGAATACATGTAGGAGAAAAATGCCTTGGTGGTGGGCATCATCCAAGAGGCCTATGACGGTATCATATTCTACTTGATTTTTGGTGGCTAACTTGATAGAATTCCATTAAAGAGACAAGGTGTCCGGTTAGGAGAGTATATGGCCCATGTTGTAGCAACGAGATTTTATGACCATCAAGATGCATTGTCAACAAACCCGTGGTGATAGGCAGGTGATGGGAACAAAATCCCCAAGGACATTTTTGGGGCTAAAAGCCCATGTTTTGGGTCAAATTTTGTAATAAAGTGTAAAGTCTCCACATTTTGTGGTTGCGGAGCGCGAAGGTGCCATGAGTCATAAAGGGTTGTCTGCCCTTAATTTGTAAAGTGTAAAGTTGGCTGTAAAGATCTACCCATGGTCTGCGGACCATTGGATTGTATAAAAAGAGCTAAGTAAGTAAGCTCTAAGTAGATTTAGAAGTAAGAAGCCTTAAGTGATAAGGAGGAAGTCTCTAGGGAAGTCTAAGTTTCGGGTTGTAGTGTAGGTAGAGGATCTACAGCTGAGTGCACAGAGGCCTAGGGTGGAAGTTCGTAGTTGAGTGCATGGACCCCTGCAGCTGTGTACGCAGGGTGGATAGAGTCTGTAATCATTTGAAGATACCAATAAAGAGAAGCATTCTACAAATTCTGTGTCTTTGTTTCCTATTAATGCATCTTGTCATATTGTGTACGGATTTCATTTACAATGCTTATGTGATGCGTGAATGTATGTAATTACATTGGTTAATTGAAGGCAAGTAAGAATATCTATTTACACGGTGCTAAATGTGATTGTTTAGTAAGATAAATAAAACACTTAAAGATAACTGGGAACTTGTACAATACTCTGTCATAGCAGAGCGAAAGTACTTGAATTGTAGGATAGGTCTGCGCGAAGGCCAATTGTACTCCTTTGTGGAGGTATTGAAGAGCGGAATAAAGGGCTAGACTGACAAAGCCTAGAACTTAGCGACCTGCGTGGAAGCAGGAATAGAGTGTACAAACCAACATCATGACCATCTCAAGGTGTGGAAACTTGGTTCCAGCATCCCCCCATACTGCTTTGGGTGAGACTTCGGTCTACGCTCCACGGGATAATGCCGAAAGGGCCAGTAGTGTAGGGATTTGTTTGGCTAACTAATGTTGAACCTAGGTCAGGTCCCACGCAACCAACAAATGGTTCTGTTGTCAGGACTAGAGTTTGCATAAGAGATGTGTGATGTCGTATCACTGAAAGAGATCAAAGACTGTTCGGATAGGAAGATCCACGAATTCGCGGCATAGGATAACATAAATCCATGACAGATAAAGGAATAGTGGCTAGATAGGTACCTATATATAGAGATCCATGAGATCTTTTTCTATTCCTTTTCAGTTGAGCTATACGAGTGGATCGCGAAGCTAGCAGGTAGCCAAGGAAGGTAGAGACTTGATGGTCCTATTGTCTGGACCTCGGAGTTAGTACAGAGATTGGAAGCCTTTGAGGATAAGATCACCCGCGTTGTCGATCATTAGCTCGATCGCATCATAGGAGGATTTGTGACTGAATTACGGTCGATACATCGGTTAGCTACAGTGAGGCAGAGCGATGTTTCTTCAAGGGTCCACGAGGTAAGTACTTGAAGTCTTTGACTACCAGGATTAAGATGTTATTATGTGAAAAACAGGTTATGTAGCTACCTTGATGTTCAGAGATACGCAAAGTGGAAAGGCTTATAGGAACGAAGGGAGAAAGGGTCCTGAATATAGTCCATTGATATCACCTCCATTAGGTGATGAAGAGGGAGTAGTGCAAGCTTCTCTGTGAAGTGCAATTTAGTTAATAAGACAAGGATTCCTGCAACTACCACCTCCACCCACACCACCTACAACTTCACCACCATCACCTGTGACTTCACCCATACCACCACCACCTCCACCATAGTTCAACATGGAAAATTTAGTGAAGATGCCTTCGTTCAAAGGCTTGGGAAATGAGGACCTGGACTAGTTTTGGTTCATTTTGAAAGTTGTGTGGGAAGCTTAGGGCATTACAGATAATCACATGAAGAAGGAAACACTGGTTAGTTCTTTGCAGGATCACATGCCAACCTAGTAGATTAAATACTCTAATGATAACCCAAACACTAGAGTGGTAGACATCCAAAACATGATGAATAAAGAATTCAGTAGGCCTAAATCCAAAGTGTAGTCGATTGTGGGGTTCAAGGAAATTGTGATGAAACTAGGTGAGACACCTTGGGAATTAGGTCAGAGATTAAAGTGTAAAATCCGCGAAGCTAATATGAACTTAATAAATGGACAGCACCACGAATGATTCGTGGCTTCACTCCTGCCACATCTAGGGGTTACGTTGTCACAACAAAAGATTACGACTCAGGAAGAGGCCTTGGAGATTGCAATGAGACTGCATGAAACACCGATGCATGATTTGAATATGGGGGTTTAGCAGATCCATGCGCAGTTGCAAAATCTTTTCCTTGAAATGCAAAGTTTGAAGTAGGACAAAATAGTTAGACTGGAGGTACGCGAAGAGGTATGGTATGGTCAGGGGCATGACAAAGACCATCACCCGATATTTGAGAACTATATTACAGGAGGAGGACCAGTACCTTTGAGGCTGGAAGCTCAAACAGGAACAAGCGCGGGGCCTTGTTGTGGTGTGCTATATGTTAGGTAGCAGGAAAACATACGATGGAGAACTATCATTTGCTGCAAAAGTTTGTACAAACACCACAACATTTGTTCTGAAACTTCTGTAGGTCAGTAGGGAATGATGAGTGCAACTGCAGAAGTTATGAATTGATGATGGACATAACACCCACCTATAGGGTTCAGGCAAAAACGCGCCCCCCTAACCAAAGCGCAAGGATGGCATGGATAGGTTTTCAGGGGCGCGGAAGAGGCAGAGGCAGAGGAGGACTTGGCAGAGGTCGGGGATAACTAATCTGCTAAAATTACATAGGACTAGGACACTACGTCCTCGATTGCACTAACCCAACGTGTCCATCATGCAAATATTGCACTTTGTTTGATCATGAAACGAAGGATTTTCCTACGCTGATAGTGAGGATACGCAACAAAGGGGCGTTACCACCTCAGTCGAATCAGAACCTACAGATGATGAGGTCTAAGCCTCGCGAAGAGGATCTGAATGTGAATGTAGTGCTCCGAAGTGGAGTTGCAACAGGGGATGATAAGGGGAAACAACCCAAAGATAGTGCATGAGTTCGCAAAGCTCTGATAAAGGAGGCTGAATTTGATTTGGAGCGTGCACGAAAAATTCATGGAAGAAAAGAAGAGCTTCACTGAGGCCTCCACCTCAGGGAGCAAGGATAAGCCTCATCAGGAAATGGACCCTTCTATGCTTATGAACTTTCTAGAGACCTGTATGAAGCTGTTATGCGATAGCAAGGTCGTGAGGGCATTACAGGAGCTTATAAATAGATGTGCTGGAAACACTCCAGGTGAACTGCGCATGGTACGAAATATTGGTAAGCATAAAACAAGGACAGGACAAGAGATGAGACTAACCGCACAAATAGGAGAGTATTAAATGGATCAGGTTATTTTGGATCTAGGGTTAGACGCGAACGTCCAACCAAATCAGACTTGGGAGTGGATGCGAAGACCCATGCTGTAGTGGTCTCTGATTCAGTTAAGGATGGCGAATCAACAGAAGATCATCCCCATGGGGCGGCTGCAAGGGGTGACTATAGATATTGAAGGTGCTAGCGCGTTGGCTGACTTTGAAGTAATAGAAATTATGGATGACAAAAACCCCTACCATGCGCTCCTTCGCATTGATTAGGCTACTGATATGAATGGGGTAATCAACCTAAAGAAACAAAAGAAGATATTTGAAAAGAAATTGCTCCACGTAATAGTACCCCTAGATCCTGCTAAAAGATCGCGCTATACTAAACCAGTCTGTGATTATGAGAGTAATGAAGATCTGGACATAATAGTGCAAGACCAAGATTGGGTGAATCCAACAGCAGATGGATGAATTTCATGGGATTGCAAGAGTTCTTGCACCTCTGACTCTGATGAAGAATTAGAGGACTAGCAAAATTGCTTGCATGAAGTAACCACACTGAGCTGTAACATGATGACCCAGTCACTACATTGTGTGTCATCATAAGTAAGGAATCTTCCCACTTATGATGCCCTGAATGATGTAGATGTATTGTTGGATGCATTTGAGAAGGAAGTACTAGAAAAACAATGCTTCCAGGCTTTGGACCAAGCATTGCATGCTACACCTGCAAGATGGTGGGGTACGCACAAGGGTAGCTTTGACGACTGGCATGGATGTAGGAGGATGATGAGAACACGCTTTGGGAATCCAAAGCTATGAATGACAAACAAGTATGACAGGAAGGACGATCCGCACGCACACTTGGCCAAATGGGCCGAGGCTTATGGAGCGAAGACCCAACTTGAATGGGTGCACTTGTTCTGTCACACCTTGGATGTCATCCCGATGAAATGGTACTTGGAAACAGAGCTCCGCCATTGTACAGGTGAATGGGATATTTTGCACGAAGGATTCATAATGACATTTAGCTTTGAAGACCGGGTTTGACTGTATTGATGAGGCACTACAAGAAGTAAAAGCCGCAATATTTAGGATACTGCAGGATCCTTTGGACCTGATTCAACCCGATTGGACTACTTGGCTGAGCCACGCGCTGGAATGCTATAATGTGACCACTAAAGAAGAAGATGAGGATCCATGAAAGATTAACATCCTTGAAACAGAAGGTCACCGTGAGGTTGAGAGACCACAGATTGAGAATCCTAATATAACTGTGCCACAAAAAATGAAACAGGTAAATATTGGTATGGAGGCAGAGCTTAAATTCGTGAAGATTAGAGATTACTGGGATGACACAATAGTGGATAAGGTCACTGAATTGCTAAGTGAATACCAGGATTTGTTCCCTACCAAGCTCACATATCTAAAAGGGATAATAGGAGACCTAGGTGTTATGAAGATCACGTTTAAGCCCGACGTGAAACCGGTTAAGAAAAGACCTTACGACCTCAATACGAAGTATAAGGAGAAGGTTTGCTTAGACATACACAAGATGCTCGCGGCAGGAATCATTGAGCCCATAGAAGAATTTGATTAGGTAAGCCCAATGGTGGTACATGAAAAGAAGCAGAAGGATGAAATAAGGATATGTGTAGATCTTAGGAAGTTGAATGATGCTTGTGTACATGATCCTTTCCCGACTCTATTCACTGATGATGTGTTGGAAAATGTAGGTGGCCAGGAAGCATATTCCTTCACTGAAGGGTTCTCTGGGTACCATCAGATCAAAATCACGCTGGAGGATAGAAGCAAGAAAACCTTCGTGACTAAGTGGGGATGTTTTCAGTACACTGTAATTCCATTCAAATTGAAGAATGCACTTGCAATTGTTTTGCGCATAGTTATGGCTGCATTCAAGGAATTTATTCACAAGTTTATGGAAGTGTACTTTGATGACTGGATTGTGTTTGGGCTAGTGATATGCCATTTGGAAAGTTTGTGCCTGATGCTAGATACCTATCTAAGATACCAGATCGTGCTCAATCTGAAGAAATGTCTGTTTTGTGTTCCTTTTAGGACTCTGTTAGGTCATGTGGTTTATAGATAGGTAATGATGGTAGATCCCATGAAGATCGCAGTGATACTTAACTTGGAAGTGCCGAGGAGTATGATATAACTGCACACCACCCTAGGAAATACAAGATATTATAGAAAGTTTATCAAGGACTATGCCTAGATCACCACGCCTATGGAAAAGTTGTTGAAAAAGGAT
Source organism: Pinus tabuliformis (assembly GCA_031772625.1). Classification (NCBI taxonomy): domain Eukaryota; kingdom Viridiplantae; phylum Streptophyta; class Pinopsida; order Pinales; family Pinaceae; genus Pinus; species Pinus tabuliformis. The sequence goes on along the minus strand of CM062815.1, from coordinate 150,371,668 downwards.
GTCATGTTCTGCTAGAATGAGGATTGTAAGAAAATCTTGGATGTATTGAAAGAAAAGACAGTCACCGTGCCGATTCTAATCTTCCCGGACTGGAAGAAGAAGTTTCATGTACATGTCGACGCATCATGTATAGCGCTAGGAGCAGTACTAACATAGGCCGGCGGAGGAGACTTGGACCATCCTATAGCATTCACAAGCAGAAGGTTATCCAAGGTGGAGAAGAACTCTTCCACCACCGAGCATGAAGGGTTAACCATGGTATACATGCTCCAAAAGTTTAGACACTACTTTCTGGGTGGCCATTTTAATATGTATACGAATCATTCTGTGTTGAAGTACTTGGTCAATAAGCCTGTGTTGGGTGGGAGAATCTGTAGGTGGTTATTATTAGTCCAGGAGTATGATTTTGAAGTTATTGTGAAACCTAGACGTCTGAACATGTGACTAGACCATCTGTCGCATATCGAAATAAGGGAAGATCCCACTAATTTGGAGGAGAGATTGCCTGACGCACAAATATTTGTAGTGTGCATCACAGATGGTCATTTTGAAGATATCATACAATACCTAATGACAGGAACTACCCGGAAAGGTTACACCATCCAGCAGAAGAAGGAGTTAGTGGTGCGCGCGACAAAATTTTCTGTCATTGCCAGGCATCTGTACAAAATGGGGTCTAATGAGATATTACGACGATATGTACCGAAGTTTGAAAGGAGCAATATCCTTGTGGACACTCATGGGGGCATTGCAGGAGGAGATTATGCAGGGAGAGCGACTGCATAGAATATTCTACGCGCAGGGTTGTGGTGGCCAACCCTCCATCAGGATTCAAAAGCTTACTGCAAAGTGTGTGATGTGTGTCAAAGGACTGGTAGGCCATCGAAGGGATGAGCTACCTCTGAATCCACAGATGACGTTACAACCCTTTGAGAAATGGGCGATAGATTTTGTGGGACCCATTCAGCCCCAAGGGAAGAAGATGGGAGCGTGGTACATTATCACCGTGACGGAGTATTTGACTCAATGGGTAGAGGCACAACCTATGAAGGATTTTACAGGTGCGACTACAACAAAGTTCGTCTTTGAGTATGTACTGACGTGATTTAGGTGTCCAAATATTTTGATGAGTCATCATAGTACACACTTTCTGAATCAGACGATCAGTGCGCTAACTGAGGAATTTTAGGTATATCACTAGAAGAGCATGCCTTATCACCCGCAGGCTAATGAGATGGTGGAAGAATTCAATAAAGTGCTAGAAAATGCACTGACCAATGTCTGCAACGCTCAACGAAGTGATTGGGACTTGTGCATACCCATAGTACTATGGGACTATAGGATGACATGCAATAATTTGTGTTGAGCAGTAAAAAGGGTCTTTCTAACCTCTATTTACCCTACAATAATTATCAATCTAGGTATGATTTTTTATCTAAAGAGTGTACTCAACCTGAGGCGGTCACTTGTTCAAGAGTAATGCTAGCAATATAGTGCTTTACAAAGGTAAATAAATACTAGAAACAAACTCTAATTGAAATGGAAAGAAACTTAAATGCTTTGTAACTAAATCAAGAAACTACAACAATCATCAGTCAAGGATGCAGTAATGATAACTCTTTCCTTTGTAAACTGATGTAAATGAAAATCAATCAAAGACAAGATCTCCAATCTGAGAACTAGACAACAGTAGTCAATGTTCGTTACAATTGTAGATATTTCTATTCACACTAGAGCAAACAATTCAATTTGCAGAAAAGGAACAACAACTAATCTGTTGAAGAGATCGAACAACGAAGCTTAATCTACAGGAATGAATTAAGCAATAATATTAACCAAAAGGAATTGAACTTTAACTAATAAAGGAATTTGAACAGCAATCTAGAAAGGAACAACAAACCTAAGTAAGTCTACGAAATATCGAACAACAAATTTAATCAAATTTAAACACACAGCTACTGTAGAATCAGTAATCTTATTCTAGCATAATGAGTATTAACCATAGTTATAAAGGAACGGCAATTGCAATGATAGTGGAATAATAATCAAAGGAACAAAAATCACAGTTATAAGTGAACCGTAGCTAAATGAACAGCAATACCAATCTGTAAATGAACAACGATGTCAATATTTAAATGAACAGCAATATCAATCTGTAACAGCATAACAATATTAGACAATGTGATACTATTTCAGAATGAACAACATAACATTTCCAGTTGCAAATAATAGTCTTGCTATTCCAATTACGAATTCGATATAATAGAGCAAGTCAATAAAATGTCTAGGAACAGAAGATTATTGAATAAAGCGAATTTAAAGGAATGCAAAGGAAATCAAACCACACATGACTATAATCGGAAAATAATGATACAGAAAGTAAGTGATCCACTAGGGTTGGACCCTTAGCCACCAGGGACGCACTGCTGCGGTTACTCCAGGATTAGATGATGAACAACAACAAAGTTATATATTAATCATAAAAGTAGATTTACAGTAATAGCTCCTTAAAGAGAGTCGATGATCAAAGTTTAAATTACAACAGTAATTTCTGCAAGTCAACAACAACATCTGCCCTTTGGGCTAGTAGCACTGTACCTTTTTATAGTGGCCAGGCGAAGATATCAAAAATATAGATAAGTCTTGAGGTAGCGATCCCTTAGGATCAAAGGATCTTGAGGGATTTGCCAGATCTTTAATCTTCAGTTATCGTTTCATCCTCTTGTGCTGATACCACGTTTCTTCTTCCTTTTCTTGGTCCATGCGCTCCGATCTTGATTTCTTCATCTGGATGCAGTTTCCTGTCAAAGGGACAATAGTTGGTTTTTCTTTGTCTTTTCCTCCGGAATAATGTTTTTCCATTTTCTTTACTTTCTGCATAGAAAAAGACAATAAATAATCATTTTACATCAATCACAAATCCCCTTAATTCTATCATAATCCTTTAACATATGACCATCTTAGAATGTAAAGAAGTTATGAATTAAAGGAAAAGATAGAGAAATAAGTGGCAATTACATACCTTTTCCAATGCTCAACAATTTGACTCGAGAGACACCCTTTAGGCTTGTATATGGTGTTGAAGTAGTGATGCCCATGGAATACATTGTGCCTAGTTTGCGCATAGCGACACTCACGATTATGATGGATCGCGAAGCCCTGGAAGAGAGGCTCACACAACTGGCTGAGCTTGAGGAAGAGAGATTTCTAGATGGATTTCACCAACAGGTCCAAAATCAGTGCGAAAAATCATGGCATGATTGGCACATTAAGTTGTACACCTTTAAGGTAAATGACCTGGTTTTTTTATATGACAATAAGTTCGATAAATTTCCAGGGAAATTCAGAATGCACTGGTTAGGGCCCTATGTCATTCAGGAGATTACCGACAGTGGAGCAGTTAAGTTGGTCAAATTGAATGGGGATCCCTTCTGAGGAATGGTGAATGGCAGTTGATTGAAGCCATACATTGGTGGTCCAGCCATGTGACTATATGAAGGTAGCACAGTCTTAGCACTCCAGGAAGATGAAAGGAGGTGCGATACTATAAACTACATTGCCCAGGTTGGGGAGCTACGCGATTAGAGGATTATGCGAAGCAAGGAAGTGTCCATCAGGGCACGGAAGGACCCTGTGTAGACATGGTATGACTTGCCTTACCTGGGAATAGATGACACCATTGATACAATATTTGATCGTTGGCCGGTAGAATGGCGCACTACAACAGACTTGGTGATGGGAGGGAGCAAGTCCGTTGCGCAGTGCAAGAAGGAGGAGGCCAAGCTCAAGATGACACAGTTGGCCAAAAAGAGAAAGAAGGAGGCCAGTGACAAAGCCCAGGTAGAGCGAGATGCCATTCAGCAGATGAAGAAGCAAACAGGTGGAATAGAGTAGGGCTCTGACAAAGGTGCGATGTTGCTTTTACCCAAGACAAAGGAAGAGACAGATGAACAGATAGAACAGCAAGGCATGGACCCATAGGCGATGTCTGTCCGCATCAAATGTCCAAGGGAGCAAGAGAGGGGAGGGTCTAGGAAGAAATCCAAGGCCACTAAGACATCACTGGACCCAATCACCCTCACAGAGGGCGATTTGCATGATGTTGGAAACACAGTGTTGGATGTCATCAAGGAGGCCCTACAACAGTTTGAGCAGCAACAAAAACTAATATTGGGGGCTATCTAGACAGGTCTACAGGAGCTGCAGACCCAAGCGTCACAAGCTGGCATGATGTTGACGAGCCTTTCCATCAGCACTTCTGAAGTTATTGAGATGTTGTGCACAAAGGTCTCTAGTGCGATAATGCTACCTAATGGAGCACTGACCATAGAGAATGAAGCTGATAGGCCCACTGCCAGCGCCCTCAAGGGATTAGGGTTGAATCTGGAAATGCTCCCTGGCGAGGCACTCCACCTATTGTAGGATGGAGTGATTGTGGCACTGAGGGCCCATGAGCACCGCGCCCTACAGGTGATCAATGAGTAGCAGGTTAACAATGATCAGATGGCACTACAATGAAACTCTTCCATCACCGCTGTGATCAAGGTAACTGTGAAAAATAAATGAATAATTCAAGTCATAAAGGAGGCATGCTGAATGGTCCCGAAGTTGGCCATTCCTGAGGAAGAACCAGTCGAGGTGCGTGTTTGCAAGCTGCCTATAGGGGTGCGCGATGCTCACTCAGTGATGGCTCGGGTTCAACTGGAGTTGAACCTTTAGATAACCAAAATTGTAGTTTAAGGCCCAGCCTTCAACCCCACTAGAAGTAAAGGAGCAACATACAACCGCTGTCACATAAGAGATAGCGGTGGTTGACAGTGTAGTAGCAGACTGCACACAACTTTTTGAGTAGTCGTTCGAGGACCTGATGAGCTTGCAAGATGACCCTAATGTACAATGACTGGAGATAGAAGCGGGAGAACTGCAGCAATGCTATGTTGAGGTCAAAGGCATAGCACGAACCGTTGCGCTCACACAGAGATTGGCAAAGCTGCATAAGGCCACACAGTTGGAAGAAAAGGTGGATGCAGCGCAACACAAGGAACAATGTTGAAGGCGTGACTTAAGCCCTGGCTGGATGAGGCTTATGCAGTTAGGACCTCTATTGAAGGAAATATTGTGACTCTGCAAGAAACTTAGCAAAATTTTTAGGCTGACAGTTCAGGAGTAGTGACCATGCAGATGGTTGAAGAAGCAAAACAAGTGACCGCACAGTGCACTGCCAAGGTTGCGGTCATACAGGTTGAGCTGGGATGTCTTCGCACTAAGATCTTCGCACCTGCCAAGTGACGTGAGGGCAAGTCATGATGTTTTTGTTGGGGGCTTGTTGGGAACAGAGTCCCCCAAGGACAGTTTGGGGGCTAAAATCCCATGTTTTGGGTCAAATTTTGTAATAAAGTTGTAAAGTCTCCTCATTTGGTGGTCGCGGAGTGCGAAGTTGTCATGATTCATAAAGGGTTGTTCGCCCTTATTTTGTAAAGTGTAAAGTCGGTTATAAAGATCTACCCATGGTCTGTAGACCATGGGATTGTATAAAAAGAGCTAAGTAAGTAAGCTCTAAGTAGCTTTATAAGTAAGAAGCATTAAGAGATAAGGAGGAAGTTTTTAGGAAAGTCTAAGTTTCAGGTTGTAGCATAGGTAGAGGCTCTACAGGTGAGTGCGTAGGGTGGATAGAGTCTGTAATCATGTGAAGATATCAATAAAGAGAACCATTCTACAAATTTTGTGTCTTTATTTCATGTTAATGCATCTTGTCATATTTTGTATGGATTTCATTTACAATTCTTATGTGATGCACGAATGTATGTAATTATGTTGGTTAATTGAACGCAAGTAAGAATATATGTTTATGCGGTGCTAATTGTGATTGTTTAGTAAGATAAATAAAACACTTAAAGATAACTGGGAACTCATACAATACGCTATCATAGCAGCATGAAAGTACCTAACCTGCAGGATAGGGATGCGCGAAGGCCAATCATACTCCTTCACGAAGGTACTAAAGAGTGGAATAAAGGGCTAGATTGACAGAGCCTAGAACTTAGTGACCTGCACGAAAGCAGGAACAGAGGGTACAAACTGACATCATGACCATCTCAGGGTGCGGAAACTTGGTTCCAGCATCCCCTCATACTGCTTTGGGTGAGACTTCAGTCCGCGCTCTGTGGGCTGATGCTGAAAGGGCTGTTAGTGTAGGGATTTATTTGTCTAACTAATGTTGAACTTTGGTCAGGCCCCACGCAGCCAACAACAGGTAGAAGGTCCATCTGTTGACATGCACTGAGAGAATGGTTTGTTTTAGAATAAATCCATGATGAGGTGATCATCATAAAAAAAAGTCACTGTACATACATGTTTACTCTAGCATTTTATAAATGAATTTTTTTGAGGTAGAGACCATTGACAAGATATTTTAGGCAAGTCTTGTCGAGCTCTGATTGTTGAAAATGGCAACAAGAAATGCTAAAAATAGAAATGCTAAAAATAGCATTGCTATAAATAGCAGTTTGGGTACCAGTGTTGGACATAGCAACAAGGAATGAAAAATGGAAGTGCTAAAAATAGCATTGCTATAAATATCATTTTGGGAAAGATTCTAATTTTAGTTAGTTCCTAAACTAAAATTGAGAAGTAAAATTCGAATTTGATCTTAGCGGTTGTTTGTAAAATAATTAATTAATTCATCTTGAGTTAATTAGTTGGAGAAAATCAAGCATGAAGTCTATGTGAAGACATGCAACAGTTATCCCATTAATTGAGGAATTTAAACCTTAGTTAAAGAGATAAGGATGAGTTGTAATTTGAGTTATAATTAGTTAGCTCAGTTAACTGAGTTAAGTCAAGTTATATTAGTTCCAACAATTTGTGGAATTAATTGTGAGTTTAGTTAGTTAATGCATGCATGCATGTAACTGCTGCACTTCAGATAACTGAATATTCTCTCATAAATAACTCATGCATGTCAGTTCAGTTAGAGACCTAGTTGAGATCAGAGGAAGGGATAGTGTACTATCAGTTGGAGGAATTTTTCCTATATAGGAAACTCATCCATGCAGAAGGAATCATCTCCTTCAGATTTGTGCAGTTATTTTAGAGGTCAGAGCAGTGTGTGAGGGATTATTACACATAAGTGGAAGCTTGTGGACCCAGGAGAAATTGTGCAAGGAAATAGGAGGCTTGGAGGGCAGAGGAGAAGGTTCTGAGAGCCTTTGACTCTCTATGAGCAGTATTGTTTGATTGCATAGAGAGAAGGATAGCTTGAGAGTTGATTCTTTTTGTAACTTGAATAAGATTTCCACTTGTATGATAATACAAAGATTGGGGTTTTAGGCTGAGGCTTTCCCTGGGTTATTTCTTCTGTGTTATGTGTGATTGATTTCTAATTCTTAGTTATACGTGTTCTCTTGATCTTGCTCAATTTGATCAAGCTTCCGCAAAGTGTTGTAGAAGTAGATCTTGTATTATGTTTTAATATATTACATAATTTGTTGATCTACAGTGGGAATTTCTACATGGTATCAGATCTAGATCTGTAGAAAATTCTTCATGGTGTCGGAGCAAAGGTGATCAGAGCTGTGAACAATATACAAAAGAAAAGAAAAGGGTCGCGATTTTTCAGAGTAGATCTGAAAATTTTTGTCCAAAATTTTCAGAAAAAATAGCAAATCTAGATTCCTTGTAGAAAAAGACCCAAATTCAAAAAAAAAAAAAACATCTGAATCGGAGTTCGGATGAGGGAGATATCACTGATTTAAAATCAGCTCTTTTTCTAGAAAATTTCATGACGATGAGAAAGATGAAATAGATTGGTGTGCTAGCCAAGAACCTGTATGCACTTGAGGTACAAGATGCATGTAAAGCCTTGAGTAGCAAGGTAAAGGTTAGATACTTGGTGGTTGAGAGGGAGAGTAAATTACCTCTCAACATACAACCCTAGAAGAAGTCTCAGATTATTGTGGAGGAGCCACAAGTGGAGATGCTAAGAGGAGACCGAGTGGAGGCATCCACTCATGCAGAGACCTCCAGTAGGGGGACATTTTGAGCCAAGTGGGCAAAGGGATCACATGCAACCATACCTCTAGGTAGGAGGTGGGGCGATGTGGAGTGATAGTCCCAAGAAGGATGGCATAAGGGCAGGATCATTGAGGTACCAACGTCTTTGATTAGACCTTGCTACAAGAGTCTTGACGAGGAGTAGCAGGACTGGCTGAGTGGGTAGAGGCAAATGAGGATGGAGCGGCAGAGAGAGATACAATGCAAGAATCCCAAGATAGTGCAGAGCTAGCAGGTTACAACAATGCGAGAGGCACATGAGTGTTGCACCAGTGCAGGATGGCACAGAGAGGTGTGCAATGGTGCGAGATGCATGGAGTGTTACAGCAACTCAAAGGTCACAGAGGGAGCACTTGTCACTGGCAAAGGAAGCTTCAACATCAGAGGGTGTTTCTAGCCCAACAGAGAAGTAAGTTGGGAGTTTTTTTGTTTCTAGAGTTGTTGGAGCAATAACACTTGGGAGAAGTGTTGCATACAGAACATTCCAAAGGTTCAGGATCGGGTTCGAGTGGAAAACCTTTCTTTTTGAGAGGGAGTGTTGAAAATGGCAACAAGAAATGCTAAAAATAGAAATGATAAAAATAGCATTGCTATAAATAACAGTTTGGGTACCAGTGTTGGACATAGCAACAAGGAATGAAAATGGAAGTGCTAAAAATAGCATTTCAGGATAGATTCCAATTTTAGTTAGTCCCTGAACTAAAATTGAGAAGTAAAATTAGAATTTGATCTTAGCAGCTATTTTTAAAATAATTAATTAATTCATCTTGAGTTAATTAGTTGGAGAAAATAAAACATGAAGTCTATGTGAGGACATGCAACAGTTATCCCATTAATTGAGGAATTTATCCCTTAGTTAAAAAGAGAAGGATGAGTAGTAATTTGAGTTATAATTAGTTAGCTTAGGTAACTGAGTTAAGTCCAGTTAGATTAGTTCCAACAGTTTGTGGAATTAATTGTGAGTTTGGTTAGTTAATGCATGCATGCATGTAACTGTTGCACTTCAGATAACTGAATATTCTCTCATAAATAACTCAATCATGTCAGTTCAGTCAGAGACCTAGTTGAGATCAGAGGAAGGGATAATGTACTATCAGTTAGAGGAATTTTTCCTATATATGAAACTCATCCATGCAGAAGGAATCATATCCTTCAGGTTTGTGCAGTTATTCCAGAGGTCAGAGTAGTGTGTGAGGGATTATTACACACAGATGGAAACTTGTGGACCTAGGAGAAACTGCACAAGGAAATAGGAGGCTTGGAGGTCATAGGAGAAGGTTGTGAGAGCCTTTGACTGTCTATGAGTAGTATTGTTTGATTGCAGAGAGAGCAGGATAGCTTGAGGGCCGATTGTTTTTGTAACTTGAATAAGATTTCCACTTGTATGATAATACAAAGATTGGGGTTTTAGGTTGAGGCTTTCCCTGGGTTATTTCTTCTGTGTTATGTGTGATTTATTTCTCATTCTCAGTTATATGTGTTCTCTTGATCTTGCTCAATTCGATTAAGCTTCCGCAAAGTGTTGTAGAAGTAGATCTTGTATTATGTTTTATTATATGGCATAATCTGTTGATCTACAGTGGGAATTTCTACATGGTATCAGAGCTAGATCTGTAGAAAATTCTACAATGATAGTATGTATGCCCCCTTGTGGAGGAAATTATTAATGATGTATGGGCCCTTCCAAAGGGTTTAGAACTAGATGCACTGTCAATGAACTCGTGGTGATAGGCAGGAGAAAGATCCATCTGTTGACATGCAATGAGAGAATGGTTTTTCTTAGAATAAATCCATGATGAGGTGATCATCATAAAAAAATTAAGTCATTGTACATACATGTTTACTCTAGCATTTTATGGATGAAATTTTTTGAGGTAGAGACCATTGACAATATTTTTTAGGAAAGTCCTGTTGGGCTCTAATAATATGTATGCCCCCTTGTGGAGGTAATTCTTGATGATGTATGGGCCCTTACAAAGGGTTTAGAACTTTCCAGGTCCTACTACTTCCTGGGCGACATCGTAACGGAGGACTAACTACCCCTCGATGAATGTCTTGGGGATGATGTGGCGATCGAATGAGGTCCTTACCCTCTTTTGCCAGGGATGGATTTTTTGGGTAGACATATGTTATAGAGGTATCTTTCATGCTATGATAAGCTTTGGTAGAGTTTACCTATAGTGGTTTGCTACTAACCGAATAGATTATATGAGAGGCAGTACTACTCATAGTATGGGATGTTGATGCCTCATTTTTGTTGCTCAATAGAATATCTTGTGGGGGTATCCATCTCTAAGTTGCATCTTGTGATGGCATGGTTGGTTGGTATGGATTTGTTTTAGTTTTTCTCTTGCTGCACATAACCATGGAAGGTATTGAAATTCCTTATGTGGTGGAATTGAGAGCATATGTGACAATAACATTGTGTGATTGTTTCTTGGTTAGGGAGGTGCTTGTGGGGGATGTGGGCCATTAAGTGGAAAATGTCATTGAACCTACTTAGTTCATGGCATTTATTGATGAAATGATTGGGTTTATCACGTAGGGTGCATGTGATGGGTGATTTTCTTGGCCAATTGGTTTTGGGTTGCTTTTGGCTTGGTCTAGCCTGGTGATGGTGATAGGAGGTGAAATGATGGGGGCCTAGCTTTGTTGGCTACATTTTCTCTTCAAACACACATAAGACATTTAGGGGTCCTTCTTCACTGAGTGGGGGAGTGGTTTTTGCAGATTCTATGTTTGAGTCCAACAGATCAAGGTTTTCGTTCATGAGTTTATGTACACAACTCAAGGCTTTTCGGAACTTGGGAAGGCATCGACACCTCTTTGTATGATGGCTTTCCTCACAGATTGTGCATATATGTTGTTGGCATCTAGGTTTGTTGTTTTGAGAAACTTGGGTAGGTTGGTGGTTCTAGTAACATGTCCCTAGTTCGGGGCAAAGGTTCACCAAATGAGTATGTTCATCACACATAACACATGGTAAAGTAGAGGATGGGTGTTGCTACTTACGCTTCCTTCATGTGTTGTAGGAAGGTTTTTTAGAGCATGAAACAACCTCTTCTTGAATGTAGAAGATGTTTTGGAAATTATTTTCCATTTGAGAGTTGGTTAGTGATATTGGCTCATTCAAGTTGGTTTGAATGAGTGTATTTAACATTTATCAGTATCGAGGGATGTTAGGACAATGATGGGTATAGTTCCCATGTTTTTTGCATATAGCACACCCATGTCTAGTACATATTTATTTGTTACACAAGGGTACTGTTTTTTCTCCTTTTGGTGGAACTGCAGTTGGAGATGTTTTGGTGGTGTTCATGAGAGCTTTTATCTCATCTAATTCGGGGCATATGTGGGTTGGGTGCTCGAATTATTCACATAACGCACAGGGTTGTAGGGTTCTGGATGAGTTTGAGGACTCTCCTTTTTATTATTTTGTTTAACGTTTTTTCCAGCCACGGTTGGTGTAGGTGTATGATGGTTTTGAGTAAGGGTGGTTTCCTGAGGTGGAGGTACAAGCATATTTCTAACTGGAATGTGTCTTGTCTCAGCCAACATGGCCATGGGGACCAGATACCAAACTCATATCGCAAGAGCCATATTTGGTAATGTAAGAGTTTCCATGGCTTGGTATGAGACAAATCCAAGTGGGAGGCATAAAAATGGGGTTTGTGTAATGGTGGGAGGTAAGGTAGTGAATTTATTAGCTATTGGGGTGTGGTATCCAGAACTAGTTCCAAGTTTGAGGTGGTGTTTGATGAAGTCATCATGCACACAGGTGCTTTGGTATTTGGGACAAGATCTTGGTTTACAGGAGGGTCTCCTGGGAATGTTCCTAGGAGGTTTGATGGCTTAAAATGGCATGGGATGAGCTCAGTGTAGGTAGTGACCACCTCATGGGAGGAAAATATTAAGGGAAACACACCATCTGGTGTGGGTGAAGTTTCCTTCTCATAGTATGTGAGTTTATCAATGGTGATGACCTTCCCATCGTGGGGGAACATCATTGTTCTGAGCACCGACGAGGAGACTGCGAGAATTTCGTACATATAGCTTTGACCTAGTAGGATGTTGTAATCCAACTGGGCGTTGAGTACTTCAATGTCTATCAACACAATTTTTATAGCTAATTTAACTGGCATGCTACGGTATAAACCTACGAGGGATGAAGGGCATCCTTCGTATGCTCTGAGCACTATGTCAAAAGGCTTAAGTTCATGGGATCCTAATTTTTGCCAAACAGATTTGGACATGATGCATGTGGAAGCCCCTTCATCGATGATGCAATGATGGATGTTGATATTCTACACTGAGACATGGATTTAGAAAGCGATGGTTGAGGGTAGCCATGGAGTATATTTTTCCATGTCAAAGACCATGAGGTAGGAATCAAATGGGTCGATTGCGCCTAGAGTGGAAAGTAGGGCTTTCCATTGGGTTGGGAACATTTGTAAGACTTTAAGTGTTGACATAACTGATGGTGATTGTGCTAAGTCGTTGACTATGCTAAAGCTATGGGCTACTTTTGAGTTGTGTGTTGCATGCCATAAGGGTCTTTTAACCATTTTCGACATGGCTTCTACAGATGGTCAAGGGATGGTCAATGGAACTTTAGGTATTGCCGTAGCTGAGGTGACCATATTAGGCTCTGGGGGAGCTTCATAACTTTTATTCCTTGTTTTCAAAAGGATATCTTGCCCTATCATGAAAATATCATGATTAGGGGCATTATGGAGGTTCCCCCCAGAGGGATGATTTTGGGGAGTTTGTTGTTGGGTATTAATGACTCCCTAATGGGGGAAGAGGTCAAGCATCACTACAACTTGTTGACCGCCTTATCCCCTACTGTCTTGTATCCTTTTTACATTAGGAAATTGAGGACAATGGTGGGTATAATGACCGTACTCTCCACAGATATCGCATGTGTGATTAGTCTACATAGTGTTCTTGCCTTGTTTCTGTGCATTATTATTAGTTGTACCCTAGTGTTGGTTTCGGTTGGGGTTATCCCTTCCTAGTGCCCTTGGGAGTTGCTGCTGATTACTGCCCCCTTGCTTGGGTTCTCCCTTTGGATTTCTTTTTTATTTTGTCTTAGCAATGTTGGAAGGATTAACTGAATTCATTGGTTCCTTCAGTTGTTTCTGTGAAGCGAGATAAGGTTGCACTAGATTTACCCATGATTTATTTTGTGTTGGCTAGATGCTCTGTTGTTGTGTTGGGAAATGAGAGTATTGGTTTCCTTGTCCCTGGTTAACGTATTGACTCAGGGGAGCAGACATCTTGTTCGTACTCCAAGAGGAGTATTGGTTTCCCTGAGGGGGAAGATACAAGCCTCCTTGGGGGGGCTAGTATTAGTTAACCTTGTTGACTATATTTTGCATAGGTGCAAGTTGACCATTATAGTACCCTCAATGTTGCAATGGTGTTGTGTTATGGGTAACATCATATGCTTGGACATTGAACAAATACCCAGGATTTTGGTAGTGTTTGCTGTGGTGATTTTGGGATAGAGACCCAATTAATCCGTCAGCACTAGATGCACCTAAGATCTCTTTATAACTTTGTATGCATGCATCTGGAAGCACATGACAAATGTACCCGGACTGGGTATATATAAGCTCCAATTGTTGGGATTTATCAATGGATTCTTCCTTGTTTTTCGAGGATGAATTTGACATGTCCTTATAGATTTCTGATTTGAGGGATCTCAGGAATATGTCCAGGAGGACTCTATCTTCAAACTAGGTTTTTCACAGGCTACTACTTTTTCGCCATTCATGGAGATGGTTCGAGATGTGAGTAGCGGGTGTTTGTTGAAGTTGGTGATGAGCCTAATCATTGGGTAACTATATGGACCTTAATGCACTTCCAAGATTACTAAAATAAAATATTCTCATAATTCCTTACATGTTTTAATTATATTTTTCTTAATGAGATGAGTAATGTTATGTCTAGTGGGCTAATGTGAATTGATTACAGGTTTTTGGGAGAAAATCATGGAAATTTTGCCTAATTAAGTTACAAGAACTCAAATGAGACAAGAAGGAGAGATGATAGGGGATATATCTTCCTCATTAAAACCTCACTCATTCAAATATCCCTCAATCAAATCACACTAGCTCGGAGTTGCAAGCAACTGAGTCATGGAGATCATGGGCAGCTGAGCGAGTGACATTTAAGAACCAGTTCATATTGAGTTTGGGAGCCAAGCCTCCCTATAGTTAAGGAAGTTGTTGGAGACTTCAGTTGTATAAATAAGGAGGCCTAGAGCCTCATTAGGATTCAGATTTTTGATGTAAGAGCACCAAGCATTTTAGAGTTAAAGGATTGTGGCAAAACACTATTATGTAATTTTTTTTATATGATAATGAGAATGGGCATTTCCTTGATCCAGCACTGAGTTGACTCAGAGGGCTGAAGCTCTTGGGTTAGGTCCCAACCCTAACAGTAGAGGTTCCTCTTATTTTACTTGTATGCTTAGGTTATTTCATAGATTAATTGTTGAATTGAGTTTAGCATTGTTTCATTGCAAGTAGTGGTGAATTTGATTAGTTTGCTTTGATTTGTGGATATATTTAGCAATAGATTTAGAGAGATAAAGGAATACAAAAAAGGTTGATAGCAGTTGGATTTGGCCTTACTCCTCCCTTCAGGGACCATGGTTTGAGGAAAAACTCCTATTCAGCCCCAAAAAGAAAGAATTCTGATTTCTTATGAAATTTGGGGTTTTCTGCTACTTAGGCCAACATCTCTTCAGTTTTCAAGAATATGTTTCATTTGTTATCTCTACCATTTCCAGCCTTGTATTATATCTCATGGTGTTTCACCAAATTCTGCAAATATTTCCATGCATGAACTAGGCAATTAAATAATGGAATTCTATTTCCTTATGTTGATTGGAAATCTTTCTTGCTTGACATGATTCATGGGTAAATTCCAGTGATGTGTGTATTACAAGAGTTTCAATAGTGCAGGAAGATCTCATGTTAGAAGCCCCATCCTAACCTCATCCATCCATGATCACCAAGAGCCACTAAGTACATCAACCAATTTATCATTCCACAAGAAAAAATTTCCATGTTTGTTGAGAAAATACAACCATCTTACAAACTTCAGTTTGAGTTCCGAGGAAGTCCTAGCCACTCCCTTGCCTTATATCTTCCATCATACACCTTCCCTAAGCCCTATACCACCTTCCAAATCACTCCTGTTTCTTTCGGCAGGATCCTGTAGGAATATAGGGGATCTTGTAGGAGCATTAGGACATTCTGTAGGTGCATTAGGACATCCTGTAGGATGACCTACAGTGGCCTGTTTTGAGGTTTATTTGTGGAAAAAGAGTCTAGAAAGATAGGATAAGACCCCTAATTTCCTCCCAAGCCATCTAACCTTTCACAACCATCTCTAACCCACCTACCATACCACCAAGAAGAATTAGCATTCATATTTTCACCAAAAAGGACAAAAAGGAAAAAAGGTTATTGCGTTAATTCATATGCACATCGATAAAGTGTTTGATTATCTCAGATTACATGCCTAGGATAGTTAGGATTACACACATGTTACCTTAGGTGAGTGGTGTGTTTGAAGCATTTATTTTAGTCTTTCATTACTGCAGTAGCCAATATTTCAATTCTCTCAATTAGCTTAAAATGCCCCTTTCTCCATTAGCAATCAAACTTCTTCTAAATCAATAGAAGGTTGGTTTGAGAAACCCTAGTGGTCTATCACTAGCTCAACAGTGACAAAGAGTGGACACATTGCATCTACTTGTGTATACAACACTGTCACCTCCAAGTTTGTACGAACCTCGGGTTGATAAAGTAAAGTTGGTAGCCCTAGGAGTTACAACATTCTTACTGCAATATTGGTGCTCATCAGTTGGTGAGGATTTATAAACCTAAATTGTGGCAGAATGGGAGTTAGGAGAAGGTGAGGAAGGCAATAGCTAATGAGCTAAAGTTCTCGTGCGACGCAAAGGGCTGGTCCACATACCATTTTGCGGTGGGCCCAATTAAGGTGCGTTGAAATAGTAGTAATCTAATAGTATCTTCTATGATACTATTAGACAAACACCACAGGTGAAATGTCATCACATGGTTTCCTGGGTCTTCGCCTTGTTTTTCTTTGAACTTTGGAATGTTTGAAGGGAGCTTGGTGGGCATAGCTAGCCAATTTTGGCCATGGGCAATCAGGTAATTGGTTAGCTTTCTTAAATACGATAGATTTAGCGAGGTTAAGAATGGGATCTGTGCATTACTTGCCATAAAAAAATGATTCCAGACAACTATATGCAACAGAGTCCTCTGTGGGGACATCACGGGAGAATTACCTCAATGGGTATCTCGGGGACTGTTTGAAGAGAGGTGTGTGCACTCCCAAAGGGGGTAGTGTGTGGGGATCCTTCTAGAGTGGTGAAGGGTGTACTTTTCCAAGGAGGAGTTCTAAGAAAATCTGCACCAATAAGGAAGACCCAGTAATGGTGGCTAAGTGATGTCCTCTCGACCTAAATAGTGGGAGTCCTGGATCATTTCCCAGCAATGGGGGGAGGTTTAAAAAATGTCTAGATCAACAGGGAACCACGGGGTCTCCTATCGTGTTGATTTTGAGTGTGCGCTAATTTTTGGTTGGTGAGGGAAGGAGATAAATATCAATGCAGTTGGATCACATACATAAAACAAAGTGATAATATAAATGGTTTATTTTCCTTTAATTTAAACTATGTGATCAAGCAAATAAGAAAAAGGTTTTTATTTGTTGCGTATGATAAAAATTCCTATGAAGACCTAATCATCTTGTCCACTCTCAAAGTAACTAGGCCTTGAGAAGATATTCTCTGATGGGTCCTCGGGCAACGTCCCTAAAGAATTGGCAACACCTTCCAACAACTGAAGAATCAACCAAGGTAATGGTAATGAGGCTCAAATGTTGCCTGCACCATCACGTATAGGGAAAGGATGCCCTAGATTTGGTCACTAACTACCTTTGTCCCACGTGAGCATTCGATTCTATAGCTTCTTGGTATTTAGTTACAAGTACCAAGCACTAGATGGGTTAGGTAGCCCCAAAGAGTACCGCACACACTGGACCTAAGCCGAATCCCCTCTGAATTAGGTCTCTGTCATGCTTGGGTATTCTTTTCCATGGGATGATTGAAGGATTTTAAGCTCTGTAGAAAGTCAATAGCTATGTTTCAATGGTGTAACATGACCATGGTAGCTTATGGGATGCCTATCCCCAATGGTCCTAACCTAAACTATAAATTTGTTGGTGGCCCTTGTGGGGAAATTTAGTTGGTTAAAGTTATGGTTGTTTTTAAGGAGTCTTACTTCACTTATGGAGTGATTTTGTAAGCCAAAATAGACTAAGTACCCAAATCTCCACAAAACAGGAGGCTTTCTTGAGTACAAAGCATATGAAGGCTTAGTGGGTAATGCAAGTGAACATACAAAGTGTGATAAGATGTGGATATGCAATGCAGGGAAAGTTTTAAGGATGAAGATTAATCTTAAAGTTTAGAAACCTTAGCAAATGTTGCTAGTCTCTAATATGAAAACTATAAAATATTTGGTGATATCTTTGTTAAAAAATTCAAATTTATTATGCTTTCATATATACTCTATATAATTTTGGCGATATTTAAGGTAAAATATTTTTTGATTATAAAACTTGGGAAAATTATTTTTAGAAAAAATGGAAATTGGCGAATATTTTTTTTGGAAAAACCATGGAAAATTAGCCCACCTACGAATATTAGCCCCTAAAATTTTCTATCATGCGATGATTCTTTTCAATATCCTTCTAATTATGCTAAGTGTTGATTGTTCCTTACGTGGAAAAAAGAAATATGTTTGTGGAATATGGGCCACCTACTTTTTTCCTATTAAACTATGTGGAGTTTAATGAGGGAGATGGAAATTCAAATGTTTTCGAGAAGGTTTTCATAGGAAATCCCAAGTTCGTCTAAGAGACGCAAGGGAAGTATAGATTACTTACTTTCTCTACTAACATTTGCTCCTAGTACCAAAAAAATGCTTTGGTTAGTAGAAATATTTGTGGATAATGGGCCATTTACTTGCTTCACTAGTTAAGCTATGTCATTTGCAGAAATTTAAGCAAAATAGTTTGAAAACATATGTGGATGTTGGCCACTTACCTTGATCCCTAATTAGGCTATGTGGGTATTTTGCAAATGCATAAAAAAAACATTAATTATTTAATTAATTATGGTTCATTAAGCAACCAGGAGTACTAAAACCAAAAATATTGAATGCAGAGATGAAGGCAATTCACTAAAGGCTTCCAATCACCTGAGAAAACTGAAAAATACAAGGTTTCTCTTGATCTTTGTTTACTGAGCATCTTTTTCAGACACTGTTGTGGCCAACAACAACCCCCCTTTTATTTAGTTTTGTTACTAATACTAAATAAATGGGGACCCTTCTAAAAAAAATAAAAAGTAGCACTTATATTCCCCTTTGAATAAACCATACTTTCATAAACTTAGGAAAACACACGCAAAACCCAAAAGGACTTAAGTTTTATGATTAGTTCGAATAAAATCGTTCTCCCAATAATAAAGCATCACATCGCAAAGGGTAATGGAAGACACCATATGAGCAAACTATTGAAATTGCGAAATCGCAATGCGAGATTGCACGCCTTAAAGACCCATCGCAGATTGCAGCTTTCATATGCCGCAAGTATCACTTAAGGTAAAATATCCCGACCTAGGGATATGCGATAGGGCATCTCGCAAATCTGCAATATTGCGATGGTGATATATTATTGTTAAGATAACGGATTAGCAATATTGCGAAGCAAATCACAAAATCGCTTTATCGCAGATCTGCAGGGCTCACTGTTCGATAAAGTTTATCTCGTAATCTGATACCAATTCATGCACATTATTGTCGATTTAATGGGTTAGTTGATGATCATTAATGAGATAAGATTTAGATCTGATCGAAAGGTCATTTCACGTAGGGTAGTATATTTTATATGATTTCGGAATTAAGAACTTTCTCGTCACCTTATCTCTTATCATTACTCTTTCCTTACTTGTAAATTGCAGGAGCGGAAAGAAGAAAAATATATGTAGTAGTGTTTAGAGCGTAATGGGAAAGAACAGAAAAGATCTGATTGTTGAGGAAAAAGAAATGATGCCCTTATACATAGACACGACCTGTAACAGAGATGCCAGCATAACTACTTGGGAAGGCATATACAGTTTGATCGAAGAAGAAAGTCCCAGAATTATGGAGGTTAAAGCAATAGCAGACTCATGCGGGTCGTCTGAGGCATCGATCATAGAACTTGCATGTTCGTTCTTGCACTGAATAGCGGCAAGACCCAAGATTCTTCCATACACAGACATGGTCAAGTGGGTACTAGACAATGCTGATATATTAGACAGACAATTCAAGACTTAGAGCCAAGAACTCATCGGGTCATTCACTCCACAAGATTTAAGGCTTATGTGTCATCTACCAGAGCTGCAGGCAACCTACAATAAGCAGTTCATGGAGAAGTTCGCCAAAGAAAATGAAGATTTGGCGGCATGCACCAAGGATTGGTCGGCAAGGGAAGAACAATTAAAAGAGGATAAACATTGTAAGTACAGTACTGGTTCCCTCTCTTCCCCATATTGCTTTGCTGCTGCTATGCTCTATAGACTATTTGGAAGGCCCGACGTCAACAAGTTTTCATTTGAGTGGCTATCCCTATTAGATGCAGCCACTAATGCCACTATTGTGGATTGGGCTAAGATATTGTCTGATAATTTAGCTACAGCTATTTGGAACTACCGGTCCAAAAGAACTACTACTCAAAGGATTTATCCTCCTTTCTATTTAGCTGCTTATGTTATGGATGCAATCTGTTATGTTTCCAAATTTCCTTTAATGGGTTGGAAGTGGACTACTCAGAATCCCTTCCCCATTCACATTTATCATAAGGAAATATGGGATTCCAAGTTTATTCCGTATTTTTATAGAATTTGTCATGGAGTCATGCTACCTCTTCACAGAATGTTGTATAATAGGGACACTCCAAGATTTTCCCCCGAAGTGGAAGTTGACATTCTTCTTGTTGCAAGATGGCTTGGAGAAGAGATTTTCACCTATCTCAAAGTATTTGGAAGCATTGCTTCCCCTCATGTCCTACCCTTATATGTCCCTGACAAGTTATTGGTGCGAAAGATTAACTACTAAACCTACAGGGTGGGAGGTATGAGCAAAGAGCTGAAAAACAAGAAGAAGGCCATTTGGCCACAATTTCCTGTGGCCTATGGGGCCTTTTCACTGTTTGATTTAGGTCTTGCATTCAAAGAAGTAGACAATATCCTATGTCTATGACTATTCAAGTTTCCAAGGAGACAATTCAACCCTTATGATGTCATTAAGAATTTCACTACTACTGTCAAGATAAAAGTATTTTCCAAAGAAGATGATATTTTTGATGATACCTTTCAATAGAAAATCACACTGAAAGAAGTTCTACACTCGGCCCAAATTCAATTCCCTCCAGCAGAATTCCAAGAATTCAAATTGTACAGAGAAAGGAGATTAGCTAACATCCCTTTGGATAAGTTATGCTTGGAACCAATAAGGGAGCCAACTCCCAATATCAGTTTAAGTGGAAGTTCAGGCACAGACAAGTCTAGATCGAAGTCTAGGAAAGAAACACCAAAATGCTCTAAAAGGTCCAAGAGTGACCATAATAAAAGTGAAGGGTCAGTAAGAGATACTGCCCAATCTAAAGAACACCCAGAGCAACAGGTCTTGACTACACCAGAGGTAAAGGTTCCCCCTCTCATCATCTAGCCACCAAAGCCAGTGAGAACTGAGCTGGATAAAGAGTGGGAAACATTCAATGGATTGATTAATACTGAGGAGCAGAACACAAAGACACCTGAGAATACAGTTCAGATAGTGACTGATATGGTCATTGGAACAGTCAGCAATGCTCCAGAAATGGAGCATATTCCCATTACCCCATCTTCTGAAATCATGCTCAAAGTGGAGGAGATTCCTCCTCTAGATGTATTTTATAGTTCAGAGCATAAGGCAATGGTAAGAAGGTAAAGAAAGAAAAGGAAATTGGACAGTGTGCTCTCATCTGAGATGGAGTAGTTAGACGTCCTTTGGTGAGACCCTACCACTGACCCTACTGAAAGTCTCACTAAATTATCTTAGATCGCAGGAGCCTATGCTTCTGCTACCATTGACAAAGTGTCCGAGGTACAACAATTACTGAAGGATAGAGAGGAACAAATACAAGTTTTGTAGCAATAGCTACAGCAAGCCAGTGCCAACAGCAAAGCAGAGGAAAATTTAGAAAAGTTACAACAACATTTTCAACAGATGTAACTGGGATACTAGAACAATTTGGCTGAAAAAGAAAATCAGTTGCAGGTTATGCTAGAGATGCATAGAGATGATCCCAAGCTTACAAAGTTTTTCACAGAAGCCCTTGCCTTAAATGACCCACTCTTGCAACAACAAGAAGCATTATGCCAAAGAATATCGCAATGGAGCTCCTATTGCAAGATGAGCGACAAAATTACCAATCAAGTCATAGATTTGCGACATGATTATGATTTAATTGATAAAAGAATTTCTGATTATTTGGCTTGGAAGTAATCGGAAGAAGGAAGGAAAACAGGCATGCTCAAAATCAATGAAGCCGACAAAGAAATTCTCTTTAATAAGTGGGATGCACAAATTAGGAAGGCAGAATAGGCAACAAAAGAAGGAGCCACATCGACAAACAATGTCATTGATTGTGTCATTGAAAACCTTCACAGAGAAAACTTCATATCAGAGACTGCTCCGAGATTTCTCCCAAAGGAACAGCATCTGCAGACAAGTTGGAGACAAAAGGCTAAAGAAAGAGCAGATTCCATCAAGAAGTTAACCAAGTTGAATTAGGATTCTTACTGGCAGTACTTGGTTAAACCGCACAGTCAATGCATGACTCTCAAGTGCCTTACGAACTTTGCCGAGAAGATAGCGCCAACACTTGCCGATTCTGTTTTTTTAGGGAAACTAAAATTGAAGGTCGGCCAACTAATGCTCCTCAAGCCGATGTTTAATTCTTGCGACCTCAGAGAACAGATACATAGATAGTTAATTTCCAGATTCAGTTTTAGTTTTAGTTTTAGTTTTGATTTATTTTTGCCTTAGATGAGAACGGTCATTTAAACCTCCTCCTATATTTTTGTAATAGACTATTCTTAGTATTTAGTTAGTAGTATTTTAACCCCTCTCATGCATTTAGAGAAGGGTCCTGAAATTTGTCAAAAACTTTTCCTCAGAACATGCACTTCTACACCTTCAGAGGAGGTTTTGATGAATGAATGGAATGAGATTTATTGATATTTGTGTTTAATATCTGCTATTGAAATGCACTTTTGTACTCTTAGTAGATGTTGAATTAAGAAGAGATAAATCTATATTGTTGAAGCTCATGAGTAGAACTTGTTATCAATGGTACTTTTATCTCTTAATGATTTATGCTTATGTGTTAAAGTGATATTTATGTTTAGTTATTGATATATGAAGGCTTGAATGTTTGAGTTATCATTTGGAACTTTTGTACAGTGATGAATATTCTGTTTATGCTTAATGTATGAATGGATTATTATACGATATGCTTCTCACAATTGTTTTGGCTAACTTTTTATACGAAACGATTCTTTTTTATCGAATTCTTTTCTCGTAGCAATTGAATGATCTTTATTACCAATTGCTGTTAGAAATTATTTTAGATCGCATAACTGAAAAGTTAAATCCCGGGTTAGTTTTAGAATTAGATATTTCTATTCATTAGAATGCAATTGCATGTTATTAAATTAGACTTATATTAAAAGCATCTTTACTTAGAAATCATTAGAAAGGAAATATCAATTCTCATCTCACGCACACACACACAAATTGGGAAACTGGTCCCATTATCCCCAGTCAGACCCACCATCCCAAATGGAAAGGAGTTGCTTTCAAGGTCCAAATCGGGTGGGTATCCCCCTTGTTGTAGACTCGATTTTCGGGGCTTCAACATATTTGGCGCTAGAAGGAGGGCTTGAAACTGTGAATGGCTAGTAAATCCAAATCTAAATACCATTCTGAGAGCAAATCGCCCTCAACATCTCCCCCGACTTCTCCATCGCACTTCGAATCTTTAAATCTTGAGCGAGAAATCGATAAAACAACAACCAGTACCACAAACCCGAACATTTCAGAGAAATCAAATATCGAACCTCTTGAGGTTGAATCTTTGATTCATAAACTTCAAGGATTTTCCATATCACAGCAAAAATCTGAAATATCTCAAGGTAGTGTGACTTCGCAATACAATCCTTCTCATCTTCTTACCAGATTGTAGAGTGAAAAGTTTGGTATCGAACCAACTGAATTACCTCTACCTAAAAGGAAAAAAGCAAGGAAGTCGCCTAAAGGGTTTGATAGTGAGACTCTTTCATCATCCTCATCCATATTGACTTCTCCACTGCAAAGTCAACCATCCACCCCTCCACTTCAAGTTGTTGTCCACCAGACTACTGGAACTTCAACATCTGCTTCTCAATCATCTGGAACTGTAATATCCTCATCTTCCCAACCTCAAGGACCATCTTCTGTGATTTCCTATGCTAGTAGTTCAACGATGGCCCAAACACCATGGAATAACCCAAAGGCAGTCTTAATGCTTGTGCCCCTGAGTCAAATACCGACCCATCCTTAAAAATTGCTACCTAAGTTTAATCTTGAAGCAGGCATGCCAGCAGAAGAACACATAAACATCTTTATGTTATCTGTAAATCTAAATGGAGTTACTAATGAAGATGTTGTTGTCCGGCTCTTCCCTTACACTTTACAAGGGGCAACCAGGTCCTGGTATTTTTCATTACCATCAGGATCCATCACTAGTTGGGATATTTTCCAAGAGCAATTCTTGACTAAGTTTGGTGATGATAGATCTACTGCAACATTGATCAATGATCTATCGAATCTTAAGACTGAATCGAGAGAACCTATCAAAGATTTTAACTCGTGTTTCAACAAGCTTTTGAATAAAATTCCTACCGCTTCCAAGCCTAGTGAAGAAGTTCGAAGTGAATGGTACATATCTGCTTTACCATCAAACATAGCGATCTTCGTTGATAGGGCTGCCAAAACAACATTGGCTGATAATATGAAGGAAGCGATAGTGATTGAAAAACGTATCTTAGCTTTAGAAAAGAAAAACGTTGTTGATGAACGAAAATCTAAGAAGGTTACTTTTAGAGATGATCCTAAGAAAAAGCAATCAAAAGACTCCTTTGATTTAGAAGGATTGTAGAAAGTCTTAAAAGCCATGTCTAACGTAATGGTTGATGTTAAGAAACAAGTAACAAAGACTTCTTCTAAAAGGCCCTACAAGCCCTATAGAAAAAATCCTTCAACTGATTCAAAGCCTCTCAACGTTATAACAAATGCAAAATCAAAAGAAGAAGAAGAAGAGGAAGTTTCTAACGAGGAACCTATTGATGAAGATGAAGTTGTAGAAGTACAAGGAATGTGGGACTTCATCCTCCCAGATGAAGAGGATCAAGAGGCATCACCAGTTAGTACTAGAAGTAGAAATCAACTTGATCCTCCACAACCTAGTCCTAAACAGAAGAACGCAAGCTCGGTGTCTAAAGATAAAGTCGCAGGTAAGAAATCATCACCAAAAGCGACTCAAACAAGCCCAGTCCAATCCAATTCACCTACTCCATCTAAAACACTGATTGTTTTTTATGAGATGGAGTATAATATCATTGAAGACATGAAGAAGACTAGGGCTAACATTACTTTTCATGAATTGAGAAAATTGAAACATCAACAAAAGCTACTTTTGAAAGAGTTACACACAATACCTGTTGCACCTCTGCCTGCCACTGTAATCTCACAAGCTTCTCATGAGATGGGAAGACCTCCAACTAATATGACTAATAAATTTGATCCAAATGATATCGCTTTAATTGGAGGTAGTTCAAGATCTCATACCCCCCCATTCCTTCTTACTTATGAAATTTTCAATAAAAAATTGCATAATTGTTTGGTAGATTCAGGAGCTTCGTCTAATATCTTACGTAAAACAATATGTGCAAAGTTAAACGTCCAACCTCAAAAATCTGCAGTACGCATAGTTCAGCTGGACCAATTGCACGTTGAAGTAACCAGTGAACTAAATCAAGTTACCATAAGGTTGTCATCTAATCCAAAGGTATGTCAAGTCATTGATATTCTAGTTGCAGACATTCCCGAATTTTATGGCTTAATTCTTAGTAGGGATTGGTCTGAAAAGCTTCATGGATACTTTGCGACCGACTGGTCACATATGTGGCTCCCTTACAATGGTAAACTGAATCAAATAAAGGTTGAGCGAGAAAGACACCAAAAATACATAGTGACGGAATTGGAAAGAGAAAATGAACCTTTAGCATACAGCAACAATAGAATTGGAAACTATTCTGTTGACACTTTCTTAGGAAATTTTAATGCTCATACTTCGCCTTACTTAGAACAGTTTGTTCTGTCTCAAGTAGAAAACTTTTCTCAAACAGATAGCTCTAAATGTGTTAATTTTATAGATAGTCCTGTAAATAAATCTTTATTTTGGAAATTATTTTTTGATGGTTCTAAGTCTAACGATGGAGCAAGAGCAGGATGTATGTTAGTTAGTCTAGAGGGAAACAAAACTATGTTAATATGTAGACTCGAGTTCGATTGCACCAATAACACTGTAGAATATGAAGCTTTAGTCCAAGGATTATACAAGGCAATTGGATTAGATATCAAGTATCTACAAGTCTTTGGAGACTCTGAGATTGTTATTAAATAGGTACGAAATACTATACATTGTTTATCAGGTCATTTAAAGCATTATCAATCTTTAGTGCAAGATCTAACTGAACATTTTATAGCATTTAACATTTCACCGATTCCCAGACCCCAAAATGCTAGCGCTGACCTCCTAGCAAACGTAGCTTCCAAGCTCATTCCCTCAGAAGACTATAGCCCAGACAGATTCTCAATAGAATTGATCTTTAGGCCCTCGATCCCTGATAATGTTACAAACTGGAGAATTTTCAACGATGATCCTGATATTGTAAGTTTCTTGACATCGGAAGGATCTTACACTAATCAGATAATTGATGAGGACCAACATGACAAGCAGTTACAACAAGAAAGCATTAATAATGCTATACCAAAATCTGTAGTCAATTTGGAAGACCTATATGATTTGAAAGACCGATTTAAAAGATCTACCAATTCAAAAATTGAGAGTTCAACTCTGAACTATGAATTAATAAATCTAGGAACTGATACCAAGCCACAGAATATCAATCTAGGTCTTGGCCTAGCCCCTGAAGAAAAATTATCCTATGTTCGTCTCCTGAAACAATACAAAAGTGTCTTTGCCTGGAACTACGATGACCTTAAGACTTACGACACTTCAATCATTCAGCATACTATCCTAATGATAACTGATGAAAAACCTATCTAGCAAAAGTTGAGGGAGATCCATCCTACTCTGGAAAGCCAGATTAAATATGAACTCAACAAATTATTGAAAACCAAAATTATTTTTCCCGTTCGACATTCTAGATGGGTTTCCAACTTGGTTCCCGTCAGAAAGAAAAACAGAGACATTAGAATTTGTATTGACTTTCGAAATCTTAACAAAGCTTGCCAAAAGGATAACTTTCCCCTACCTCCTATGGAAAAAATATTACAAGCAGTTGCAGGATCAGAATTAATGTACTTTTTAGATGGTTTCTCCGGCTTCGACCAAGTTTTGGTCCATCTTGACGATCAACTAAAGACCATGTTCAAAACCAAATGGGGTACTTATGCATATCAAAAGATGCCTTTTGGTCTGATCAACGTTGGTGCTACATTTCAAAGGGCCATGGACATCGTATTTAAGGGATTAGTAAACAAATCAATGGTGATTTACTTGGATGACATAACTATATATTCTAAAAAACATGGTAATCACCTTAGAGACTTAAAGCAGATCTTCCAACGTTGCCAAAGGTATAGGATTTCACTTAATCCAAAAAAATCCTTTTTTGCATTAAATGAAGGAAAACTTCTTGGATTTATAGTGTCAAAATCTGGAATCCATATTGATCTCAATAGAATTAAGGAGATTTCCGAAATACCCTTGCCTCACAACAAGAAATCCATGCAATCCTTCTTTGGCCAGATTAATTTTGTTAAAATATTTGTTCCAGACTTCTCAAGGATTGTATCTCCCTTACAAGCAATGATCAAGAAGAATTCACTATTCAAATGGGGCCAAGAATAATATGAAGTATTCAATCTGATTAAGCAAGCGATTGTTAATGCTCCATCCTTAGTGACTCCAAATTTTTTCAATCTTTTCATTTTATATACATTTGCCTCTGATAAATCATATGCTGCGATACTCACTCAAGCCAATCAAGACAAGGCAGAAGCCTCAACTGCCTTCTTCAGTTCAAAACTACAAGGGGCCGAATTAAATTATTCTAATGTTGAGAAACAAGCTTATGCTATTTTCAAAGCGATCAAGCACTTCAGACCCTTTCTTCTTAAAACCCATACAAAAATCATAGTACCATTTCCAGCAGTAAGAAATCTCTCGATACAGAAAGACGTGGGTGAAAAGAGAGAAAATTGGGTTATTTCCTTACAAGAATATGACACTGAGATTAAGCCAGCAAATATTGTAAAAGGTCAAGGCTTCTGCAAAATGTTGGCTGGAGCATCGCTTATTTTTGAAATACCATCTTCAAATCAAGAAGTACAAATGTATGAGGTAAGCCTAAACGATATTGAATCAATATATGCTGATATCATATTTTATCTAAAGAACGGATATGCTCCTTCAAACCTGGATTATACAAAGAAAAGAGCCCTGAGATTGAAGGCTAAGCAATATCAACTCTTAAACGATGTACTTTTTAGGATGAATTATGATTCTGTTCTCCTTCGATTTCTTGAGAAATCTGAAGCTGAAAAGGTGTTGCAGGAACTCCATGATGGACCAGCAGATGGACATTATGCTAGAGATGATACAACACATAAAATTTTGCGTGCAAGATACTATTGGCCTACACTATTTAGAGATGCACATAGCTATGTAAGGAAAGGTCAAGTTTGTCAAACTGCTACTGGAAAACAAAAGAAATTGTCATTGCCTTTGCAGCCAGTCAATATCGATCAACCCTTTGATCAATGGGGATTGCATATAATAGATGAGATCGTTCCTCACTCTTCTAAACAGCATAGGTATATCCTTACAGCTACAAATTATTTTATTAAATGGGTAGAAGCAGTTCCTCTCAAGACAACTAATGCTGGACACACCATTGATTTCATAGATTAGTTCATAATCACCAGGTTTGGTTTACCCTCTGCTTTAATGTTTGATAATGCATCATATTTTTCTGGTAATGCTATGACTGAATTTGCACTTAAAAGAGGTGTTAAGCTTAAATACTCTGCCAATTAATACCCACATGGGAACATGTTGGCCGAATCAACGAATAAAAACTTAATCAGAATCTTTAAGTGAACCATTGATCAGAATCATAAAAATTGGCACAAATCTTTGATGTATGCTTTGTGGGCAGACTGAATAACACAGAAAGCCTCCATTGGCACTTCTCCCTTTAATTTAGTTTATGGGAAAGAAGTGGTTCTCCCAACTCACCTAGCAATTCCCTCTTTGGCCTTAGTTCAATTTATTGACGAAACACCAACTTCATCTTTACAACTAAGACAACTGAAAATACTTAAGCTAGATGAGAAACGAGAATAGGAAAAAATAACACATGTTCATCATCAAGCATTAGTAAAAGCTTCCTTTGATTCAAGAATGGTATCTAGAAAGGACTTTCAAATTGGAGATTTAGTTCTAAAATGGGATAAGGCTCACGAAGAAAAAGGCAAACAAACGAAATTCCAACGAATGTGGCTTGGCCCATTCCAAATTGTGGAAATCATAGGCCAATCCACTTTCATGTTGCAAGATTTGGCAGGGAAAGAGAATCTTTACCTATTAATGGGCAGATCCTCAAAAAATACTTTCCATAGGAGATGACCTCTTCTATTTTTGTTAATTATTGTTTATAGCTTTATTTTGATAATAAAACAAGTTGTAAATGGTTACGTTTGGAATTCACGAAAAAGATTAGTGTTTCTTTTAAATTTTGTTTTTTTGCTTGTATAAATAGAACTGATTTGGAAAATTGGTCATTATTATTAAAAGATATAGTCAAAGGCTATAAGCCTAAAAATGTTACTAGTTTCAACCTTACAAATTTTGATAAAAAGCAACCTTTAGTGCGAATTTGTTTTATATCAATCAATGCAAAGTATCAAACAATAGAAACGAAGATTCTCTGTAGAAAAGATCTTTCCAAAAACTCTATTGTCACCCAGAGCTATTCTTAAGGAACCAATGACTTCCTCCCCACCTAGAGAATTACGAGCTTCAAGGAATAATCTAGTGATACACTATAAACTTAAAGAATAAGAGGTCTCATCACGAGCTGACTTATCATGATCATAGATATTGTAACTTGCTGACATTGCCAAAACTGCATACCAAAATAGGGCAATGACTCAATATTGTTGCAATCAAAAGACAAGGGGTATCATCACAAGCTAGCTTGTTCAGTAAAGTTATAAATCAAGTGAATGGCACTGTCATAATTTGGCTACCAAACCAAGACATTGTTCTTTAAGAATTAATGAAAATAAAAGCAATAAGTGTGGATATGGATTTCTCTTTGAAAATTGTATATTTCTCCAATTAGGATACAGGATCATTGTTGGGTAACATGTAACCCTGTCGAGGCTATAAACACTTGCTGGCAGCAGAGGCTCTACCTACGACAAATGAGCATACTTAAAACTGATCTACAGAGAAGACTTTGTTTTTATCTTTATAAACTAAGTAGTGGTTGATGTAAATACAATGACTAACTTTGGGAAGTAAATAATTAGAGTTAACATAGAAGAAATAAACTATCATTAACGGCTGAAAGCATGATGCACTTTATGTTTCTATAATAAAGTTTGATTTGCCAAAAAACTCTTTTGTTTTGGATGTTTAGAAAATTCAAAAGATAATCAGAGATAACTGGTTCTTCCAAGTGAATCGCCAATTGTTGTGGCCAGCAACAACCCCCCTTTTATTTAGTTTTATTACTAATACTAAATAAATGGGGACCCTTCTAAAAAAAATAAAAAGTAGCACTTATATTCCCCTTTGAATAAAACATACTATCATAAAATTAGGAAAACACCTACAAAACCCAAAAGGACTTAAGTTTTATGATAAGTTCGAATAAAATAGTTCTCTCAATAATAAAGCATCACATCGCAAAGGGTAATGGAAGACACCATATGAGTAAACTACTGAAATTGTGAAATCGCGATGCGAGATTGCACGCCTTAATGACCCATCGCACATCGTAGCTTTCATATGCCACAAGTATCACTTAAGGTAAAATATCCCAACCCAGCGATATGCGATAGGGCATCTCTCAAATCGCATCTCGCAGAAACATGTGGTGATAGATGATTGTTATCATAATGGATTAGCGATATTGTGAAGCAAATCACAAAATTTCTTTATCACAGATCTGCAGTGCTCATCATTCGATAAAGTTTATCTCGTAAATCGATACCAAGTCATGCGCATTAATGTCGATTTAATGGGTTAGTTGATGATCATTAATGAGATAAGATTTAGATCTGATCGAAAGGTCATTTCACGTAGGGTGGTATATTTTATATGATTTCAGCATTAAGAGATTTCCCATCACCTTATCTCTTATCATTACTCTTTCCTTGTAAATTGCAAGAGCGAAAAGCAAAAAAATATATGCACCAGTGTTCAAAGCGTAATGGGAAAGAAGGGAAAAGCTCTAATTGCTGAGGACAAAGAAATGACGCCCTTATACACAGACACCACCTGTAATAGAGATGACGACATAACTACTTGGGAAGTCATGTACAGTCTGCTCAAAGAAGAAAGTCCCAAGATTATGGAGGTTAAAGCAATAGAAGACTCACGTGCATCATATGAGGCATCGATCACAGAACTTGCATGTTTGTTCTTGCACCGAATAGTGGCAAGACCCAAGATTCTTCCATACACAGACATGGTCAAGTGGGTACTGGACAGTGCTAATATATTAGACAGAAAATTCAAGACTCAGAGCCAAGAACTCATTGGGTCATTCACTCCACAAGATTTAAGTCTTATGTATCATCTACCAGAGCTGCAGGCAACCTACAATAAGCAATTCATGGAGAAGTTCGCCAAAGAAAACGAAGATTTTGTGGAATGCACCAAGGACTGGTTGGCAAGAGAAGAACCATTAGAAAAGGATAAACATGGTATGTACAGTACTGGTTCCCTCTCTTCCCCATATTGCTTTGTTGTTGCTATGCTCTGTAGATTATTTGGAAGGCCCGACATCAACAAGTTTTCATCTGAGTGGCTACCCCTATTAGATGCAGCTACTAATGCCACTATTGTGGATTGGGATAAGATATTTTCTGATAATTTAGCTACAACTATTTTGAACTACCGGTCCAAAAGAACTACTACTCAGAGGATTTATCCTCCTTTATGTTTAGCTGCTTATGTTATGGATGCAATCTATTATGTTTCCAAATTTCCTTTAATGGGTTGGAAGTGGACTACTCAAAATCCCTTACCCATTCACATTTATCATAAGGAGTTATGGGATTCCAAGTTTATTCCATATTTTTACATAATTTGTCATGGAGTCATGCGACCTCTTCACAGAATGTTGTATAATAGGGATGCTCCAAGATTTTCCCTCGAAGTGGAAGTTGAAATTCTCCCTGTCGCAAGATGGTTTGCAGAAGAGAATTTCACCTATGTCAAAGTATTTGGAAGCATTGATTCCCCTCATTTCCTACCCTTATATGTCCCTGACAAGTTATTTGCGTGAGAGATTGCCTACCAAACCTGCGGGGTGGGAGGTATGAGCAAAGAGCTGAAAGACAAGAAGAAGGCCATTTGGCCGCAATTTCCTGTGGCCTGTGGGGCCTTTTCACTGTTTGATTTAGGTCATGCATTCAAAGAAGTAGACAATATGCTATGTCTACGACTATTCAAGTTTCCAGGGAGACAATTCGACCCCTATGATGTCATTAAGAATTTCACTACTACTGTCAAGATAAAAGTATTTTCCAAAGAAGACAATCTTTTTGATGATACCTTTCAACAGAAAAGCACACTGAAAGAAGTTTTTCACTCGGCCCAAATTCAATTCCCCCCAACAGAATTCCAAGAATTCAAATTGTATAGAGAAAGGAGATTAGCTAACATCCCCTTGGATAAGTTATACTTAGAACCAAATTCAATTCCCCCCAACAGAATTCCAAGAATTCAAATTGTATAGAGAAAGGAGATTAGCTAACATCCCCTTGGATAAGTTATGCTTAGAACCAATAAGGGAGCCAACTCACAGTATCAGTTTAAGTGGAAGTTTAGGCACATACAAGTCTAGATCTAAGCCCGGAAAGAAACACCAGAATGCTCTAAAAGGTTCTAGAGTGACCATAATAAAAGCGAAGGGTTAGTAAGAGATACTACCCAATCTAAAATTTTCCCAGAGCAATAGGTCTTGACTACACCACAGGTAAAGGTTCCCCCTCTCATCATCCAACCACAAAACACAGTGAGAACTGAGTTGGATAAAGAGTGGGAAACATTCAATGAATTGATTAATACTGAGGAGCAGAACACAAAGATACCTGAGAATACAGTGCAGACAGTGACTGATATGGTCATTGGAACAGCCATAAATGCTCCAGAAATGGAGCATATTCCCATTACCCCATCTTTTGAAATCATACTCAAAGTGGAGGAGATTCCTCCTCTAGATGTATTTAATAGTTCACAACATAAGGCAGTGGTAAGAAGGCAAAGAAATAAAAGGAAATTGGACAACGTGTTCTCATCTGAGGCGGAGCAGTTAGACGTCCTTTGGCGAGACCCTACCACTGACCCTACTGAAAATCTCACTAAATTATTTTAGATTGTAGGAGCCTATGCTTTTGCTACCATTGACAAAGCGTTCGAGGTACAACAATTACTAAAGGATAGAGAGGAACAAATACAGGTTTTGTAGCAACATCGATAGTAAGCCAGTGCTAACCGGCAGAGGAAAAGTTAGAAAAGTTATAGCAAGATTTTCAACAAATGAAGTTGGGATACCAGAACAATTTGGCCGAAAAAAAAAATCAGTTATAGGTTATGCTAGAGATGCATAGAGATGATCCCAAGCTTACAGAGTTTGTCACAGAATCCCTTGCCTTAAACTACCAACTCTTGCAATAGCAAGAAGCATTATGCTAAGGAATATCGAAATGGAGCTCCTATTGCGAGATGAGAGACAAAATTACCAATCAAGTCGAGGATTTGCGACATGATTATGATTTAATTGATAAAAGAATTTCTAATTATTTGGCTTGGCAAGAATCAAAAGAAGGAAGGAAAACAGGCACGCTCAGAATCAATGAATCCCACAAAGAAATTCTCTTTAATAAGTGGGATGCATAGATTAGGAAGGCAGAACAGGCAGCAGAAGAAGCAGCCACAGCGGAAAACAATGTCATTGACTGTGTCAATGAAATCCTGCACAGAGAAAACCTCATATTAGAGACCGCTTCGAGATTCCTCTCAAAGGCACAACATCTGTAGACAAGCTAGAGACAAAAGGTTGAAGAAAGAGCAGAGTCCATCAAGAAGTTAACCAAGTTGAATTGGGATTCTTACTAGCCATACTTGGTTAAACTGGATAGTCAATGCATGACTCTCAAGTGCCTTACAAACTCTGCCAAGAAGATAGCGCCAACACTTGCTGATTCTATTTTTGCAAGGCAACTAAATTCGGAGGTCAGCCAACCAACGCTCCTCAAGCCGATGCTGAATGCTTGCGACCTCAGAGAACAGATACATAGATAGTTAATTTCTAGATTCAATTTAGTTTTAGTTTGATTTATTTTTTCCTTAGATGATGATGGTCATTTAAACCTCCTCCTATATTTTTGTAATAGACTATTTTTAGTATTTAATTAGTAGTATTTTAACCCCTCTCATGCATTTAGAGAAGGGTCCTGAAATTTGTCAAAAACGTTTCCTCAGAACATGCACTTCTGCACCCTCGGAGGAGGTTTTGATGAATGAATGGAATGAGATTTATTGATATCTGTGTTTAATATCTACTACTGAAATGCACTTTTGTACTCTTAGTAGATGTTGAATCAAGAAGAGATAAATCTATATTGCTGAAGCTCACGAGTGGAACTTGTTATCAATGGTACTTTTATCTCTTAATGATTTATGCTTATGTGTTAAAGCGATATTTATGTTCAGTTATTGATATATGAAGGCTTGAATGTTTGAGTTATCATTTGGCGCTTTTGTACGTGATGACTATTCTGTTTATGCTTAATGTATGAATGGCTTATTATGCGATATGCTTCTCATAATTGTTTCGGCTAACTTTTTATACGAATTGACTCATTTTTATCAAATTATTTTCTAGCAATTGAATGATCTT
Organism: Pinus tabuliformis; assembly: GCA_031772625.1. NCBI lineage: Eukaryota > Viridiplantae > Streptophyta > Pinopsida > Pinales > Pinaceae > Pinus > Pinus tabuliformis. The sequence goes on along the minus strand of CM062815.1, from coordinate 150,336,987 downwards.
TATTACCAATTGCTGTTAGAAATTATTTTAGATTGCATAACTGAAAAGTTAAATCCTAGGTTAGTTTTAGAATTAGATGTTTCTGTTCATTAGAATACAATTGCATGTTATTAAATTAGACTTAGATTAAAAGCATCTTTACTTAGAAATCATTAGAAAGGAAATATCAATTCTCATCTCACACACAAAAAATTGGGAAACTGGTCCCATTATCCCCAGTCGGACCCACCATCCCAAATGGAAAAGGAGCTACTTTCAAGGTTTGGACCAGGTGGGTATCCCCCTTGTTGTAGACCCGATTTTTGGGGCTTCAACAGACACATATAGGTGCTCTTAGTTTTTTCAAAAATAGATGCACGCTTGTGTCTGTTAGAGGAAAATGTGCACGGGTGAGAAAGATCAATTTTTTTTCACTTCCGCGGGCTTAGAATAGTTCCTGGGGGTCTGAAAAAATATCCAGGGAGGTGAAGAACGCCTTGTAGGATGGTTGTGCAGACATGAGATCAGTATGGTTGCCATTCTTGTTGTAGTGTTTTTGGAGCACAAGTGTACCAAAAGACACATGCTTAGCAGTAGATTGTTCCTTACAAAGGATCACAATGAAAATTGGTGTTGTTAGTGAACATAATTAAATAAACAAAACATTATAAGTAGTGGAAACAATGCATACATGAACATGAACTAAACAAAGAGGTACATAAACAAAACAATGCTCAAATGGAGCAAACACATCAATAATATATGGAAAAATTTCCCTTTATTGATTGCTTGTGGTAGAGGTTGAATACAATTAGAATATTAGACACTTGAAGAGAATTCTTTGAGATATGGAACTCAAAGATACTTAGCAAGATGGTTTCTTTCCTTACTCTCTTTGCAAGTTTCTCCTCTGTCTCAAAGAAGTGTGAAGACTCTCCAATGGTGGGTTCCTCTTCTCTCACTAAGATATTGGGTTGCTTAGAAGCAATTTGGCCATCATGATAATGCTCTTCACTTCCTTGGCTTCAACAATGCAATGATGGTTTGATTAAACAACAATTTGGCCAAAAGAACAATGTCTCATGCTTTGGTTCTCCTATGGCCTATTTATATGGAGTTTTTCGAATCCTTATTCCCTCTCTTGGTACATGTATGATAAAGACACATGAGTAGGACAAGAGGATTCTATTCAGGACTACATATCTCTAAGGTGACTCAAATTTAGTTGTACTAGGCTGATCTCATGTCATAGAGTTGGCCCCAAGTGTGAAAAGTGGTCCTAGATTGCTGAGTCATCCTCTTCTGCTACCATGTGGATTTTGGAGGTTATGCCCCATGCGCATGTTTATCAAAGAAATATATGTGCAACCTTAATTTATTTTCCTTTATAAACTTTGGACCTTAGGAGAACTTTGATTTTTTTTAACTTAATAATGTATTCGCTTAGAAAATTTTCCACCTGTGCATTCTATTGGACACTTTTAATGTCTTCTAGATTGTACTAGCAGGTGTACAATTTTTCGATGTTAACAAGGACTTTGCAGGGAAAGAAGAAGCCTACATCAGTGAGGATGGTTACCGCTTTGTAGGCTAAGTGTAGTTGCATAAAAGGTTGTGTGATATTTATAATGCACATTTCTAGTGATAAGGGTTAGGAGGTTGAGGATGCAAATGTGTTAATCAGGTACCTAATTTTGCAACAGTTTCAGGATGTATTCCCTAAGGAAATTAAAGAGTTTCCACCTCACAGGGTGGTAGACTTTTCTATTGAGTTGGTGCCAAGGGTAACTCCAACATCAAAAGCACCTTACAAGATGAACACACCTGAGTTGGTAGAGTTGAAGTGTAGTTAAAGGAGATGCTTGACAAGGGATACATGAGGCCAAGTGTGTCGCCTTGGGGTGCACCAGTGTTGCTCATAAAGAAAAAATACAGTACTCTTATATTATGCATTAATTACAGGAAATTGAACAAAGTAACGATCAAGAACAGGTACCCTTTGCTGAGGATTGATGATTTGTTCGATTAGTTGAAGGGAGAAACAATTTTCTTTAAGATCGACTTGAGATTGGGATACCATTAGGTAGACATCAAGGTAGAGGATATCTTCAAGACTGCATTTAGGACTAGGTATGGGCATAGTGAGTTTGTAGTTGTTCCATTCGGTTTGACTAATGCTCTAGCTACATTTATGTGTTTGATGAATAGTGTGTTGTATCCTTATCTAGACAAGTTTGTTAATATATTCATTGATGACATATTGGTATATTATAAGAATGAGGAAGAACATGCCGAGAATTTAGTAGCAGTGTTGAGATTGCTAAGAGAGCATCAGTTGTATGCTAAACTTAGCAAGTGAATCTTCTTTTAGACTAAGGTACATTACTTGGGGCATGTTGTCTCCAAGGATGACATAACAGTAGATCTAGAAAAGATAAGGGATATCATGGAGTGGGAAGCTCCTAAGAATATGGATGAGGTGAGATCATTTATGGGATTGGCAGGTTACTACACGAGGTTCATTAGGAAATTATCATGCATTGCATATCCTATCACATAATTGCAGAGGAAATGTAAGAAGTTTTAGTGGACAAAAGAAAGTGAGGCTAGTTTTGAGTAGCTTAAGCAATTGTTGACACATGCACTAATGCTAAATATTGTGGATCTGGACAAGGAGTTTGTAGTTAGTACATATGCTTGTAAGAGAGGACTTGGTGGATTTCTCATGCAAGAAGGATAGGTAGTGTGCTATGAGTCACAGAAACTGAATGAGCATGAGCACAACTATATGACGCATGATCTTGAGCTAGCAGTGATCATACATGCATTGAAGATGCGAAGACACTATCTTCTAGGTAGGATTTTTACATTGATGAACGATCACATTGGGTTGAGGTATTTGTTTGAATAGCCGAATCTAAATTCCAGGCAAGCTAGATGTTTGGCTATGGTTAGCGAGTTTGACTTCGAGATTGGGAACATCAAAGGGAAGGAGAACCGGGTTGCATATGCTCATAGCAGGAAGGTATAGGTAAATCATATAGCATATATGAGCTCTTATGGGACATAGTTATGAGATATGATCTTGCAGGTAGGACAACAGGATGAAAAATACATGGAAATCATGCACATGTTATAGCAGAGTACAAGTTCAGGTATAGGTACAAGTGATTAGGAAGCAGATTATCATCTCACAAGAGATGGTTTAGTGAGATTTAAATACAAGATCTATGTGCCGAATTGCAATGAGCTCAAGAATATTATCTTTAGGGATTTTCACGTCAAGCCATACTGGGGTCATCCAGGATATCAAATATGTTGATGGCGGTGAAGAAGTTCTACTATTAGTCGAATTTGAAGAAGGAAGTGGCAGAGTTCATGGCTAGATGTTTATATTGTTAGTAGGTAAAGGTAAAATGAAAGTATCCAGGTGGCTTACTACAACCTATAGTGATTCTAGAATGGAAATGGGAGGTCATTGCCATGGATTTCATTATAGGTCTTTCGAGGACAGTGAGGCAGCATGACTCTATTATGGTTGCGGTTGACAGGTTGAGAAAGGTAGCTCACTTCATTCTAATAAAGATTACATATTCAACCAATGAGGTAGCATAGGTGTTCATTAGAGAGATAGGAGACTGAATGGTGTTTCGAAGAAGATTGTGTCAGACAGGGATGCAAAGTTCACTTCCAAGTTTTGGAAGGAGCTATTTGTAGGCTTGGGTACAGAGTTGGCCTTTAGTACAACTTATCATCCACAGACAGATGGACAGACAAAGAGGGTCAACAAGATCTTGGAGGATATGTTGAGGATGTACATGATGCACCAGTAGAGGAGGTGGGAGGAGTATCTCCCATTGGTTGAATTTGCATACAATAATGGTTATCAAGAGTCATTGAGGATGAGTTCTTTTGAGGCATTGTATGGATGGAATTGCAACACTCCCATAAGCTAGGGTGATCCAGTGAACAAGGTACTTATTAGACTAGATATATTGGAAGACATGGAGAAGGAAATGTAGGTTATAAGTAATAATCTAAAGGCAACACATGATAGACAAAAGAGTTATGTGGATCAACAAAGGTTGTTGAAGGAGTTTCAGGTTGGGAAGCATGTTTATTTGTGTATCAAGCCCAAGAAATGCTCTTTGCGGATTGGATCATGTGCCAAGTTAGCACCACAATATTGTGAGCCTTTTGAGATCCTTGAGAGGATTGGACCAGTGGAATTTCGACTAGCACTCTCTCCATCAGCGAAATTCCATGATGTTTTCCATATTTCATTTCTTAATAAGTATATAAATGATGTTTATCATGTTATTGGTTGGTTTGTATTATAGGTGGATCAAGAAGGAAAGTTCTAGCCAAAGCCTCAATGCATATTACAACGGAAGCATCTCATACTCAAGAACAAAGCATAGAGAAATTTAAAGTGCAGTGAAATCACTTTGGCCCTGAAGAAGTTATATGGGAGATGGAAGATCAGATGAAGGCCCTGTATCCTTCATTATTTGCTAGTTGAAGCAAAGCAGTTTTGGTTTGATGTAGGTATATGTTTGGCATATGTTTTACTTATGTTTTGGTATATGTATGTATATGTATATGGATGTAAATATTGTCATGAGATAAGTTATAAAGCTCCAATAAGATGTAAGGTTGTTATCTTATCATGTTTTCATGATGTTTTTCTTTTGAGAAGGTCTTTCATTGTATATACTGCATGAGATAAGTTATAAAGCTCTATGGCAAGTACGCTTTATTTTTAGCAGTTTTGTTGAGGTTTTGGTGTGGTTTAATAACAAGGACAGTGTTGCCCAAGGGGGAGGTTTTTGTAACATCCTTGGTGAAATGTTCATGTAATAAAAGTTAATAAAGGAAAAATAAGACCACGATTAAGGGACACTTATTCCAAGCTAAATGTTGGGAAAATATATCTTAGTGGGCATCATTGGATGTGTGTTTTGGCTAAGGAAAATTGGCCAAGGCTGAGGAAAATGCATTAAAAGGAAAAAATGCATTTTTGGCACATTTATTTATGAAAATAAAGGAAATTAGGAGAAAAGTAAGGTGAAGGGTCATAGGTTGCATGTGAGGAGGAAAATGAAGGAAAATAATGGAAAATGAAGAAAATAGAGGCCTCAATAATAAAAAGGATTTTGAGGATCAATTGGTAACCTTTTTTCAGTTCAAGTTGGGATCTCTCTCATTATTCTCTTTCTCTCTCTTCCACTGTTGGTCACTTAGAGTTTTCTTGGAGCACTCTAGCTTTGGAGCAAGGAAGGAAAAGCAAGCAAAGAGAAAGGAAGGAAAGCAAGGATCAAGGAAGGAAAAGTAGGATCAAGAAACTTCAACAGGAATACTTGCAAGTAACCTTTTTCATGCATGATTTCCTAGCTAGTTTGGACATGCATGGCTTTGCATGTTGGTGTATGGTTCTCTTGTTGCCCGTGGCATGGTTTTACCAGGTTATGACAGTGGTTCTCAGCCTAGCCTTACCCTTTTCTAGATGCCATGGTGTTGGGATGTTTATTTTGGTTTTTAAGCTTTGGTTTTCCAGACAGACTTCATAATCTGAGGCGAAGGTGGTATCAAGTTTCATTCCCAAAGGCCTAGGAATCCCTTGATTGGTTTTGGTGGGATATACAGTAACGCCTGAGGGAGGAGTCTCGATTTAGGGCCTATTGATCCGAGTTTCAATTGTGGTAAATCCTGCAAGACTGGTCTTGGTTTAGGGCCTGGTGAGCCAGGATTGGATTGTGGTAAATCCTGAGAGACAAGGAGACAAAAAATTCCTCAAGGATAGTGATCGATTATGGAGGGAATTCTAAGTTCAGTTCGGTTGTGATTGGAGCATCGGGGTTGGTGTGGTCATGGTTTTATGAGGGTGGAGGTGGTTTAATCTCTGGATTCCCTTGGTTGTTCTATGAGATCCCACATTCATGCTTGGAATATGGCACGGGGTGACTAGCTGAAAGAAAGATTTGGTTTAGCCATGTCTATGGTTGGGTGGTACATGAAAGTCTCGAACCTAGTCGGATTTTCCTATGATTAATAAAAGATAATTTCTATTACTTTTTTACTTTTTTATATGTAGGTTTAATGGCTTTCATATCTCTGGTATTTATATGCTTTTATGCTGGTTGTAAGCATGGTTATATGACTGGTTCATGTCATGGTTATTTCATATATTTACTTGTAATTGTTAAAATGATGGATGCAAGACCTAATGGATGTTATAATAGTTCAAGGGAGAAGGTAGTGATCCTTTTGGTTATGTTTCATAAGTGATTTTATTCATTCATTATTTATCTTGTATCCTAGACTTGTAGGTTGCATTGATACCAAGTGTTTAACAGAGTGCTAGTCCCGATTAGGGATGCTCAAGCCTAATCTTGATTTATTATCATTTTCATCATGTCTTTGATGGATTCTAGATGTTATAACAAGTTCTGGGCAGAGGTTGGTATTCTGGGCTAGAAAAGTGGCTCAAATCCTAGGGACACTAACATAGGTTTGCTGAGAAGAGTCCATGGACATTGGCACATAGGCCTGTGAGAGCGACTCTGGGTTTTTGGATGTTGTCATGCTTATAGCATGAGATAAAACATGGGTTGAAAGGCTTAAAACATCAGTGCGGCCTAGAGGAGGATGTCTGAGTAGCTGACATGTCTCCTAAGGGTTTTGTTGCTAATGTGGATGGGTTTGTTTGATGTGTTCCATTGATTCCATTTCCTTAAGGTCACCAAGGAGCTTGAATCCCTTATAGTGGACTCTATTGTCACATGTTTACCTTGGTTAGATGGTTACTTGGGTGGATATGGGAGGAGGGGGTGTTACATAGGATGAAAACATCGTTGCACCTGACAAAACCCATGCTACAACAGCAAAAGAACCACATGAAATACCATGCATGCCAAATCTAGCAAATAAACACACATGCAAATAGATACCTGCAAAGAATTCCACTGTATCTTCTTGATTTTTCTCTTACTTGCTTCCCCCTTCCTTCCTCTTGCATTTTTTTCCTTTCTTGATCCAATGCCAAAATGCTCTAAGAAAGTTGTAAGTGTCCAAGAGTGAGAGAGAGAGAGAGAGAGAGAGAGAGAGAGAGAGAATAATGATAGAACTCCAAAACTGAACGGGCAAAAGATTACTAATTGATCCTTAGAAGCCTTTTTTATGAATGAGGCCTCTATTTTATCCATTTTCCATTATTTTCCTTCAATTTCCTCCTAACATGTAGCTTGAAAGCTTTCACTTTCATTTTCTCCTAATTTCCATTATTTTCATAAATAAATGTCCCAAAAATTCCATTTTTCCTTTCCAAAATCTTTGCCAATTCTTTTTCCAATTTCCTTAGCCATTATAAACCAAATGAACACCCACTAGGATGTATTGCCCACCATTAAGCTTGGAATACATGTCCCATCAACCGTGGTCTTATATTCTTTTTTCAAATGGAATTTTAACCAGGGTTGTTTTAGAGCCCTCCCCCTCAGGGGAACACCGTCCTCGTGTTCAATGACACCTATAAACCAACAAACTGCTGAAAACAAAACATGGTGCCCATGGAGCTTTATAGCACTACTCGTTGCAGTATTTATAATGATCACCGTTGAAACATGACAAACATACCATTTAATGGAGTTTTATAACACAACTCATTACGGTATTTACAATAATAACCACATATACACACATACACATTTTCTTCACCCAAAAATTAATCATAATGTCTATGGATCTTTATAAATCCAACTTGGTACAATATTTACAATAATATATATGCACATATACACATTTTCTCAACTAGCAAATAAAAGGATATGATGCCCGTATCAATCAATGACGGAATCCAGAGGCTCACACCTCCACCCTCAAAGTAATACCAAAATTCACCTCCTTCCTAGGAAGTCTAGAATCCACTGCCACAGTCAAACTACATCCAATTCACAGTGCTACAATCCTGCGCCACTTGTCCTCTCAGTGAATAGTTACTGGCTCATTGTTCCAGGCCACACTCCCAATGTGCATCTAGTTCCATCTCGCAATGCTAATGACCAAAAAAAATATATCCCTAGCCTTACCTTCTATGCTACATAGTCCATTGGGTAATCCGGTCACCACTTTCATGTAGTCACTCACCTTCCAATTTCCCTGGCATCCCCTATCCCGGGCGATCCATCCCTTGGCAAGGATTTCTTTCATCGGAAGATCAAAAAACCAAGGAATAAACCTACCTCAAAATAATCATACCGGTCATAGCATGCTCATGGAAATCAATGGACAATATTGGGTACGAATGTCCCACAATGGCCCTGCTCCTGAAGTGCTTTACCGACATACTGCTGCTTGTTTGAATTCCTTTTGCTAATGTTGCTAATCCTTGTAGTCAGTTTCAACCACCCAACCGGGAATCTCTGTGCCTCCTGTACCAAGCACATAAATTTCATTAGATTCAAAATAAATTGAAATAACTTTAAATCATACCTTATTGGTGGCCTGTCAACAAGGTATACTTGCAATTTTGTTCACTTCCTATCACAATCAAGTCAAACTAGTATCTTTAAACAAATCATCATGTATAAACATATCACATCAGGTTAGCTCAAAACACAACCATCATAGATCAAAATCATAAATCACATGTAACCATCATATACCAAACTCATAGATCACATGCATAATAAACTAAAATAAAATACGATACTTATCCTTCATCGATCGTTGCTTTTTCCTTTGTCCTTATTCCATACACACACTGGATCAGTTACCACACCAAGTAAACACCTAGTTCCTTCTTCTAAACCATGTGCGCATACACATAATGTGCATCACACACATAATGTGCATCACACACATAAAACCACACACCTTTCAATACATGCACCTACACCTAGCATAGCACACATACATCTACACCTGTTGTACAACACAATACATATACATATACAAAGTACAACACCACAAATACACATGTCACAATACCACGAACACATAATTCACATACATGGTATTGCATGCCCTCAAAACAACATGTATGACATGCACACAATACCACACGTACACCAGTACCATATGTACAACATGTACACAATACCACCTGCACACTGCATGCACAATGTGTACACAACATCACATGTACATGGCACCACCTGCATAATGTGTACACAATGCCACATGTACACTGCACCACATGTACACCATGTACACAATACCACATGTACACAGTACCACATGCACGACATGTACACAACACCACCTACACATATCACCACTTGTACAATATGTACATAGCACCACATGTACAACATGCTCGCAACACCACATGTACATAGCAATGCATATACAACATGTACATAGCATCATCTATACCTAACACTGCATATCCAACATGTGCATAGCACCATATGCACAAAATGCCACATACCCATCGCGTGCACATTACAATATGTACACAACAATTCATATCCATCATGTACATAGCACCATCTATACCCATCACTGCATATGTGATATTCAAGCAAACACTATTTGTACAACCCTATACATAACATTGCATAAACAACATGTACACACACTATATATACGAAACAACGCATGCACATAACATCATAGATGAAACATGTAGAACAATGCACAACAGTAGTACCACACATCCAAAACCATGCTGTCTCTTCTAAGCCACCTTGCTTCTAGTGTCTCTCTGCTATCCATGCTTATCTTAGCATGCCGCACATCACGTTGTTTTCATTTCACTGATGTACCCCTCATCATTACCTATTTATAACATAAACATAGGTATAATCCAAGAATATAATATCAATTCATGTCCACATGATACTGACCTGATAGATCTATCAAGGTTACTCTTCCCACTTGATTCCTCATAAGACTAGAAAACCCTTCATGCCATTCACTTGCATAGGCAATCATTCCTTCACAAGAATGATTCCTAACGACCCTATCAGACAAAAAATACATACATACATACATATACATATAAATATTAGCACTAATAATCATGATCCATGATGACCTTGTCAGACATGACGTATAGACATACATACATACACACATACATACATGTATACATATATAGACATCAACATAATCATGGTCATGACATAATTACGAGATATCATAAGGTCGAGGTTAAGATAACTCCATTTATGCACGAAACACATGTACAACATCGAGAACAACAATTCCCAACATAGCGATGACATACGATGCCTCAAATCCATTCACTTTACCTTTCCAGATTACTTTTCTCATGACTATCCTTCCATCATCCCTTTAGACCAATGGACCCAACCAACCAACTCACTGTTATACACTTGCCTTCAATTTCCCTTATACATGCACCATAATCATCTGAGTCTTACATTACCTATCGAGTACCACACAACTCTCCCCGAGATCCATTAACTTCCTCCTACCCCAACCAATTCCCAAGAATCTCAAAAAAATAAAGGCGAGAACGAGAAGCAAACAAGAAGAAAACCATGGAAAACCAACAACAATATGACACCACAAAAAGAGTGGCAAGGCCTTGCACAAGACGCAAACAAAACTGAAGTCAAGCACAAAAAATCACCAAAAGACCAAAAGCACAAGACTAACAACATACACCATGAATCAATCCCCATGGTTCCCAGTGCTTCCAAAGGAAATATCAACCTAAGCCTTCTTTAGAATTTCAGGTTAGTCTCCTTTCCATGCAATCCCCTACCTCATATTTCCATAAACACATAATTGTCAGTGCATAAATAAACATGACAATACATTAGTTACCTTACCTTGTTGTGCCAAGCACATTGTTTGCAACTAAACACATCTATTCCATGTCTTAAGGGACTCTGATTCCCTTGACAGATCTAGCTATAACTAGACACCAACTATTATACCTCTCAAATACATGTTCATGACTATAGCACATATCCACATAATGTTAGACAAAATATAGGTTAAGAAGACTTCCTATATGTAAAGCACCCATTCCTTTGGAATTAGGGTTTCTATAACAACCTTGGTGAAAATTCCATGTAATATAAGTTAATAAAGGAAAAATAATAACCACGGTTGATGGGATACTTATTCCAAGTTGAATGTTGGGAAAAATCATACTAATGGGGATCACTTGTGATTGTTTAATGGCTAAGGAAATTGGAAAAGGAAATGAGTAGAGCTTTGGAAAGGCAAAATGAAATTTTTGACACATTTATTTATGAAAATAATGGAAATTAGGAGAAAAGGGAGGAGAAAGGTCACAAGTTGCATGTGAGGAGGAAAATGAAGAAAAATAATGGAAAATGAAGAAAATAGAGGCCTCATTCATATAAAGGATTCTAAGGATCAGTTGGTAACCTTTTGTCAGTTCAGTTTTGAAGCTCTCTCATTATTCTCTCTCTCTCACATATTCTTGGAGACTTAGAATTTTCATGGAGAGATCTTGGAGGGTGTGTCATACTTGGATTTTTGGTGAAAGAAGGCAAAGGAAGAGCAAGAAAGCACAAGAGAACATTGGGATCAACAACTACAGCAGTATTTTCTTGCAGGTACCGAGTTTCATGTATGTGTTGAGGCCTCGAAAATCGGGTCGACAACAAGGGGGATACCCACCCGGTCCGGACCTTGGTTGGCAGCTCCTTATCCGTTTGGTATAGAGGGTCCGACTGGGGATAATGGGACCAGTTTCCCAATCTAAGGGGTGTGTGTGTAGAGTTGGATGATGCTGATCTAGGAGTATTTAAAGCTAATTTAATTCAAACTTCTAAACTAACTCTATGCTATTGTAATCTAATGAAAAACAACACATCTAATCTACGCTAACCCGGGGTGTATTTCTTCTATTATGCGATCTAAAGAGATTTCGAACAATAACTGGTAATAAAGATCATTCAGCTATCATAAGAATAGAAATCAATTAAGATAAACCATTCTGCATAAAAAGTTAAGCAAAACAGTTGTGAACAACATATCGCATAATAAGTTATTCATATATCAAGCACAAATAAATGACTCCACCGTACAGAAGTGCCAAATGGTAACCCACACATTCATGCATTAACATATAAACAACTGAAAACTGCATATCACTTTAAGAATATAAGCAGAAATTGGTCAAGAGATAAAAGTACCATTTATGACTGGTTCCACTCATAAGCTTCAAGCAATAACGATTTATCTCTACTTGTTCTAACATCTACTAAGAGTACAAAAGTGCAACATCAGTAGCAGACATCAAATGCAAACATTGATAAATCTCGATCCATCCATTCATCAAAAACCCCCTTCGAGGGTGCAGAAGTGCATGTTCTGAGGACAAGTTTTTTGACAAATTTCTGGACCCTTCTCCAAATGCCTAAGAAGGGTTTAAATACTGCTAACTAATTGATCTTAATTACATAAATTTAGGACACGGTTTCAAATGACCGCCCTTCTACTAAAGAAAATTTGTTTCTAAAAATTGAATCTAATTTCTAACCGTTTCTGTATTTTCTCCTCAGTGCTGTAAGAAATGCAACATTCGCCTGGGAAGAGTCAGCTGGGCATCTTCTCTTTTTGTTTGAGATACGAAAATAGAAAAAACAAGAGCTGGCACCGCTTTCTAGCAGACTAGAAGATATTTTCGAAAATCTTCCTCTGGCTTGGTGTATTCATTGTTTGTATACTTGGTAATAACCCAAATTTCTCTCAAACTGATTGTGCTGTTGCTATTTCGGTTTCCGGCCTTGCGAATGACTGAATAAGTTAGGGACTTTGATCTCTGAACAACTTTCTGTATTGAAAACTGCTTCCGTTCTTTGTTCCAGGCTTTTCTGGTGTGTTTTCCCTCTTTAGCGTTTTTCTTTTTGCTTTACCCAGTCTAAGCTTCAGGATCTTTTGTAAACATGCTGCTTTTGTGCGCCTTTGACTCTGAGTTTTGGATGGCCTATTGACATCAGTATCTGTTGAGTGATACTCTGGAATCCGCGGTCCTGCTGCATGCGGCATCCGTTTGCGAAGGCATCTCTTCTCTGTTCTCCGAGTATTGACGCTTTCCCCTTTTCCTTAGATGTTTCCTGCACATTGCTTTATGTTAGTTGCTGTCTTACAGTTTACGCAAAGGAAAAGAGTAATGACGAAAAGATTGACATGAAAGCTTTAAGCTCTAATGAATGCATAATCATGACACTCATAATGAACTGACTCTTCGAAAAACACAACACAATCCTTCTTGGATACTTTGGCGTACAATCATTAATTTCTTTTAAGGCGCGCGCCCAATTTTGGTCTACAGACAGCTTTCCTTGAACACTGTGTCGAGGAAATTTTGCGATGAGTGATTTCTGCGACTCGCATCGCAGTATCGAGGATTGCGTCGTCAAGATGTGTCATTGCAGGAATTGATGATCGCAATATCGCAGATCGCAACATCGCAGATCGCAAGATCAAAGATCGCAATATCGCACATCGCTCTTAGTCATCCAATCATTGTGTGCTGCTTATGCGATGTTGCGATATGCGACGTCGCATATCGGCCGTCGGCGATTCCTTAAGTTTTTCATTTAAGAGCACTTCACAATATATGTGATGCGATGAATTTCGCGTCTTTTCTTCGCAGCTTATTATGCGCAGAGGAAAACATTTCACTCTCTTCTCGCGATGCGATACAGCCTTAGGGAGTTAAAATACAAAAATTTCGATAAATTTTTTTTTGGATTTTTTACTAAGGGTCCCCATTTGCTTGGTGTTATTGCTAATATCAAACAAAGAGGGGGGTTGTTGGTGACCAAAACAGTATGATTTCCTCATTAGTTTTAGTATGCATGGCATATGCATGTGGATTATTGGCCATGATCTGTCACTAGCATGGAGGATTGCCTGGATTGATAATGGATTGTCTAGCCCTTCCATTTCCTAGATAGCCATGGAGATTATGGGTTTATTTCCTTGTTTTTTTTTGGTTGGTTATCATGTTTCTGTAGCTTGGGTTGAGTTACTAGTTCTTGGAGCCTTGGTTGGACAAATTTTGTTCAGCCCTATAACAACTTGGGTTGAGTTACTAATCCTATTGCATTGGTTGGAAAAACACTCTGGAGCCCTTGGTGGGTTGAATTACTAGTCCTCGAACCTTGGTTAGACAAACACTCTGGAGACTGGTGAATGTTGTGGGTTGTGTTACTAGTTTTGTAGCCTTGGTTGGAATAAACACTCTGGAGCCTTGGATGGATGGGATAGAGACCAATCTGATGATGGTTTTGTGATGTCCAATTGTGAGGTGGAAACATTGTTTTATGGGTTCAGGAGGATGGCCTTTGGAAGCCCTGGATGGTTTTGGATTGATGTGTTCTATGAGATCCCACATTCATGCTTGTAATATGGCATGGGGGTGAATGGATGAAGAGAGATTTGGCTTAGCCATTCTACAGTCGGGTGGAATGTGGAAGTCCCATCCCGGGTTTCCAGTTTGAATCATCAATATGAGGTTATTTATCCTTGTATTTCTATGTGTATTATATTGGATTATATGTGGTTTCTATGGCTGTGATTTCATTGGTATTTCTATTTCTACATGTTTTAGGACAATAGCTATGTATGGCGCTCATCATGTTTTTACTTGTAAATGAATGATAAATGTATCTATGAACTAATGGATGTAATGGAAGTTAATATGTTGAGGCATCAATGTCTCTTAGTGATTCTCAGCTAAGTATGACCCCTATGCTTAGATATGTTATTTACACTTGTAGATTACATATTCGTGATATGTTTGAAAAAATGTTTATCATGGATAGCAGGGCTCCAGTCAAGGTCTCATTCAAGTGATTGCATTTATACTATCATTTCCTTGTTATTTTATTATTCTAAAGATGTGATTCAATTCTGGGCAGTGGCCTGGGCTCTGAGCCTGAAGAAGTGGCTCAAATCCTGGGAACGTTGGAACAAAACTGACAAAAAGAGTCCTTGGACACTGTCTTGTAGGCTTATGAGAGCATCTAGAGGTCAAGTGGTCCAAAATATCAATGGGACCCACGGCTTAGTTGGCAGAAAGGTTGGATTGGTTCCTAAGGGTCTAGTAATTCTCATGTTGAATGTCTATATGGTGTGCTTATGTCGGTTCCACTTCCTTAACGTGACTTAGGAGGTCAAATCATATCATAGTGGCCTCTCATCACATGTTTACCCCCACTGACTAGTTGCTTAGGTAGATGTGGGAGGAGTGTGTTATAGAGTGGTATAAGAGCATGGTTCATCCAGCAAACTGGATGGGCTATGTGTTGGTCATGCATTCATGTTAGTTGCATGTGTGTCTCTTACACTTTCATTCCATGTGATTGTTGCATTCACATAATGTTGATCATATTTGTAGTGATGTCTCCATGTGGAAGTTAATGTTGTTATTGTGGGATGCATCATCATGAGTGTATGACTAGTTACATATTGTTATATGTTGCTTAAATGTATCATTGTTGTATGCTTGGTTACATTCTTGTATGTTTGGTTGCATTATGGTATGCTTGGTTGCATGTATCATTTCTGTAGGTTTGGTTACAACTATTGTTCATTTATGCTTGAATTTATGTGTTTATGCATGTGTGTGGTTGGTTACACATTGCTTATGCATGTTCATGTTTTCATGTGGTCAAGTGTGCAGTGATGTAATGGTTGTTGTCATGCATGAGGTCATGGTGCGTGTTGTTGTTAAGGTCATGCATTAATGACTGGAACCTAGCTAGAATGATGGTTGCATGGTTATATGTTTATGTGTTATGTTTCTATATGATGTCATGATTATGTTATACATGTATCACACAAATTTGTTGTTCTAGGAGAAAAGGTATCCTCCCCAAGATATACTAAGGTATGTTGGTTTATTGTGATTTGGTTTAGCTAACATGATATACCTTGTACGAAGAAATATCAAATGGCTAGCAATATGGTAGACTAAAAGGACTTTCCCTATGAATCAAATGAGCAGTATGGTGTTGGGAAATCTTCTGATCTGGTAGATACACTGAGAAGTTGAAAGGAAGAAATAAGGAGTTGTAAGGAAGATAATGACATAATCATGCAGGAACATGAGAAACAAGCAGAGGTGAATGCAACGATACTACAAAGTTTGTCAGATTTGCAGTGACAGGGACCATGTTGGATTAGTTATGAACAAGAGGATTGAAATAATGGGGCATATGGTAGTAGGTTGCATGGTGGTCACATATCATATGGTGGTGACATGGTCAAAGATGGTAGAATGTTGGACACTCTGGATAGCAGGAGGGATATACATAGGTATTATTCTAGTTTTGATTCAGATATGCACTATGATCATCATAGTTATCATCCTTACAAGAGGAGTGATGGGGGATACTTGCCAAATGAGTTTAAGAAAGGAAAGCCACCTACGTTTGGTGTAGAGATGAAGAAATCGTAGGATGCAAAGGCATGGTTTCTTGGCATGAGGAAGTTCTTTAGGTTGCATGACTATTCAGAGAACATGAAAGCCAAAGTAGCTACATTCGGTCTCAAAGGTAAAGCAGACATTTGGTGGAAAGATATGAAGAATTTCATATGTATTCATAAAGAGGACTTGACTTGGATTGAGTTTGAGCAACTATTTAAGAAGAAGTATTTGTTAGAGAGATACTTTGATGACCGGAAAAAAGAATTCTATGAGCTAAAGATGGGATCGATGATAGATGAGGATCACACTAGCAGGTTCTTGGAGATATTAAGGTATGTGCATTACCTCACGGATGAGAAGGCTAAGATTTAGAGGTTTATTATTGGATTACTGGTTGCATTCAAAGACATGATTGAGTTCAATGAGCCTAGATCATTGGAGGAGGCCATTAGAAAGTTAATGCATTCCTATGAACAATCGAAGTGCAGATATGAGCTATGATACACTGGAAAGGTAATGCAAGGAAAAAAGGAAAATGGGACAAGAAACGAGAAAGACCTTAGGGTACAGATAATAAAGAGAATGTTGCACCATCTAAGAAGTTCAATGCATTAGATAGAGGACATGGACATCGATATGAGGAGTAGAAGAAGGATCCCGTGCGGTGCTGGACTTCTGGAGTGGATCATTGTAGGAGATATTGTCCACAGTGTCAGGGTGGTAGGCCTCACATATATAGTGCACAGGATGCACAAACTGTTGGGGATGTTGGACAAAGTGTTCCTCATATTTATGTAGCATTGGATAACAAACATGTAGAACATCAAGCACCTATCATTGAGATGGACGATAAGCTTTGTGATCAAGTTATTTCTATTTGGATTGACCCCGGAAATAATTATAGCTATGTTAGTCCTGAATTGGTGGATAAGTGTGGTTTGAGTAAGGAATTTCATGCAAATTCTTGGTTAGTGTAGTTGGCTACAAGTACAAAGAAGCGAGTTCATCATTAGGTAAGAGCTTTTTCATTTGATTTGAATGGTATGCCTACCACAAAAAAATTGAATGTATTATTGTTGGGATCAAACAATATGTTGTTGGGCATGGATTGGTTGTATCTTCATAGGACCAAGGTGTATTGTTATGACAAAGCTATTGAGTTCTTGGATGACAATGGGGAACCAATAGTCTTATAGGGTAAGAAGAAATCCACATCATACAATTATGCAAGCAAAGCGCAACCGCAGAAAAGGGTATGTGTTATTTGTAGTACACATTTCTAGTTATAATGGTAAGGAAGTTAAGGATGTAGATGTGTTGATAAGGTACCCAGTTTTACAATAGTTCAAATATGTATTTCTTGAGTATATTTCAGAGTTTCCACCTCACAGGGAGGTAGAATTTTCTATTGAGTTTGTGCCAGGAACATCTCTGACATCAAAGTGTTGAGAATTCAATAGGGCAATGTATATGTTAATTCTCTTAACATGATAACTACTTGTGTTTTCTATTTACTTATTATCTATGATCTTTCTTATTCTAATATGCAATACATCAAACACCTACCAAAATAGTAAGAACAATCACACAATATGTAGGTTCCAAGATAGGGCCAAAACCCCTCAGCTTCAGGGGAAAACCCATAAAATCTCTTCTTATCTTTCATATATTTCAATTGATGAATACCATGACCTAAAATCGGAAAAATACCCTCCAAGATCAAGTATTCCTTGGCCTCCTGCTAAAATATCTTCAACCTCCTAGTAGATCTGAAATTCTGCTCCCCAACAACTGTTGCAACTACTGCTGCTTCTCTAGGAGACTTCGACCTCCCTCTAACTGATCTTCCCTTGACATTTCTTTCCTTGATTTGAGTCCTAGGTCTAGTAGGAAAACCTAAGAGAACTTTGCTTGCCTTCCTGCTCTTCTTTCTTCCAAAATCGAACCTTAGACTTGCCAAGTGCAGAAGTCCTAACTTCGCACTTCTAGAAGAATGTAGAGAGACCCAAACACTTTGACTTTCCTTGTCCTTCTCTTCTTCACACTTCCTTTTTAAACCTTATATTTCTTCTTTCTTCGTATAATATACAAGTGAGTGAATGATCCAAATCGAGGATGAGTTCCTCTTATATATAGGCTTCCTTCAAGGGTGGACATGTCTCTTCACTTAGGTTGACTTGAAAACTCATGTATGTCGACTTAATCTTGGAGGTATTTTGAAACTTTCAGGACAAAATAAATTTTATTTTACAATTACAATGTGCCCATAGGGTCTTCCATATATGACAATGACTCTTATACCTAGGACAAACCCTAGAAGCACTCAATGGGTGCTTGACCTATAAAATAAAAAAACTTGAGCATGAAACCCATGCTCCAATAATAATAATATTTTCTTTTTCATTTTATGTATACAAGAATACATTTCATACTAATGAAGACTAAACCTAGTGACACATTCTTCAACAAAAAGAACCTTACAAGATGAACACGCCTGAGTTCATAGAATTGAAGCTATAGTTGAAGGAAATGTTGGACAAGGGATACATTCGACAAAGTATATCACCATGGGGTGCATCATTATTGTTTGTGAAGAAGAAAGATGGTACTCTTAGATTATGCATTGACTACAAGAATTTGAACAAAGTGACCATTAAGAATAGGTATCCATTATCGAGGATTGATGACTTGTTCAACTAGTTGAAGGGAGAAATAGTGTTCTCGAAGATTGATATGAGATCCGGATATCATCAGTTACACATCAAAGATGAGGGAGTTTACAAGATAACTTTCTAGACCATGTATGGGCATTGTGAGTTTATTGTAGTTCCATTCAGTTTAACTAATGCTCTAGCTACATTTATGTGCTTGATGAATAGTGTGTTGCATCCATATTGGATAAGTTTGTTATTGTATTCATTGATGACATATTGGTATATTCTAAAAATGAGGAAGAGCATGTTGAGCATTTAGAAGAAGTCTTGAGATTGTTGAGAGAGCATCAGTTGTATGCCAAGCTTAACAAGTGTAGTTTCTTTTAGACCGAGGTACACTACTTGGGACATGTTGTCTCCAAGGAGGGAATTGTGGTAGATCTAGAAAAGATAAGGGCCATCATGGAGTGGGTAACTCCTAAGAATGTGGATGAGGTGAGATCTTTTATTGGGTTGGCAGGCTATTATAAGAGGTTCATCATGAACTTCTCATAGATTTCTTATCCTATTACATCGTTGCAAAGAGAATTTTAGAAGTTTTAATGGACAGAGGAGTGTGAGGCTAGTTTTGAGAAGATTAAGCAATTGTTGACACATGCACTAGTATTAAAGATTGCAGATCCAAACAAAGAGTTTGTAGTATGAAAAAATGCTTGAAAAAAGGGACTTGGTGGAGTCCTTATGCAGGATGAACAGGTGGTATGCTATGAGTCATGAAAATTGAATGAGCATTAGCAAAACTATCCCACACATGATCTTGAGTTGATAGCGATTATACATGCATTGAAGATGTGGAGACACTATCTCCTCAGTTGGAGGTTTACATTGATCAGTGATCAGAGTGGTTGTGGTATCTATTTGACTAATTGAATTTGAATGGTAGGAAAATGTGGTGGTTGGCTACGATTAGCGAGTTCAATTTCGAGATTAGGTACATCAAAGGGAAAGAGAACAGGGTGGCAGATACTCTGAGTAGGTGGATACAGGTAAATAACTTAGCAGCTATAAGCTCCTATGGGATGGACTTACATGATAGGATCTTACAGGCAGGTTAGCAGAATGTTAGGTAAATGGAGATTGTGCACAGGTTGCAGTAGAGTACTGGTACAAATACATGTGGTAGTAAATGTATAGGTACAGGTACATGTACAGGTGGTAGTATAGGTATAGGTACAGGTGCAGGTGCACATGATGTGGATTATTGTCTTACATTAGATGGATTGGTTAGATTTAGAGACAGGATATATGTGCCAGATAGTAGTGAGGTCAAGAAGGCGATATTGAGGGAGTTTCATGTGAAACCATTTTTGGGTTACCTAGGTTATAGGAAGACATTGACAACAATGAAAAGATTTTATTATTGACTGAACCTGAAGAGGGATGTAGCAGAGTTTGTGGTTAGGTGTTTTGGTTGTTAACGTGTGAAGGTAGAGTGTAAACATCCAAGTGGACCAGTACAACCAATTGCGATTCCAATGTGGAAATGGAAGGTTGTTTCCATGGACTACATCATAGGTTTTCCGAAGATAGTGAGACAACATGATTCCACAATGGTTGTTGTGGATAGGATGACAAAGGTTGCACACTTCATTCCAGTGAAGTCTACATTCTCAGCTAGTGATGTAGCACATGTATTCATCATATATGTGGTCAGATTCCATGGTGTTCCGAAGAAGATTGTGTCAGATAAGGATGCGAAGTTCACTTTAAGTTTTGGAAGGAGTTATTTGTAGGTTTGGGCACAGAGTTGGCCTCTAGTACAACTTATCATTTGCTGATAGATGGACAGAAAGAGAGGGTCAACAAGATATTAGAGGACATGTTGAGGATGTATGTGATGCATCAACAATGAAATTGGGAAGAGTAACTTCCATTGGTATAGTTCTCTTACAATTATGGATATCAGGAATCTTTGAGGATGAGTCCATTTGAGGCATTGTACGGGCGGAGTTGCAATACTCCTGCCAGTTGAAGTGATCCAGTTAACATGGTGTTGACTGGACCCGACATGTTGGTAGACATGGAACAAGAAATGTAGGTTATAAAGAAGAATCTAAAGGAAAAACATGATAGGCTAAAGAGTTATGCAGATTGGAATAGGTCGTTCAAGGAGTTATAGGTTGGGGAATAGGTGTTCTTGCACATCAAACCAAATAAGAGCTCCTTACGGATTGGATCATGTGCTAATATGGCACCACGTTTTTGTGGACCCTTCAATATTATTGAGAATATTGGGCCAGTAGCCTATTGAATTGCACCGACTCCGACAGTGAAAGTGCATGATGTTTTCCATGTGTCATTACTTAAGAAGTATGTTAAAGATGTTGATTATGTGATTGACTGGTCTATATTGCACGTGGAACTAGATGGAGAATTCAGTTGGAGCCTCAGTTTATATTGCAGAAAAAGGTGCTCATGCTCTGGAATTGAGAAATCAAGCAAGCTAAGGTGTAATGGAACAAATTTGGGCCCAATGAAGCTACATGAGAGATGGCAAATCAGATGCAAGCTTTGTATCCCTTTTTTTTTGCTATTTGAGGCAAATGAATTTTGGCATGGTGTTTTGGTATGGTGTTTTGGTATATGTCTTGGTATATGTTTTGGTATATGCTTGGTGTGTTTGATATATGTACATATGTATATGGATGTAAATACCACCATAAGCTATGTTATAAAGCTCCAATAGGCGGTATGGGTGTCATGTCATTATGGTTTTATGTTTTCATGTTGGTTTGCTTTTCAGTAGGTTGATCATTGTAATTACTGCATCGAGCTAAGTTATAAAGCTCCATCAACGATATGTTTTTCTTGTATCAGTTTTGTGGTTATAGGTGTTGTTGAACATCAAGGATGATGTTGCCTCAAGGAGGAGGGTTCTGTAAAAACCATGGTGAAAACTCCATGTAATAAAAGTTAACAAAGGCAAAAAAATAACCATGGCTGATGGGACATTTATTCCAAGCTAAATGTTGGGAAAAATCCTAGTGATGGGGATCACTTGTGATTGTTTAATGGCTAAGGAAATTGGAAATTTCAATGGCTAAGTATTTGGAAAGGAAAAATGGAACTTTTGGCACATTTATTTATGAAAATAATGGAAATTAGGAGAAAAGGAAGGTGAAAGGTCACAAGTTTCATGTGAGGAGAAAAATGAAGGAAAATAATGGAAAATGAAGAAAATAGAGGCCTTATTCATAAAAAGGATTTTAAGGATCAGTTGGTAACCTTTATTTAGTTCAATTTTAGAGCTCTCTCATTATTATCTCTCTCTCATATTCTTGGAAACTTAGAGTTTTCTTGGAGGACTCATGGAAGGTGTGGCATACTTGGATTTTTGGAGCAAGAAGGAAATGGAAGAGTACGAAAGTGCAAGAGGATATCATGATCAACAACTACAAAAGCGGCATTTTCTTGTAGGTACCGAGTTGCATGTATGTTTCCCTCACTAGTTTTGGCATGCATGCAATATGCATGTGGATTATTGGTCAAGATATGTCACTCACATGGAGGATTGCCTGGATTGATAGTGGATTACCGAGCCTTGCCATTTCATGGATAACTATGGTGATTGTGAGTTTATTTCCTTGTTTTTTTTGTTGGTTCTCATGTTTTCTTAGCTTGGGTTGAGTTACTAGTTCCTGGAGCCTTAGTTGGATAGATGCTCTAGAGCCCTGTAACAACTTGGGTTGAGTTACTAGTCTTGTAACCTTGGTTGGAAAAATTCGCTGGAGCCCGATGACAACTGTGGGTTGAGTTGCTAGTCCTAAATCCTTGATTGGAACAAACACTCTAGAGCCCTGGATGACTGGGATAGAGATCAATCTGATGATGGTTTTGTGATGTCCGAATGTGAGGTGGAATCACTATTTGATGGGTTGAGGTGTATGGTCTCTAGAAGCCCTTGATGGTTTTGGATTGATGTGTTATATGATATCCCACATTCATGCTTGTAATATGGCACGAGGGTGAATGGTTGAAGAGAGATTTCGCTCAACCATTCTATGATCGGGTGGAATGTGGAAGTCCCATCCTGGGTTTGGATTTTGCATCATCAATATGAGGTTATTTCTCCTTGTATTTATATGAGTATTATATTGGATTATATGTGGTTTATATGGTTGTGATTTCGTTGGTATTTCTGCTACTAATATGCTAGTTATATATGAGTTTTATGATGCTAGATATGTATGGATATCATCATGTTTTTACTTGTAAATGAATGATAAATGTATCTATGACCTAATGGATGGAATGACAGTTAATATGTTGAGGCATCAATGTCTCTTAGTGATTATTAACTAAGTATGAGACCCCTATGCTCAGATCTGTTATTTACACCTGTAGATTACATATTCATGATATGTTTGACGAAATGCCTGTCATGGATAGTAGGGGTCCAGTCAAGGTCTCATTCAAGTGATTGAATTTATACTATCATTTCTTTGTTATTTTACTATTTTGAAGATGTAATCCAATTCTGGGTAGTGACCTTGGCTATGGGCTTGAAATAGTGGCTCAAATCCCGAGGACGTTGGCACAATATTGACAAAAAGAGTCCTCGGATGCTGGCTTGCAAGCCTATGAGAGCGTCTAGAAATCCTTGGATGTTGGCATGCCCATAGCATGAGAGATTCCATAGGTCAAGTGGTCATAAAGCTTAGTGGGACCCAGGAGCTGGTTGACAAAAATGTTGGATTGGTTCCTGTGGGTCCTAATGATGATGTTGAATGTCTGTATGGTGTGTTTACATCGGTTCCACTTCATTAACATGACTTAGGAGGTCAAATCATATCATAGTGGTCTCACATTGCATGTTTACCTCGGTGTTGATGGTGCTGGACCCATGAACATGTAAATGGATCTCCCCAATAAGAGGTCCCAATTAGACCTCAGACTATTTGGTGTAGGAGTCCCAGTAGTGGGTCGTATGGTAATGCCTTGACCACGATTTCATGCAAAGGCAAGGAAGATAACACTGTTGGTATCAAGGGTGTGACAGCTGCAGCGAGCCAAGGAAGGTGCATGAGAGGTTCCATCACACGGGGGTTGAGATGAGTTCGTCCCTTGGAAACCTGTGATATCACGTAGTTAAGAAGGCAACACATGAGAAAATATGCATCACAAAATATAAGGCAAGTTAGAAAACAATCCAAAGTGATGATTAAACCAACATCACATTTCAAAAGGATTCATACATACATACATAGATAGTTATACATGCATGCATAAGTAAACAGACACATATATCATTTAGAGTAAATTAGGTAGCATAGAATACAATACAACACATGCATGAAACATGTTGGCTTTTATTATATTAAGAAGTGTAAGTTCTAGTTGTTAGAGCCTAGATTTGTCTCAGGCTGAAAAGACAAGGTTCTAGGTCCACATCAAACCACGCTCAGCCTCGTAGCTAGCCCTACGAGGACAGGAGAGGGCTCTCTCCAGGTCAATCTCGGAAAAAGGTAATCGATGAGGCTCGAGATGACTATATTTGCAATTAATCTTAGGCTAGGTATGAAGTACAAGGAGTTTGAGGTTGATTTTTAAGGTTTTTGTTGAATCAAAGGGAAAGGCAATTTTGGGTGCGGGGATGAGACACAGTTTTTGCAGAGGTCTATTTGGGGCAAGGTAGGCGATCGTCTTGATGATTTTAAAGAAAATGAATGGCTAGATCTGACTGGTGAGAAGCTAAGGAGAGCAAGAAGCTTTCAAGGATTCTCCTTAAATAGACGAAAACATGGAAAATCGAACAAACTTAAAGGCAGAGCATAACAATCTATGGGTTCTACCTTAACACTTCATTTGTTCAATTGCAGAAGATGAGAGAAGGAAAATGATACAAATAACAACTTAAAATTACTGAAAGAAGCAGACCATCAACACATAAAGCCACAAGGATCCCAAACAGTGCTGCAAAACCATGGTCTTTCCTTTGCCAAAAATGCAGAAGTGAATGTACAATAAGGTGTCAAGCTTTTCCCAAGAGTCCAACCCTAAAAATGACATAGAAATTACATAATATAGGCAAGCCAACCTCTTCCCTTGCCTCTAGGGGTCGAGCTCATCATTCTAGGAGCTATTTCAACCAATTCTAAACAAAGCACTACAATCTAGGTAGTCAAAACAACTTGCCTCTATAAGGTAGGAAACTAATTCATTCATTAAATTTTCACTCTTTGGTGAATGAATCTTATAGAACAAGTAACTAGGTGTAAAAATTACATCATGTTCAATTAATTACATCAAGAAAAGTGAAAAATTACATCACAAATCAAAATTGGTCAAACTAGCCGAGTTTCTGAGTTGAAAGTTGAAAAATAAGGCAAAAAATCTATATGCGCTGCGCTGATTTCTATATGCGCCGCGCTACTTTGCTGCTGATTTTGAGGTACCTGTAGGAGTCCAAATTGAGCTTAGGTTGGCTTTTTGGAAAGCTCTGCCTATCTACTATCCAACCTAAGTGGAATTTTCAAAATTGGTGTCCATTTGCCCCTCCAAAAGTGCACTCTCCCAAGACTGCTTCCTGTGTGTCAAAATAGGGGCAGTGAGGTCATTTTTTGCATGTTTTTTGACCTTTTGAGGAGCCAAAACTTTCCCAAATTTCTTGTCCAAGTACCAAAATTCATGATTTCTCATGAAAAATCCAAAACTACAAGCCATTTGTAATTTGGAGCTCCCAATCCTATGCGTCGCGCAAGGTGCGCGACGCATATAGGGAAAAAACCTGTTTTTTAAGTGCAAAAATTCCAAAATGACCAAAAATGCCCCAAATCTCTTGAAATTTGGGCTGGAGTTTCCTTATCAAGTGTGATGATGAGCTAAAGAGGCCTCGGCCAAAATCTGAATGCGATCAAGCTCCCTTTACTTCTTTTGCTTGCAGATTGCCTTCTTTAATTTTGCCTTTAGATTTCTTATCCGAGCCTTGCAAACTTGGTTCTGTGCCCTGTAGTGGACAGCCATGTGTCTCAACAATGCATTATCTCTATTGGCCTTGTTCAACCACTTCTCCAAGTAAATTTTGACCCTCTCGAGATTAGACTCTCGATCCTCATTGACATGTCGCTCTAGAGAAGTGAACTGAATCCTCCTATGTCGGGCAGCTTGGCGGTTCTCACGGATGTTTTGTAACTCCATGATCACATGCTGGTCTTCAAGTTGCTTATTTCTCTATTCTAGATACCTGATGTTCCATTTGGCCATCTCCAACTAGATTTCCAAGGCTTGAATGTCTGTTTCTTGCTCCTCAATCATCCTTCTATATCTAGACTTCTCTAAATCCATAGTTGTCTCAACACATGAATGAGAACGAAACCTGATGGCTCACTTGAAGGCCCTTTCTCATGCATGGGATTCTTGCCCTTGTCCTGTACCTGTGCCTATGGTGCTGATGTAGGAAGCAAGGCCCCTTCCACGCCAGGTGGAGATAACACTCGCTTTGCTGCTGCAAACAAAGGTCTGGTGCCTTTCGGATAGCCTCTCTGATATGTAATGAAAATAGGCCTGGTCTCATGACGTTCATACTGCTAAGAAGGTTCACCCTCGTGTTTCACCTCTGATACTCTTCGTGAAGCTATGAAGAAATCACGTGAGATGAAGTCATCCCAAATGATGCCCTGCAAACCAAGCTGATGAACCACCAAAATCTTTATAAGAGAAAAATGATAGACACTGTTGAGTTGCTGCTGAGGGGTTCTATGCTGTATAAAGGTAGTCATCCTCTCTATATTCCGGCAGATGAGATACGGAATGTTCATCATCCGCACCCTGGTGAAATGCATAAGTAACCTGATGTGATAAGCATAAAGACGAGAGAATCGTCCCTTACAGCTGAAATATTTCATGATCAATCTCATGAGTGGAGCATATTCATCTTTCAGGTACCTAAACGGGAACACTCTTTTGAGCTGCCTCAAGCAATTGGGTTTGATATATGGCTCATAATGCTGCTTCTCAATCTGTTGTTTTTTATGCCATAGTTCACCAATATTTGGTATACCTGTTGCTAGTGAAACAGTTTCTGGTGTAAGTGTAAATGTGACCCCAGCCAAGGTAGCTTGATCTCCGTGCAAATGCAAGACAAAAAGACGAGCCAACTCATCATGAAACTGGACCTCAGCCACCTTTTGACAAAACTCATAGCATGACTGATGCTCAAAGCACTGCATAGCAAGAGGACAAGCATGCAATTCTCTAAGGCAGATTGGTTCTTCCCTGACATGTTTGCCACTTTTACGAGGCCTCCGGGGTTCCTGTTCACCCAAGGGAGAATCACTTTGGGTTTCTGCCTCATCTTTGGATGAGTGACCAGATGACATCACTGCTGATATACAAACTGCCTCAAATGAATGCTGATATGTGAAACTGCTGTGTGCAACTGAATATGGACTGTTCTTTTGATCTAAACAATGCTGTGACCAAGGGGAAACAATGTACAAGGGAATATTAGGAAGGGGAAAATATCAGGGAATTAGGGAATTTTGAAATAAAATAATTAGGGAGAGGAGGGGAAATGTAGATATGGGATTATGGTTTTAGGGTTTGGGATATTAAATAGGATTAAGGAGGGGATTAATGAGTTGATGAGTGAATTTGGGAATGAGGAACAAAGGGAAATGGGGAAAGGAACAACCTTGGTAACAAATTTTTTTTCAAACCCTACAGCACTTGTTTTATATTGGCAAAGGAGGCTTTCAAAATCTTGTCTCAACAGCAACCATCCATGAACCCATCACATTCACCATTAAAAACAAAGCAAAAGCAATGGAGGCGATCCTACCTGGCAAATTGATGTGAATATGGGGTGATTTGATGAGTTTTGAAACCATTTACGGGCTCCAAACTGTAAGCGTCGCGCTCATTACCCAGTGCGCCGCGCAAGGTATATGCGCTGCGCTAGTTATATTTTGCACTGGCCTGAAGTCCTGTGTGCGCCGCGCAAGTTATATGCGCCGCACAGACTGTTATATGCACCGCGCAGGTGAAATGGGGACCAATCCTCTCCAAAACGCACAAACTCGACTTGCAATGACTTTCTCCGCCTTTGGCATGCACAATGAATTGAAACTTCATTGAAAAACCTTTATATAGACACCAATTTGATTTTTGCCTCTTCCATAACCCACTTTGTTATGTTTTGCAATTGACACTTTTTCATGATTAATAGAATTTTGACCTTTTTGTTTCCTCTTTAAATTTGGTTGAAATAATGATTTTCTTTGACAATTTTTTGCAGGGATAACTGTGATATGATCTGGAAAAGGAGACCAGGGCTGCACCTGGACAATTCGAGAACTGAAATTTTTGAAAATTTATTACAAAAATGAAATGTCGACTTATCTTCAAAACAGAGTTTTGAAGAGAAGTCATAATCTATCCATATAATGATAAAAATCTCTGAGATAACAACCTAACAAGGACCTCCCTCTGGCCTGCTAGCTTTATTAAACTTTGTCAAAGACCCAATTGACTTAACCCTAGACCTAATAACCAAAAAAAATTGTTATGACCTAGAAACTGAAACAGGACTGCAAATGACTTTTCAAGACTTGATTTTTATGAATAGACCTGAGCCAGCAGGGCCAAACACAAGGGGAATGAGTGACACAAACCTCTCCGTCAGATTTATGGCATGCTCCTAACGAAATGCAACTGATCGAAACTGATGAGACACCTAAACATGAAATGCAAAAAAGAGTTTTGATCTCTGACGGAGGGATAACCAGACCGACTCTAACATTGGCTCCAATGGGGATGGTAGCTCCTCAGAGGTGCCAAGAACAACAAATCTCTGTAAGAGCTAGACAGTGCCTTCATCCATTGGGCTATGGAGTCATGATTTCGACAAAAAATTTAAGATGTTGACTCAATTTATTTAACTGAGAATTAACTTGAAAATGACTCGAGATTATGACTAACAAACTGACTCGACAAATTGAACTCAAACTGAAATCTTTCCTCGGAATTATAGCCTTCACTTCGGGCCCCAGACTGAAGAAATGATCACAGCACACACTTGCATTGAAACTGAAATGAAATGGTATTTACAATGCTAATAGAACAGCGGAAAATTCAGAAAATGTACAGCTTGAGCAGCCGATCATTGACCGGCCCTCCTGGACAATCTTCACTGTTCATCTCCTTAAGAAGAAAAGAATTCTGACCCCAAAATGCTGCAATCTTAAAAGGACCTTTCCATAGATTTTCAAACTTGTCGTGCTTGCCCTTTTCTTCATTTCTTGCATCCCACTTTAACACCACGTCATCCAACTGAAATGTATCTGCCTTTGCTTTTCTGTCAAAAATCCTTTTAATTCGCTCCTGCAACTTACAGGTGTTCTGAAAAACATCTTCCCATGTCTGCTGCAAGTGGATCATTTGATTTAGCCTTCGCTGCATTGGATCCTCTTCACTACCAGCCTCTTGAAGAAGTTTGACTACCGGAGCTGCAAGAGAGGTAGGGAACACTGTATCGACTCCATAAACTAATTCAAAGGGGGACATGCCAATGGATTTATTTTGACTCACTCGATCTGCCCAAAGTGCATGGACCAACTTCTTATGCCAACTTTTCTTGTTCATTTCCAGCATTTTCTTAATGATATTAACCAAAGATTTATTGGAAGACTCCGCCAATCCATTTCCTTGTGGATGATAGGCAGTTGAGTGTCCCAAAGTAATATGATATTTATTACAAAACTCAACCATCCTTTTTGACTTGAAAGCTGTTGCATTATCAGTGATTAACTTACTCGGGCAACCAAAACGAGACAAAATATTATTCTCAAGAAATGAAACTATTACTGCATCCGTAGCTTGCCTGGTGGGAATTGCTTTGATCCATTTTGTGAAGTAATCCGTACCCATGAGGATCCATCTATGTGGACCTGAAGAAGAAGGATGAATTTCACCAATAAAATCCAACCCCCACTGCTGAAAAGGGACACTCACCTCAATGAGCTTAAGTGGCAACGGCTATAATCTTTGTTTCCCTTCAAAAATCTGGCAATTATGATAGCTCTTGACAGCCTTAAACACATCAGAAAATAATGTTGGCCAATAGTATCCAGCCCTCAAAATTTTATTTGCCATTATTTTCCAAAAAAGGTGACCGTCACAATCGCCTTTATGGAAATCTTCTATGACCTGTTTCGCTTCTTCTTCCACCAAACAATTTAACAAAACGCCACTGGGATCTTTCAATAAAGTGCTGAATTTAAAACACAAAACTTAGCAGCCTTCAACTTAAGAGTTATTGCTTTGTTTCTAGCCATACCAGGCAGTGCAGACAAATTTTGAAGAACATATATGATATCCGAATACCATGGAGAAAGAACAAACATTTCTGATACCTGAAGTGAAGAGCTTTCATCATTTTCATCGGACAAGGCAGTGATCAAATTGATGTCTAAGAGGCGCAGATTTGATTCAGCCATCAATTTTGCCAATCCCTAACCTTTAACAAGCTTTGTAGGCCTTATCTCCACATCATACTCCAGCAAGGCCGCTATCCATTTGCCACGTCTTCCTTCCGGGTCGGTCTGAACCAAAACATCTTTGACAGCAGCATTAGGAACATAAGCTAAAATATGAGAATGCAGAATGTACACACAGAAATCTTTCAGTGCTTTTACAAGTGCAAGGGCTTGTTTCTCGATAATATTTTATTTCAAAGCAGCATCTCTTATGGTCCGGCTGAAGAAAGCAATGGGTCTTTCATGCTTTTCTTTTTTCTGCATTAACATAGCTGCCATAGTATGCTTCGAAGCAAAAGAAAAAAATACAAAATCCTGAGTATAATCTGGGCTGATTAGAACCGGAGCTGAAGAAAGAATCAATTTAACTAAATTGAAAGATTTCACCACCTCTTCTGTCCATGACACTTGGCTGTCCTTCTTAAGCATGTTTGTAATTTCTCTAAGGTGCTCAGCAAGATTAGGAACAAAACGGCGCAAAAAATTCATCTTGCCATTGAACGATTGAATCTCCTTTTTATTCCTGGGAAAGTCAATTTGCTGAATTTCTTCCACACGTGCTGGATCAATATGAATGCCATCCTTTGAGATAATGTGCCCAAGGAGTTTACCTTCATCCATGGCAAATAAACTCTTCTTGGGATTCAGCGACACACCATATTTTCTGCACTTTTCAAAGACAATTTTCAAATGATGCAAGTGTTCATCATCTGATTTGGAAAACATGGTCAGATCATCAAGGTACACCACTAAGAATACATCTTTCTCATTAGCGAAAGCCAAGTCCATCGCCCGCTGAAAAGTAGCACCTGCATTCTTCAAACCGAAAGGCATTTTCACATAATGAAAGGTTCCCCACATAGTGGTGAAGGCTGTTTTGTCTCTATCATCTTCATGGACTAAAATTTGGTTATATCCAGAATAACCATCGAGTAGGGACATGCGGGATGCTCTAACTACTCGCTGTAGTATGTGATCCATTTTGGGCAGTGGATAATTATCCTTCAATGAAACTTTGTTGAGATTTCGGAAATCAATGCACAAACGAATCTCACCGGTTTTCTTGCGCACAAGCACCAAATTTGATATCCAATCAGAAAAGCAGATGGTAACAATGATTCCTGATTTGTACAACCTATTTATCTCTTTCTCAATTGATGGCAGCAATTTGGGATTAAGCCTTCTTAACTTCTGTCTGAAAGGTTTTTGATTAGGCTTAATAGGAATGGTATGCTGAATTATATTTGTATCATATGTCTTCAAATCAGAATAGTCCCAAGCAAACACATTGATAAAAGATGACAACAAGTTGATATATTTGGCTTTTACCTCCGGTGGCAATGTTTTGGAGATCTTTACCATCTTCAGATCCTCAGCTGTTCCAAGATTCACATCTTCAACTCCCTTTTTTGTTGGCTGCAATGTTGGTTTGCGGGCTACGTCGTCATGATCAAAGAGCTCCTCTAAAGGTATTAATCCTTTAGGAATCACATTATCCTTGAGCTGCAACACTTCCATTTGATTTATTTGCACATCATCGCTACCATCATCATGTTCTACATCCATTGAAGTATCCTTGAACTTACCTTTGCTTTGTAGAAAATCATTGATCTCCTCATCATCTTGGAAAACTTGCCAATGTCTTTGATTGTCCGGAACAGTCGGACAATGCTTCACATGGATTTCAAATTTATTGCTTGAGTTCATAGGAATCTTAAAATTGCTGGCTACCTTAGCAAGTGCATCTGCAATTCTATTTTGAATACGAGGCACACATGTCAATGTATAATCTGAAAACACTTTCAAGATATCAAAAACAACATTCTGGTATGCCCGCATCCGTGGGTGTTTTGTTTGATATTCACCTTTAACTTGCTTGATCACCAATTCAGAATCACCATATACTGCAATCCTCTTAGCATTTAGCTTTCTTAGAATTTTCAGACCAGCGATCAAAGCTTCATATTCAGCTTCATTGTTCGAACAATCAAAAGCAAGCTTGTAAGAACATACCCGCACATTACTAGGCACTTTGTCTGAAGCAGAAAAAGGACTACGTACCCAAATACCAATCCCAGCACCATCGTTGCCCACTGCTCCATCAAAATCCATGGTCCACAAACCATATTCCTCTTCTACCAAGTGCTGAAAAGTTGTTTGTTGTAATTTTTCTGCTTGCTGTCCATTATCTCCAGCTGATTGCTCAATGCTGTTTTGCTGTTCTTGTCGTTCTTTCTTCAAAACTTCTCTGAAATTTTCTGCTATTTCTGGAATATCATCTACTACAACTAACTCACTATCACTATCATTGAAACTATCTGAATACAAAACAAAAGACTCTAGATCTATATGTACATAACTGATGTGATGATTAATTGGTTTCTCCTTCCTGGTGATCATGTATTTCATTTTCTGTTCCCGGTACAACTTTCTCATTTGGCCAAACACGGGAATCGTTGCATAGGAGAAATCAAGTTGTATTTTTCCTTGTAATTTTGGGCCCCAATATCTGGAAAGGAGCATACCAGAGCGGGGAGGAATGTCAGCCACGACAACATCCATCAAGACATTCTTTGCAGGGATCTGATCCAAACCTACAACCAAGTCTTTAATTATCCCAATACATCTCACCCTGCTGGAATCAAAGGAATAAAGATCATGATATTTCTTGGTGATGTCCAAACCCAACTTCTCCATGATAGCCTTCGGCATAAGATTGTGGGAAGTGTCGGTATCAAACATAGCATTATGCAACACAAACTCATGCACTCTCAAACTGATATAAAAAGGAGGTACTTCAAACTCACCACTCAATGCTAGTCCAAATATCAATTCTGGTTGATCATCCTCCACACTCACCATATCAGACATTGGGTCAAAATTCAGAATTTTGGAGAGTTGACCTCTATAGCTGATGTTTTTCATTTTCTAAACTAAAAGTAGAAGTCTTGTCCACTTCTTTGGCTGGAACATCTTTCTTTTCAGGTTTATCCTTTGATACAATGGGTTGATTTATCTTTTCATTTGCTGGTGGAGGCTTGCTAGTCATAGGGTCAGCACTCTCTTTTCCTTTCTTTGATGCAGCCGGTGTTTCATCTTTAGATGCTGGAACTTCTTTTCTTTTCCGAACTGGATTGATGGGAACATTTTTGCTTCTAAGTGAATATTGACGCTGTTGGGCGGACAAAGCATGCATGTAACCTCTCTGATACTCATCAGACTCTTCCTCCAAAGCTATATCATTTGCCAAGATAAAATCTGCATCATGTTGTACTGCTGAACTTGTTGCCTTTTCATCATCTTCAGTGATAAATGTGGGCATATCATTGGGAGTAAAGAAGTGATTTTCTTCTCCAACTACATTATTTTCATCATCTGACTCGAGACCAACAAAATTCTACTGAAGAGGTGTATTTACTTACTGCTGTTGTGATGCCGCGTCTTGTGCTCGCTGCTCACACTGTTTGATCCTAAATTGTGGCTATTGTTGACCATGAAAATTAGGATTCCGAATCTGTGGTTCAGGCTTATCAAGAGCTAGCCTTTCAATCATCTTTTCTACCTTGCGGAGAACTTGATCTGATGTAGAGGCTTCTTCTTTTATTGAGGCTTTCTTCTCGGCTTTCATTCTTGCTCGCTTATCATTCAAATTTGCCTCAACACTAACAGCAATTTTCTGCATTTCTTCTAAGGTAGCCAGATCTCTCTCCCTTAGTTGATAAGCCATGTCTGGATCAAAACCATCCGGGAACTTGAGCAACGCTGATTTTCTGGTTGGTTTTAAATCATCTGGAATTGCATTATATACTGCATTGAATCTAATGCAATAGTCCTGAACGGATTCTCCAACATTTCGTTTGATCTTAGTATATTCAGATTTGATTTGCATCGGATCTTTCTTTACTTCCCAACGTTCTAAAAACTGTCTCTTAAGATCTTCTAATGTAGGAACACTTCTGGCCAGCAAAGCTCTAAACCATTTCCTTACCTCTCCACCAAAAGTCTGCACGAATAGCCTCATGGTCACATTTTCTTCATCAATCTCATGGAGATCAAAGAAATCCGCCATTTTGTCGACATGCTGTTGAGCTGTGATATTCTGAGGTGTGCCATCGAACAAAGGAATTTTACTTTGATAATCTGCGGACATGTCATTCAAAACTTGAGGAAGAGCGAGAGGTGCAAACCGAGTAGCCATTGCTCTTGGAGGATTTGGTCTGGGAGTTGTTGGAGGAGTGGATGTAGCTGAAGTATGAGGAGTGTGAGGAGGTGTATGCGGAGGAGAAGCCACATGGGATGAAGAAGGGGAATTTGCTGTAGACTTTGGATAAGTGATTATAGGTTGCAGGGGAATAGTGGGAATGAAAGGGGGTTCGGTGGGAACTTTTGAGGCGGAAGCCGTGATAGAAGATCCAATGTTGCAGATGCAACTTCTAGGAAATCAGCAAGACTTGAAAACTGAATGTCTCTCTGAAGGCACCGCAAGATAAAATTTTCAATCAACTTATTGTTTCTTTCAACTTCAAGGGCCGCAGCAAAGTCAGGATTTGGAACTAGAGAATCAAGTGCACTTTCAGATTTGGTTTTAAATAGCGACAATTCAAACTTTTCGTCAAAATCAAGTTCTTCAAGATACTTAAAAATTGCAGGACATGAGTGAGATTTAAATACGGGAGTCACAGAGCTCTCTTGACGAAGGAGTCTTGGAATCAAATTGGGATTTTCGTAAACAAGAGGAGGATTAGGATCTGGATTAGCTCTGGTATATCTCTTTGAAGCCAGTGTGTTATTTTCAAGAAATCAAAGGAACATAAACAACCTTTTCAGCCTGTCAAACCCTAAAATTATCATCCAGAAGCTTAGAATTTGCAGATGTACTGGGGTGTTTCAAGTGTCATAATTACAAGCTAGACTGGAGATTGACTGAAGTAGCGTTTATCGACTTGCGCTAATGCAAAGCAAAAGTGTTTCGAAGGCTACCTGGCTAATCTTCAGGCTCCGTCTGTAGCTTATAAAACAAATGACACTAACAAACAAACCGTTTTGTTCCCCAGTGGAGTCGCCACTATGTTAGAGCCTAGATTTGTCTCAGGCTGAAAAGACAAGGTTCTAGGTCCACATCAAACCACGCTCAGCCTCGTAGCTAGCCCTACGAGGACAGGAGACGGCTCTCTCCGAGTCAATCTCAGCAAAAGGTAATTGATGAGGCTCAAGATGACTATATTTGCAATTAATCTTAGGCTAGGTATGAAGTACAAGGAGTTTGAGGTTGATTTTTGAGGTTTTTGTTGAATCAAAAGAAAAGGCAATTTTGGGTGCGGGGATGAGACACAGTTTTTGCAGAGGTCTATTTGGGGCAAGGTAGGCGATCTTCTTGATGCTTTTAAAGAAAATGAATGGCTAGATCTGACTGGTGAGAAGCTAAGGAGAGCAAGAAGCTTTCAAGGATTCTCCTTAAACAGACGAAAACATGGAAAATCAAACAAACTTAAAGGCAGAGCATAACAATCTATGGATTCTACCTTAACACTTCATTTGTTCAATTGCAGAAGATGAGAGAAGGAAAATGATACACATAACAACTTACAATTACTGAAAGAAGCACACCATCAACACATAAAGCCACAAGGATCCCAAACAGTGCTGCAAAACCCTGGTCTTTCCTTTGCCAAAAATGCAGAAGTGAATGTACAATAAGGTGTCAAGCTTTTCCCAAGAGTCCAACCCTGAAAATGACTTAGAAATTACATAATATAGGCAAGCCAACCTCTTCCCTTGCCTCTAGGGGTTGAGCTTATCATTCTAGGAGTTGTTTCAACCAATTCTAAACAAAGCACTACAATCTAGGCAGTCAAAACAACTTGCCTCTATAAGGTAGGAATCTGATTCATTCATTAAATTTTCACTCTTTGGTGAATGAAACTTCTAGAACAAGTAACTAGGTGTCAAAATTACATCATGTTCAATTAATTACATCAAGAAAAGTGAAAAATTACATCACAAATCAAAACTGGTCAAACTAGCCGAGTTTCTGAGCTGAAAGTTGAAAAATAAGGCAAAAAATCTATATGCGCCGCGCTACTTTGCTGCTGATTTTGAGGTACCTGTAGGAGTCCAAATTGAGCTTAGGTTGGCTTGTTGGAAAACCCTACCTGTCTACTATCCAACCCAAGTGGAATTTTCAAAATTAGTGTCCATTTGCCCCTCCAAAAGTGCATTTTCCCAAGACTGCTTCTTGTGTGTCAAAATAGGGGCAATGAGGTCATTTTTTGCATGTTTTTTGACCTTTCGAGGAGCCAAAACTTTCCCAAATTTCTTGTCCAAGTACCAAAATTCATGGTTTCTCATGAAAAATCCAAAACTGCAAGCCATTTGTAAGTTGGAGCTCCCAATCCTATGCGCGCAAGGTGCGCGGCGCATATAGGGAAAAAACCTGTTTTTTTAAGTGCAAAAATTCCAAAATGAACAAAAATGCCCCAAATCTCTTGAAATTTGGGCTGGATTTTCCTTATCAAGTGTGATGATGAGCTAAAGAGGCCTCGGCCAAAATCTGAAGGCGATCGAGCTCCCTTTGCTTCTTTTGCTTGCGGATTGCCTTCTTTAATTTTGCCTTTAGATTTCTTATCCGAGCCTTGCAAACTTGGTTCCGTGCCCTATAGTGGACAGCCATGTGTCTCAACAATGCATTATCTCTATTGGCCTTGTTCAGCTGCTTCTCCAAGTAAATTTTGACCCTCTCGAGATTAGACTCTCTATCCTCATTGACCTGTCGCTCTAGAGAAGTGAACTGAATCCTCCTATGTTGAGCAGCTTGGCGGCTCTCAGGGATGTTCTGTAACTCCATGATCACATGCTGGTCTTCAAGCTGCTTATTTCTCTATTCTAGATACCTGATGTTCCATTTGTCCATCTCCAACTGGATTTCCAAGGCTTGAATGTCTGTTTCTTGCTCCTCAATCATCCTTCTATATCTAGACTTCTCTAAATCCGTAGTTGTCTGAACATCAGGAATGAGAACGAAACCTGATGGCTCACCTGAAGGCCCTTTCTCATGCATGGGCTTCTTGCCCTTGTCCTATACCTTTGCCTGTGGTGCTGATGTCGGAAGCGAGGCCCCTTCCACGCCAGGTGGAGATAACACTCGCTTTGCTGCTGCAAACAAAGGTCTGGTGCCTTTCGGATAGCCTCTCTGATATGTAATGAAAATAGGCCTGGTCTCATGACGTTAATATTACTGAGAAGGTTCACCCTCGTGTTTCACCTCTGATACTCTTCGTGAAGCTATGAAGAAATCACGTGAGATGAAGTCATCCTAAATGATGCCCTGCAAACCAAGCTGATGAACCACCAAAATCTTTATAAGCGAAAAATGATAGACACTGTTGAGTTGCTGCTGAGGGGTTCTATGTTGTATAAAGGTAGTCATCCTCTCTATATTTTGGCAGATGAAATACAGAATGTTCATCATCCGCACCCTGGTGAAATGCATAAGTAACCTGATGTGATAAGCATAAAGACGAGAGAATCGTCCCTCATAGCTGAAATATTTCATGATCAATCTCATGAGTGGAGCATATTCATCTTTCAGGTACCTAAACGGGAACACTCTTTTGAGCTACCTCAAGCAATTGGGTTTGATATATGGCTCATAATGCTGCTTATCAATCTGTTGTTTTTTTATGCCATAGTTCACCAATATTTGGTATACCTGTTGCTAGCGAAACAGTTTCTGGTGTAAGTGTAAAGGTGACCCCAGCCAGGGTAGCTTGATCTCCATGCAAATGCAAGACAAAAAGACGAGCCAACTCATAATGAAACTGGACCTCAGCCACCTTTTGACAAAACTCATAGCATGACTGATG
Organism: Pinus tabuliformis; assembly: GCA_031772625.1. Lineage (NCBI taxonomy): Eukaryota > Viridiplantae > Streptophyta > Pinopsida > Pinales > Pinaceae > Pinus > Pinus tabuliformis. Next base: position 150,298,568 of record CM062815.1, on the reverse strand, counting down.
CTCAAAGCACTGCATAGCAAGAGGACAAGCATGCAATTCTCTAAGGTTGATTGGTTCTTCCCTGACATGTTTACCACTTTTACGAGGCCTCCGGGGTTCCTATTCACCCAAGGGAGAATCACTTTGGGTTTCTGCCTCATATTCAGATGAGTGACCAGATGACATCACTGCTGATATACAAACTGCCTCGAATGAATGCTGATATGTGAAACTGTTGTGTGCAACTGAATATGGACTGTTCTTTTGATCTAAACAATGTTGTGACCAAGGGGAAACAATGTACAAGGGAATATTAGGAAGGGGAAAATATCAGGGAATTAGGGAATTTTGAAATAAAATGTAATTAGGGAGAGGAGGGGAAATGGAGATATGGGATTAGGGTTTTAGGGTTTGGGACATTAAATAGGATTAAGGAGGGGATTAATGAGGAAGTTTGATGAGTGAATTTGGGAATGAGGAACAAAGGGAAATGGGGAAAAGAAACAACCTTGGTAACAAAACTGTTTTCAAACCCTACAACACTTGTTTTATATTGGCAAAGGAGGCTTTCAAAATCTTGTCTCAACGGCAACCATCCATGAACCCATCACATTCACCATTAAAAACAAAGCAAAAGCAATGGAGGCGATCCTACCTGGCAAATTGATGTGAAGATGGGGCGATTTGATGAGTTTTCAAACCATTTACGGGCTCCAAACTGTAAGCGTCGTGCTCATTACCCAGTGTGCCATGCAAGGTATATGCGCCACGCTAGTTATATTTTGCACTGGCCTGAAGTCCTGTGTGCGCTGCGCAAGTTATATGCGCCACACAGACTGTTATATGCGCCGCGCAGGTGAAATGGGGACCAATCCTCTCCAAAACGCACAAACCCGACTTGCAATGACTTTCTTTGCCTTTGGCATGCACAATGACTTGAAACTTCATTGAAAAACCTTTATACAAACACCAATTTGATTTTTGCCTCTTCCATAACCCACTTTGTTATGTTTTGCAATTGACACTTTTTCAGGATTAATAGAATTTTGACCTTTTTGTTTCCTCTTTAAATTTGGTTGAAATAATTATTTTCTTTGACAATTTTTTGCAGGGATAGCTGTGATATGATCTAGCAAAGGAGACCAGGGCTATTCTTGGACAATTCGAGAACTGAAATTTTTGAAAATTTATTACAAAAATGAAATGTCGACTTATCTTCAAAACAGAGTTTTGAAGAGAAGTCATAATCTGTCCATATAATGATAAAAATCTCTGAGATAACAACCTAACAAGGACCTCCCTCTGGCCTGCTGGATTTATTAGACTTTGTCAAAGACCCAATTGACTTAACCCTAGACTTAATAACCAAAAAAAACTGTTATGACCTAGAAACTGAAACAGGACTGCAAATGACTTTTCAAGACTTGATTTTTATGAATAGACCTGAGCCAGTAGGGCCAAGCACGAGGGGAATGAGTGACACAAACCTCTCCGTCAGATTTATGGCATGCTCCTAACGAAATGCAACTGATCGAAACTGATGAGACACCTAAACATGAAATGCAAAAAAGAGTTTTGATCTCTGACGGAGGGAAAACCAGACCGACTCTAACACCAGTCATACAATACATCCATTTCCAACCACTAGTTTCGATAGCTGAATGTTACAGCCACCACCACCTACTCCTCCAAAGAGATGTACTAGTTCTGCGCAATGGAGAAGCCAAGGCTCGTTACAATATCGTACAAGATGTCTCCAAGGTAGTCTTATCAGAAGCTTGGCTGACCATAAGCCTTTACAATGAGTTATGAGGTGTTATTTATAACAATGGGTGGGGTGACCCTTGACATTCCCCTTTAAGACCGTTCATCTACCCTCATGACTCTTCAACTACTCTATGGCTGCTACATCCAACTATCAACACTTGAACTTCCACTTGACAAGACATTACATTAAAATGCACATGTGCCCATGTGAGACAAAATGGCTTGAGCAAGCCATGCAAGACATCACTGACACTCATCTGTTGTGGTGACACCAACTCTTTGACATGCTTGTGATGGTGAAGGTGGTGAGCTGATGCCAAGTTTGGTCGTCTGTGATGGTGTGCATATTGTAGTGTTTTTTTAATCAATCTTAATTGACTAAGACTGCAACATTAATTTTCAATCTAGGGTAGGTCTTGTTGTTTCAATGGAGTTTGCATTGTCTATGTCAATACACTCCAGCCAAGCATAAGAAAATGCAGAAGACTGTAAAAGATGTCACTGATATAAATTGTTGAATCAAACCATGCGTGTAGAGATAAAAACTCTCTACAGAATTAAATCACAACTCATAGCTATCAAAGTAAAGGCGTGCCACATGGGAACTAATATCTACTCTCGCTGGCTACTACCATTATGTTGATTAACTCAATGTAACAACATAATATAAATATAACAACAACGAATGTAATCCACGATTTGTACAGCAACAATGAGAAACAATAAATCAATTAACTAAACTAGAATGTACACTACCTATATCACTGTAATCCCTACCAAAGAGGAGGGCCCTTCCTCTTTAGCAGGGCACAGGAAGAACACAAAAGTGATTAACGAATTAGTTGAAGAATAGTAACAACATCACCATGTTGATTGATATTAAAAATAAACTTAGAATTACAGAAGAAAAGTAACAGTACTCTTCTATATGTCGTATCCTTTTACATGAAAAATCAAGTCTTTTATAGTTATTACAAACTGAAATTAGAAACAAATCAGTCATGAGAATCTCACGATTCTCATGCTGATAAAAATTAAAAATAGTTACAACTTATTACTAAATAAAAATATACATCAGTTATTATTACAACTACTTGAGTCTTTTTGCTTCAAAAATAAACAATCCCTACTGCTCATAGCTGTTATGTGGAATAGTACCCACATCTTCTAGCTTCAGTGCAACAACATCGAGTGAATGGTGGTTTGGGATGACACGGCATAACTAGTGACAACATTGTTGGTGTGATGGCATATCAACACGTGGTGTAAGAACATCCTGTAACAACATCCAATGTGTAACAACAACCTATAACAACATACGATGTGTAGCAGCAACCTGTAAAAGCATCCAAGGTGTAACAGCAAACCATTCTACCCTCTTTTGTAGTTAATCCTTGTTGCTTGTCTACTTCATAGCTTTGTTTTCACAAGCCATCACCTAAAAAGAAGGACTTCCCAAAATGCTTCTTCAATACTCTCCCAGTTAGCCACAAAAAGTAATAAAGCCTCTTATTATTTGGTAAAATAAAACAAAGTAACATGACAGTAGAATAGGTTAAAAAGGTAAGAAAACAGGGAATTTGGTCATATAAAGTCATAGGCCTAGAGGATAGAAAGGTCAAAACTGGGGAAAGAATGTGTAGAAAATAGGTAAAAAACCACACCCAACATCTCCCCCTACTGAAGCAACTGCATGTCCCCATACAGAATCTCAGTTCCTTCTACTGTACCTCCGATGTAAATCTGTGAAATTGTAGGCACTAGTAGTATCATCGCTCGGAGCTCTGAATCCTTGAATGGCCATTAACTGACATGGCCAAGGTTCCTCTTCATAGTCACATAAATGGTAATCAAGTTGATACTCATCCAATGGCAACCATATCAAAGGAAATTTTAACCTGAGGCCAATCCAGAATATCCCCAGTGTCTATACAATCCGATCATATTCCGGCACCCATGTAACAGCAACCATGAAGTTCCTGTACTCAAAGGGGTCCCCTTCCTGTAACTCCGTGCTACAGGCCTCAGTGCACTTGAGACATCCGGTTAGTGCTTGGCTCCTCATATTTGTAAAAAGGTTGAGGCAAATCCTCACGATTCTTTTTCTGTAGACAACCGATTGTTCTCTGATTTTCGGAGTGCTTAGGAATAGTCTAAACTCTCACCGGAGTTCGTAAGCATTCCTAGTTTAGTCCTGACCCACAATGTTGTTCTTCCATTGTTGGTTTTTGTTGTTTTCTTGGCTAGGTGCCACTCAATTTGATTCCTCATGAATGAAAGGAAGGCCCACAACTTTGTGCTCACATATTCACACATGATATTGTGCAAGAACAACTCGCACAACAAGCTTCGGTCATCAAAGTCATAGGAGCAAAAAATTTCCAAAAAGGTATGGCTTGAAGAACCCAAATAGGACCTATTCTCATAAAATGCCTTTAATTGAAATAAGGATTAATGTTCCTATAGGAACATAGGGTATGGCGGGGACGGTCGCTTGCATACAAGCAAGTTTAGAGCAAGGTCACAGAGTTTGGTCTTATCAAACAGGTCTGAGACCTGTTGATGCAGCTGATACAAATTTTCATCCTTCTTCTTATAATTTCCTTGTGCCTCTATGCCTACTCTTCTCTTTCCCATTCTTCTTTTAGCCATTTTTCTCTCAGGGAATCCATCATTCATTTATGCATTTTGAGTGAAATCACTCCCTCCTGTAGTGAGAGCGCCAACTGCTTCCACTTTTTCAGCTCTAGTAACAACAACAATCTCTCAGAACACCATCCTTCATCAGGACCCGATGTTCTTCCTCATGCACTATCAATTGAGGGTGTAGCAGCCTCCTGAGGGTGAAACTATTCCACCTCGGCTACTATTTCTTGTGTAACAGCAACTTCGTTAGTGGATTTTGTCACATTTTCTTTATCGTCCTCGTCAGCTTCCATTTTCACTGTTGGTTCTTGTGTAGCAGCAGTGTTATCCATAGACTTTTGTACATCATTTTTCTCCGGATCAGCTTTGGTATTCACTGCTAGTTCTCGTGTACAGCAGTGTTGACCATAGGCTCATGGATATTATCTTTCTCTTCCTCCTCTTGGATGACTTCCTCCTCCACTGGTGGTTATGATGAAACAACAGTGTCATCCAAGGTCTCCTGTGTATCCATTAGTCGATCAATTCCTATGGATTATGTTGTCTCGGTTGTTGGTTCTTGTGTAATAGCAACGTCGTCGACAGGTTCTTGTGTAAGAGCTTCCTAGATTTCAGTCTGAGTCTCCCTCGAGGTGGTATCTGCTACACAAACTTTGAATCTTGCTGCCACCAATTTCTTAGCATAGGCTATGCACAGAGTGCCTAAGATTTTTCCCCTTCTGGCCCTGTCCATAGCCTCTACCAAAGTATCTAGCCCTGGGGCTCCTGGCTCTATCTTTCCTTCTACTAGTTGTTCCCTCAATTCTCTAATTTCTTTCTCTAGAATTTCAATTTTTGATAGCAAGGATTGGGTTTCTGTCTTACCAGGTGAAGAAGGTTCTTCTAGTTGAGCTTTCTCCTCGCCCTTTTGCTCTGTTGTTTCTTTGTTCTTTCTTGACATGTAAGGGGACTTTGGGTGCCCGCTAACCCTTATCCTCTGCTTCGGCCTCCTATCGCCAATTGGTTTATCAACTAGCCTCTTGCTAACCCTTATTGTTGAGGGTTGGGGTTGCTCCTTTTCCACCTCTGGAGCTTCCTCATATATCTGAGTTTGCCTTCTGCGGGTGGTCCTGGGCCTTTTCTGCATGAATTCTTCCCAATTCTTTTTGTGTTGGCTCAAAGCATCCAACACAATGAGTTTGATAAGACCATGGTTGGTAACACACATTTATGGATGTGCAACTATTTTCACAACCGTGACCATGTGCCTAATGTTGCTCAACAAGAAATAAGGAAGGTTTGTCAGCTGCTGATGTTGGAGGTGGTTCAGCAGTGGAAAATTATAATTAAACACAATTGTTGCCCTTCCTTTGCAAGTAATGTACTTGATGAGGTAGAGGGAAACATCCACCCATGGCTGGGGGAGTGGCAGTCTATCAATTCCCCTGCCTTTCTTTACCAGTGACTCTTCTTCTTGGAGAAAATCCCCTTTCAGTGAGGGGTCATTGACCTTCCTATTAAACCATATCTTGCCTTTCACTGGAAATCCTGTTACTCTAGCAATCACCTCTTTCGTGACCTCCAAATTCAACCCTTTGAACTATGTCTGGTTTCTCTCCAGATTCTTTGCAAATTCCATGGCAACATCACCATCTAATCCTTCCAACCTTCGGAAGATTCGAACCAGCCTGCATCCTTGAAAATTTGGCATGCTTCTAGGCAATCTTCCAAGGCTTTTGTGGACCCTGGCTTGTGCCATATTGCTGCTCCTCCCATTGCTTATGCAATTCAGTGTTGTTCCACCTGCTTATCCTTCCCTTTAAGTGCTCTGGAGTAGTCGACACACAATCTAGTTGTTTCAGCCTACACTGCTATTTTCTCTTCTCCGAGCACTCTGAATGGGGATTCAACACTTCCAATAGGGGTAAATGGTAGGGTGACAGGGTGGTACAGGTGAAGATTTCGGATTGGGATTTGGCACACATGGTTTGTACTGCATAATGAATTTTTCCTTAATGGTGATTCATGGGGAGGTCTCGTCGATGGTACACTTACCCTTTTTGGTATGATCAAAATTAAATAACAATAACTACCAGGTCATCATGCCTTAATTGCTAGATTTTTCTAATAATCAAAATTCATGCAACGGTCATGTCGCTGTATGATTTTTTCCCCCTGGCTTAATTATGACAGCCATCCTCGGCCGTCAATAGTCATGTTAAGTTGCCATAATTACAAAATAAAATGAATTCAATATTACCTTTTTGATGACATACCTAGGTGACGTGGGGCAAAGTAATGGGTGGCGCTACGTGCGAACTAGGCTTGGGCAGGGAGACGTGTGAACTTAATTCTGATGGCGAGGATCATGGTGCTATTCTGCTACTTATTACAATAAATATCTTGTTTATTGTTGAAAACTAGTCGGCTTTTATAGGTGTAACAGCCAAGACGACTGATATATATTATTTTAATTTCTACAAAAAGATAAAGAAGAAAAGATCACGTAACAACAATTATCGTAAGATATGATTTGAAATAACAAATTTTGTTAGAGAGTGTGTAACATCCGCCACCAAGTGGTTTTAAATTGCTACAAAAGTGTCTATCTATGCCCGGGAAAGGTTTTCACAGCCATATTATTATTATTGTTTTTTTTATAAGTTTGTAGGTGTAACAACCACCAAACAAAGTTGATTTTTAGCTGTTACACTTATTGGAAAAAATAAAATTTTTGCAGCACAGGGGGGCTTTCCCCTATTCCCGTAATCTATAGATTTGAATTTGTGACAATGTTGACAAATGAATCTCTTGAGATAGGTTTGGGATATAACTAAAGACGGTGCCCATTTTCAAGTAATGGTTTCCTTGCACTGTCAATGGTCACCAAATTTACAGTCGCATTTTCAAAGACCGCATCTACCTTGTAAGGACCTAGCCATCTAGTGTAGAGCTTACCCTTGAAGTCTTTAAAACTTGAGTCATATAAGAGAGTCCAATCTCCTTTCTAGAACTTTTTCTTCATTATAAATCTATCATGCCACTTAGCTCTTTGTTGTTGGATAATCTCTGTTTCCTGGATAACAGCGAACCGTTTCTCCTCCAATTCATTGAGCTGCTTCAATCTCTGCCTTTATGATGTAGCCAAATCCAAATGGACCTACAATGCTATCCTTAGTGTCTTGATTTCAAATTTAATGGGGAATAAAGTGTTCTTGCCATACACAAGTTCATATGGTGAGAATCCAGTGGTATTCCTCCATGTAGTCATGTATGCCAATAACACTTCTGGAAGTTTGTCAGCCCAATTTCTTCGATGACTAGCCATAGTCTTAGTAAGGATCCCCTTAATGACTTTGTTAGTACTTTCTACTTGGAAATTTGTTTGTGGATGATAAGGTGTTGTGATTCTGTGATGGATTTTATATTTCTCGACCAACTCCTGGATCTTATGAGATGTGAACTAGGGCCCTCCATCTGTGACTATCTCCCTGGGTATGCCAAACCAAACAAAGATGTCTTCAAACAGAAAGTGTGAGACAACTTTCTCTATGGCTCTAGTTAGTGCCTTCACCTCAACCCATTTTGTGACATAGTCAGTGTAGACCAAGATGCAGGATTTCTATCTAGATGAAGGATTAATTGGTCCTACAAAATCTAGAGCCCAATTCTCAAAATGTTCTAGGACAATTTGGGGCCATAACAACATCTCATCTGATTGCAGTGGTTGGCCCATCCTTTGACAACTATCACATCCCTTCACTTCTTGGCATCTTGAAATATTGTCGGCCAGTAATACCCTGTTGAAAGGACTTTGTATCCTGTCCATTTTTTTGCGAAGTGTCCTCCACAAGGTTTCTCATGAGAAGCTTTAAGGATATCAAAGACCTCATCTTCTCTAACACAGTGTCTGATCTAGAAATCAAGTCCAATGTGGTAGAGGTTCCCATCTATCCAGGTATATGTAGCACTTTGTTGTGTGATTTTTATTTTCTCCTTGGAGGACAAATATTGTGGAAACTTCCCTACAGCAAGATAATTGGGTATTTCTACATACCAAGGTGAGTAAGTAGAAATAACAAAAAGATATTCATCAAGGAAAGAATCTTCAGTGGGAGTGAACCTGTCATCAACATTTAGCCTAGAAAGAAAGTTATCTACTACATTGTCTTTTCTCGACTTATTTACAATAGTGATATCAAATTCTTGTAACAACAATAACCAACATGTAATCCTACCTTTTGTAATTGGATTATTCATTAAAAAAGGAATGGCAGAATGGTGAGTGTGTACAAATACTTGATACTCGTTGATGTAATGTCAGAATTTATTGATGGCATGCATGACTGCTAAGAACTCCTTCTCGGTCACTGTGTAGTTGAGCTCAGTTGGGGTTAGATTTTTTCTTATGTAGTAAATAGCATAAGGTTTCTTATCCTCCAGTTGGCCCAAAACAACACCTACAACAATATCCAATGCATCTGTAGCTATGTGAAATGGGAGTTCCCAATTAGGTCCTCGCAAGACCAGAGCTGCTGATACACAACATTTCAACTTTAAGAAGGCTTTCTCACACTTCTCTATCCACAAGAAATCAACATCCTTCATGAGCAAGGAAAATAATGGCGATGCAATTTTTGAAATATTTTCTATAAATCTTGAGTAATACCCTGCATGCCCTAAGAAACTATGTACCTCTTTTTGTGTTTTGGCGGTTGGAATTTTTAGAATTGCCTCTATTTTTGCAGGGTCTACCCTAATTCTGTTAGCAGAAATGTAGTTTCCAAGCACGATCCCTTCAGTCATCATCATGTGACATTTCTCAGTGCTCAAGGAAACATTAGTCTATACACACCGTTATAGTACTTTTTCTAGATTGGCTAATGTTGTTTCAAAAGCATCTCCATAAGGTGTGAAATCGTCCATGAAGATTTCCAGACATTCATTCAATAAGTCAAAGAAAACTCCTAGTATTTCCCTTTGAAAGGTTACTGGCACATTACAGATCCCAAAAGGAAGTACTCTTTATGCATAGGTTCCCCAAGGACAAGTAAAGTTCATTTTATCTTTGTCTTCTAGGGCAATCTATATCTGATTGTAGCCACTAAATACATCCAAAAATGAAAAGAATTTCTTTCCGGAGAGAGTATCAAGGACCTGATCTATAAATGGTAAGGGAAAATGGTCCTTCTAAATGGCCTTATTGAGTTCTCTGTAATCAACACAGACTCTCCACATGCCATTATTTTTAGGAACGACGACAAGTGGTGACACCCACTAACTTTCAGATATTGGATAAATAAAATTGCCACTCAGGAGTTTTTGTAGTACTTCTTTCACCACCTTCTTTAGTGCAGGGTTCATGCGGTGCTGTGGTTGTCTAACTAGTTTGCAGCCATCCTTCAAATAAATACGGTGAGTGCATAGGTTAGGGTGGATCCATTTCATATCCTTATAATCCCATGAAAAAGCCTTTTTATAGTTATGTAACAACTATAACAGCCATTGGTTTTGTTCAACAATTAGGTTTGGATTAACATTAATTTTTTTTCTAGATTCAATCTCAATTAGACCACTAGCAATATTCAGAGCGGTCCTCATTTGTTCAAAATCTATATCTTCCACCTCTTCTTCCTCATTTTCATTTTTAACAAAAGAAACAAAAATTGAATTACTAATAAAACCGTTAATGACATCATCTTCTGTCTCATTTTTGAAATACTGGGCTTTCCGAAAGTGAGGAGTGGTAGGGAAAGATCTGACTCGGGCTCAAAATCATCCCACCAAGGGTTGTACACATCCATATTTGGTTCCGGGGGGTAAAAATTAAGGTTATGTGTTGCTTGGCCATCCACGATCACCATGGATATCATCCAACAACCTATAAATGTGTCTGCAGTGGCTAGCCAAGGTCTCCCAAGGATCAAAGGATGCCCCCCCAAACTGGATTTGGGTTGTAAGATAAGAAAATCATCTAGACATCTCCAGGAAGCTATCCTAATCACTATATCCTCTAACATCCCCTCGGGTTTATCATGGGACCTATATACTAATTTAAGCACTATTGGGCATGGGATCCCCCAAGGCATGTTTTGGGACTTAAAGCCCAAGTCTTGACTAAGTCTGATATAAAGACTCCGTAATTTGTGGGCGCGGAGTGCGAAGTTGTAATTGAGTCATAGGGTTGTCTGCCCTTACTTTTGTAAATGTAGTGTCGGCTTGAGAATTCTACCCATGGTCCACAAACCATGGGATTGTATAAATAGAGTGAGGCTCTAAGTGTAAAGGAACACGGAATGGAAGAATGGAAGATCTAATGATGAAGCATTGAGTCTAAGTGTAAAGTTGAGTCTTTGGGTAGTAGAGTAGGAGAAGGCTCTGCAGCTAAGTGCGCAGAGGCCTAGTAGTCTGCAGCTAAGCGCGCGGACCCCTGCAGCTGAGTTTGCAAGGCAGGTTGAGTCTATAACCGATTGAAGCATTAATAAAGAGAAGTTTTACATTATTTCTGTTAATCTATTCCTATTTTATGCATTGAAGTATATTGGGTATGAATTGCAAGTTTACTGTTTATTTTCTGTGCGAACTTATATGAATACGTTGAATAAGTGAATATAAGATAAATTATCTGTTTACATGAAGATAACTAACTGTTATAAGAAGATAAGTAAGATCCCTGGCGCAACTTGGGGATATAGCACATATCGCTGCTTTAGCAGCACGAAGTCTCCTCAGCCCCTAGTTAGGGCTGCACAAAGGCGAGTATAACAGGGCGTGAAGGCCTCGCGGGTCAAGAAAGTGCACAAAGTGACCTGCACGAAGGTATTCACAGTTGGACTAAATCAACCCCTCAGACATCTCAAGGGTGCGGAAACTTAGTTCCAACATCCCCCCATACTAATTCGGGTGAGACCTCAGTCCACGCTTCACACGTTGTTTCCGAAAGGGCCAGTAGTGCAGGGATTTGTTTGGCTAAATAACTCCAAACCTGAGTCAGGCCCCATCAATCCAACAAATGGTTTTGTTGTCGAGACTAGAATCTGCATAGAGATGTCTGATGTCGTTGATGAGCCCCATAAATGGGTAATTATATGGGCTCATTTTGCATCCTAACATAGTTTAATCAACCATTCTCTTCGCTTATTGCATGTTTTTTATTATATTTATGCTTATGGAGTGAGTTGGGTTGGTTATGTTGCCATGGAGTATAATATGTGTTTAATGCAGAATTTTGTTGAATTTTGAAGACAAATTCAAAGATTTAATGGACAATTGGTATCAATAATTCGAAGTGGAAAAAGAAGAGGATTTATAGGAGGGTTTCCCCCTCATTTATGACTCCCCACTTCGAATTCTCCTTCATGCAGCTCAGAGCACAAACAACCAAATCAATGTACTAGGAGGCAACCGAGCAAGTGGAGGATAACTTATGTTTATCTCGAGTTTTGGGAGCCAAGCCTCCTTGATTTTAAGGAAGCTCTTGGGAGATTCATTTATGTAAGTAGAAATTCCTAGGGCCTCATTAGGAAGTTAGTCAAATTTTTGGATTTTTGTTGCAGAATTGCTCTGCTCAACTTCAAGCTTACTTTTGTTGACAGTTTCATGTAATCCTATTATTATTTTGATATTAAAGATAAGATCCTTTTTGATCTAGCATTGAGTTACCTTAGAGGGCTGAAGCTCTTGGGTTAGGGCCCAATCCAAGTAGCCAAGCTCCTCTTGTTTGTATTTCTATGCTTTGTTTCAGTTTATGAATTAGTTGCTGTTAGATGAATTTCTTTCTTGGTTAAGAATAGGTTGCTTTTGGTGATTTAGAAGGTTGTTTCCATTTGAGTTTTCCATAGCAGGATGAATAGTGATAGAAATAAGATATAAAAGGAAATCAATAGATCCTTGGCCTCCTTTCTCCCTTTGGGACCATGAACTGAGGCCAAGACCCTCTTGCTGCTACAAAAAACACAGATTTGCCTTCTCCATAGGATTTCTAGTGTTGCAGTTTGTTAGAAGGTTAATGCTTTTCTTTAGATCTCTTTCACCATGCTCATTTCTATCTTGCAATAAGTTTCCTTCCATGCTTTCTCTCATTATAGCATTTTTCAGCATTTCTTTCCATAGCTCATAATCTAGATTAGCTTGGTGCAAAATTCTGTTTTTTGATGTACTTAGTTTCCTTGCTTGCTTGATCTCCTTGTTTTATTTTCAGGTCCTGTTGTAGAAGATCTCTTCTCACAGCAAGTCAACCTACCAGCCATCACATTCTCTCCCTGATCTATGCCCTACAGGTCGCCCAAAGTTCACCTCGAATCTGCCTTAGTTTTCTTCATTTTTCCATAGGATTTCTTCCTCTTTCCCGACCATCTTTTCCTCTCTTAGCAATCCTTGGTGACCCCTAGGTGCCTTAACACATCATCCTAGCCTTAAGCTACCCTTTCCACCCACTTTCACACCTTCAAAAACTCCAAAATAGCTCTAAGCATCCTCCTGTAAACCTCTTGTAGATCCCCTGCAACCTCCTGTAGATTTTCCTGTAGGTGTCTTTTTGAAGTCTGATTGTGGGAAAAGCCTCTAGAAGGCCACCTGAGACCTCCTAGGACCCATCCACACCATCCTACATCTTCTCAAGTCCCAAAAATTCCATCCATCACCACCTAATCGCTGCCACATTCACAATCAAATAAATTACATGCATGACGATTTCACATAGAAATACATAAAAATCCAAAAAGATGTTTTTTTGCTTATTTACTTCTAGAAATAGCTTGAGTAGATGTTGTTTACTTCCTGAGTAGGTAATGGCATTCATTTTCATGGTTTTTCATCTCTCTTTCTACAAAAGTAGGATTAGTTGGTTAAGTAGGGTTTGCTAGGTTTATTTACATTTCAGTCTTCTTTTCCTTTCTACAAGTAGAGTAGCCTCTATAGAGTAAGCTTTCCTTTCTTTCGTGACATATAGAGCTGCTTCTAGAACCCATAGAAGTTGGCTTGAGCTCCTAGTGATCTTGCGCCAACTGACCAAGTGATAGCATGCAATAAGAACTAGTACTTCTACATACAACACCGTCGCTTCCAAGTTTGTTACGAACTACCGGGTTGATAAAAGTAAAGTAGGAAGCCCAGGAGTTGCAACATTATTGCTACAATACTGGTGCTCACCACTTTTTGGCACCATTGTTGGGGAAGCGTCAGAGTATTCTGTGATTACTGCTTTCTTCTATTTTTCTTTCCCAACATTCTGCTAAATAGTTTATTTCAGCAAAAGTAGTTGTTTCTTTCAGTTTCTACATTCCCTTTCTTTCCTTTTCAATTCTACAATTTCCATTCCAGCAAAAGTAGAATAGTTGTTTCTTTCAGTTTTTGCATTTCCTTGCTTTCATTTTCAATTCTGCAATTTCCATTTCAGCAAAATTAGATTAGTCATTTCCTTGCTTTCAGTTCTGCATTTCATTTGCTTTCCTTTACAGTTATGCAATTTCATGTCAACAAGTTCATTTAAGTTAGTTGCAATTTGTTTGTTCAATCAATTTCAGTTTTGTAGGTACAATCAATGAAAAAGAAAAAACCAACCAAAAGATTTCCTTTCATGCTTCGTAGGAACAGAGATAATTCAGGAAGATCCTTGCCCAACACCCCCACCACATCACATAGCCAACCTTCTTTCTTCTTCGGTGGCAATGATCAAGAAGAACCTTTAGGTGAAAAACCAGAGATATTTGAAGAACCTGTAGGGGAAGAAGAAGAAGAAAACATCCCTCCTGAGATAATGGCTGAGAACAAAAATGCTAGGGGGAATGGAGAAAGAATAGAGGGTACCTTTCCCATTCGGGAGACCAATGGGGACACCAAAATGAAGAATATAAGTCCCTTAGCCCTACCTCACTTCCATGGTTTGACCACAGAAGATCCTAACACCTTCTTGATTGAGTTTGTTGTCATCTGCTGAACCTATGACTATGTAGAAGATGAGAAAAAGTTGAAACTATTTCCTTTTACCCTCAAGGATGCAGCATTACGCTGGTTCATGGGGTTACCTGGCAATAGCATCACAACGTGGGCTCAGATACAGCAGGCCTTTAACAAAAAATACCGAGACTATTGTAGGTCAAAAGATACCAAGGAAGAAATCTTCCAAATTACCATCGGAAGTGATGAATCCTTGGAATATTATGAAGAGAGGTTCCAGCGCAGTTACAAAAGGGCCAGGTGCACACTTGACCTTGAATCTGTGAAGTTGGTCCTGCTTACGGGAATTCCGGAAGACCTTCTAGACACCCTCCATTTACTGGCTGGGGGAGAGATCTACCAACTACCTTACGAGGACATAAATACTGTCTTTAGAAACCATTTTAGAGCAGCCAGAAAGAGAGGTAGGGGGAGTCAACCCATAGCTAGTACCTCCTCATCCAATTCATCCATCAAAGGTGAACTTGGAAACATGTTGGAAGACTTCAAGAGTAAGATGCTACAGACTCTTGCCATGCAAATGGATACCTTGCATATCAAAAGGAAACAAGAGGAAGCAGAGAGGGCTTTGGCCATTTTTTGTCCTAGGTGCACCAGGAGGCATCCTAGGAACGAATGCCCATTGAACTCTATAGAGGTTTGTTTAGTCTGTGAAGAAGATCATTCTACAGACAAGTGCCCTTCCTTGTCTAGAATTAAATCTGTATACCAAGGGGCTGAAGGAGCCACTGAACCACTTTATTTCATGAATCAAAGTAGACCACATGGACCCAGACCATACCAGCAGGGGATGCAAGGGACATCTCAGGCATACTGCAACCCCAACCAAGTCACTTCCATACCTTCTTTGGGCCCTCCTACTCATCCTTCCTGGTCCACGCCTCCTCCTTGGTTCTTTCCATCTCAATACCATGCCCAACCAGCTACTCATTCATTTCAAACCTATGCTCAGCCACAACCTCAGTCGAATGCATATCCTTAGGGGTGGAGGCCCCAGTACAACTCTCCTCCCACTAGTTTTCCTCCACCACCTACTCAACCACAACCTTACCTCCTGCTCCACCAAGGCAACCCCAAATTCTTTCCTAGTCGAACCCGAAACCGAACAACAAATAGGCTCAACAAGTATTTAGTGGGGAACCATCATGCCTAACTTATGTTGTGGATATTCAGGAGATTAATCTATGATCTGGGAAGGTTCTCCCAGATAGCTAGCCTCCCCCTAGGGAGGTTGAGGAAGATAAAGAGGAAAGTGAACCTAAAGCAATTCCACCCTTTCCTGAGAGACTATCTGGGACAACTTAGCCCACCCCAGAAGAAACTAAACTTCTGGGAGAATTGAAATAGTTATGTGTGAAGATACCACTTATCCAAGCCATAAAGGATGTGCCTATATATAATCTATTGATCAAAGAGAAGTGCTTTAGGCATCCAAGCAGGTGCAAGAGAGATGCCCCAACCATCAATGTCATAGGACAACTGTCCGACCTGATGTTGGGGCAGTTAATCTGTCTAAAATATTTGGACCCTAGAAGCCCAGTAGTTGATGTCCACATTAATGGCACCATGATCCCACACACCTTGTGTTATCACAAAATCACACACTGAAGGCTGCCTATCAGTAAGATAATGTGTAACTATTTCAAACCTAGCTTTGGACTAAGGCTTAGCCTCCTTAGTCTGAGAGGGCTCTCTCACAGATTATGAATGTTGATCACTAACAAGGAAAGATGGCTAACTCTTTAACAAACACATGAAAATAAGCTGGCTGGACAGATATCAGATTGATTCCCATTGGGCTTATGGAGTCTCACACATCTCAGCAAACCAAAATACTATTTTTCATGGAAGTCAGGGCTCTTTACATCTATGCTCAAACATAACTAACATAAAACACAGTCTGCCATAACATACAGGAAGTCAGAGCATGTGGGCATGAGTTCTGACTGATTATGCAATAACAGAACTGTAAAAGAACACTAAAATAACAAGCCACCATACATTTGAACAATGAGATCTATTGAGAATCCTGAGGCAAAAACAACAGTCATTTGTATTCCTGAAACATGCTTTTACATAAACCAAAATAGACTTGTTCTCTATCAAAGTATCCAACCCCTATTACATCCAAGTTTGATCCATATATAGGAATACATGCTTAACCACCTCGAGCTTCCTCCTCCAGCATGAGGGGAGCATCGAAGGTTGCTATTAACTATCCTTATCTACTGTATAACTAATTCATTAATTACATGATTGTTGAACTGTAATTACAAATGGTCTTAATTTACTCAAAACTCAAAATCTGTCCTCCTCGTAGCATGATGCTTTTCTAACTCTTGACACATGTCCACTATCTGTTTTGGTTGAGGTATCTTGGAGGAGAATACACTGAACGAGCTGGCTTTGGATTCTAGTTGCGCAGATGGCTCATTAATTAACCAAGAGAAGTGCTCTGTTTTTACGGTCCCTGTCTCCCATCATTCTTCATCACTTAAAGAACATGTCCCCTGCTCTCTAATTCTTCATAAACAACGCATATCACCATACTCTCCAATGAGCTGGAAGCCTTGTGAGCTGAACAAGTGTACAAACAAAAATCTCTGATAACCTTAACAGGAACCCTAACAATTCGGTCATAAAGTACCTTTAACGAGACTTGAGCTAGAAACAAAATATTTCACCTTTTCCAAAATGCACATCTGTCATTCTCTGAATAGCTAGGAGAGTCTTTTAAGGTTTCCCTTATGTCCTTGAGGCTTTTCCTTCAAAAATTTGCTGACCTCATCATTAAACTCCTTGTTTTTCTTATAAAACAGCACCTACAGCAGTTTCGTAGCGCGCTACGAAACTGCTGTTTTTGCTAAAACAGAATGCATTTGCACTAAAGCTTCCTTTGCTTGAACTTTTGACTTTTCAAACTTCCTCTACAGGTGTCAAAGACTTAGATGACTTCAAAATAGTGGAACTCAAACAAAATTGACCAAAACTGAAAATATCACCTTTTCCTCAAATCAATGAGCTAGCTGACCTAGCCGTATCTTCAAATTTGAAATCTCCTTCTTTAAAGCTTTGTTTTTAGCTCTCAGGGTCAGGTTCATTTTTCTGAGGAGTTTAGCTTGCTTGAGGGCTGGGACCGTCCAGGTATATACATCAGCCACGAAATCTGTTTGACCCACTAGGTTTTTGCTGCCCTTTAACACAACTCTTTTATAGTTGGCATACCTAACTGCACGCTCCTTAATCACATTTTTGGCTTTGACAATTTCTTCTTTGGTTGCTCCCACCTGATCTTTTATGGCTGTTTCCACTTGACTCTTTATGGCAATCACATTTCCTCCTTGGGTGATGATGACCTTCTTATTCTTGTCTTTATGTTTGACTGCCTCCACTGTTTTTGTCAATACTTCAATTACCTCTGTTCTGGGTGACTTTACAGCTTTCTTTGCTTTATGCACTTTCTCCTTTACAGCTTCTTCTCCTTTATGCACTTTCTCAGCCTCTTTAATTTGTTTCCTTGTAACTGGCCTTCTTGGCTTGAACATAAACTCCTCACTAGGCTCATCAAACCTTAATCTTTTCGAAGCTTTTGATTTCTTAGTGCTCTCAGGAGAAGATTGGGTCAAATCAATATGCATGGGTTCAAGATGCACTGGTTCTTCCTGCTCAAATTCAATAGCCTCAAGTAGGTCACTTAGGCTGGCCTTTGAAATTGGACTTTCTTCCACAGCTACTGATTTACCTTTCTCCTTGCTTAGTTGACCCCTAGTTTTAACTCTTGATGCTTTTTCAGATTCAGCTGATCCATGAACATCCTTCTTTTGCTTGACTTTTTCCTTTGATGATGACTGTGGTGGCTGAGGTGGCTCTTTAATAACCAAGGCTTTGACTGGTTTGTTCAACTGAGATTTAACCTTCTTTTTCTCCCTAGCTTCCTTTCTAAGCTCAGCAATAGTAGGTTCCTCCATTAATTCTTCTCTTCCTCTAAGTGGCTGTGGGGTGAGGCCTGTCTTACTCTGGAAACCGGCCACATAGATGAAAGAATCCCAATCCCTACCAATCTTCTGCAAACCATCCATCACTAACAGTTTAACTAGGCCATGATGAAACAGTGATGACTCACAATCATCCTTCCTCAATTGAATTTTATCACACATCTTACTGAGGCTTCGAAACAAGTAAAATGGGAGATCTATAGATGCTTTACCCGTGAAATGCAGCAACAACTTGAAATGATATGAATAAACTTTGTTATATCTGCCCTCACAAGTTAAATATTTTTGAATACAAGTAAGAAGCATAGCATAACTCTCCTTAACATAACTTCTAGGTACAGCCTTGGTTAAATCTTCATTCACATAGGCTTCCTTCAAGAATACTTTACAGGGGCTCATATCAAATTTGAAATTTTTGAACCACTCCTGCCCTCCTCTAGGAATCTCAGTTACCCTAGCAATAGCCTCTGGAGATACTGGGAATTCTAACATAGATACCTTGGAACTTAAACCTGTAAAATTCAAGGCAAATTCTTTTGTTACCTGAGTGTGTCCTCCCTTCAGCTTTTCACAAAAACTCCAGCAGCCAGTGTCTTTGAAGGCCTTTTTAACACCTTCCTCCCTTAATGTCAAGTCCAATCCTTCGGGCTCTGCCCTTTGACACCTTCCGGACCGATGCTCCTTCTTCTCCATTACACCTTGAAAACTTTTGCACAGAGAAACACCGGCAGCTTCAACTCGAAAAGCAAATTCAAACTTTAGAACACAGGCTCGCTTGCAATGCAGCTCTCTTGAAGAAGAAACTCGGGCTCGTTTCAATTCAAATATCTTAACATATAAGCTGGCCACTTCATGTAATAATAACAGAACATCATGACACAACCATGTATGACAAAAACATTTGAATGAACTTAATGTGTATGACTATGAACCTATTGGTGGAATGATATCTCGTAAGTGCTTGGAAGGTACACTAACTGACAACAACCGACCGGACACAATGACTCATCCCCGGACATGACATTTCGAAGATCTGCGCTGCAAAATCCCCGAATCCGCGATTTCGTAGCGCAGACAGTTATAACTTAGCGACATGTGCTGCGAAATGGCTGGCGCTACGAAAAGGCTAAAACATTATTGTGCTTCAAAATCAGCCAATCAAACTGCGCTACGAAACTGCGAAAAGGACAAATGACATATACGAGATAAGACACATCTTAATCAATCATAATGGAGGATGATTAACGGTTTTGAAAATGATTCTCATTGACATCATTGAAAAACATGACCCCCTAAGTAGTTAATATAGGATAACAACCATTTGACATCCATTTTTAACAATGAAATTTTGGACTCAACTTATATACATGTGACTGCAGTTCTCAGTGATAACAGTGGCTCCACTTGGGATAGTGTGCTCCTGTAGTACACTAAGAACTCGTAGAACCAGTGCCTTGTCCATAAAAAAAAACAAAACACACACACAACCGGCAAGCATCTCTTTCAAGCTTTGTGGGCCTTCTCCTCGGGCTGAAGCTTTTCTGTTCAGCTTGTCATTTATTCTTAACAAGAAACTTCAGAAAACGGATATATACAATGCTCATGAGATAGTTGGCAGACCTTCACTGAGTGTAATGCTTTAAGAACCTGCCATTAACAGGCCCTCCAGCACATGGTGTTCCATCAACTTCCTGCAGAATGTAAGTATTTTTCCCATGGAAAGCAGAAATCTGATATGGCCCTTTCCATAAATTCTCAAATTTGCCATGTTTACCTTTCTCCTCAATTCTGGCTTCCCATTTTAGGACTTTATCATTGATTTGAAATGTGTCCTCTTTGATCTTCTTGTCAAAAGCTCTCTTAACTCTATTCTGATTTTGTTGATGGTCCTCAAATACCTCATTCCTCTTCTCCTGCAAAGCTATTAACTGATTAATCCTCCTCTGTATGGCATTTGGTTCCTCTTCTAATCCTTGAATTAGCTTCATAACTGGTACCCCAAGAGATGTTGGGAAAATTGCCTCTGCTCCATACACCAGTTCATAGGGAGATGTTCCAATGGACCTCTTTGTGCAAATTCGATCAGCCCACAAGGCATACTTCAATTTCAAATGCCATGCCTTTTTATTATCTTGCAACAGCTTCTTAACAATCCTCACAATACTCTTGTTTGAGCTTTCAGCTAAGCCATTTCCCTGTGGGTAATAGGCAGTGGAATGACCAAGGGAAATGTGATATTGATGACAAAAATTTATCAGCCTTTTAGACTTGAAAGCCTGGGCATTGTCTGTGATAATCTTGATTGGACAACCAAACCTTGATAAAATATTATTTTCTAGAAAAGATATTATCACTGAGTCATTAGCTTGCCTGGTAGGTATTGCCTCTATCCACTTTGTAAAATAATCAGTGGCTGTGAGTATCCAGCGATGCTGTCCTGATGAAGGAGGATGGATTTCACCTATAAAATCTAATCCCCACTGTTGGAAGGGTGCTTCTACATAGATAGGAACCAATGGTAATGGCATGAGCTTTCTTCTTCCTTCAAATATTTGACATTCATGGCAGGCTGCTATTTTCTTGTAAATGTCTCTGAACATAGTTGGCCAAAAATATCCAGCTCTCAAAACTTTATTTGCAGTGGCTTTCCAATAATGATGGCCTCCACAATCTCCCTTATGAAATTCATCAATCACCTTATCAGCCTCTTCTTCAATGAGACAATTTAATAGAATCCCTCCAGCATCCTTCCAAAATAAATTCTGCTCATACACAAAGTATCTAAGGGATTTTAGCTTGGTGAACCGAGCTTTAGATTTGGAGAGGTTATCAGGGGCTCTATTGTGCTGCAACACAAATGCCACATCCCTATACCATTCTGATGTCAAAAATTTTCACTGATTTGGACCAACTCTTCTTCATCCTCGGAAATTTCTGATATTTCTGTGCTAAAATTTATACTAATGCGGTCCAGATTTGACTGAGTTAGCAACTTTGCCAAGCCTTGACCCTTCACCAACTTAGTGGGCCTAATCTCAATGTCATATTCTAGCAGCTTGGCTATCCACTTTCCTCTTTTTCCATCCGGGTCTGCTTGTGTAAGGATATCTTTTATAACAGCACTTGGCACGTATGCAACAATATGAGAATGCAACACATAAATTCTAAAATCCTTAATTGCCTTTACCAATGCATATGCTTGCTTCTCTAAAATATTGTATTTTAACTCAGCATTAGCCAATGTCTTGCTAAAGAAAGAGATGGGTTGTTCAGTACCTTGACTTCCTTTCTGCAGTAAAACTCCAGCAATTGTATCTTCAGAAGCAAATGTGAAAATTATGAATTCCTTGGTAAAATCCGGGCTGATGAGGACTGGTGCTTGAGTGAGGGCCTTTTTAATTTCTTCAAATGACTTCCTTGCTTCAGCTGTCCACTTGAAATCTGATCCTTTCCTTAACATCTTGGTTATATGCTTGACCACTTCAGCAAAGTTAGGAATAAATCTTCTAACAAAATTAACCTTTCCAAGAAAAGATTGAACTTCTTTCTTGCTTCTTGGCAAATCCAGTCTTTGAATAGCACTGACTCTATTAGGATCAATTTTAATACCTCCTTCAGAAATGATATGCCCAAGTAACTTACCAGAGGTTAAAGCAAAGATGCTTTTGGTTGGATTTAAGGAAATACCAAACCTCCTACACTTCAACAAGATCCTTTCTAGGTGCTTTAAGTGGTCTTCTTCCCTCTTAGAAAATACTGTGATATCATCAAGATATACCACCACTGATTTATCTTTTTCTTTAGCAAAAGCAATGTCCATAGCCCTCTGGAAAGTCGCTCCTGCATTCATGAGGCCAAAGGGCATCTTTGCATACATAAATGTGCCCCATGGTGTGGTGAAAGCTGTCTTCTCCTGATCCTCTGGATGAACAAGGATCTGATTATACCCTGAGAAACCATCCAGCATAGACATTCTTTGGGAGCCAACAATATTTTGCAAAATAAGATCCATTTTAGGAAGAGGGTAATTATCTTTCAGTGAAGCCTTGTTCAAGTTCCTGAAATCTATGCAAATTCTAATCTCCCCATTCTTTTTCCTGACAGGAACCAAGTTAGCAAGCCAATTTGAGAATCTGATTGGAACAATGATCTTTGCATCAAAAAGCTTTTTCACCTCCTTTTCAATCAGTGGCATCAAAAGGGGATTAATTCTCCTTAACTTCTGCTTAAAAGGCTTCTCATTTGGCTTAATTGGAATGGTGTGTTGTATGATTGAAGAATCATACTGCTTCAGATCAGCATAGCTCCATGCAAAAACATCAATAAACTTCTTCATCATTTCAACATACTTGACCTTCAGATCAGCTGATAAAAACTTTGAAATCTTGACTAATTTAGGCACAACTGAGTCACCTAAATTACAGCTTTCTATTTCCTCTTCATTAGCTTGCAACCTTGGCGTTTTAAACACATCATTCTGATCAAATAACTTTTCGAGAGGAATGAGGCCTTTGGGGATTGAGTTATTTTGCAGCTGCAACACTTCAGACTTTCCCTTTGTCTCAGCCAACATATTCTGCTGATCTATTTGATTATTTTCAAACTCTTCTTTCAACTCAAGAAAATTTCTTACCTGCTGATCATCTTCAAATACTTGCCAATTTATGACATTATCTGGGATGACTGGTCTATGGCGAACTTTCACATCATAACTGTCAGAAGAATGTTTGGGAATAACAAAAAGACTGGCTGCTACAGCAAGAGAATCTGCAATAGAATTTTGATTTCTATTCTTAATGCTGAAGGAGTAGGATTGAAACTTTTCTAACAGCTCCAATACTAAGTTTCTGTAGGCTCTCATCCTGACATCCTTTGTTTGATATGTACCCTGTACTTGCTTAATAATTAATTCAGAATCTCCACAAACAACAATGTTCTTTGCCTTCAACTCTATCAAGGTTTCCAAGCCTAACACCAGAGACTCATACTCAGCCATGTTATTGGTACAATCAAAGTTAAGTTTGTATGATAGAAACTTACTTTCTTCTGTTGGACTAATAATCCAAATTCCGGCCCCAGTGCCATCTTTTCCTGCTGCTCCATCAAAGTATAAGGACCAACAACCATTGATATCTCTTTCATTACCTTGCTGTTCCTCCTGACACTGATTTTCTGCATGCTCATCTTGTGATTCTCTATCAACCGACTCATGAAACAAGATAGCTGACCCCAGGCCTGTATCACATGAGTAAATAGGAAAATTTTGAGGCTTGTCCTTGCTGCTTACCATGTATGCCATCCTTGTTTCACGATACAACCTCCTTTGTTCGCCAAATACTGGAATAGTAGCATATGTCAGATCCATTTGCATAGTACCCTTGATCTTTGCAGCCCATGATCTTGAAAGGAGCATCCCAAACTTAGGTGGAATGTCTGCAACAACAATGTCCATGACAGTTGTTTTTGCTGGGATTTGTGTTAAAGCCACAACAACATCCTTTATCAACCCAATGCAATGGACTCTTTTTGAATCAAAAGAAAATAAATCCTTGTATGGTCTAGTTACTTCTAATCCCATCCTCTCCATGATTACCTTGGGCATGAGATTATGTGACGCCCCTGAATCCAGCATGGCATTATGTAGAGTCATATCATGGATATTGATGCTGATATAAAAAGGAGGAAACTCATCACTTTGCTCATCTTCAAGTCTTGGTCCTAAACAGATAATAGGATTATCCTCTTGCACACTTAAAATGTCAGCCCCTCCTGGTGGAGAATTAAGCATTTCCACAATCTTACTTCTATATTTGTCTACTTTGAGAATTTCATTAAATGGGACTGATATTTTAATCTTAGCAATCTCATTTTCTATATTAAAAACAGAAGTAGACCTTTCAATCTCCTTAAGAACTGCAGGGTTCTGAATATCTTTCTTATCAATAGAAGTATCACCTTTGCCATCAGTCTGCTTTGACTTTTCCTTTTTGTCTTCAACTGATTTTGAAACATTTTTCTTGGGCTGTACTTTATTTGCTGTAATAGGGACATCTCGGTTTCTGAGATTGTACTGCTTCTGAATTTCAAATATAGCATGCTGATAACCCTTTAAGAAATCAGAAGGTTCCTCTTCTGCCTTTACCAAACTAGACTCATCATGTTCCTCTTTTGTTAAGAAAATTTCTGAGTCTTCTTCACCAAAGCAATGAATAGACTCCTCAGGTACCTCAGGATCTTCCTCTTCATCTACCATGTTTTGTTGGAAAGGAGGTCTCACTGGAGCATCTGCTGGCTGATTTCTATTTTCCCTTGGCCTTTGCTGATTTTGAGGCCTTCTAAATTGAGGGTTCCTAAACCGAGGTTCTTGTTGAGCTTGAGGAGCAGCAGCGTTCCCAAGTGCTAATTGATCCATTAATTTCTCCATGGTTTTCATCATGACTTCAAACTTGTCTTCTTGAGCAGAGGTAGAAGGCTTGTCTTCTTCTTTTATCTTAGCCTTTGCCATCTTTGACTTCTTAGCAGCTAGTATATTCCCTTCTACTTTAACTGCATCATTCTGCATGTCAGCAAGAGTAGCAGACTCTCTTTCTCTGAGTAAAAGAGAGAAATCTGAATCAAAAGCCTCAGCATATCTTAACTGTGCCAAGGCTCCAGGAGGCTTCAAATGTGCTGGAATGGAATTATATACTTTATTAAACCTCTTGGAAAAATTTTGAACAGTTTCATCTGGAGCTCTTCTTAAACTATTATATTCATTAAGGGCTTGAACAGGATTGGTCCTATTTCCCCATTTTCTCAGAAAACTATCTTCAAATTCAAGCCAACTATGAATACTACCAGCTCCAAGGGCTTTAAACCATTTTCGGACTTCCCCAATGAAGGTTTGAGCAAACAGTCTTAACTTTACATCTTCATCATCTACTTCTTCCCTATCAACAAAGTCATTGAATCTATCCACATGTTCCTCAGCAGAAATTTCATCATCTCCTCCCCATGTTGGAATCCTAGCAGCATACTTACTAGGAAGATCATGCAAAACAGCAGGGAGAGCTAAAGGAGCATACCTAGCAGGCACAGCCATAATGAAAAGAGGAGCAGTGATAACAGGTACTGTGTGACTAGGAGGACCAGAACCAGTATGAGTTGTTGACTGAGGAGTATTTGGACTAGCAGAGGCAGAAGATAAAGTATGAGTACGGAAAGGGCTATTGGGACTTTGTAAACCACTGACAAAAGAACTCCAGTTTGGGAGAGGTAAACCAGTTTTGGATTTAAGTAAGACTTCAAAAGGGTCAAGCTCCTTAAGCTGTTTCAAATCTTCTTCTTCTAATAACAATTCAGAGGTGACAACTTCCCAAAACTCTCCTTTATCTCTTTGTGACACCAGAGATGAAGTATCAATACCTTTCTTTTGTAAATCTAATATGATACCAATAAGCTCCTCTTCATTTTCAGACCTCAACAACACTTCTTGGATTTTATCATCAACAATTTTATTTTCAGGACTTCTAGAAAACTCAGGAAACAAAGACTTTGAAATGTTTGAAGTACCTGGTATGTCAGAAAATCTTTGTTTACTCCTTGAGATGATATTAGGATTTTCCACAGGACTAGGTGGGTTTGGGTCAGGATTACTCCTTGTATACCTCCCTCTCGAAGCCACCTTTCAAACTTTAAAATTCATGGAGTCACCAAGGTAGAATGCAGCCTCGAAAACCTTTTTTGAACTCCTGCTACCTTCAGAAATTCAATCTTATCACTACGAGAATGAGTAATCTTCAGACTCCCAGCAGACGCACCAAAATGTTATCACAAAATCACACACTGAAGGCTGCCTATCAGTAAGATAATGTGTAACTATTTCAAACCTAGCTTTGGACTAAGGCTTAGCCTCCTTAGTCTGAGAGGGCTCTCTCACAGATTATGAATGTTGATCACTAACAAGGAAAGATGGCTAACTCTTTAACAAACACATGAAAATAAGCTGGCTGGACAGATATCAGATTGATTCCCATTGGGCTTATGGAGTCTCACACATCTCAGCAAACCAAAATACTATTTTTCATGGAAGTCAGGGCTCTTTACATCTATGCTCAAACATAACTAACATAAAACACAGTCTGCCATAACATACAGGAAGTCAGAGCATGTGGGCATGAGTTCTGACTGATTATGCAAAAACAGAACTGTAAAAGAACACTAAAATAACAAGCCACCATACATTTGAACAATGAGATCTATTGAGAATCCTGAGGCAAAAACAACAGTCATTTGTATTCCTGAAACATGCTTTTACATAAACCAAAATAGACTTGTTCTCTATCAAAGTATCCAACCCCTATTACATCCAAGTTTGATCCATATATAGGAATACATGCTTAACCACCTCGAGCTTCCTCCTCCAGCATGAGGGGAGCATCGAAGGTTGCTATTAACTATCCTTATCTACTGTATAACTAATTCATTAATTACATGATTGCTAAACTGTAATTACAAATGGTCTTAATTTACTCAAAACTCAAAATCTGTCCTCCTCGTAGCATGATGCTTTTCTGACTCTTGACACATGTCCACTATCTGTTTTGGTTGAGGTATCTTGGAGGAGAATACACTGAACGAGCTGGCTTTGGATTCTAGTTGCGCAGATGGCTCATTAATTAAGAGAAGTGCTCTGTTTTTACGGTCCTTGTCTCCCATCATTCTTCATCACTTAAAGAACATGTCCCCTGCTCTCTAATTCTTCATAAACAACGCATATCACCATACTCTCCAATGAGCTGGAAGCCTTGTGAGCTGAAAAAGTGTACAAACAAAAATCTCCGATAACCTTAACAGGAACCCTAACAATTCGGTCATAAAGTACCTTTAACGAGACTTGAGCTAGAAACAAAATATTTCACCTTTTCCAAAATGCACATCTGTCATTCTCTGAATAGCTAGGAGAGTCTTTTAAGGTTTCCCTTATGTCCTTGAGGCTTTTCCTTCAAAAATTTGCTGACCTCATCATTAAACTCCTTGTTTTTCTTATAAAACAGCACCTACAGCAGTTTCGTAGCGCGCTACGAAACTGTTGTTTTTGCTAAAACAGAATGCATTTGCACTAAAGCTTCCTTTGCTTGAACTTTTGACTTTCAAACTTCCTCTACAGGTGTCAAAGACTTAGATGACTTCAAAATAGTGGAACTCAAACAAAATTGACCAAAACTGAAAATATCACCTTTTCCTCAAATCAATGAGCTAGCTGACCTAGCCGTATCTTCAAATTTGAAATCTCCTTCTTTAAAGCTTTGTTTTTAGCTCTCAGGGTCAGGTTCATTTTTCTGAGGAGTTTAGCTTGCTTGAGGGCTGGGACCGTCCAGGTATATACATCAGCCACGGAATCTGTCTGACCCACTAGGTTTTTGCTGCCCTTTAACACAGCTCTTTTATAGTTGGCATACCTAACTGCACGCTCCTTAATCACATTTTTGGCTTTGACAATTTCTTCTTTGGTTGCTCCCACCTGATCTTTTATGGCTGTTTCCACTTGACTCTTTATGGCAATCACATTTCCTCCTTGGGTGATGATGACCTTCTTATTCTTGTCTTTATGTTTGACTGCCTCCACTGTTTTTGTCAATACTTCAATTACCTCTGTTCTGGGTGACTTTACAGCTTTCTTTGCTTTATGCACTTTCTCCTTTACAGCTTCTTCTCCTTTATGCACTTTCTCAGCCTCTTTAATTTGTTTCCTTGTAACTGGCCTTCTTGGCTTGAACATAAACTCCTCACTAGGCTCATCAAACCTTAATCTTTTCGAAGCTTTTGATTTCTTAGTGCTCTCAGGAGAAGATTGGGTCAAATCAATATGCATGGGTTCAAGATGCACTGGTTCTTCCTGCTCAAATTCAATAGCCTCAAGTAGGTCACTTAGGCTGGCCTTTGAAATTGGACTTTCTTCCACAGCTACTGATTTACCTTTCTCCTTGCTTAGTTGACCCCTAGTTTTAACTCTTGATGCTTTTTCAGATTCAGCTGATCCATGAACATCCTTCTTTTGCTTGACTTTTTCCTTTGATGATGACTGTGGTGGCTGAGGTGGCTCTTTAATAACCAAGGCTTTGACTGGTTTGTTCAACTGAGATTTAACCTTCTTTTTCTCCCTAGCTTCCTTTCTAAGCTCAGCAATAGTAGGTTCCTCCATTAATTCTTCTCTTCCTCTAAGTGGTTGTGGGGTGAGGCATGTCTTACTCTGGAAACCGACCACATAGATGAAAGAATCCCAATCCCTACCAATCTTCTGCAAACCATCCATCACTAACAGTTTAACTAGGCCATGATGAAACAGTGATGACTCACAATCATCCTTCCTCAATTGAATTTTATCACACATCTTACTGAGGCTTCGAAACAAGTAAAATGGGAGATCTATAGATGCTTTACCCGTGAAATGCAGCAACAACTTGAAATGATATGAATAAACTTTGTTATATCTGCCCTCACAAGTTAAATATTTTTGAATACAAGTAAGAAGCATAGCATAACTCTCCTTAACATAACTTCTAGGTACATCCTTGGTTAAATCTTCATTCACATAGGCTTCCTTCAAGAATACTTTACAGGGGCTCATATCAAATTTGAAATTTTTGAACCACTCCTGCCCTCCTCTAGGAATCTCAGTTACCCTAGCAATAGCCTCTGGAGATACTGGGAATTCTAACATAGATACCTTGGAACTTAAGCCTGTAAAATTCAAGGCAAATTCTTTTGTTACCTGAGTGTGTCCTCCCTTCAGCTTTTCACAAAAACTCCAGCAGCCAGCGTCTTTGAAGGCCTTTTTAACACCTTCCTCCCTTAATGTCAAGTCCAATCCTTCGGGCTCTGCCCTTTGACACCTTCCGGACCGATGCTCCTTCTTCTCCATTACACCTTGAAAACTTTTGCACAGAGAAACACCGGCAGCTTCAACTCGAAAAGCAAATTCAAACTTTAGAACACAGGCTCGCTTGCAATGCAGCTCTCTTGAAGAAGAAACTCGGGCTCGTTTCAATTCAAATATCTTAACATATAAGCTGGCCACTTCATGTAATAATAACAGAACATCATGACACAACCATGTATGACAAAAACATTTGAATGAACTTAATGTGTATGACTATGAACCTATTGGTGGAATGATATCTCGTAAGTGCTTGGAAGGTACACTAACTGACAACAACCGACCGGACTCAATGACTCATCCCCGAACATGACATTTCGAAGATCTGCGCTGCAAAATCCCGAATCCGCGATTTCATAGCGCAGACAGTTATAACTTAGCGACATGTGCTGCGAAATGGCTGGCGCTACGAAAAGGCTAAAACATTATTGTGCTTCAAAATCAGCCAATCAAATTGCGCTACGAAACTGCGAAAAGGACAAATGACATATACGAGATAAGACACATCTTAATCAATCATAATGGAGGATGATTAACGGTTTTGAAAATGATTCTCATTGACATCATTGAAAAACATGACCCCCTAAGTAGTTAATATAGGATAACAACCATTTGACATCCATTTTTAACAATGAAATTTTGGACTCAACTTATATACATGTGACTGCAGTTCTCAATGATAACACCTTGATTGATTTGGGAGATTCCATTAATGTGATGATAAAGGACACCATGCTCAAACTTAACCTCCAGGGCTCCTTGAGGAAGACCACGAAAGTATTGCAGCTAGCAGACCGCTCCACCGTGACCCCTAAGGGGATTGTGGAAGATGTGATGGTCTCCATTAATTCTTGGGAGTACCCTGTTGATTTCTTAGTTCTCCAACCAACAGAAAAGCTCACTGGGAATCCTCTCATCCTAGGAAGACCCTGGTTGGCTACTGCGGATGCCTACATCAGCTGTCGGGCTGGGAACATGACCATCAAGAATGGGCATATGTCTAAACAGTTAGTCCTATACCCTCCTACCCAACCCTTGATAGAACATGATCTACCTCTTTGGTTGGAGGAGGAGGATGAGGATGAAGTCTACTCTGCACCACTCTGTGCATTAGAAACCACCATGGGGAGGGAATCACAAGATGAGGATGATATCATTAAAAATTTAATTTAGAATCCGCCCCAAAGTACCTTGCCATTAGAGGACATAGTGAAAGAAACCCAAAGCAATCCCTTAACTGATCTCTGTGTGGCCGACCTGACCTCTCTCTGTGTTAATAATATAGAGTTCAGCTGAGGCAGAACCTTGAAAATCAATCCATCCCTATCTACTTCCCAAGAGGATTTGTGCAACTTATTGAGGAAGCGTTTAGATGCCTTCACCTGGAGTTATAAGGAGATTAATGGAGTGCACCCTTTAGTATGTACTCATCATATATACATTAAGGAAGATTGCAAACCAGTCAGACAGCCTCAAAGGAGGATGAATCCAACATTTAAAGACATTGTTCAGGAAGAGTTGCAAAAATTACTTGATGTAGGATTCATCTGCCCCATCTCTGATAGTGAATGGGTCTCTCCTTTGGTGCTAGTGCTAAAGAAAAATGGTAAGTGGAGAATCTGTGTTGATTATTGGGAATTGAACAAAGCCACTAAAAGGACCATTTTCCTTTGCCTTTCATAGGTCAAGTGTTAGATGGTCTGGTGGGGAAAAAGTTTTTCTCCTTCCTAGATGGGTTTAGCGGGTACAATCAGATTCAAATTAGCCTGAAAGACCAAGATAAGACCACTTTCACTTATCCTTGGGGTAACTTTGCATATCTGGTCCTTCCTTTTGGTTTGTGCAACACTCCAGCCACTTTCCAGAGAGCAGTATTGAGTATATTTTCTGAACTGGTTCATGATGCAGTGGAAATATATATGGATGATTTCATTCCTTATGGTTCTCACATTTAGGAAGCTTTATCTAACCTAGGAAAAGTATTGGAAAATTGTATTGAAATGAACTTGTCCCTCAGTTCAGAAAAATGTGAATTTTTGATGACTGAAGGGATTGTGCTAGATCATGAAATATCTCAACAAAGACTGCGGGTGGACCCCAACAAAGTTGCCATCATCCAAAGGGTCCCACCTCCTCAAAAGGTGAGAGATGTCAGAAGTTTCTGGATCCGAATTGGATCCTTGAAAATTATCAGAGTTTCTATGACTGTTTCAAACTATGTCAGACTCCAAAATCTTGTGAATAACGAGCTATCAAGAAGGACCTCTGGACAGTGGTAGTTGTAGCCATCACAGAACAACGAGGACCCTTGGTCAAAGCACGCTGACTGTTGGCCCATGGAGACCATGTAGTGGCGCAAACTAGCAAATAGGGAGTCCAGATCATAAAACCGAGGCTGTTTCTGATGCACGATCGCGCATCACAGGATGAAAACCTCAGAGAAGGAAAAGCCACGGCACTTGGTCATGTGAAAAATAGGGAAAACCATGCGGAAATACCCAAACCATCAGAATGCGGTTCCCACGCTCAAAACTGGCAGAATATCGAAGGCATTTTGGGCATTAAGCAGGTTTGGCAGAGGACCAAGCGATGCCATTCACTAAATGACGTGTGTCCGGCGGATGAGAGAGAAAATCACTATCATTGTAGGGTAACGGTCGAGCAACTCACTCATGTGATAAAAGCGATGACTATAGGATCTGGAGACCCCATATCAACAGCGGAGGTTGCACCCAATGGAGGACCGGATTTGACGGAAGAATAGGCTGAGGAATATCAAATTTGGGGTCCGACGTGACCGACGAGCTAGCGGATAAATCATTTCATGGAATAATCGAAATAATGATTGTTCGAGGAAAAGATGGTGCCCAGTTCATAAGGAGACAAGTGGCCACCTCTCTATGAAACGTTACACAATGGCGATGACACAGAAGCAGGGAATTCTAGTGGACAGAGGCAGGGGATCCAAAGAGCCGGAAGAGGAAGTGAATAGTCAAGGGACGGATTGGATTTAAGCTACGAATATATAGAGAATAGAGAAGAGACATAGGAGACAGAATAGAGAGTGAAGCAAGAAGCAAAGAATAGAGAAGTTGAGCTGACCTATAGAGCTAAGGCAGCATTGAGTAGACAGAATCAAGAAGGCTTGAGAGGTTCAAGTAATCCTTGTGAGGATAATTGTTGGGAACTGAGTACCAAATTAGACTCATCCCATTAAGACCAGATGAGGTCGAGACTTGGTAAGGGGGAGTTTGTGTACTCTAGTGGCTTGGGGAATCCAAGTACCACCCTACTAAGCATCATCTGTTACAGGAGAGTCAAATTGAGCTCCTCATTGTAAAAACTCTTCTTAAAGACACAATATAAAAGGCCACGAGTGAAAACTGGACTAGGAGACGTAGCCCAAGAGGATTGGGTGAACTCCTTATTAAATTGTTGTGTTTTTTCATTTGCTTGATGTGTTTCTCTTACTGTTTTCCAATGCCTGTGTATTTCAAAATCTTATCGATCCGTTGCTTAAAATAACATAGGAATATCCCAACGCATGAGTCTGTAATACCTACATTAATTAACCAAGATCACACATAAGTGATTTTCAGATCAAGTGGTATCAGAGCTATAGGTTGTTAAGGTTAGACAAGCTTGTGTTGGATTTAGCTGTTGAATGCTAACTAGATCAAAGCTCAAATTAGGAGAAGGAGAGTTTGTCGAAACTAATCTTGAGATTGGAAGAGTCTATCCTCAAAAGATAATGTCAGAGGAAGGTTCTATGGGGCCAGACCCTCAATTTATAGATAGTTTCCTAGCCATAAGGTCCATGGTAGAGGAAATGCATAAGGACTTTAGAAAACATAAAGATGAAGATTCATCAGGCTCCAAACAAGATAAAGGAGAAGAAGAGTCTCTCCTCAATGACCACTCGAAAGGCAAGGGGAAAGAAGAAAGCTTTCTCAC
The DNA here is from genome assembly GCA_031772625.1 of Pinus tabuliformis. Lineage (NCBI taxonomy): Eukaryota > Viridiplantae > Streptophyta > Pinopsida > Pinales > Pinaceae > Pinus > Pinus tabuliformis. Next base: position 150,265,373 of record CM062815.1, on the reverse strand, counting down.
ACCTCCTAATAGCCCTGAACATAAAAAGAAGACCTCTTTGATTAAACTAGATGTTAAATTTGATTTACCAATATATGATGGAGAGTTGAATGTAGAAAAGTTGGACAATTGGATCATACAAATTGATGTTCATTGCAGAGTGCAGAGTATCAATTCAGATAAGAGCAAGATTCAGCTGGCCAGCCTACGCCTTGGAGGCACTGCCTTGGTTTCGTTGGAAGGCAGAACCAATGTTGACATGAAGAGACATGTTAAGACTCTTTCTGTCTGGAGTGAATTTGTTTCTGCAATCAAAAAGCAGTTCTATCCACTGGCCTACATGCAGCAAGCCATGATGAGCTGGAAAACTCTTCGTCAGTTGAAAGGGAAAAGTGTACAAGGTTACACCCAAGAATTTAGGAAGAGAGCTTTGATTCTAGGAATCTCATTAGACTCTCTTGAGACTCTATTGAAGTACATCAGTGGTCTACACAGATACATGAGGCACACTATCCTCATGTTTAATCCCACTAGTATAGATGAGGTATCTGTTCAAGCTACGCATCTAGAAGCTAGAGGAAAGAATGGAAACCGAGAAGTTGGGGGATCATCCCAACCCACTGCAAGCAAGAATAAGGAGAAAAAAAAATAGAAATGGAAAGCAAGGAAGGCCAATACTGCATAGAAAATAAAGTCTTCATGCACTCACTGTAAGAAGGATGGGCATGATGATGAGCACTATTGGATTTTGCATCCAGAACTGAGACCTAAGAAGTTTGAGGGCAAGAAGAAGAAGACTGCTGCAGCTATTCAAAAAGATTTGGGGTTGGACTTAGGAGATGAAACAACCATTGAAACCACAGGTATAAAAGGTAAGAATTCTGAATCATCTACTTGTAATTATGCAAAATCTACTATTGATGAAGAAAATGAGAGAAAAAGACATGAGCTTTTCCATATTCGAGTTATTTCCAAACATCAAAAGATTGATACTTTGTTTGATAGTGGCTCACAAGTAAATTTAATTTCTGAAGCAATTGTAAAGAAGTTTGGATTACTAACTACACCTCACAAGAAACCATACCCATTAGGATGGTTAAATGATAAAGCATAACTACAAGTAACTAGACAATGCAAACTCAAGTTTTCTTTTGGTTCAACATTTGTAGATGAGGTTGAGTTAGACATAATTCCTTTGGATATATGTGGAATTGTTTTAGGAAGTCCTTACTTGTATGACAGAAAATCTATTTTCTATAGAGCTGAAAACAAGTATCTACTCGTTAAAGATGGAATCGAATACTTTGTAAGAGCTCATAAGCTCAAGAATAATTACACTCTCATAAACTTAGGGCAGATGAAACGAATGATGAATTCATGCAAACAATTTTTAATGATGGTTGTAAAGGAAAAGAAACCTGATAAAACCAATGTATTTGAGGGTTGTGATGCTAAACAACAAGCTGATTTAGAAAAAAGTTGTTTTAGAGTATGATATCTTGTTTCAAGAACCTAAAGGTCTGCCACCCAAAAAGGAAATAGTGCATGAAATTAATTTGCAGCAAGATGTTCCATTGCCTAACATTGGAATGTACAGGTTGTCCACTTTAGAGAATGCAGAAATCAAGAAGCAAGTGCAGGAGTTGCTCGAGAAGGGGTTCATTAGACCTAGCACATCACCATGTGGATCTCCAATTGTTTTGGTGAGAAATAAAGATGGCTCATGGAGAATGTGCATTGATTACCGAGCACTAAATAAGATAACAATAAAAAATCGTTATCCCCTTCCTCGCATAGATGATCTATTAGATCAATTGAAAGAAGTTGTTTACTTTTCCAAGTTAGACTTGCATAGTGGATATCATCAGGTCAGAGTTGCATAACAAGATGCATGGAAGACTGCTTTCAAAACAAAGTAGGGATTGTATGAGTGGTTGGTTATGCCTTTTGGCTTAACTAATTCTCCTGCTACTTTCATGAGAATAATGAATGATGTACTCAGACCTTTTCTTGATGATTTTGTTATTGTATATCTGGATGACATTTTGATATTTAGCAAAACACGAGAAGAACATTTAAACCATGTTAAGCAGACACTAGATGTTTTGAAAAGAGAAAAACTTTATGTTAAACTCTCAAAATGTGAATTTGGCAAAACATCTTTGAATTATTTGGGACATATAGTAGGGGGTGGTGAATTGAAGATAAATCCCTCTAAGGTGGCAGTCATTGTAAATTGGCCTAAACCCAAATCTGCTACAGAAGTTAGGAGCTTCTTAGGAGTAACACAATATTGGAAAAAGTTAATTTCTAACTTTTCCTTAATTGCAGCTCCCTTACATGCTTTAAAAGGATTGAACAAGGTGTTTCAGTGGGGAGGCAAATAGCAGAAAGCCTTCGACACGTTGAAAGAAAAGATTCGTACAACACCGGTACTAGCACTACCAGGTCTTCAAAGACCATTTGAGATCCAAACGGATGCTAGTGACTATGCCATGGGAGTAGCGTTGATACAACATGGTAAACCCATATGTTATCATTCCAAGACATGTAATTCTATAGTAGTTAACTATCCCACATATGATAAAGAATTGTATGCATTAGTACAGAGTGTGAAAAAGTGGAAACATTACTTAATGGGAAAAGAGACAGTAATACATACTGATCATCAACCAATTCAATATCTACACTCCCAAACTTTGTTGCAGCAATCAAGACACTATAGATGGATGGGTTTTCTACAACAAGTTCATTTAGTCATCAGATATAAAAAGGGCATACACAATAAAGTTGTAGACATGTTATCTAGACCCATTATAAATTCATCTACTATACTTAAGCATAATTTTTTGTTACATGAGAGCTACATTGAACAATATGCTCAAGATATAGACTTTAAAGATGTATATGCAACCTTAAGTCAAGGCAAACGAGTAGAAGAATTGGATTATCATATTAAGGACTGACTCTTATATCATTGTGGGAAGCTATGCATTCCACAAACTGAAAGAGTAAAGATAACTCGAGAAGCACACACTGCTCTAACATCAGGTCACTTTGGGGTAAGTAAAAAAGTTTCACAACTGCAAAGGTTTTGTTATTGGCCAAAAATGAACGAGACAGTTTCTAGATATGTAAGAGGGTGTACTATGTGTGCTAAAAGCAAGCCCAAAGATAGAAAATTAGGCTTGTACACTCCATTACCAGTTCCTTCTCATCCTTGGGAAAGTGTTTCCATGGACTTTGTTGGAGGACTGCCCAAATCTAGGAAAGTTCATGATTATCTGTATGTTGTTGTGCATAGGTTCAACAAAATGTGTATTTTGATACCTTGTAATAAATAGATTACAACTGAACAAATTGCAAAACTATTCTTTCAACATGTATGGGTTCATTTTGGATTACCCACTTCCATTATATCTGATCGAGACACCCGATTTGTGGGAAAGTTTTGGTCAAGTCTGTGGGAACTGATGGACACCAAACTAAAGAAAATGACAACTTTCCATCCACAAACCGATGGCCAGATAGAAGTAGTCAACAGGATAGTGATCCAGTTACTCAGGGGATATTGCAGCAAGAATCCTAAGCTTTGGGATGAACATTTGTGTTATGTGCAGCATGCTTATAACCGAGCCAAACATTCTTCCACACAGAGATCTCCTTTTGAGACCTGTTTTAGTTTCACACCAAGGTCTCCCTTGGATTTTGTCTTTAGTAAGGACACAACAGTTGGGGGACATAGCGATGTGGACAAGGCAACTAGGTTCATCAAACAAATCTAAGAGATCCACTGGGTAGTACAGGAACAAATGGAAAAGAGCAGGTCAAATACAAGGTAGGGCATGACAAGCATCGGATGAAGCATAGTTTCCAAGTTGGTGATCAAGTTTGGTTGTATATCAGCAAGGACATGATGCAAGGTGAAGGTAAAACGCTAAAGCCTATCAAATATGTACCTTTCAAGATACTTGAGAAAATTGGTGAGAGTGCTTTTTGCCTTGATCTACTAGCTTACATGCACATCCACTCAGTCGTAAATGCAGATAGCTTGACATTGTTTGAACCTTCACTAATTGAGGATCCTGAAGAGTAGAGTCAATTACCTTCTATTGACCACCTGCTACTTGAATATCTTAATGAATTGCAGGAAGACATAGTTCTAGACAAGAAGGTGAGAACGACGCATAGGGGAGATGTTGAGTACCTTAGAATTGGGCTCAGGGGTTCAAAGCCAAGTAGTGAAAAATAGATGGAGATTGGACAGGTGAGAAAGTTGTATCCTCACTTAGTTTATGCTTGAAAACCAACTTTTGGTGGTCCAAAAGCTTTTTCAGTGGGAAGGTCGTGATCTGAATTGTACCCTTGAAAATTATCAGAGGTTCTATGGCGGTTTCAGACTATATCAGACTCCAACATCTTGTGAATAATGAGCTATCAGGAAGGACCTCTGGACAGTGGTAGTTGTAGCTAGCACGAAACAATGAGGACCCTTGGTCAAAGCGCATTGACTGTTGGCCCATGGAGACCGCGCAGTGGCGCAAACTAGAAAATAAGGAGTCCAGATCAGAAAACAAAGGCCATTTCTGATGTGCGATTAGCGCAGTCGCGCATCACAGAATAAAAACTTCAGAGAAGGAAATGCCCCAACACCTGGTCATGTGAAAAACAAGGAAAAGTGTGTGAAAATACACAAACCATCAGAAGGTGGGTCCCACACTCAAAATCGGTGGAATATCAAAGGCATTTCGGGTGGTAAGCGGGTTTGGCAGATGACCAAGCGATGCCATTCACTGAATGACGTGTGTCCGGCGGATGAGAGAGAAAACTACTCTCATTGCAGGGTAATGGTCGAGCAACTCACCCATATGATAAAAGTGATGACCGTAGGATTTGGAGGCCCCAAATCAATGACGGAGGTTGCACCCAATGGAGGACCGGATTTGACAGAAGAATAGGTTGAGGCATATGAAATTTGGGGTCCGACGTGACCGATGAGCTAGCGGATGAATCATTTCGTGGAATAACCGAAATAACGACCGTTCGAGGAAAATATGGCACCCAATTAGTAAGGAGACAAGTGGCCACCTCTCTGTGAAACGTTACACAGTGGCGATGACACAAAAGTAGGGAATTCCAGTGGACAGAGGTAGGCGATCCGAAGAGCCAGAAGAGGAAGCGAACAGTCAAGGGATGGATTGGCTTTAAGCCACAAACAGATAGAGAATAGAGAAGAGATAGAGGATACATAATAGAGAGTGAAGCAAGAGGCAGAGAATAGAGAAGTCGAGCTGACCTGTAAAGCTAAGGCAGTATCGAGCAGACAGAATCAAGAAGGCTTAAGAGGTTCAAGCAATCCCTGTGAGGATATCTGTCGGGAACTGAGTACCAAATTGGACTCATCCCATAGACCAGTTGAGGTCGAGACTTGGTAAGGGGGATTCTGTGTACTCTAGTGGTTTGGGGAATCCAAGTACCACCCTACTAAGCATCATCTGTTATAGGAGACTCAAATTGAGCTCCTCATTGTAAAAACTCTGCTTAAAGACACAATAGAAAAGGCCACCATTGAAAGCTAGACCAGGAGACATAGCCCAGGAGGATTGGGTGAACTCCTTATTAAATTGTTGTGTTTTTGCATTTGCTTGTTGTGTTTCTCTTATTGTTTTCCAATGTCTGTGTATTTCGCAATCTTATCGATCTGTTGCTTAAAATAACATAGGCATATCCCAACGCATGAGTTTGTAATACCTATATTAATTAATTGAGATCATACATAAGTGATTTTCATATCATTTCCTAGGCTTAGCTGGATATTATAGAAGATCCATTAAAGATTTCAGCAAGTCAGTCTCTCTGTTGTTTGGTCTTTTAGGAAAAGATGTCGAATTTTTATGGACCGAAAACTGTCAAGAAGTCCTAGATACCTTGAAAAGCAAACTTGTGATTGCCCCAATTTTGAGAGGCCCAAACTAGGCCCTACCTTTCCAAATTCACATGGATGCCTCGAACAAAGCAACAGGAGCAGCCTTAGGACAAATTGATGAAAAGTTACCTTATGTCATATACTTTATAAGAAAAAAAATTTCAAAGGCAGAGTTAAACTACACGGTGACCGAGAAGGAACTCCTAGCTGTGGTGCATTCTTTAAACAAATTTAGACATTATATCACAGGCTATCAAACCTTTTTGCACACTAATCATGCTGCAATTAGATATTTAATGAAAAAACCATATGTAAATGCTCACATTATTAGATGGTTGCTTTTACTGCAGCAATTTTCTTTGACCATTGTTGATAAGCCTGGTAAAGAAAATGTTGTTGCTGACTTTTTGTCTAGAGTAAATTTTCCTACAGATGAAGAAGGAATGGTGGATGATCAAATGCTAGATGAACACCTGTTTTCGATCTCAGTACTCTCTCCATTGTTTGCTGATATAGAAAACTACTTGGTTTCAACACAGTTTCCACCACACCTATCCTCAAAGGAGAAGAGAAAGATCATGAGGAAAAGCGCTCCTTTCACCTTGATTGGGGGCAATCTTTTCAAACTGGGCCCAGATCACATCTTAAGAAGATGTGTCAGGGAGGAGGAAGTCTATGACATTCTCTTGACCTATCATGACAGGCCTTGCGGAGACCATTTTGTAGCAAAGATGACTGCCTTCAAAATATTGCAAGCAAGCTACTATTGGCCCACTTTTCATCAAGATGTGAGGAGATACACCAGCCAATGTGATTGGTGTCAAAGGATGGGGAAACCTACTCCAAAGGATGAGAAGCCCATGCAACCTCAAGTGACATTTGAGCCATTTGAGAAGTGGGGCATGGACTTTGTGGGTCCTATCAAACCTCCTTCAAAATAGAAGCAATACATCATTGTGTGCACTGATTATCTAACAAAATCAGTAGAAACAAAAGAAATCAAAGTAGTAATAGAGGAAAAAATAGCTGAGTTTTTGAGAGAAAACATATTCTATAAGTTCGAGTATCCAAGAGAATTGGTCACAGATCAAGGCAGTCAGTTCACTTCCAATTTGATTGAAGACCTGCTCACACATCATAAAATCAAGCACAAGACTTCCACCCCTTACCATCCAAAAGCCAATGGGCAGGTGGAAGTCACTAACAGAGCTTTGGAAATAATTCTGACCAAGGTAGTGAGTAGCAGTAGAAAATATTGGGCAGAACGATTAGTTGAGGCCACTTGGGCCTACAACACAACATGGAAGACCACCACAGGGTTCACACCCTATGAAATGGTCTATGGGAAGAAGGCTTTACTATCAATAGAATTTGAATTCAATATACTAAGGATGGCAGCTCAGCTGGACCTAGACCTCAGCCATGCACAGAAGGAATGACTACTCGAGCTCAATGGATTGGATGAACAAAGATTATAGGCCCTTCTCCACACAGAGGTAGTTTATCTTCAGAGGAAAATATGGCATGACAAAAATATCAAGGAGAAGCAATTACAAGAGGGAGATTGGGCACTGTTCTACGATTCAAGGTATAAAGACTTCAAAGGCAAGCTAAGGACAAGATGGCTAGGACCATACACTATGGAAAAATGCAATGAAAATGGTTCAATTTTGATCAGAACCATTGATGAGGAAGCCATCCCCATGCTTTTCAATGGACATAGGTTGAAAATTTACAAGAAGACCCTCTCTAAGCGAGAGTTCATTGAAGATCTGAATAAAATAGTGATGGTAGTGGGGCATGTCTCAGCCTCCACACACTAAAGAAACAGAGAAAAAAGAAAAAATAATAAGGACTCAAGTGAAAACCTCCATGAGGCACTTGCGTCCCATAATTGGGTTGAAAACCTCTTATGAGGCAGCCTAGTGATGCAAAAAAAAGAAGAGAATAAGATCCCTGGGTGAAAACCTCCCTTGGAGGTGCCCAGGGTAGGCAATCGGGGTGAAAACATCCTTGAGGCACCCTAGTTGTTTTTCAAAAAAAAAAAAACAGAGAAAAGAAGAAAAAGAAAATTGAATTTTAATGCACATTGTAGGTTGCAGGAGGACCACAAGGAGCAAAAGAAGATGCCACAAAGTCTATTTCATCTCCTCCACATTCTTCTCCATCATTTCTAACCTTTCTTCTACCCCATTGTTTTCTTTTTTCGGAAACTGTGTGTTCTACAGGAGGCCCTGTGTTTTCTACAGGAGGCTCCTATAGAAATAAAAAAGAACCGGAAATGGTTCCAGTAAGCAGTTTGAGGGGCTGGGAAGTTTCATGAAGAGCATGTAGACCCTCCTATAGCTATCCACCCTCCTTGCCATCCATCCCACACCTGCACCACCTCATCATCATCATTTTTTCCTTCCTGTCGAAAAAACACAAAAACTAGTTAAAAAAAACAAAAAATAAAGGGAGAAACACCTCAAATATCACCTGCAGCTTACCAAGTACCTCTCCATCTCCATCAGCATCTCTGGCATCATCCTCACCACTCCCAACACAAAAATCAGCTAAAATTTTAAGGGGAGAAGCAGCTACAGGAGCTCCTGTAGGAATTCTTGTAGCAGTTGATCCCATTAAAATCAAGCCATAGCAGCAAAAGAAGTGAAACCACGGGATTAAAGGAGACATTTGAAGCTAGATCTAGCCAGAGGATACCTGCACCAAACAACCAGCCACACATCAGAAAGAATAAAGCATGCAGCAAAAGAAATACAGGCATGTAGTAAAGGAAATACATGCATGCAACAGTAAAAGGAGCCAAAATGCCTCACAGCACATACATTCGACTCACAGGTAAGTGACTAACCCGCTCCTCTCTTGCATTGGTGTAATTGAAAAATATGCATAAGTGAATGAGATGGTTAGGGTTGAACGAGAAAAGGTGGCTAGTTAACTAGCCACCCTCATCTAGTTGACTGCGCTCATTCAGAGTTGCCACCACACATGCATGTAGTCAAACTCAGAGAAAAATCCCAGGGACATGTAGAAGAGGGTTTGCAAACTTCGATGCAATGATGGGAGGTGATTGCAGGAAGAAAGCATGATGACAAGGCAAGTGGGGACCAACGGTCCAAATATGGCAATGTACATCTTTTTCCAGCTCACCCCCTCACCGGAAATATCTAAAAGAAGAAATAAGTACTTCTCCTCGAAACTCCTTCACCACCTTTTCTTTCATTTCATCCTCGTTCACTTAGCTATAGCAATCACTTTGTCACCACCACAACCTCAAAACCATCATTCTCCATTGCTTTCATCCATCCTCCTGCTATCGGCATTCTATAGGAGCAGTTATAGGTTCTACAAGAGCACCTACAGGCAGTTCTACACGAGGGGCAGTAAGTTGTTTTAAGGAGAAAACACAGGGTTTTTGCTCGATTTCTGGCTTGAGGAGGTAGCTTCTATGCTACCCACCTTGATTATCAATATGTGCAAAGAATGATATAATTTTAAGGAGGAATTGAGTCCATAGAAGAAGATGAATTACATAAAAAAATTCTGCCTGTTTTCTTAAAAAGAACACAGTTTTTCTCTGTTTTCCTGTTTTCTACAAAATTCTTGTCTCCATCATTTGGTGTTCAAAAGGGGTATAAGAAAAACGAAAGGGGGATTCATGAGGAAGGAGCCCACAAATTCAACCAGGCTCCATGAACATCCCCAGGTAGTAGCCATATTCACTAGAGAAAATTGGATGCCATTTTTTGAGAAATTTCGAGGGTTTGATAAAGAAGTTGCTCAGGAATTTGCCATTTCTTTAGGTCCTCACTCAAGCACCCATGCCACTGTTACTTTTAGAGGTCTCTCCATGGAAATCACCCTAGAATTTATCAGCAGGGTTACCACCCTTCCTCTTGGATTACCTTGGAGCAAAGATGAAAAGCCAATTCGACAGTCTGCCAAGAAAAACTTCTTCGAAAACAGTGAACATCCTGTAGAAGACAAAAATTGCATTAGAAGGACAAGCGTACCCTACCCTTGGGATGAGGTCAGTTACCAAATCATCAAATATATTTCTTGTGAATGGAGGTATAACATAGTCTATGGCTACCATTTTAGACTTCTCCATGAGCTGAGATATGGCATGGACACTCCAACACCACAGAAACTCAACATCCCCTATTTTCTCCTACAGTCCCTCATAGAATCCAACAATAAGTTGAAGGCAGGAGGTCCAGATCAGCTGAATCACCATGGGTTAATTAAAATATTAGTGGAAGAAGCCCTCCATACCTTCACAATCCCCATAGCATGGGAGATTTTCTGAAACATGACAATAGAAGATGACATAAAGGTGTAGAAATTTTGAATAATATGACACTTATTCACAGAGATTATCCTGATATACACTATTGCAGAATGCATGCATAATACATAACCTCCTCCACATTGATCATCAATTTTGCGGAATTAAAAAAACAATGAAACATCAATCGCATGTGCACATTAACATAGTATGTAACCCAGGGAAATCATACAGCTGAAAACCCCCAACTATCTGTATATTATATTGATTGAGAACATGTAACAATACATAGTATAATACTCCTCACAAGTACTCAATACTATCTCCACTTGTTACAGACAAACTAGCTCAGATCTGAATCAATCACAGGTTCAATTCTCCTCCACTGCTTGCCTACCTCCACTGTGCAATCCTGCATGAGAATAGATGAGAATGGCTGATCCAAACTCGTATTTCCCTTGGCTGAACCATGCAATCCTTATTGGCAATACTCAATCCATTGATTGTGCAAATCTCATGCACAACTATAGTCACAACTGACAACTGTCTTGCCCTTTCACTCACCTCTAACACCTGTCTCCACTGAACTGTCCATGCACTGAGTTAACTGATGTATTCTTTAGTTGATTTACGAGTTAATAATTAGTGAATTAATTAATAATTAATTCACATCACTCATCACTAGTGTATTCTGCAGTTAGACTAAATACAACTAGTTCAACCAAGTCAAACTGAACACAACTCCATCAACTCCTCAATCAACTCCACCAAACTCAACCACTTGAGTTCTAACTGAAGTCCATCATGCAATAGCTCAAGTGACCCATAAGAAGAGCGTATTTCCTTCTGACAGTTGCATGTGCCACATCTGTAGCTCGAACTGAAGTGCTCTAAGAGGATAAGATAATGTTTATAGTCCAAATATTATTAAGAGCTAATAATATTCGACTGTTCTATTTTTAGCCTGGCAGTCTAAAAATAGACTCCGCCCATATGTCTAAAAATAGAAGTCCATATATTTTTACCAACATGACCAATCATCCACAAATAGCATCCTGCAACTCATAGACCATGATCCATATGTCTAAAAATAGACATAGTCTAAAAATAGACTTTGCGCCAAAAAATAGCCTCTGTAGCTCGAACTGAAGTGCTCTAAGAGGATAAGATAATGTTTATAGTCCAAATATTATTAAGAGCTAATAATATTCGACTGTTCTATTTTTAGCCTGGCAGTCTAAAAATAGACTCCACCCATATGTCTAAAAATAGAAGTCCATCTATTTTTACCAACATGACCAATCATCCACAAATAGCATCCTGCAACTCATAGACCATGATCCATATGTCTAAAAATAGACATAGTCTAAAAATAGACTTTGCGCCAAAAAATAGCCTGCGGGCCCACTTAGTGAAGGCAACTCCTTTCCACTAAGCTCCATCATCTTGTTTCATTTTCAACACTCCCTCTCAACAAGATATGGATTATCTACAACCCCTATCCTGCCTCGTTGGTATTCGAATTTTCTCCTGGTGAGCGCCTTCGTCAAGATATCAGCATCCTAATCCTCCATTGGAATGTATGAAAGTAACATGATTCTCCGCTGCACATAATCTCTGATATGATGGTACCTAATGTCAATGTGCTTAGATCTATCATGAAATACTGGATTATCCGAGAGTTTAATGCAACTCTGGTTATCATAATAAATCACAGTAGGCTCCAAGTATGAACTGAACAACCTGACCAGGATCTTCCTCATCCATATAGCCTCGCATGCAGCCAAACTTGCTGCCATATACTCGGCCTCTGCTGAACTAAGTGCCACAGATCTCTACTTCCTGCTGTACCAAGAAACTGTTGTCAACCTGATACTGAAAATCCCTCCAGATGTGTTTTTTCTGTCCATTGGGCTCCCTGCCCAATCTGCATCCGTGAAGCCACATAGCTTCACCTCATCCTCCTGTCTGTACCATAATCCATATCCCAATGTGCCTCTGAGATAATGCAATACATGCTTTCCTGCCTTCCAGAAGAGCTTGGTTGGCTTAACCATAGATTTTGAAAGCTGGTTAATAGCATAGCATATATCGGGTCGTGTATTGACCAGATACATAAGTGATCCCACTGACTGTCGATAAACAGTGGCATCCACTACCTCTGCTGAAGTAGCATCCTCCTTCCTCCAACCTCCAGGAAGAGGAGTATCAACAGGCTTGTAGCCATGCATGTTGAACTTCTCCAGTATCTCCTGAGCATACTTACCCTAAGAAACAAATAGTCCATCACTACGCTGCCAAATTTCCAATCCCAGGAAATACTGAAGGAGGCCCAAGTCTTCATCTCAAACTCCCTAGCAAGATCCTCCTTGCATGAAAGTATCAACAACCCATCACCTGTCAGAATTAAATCATCTACATAAAGTACAATGATAAGCAACTTACCCTCCACCACAATCTGGTATAGGTTAGGATCCGCCTCACTCTTGGAGAATCCAAGTCCGGTGAAATAACTGTCTATCCGTGTGTACCAAGAATGTGGTGCTTGTTTAAACCCATACATCGCTCTCTTGAGCCTGCACACATGCGATTCACTGCTGAAGATCTCGAAACCTTCGGGCTGCTCTATGTACACCTCCTCCTCAATGAATCCATTGAGGAACATAGTCTTCACATCCATCTGATGAATGTGCCACCCCACTACGCTGAGAGAGCAAGAATTGTCCGTATGGAAGAATACCTTGCGACAGGTGCAAAGGTCTCCTCATAATCGATCCCCTCTATCTGTGAAAAGCCTCGGGAAACAAATCTTACCTTGTACTTCTCCACACTCCCGTCAGCTTCCTGCTTCACTTTGTAGATCCATCTTGAACCCACCACTAATTTCCCCTTCGATCTTGGGACAATATCCCATGCACTGTTTCTGACAATCGAATCATACTCTTCTGCCATGGCATCTACCCATGCGGGGTCCTCCACAGCTTCCTCGAAAGAGGATGGCTCAGTCACAACACATTTTCTCACAAAAGCCATGTATACAGTGTACCGATCAGGTGACTGTCTCTGTCTGTGTTGAGCTGTAGGTGGTCCTACAACCTTCTCTGCATCTTGAGCCAGTCGCTCAGCTTTTGTAATGCGCTTTCACCCTCTGATGGTTGGTGTTGCATGAGTGGTCTCTTACACTCCATGAACTTCATCCTGTGGCTGATCCACGTCTTGAAGCTCATCCTTAGGAACTAATAGCTCCTCATCTGCATGCAAGTGTGGCTCCCTCTCAAGCGAACACTTCATGGCTTTCTCCTCCTGAAATTTGATATCCCGTCGCATAACAATCTTGTGACTGTCTGGTAAATACACATGATAGTTATGGGGCGTATCAGTGTACCCCACAAATATCCCAACCTCTGTGGTTGGCTCCAGCTTCTTCCTGGCATCCTTCGTCACATGCATGTAAACATTAGAACCAAAAATCCTCAAATGAGAAATATCAGGCCTCTTACCAGAATAAGCCTCCTTGGGTGTGCTCATGCCAAGTATCCTGTGAGAACAACGGTTCTGCACATATACTGCAGTATTGCATGCCTCCACCCACAAGTGAAGGGGTATGCCCTGATCATGCAACATCGCCCGTGCAGCACCCACGATCATTTTGTTCTTCCGCTTAGCAACCCCGTTCTGTTGTGGGTTATGGGGAGCTATGAGCTCTCTTCGAATCCCTTCTGCGCTGCAGAAGTCCTTGAACTCGCCAGAGATGAATTCACCACCATTGTCGCTCCTAAGAGCCTTCACCTTCTTCCCCGATTCCTTCTCGACCAGTGCTTTGAACTCATAGAACTTTGAGTATGTCTCACTCTTCTTCTGCATGAAGAAGATCCAATACTTCCAAGAGAAATCATCAACAAAGATCACGTAGTACCTGTGCTTTGCTATCGAAGCTACTGAGAAAGGTCCACACATGTCTGTGTGAATTCTCTCAAGGATTGTCATGGCGTGACTATCCTTCTCGTGAAAGGTGGCTTTCACAAATTTTCCCAAAGTACACCCCTTGCACTGATCTGACTGCGCAAGAGTGCCTTTAGGAAGCCTAGTAGTAATCTGCTGCAGTATCTTCAAGGCTCCATGGTGAAGCTGGCCCAATCTCCTGTGCCACAGCTCACCATCATCCCGGCTCACCAATCCTTCTGCCTTGCATGCCATTGCTGCGCAGCCATCTACATGCAATTGATAAAGGTTCTTGACTCGAACCCCTATCTTCCGGGTTTATCCAGTTGTCTTACTGTATAGGAAAGCCTTTCCCTCGCTGAAAACAACATCATATCCCTTGTCTTCTAACATCGCCAAAGAGATAAGATTCTTCTTCAATCTTGGAACATGCATCACTTCCTTCAATACAAAGGATTTACCAGACTCCCTCTCAAAGGAAATGGTACCGATACCGGTCGCACTGTATCTACCAGCATCGCCCATCTCGATGTGCACTCCAAGATCTTTCTCCTCCAAATCAGAAAACAAATCTCGATATCCTGTCATGTGAAAAGACGCACCACTGTCCAAGAACCAAACTGATCCCATCACACTTGATACCAAGCATGCAATCAACAAAAAATCAAGCTCAAACTACGAGGCTAAGGCCTCTCCCGCTGCAGATCCAACAACTTGCTTATTTTTCTTCTTCCGCGGACAATTTGTGGCATAATGTCCGTGCTGGTGACAGTGAAAGCACTTCACTTTGGACATGTCCTGCTTCTTTCCTTTTGCACCGGAATGAGAAGATTTCCTGTTCTTCCCCTTCTTTGCTTTGGTAGCCAAAGCACAATTTTCTTCATCAGTTACCTTTGATGAAGATCCGTCCGTGGTATTCCACCTGATCTCCTCCTGCACAAGATCTGACCAGTCTCTCCCATCCTAGAAATTTATCCCGACCATTGATAGAGTCCTTATAGGAATGCCAAATCTTCAGAAGACCAAGGAGATCCAATCTCACCAAGTCCTCATCATCGACAGTCACCCCCACACTTCCCAGCTCATCCCTGCACTAGGTGAACTTCGTGAGATACTTGGGCATACTGTCTCCTTTCTCACACTTAATGTTTCTGAGTTTATCCTTGAGTTCCAACTTCCTCTGGTCGCTCTTGCTTTGGAATAAATCTGTCAACGCTTTCCACATCAAGTATGGAGAAGCCTTTCCATGCAGGCTGGACACGATGTGATCCTTCACGCCTCCAACAGAATCCTTTGACACTTTGCTGTCTTCTTTTGCCAAGCCTCAACTTGAGTAGTATCAGTAGGCTTTGGGGCCTCAGCCTCTATGAACTCCTTCAGCCCATTGTCGTCTAACACCACCTCCATCCTATCTTTCCATGCAATATAATTCGAGCTGCCCTCAAGTGCATACTCCAATTGCAATCCATTGAAAGACATTTCAACTTTGACACCAAGAAAACACTGCTGCAAATTCGAATTCTACCAGCTCAAAACTCAACCGCTTCTAATCTAAAATTTGTGATAACAAAGTATTTCTCATACAGAGATTGACTATATGGGCTTTTACTGGATATCTCACCTTCCAAAAGAAGGATGAATCCAGAGGCTACCTAGCTCGATTACAGACTCTGCCAAAAGAAATAAAATGTAAACACTTTCTGAATAATAGATTTGATGACCAACTCTGCTCTGATACCATGTAGAAATTTTGAATAATATGACACTTATTCACAGAGATTATCCTGATTATACACTATTGCAGAATGCATGCATAATACATAACCTCCTCTATGTTTATCATCAATTTTGCGGAATTAAAAAAACAATGAAACATCAATCACATGCGCACATTAACATAGTATGTAACCCGGGGAAAGCATACAGCTAAAAACCCCCAACTATCTGTATATTATATTGATTGAGAACATGTAACAATAAATAGTACACTACTCCTCACAAGTACTCAGTACTATCTCCACCTGTTACACACAAACTAGCTCAGATCTGAATCAATCACAGGTTCAATTCTCCTCCACTGCTTGCCTGCCTCCACTGCATAATCCTGCATGAGAATAGATGAGAATGGCTGATCCAAAATTGTATTTCCCTTGGCTGAACCACGCAATCCTCATTGGCAATACTCAATCCATTGATTGTGAAAATCTCATGCACAACTATAGTCACAACTGACAACTGTCTTGCCCTTTCACTCACCTCTAACACCTGTCTCCACTGAACTGTCCATGCACTGAGTTAACTGATGTATTCTTTAGTTGATTTATGAGTTAATAATTAGTGAATTAATTAATAATTAATTCACATCACTAATCACTAGTGTATTCTTCAGTTAGACTAAATACAACTAGTTCAACCAAGTCAAACTGAACACAACTCCATCAACTCCTCAATCAACTCCACCAAACTCAACCACTTGAGTTCTAACTAAATTCCATCATGCAATAGCTCAACTGACCCATAAGAAAAGCGTATTTCCTTCTAACATTTGCATGTGCCACATCCGTAGCTCAAACTGAATTTCTCCAAGAGGATAAGATAATGTTTATAGTCCAAATATTATTAAGAGCTAATAATATTCGACTATTCTATTTTTAGCCCGGTAGTCTAAAAATAGACTCCGCCCATATGTCTAAAAATGGAAGTCCATCTATTTTTACCAACATGACCAATCATACACAAATAGCATCCTGCAACTCATAGACCATGATACACATGTCTAAAAATAGACATAGTCTAAAATAGACTTTGTGCCAAAAAATAGCTTGCGGGCCCACTTAGTGAAGGCGACTCCTTTCCACTAAGCTTCATCATCTTGTTGCATTTTCAAAAAAAGGCCCTCACATATGATATTAGTCCTTCTAATAGTGGGGAGGAGAAGTAGCAAGGGGGAGAAGGGGAAGAAACTTAGGAACAAGAAGGGGAGAAGGAAGAAACCAAAATAGATTAGGAGGAAACAAAACCAACAGAGACAGAGAAAAAGACAGGAGGAGAAAAAGGGGCAGAAAAGACAGAGGTGTCTTCTGAGACCCTAGAAAGAGAGGTAGCAGATGCTCTCACAGCCCTCAACACCCCAATTAAACCAAAACAAAAGAGGAAGAGGCAGACCTCAATGTATTTCAGGGCTAGGAAGAGCACAAGGATCAAACAAGGGAAACCACCACCTTCTTCTAAAGCGCCCATTGTTATTGAAGATTCACCCTCTACCCAAGGGAAGGAATCCCCTTCCAAGGCACCTATCACTTATGAAAGGGGGACTCCTAGATCTCCCACATGGAAGGAAAAAGTAGAACTACAGGACTCAAAAACAGTCCTACAGGAGGCACAAACTGTTCTACAGGAGACCCTGTCAAGGCTATAGGACACCGAAAACTTTGAAGAAAGACTAGAAGGACAGTCAAAGGGGAAGGAGGAAGAAACAAAGGCTCAAGAACTTGATCCCCAACCTAGTTTGGGCTCTTACTACAACCTTCTTGAGGGGGGAAGAATCATTCCACAAAAATTTGCAATCCCACTTTTCTTTGAGTTGGAAAAGGAAAGAATAAGGACCCATAGGTGGATGCAAATAGCAAAATGCAAGGGAGTTGAGGATATTGGCTATATGGAGAATCAACTCAGAGAAATGGGTAGAGAAATAAGTGTTGTCAGACATAGAGAAGCAATCACAAGAACTCACCTTCAAGCAAAAAATGAATTGCTAGAAAGACAGCTGCAAGAAAAAGAGACACAATTGGCATGCATGACCAGCTAGTCCATGGAGGCACTGAAATGCAGAACACCAGAAAAATCATATGGATTATACTTCAAGGACCAATGGTTGCAGTTTCAGATAAAGACTTTGGCACAAAGGGGCACAATGCCTTTCCAAGATTACAGATAGTTTATGGACCTATGTGACCAAAGTTCATTAGAAGACAACGCAAAAATAGTAGAGTTCTATTTGGATAACATGGCCCTCACTGACATGAATGTCTAGAACCCCAATGTTAGGCTAGGGGACCTATAACTAATGTCCATTGCATCATGGATGAATCACGAGGAGTTAAGGGCAGTAGAAATAAGAAACTTGATGATAAAGGAGCATAATGAGCCTTAATGATTAGAGCTGAGCCATCAGATCCCATGGCTCTCATCAACACACACCGGCTGCTTGCAAATAATTCTCAAATTTCCCCTAGATATATAAGTGACCAACCACAGGCCATTGCACATTTTGAGGACATGGAAAGGTTACTTGGGGATGACTGTATTCATGCTTGTATGAGGAGGTGGAACACCCTACCACACAGTTTGCAGATCAGGGAGTATCACTCCCCAACAAGGATGAAAGAAGCATTAAGGAGAGTGTCACTATACAAGCGCTCTATGTAGAATTTGAAGGTCAATTGGATTGGCCTCAAACTAAGTCCCTCACTGCTGCTAGGCATACTATAAGGAAAAAAAGAGGAAGAAGAGAAACAACAATGGGAAGAGGTAGACAGAAAGGCAGGATTCCATGACAAAGAAGAGGAGCTCACATTAGAAGCATGGGATGTCAAGGAGGCCACTAGGGCCATCAAAGATGAGGAGATGGACTAAGTTGCTCAGAGGATGAGCAACACCTTTAGTAGGGGGGTGATGATGAGCCCCATAAATTGGTAATTATATGGGCTCATTTTGCCTCCTAACATAGTTTAATCAACCATTCTCTTAGCTTATTGCATGTTTTTTTATTATATTTATGCTAATGGAGGGAGTTGGGTTTGTTATGTTGCCATGGAGTCTAATATGTGTTTAATGCAGATTTTTGTTGAATTTTGAAGACAAAGTCAAAGATTTAATGGAAAATTGGCAGCAATAGTTCGAAGTGGATGAAGGAGAGGATTTATAGGAGGGCATCCCCCTCATTTATGACTCCCCACTTCGAATTCTTCTTCATGCAGCTTGGATAACAAACAACCAAATCAATGCACTAGGAGGTAGCCAAGAAAGTGGAGGATAACTTAAGTTTATCTCTAGTTTTGGGAGCCAAGCCTCCCTGATTTTAAGGAAGCTGTTGGGAGCTTCATTTGTATAAGTAGAAAGGCCTCGGGCCTCATTAGGAAGTTAGTCAAATTTTCGGACTTTTGTTGTAGCATTTCTCTACTCAACTTCGAGCTTACTTTTGTTGACAGTTTCATGTAATCCTATTATTATTTTGATAATAAAGATGAGATCCTTTTTGAGCTAGCATTGAGTTACCTCAGAGGGTTGAAGCTCTTGGGTTAGGGCCCAATCCAAGCATCCAAGCTCCTCTTGTTTGTATTTCTATGCTTTGTTTCAATTTATGAATTAGTTGCTGTTAGATGAATTTCTTTCTTGGTTAAGAATAGGTTTCTTTTGGTGATTTAGAAGGTTGTTTCCATTTGATTTTTCCATAGAAAGTTGAACAGTGATATAAAGAAGATATAAAAGGCAATCAATAGAGGCTTGGCCTCTTTTCCTCCCTTTGGGACCATGAACTGAGGCCAAGACCCTCTTGTTGCCACAAAAAACACAGATTTGCCTTCTCCATAGGATTTCTAGTGTTGCAGTTTGTTAGAAGGTTAATGCTTTTCTTTAGATCTCTTTCACCATGCTCATTTCTATCTTGCAATAAGTTTCCTTCCGTGCTTTCTTTCATTATAACATTTTTCAGCATTTTCTTTCCATAGCTCATAATCTAGATTAGCTTGATGCAAAATTCTATTTTTTGATGTACTTAGTTTCCTTGCTTGCTTGATCTCCTTGTTTCATTTTCAGGTCCTGTTGCAAAAGATCTCTTCTCACAACAAGTCAACCTACTAGCCATCACATTCTCTCCCTAATCTATGCCCTACAGGTCACCCAAAGTTCACCTCGAATCTGCCTTAGTTTTCTACCTTTTTCCATAGGATTTCTTCCTCTCTCCCAACCATCTTTTCCTCTCCTAGAAATCCTTGGTGACCCCTAGGCACCTTAACACATCATCCCAGCCTTCAGCTACCCTTTCCACCCACTTTCACACCTTCAAAACCTCCAAAACTGCCCTCGGCATCCTCCTCTAGACCTCCTGTAGATCCACTGTAGCTTCCTGTAGATTTTCCTATAGGCGTCTTTTTGAAGTTCAATTGTGGGAAAATCCTCCAGAAGTCTTCCTGAGACCTCCTAGGACCCATCCACACCATCCTACATCTTATCAAGTCCAAAAACCACCCTCCATTGCCACCTAATCGCTGCCACATTCACAATCAAGTAAATTACATGCATGACGATTTCACATAGAAATACATAAAAATCCAAAAAGATTTTTTTTTTGCTCATTTACTTCTAGAAATAGCTTAAGTAGATGTTCTTTACTTCCTGAGTAGGTAATGGAATTCATTTTCATGGCTTTTCATCTCTCTTTCTGCAAAAGTAGGATTAGTTGGTTAAGTAGGGTTTGCTAGGTTTACTTTACATTTCAATCTTCTTTTCCTTTCTGCAAGTAGAGTAGCCTCTATAGAGTAAGCTTTCCTTTATTTCATCACATATAAAGCTTCTTTTGGAATCCATAGAAGTTGGCTTGAGCTCCTAGTGATCTTGTGCCAGCTGACCAAGTGACAGCCTGCAGTAAGAACTAGTACTTGTGCATATAGCACCGTTGCTTCTAAGTTTTTTACGAACTACCGGGTTGATAAAAGTAAAGTAGGAAGCCTAGGAGTTGCAGCATTATTGCTGCAATACTAGTGCTCACCAGTCATATCATTGGAATCCAAATAAGAAATAAATTGAAGGTTGGTTGGACAGTAGGATTCACGAATTTGCGGTGCAGGAGAATATGAATCCGCGACTATCAAAGGAAGAGTGGTTAAACTGCTACCTGTACATAGAGATCCACAAAAGTTTCTTCGCATCTTTCCCTACTAAGTTGTACGAGTGGATCACGAAGCTAGCAGATAGCCAAGGAGGGTGGAAGCTTGACAATCCTATTCTATGGACCCCAGATTTGGTGCGTAGATTGGAAGCATCAGAGGATAAGATCGTGCCCGCTGTTGATCACTGGCTCGATCAGATTATAGGAGGATTCATTACTGAGTTCGCAGTAGATACATCAGTTAGCTATATCGAGGTAGAGCGATGCTTTCTCAAATGACTACAAGGTAAGAATGTAAAAGTCTTTGAATACTTGGATTAAAATGTTATTGTGTGAAAAGAGGTTTATGCAATTACCTTGATGTTTGGAGCCATGCAAAGTGGAAAACCCTACCGAAACGAAGAAAGTAAGGGACCAGAGAATAGCCCTTTGGTTCCACCTTCGTGAGGGGATGAGGAAGAGTTCGTGAAGGTCTCACCATGAAGTGTGATCAATTTGATAAGGCAGAGGATTCCACGCATACCACCCCCACCCACACCACCATCAGTTTCACCGCCTTCACCTCCATCTTCACCCGTACCACCTCCACCACCATCGCAAGTCAATATAGCAAGCGTGGTAAAATTTCCTGTGTTCAAGGGAGTAGGAAATGAAGATCCGGAATAGTTTTGGTTCGTGATAAGATCTGTATGGGAAGTTTAGGGAGTTACAAATTATAATATAAAGAAAACGACATTGGTCAGCACTCTGTAGGATCGCCTGCTGACCTAGTATATTAAGCATTCTAATGACAATCCGAATGTGGGGATCGTGGATATCCAAATTGCTTTGAACAGAGAATTTAGTAGGCCTAAGTCAGAGGCACAATCGATTATTGGATTCAAAGAGATCATAATGCTACCAGGTGAGGCTCCTTGGGAGTTGGATTAGAAACCAAAGTGCACAATTCATGAAGCTATTGTGACTCTGATGGATGGACAACACCGAGAATGGTTTGTAGCATCACTCATGCCGCATTTGAGGGACACTCTATCACAACATAGGTTAACGACTCAAGTAGAAGCCTTGGAGATCGTGATGAGGCTGCATGAGACCCTGATACAGGGTCCTAACTTGGGAGTTCAGCAGTTCCATGTGCAGTTGAAAAACTTATGCTTTGAGATGCAGAGTTTGAAACAGGATAGGACAACCTGACTAGAAATGTGCGTAGAGGTATGGTGCATTAAATGTAAGGGTCAGGTTCATGACAAGGACCACTTCCTAGTGTTAGAAAATTACCTCATGGGAGGAGGACCGATGTCGTTAATACTAGAGGAACAATTAGGACCTAGCGTGACACCTTCTTTGTGGTGCACGATTTGTCAAATAGGAGGAAAGCATGCTATGAACAACTGCCATATGTTACAGAAGTAGACACAAAATTTGCAAAAGTTCTTCTATAATTTTTTTAGATCAGTTGGACAGGATGAGCACACTTTTAGAAGCTATGAGCTGATGATGGATAGAACTCCCACCTACAGGGTACAAGCCAAAACGCAGCCCCTTAACCAGAACGCAGGAGTGTCACACGGAATCAGTCAAGAGGCTGTAAGGACTGACTCAGGGATGGTCAAATGGATGACAAGTATTTTGCAGATGAAAGTTTTGCTTGCAGACCTCTTGAACACATAACGACACGACAGATGGCTTGGTGACAAATAACTCAAAGTTAATCCCCGGAACCCGGTTAAAGACTTTCAAAGTGGTTTGATCAACTGTGAGGTAAAAGATTTCCCAACCCAGGTGAATGAAAAGTGTCGTGTCCAAGAGTGGTAATAAAGTTTCTTTTGAGACAAAAGGTAACAAACAGGTTCATTCTTCTCTTTTTTCCCCCACCATTTCTGGCAAGTACCTCTTTATTTTTGACAAGCTTGAGGAGGATAACATATGCTTGATTATAAGCTCATCCTTCGGATGAGTCCAACCTAGTTTTGATTCGAACCCTAGGAAGGAGTGGTTCGTTCCTGTTTGTAATTGAACAGGTCCTTTACTGTGAAATGTTTAACGAGCCCAGTATAGGAGAAACTCGGTGTTTTTCAATTTTAGAGAGTCTGAAAAACTTAAGAAGACTCCAAGTTGAACTTTTTCGTAGATTTGTGTCCCTCAAGCCCGAAAAAGTATAAAATAATACCTGGGGGAACCGCTTGATCTTGCGACCAAGGAGTACTTTCATAATTAGTGCCACTGACCTGAAAAGTAAAAAGCGATCAAGGACACGTCGTTTTATTTCCGTATCGAGTTTGAAACGACAAAAACCCGGCAATCTTTTCCTGATTTTACGGTCAGAAAAGAGCTATAAGGGGACCGTCTTTTAATTCCGTTTTAACGAGTGTAAAAGAAACGCTCAGCAATCTTTTCATATTTTAGGAATCAGAAAAGGGCTTAAAAGATGACTCTGAGGTGTCACTTTTTCGTAAGTTTTAACGAGTTCGAAAAAATGATAAAAATGTACTCATGGTTTTCACTTTTTCGTATGTTTTAATGAGTTCGAAAAAATGATAAAAATGTACTCATATGGCCGACTTTCAATTTAATTTACGAGCAGGAAAAGACGGAAAGAACTCGGCATTTTCATTTGTTTTACGAGAATGAAAGATAGCAAAATAATCTCGGTATTTTCATGAGTTTAACGAGTCTTGAAAATAACTGAAATTGACTCGAGATAGGTTTCATTTTTACAAAAGCTTGAAATAGACAAAAACTATGCTTCAAA
This sequence comes from Pinus tabuliformis, assembly GCA_031772625.1. NCBI lineage: Eukaryota > Viridiplantae > Streptophyta > Pinopsida > Pinales > Pinaceae > Pinus > Pinus tabuliformis. The sequence continues at coordinate 150,241,594 of CM062815.1, read as the reverse complement.
GTAGTTTCATTTTTACACAAGCTTGAAACAGAGAGAAAACTGTGCTTGATGCCCCCTAAGCATAATTGCTAGAGTGCAAGCCCCCCAGCTTCATTTCATTCAACCAGTTGGATGAAATGAAGGTTAAGTTACGAGATCATTTGAAAGACTCGACCTAAAACTATAAGAAAATTATACAAAACACTGAAATAACTAACCTAAACATACAACCTAACATCTATGAGGTCTAGTCAAACTCTTGACTTAATTAGAGGAGGATTTGTTTCATTTTTTAACGAGCTTGACACAGGAAAAGAACTATGCTCGGATCCGGTTTCATGTTTATGCAAGCTTGAAATGAAAAACTATGCTTGTTATAAGTTCACATGCCCCTAGCATAATGACGCAAAATGAGGTACATGCCCCCCAAGCTTCATTGCATTCAACGAGGTGGATGGAATGAAGTTTTACTTTCCAGATCTTGGAAAGACTTGTGGGAGTTGTTTCATTTTTTAGTGAGGTTGACACAGGAAAAGAACTATCCTCAAAACCCTTGTTTCATTTTTTAACGAGCTTGACACAAGACAAGGAACTATGCTCATAACTACTCGCTAAATCTACCTAACAAAAAATCTACTCTAAAAACCTTGATTCATTTTTTAACGAGCTTGACACAAGACAAGGAACTATGCTCTAAAATCCTTGATTCATTTTTTAATGAGCTTGACACAAGACAAGGAACTATGCTCTAAAATCCTTGATTCATTTTTTAATGAGCTTGACACAAGACAAGGAACTATGCTCATAACTACTCTCTACAATCTACCTACTTAACCTACCCTTGTTTCATTTTTTAACGAGCTTGACACAAGATAAGGAACTATGCTCAAAAAGTTCGCATGCCCCCAGCATAATGATGCAAAGCGAGGTACATGCCCCCCGGGCTTCATTGCATTCAACCGGCTGGATGAAATGAAGGTTTACTTTCAATATTTAACTTGAAAAGGGAGTTGTTTCATTTTTAAGGAGGTTGACACAAGAAAAGAACTATCCTCATACCTGATTCATTTTTTAACGAGGTTGACTCAGTAACAAGAACTATCCTCAAACCCTACTTTCTACAATCTAGCTACATATCCTAAAATCTACCTGATTCATTTTTTAATGAGGTTGACTCAGTAAAGGAACTATCCTCACTCACTAACCTGTTTCATTTTTTAACGAGGTTGATTCAAGAAAAAACTATCCTCGTACTCACTGATTCATTTTTTAACGAGGTTGACACAGTAAAAGGAACTTTCCTCACACCTGATTCATTTTTTAATGAGGTTGACTCAGTAAAAGAACTATCCTCATTCACTAACCTGTTTCATTTTTTAACGAGGTTGATACAAGAAAAAACTATCCTTGTACTCACTGATTCATTTTTTAACGAGGTTGACACAGTAAAAGGAACTTTCCTCACACCTGATTCATTTTTTAACGAGGTTGACTCAGTAAAAGAACTATCCTCATTCACTAACCTATTTCATTTTTTAACGAGGTTGATACAAGAAAAAACTATCCTCGTACTCACTGATTCATTTTTTAACGAGGTTGACACAGTAAAAGGAACTTTCCTCACACCTGATTCATTTTTTAACGAGGTTGACTCAGTAAAAGAACTATCCTCATTCTAGCCTATTTCATTTTTTAACGAGGTTGACTCAGTAACAAGAACTATCCTCATACACACTGATTCATTTTTAAACGAGGTTGACATAGCAAAAGGAACTTTCCTCGCAACATCCAATTTCATTTTTTAACGAGGTTGAGACGGGAACAAACTATCCTCGTACCTGATTCATTTTTTAACGAGGTTGACACAGTAAAAGGAACTTTCCTCGTTCTAGCCTGTTTCATTTTTTAACGAGGTTGATACAGGAAAAAACTATCCTCGTACACATTGATTCATTTTTTAACGAGGTTGACACAGTAAAAGGAACTTTCCTCGTTACAGCCTATTTCATTTTTTAACGAGGTTGATACAGGAAAAAACTATCCTCGTAACCCTGAAAAGAGACTCAAAACACCCAATTGATGAAAGCTTAAAACAGGAATGCCAATGAAACAAGCTCAGGTGAAGATCTTTGACAGGGGATTAATGGATCTGGGCAGTAAAAACTAAGAAAAAGCAAAATCTAAGAGGAAAAATGCAAAAAATGGAATTTTCTTAAATTTTAGCAGGGGACGCAGGCAACCCGTTAGAACAGGTGCGGGCCCGCTCTGTGCACACAGCGACAGTGCGTCCAGGGACGCACTGTGCAATACTCAGAGGGTGCGTCCTACTGGAAAATTCAAGAAAAACCAAAATGAATCTAACCCTAAGCTAACCCACCCAAAGACAAAGTCACAGAGCCAAAAACTAGAAAAATAAATCAATTTTCTCAGAGCAAAGTTCATACAAAGGAAAAGACTTTCACATCAATGGAATCCCCAGTGGAGTCGCCAATTTGTCACACAGAATCAGTCAAGAGTGCAGACACAACCGACCTTCCTAGAAGTCTAAGACATTCTAATGACAAACAAAACAAACTGGAGCTATCCTTCTCTAAACATGCATTATGATATGAGAAATCAAGTGTTTCGTTCTTACCTTTGTCCAAACGCTGTTGTAGAAGTCCAAGCTTTGTTGATCTGGATGAGCTCCTCCTTTTCTCCAAAACCTGCAATCAACAACAGTCAAACAATTAAATAGCACCTGATTATAACATAAAACAAAGCATATTCAACATATAGACCAAGGAGTACATGAAATAACCCATAAACAACAAGTTATTGAGAAGAATGGACCAATTTGCATTAAAGGTAATCAAAAGGAACCATTACAACCTGAGCCTTGGTGTTGTGCAAGCTCCTTCCAGGGTCCACAAGAGTCTTCCTCTACTTTGACAAAGCTCACCCACTTCCAAATAGAACAAGCAAAGATGGCAATCTCTCCTCACAAGCTTCTAAATGGGAGTCCTAATTCCTGCAGCATTTACCCTTAGAAAATGTATAGCTTCAACCTCTCTCCTTCTGGCCCAATGCCTGTATTTATAGTGCTCAAGAGGAAGTTAATCAGGTCCACCATCAATGGGATAGTCCCCTCTTTGGATGGGATCACTCCCTTATTGATGGGATAAATTCCTCTTTGGTAGGGGTGCATGAACCATCTGGAGGCGCTCAATACACGTCGAACAACCTTCTAGAATGCTCTAGAAATGACCACAAGTAAGTTTTTGAAGATTAAACTTGCGCATTTTAACCTTTTCAGAGGGACGCACCTGCCCCTTCAGATACAGAGCGTCCTTGGACGCAGACCTCATGAACAATAGGTGCGTACCCGCAGGCAAGGTTTGAGAGAACCTGCGTACCCAGAGATAAACACATTTATAAAGACTTTCTCTCTTTCTTGGAGTTTGACATGGATAGCAGAGGCATAAGACTTGCTTAAGAGGGTAGTATGACTGTTGATAGAGCCATACCAACTGTAAATAGCCATGGTGACATTTTTTAGTGTAACAAGGAGTGGCGCGAACTGAATTTCAGGGGAGTGGATGAGGTTGAGGTCGAGGAGGGCCTGGAAGAGGTTGCAGATAGCTGATATGCTACAATTCCGGAGGGCTAGGACATTATGCCTGTGATTTTATGAATCCAATGCATCCATCATGTCTATATTGTACCTTGTTTGATCATGAGACGAAGGATTGTCCTACACTGATAGCTAGGTTGTACGACAAGGGAGCACTCCAAAATCCCTCGACTTAGAACCTGTAGATGATGAGGTATGAGCCGCGTGAGGAAGATCCAAATGTGAACATTGTGCTCAGAAGTGGAATTGTGACAGGAGATGATAAAGGAAACCAACCCAAAGATATTAGTTGGGTTTGCAAGGCTCTGACGAAAGAAGTAGAGTTTGATTTGGAGCACGCTAAGGAAACCTTCATGGAAGCTAGGAAGAGCTTCGCTGATGTCTCCACTTCAAGAAGCAAAGATAGATCAGAGCTGAAAATGGACCCATATATGCTTACAACGTTCCTATAGACATGCATGAAGCTACTACTTGATAGTAAGACTGTAAAGGGATTGCGGGAACTCATTAACAGATGCGCTGGGATCACGCCAGGAGAGCTGCGCGTAGTCTAGAATATTGGAAAGCATGCGATGAGGATGAGAAGAGAAATGAGGTTGACTGGGTAGATTAGAGAATATGAGATGGACCAAGTAATTCTAGATTTAGGATCGGATGTGAACGTTCTACTGAATCAGACATGGGAGCACATGGGAAGGCCTGCGCTGCAATGGTCTCCTATCCAACTGTGAATGGTGAACCAGCAAAAGATAATACCTATGGGTAGATTGCAAGGAATCACCATGGATATTGAAGGGGCAAGCGTGCTAGTAGACTTTGAAGTAATAGAGACTTTTGATGACATCAATCCCTACCCGTTTCTTTTAGGAATCGATTGTGCCACTAACATGTACGAGGTGATTAATCTAAAGAAGTGCAAGATGATTTTTGAGAAAAAGTCTCTGCGCATAGTCATACCCTTGGACCTTGTAGAAGGATCGCGCTACACAGAGGCAATGTGCGACTATGAAAGCGATGACGAATTGGACTTCATCTACAAGATAACTGCATGAGAGCAAGACTGGGTAAATCCCACCGCGGATGGACGAATCTCATGGGAGTGCAAATGCTCTTATACGTCAGATTCATATGAAGAGGAAGAATGATGGCAGAACCAGTTACATGAGGTAACCACGCTGAACTGTAATATGATGACAAGGTCATTACGCTGCGTATCGATAGAAGTGAGAGATTTTCTTACTTATGATGGATTAGGTGAGGTAGATTCTTTCTTGGACAGATTTGAAAGGGAGGTGCCAGAAAAGCAACATTTCCAGGCTTTGAAGTGGGTACTGCGTGCTATGCCCATGAGGTGGTGGGGTATGCACAAAGGAAACTCTAAGGATTGGTGCGAATGCAGGAGGATGATGCGCATGCATTTTGGGAAGCCTAAGATGTAATTAACAGAAAAATACAATGGATGGGATGGTCCGTGAACACATCTGTCCAGGTGGGTACAGGCATATGGTAAACAACCTGCGTGGATGCACATGGACTTCATGTTGGGGAACATAGTCAATAAGCAGGTGTTGGGGAGGAAATTGCATGAACACTCCCTCCAGTTGGAACGACAGAGTGTGGGAAGAATGAGTGTGCTGAAGGTTACCCACATAGAAGCATTTAACGAAGTGTACAAAGCACTGAATAGGGTATATAACATGCAGTGAAGTGATTGGGACCTGCACGTACCAGTAGTCTTGTGGGCTTAGAGGACAACATGCAAGAAACTGATGGGAAGGATGCCTTCTAGGCTAGCCTATGGAGCAAATGTTGTAATACTTATGGAGTATATTATGCCTAGTCCACACATAGCAACGCCTGTGGATATGATGGTTCGCGGAGCCTTGGAAGAAGGGATCACGCAACTCAATGAAGAAGAACACTTGGTACCTATTAGGGCTCCAGGAAACTCTCTTAGGTTGTAGCTCAGAGATACCTGGTAACATATAATCTTCAATATGGTTCTAGGAACTTATTGGGATGGGTGATGGTTTGGTTCAAGCCAGATAACCACTTCTACTCTGTTTTCACTCCAGACATGCATGAACACCCTCAGACTACAAGGCTTTAGACCACCAATGCTCAAAAATTTGGGAATTAGGTGAATAGACAAAGAATACTAACCACACCAGTAGATGCATACAGAATGTAAGATGGCCAGCTATAACTAGTAAAGAAACTTGAAAATCTAATATATCAATGTAGAGATAAGATGATAGTTATCTTTCATTAGATACAGAATAAACCTAAGTGACCTACTCACTGATACATTCAATTTTCTAATCCAGAGATAAGATGACAGTTATCTAGCATTAGACGTAGAAGAAATCATGAATACAACCTTTCAGGCACAAGCTTAGAATAGAGGAGAAATGGGAATTGAGAAATTAATAGCAAAAGAAGCTTGCATTGCTAAAAATGAAAATGAACGCCGCAAGTTATAGAATATCTACAGTCTCCAGAAGTTGAACTGAAACACAATTACTAACCTGATTACATCTTTCTTCCAACTATTTATAATCTATCATTACAATGGCCCTTAGCCGTTTAGGGATGGAGGGGTCTTAATTGACCACCAAGTACCATTAACTGTCTGATAGCGTCTATGAACGTATTTTCTTTCTCCACTATGAAAACCTGATCAGTTCTGGTACCGTGCTATCCTCCAGAAGGTCAGATTGATCATGGTAGTGGAGTTCCATGGTTGTTTAATTCAGTTTCTGAGTCGTGTTGTGTCCTTTTCTCTTACGGCCATGCTCTTCTTTTAATTCAGTTTCATGGTCAGACTATCACCAGACTAACAAAGTTGGCCATCTTCTTCTTCGCATAACAAATAGGATGTGGGGTATGGAGTGCATGGGAAGATGAACGGTTGTGAGTGATCATGAATGGTGGCCATCAGATCAAGGGAGATGTGTGGTGGGGATTGCTTTTTGGAGGCTAGCAGTCGTGACGGGAGTAGAACATGTCCGAGCTATTGGATCTTCCAACCGGCAAATCGGACAGTTATCGGGCAGTGGAGATGTTCAGATAGGAACATGTGGGGTGGTTTAGTTTAAATGGAAACAAATTTTATTGGGCAGGCATCGGACGGTAAGCGAAAGATGTCAGAACTCGCCCAATGCCATTCAATGGATGACACGTAACGGTGGGGAAAGAGAAAAACTTCCCTCATCAGGTGGGTACTTTTCGCACTTGTTGTCCACGCGATATGGGCACTGATCATTAGATCTAGCAGGGTTGATCTAATGGTGGAGAAAGATCGGGCATGATGCATTGATCGAGAGGAATGTGGGATATTGGATTGGTGGGAAAAGATCAACGGAAAAGGGAGGTGGAATTACGAGGCGCCCTTGGGAGTTGTGCTGACGGTGCGTATGGTGAATGGGTAAGGTTTTATGGGGGGTGTTTGACTAATTAGCTTGGAGCTAAGATTAAAGAGGGTTTTGTCAGGGTATGAAGGTTAATTTAGGAAATGGGATAGGTAGAGTGTAAACGGGGTAAAAGAAGAAGGGGAATGATGGCCCATGTGGGAACCCTTTAAGAACAGCGAAGCAGACCGAGCCTTTCCTTCATCCTTCAAAAAAGTTAGCACTGCATCTCAGGGCTAACACTGGCTCCGTTTGGGGATGAATTCTCCCTGTGAGGTTTCAAGAACCGTAGAACACTGCCTTTTACATAAGAAACAAGATCAGAAATATTACCTAGTATTCCATTGGGCATGGAGTCTATCTAATCCTACACTAAAACTTTGAAAAATAACATATTTACAATACTAAGGCCTGAAAGGCTTAAACAAAATAAACTTTCAAAAACCACCCATTGACTGGGCCATCAAAAACAGTTTCTCCCTCCAAATTTTGCAGCATGAAATTATTGTTTCCGTGGACCTGAGAGATGACAAATGGTCCTGTCCATAGAGCATCAAATTTACCATGATTTCCTTTATTTTCCTTCAGTGCATCCCATTTGAGGACCCAGTCACTAACCTGAAGATTATCCATCTTTTCCTTTCTGTCAAAAGATTCCTTGATTTTCCTTTGATGTATTTCATACCTCTCAATCAGTTGATCTCTGATCTGATGAACTTCAGCCAAGTCACTTATCCTCCTTGCGATGTCACTTTCCTCGTTCTGCTCTTCTTGCAAGAATTTGGCCACAGGGAGGAACAATTGGATTGGGAAAACAACCTCAGTGCCATATACTAACTTGAATGGAGAATTCCCAGTGGACTTCTTGGTGGTGAAGCTATCAGCCCACAATGCAAACTTTAGTTTGGAATCCCAGTTCCGCGTGTTGTCTTCCAGTAGCTTTTTTATTATCCTTACTAGGCTTTTATTGGATGATTCTGCTAGGCCATTACCTTGAGGATAATATGAGGTGGAATGCACTAGTTTAATGCCCATTGAGTCACACATGTCCACCATTTCTTTCACCCTAAAAGTTGCTGCATTGTTTGTAACCAATTTGTTTGGGCAACCAAACCTGGTGAAGATGTTTTCTGTCAAGAATTGCATGACAACCTGGTGATTAGATTTCTTAGTGGGGATGGCCTCGATCCATTTGGTAAAATAATCAGTGGCTACTCAAAATCAATCTATGCTAGCCACTGGAATGGGGATTAATCTCCCCTATGAAATCCAAACCCCACTGCTAGAAAGGGCCACTGGTATGTATTGGCTTCAGGGGCAAGGATTTCAGTTGTTGCCTTCCTGCAAACCTCTGGCACTTGTCACAAGATTTCACAAATGAAAATACATTAGAGAATAGAGTGGGCCAATAATATCCAGCTCTCACGATGTTGTGGGCTGTGGTTTTCCAATAATGATGTCCTCCACAGATGCTAGAATGGAACTAATGCACAACTTCCACAGATTGCTCCTTCTCTAGACATCTTAAGAGGATTCCAACTGGGTCCTTCCAATAAAGCAGGTTCTTATTAATACAAAACTTGGCTGCTCTGAGCTTGATGGTTTTGGCTTGACTTGAGCTAAGCCCTAGAGGGACTTCTAGCTTCAACAAGAAATGACTTATACTGGAATACCAATCACAAGAAGCCAAATTCTCATCTAATGACTGGTTCTGCCTTCATTCTTCTATTGCCTCATCTGCTTGTTCAACCTCTGAATCTACACCAATGCAATTTATGTCTAGTAGATTGCAATTTTCCTCAGCCATAAGCTTAGCCAGGCCTTGGCCTTTGATAAGCTTGGTGGGCTTTACCTCTATGCTGAACTCTATGAGTTTTGTAATCCATTTGGCCCTTCTTCCATCAACATCTGGCTACATTAAGATATCCTTTACTGAAGCTGAAGGTACATAGGCAACTACCTTGGAGTGCAAAATGTAAATTCAGAATGCCTTTAAATACTTTATGAGAGCATAGGCTTGCTTTTCAATGAGCTCATACCTTAATTCAGCATCTCTCAAAGTCTTGCTGAAGAAGGCCACTGGGTGTTCTATACCTTCATTATTTTTCTGCAACAAGACTACTGCAAGTGTATCATAAGAAGCAAAAGAGAAAATATAAAAATCCTTGGTGTAGTTTGGGCTGACTAAGGTGGGAGCTTCCATGATAGCTTTTTTGATGGCTTCAAAAGATCTCCTTGCAGCCTTTGTCCATTTCATCTTTGACCCCTTCTTTAACATGGAGGTGATGTGCTTCACTAGTTCTGCAAAATTTAGAATGAACCTCCTCACAAAGTTAATCTTTCCCAAAAAAGATTGAATGTCCCTTTTTGATCTTGGGATGGACAAAGTCTGTATTGCTTGAACCCTTTCTGGATCAATCTTAACACCTGCAGCAGAAACGATATGTCCTAAAAGCTTGCCTTCTTCTAGAGAAAACTGTGACTTCTTAGGATTTACTGAAATCCTAAACTTTCTGCACTTCAGAAACACCTTCCTCAAATGTTGCAAATGATCCTGGTGACTACTGGAAAAAATTGTTATATCATTAAGATAAATTAGTACAAATGTTTCCTTCTCTCCCATAAAAGCTATATCCATGGCCCTTTGAAAGGTAGCCCTGACATTCATTAGTCAAAAAGGCATCTTGGAGTACAGGAAAGTGCCCCAAGGAGTAGTGAAGGCAGTATTTTCTTGGTCCTCTAGATGTACAACAATTTGATTGTAGCTTGAAAATCCATCTAAGAAAGACATGAATTTAGCCCCTGCAACTTTTTGCAGCAAATGTTCCATCTTGGGCAGAGGGTAGTTATCTTTCTTGGAACACTTGTTCAAATTTTTGAAGTCAACACAAAGCTTGATTTCCCCATTTTTCTTTCTTACTACCACCAAGTTAGCTATCCATTTTGAATACCTTAGGGGAACTATGATCTTGGTAGCTAACAATTTCTTAATTTCCTTTTCAACCAAAGGGAGTAGCAGAGGGCTTATGGGTCTCAGATTCTGCTTGAAAGGAATGGTGTCTTTCTCCAGTGGGATCTTATGCTGAATGATGTTTTTGTCATACGTCTTAAGGTCACTATACTCCCAAGCAAAGACATCAACGAATTTCTTCATTAGGGTGCAGTATTCATAACTTTTGGTAGTAGACAAGTGGGCAGACAGATTTATATACTTTGAATGTTCTGGACTCCCTATGTTATGTCTATGGACCACAGAATCATTTTATTTTTGGGCAGTCTTATCGGGTACATCATTATGGTCAAATAGCTTCTCTAGAGGCACCAAACCTTTAGGTATATGGTTACTAGGAAATTGTACAATGTTGTCCTGACCAATTTTGTTTCTCAGCTAGGACTGATGGCCTTCCTACATAGTTTCGTTATCTTGATCAATTTGCATTTCAGAGAATTCATCAATGACTTGTAGAAACCTATTGACTTCATCATCATCTTCAAAAACTTTCCAATACTTGACATTATCAGGAAGAGATGGCCTATATTTCACCTGGATTTCATAAGCCAATCTGGGGGGTAAAGGAGGAACAAACATACTAGCAGACACAACAAGGGAATTGGCAAGTTGATTCTTGACTCTAGGAATATACGAGATACAAAAGCTACTATAAGAATCTTGAGCCTCCATACCTCATCTTTGTATGCTTTCAGCCTGGAGCACTTTGCTTGGAATGTTTTGTTTACTTGTTGAATGATGAGATCGACATCTCCAAACACCTTTATGTCTCTAATTCCCATTTCTTTAGCATCATTAAGCCCAATATCAAAGCCTCATACTCTGCTATATTGTTGGTGACCTGAAAAGTCAGCTTGAAAGACAGATGTATGCATTCCTGTGTCGGGGATACCATCACTACACTTGCTCCTGCAGCTTCCCTAGAGCAAGCTCCATCAAAGAACATATCCCAAATTTGTGGCCCTTCCTTCTTCGTGACTTGGCATACTGGTTTCTTGAGCTGCGCTAAGGCCACCTAGGATTCTTCAATTTGGAGAATACATGCTCCAAAATCAGTGTCCACAGCATAAATGGGATGATTAGTGGGATTATTTCATCACTGGTGATATATGCTAGCTGAGCTTCCCTGTATAACCTTCCACTTTCTTCCTCAAAAACTGGGATAGTGGCATAGGACAAGTAATTTTGCAATGTCCCACCCAACCTCTTAATCCATCCTCTGGAAATTAGCATGCCAAACTTAGGGGGGACATCTGCTACTACAATATCCATCATCATGCTCTTCATGGGTAGCTGAGATAAGGTGACGGCCAAGTCTTTGATTAGCCCCAGACATTTCACCTTTCTGGAATCAAAAGAAAACAAGTCATGATAAGGCATGGTGATGTCAAGGCCTAACTAATCCATGACAACCTTTGGCATTAGATTATGGCTGGCACCTGTGTCCAGTAGACAGTTGTGAAGGGTTTTGTCATGAATAGTCAAGGAGACATAAAATGATGGGGAATTTTCATCAGAAGGTTCAGTCATTGGGCTAAGCACAACTGCAGGTTTGTCATCTTGTAAATTCACATAGTCGTTTGATGCTTGTGTGGCCTTAAGCTCAAGGGCTTCAAGGATGGGTCTCTTAAAGGCTTCATTCTTTACTAGTTCCATCAGAGGTATAGCTATTTTCAGCTTCTCAATTTCTAATTCAAAACTGAAAGGAGAAGGGAACTTGTTAAAGCCTCTCACCTCTTGAGCTGGAGTTTTGAGAATGGTGGGATCAGCTGCTGGTCATTTTTGCTTGTTAACTTGCTGCTCTCCATGAACAGCAGTCCTCTGGATAGGGGTCTCCTTGGCACTGTTCATCTTTGACCTCAGATTATATCTTTGTTGATCTTCAGTTTGTAGAACAGCCTCGCCATCCCACTCTAGGCTGGTCTGGTCCCTGAGTAATGACTCTTCATAGGTATCTAAGGTCAAAAAGGGAGCACTACCTTTGCCTTCCATGCAATGGATCTCATCATCTTCTTCAAACTGCTCTTCTTCCATGACTACATTCTGGAAAGGGGTCTTCACTCTTTGGTCTTCATTAGCATCTTTTCCCCTTTGCATGATCTACAACTGCTCATTTGCTCTTCTATATGGATTCAGATTTTTAGGAGCAAAGGTGTTAGGAACTATTCCCTTCCCTGGATGCTGTTGAACTTTTAATTTGGAGATTTCAGAGGCTAGTGACTCTATCATCTTGGTCATCTTATCTATTTTGGGGTCTGAGGATGAAGAAGATTTACCCCTCTGTCTCCTTCGGTCAACATGTCCCTTGAGTTTCTCTGCAGCCATGATGTTGGACTCTACTTCCAAGGTTGAATCATGAAATTTAGCCAAAGAAGCACATCTTCTCTCCCTCAATAGTAGACAAAAATTAGAATCGAAGGCATTGGCATAGGTAAGCTTAGCAGAGGTGGGGGGGGGGGGGGGTTTCACTTCAACTGGTATCTTGCTGTACATGTGGTTAAACCTTTTATTGAAAGCAGAAAGTGACTCCCCATTTTCCCTTTTTAGGTTCCCAAACTTAGTATGATAGTAGAGCAGAACTTTCTTATCACCCAATGCTTTAGGAACACATCATCTAAGGCCTCAATATCTATTATAGATCTAGGGGTCAATTCTCTGAACCATTTTCTTGCCTCTCCATCGAGGCTTTGGAAAAAAACTCTCATCCACACATCATCTTCACTAATGTCTAGATTATTTGCATAGCTATAAAAGGACTCAAGGTGTTCTTCAGCTGTAATTCCTTCAGTCCCGATGAACTTAGGTATGTATTTATGATATTCTCTAGTATGCATTGCATTCAAAGGAGTGGGTAGTACTAGAGGTCCATACCTAGCAGCTACGGTTCTTTCCATTTTGCTGAGTGCTTTTGGACCTGCCATGGCTGTGGTGGATTGAAGAGTGTTGGCAGTCTAGATGATAGAAAGCTAAGGGGTGACTGATAGGACTAAATGAATATGAGGGATAGGAGGTGAGGTTTCCTTCGAGCTTAAAGCAAGAGGAGAACCTAAAGAATAAGGAGCTTTATGAATCTCTGAAATTTTTCCTTCACTGCTAGTGTTAGAGGCTATACTTTCAACATGTATTTGTTCTATTACTAGATTTTCTTGCAGAGGTATAGAGGATTGATTAGTTTTACCTGATCTTGATGCTCCTTTCTGTGGTATCTTTCTTCCTTTGATGATATTTTCAGGGTCAGGTACTGGGTCAGTTGGTGACTTCTGACGATTTTTCCAAGTATGCCTCACAAACTGAGCTAGAATTATGATGTGGAGTCGCTAAGAGATTCGACCTCCAGAAGAGTCACTTGATAGATTATTACAACCAAAAATTTGTCCAGACTTTGTCTATCATCAAAGCTAAGTCCATTTTGTTCTCTCGGGGAAGCTGAGCTTCAATCTCCTCTCCTCGACAATGGCGCCAATTATGTTAGGGCTCTAGGAAACTCTCCTAGGTTGTAGCTCGGAGATGCCTGGTAACATATAATCTTCAATATGGTTTTAGGAACATATTGGGATGGGTGATGGTTTGGTTCAAGCCAAATAACCACTTCTACTCTGTTTTCACTCCAGACATGCATGAACACCCTCAGAATACAAGGCTTTAGACCACCAATGCTCAAAAATTTGGGAATTAGGTGAATAGACAAAGAATACTAACCACACTAGCAGATGCATACAGAATGTAAGATGGCCAGCTGCAACTAGTAAAGAAACTTGCAAATATAATCTATCAATGTAGAGATAAGATGACAGTTATCTTGCATTAGATACAGAAGAAACTTGAGTGACCTACTCACTGATACATTCAATTTTCTAATCCAGAGATAAGATGACAGTTATCTAGCATTAGACGTAGAGGAAATCATGAATACAACTCTTCAGGCACAAGATTAGAATAGAGGAGAAATGAGCATTGAGCAATTAACAGCAAAGAAGCTTGCATTGCTGAAAATGAAGATGAGATGCTGCAAGTTATAGAATATCTACAGTCTCCAAAAGTTGAACCAAAACACAATTGCCAACCTTGATTACATCTTTCTTTCGACTATTTATAATCTATCATTATGATGGCCTTAGCCATTTAGGGATGGAGGGGTCTTAATTGACCATCGACTACCATTAACTATCTGATAGCGTCTTTGAAAGTAGTTGCTTTCTCCACTATGAAAACCTGATCAGTTTTGGTACCGTGTTGTCCTCCAGGTGGTCAGATTGATCATGGCAGTGGAGTTCCATGATTGTTTAATTTGGTTGGTGAGTCGTGCTATGTCCTTTTCTCTTCCAGCCATGCTCTTCTTTTATTTTAGTTTCATGGTCACATTGTTGCCAGACTGACAGAGTGGCCATATTCTTCTTCGCGTAACAGACAGGACGTGGGGTATGGAGTGCATGGGCAGATGCACGGTTGTGAGTGATCATGAATGGTGGCTGTTAGATTAAGGGAGATGTGTGGTGGGGATCACTTTTTGGAGGCTAGTAGTCGTGGCAGGAGCGGAACATGTTCGGGCCATTGGATCTTCCAGCCAGCAGATCAGACGGTTATCGGGCGGCGGAGATGCACGGATGATAACACGTAGGGTGGTGTAGTTTAAGTGGATACAACTTTTATTGGGTAGGCATTGGATGGTAAGTGGAAAATGTCAGAACTCGCCCAATGCCATTCAATGGATGACAGGTAGTGGTGGGGAAAGAGAAAAATCGCCCTCATCGGGCGGGTACCTTTCACACTTGTTGTCTGCACGATATGGGCGCTAACTGCTAGATCTGGTGGGGTTCATCTAACAGTGGAGAATGATCGGGAATGATGCATTGATAAGGAGGAATGTGGGACATTGGATCGGCGGGAAAAGATCAACGATGGAGGGAGGTGAAATTACGAGGTGCCCTCGGGAGTTGTGCTGATAGTGTGTATGGCGAATGGGTAAGGTTTTATGGGTTGTTTTTGACTAATTCGCTTGGGGATAAGATTAAAGAGGGTTTTGTCAGGGTATGAAGGTTAATTTAGGAAATGGGACGGGTAGAGTTTGAGCGGGGTAAAAGAAGAAGGGGAATGATGGCCCATGTGGGACCCCTTTAAGAACAATGAAGTAGACCAAGCCTTTCCTTCATCCTTCAAAAAAGTCAGCACTGCATCTCAGGGCTAATAGGACCCGATGAAGAGATCCAACAGGGTATTAATAGGCTCCAAGAACTCATGAATGAAAGCGATAAGTTAAGGGAGAAAAATGCTCTCATGGAAGCAGAAGTCAAGAAGCTTGAGGAAGGAATAAAGAAGGATTTTCTTGATAAAAAAACTATGGTACTAAAACAGGATGCGCACGATTATGTTGATAAATTTTGGGACTACCGTAGAGAGTTTATCAGCTTGATGCCTTGGATTAGACCATATATTACTAGAGGGATCACCGATGGTGGTACGATGTTGATGGTGGAGTGTGCGATGCAGAAAATAAGGTTAAAAGGCGGATTTTTTCCAGGGAAAGTGATTAATGATCGGTTGAAGTTGTATACAGGTAGTGCTACCACCTAACTAGCCATGGGAAGCACAGTCTTAGCGCTCCAATCAGGTGAAAGGAGGCACAAGACCATAAACTACTATCCCCGAGAATTGCATAATGTCAGGGCTGCATGTAGGAGCGATGATCCAGGTGGATGTTGGTGGCCACCCACCTATCCCATTTAGACCCCCACAACTGTCTCTTTCAGTCTTTTCAGTTTTCTAAATTGTAGCACATTTTACTATTTTTAGCAGTTTTTCGAGTCCTAAACTTCCAAAGCCGTTTTGAGGCCCTAAACGACATTTTTTGGGAAATCTACCGCCAATGATTTTTCTGTCAAAAAATCGTCTTTCCTTCTTAGTCCTCAGAGAGATCTTTCCAATGGGCTATCATGTGTGTCAAACAGAGATAATATGACCAATTCGTGACCCCAGGAAGTTGGTTGTCCAACTCACCCCAACGGGGCCCACAAACTCTTGGTGTTACATCTCCTCGGGTTAGGGTTTTGGTTGTTTAGGGTTTTCTCTTATTGTTCAATAATAAAAAGGCCCTTGAGCCTCATTGTAATATAGTTCGGAGGCATGTAGACACGACATCTCTTCTCAGAGATAAGCTATCATCGCCCTAGCTGGTTTATTTCCATCACTATTTGTAAGCATATTTTAGTATTTTACATTAATGAAATGAAGTATTATTTCCGCTGCATATCTATGTTTATGGTTATCTCTGTAATTTGTTGCATTCCTATTTAAGTTCGGATCAGTGGTATCAGAGTGGTCTTCATTTTCTTTGTTTTTCTTTGCATGTCCCCAACGAGGTCGGGACATAAGGAGTTAGGGCTTAAACTGGTCAAACCTTTGCAAGACCAGCCTTGCAAATCTCGACGGCCTCCCATGGCGGATGAGAAGAAATACGAAGGGGCAGGAGATCCTATCAAAATCTTTCTCAAAGAAGCCCTCGAGTGACAACGGAACGCGATGATGGACAACTTTGCCTAGATCCTTCAACGGCTACCCAGAAGCGACGAATCGGCTTCCAGCAGCTACTCTGGAAACGCCACGCCATTTAAGGTACAATTTAATTTTGAAATCCCCATATCCAAGGGTCAGATAGATGCAGATGCCATAGATAAATGGTTAAATCTAGTAGAGGGTTATTTTTCTGTTCATGAATTTTTGAGTCGGGAAAAGATTGTTTTCGCTCTTCTCAAAGCAGCCCCCCACGTTAAGGACTGGTGGGAAACCTACTGCGAGCAGAAGGATGAAAGTACATGCTCACTATTTTCAGCCAAACCCACTTGGAATGACTTCTGGGATGCCATCAAGGAGCAGCACTACCCTGTCAAAAGCTATGAGGACAAATACATCAAATGGACCACACTGCGGAAGGGACGAGACCAAGATGTGCCAGAGTTCACAAACATTTTCCATACCCTTCGCACATAGTTGGGTATCAAAGATTCTGAACTACATCTAGTACTCAAATACCATGGCTTCCTACACAGATACATCCAGGAAGAGATGGAGTTCTTGAACATCTCCTCACTCGGCACAACATACCGATACACTGTCAAAATTGAGCAAAAGTTCAAAAAGAAGAAGCGAGACTTTGGAGCTGCAAATCCGAAGTCCAAAGGACAAAGCCAAGGCGAGGTGACCCAAGACAACCTGTCAAAGCCGCAAGAAAAGAAAAACACCACAAAGTCAAAGAAGGACACGGGAAAGTGGTGTGAGTTCCACAAGAGTCCCACTCATAACACAAGTGAGTATCGGACCAAGCAGTCACTGGTGGCAAAGTTGAAGGCTTCCGAATTAGATGCATGTTTCGACCCTGAGCCAGAACCTAACAAGGGTAATGGAAAAGGGAAACAGATCATTGATGCAGAACCCAGCGCCACTGTTGCCACCGCCAAGATCTAGAAGAATGAGCTAGAAGACCCAGAGGAGGGAGAGTGCCTTTTCCACTCACAAATGTGGGTGAAGGGTTCACCGCTGCAATTCATTGTTGACAGTGGGAGCCAGAAGAACCTCGTTTTAGCAGAGGTCATGAAGTAGTTGGGCCTAATGACTACACCACACCCACAGCCATACAGTATCGGGTGGCTTCATGAAGGACGAGATCTCAAAGTTCGCCAACAGTGTCGCCTTCCCTACAACATCAAGCCTTTCACAAACGAGGTATTGTGTGATGTTACACCTGTGGATGTGTGTGATGTTTTATTAGGCCAACCATACTTGTGGAGGCGACATGTTGTGTATGAGTCAAGGCCTCGTCTTGTTATTATTTCTTTGGATAAGTCATTATACAGGATACCGGAGGTAGACTTCACCTACTACCACCTCTTTGATCACTACCAAGAAAGGCAGCAAGCTCATATCACAGACTAGGAAATTTATTTCCTGTTTGGTTCGTTCCCAAAGTAAGGGGAAGATCGTTGCTACATCCATGACCCCCGCAAAGGGTTCCTCCATGCAGCAGGAGGAGTAAAGGGATATAGTCATGACAGAACATAGGAGCAACTTCTCCTCACCCACAGGGGTACCACACAAGTTTCAAGTGGGCGATAAAGTTTGGTTACATCTGTAGAGAGAATGCTTTACCAGAACCCATCAGAAACTCAGACCACTCCGACATGGTCCTTACACCAGTACCAAGCCTACAGGCAACAATGCTTTGAAGCATAGCATTCCTCCATTCCTTTTCTTGCACTGAGTGTTCAATGTGGACCGTCGTCAACCATGCTTCCCACCATTTCTAGACAGATCAGAGATTGCAGAACAGCTCACCAAAGACCCAACTCAGCAAAAGCTTCCTCATCTCAGGGAGGAACTCAACGTAATGGGGACCATTGATTCCTAAGGGAGGAGGAATGATCCAAGTGGATTTTGGTGGCCACCCACCTATCCCATTTGGACCCCCAACTGTCTCTTTTAGTCTTTTCAGTTTCCTAAATTGTAGCACAATTTACTATCTTTAGCAGTTTTTCGAGTCCTAAACTTCCAGAGCCGTTTTGAGGCCCTAAATGATGTTTTTTGGGATATCTACTGCCAATGATTTTTCTATCAAAAAATTGTCCTTTTTGTCATAGTCCTCGGAGAGGTCTTTCCAACGGGCTATCATGAGCGTCAAACTGAGATAATATGACCAATTCGTGACCCCGAGAAGTTAGCTGTCCAACTCACCCCAACGGGGCCCACAAACTCTTGGTGTTACATCTTCTCGGGTTAGGGTTTTGGTTGTTTAGGGTTTTCTCTTATTGTTCAATAATAAAAAGGCCCTTGAGCCTCATTGTAAGATAGTTCGGAGGCATGTAGCCACGACATCTCTTCTCAGAGATAAGCTACCATAACCGTAGCTGGTTTATTTCCATCACTGTTTGTAAGCATATTTCAGTATTTTACATTAATGAAATGAAGTATTATTTCCATTGCATATCTATGTTTATGGTTATCTCTATAATTTTTGCATTCCTGTTTAAGTTTGAATCAAGCGAAGTGTCACGGGGTCTGCGACAACGCAAGGGTAGCTACGCTGCCGTGCAGGTTGGCTGGAAAGTGACCATTATAGCCACTCTTCATGATGTGATGCTTGGTTTGAGACCAAATGGAGCAGGCGACAGGAATTTAAGGCGAGCTTTATGGGCAAGATTTGGGAAAATCTGCCACCAAGGGAGCATTAATGGACTGGATTTGGGGGGAATGGTCGAATTTGAATTCAAAAGGCGCTATAAATTGCAAAGGGCTACCTAGCAAACAACACTTGCTCATTTGATAATTGAGCTATCGTGTGCCCAAATTATTTTGAACCGAGACCTGTTTAACCTGCGGAGAGCATTGTTTGAGCACCTAGTTGAGTAGTTGAGAGATTTCTGGACAAATAAAATGGCAACGTCTGAAGAAACCAGGGAAATCAAAGAAATGACCACCGAAGAGGCTGTGCAGGCCATGACAGTAGAGGATGCCCCTGAGAGCACTGGGATAGTTGTGGAAATCCCTAAAGCACTACGCACATCGAGGCCCAAGAAGGATAAGCAGCCTATGATTCCAATGCGCATGTCCCCTCAAAACCCGCTGAGAACTAAATTGACCATGGAGGAAAAAGGGAAAGTGGTTAATTTGGAAACCAATGAGGAGGAGGAAGACCTTGAGGACATCCTAATCGAATAGGATGAGGATGAAGACATGGAGGAAGTAACCGAGGTCTTGCACCCTCCAACCATGCTGCTCACTATGTTCCTCTGCGGAAGGGGAGGGTAAAGGTACCCAAGGAACTAGATGAGAGCAAGAGCTCTCTGCAGACTCCGCTCCTAAAGGCGATATCATTTTTGAAGTAGCACACCTGGGATGGGAGTCGATTCTGAAGTTCGAAGATTAGGATCTTGCTAACCATAAGAAATTCCCTCACTTGGTGATCGTGCAACTCATGAAGCTGAAGCAAAACATTGTAGCAGGAGTCATAGAGTTAGAGCTGCGCAAGTGGTTACGCAAAATCGAAAAGGCAGGGTTGTTGAACCTGCTTTGTGTGCCACATTACCATCGTGCCCCAGTGACTATCTTCATCATCAGGCAACTGCTCTACCTAGTGCATGATGGGTGTTTGTGGCTGGAGGAGCCCATACCCATCACAGACCACCCAATCCATAGAATTACCTGACTCCCTTGTAAAGGGGAAGACCCAGAATACATTTCAGAGGGTAAAATCAGTGATTTGGCCATTGGCGAGGCTACGAAAAAGAAATATAAGTTGGAGAAGAAAAAAGAGGGGCTACGTGATCTCCAATATCAACAACAAGGAAGTCTGAGTCGCAACTCAAATATTAGTGGGGAAGGTCATGCAAAAGTGTCATGCGAATGAGGTGTCGCGGCGGTGGTTGCACTTGCCGAACAGTGTGCAAAGGGGTTCCAATTTAACTGGCCTGAATTCTTATGCAAGGAGTTCCTAGAGAATTTCTGCGAGGCACAGGAATAGGGGAAAACCTTCCACTATGCATGGCTTCTTCTGTCCGTAGTGCTGGTGGCTGGGGAATTGCTTGAGGACAACCAGTTCCCCACAATTGTGAGGGATCTCCTAGAGGCCGTGAAGTACGCTTCTCTTTGGGCCACTAAAGATGTGAACCGGATCCAAGATAATAAGATATTCTGGGTATTCATGGAGATGAACATCAGAATAGGGATTAACCGTAAGCCGTGGTTACTGCCCACTATCTATAGTATCCTACAAAGCTTCGCAGAATTCAAGGTGGACTTCCACCATGTCTATATTAGGGTGTGCAAGGACCCCATGAAGAAGTGGAATGAAATACCATACCAGGCCATGGATGATGTCATATTTTCCATGCTGGAGTCATGGCCACTGGATTGGTGCGCTCCAACGCTCTCTGCGACAGAAACAAAAAATTCTGCTGCATAGCGGAAGAAGGAGGAGACAAAACTGTGAATGGTGTAGTTGGCAGAGAAGAGAAGGAAAGAGGCAGTAGCAACAGAAGCACAGAAGGAGCGCGAGGGCTAGAAGTCACCTTTTCCTAAGCAAGAACAAGAAATGGAGATAGAGATAGAGGATTGTGGCATAGACCGACAAACAACGTCTACACAGTTAAAGCACCAACACCCGAGAGAGTAGGTGGGGCTGCGAAAGAAGTTGAAAGCGTCTAAGACTTCTTTCGACTCGATCACCCTCAATGATGGAGATCTGCACGATATAGGGGAGACAGTGTGCAAAGTAACCATGGAGGCCCTCTAATATTTGGCGGAGGAAAATCAAATTGTGTTGGGGGCCCTCCGAACATAGATTGAGGAGTTGTAGGTGCACACTCATAGGTTGGTACTCTCTCGACCAGCCTCACAGTAGGAACGTTCACGATTGAGGAAATGTTATGCGCCCACACGACCAACACAATAGTGCTACTAGAGGGGGCACTAGTTACAGAAAATGAGGTTGATAGGCCTATGATCAATGCATTGAAAAGGGTAGGAATCAACATGGTTGAGCTGCCTTAGAAGACGCTCTATGTCCTGCAAGACGGAGTGATTGCAGAACTGAGGGCTAGGGAGGGCCATGCGCTATAGGTGTTGAGTGAACAAAGAATCAACATGGAGCCGCTGAGCTTGCAGTTTGACAAGGTTGTGTTGCAAAACCGACAGATGGTGCAGGTGGTTGACGAAGCCTGCCAGATGGTCCTTGAGTTGGCCATCCCAACAGATGCACCAACAGAGGTACACATCCACAAGTTAGAAGCAGGGGTGCATGAGGTGCGAGAAGAGATGGCCAAGGTTCAGATGGAGTTGAACCTTAAGATAGTAGAGTTGCAGTTGATGGTGCAGAATTCAACTCCTCCAGAGGTAAGGAAACAACGTGCCAGCGCCATTACATCGAGGATGGAGGAGATTAGTAGTGCAGTAAAGGACTGCACAAAAATGTTGGAAGAATCATTCGAGGTCCTCACCACTTTTCAGGAGGACCCAAACATACAGTGCTTAGAAATAGAGGCACGTGAGCTACAACAATAGTATGACAACGTCAAAGTGACCATGCAGACGACGGCCCTTACACAAAGGCTCCTGTGGATGCAACAGGCCAAAACGCTTAAGGAGCAGGTAGACACAGTGCGACATAGAGAAGTAGTTTTGAAGGCACATGTCCAACCTTAGATAGCTGAGGCCTTCATAATCACAACAAAAATTTAACGTGAGCTTGCGCAGATGCAGGGGACGCAGGAGAAGATACAGGGAAGCAGTTCAGACACCGTGGTCTCTGAACAACACGTCTAGGAGATAAAGCAAGCAGCCGCTCAGTGCATTGTCAATGTTGGAGTAGTCTGAGCAGAGTTGGAAGGTATCTATGCAAAGATCTCTGCATCGATAGAGTGACTCGAGGGCGAGTAACGATGTTTGTGTTGGGGGCTTGTTGGGCACGAGATCCTCCCAAGGCAAGTTTTGGGGCTTAAAGCCCAAGTTTTGACTAATTTCGATGTAAATACTCCACGATTTGTGGGTGCAGAGTGCGAAGTTGTAATTGGGTCATAGGGTTGTCTACCCTTACTTTTTTCAATGTAGTGTCGACTTGAGAGTTCTACCCATGGTCCACAGACATTGGGATTGTATAAATAGAGCGAGGCTCTAAGTGTGAAGGAATAAGGAATAGAAGAATGGAAGATCTAATGATGAGGCATTGAGTCTAAGTGTAAAGTCGAGTGTTTGGGTAGTAGATTAGGAGAAGGCTCTGCAGCTAAGTGCACAGAGGCCTAGTAGTGGGTAGCTGAGTGCGCGGACCCCTGCAGCTGAGTGCGAAGGGTAGGTTGAGTTTGTAACCATTTGAAGCATTGATAAAGAGAAGTTTTACATTATTTCCGTGTATCTTTTCCTATTTTGTTCATTGATGTATATTGGGTATGAATTGCAAGTTTAATGTTTATTTGTTGTGCAAACTTATATGAATACATTAAATAAGTGAATATAAGATAAATTATGTGTTTACGCGAAGATAACTAACTGTTATAAGAAGATAAGTAAGATCCGCGACGTAACTTGGGGAGATAGTGCAAATTACTGGTTTAGCAGCATGAAGGCTCCTTAGCCCCTGGTTAGGGCTGCGTGAAGGCGAGTATAACAGGGTGCGAAGGCCTCACGAGTCAGGAAAGTGCACGAAGTGACCTATGTGAAGGTATTCACAGTTGGACTAAATCGATCCCTAAGATATCTCAAGGGTGCGTAAACTTGGTTCTAGCATCTCCGCATACTGCTTCGAGTGAGACCTTAGTCTATGCTCTGCGGGCTATTACCGAAAGAACCAGTGGTACAGGGATTTGTTTGGCTAAATAACTCTGAACCTGGGTCAAGCCCAGTCAAGACAACAAGCACAGTAGGATTAAGTCTAATTCCCTATAGCCCAAGAGTGATAAAGAGATCCTTCATCATTATATTAATGGCAACCCCAAGATTGATCAATGTGTTGGCTATGGGCTGATCATTAATGTAGACAGTGACCGTAGGATTTCCTGCACCATTGTACTTAGTAAGGAGAGGCTAAGCAGACATTAATTCGAATAACTTTCCCATCACATGTATGGTGGCAGGGTCTTTAGGCCTCCTCCTAGGTTTCTTGATGCACAAGTCTCTCACTGTCTTGGCATAGATGGTAACTTCTTTAAGGGCTTGCAATAGAGGAATTCGTACATACAAATTTTGTAACTCCCTAATAAAATTAGATTTAGGCTATGAAGTCATCCTAGGTTCAGCCAATCTCTGAGGATACAGGGGGTCCTACGTTACAACAGTCAAATCTATTGTTACAGGTGTATTAGCCTTCCCCGAATTGGTTGTTATAGCAGTAACAGTTGTTCGTAGGTCAGCTGTTACAGATGTAACAACTTCCTATATATTAGTTTTTGTAGGCACAATAGCCACCTTAGAGCCTCCAGCATCTCCTCTGGATGGTTCACAGTCCTCCTTTGTAAGGATAGGGGAGTGACTAGGGTTAACTACCATGCCCGATCGTAATTATATTTCATTAAGCTCCATGGGGGTAATAAGGTAGGTTTGGAAGGTTGTTGGAGCCTCTATGCCCTAAGCTGCTTATTGTTTGGGTTTGGGTTAGGTTTCACAAGTAGTTGGGGTCGCACAGGTGGTGGAGGGGCAAGAGCTTGGAAAGGCGGTAACTGTAGCTGTTGTTGCATGGGTGGTCTAGGCAGAGCTAAATTTTGGGCATTTCCTCTCCAATTCTGGTTCTAATGGTATGGTTGGGATTGAGGATATTGAACAGGAGGAGATGCAGACCATTGGTTCCAGGGTGAAGGAAAATGTGTTGAAGAAGGGGCATAATATTGCCATGGATATGGTTGGTTATTATATGAATTGTTCCACGTATTGAAAGAGGAAATGTCTTGAGACATACCTAGAGGTCGCGGTTGCCATGGCCTCCTCAGTGCGATGAAGTAAGAGGATTGCACCTATTCACTTGACTCTCTAAAAAATTCCTTTAGTCTAAGAAGATCTAGATATTTCTCTGTTGAATGCTCCAACTCGCAGATACTACACAGGCTGATGCTGTTCAATTCACATTCCTTGAAAGGATTTTTCTTCTGGTAAGTCAGACAAAATATGGCTAGGGGTGTGTCGGCTTCTTCTTGTGTCTTCTTGATCTATGTTGTTTTTATCTAGGCCAAGAGAGTACTGAGGATATCAGTCTTGAAATTTTCAAACAAATTCCCGATCTCCACTCTAGTTACTCCTTCGCCTGCAGATTTTTGTATGCGAACAGAGGCATCCCGAATTGTACTCCTTCATTTGGATGATCCTCGAGAGCATCTTAGGTAGAGCTTTACAATTTTAGTGAATGGCTCTTGCTATATATCACATTTTCCCAATAGATTCAAGGTGTCAAGGTAGTCATCCCTCATCCCTATGATGAATATAGTCTTCAAGATTTCTTGGTCTAAATCACTGTGTTTAGACCTCTGCAGATTATAGTGGAACTGTTCCAAATAATATTCTAGGCTTTCATCCTCCGTCTATGTCATTCTAAATATCTCTTCCCTTAAGTCCCTAGTCCTGCAATAGTCCTAGTACTTTAACAAGGACACCTCCTTCATATCATTCCACATTGAAATAGAAGTAGAGCCCAATCCCATGAACCATCTCAAGGCTGCCCCTTTTAAGGTAGTAGGAAATAGTCTTAATTTCTGAGCATCTGTTGTATAATCATAACTTCTAGATAAGAAATCAAACTCAAATAGAAATGTATTTGTATCTTCCACAGTCATCCCTTGAAAGGATGGTAAGGATGATAGAGGAATATTTTTCATAGGAGCTTCAACTCTAATATTCCCAATTGGGAACTCAAAGGTGGTGATAGTGGCATCTATTTTAGCATTGTTATCATTGTTGTCCCTCATGACTAATTCTTCTAACCCTTGTCGTAGCATATGTCCTTTGAGCTATGTTTGTGATGGCCATATAGATGTGGTTAGTGCCTCAGATACCCCTGCAGCTAGTTGTTTCACTGCACTACCTGTATTTGGATATTGATAAACCAACAAGTGCTTTTCCATCTCAGGTATCCAATGTTCCCCCTTAGTTTCCCCTTTCCCCTCAGTCCCCAAATTTTGGCTACTAGCTTCCCCTTCATGCTCATGAATCGAATCCTTGGTCTTGGGCGTATGAGTGCTATCTTTAGAATGATATGGTCTCGAGATGGAGGAATTAGAGGTTTACGCTTTCTCTATGGGAGTAACATCTTTCTGCGGCCCTATTTTCCTTGCATTCCTTTGAGAGTTGGATTGTTCTTTTTCCACCTTGGAGATTAATTCCTAGATAAATGTCTTCCTTCCTAAATCTTTACCCTTCCTTTCCTTTTTACGACCCATTGTTCCTGTGATTTATTAGAGTGGGGGTGATTTCAGTGTCTCTGTAATTCCTGCAAGTGCACACATGGATCCAATGTGTATTAAATCACACTCTAAGTGTCTCAGTCTTTGACAATGGTGAGCCCGCCCAGGCATGTTAGAACGATGCACAGGTTATTACCTCTCATCTTACCGCCTAGCGACTGAAGAGCTGAAGATACACTAACAAAACATCAAAATATCCTAAGTGTCCTAGTAATCACAATGGTGAGCCCACCCAAGTATGTTAGAGTGATGCACAGGTTCTTACCTCTCATCTTACTACCCAACAATTATGGACTAGGAACACTGTATATCAAACAAACAACTTTGCTCACTATGTCATCAATTGCCGTCCCAGGAAATGTAACCAAAATATAGTGATGTTTTAATCAATCTTAATTGACTGACACTGCAACATTAATTGTCAACACAGGGTAGGTCTTGATATTTCAATGGAGTTCGTACTATCTGTGCTGATACACTCTAGCCAAGCAAAAGAAAATGCAGAAGACTGTAAAATATGTCGCTGATCTAAATTGTTGAATCAAAAAATCATCTTTTCTGTCGTAGTCCTCAGAGAGATCTTTCCAACGGGCTATCATGCGCATCAAATGGAGATAATATGGCCAATTCGCGACCCCGGGAAGTTGGCTGTCCAACTCACCCCAACAGGGCCCACAAACTCTTGGTGTTACATCTCCTCGGGTTAGGGTTTTGGTTGTTTAGTGTTTTCTCTTATTGTTCAATAATAAAAAGGCCCTTGAGCCTCATTGTAAGACAGTTTGGAGGCATGTAGCCACAACATCTCTTCTCAGAGATAAGCTACCATCGCCCTCGTTGGTTTATTTCCATCACTATTTGGAAGCATATTTCAGTATTTTACATTAATGAAATGAAGTATTATTTCTACTGCATATCTATGTTTATGGTTATCTCTGAATTTGTTGCGTTCCTATTTAAGTTCGGATCAAGCGAAGTGTCACGGGGTCCGCGAAAGCGCAAGGGTGGCTGCACTGCTGCGCAGGTTGGCTAGAAAGTGACCATTATAGCCACTCTTCATGATGTGATGCTTGGTTTGAGACCAAATGGAGCGGGCGACAGGAATTTAAGGCAAGCTTTATGGGCAAGATTTGGGAAAATATGCCGCCAAGGGAGCATTAATGGACTGGATTTGAGGCGAATGCTCAAATTTGAATTCAAAAGGTGCTATAAATTGCAAAGGGCTACCTAGCAAACAACACTTGGTCATTTGAGAATTGAGCTATCATGCGCCCAGAGTATTCTGAACCGAGACCTGTTTAACCTGTGGAGAGCATTATTTGAGCACCTAGTTGAGTAGTTGAGAGATTTCTGGACAAATAAAATGGCAGCGTCTGAAGAAACCAGGGAAATCATAGAAATGACCGCCGAAGAGGCCGTGTAGGCCATGACAGTAGAGGATGCCCCTGAGAGCACAGGGATAGTTGCAGAAATCCCTAAATCACCACACACATCGAGGCCCAAGAAGGATAAGCAGCCTATGATTCCAGTGCGCATGTCCCATCAAAACCCGCTGAGAACTAAATTGACCATGGAGGAAAAAGGGGAAGCAGTTAATTTGGAAACCGATGAGGAGGAGGAAGAACTTGAGGACATCCTAATCAAATAGGATGAGGATGAAGACATGGAGGAAGTAACCGAGGTCTCTCACCCTCAAACCAGGCTGCTCGCATATGTTCCTTTGCGGAAGGGGAGGGCAAAGGTACCCAAGGAACTAGATGAGAGAAAGAGCTCTCTGCAGACTCCGCTCTTACCGGACGATATCATTTTTGAAGGAGTGCACCTGGGACGGGTGCTGAGTCTGAAGTTCGAAGATTAGGATCTCGCCAACCACAAGAAATTCCTTCACTTGGCGACCGTAAAACTCATGAATCCGAAGCAAAACATTGCAGTGGGAGTCATAGAGTTAGAGCCACGCAAGTGGTTACGCGAAGTCGAAAAGGCAGGGTTGTTGAACCTGATCTGGGTGCTGCATTACCATCATGCCCTAGTGACTATCTTTATCATCAGGCAAATGCTCTACCTAGTGCATGATGGGTGTTTGTGGCTGGAGGAGCCCATACCCATCACAGACCACCCAATCCATAGAATTACCTAACTCCCTTGTAAAGGGGAAGACCCAGCAGACATTTCAGAGGTTAAAATCAATGATTTGGCCATTGTAGAGGCTATGAAAAAGAAATATAAGCTGAAGAAGAAAAAAGAGCAGCTACGTGATCTCCAATATCAATAATAAGGAAGTCTGAGTTGCTACTCAAATACTAGCGGGGAAGGTCATACGGAAGTGTCACGTGGATGAGGTGTCGCGGCGGTAGTTGCACTTGCTGAGCAGTGTATAGAGGGGTTCTAGTTTAACTGGCCCGAATTCTTGTGCAAGGAGTTCCTGGAGAATTTCTATGGGGCACAGGAATAGGGGAAAACCTTCCACTATGCATGGCTTTTGTTGTCCATAGTGCTGGTCATTGGGGAATTGCCTGAGGACAACTAGTTCCCCACAATTTCAAGGGATCTCCCAGAGACCATGAAGTACGCTTCTCCTTGGGCCACTAAAGATGTGAACCGGATCTGAGATAGTAAGATATTCTGGGTGTTCATGGAGATGAACATTAGAATAGGGATTAACCGTAAGCCATGGTTACTAGCCACTATCTATAGTATCCTACAAAGCTTCGTGGAGTTCAAGGCGGACTTCCACCATGTCTACATTAGGGTGCACAAGGACCCCACAAAGAAGTGGAATGAACTACCATACCGGGCCACGGACGATGTCATATTTGCCATGCTAGAGTCATGGCCACTGGATTGGTGCGCTCCAACACTCTCTATGACAGAAACAAAAAATTCTGCTGCACAGCGAAAGAAGGAGGAGACAAAACTGTGGATGGTGTAGTTGGCATAGAAGAGAAGGAAAGAGGCAGTAGCAACAGAAGCACAGAAGGAGCGCGAGGGCCAGAAGTCACCTTTGCCTAAGCAGGAACAAGAAATGGAGACAGAGATAGAGGAGTGTGGCATAGACCGACAAACAACGTCTACACAGTTAAAGCACCAACACTTGAGAGAGCAGGTGGGGCTATGAAAGAAGTTGAAAGAGTCTAAGAATTCTTTCAACTCGATCACCCTCACTGAGGGAGATTTGAACGATATAGGGGAGACAGTGCGCAAAGTAACCATGGAGGCCCTCCAACAGTTGGCGGAGGAAAATTAGATTGTGTTGGGGGCCCTTCGGACATAGATTCAGGAGTTGCAAGTGCACACTCCCCAGGTTGGTACTCTCTCGACCAGCCTCATAGTAGGAACGTCCACGACTGAGGAAATGCTATGCGCCCACACAACCAATACAATAGTGCTGCCAGAGGAGGCACTAGTTACAGAAAATGAGGTTGATAGGCCTATGGTCAGTGCATTGAAAAGGGTAGGAATCAACATGGTTGAGCTCCCTCAGAAGATGCTCTATGTCCTGCAGGACGGAGTGATTGCAGAACCGAGGGCTAGGGAGGGCCACGCACTATAGGTGTTGAGTGAACAAAGAATCAACATGGAGCAGTTGAGCCTACAGTGTGATGAGGTTGTGGTGCAAAACCGACAGATGGTGTAGGTGGTTGAGGAAGCCTGCTAGATGGTCCTTGAGTTGGCCATCCCAACAGAGGCACCAACAGAGGTATGCATCCACGGGTTAGAAGCAGGGGTGCATGAGGTGCGAGAAGAGATGGCCAAGGTTCAGATGGAGTTGAACCTTCAAATAGTAGAGTTGCAGTTGACGGTGTAGACTTCAACTCCTCTAGAGGTAAGGGAACAACGCACCAGTGCCATTACATCGAGGATGGAGGAGATCAATAGTGCAGTAAAGGACTGCACAAAAATGTTGGAAGAATCATTTGAGGTCCTCACTACTCTGCAGGAGGACCCAAACATACATCGCTTAGAAACAGAGGTGCGTGAGCTAAAAAAATAGTATGACAACATCAAAGGGACCATGCAGACGATGGCCCTTACACAAAGGATCCTCCGGATGCAACAGGCCAAAGTGGTTAAGGAGCAGGTAGACACAGCGCGACATAGAGAAGTAGTTTTGAAGGCACGTGTCCAACCTTGGATAGCCAAGTCCTTCATAATCACAACAAAAATTGATTCAACGTGAGCTTGCGCAGATGTAGGGGACATAGGAGAAGATACAGGGAAGTAGTTCAGACACCGTGGTCTCTGAACAACGCGTCTAGGAGATAAAGTAGGCAGCCGCTCAGTGCGTTGTCAACATTGCAGTAGTCTGAGCAAAGTTGGAAGGTATCTATGCGAAGATCTCCGCATCGATAGAGTGACTTGAGGGCGAGTCACGATGTTTGTGTTGGGGGCTTGTTGGGCACGAGATCCTCCCAAGGCAAGTTTTGGGGCTTAAAGCCCAAGTTTTGACTAAGTCTGATGTAAATACTCCACGATTTGTGGGTGCAGAGCGCGAGGTTGTAATTGGATCATAGGGTTGTCCACCCTTACTTTTGTTAATATAGTGTCGGCTTGAGAGTTCTACCCATGGTCCACGGACAATGGGATTGTATAAATAGAGTGAGGCTCTAAGTGTAAAGGAATAAGGAATAGAAGAATTGAAGATCTAATGATGAAGCATTGAGTCTAAGTGTAAAGTTGAGTGTTTGGGTAGTAGATTAGGAGAAGGCTCTGCAGCTGAGTGCGCAGAGGCCTAGTAGTGGGTAGATGAGTGCACGGACCGCTGCAGCTGAGTGCGCAGGGCAGGTTGAGTTTGTAACCGTTTGAAGCATTAATAAAGAGAAGTTTTACATTATTTCTGTGTATCTTTTCCTATTTTATTCATTGATGTATATTGGGTATGAATTGCAAGTTTACTGTTTATTTACTGCGCAAACTTATATGAATACATTGAATAAGTGAATATAAGATAAAGTACCTGTTTATGCGAAGATAACTAACTATTATAAGAAGATAAGTAAGATCTGTGATGTAACTTGGGGAGATAGTGCAGATTACTGCTTTAGCAACATGAAAGCTCCTTAGCCCCAGGTTAGGGCTATGTGAAGGTGAGTATAACAGGGTACGAAGGCCTCACGAGTCAGGAAAGTGCATGAAGTGACCTATGCGAAGGTATTCATAATTGGACTAAATCGACCCCTAAGATATCTCAAGGGTGCAGAAACTTGGTTCCAGCATCCCCCCATATTTCTTCGGGTGAGACCTCAGTCTACGTTCTGCGGGCTGTTGCCGAAAGAGACAGTAGTACCGGGATTTGTTTGGCTAAATAACTCTGAACCTGGGTCAAGCCCCATCAAGCCAACAAGCACAGTAGGAGTATGTCTAAGTCCTTGTAGCCCAAGAGCAATAAAGAGATCCTTCATCATTACATTAATCGCAGCCCCAAGATTGATCAATGTGTTGGCTATGGGTTGATCATTAATGTAGGCAGTGACCATAGGATTTCCTAGATCATTGTACTTAGTAAGGAGAGGCTAAGTAGACATTAATTCAAATAAATTTCCCATCACATGTATGGTGGCAGGGTCTTTAGGCTTCCTCCTTGCTTTCTTGATGCACAAATCTCTCACTGTCTTGGCATAGATGGTAACTTCTTTAAGGGCTTGCAATAGAGGAATTCGTACATACAAATTTTGCAACTCCCTAATAAAATCAGATTTAGGCTATGAAGTCATCCTAGGTTCGGCAAATCTCTAAGGATACGGGGCGTCCTACATTACAACAGTTGAATTTGTTGTTACAGGTGTATCAGCCTTCCCCGAATTGGCTCTTAAAACAGTAATAGTTCTTCATTGGTCGGCTGTTACATATGTAACAACCTCCTATATATCAGTTGTTGTAGGCACAATAGTCGCCTTAGAGCCTCCGGCATCTCCTTTGGATGGTTCACGGTCCTCCTCTGTAATGATAGGGGAGTGACTAGGGTTAATTACCGTGCCCGATCGTAATTATATTTCATTAAGCCCCATGGGTGTAATAAGGTAGGTCTGGAAGGTCGTCAGAGCCTCTATCTCTAAGATACTTATTGTTTGGGTTTGGGTTAGGTTTCAAAAGTAGTTGGGGTCGCACAAGTGGTGGAGGGGTAGGAGCTTGGAGAGGAGGCAACTACAGCTATTGTTGCATGGGTGGTCTAGGTAGAGCTGAATTTTGGGCATTTCCTCTCCAATTTTGGTTGTAATGGTATGGTTGGGATTGAGGATATTGAACAGGAGGAGATGCAGACCATTGGTTCCAGGATGAAGGAAACTATGTTGAAGGAGGGGCATAATATTGCCATGGATATGGTTGGTTATTATATGAATTGTTCCACGTATTGAAAGAGGAAATGTCTTGAGACATACCTGGAGGTCGTAGTTGCCATGGCCTCCTCAGTGCGATGAAGTAAGAGGATTGCACCTATTTGCTTGACTCTCTGAAAAATTCCTTTAGTCTAATAAGCTCCAGATATTGCTCTGTTGAATTCTCCAACTCACAGATATTACACAGGCTGATGGTATTCAATTCACATTCCTTGAAAGGATGTTTCTTCCGGTAAGTCAGACAGAACATGGCTAGGGGTGTGTCAGCTTCTTCTTGTGTCTTCTTGATTTGTGTTGTTGTTATCTTGGCCGAGAGAGTACTAAGGATATTAGTCTTGAAATTTTCAAACAAATTCCCAATATCCACTCTAGTTACTCCTTCGCCTGCAGATTTTTGTATGCGAACAGAGGCATCCAAAATTGTACTCCTTCCTTTGGATGATCCTTGAGAGCATCTTAGACAGAGCTTTACAATTTTAGCGAATGGCTCTTGCGATATATCACATTTTCCCAATAGATTCAAGGTGTCAAGGTAGTCATCCCTCATCCCTACAATGAATATAGTGTTCAAGATTTCCTGGTCTAAATCACTGTGTTTAGACCTCTATAGATTATAGTGGAACTATTCCAAATAATATTCTAGGCTTTCATCCTCCTTTTGTGTCATTCTAAATATCTCTTCCCTTAAGTCCCTAGTCCTACAATAGTCCTAGTACTTTGACAAGGATGTCTCCTTCATATCATTCCACATTGAAATAGAAGCGGAGCCCAATCCCATGAACCATCTCAAGGCTGCCCCTTTTAAGGTAGTAGGAAATAGCCTTAATTTCTGAGCATCTGTTGTATAATCATAACTTCTACATAAGACATCAAACTCAAATAGAAATGTATTTGGATCTTCCACAATCATCCCTTGAAAGGATGGTAAGGATGATAGAGGAATATTTTTTATAGGAGCTTCACCTCTAATATTCCCAATTGGGAACTCAAAGGTGGTGATAGTGGCATCTATTTTAGCATTGTTATCATTGTTGTCCCTCATGAATAATTCTTCTAACCCTTGTCGTAGCAGATGTCCTTCGAGCTATGTTTGTGATGGCCTTATAGATGTGGTTAGTGCCTCAGATACCCCTACGACTAGTTGTTTCACCGCCCTACCTGTATTTGGATATTGATACACTAACAAGTTCTTTTCTCTCTCAAGTGTTCAATGTTCCCCCTTAGTTTTCCCTTTCCCCTCAGTCCCCAAATTCTAGCTACTAGCTTCCCCTTCATGCTCATGAATTGAATCACTGGTCTTGGGTGGATGAGTGCTATTTTTAGAATGATACAGTCTCGAGATGGAGGAATTAGAGGTTTATTCTTTCTCTATGGGAGTAACATATTTTTGCGGCCCTGTTTTCCTTGTGTTTCTTTGAGAGTTGGATTATTCTTTTTCCACCTTGGAGATTAATTCCTGGATAAATGTCTTCCTTCCTAAATCTTCACCCTTCCTTTCCTTTTTACGACCCGTTGTTCCTATGACTTATTAGAGTGGGGGTGATTTCAGTGTCTCTGTAATTCCTACAAGTGCACACATGGATCCTATGCGTATTAAATCACACTCTAAGTGTCTCAGTCTTTGACAATGGTGAGCCCGCCTAGGCATGTTAGAACGATGCACAGGTTATTACCTCTCATCTTACCATCTAGCGACTGAAGAGTTGAAGATACACTAACAAAACATCAAAATATCCTAAGTGTCCTAGTAATCACAATGGTGAGCCCACCCAAGTATGTTAGAGTGATGCACAGGTTCTTCCCTCTCATCTTACCACCCAACAACTATGGACTAGGAACACTGTATATCAAACAAACAACTTTGCTCACTGTATCATCAACTGCCATCCCTGGCAATGGCACCAAAATATAGTGATGTTTTAATCAATCTTAATTGACTAAGACTGCAACATTAATTGTCAACCCAGGGTAGGTCTTTCTATTTCAATGGAGTTCGTACTGTCTGTGCTGATACACTCTAGCCAAGCATAAGAAAATACAGAAGACTGTAAAATATGTCGCTGATCTAAATTGTTGAATCAAACCATGCATGTAGACATAAAAACACTCTACAGAATTAAATCACAACTCGCAGCTATTAAGGTAAAGGCATGCCACACAAGAACTAATATCTACTCCATCTGGTTACTACCATTCTGCTGATTAACTTAGTGTAACATCATAATATAAATAGAGCAATAGTGAATGTAATCTGTGATTTGTACAACAACAATGAGAAACCATAAATCAATTAAATAAACTAGAATGTAAACTACCTATATCACTACAATCCCTACCAAAGAGGAGGGCCCTTCCTCCTCAGCAAGGTGTAGAAATAACACAAAAGTGATTAAAAAATCAGTTAAAGAACAGTAAAAGCATCACCATGCTGATTGATATTAAAAATAAACTCAGAATTACAGAAGAAATTAACAATACTCTTCTATATGTCGTATCCTTTTACATGAAAAATCAAGTCTTTTATAGTTATTACAACCTGAAATTATAAACAGATCAGTCATGAAAATCTCATGATTCTCATGCTGATAAAAAATAAAAGTAGTTACAAACTGTTGCAAAATACAAATAGACATCAATTATGATTGCAACTCCTTGAGTCTTGTTACTTCAAAAATAAACAATCCCTACTACCGACAACTACTATGTGGAATAGTACCCACATTTTCCATCTTCAGCGCAATGGCATTGAGTGAATGGTGGTTTGGGATGACCCGACATTACTGGCGACAACATTGTTGGTGTGACGACAGATCAATTCATGGTGTAACATCATCCTGTAACAGGATCCAATGTGTAACAACAACCTCTAACAACATCTAATGTGTAGAAGTAACCTGTAATGACATCTAGGGTGTAACAGTGAACCGTTCTACTCTTTTCTGCAGTTAATCCTTGCTTCTTGTCTACTTCATAGCTTTGTTCTCGTGAGCCATCAACTGGAAAGGACTTCCAAAAATAATTCTTCAATACTCTCCCAGTTAGCCACAAAAAGGAATAAAGCCTCATATTATTCGGTACAATACAACTAACATAACAGTAGAATAGGTTAAAAAGGTAAGAAAACAGGTAATTTTGTCATACAAAGTCATAGGCCTAGAGGACAGAAAGGTCAAAACTAGGGAAAGAATGTGCATAAAATAGGTAAAAAGTCACACCCAACACATGTGCTTCATGGTGACATCTTACTGAAGCGAACTCTTGCCTCTGTTGCATCCGGGTGGATTGGTGGGGCTCCTCAATCCAACTCATCTACTAGTATGTGCATGGTCTTCTTGGGTGCAGCCAAACCGGTAACATACTGATGCATAGTGTCCACGATAATCTTCCAGTGTGTGCTGGTGGTCATGCACATCAACTGTCAACTACATGTTCAGCTCTAGTTGGACTTGCTTCTTGTCTTTTCCTCGGTGAGTGTGCCAAATGGGTTAGATCACATGTGTGTGTACAATGACATGTATGCTGCTGAATTCCCTTGCATGCGATCAAGAACACCACTCATCCTGTCTACTCCGTGCCAACTGCTGGGATGAATATATCACTTATACGGGTGAAGTTTCATCCATCTGTGCATGTTGCACCCCCTGTTGTACCTATTCCTACTGCAACTCATTCTCTCATCTATGCAGCTCTTGTTCTCCCTTGAGTTGCTGCTTGGGCACATGCAATTCCTTCTACATTCTATTCTCTACCTTCGCGTGATCTTCATGTTGTGTTGTCACCTTGTATCCTGAGTCTCCAAAGTTTTTTTCACCACAAGTAGATCTGCTTGAGCTTGAAACTTTGTTCCAGCTCTATGTTGTCAACAAAATTCCTCTTGTGTTTGTTGCATCCTTCAGCTGTTGTTCATAGTGTTGCTTACTATGATGTTGTTGTTGTCATATCTTTATGTCCTTGTCTATGAATGACTTGATGTCTTCGTGGGTAGGAGGGTTCATAGAAACTTGATCGACTACATCCCAAGTGTGCTCTGAATGGTGTCTTTGACTCTGCTCTCCTGGAAACCATTGTACCTGTGCTGCTGAGAGGCAGATGAACACTTGTGATACCTGGAGACATGGCAACACTCATGGCAAGAAATCTGTCAGTCAAAAACCAAAATGAACTTGAGAACTCACTTGCAACATACTTGTGTGACTGATCATGAAGGTTGTGCAGTTTCTGCTGGGAGGTTGGGAGACTGACTGCCAAGACTACACAAGGCATAGTCTGGGCTGTTAGGAGGTTGACTGACTACTGGAACTATGCAATGCATAGTCCAACCTAGTTTCTTACTACTGGAATTTCACAATGTGCAATCTCATCTAGAAATGGTTGCATTCTCAGTGACTGCATTGTGCAATTTTCTAGGCCAGCAGTCACTATCCCTCAGAATTGCGCAATGCAAGACTGGAGGATAGTCACTAGGAATAAATGTGCATTTCCTAAGAGGAAGACATAGCCTTCCCTTCTAGGATTGCACAATGTTGTCTTGGTGAGGGAGAGTCTAGGCCAAGGCTTCCTAGACCTGCTGACAAGCAACTGAAAGCGAATATGAATGTGAATGCATGGCTATACTAAGTGTAAGCATAAATGAATGATCGTGCATGCAAACAGCGAATGACAGATTCAGAAAATTGAACAACATGCTTTTGCGTGAGGCTAGTTGCTAAATCAGTGACCATTTGTGAAAACTAGTTTCATGCTTGTGACAACATTGAGATGTTAACGAAAATTGAAATGGGGCTAGTACAAGCTAGTATCTATCAAAACGACATCAAGCACTCACTGAAATAAAGCATACATCATTCATATGAAGCGAAACACAAAAAGCACCAGAAATGCAACACGAGACATGGAAGGTGGGCTTACCCCAAACCAACTGAGTTGAATGTGTCGACGACTCCTAGATGTGGTGTGGGATGTCATAGTTGTAAGGTTGATGTGAGGAATGAACTCTATAGCATCCGGTTCATGATTTTTTATCAAATCAAAGATGTGACACACATGCCACAAATCTAGGAAGAGCGACACTAGGTGGGAGGTTTTTGAAATGGTCCTTCCATGCAACCTCCATCTGCTAAAAGTAGATCCCTGAATCAAGGGATGCCTTTGGATGCTACCTTGGGAGAATCAACCCATGCATGCAAATCAATTTTTCTCAGTCCTGGAGGGAACCAGTCAACTCAACTGCACATGTAAGAGGTCGCTCAATTGCTGCAAGAAAATGCACATTTTTGGAAGGGAGCTGAGCTAGATTCCCAGGAGATTTGCACAATTTCTGGGTAGAGCAGCTGACTGTTGCCTAGGACTGTGCAATTCCTAGGCTGAGCAGTCCTACTAGGAGAAATTACGCAATTCTAGAGCCCAACAGGGTGCCACAATGAATTGCATTATTTCTAGAGGGAAGGTTGGTTGCCCTCCATAATTGCGTAATTTCTTGAGCAAGCTGCTCAACCTGCAGCTAGACTAAGTGCGGAAAAAAAAACATGTGAGGGAGATGTGTCAAGCTTTGATAGACTGACTTCCTTTCTACAAGAAAATCATTAAATATTGTGTACTTGTGAAGCAAGACATGCTACTGTGAAAGGCTGGTAGGGAGGCTCCAAAATGAAGCTAAGGCAAAATTTTGGAGGGCAGTTGTAGCCTCTACAACATTGACCGGCTGGTTGCTTTGGTAGATGTGGGAGGAGGGTGTTATAGTTTCCAAACATAACCAAAGGAGTTCTTTCCCAATTCCTTTCTTCTACCTTTTACCTTTTTGCAATTGAGTCTTACTAGGTGTTGTCACAACACTCAACTATTAGCTATATAAACACATAAACTATTACCTTGTCATGCTAATACCAAGCATGTTTCCTACAACTGGTTACATATGTCAATCACATGTCCCAAATATCAAGACAATCATATCTATCAATTTGAAATCAATATTTACCAAGACTAACAATCATGTCATAATCCATAGTCAACTCATAGTCATTAGACATAATGCTACAATTGTCACCTACTACACTCAAGTACATATCAACTGTCTGAAGACATATGTGTTAGTACAATCATCCTAAAACAATATCATCTTGGCAAGAAATCTTATAGACACATACTCATATAATTCAAGTAATCAAACATTTAGACAACATATAGATAACATAATAGACCAAACACTCAAACACCAAGTATAAGACATAAGAAAAATCATACCATAATGTATCTCAGGGAGGCTATCTTGTCTACACAATCAATCCAGATTAGCGTGATATAACTTCATGACATATCAATCAAACATTAAAACGTTCATGATATCCATAATAGTCACTAGTTAACATGTTCACATCATAAACTCATAAACAATTATCATTCATACATAATAATGACATCTGCACAATCAATCTAGATTAGTATGACATAATGTCATAACATATTAAATCATACCTAAATTTCATTACCCTAACCACTTGCATAGACCAATCTAGTTTAGAATGATACACATAATATTGAGATCTTAATAAAATAACCCTAATAATCAATTTACTAACATATAACAACAACAAGTAATGAATACAACCACAAGTTACTATCATTCATGACTATCTGACACATGTGCATATGACTACACTAATCAACTAGCATATATCATGTATGTAACCATAAAATCAATAGAATGAAATGCATACACATAACCATACTACATATAACAATGCTTAACCTATATACCTGCATGCCCAACATAAAAAAACCTTTATGACGATCTCCTCTTACCTCAAGGTCTAGTGTTGCAACCTCACTCTGATGGTCTGCATCTCCTACTCTATCTCAGTCAACGCATTAGAATCATAACATACCAATAGCATCAGGATGACCTAATTTCATATAATGACCTCACAATGCATGTTCATCCTACCATACACTCATGACGACACATCCCACTACAATTCCCTCAACCTTCACATGGTGACATCACTACAACCATGATCAACACCATGTAAATGCAACACACACATATAATACACGCATAAGAAACACATATGAAACTGAAATGAATGCATGACCAACACACCACCCATCTAGTTTGAGGGGTGAACCATGCTTTGACACCACTCTGTAACACCCTCCTCCCTCATTGTTGGCTTAGGGGGTACTGACCTAGGTTCAAAGTTAGTTGCACCAAACAAATCCCTACACTACTAGCCCTTTCAGCATCAATATGCATTGCACGAACTAGAGTCTCACCTGAAGCAGTATGGGTGGATGCTGGAAACAAGTTTCTACACCTAGAGATCAACGTGATGTTGTTTTATGCCCTAAATTTACCTTTTCATATAACTTCCTTGAATCAACCTCTAGACCTCTGCAGAGGTCTATGACTAGCTTTTGCGGACCCTAAATAGGTTAATTAGCTACTTATGTGCATCAAATATTACTCTTAACCCAACAATTACTCAGATAAGCCTAAGTGATCGATAACTTTAACATACAATAAGATAATCTTGTTGTAAACATTTAACATCAATTGCATTCGTATAACAATAAATTGTGTAAAGTCATGCGTCAATACATCATTATTTCATAAACTTGTCACAACATAAAGCGCATTCATATAAAACAGAAGTAAAGAGATAAACATGGGTGTTTTTGCAACAATCTTCTTTCTTAATATTTAGTTTAGATTATAGACTCAAGACTTCCCTGCGCACTCAGCTGCAGGAGTCCGCACACTTATATGCGAACTCTACTCTGGGCCTCTATGCACACAGCTATAGAGACTTCCTTGTATTTTAAGACTTCTACGATCTTTTCTTCTATTGACCCATTACATTCATCTTCATCATCTATTCTTCTCTTAGACTCTCTAAGACACACTTATTTATACAATCCCATGGTTCGCGGATCATGGGTGGATCCTCAAAAATCTGACTTAACTTACATAAAGAAGGGTAAAACCCTTTATGACTCTTTAATTATCTACGTGCTCCAGGACCACAATTTGCAAAGACTTTATATTTTGTACATCAAAACATGGTATTTTTGCCCCAAAACTAACCTAGGGGACCTCATCCCAATAGTCCCCCAACACAAAGATCGTGACTCGCCCTCAAGGCACTTGGCTGACGTAGAGACCTTACTACAAAGATCCCTTAGATCCACTTGTGTAACTACTACCTCAGTCGTGCTCTATGTGGCTTCCTGCTTGATCTATTCGACCAGCTCCTCTATGGATGGTCTTGCACTGTCCTACTTGATTTTCTAATGTGTACTCTACAAGTTCACCAATTTCTCCTGAATATTGGCAGAGACGATGTAGGCCTCATCCAATCAGGGCCCCAATCTGGCCTTAAGAATGACCTCTTTCTTCTGCACTGCTTCCACCTATGTAACCAGCTGCTTTGCCTCCTTCAACTTGGCAAGGCTTTGTGCCATATTAATGGTGAGCGTCGTCATCCTCACTTCATCATATTGCTGCTAGAGCTCGTGGACTTCTGTATTCAAGACTTGCAGGGTGGGATCCTCCTGTAGGGCCATGACTACCTCCATAGCCTACTCAAATAATGCGGTATAGTCCACTACCGCAACATCCACCATCATGACTCCATCCTTAACAGTAGCTTCAAGTTGTTCCCCTACCTCTAGTGGGGTTGAAGGCTGTAATTTGAGCTCCAGTTCTGTTATCTTCAGGTTTAGATCAAACTAGACCCTAGCCACCTCTGCCTTGGTGGCACTCATGCCTATAGCAAGTTTTTTGATCTTTTCCTCCAACAACGCTTCCTCTGGGATATGCAATTCTAGCACGGTTCTGCAGGCTTCTGCCACCGCGGCTGTGAGCTGGGATTCTATGCCTAAATTTTCTCCTTGGCTTACAACACCTCTAACTTCTCAGCAAACATCTATTCATTGTTCACACTATATTCACTTATTAGGCTTAGTGCATGCTAATCCTGAGCATTGAACTCTGCTATCACACCTACTTGCAGTGTGTGAAGTTACTCATTGGGGAGCGTGGCCAGGTTGAGGCTGATGTTATTCAAATAACTTACAATGAACTTGTCATTGGATGCCTCCATGCTCAAGAATCCATCTGGCAGCGCGATTACCCAAAGATCTAGTGATCAAACCATCTCTGCTGCTTGAGTGGTCCCCCATGCCAAACTTCTTGATGCAGTGTTGATCTGCCCTGCACCTACCAGGATCCTAATCGTCTGAATCTGTAGCTCACACAGATCCTTCTGGATGGTACTTAGTGCATGCGGGTGCTGTTGTTCAAACTCCTCGAATAGTTCTTTCGTGTTATCACGCCCCTTGTCTCCTATTTCATCCAAGTTGCCATCTGTTGGAGTGATCGGATCCAGCAACGACTTTGCCACATTTGATTTCTTTCGTGACCCTTCGTTTCCTTGTTCCCTATTGTTTTGGAGAATTTGGTATGTACGAATAAATACTAATTCCCTAGATAAGTAGTTGTATCTAGAAGAACAATTTAAAGTGTTTTATACTTTTCCTATAAGAAATAGATAAGATGAGAAGATGAGAAGACCTACTTGTAGTTCCGCTTTCCTTTCATTTCCCTTGTATCGATCCTGTTGCTCCTTCCCATAATTAATATGCTTGAGAAGTACCTGTAAGCACAACCAAAAACAAATAATCAATCAAAGCACGCGATCTATTGAATATAACTGAAAGGAATCAGATACAATTCACACATATGAGCATTACGAAACAATACAAACATATGGGAGAAAGGTTCAAACAATTTGTTAAATAGAGGAAGGAATTACAACCATTGGTGTATGATTCAAAGCCATTCCTCTAGCTTGGATCCCATTCACATCACATCAAAATCATGACAAACTTGAAGCATTACAATACTTGCTTCAAAGCCAAA